>OZ038379.1:102037671-103237671 GCA_964036045.1 Eutreptiella sp. 'Long Island Sound 2002' | reverse complement strand
ACGCAACACACCGTGTATTGCGAGTCCCTAACCCCAACTCAAGGGGCTACGCAACACACCGTGTAGTGCGAGTCCCTAACCCCAACTCAAGGGGCCATGCAAAAAAGCGTAGATTGTGAGTCCCTAACCCCAACTCATGGGGCCACGCAACAAAGCGTGCATTGCGAGTCCCTAACCCGAACTCAAGGGGCCACGCAACAAAGCGTGGATTGTAAATCCCTAAGCCCAACTCAAGAGGCCACGCAACACAGCGTGGATTGGGAGTCCCTAACCCCAACTCAAGGGGCCACGCAACAAAGCGTGGATTGTGAGTCCGTAACCCCAACTCAAGGGGCCACGCAACAAAGCGCGGATTGTGAGTCCCTAACCCCAACTCAAGGGGCCACGCAACACAGCGTGGATTGCGAGTCCCTAACCCCAACTCAAGGGGCCACGCAACAAAGCGTGGATTGTGAATCCCTAAGGCCAACTCAAGGGGCCAACTCAAGGGGCCACGCAACACAGCGTGGATTGCGAGTCCCTAACCCCAACTCAAGGGGCCACGCAACATAGCGTGCATTGCGAGTCCCTAACCCCAACTCAAGGGGCCACGCAAAAAAAAAGCGTGGATTGAGAGTCCCTAAGCCCACCTCGAGGGGCCACGCAACAAAGCGTGGATTGAGAGTCCCTAACCCCAACTCAAGGGGCAACGCAACAAAGCGTGGGAAAGAGGAACAAGAAAGAAAGAATGAACGCAGTACCGCGTTCGCCCCTGAAAGAATTTGGCGCTACACTTGGGCCGGGGTTTTGCTCCGAATGCAGGATCTTCACTTCGCAACAAACGGCATTTGTATAGCGGCCCGTCTTGCTAATCGTCCGCTGGAAAGCACCTCGCAACAAACGACATTTGTATACACCCCGTCTTGCGATCTCTGGCGCTCAAAAACATTGATGGTTTGATGAAAAGGAAGCATACACTAAAAAAGGGGGTGCCGTTGGTGCCATGCCCCCAACCCACTATCTCTGAAAACGGGGGGGGGGGGGGGGGCTGGGGGGGTCGCATACAAGGACCGGGCCGGGCTGCCCCCCTGTGAATTCACCCCCTGCCGGAAGACTAAGACAAAATCTCCGGCACCTGCAGCGCCCAACAAATCCATTGTTCCGTACAACCATTTTGGGGTCCATAGAGAGAGGGTGGGGGGGGGGGGGGCTTGGGGTCGTGTCCCGGCCGGCAGCAGCCCCCGTGAGCACAAAGCAGCTGCATGGGAGAGTCACGGGGGAACAAGTACGGCTCTGCTGCCTGGCTGAATGGTGCACAGGAACGTGTGCAGTCATTGTCCAGGAGTCAAACACTGGGAACTGTGAGTGCACCTGCAGCCGGTGGTGCTCGTGCGCAGTCTCCAGGAGCTCACTCTCTTTTTCGGAGGCGTTCTGAAGAAATTGCTTCAACCGCATATTCTCTGCAGCAAGAGGCAGCACCGGCGCAAGACAATGGAAATGGCAGGGACAGGCGAGGTGCAGCATCAGCAAGAAAGGGTCACACAAAATCGATGTGCGAGCACAAAAACGGCGGTTCACACAATGAATGGATGACAATACTTTTGGTTCTGCAAACGGCATCCGCTGGCTAAGCCAGCTGAAAGAGATAACCTACACACCTTTGCGCTGGGTCATGAGTTCTTCTCGCAGTTCCTGCATCTCTTTCTGTAATTCATCCCTCTCTGCGACAACGGCTTTGCTGGTACGGACCTGCTTCTGTAGAGAGGTCACCATTGCTTTGTTGAATTGGAGTTCTGCACAGCAACAAGGATGAATTGCATGCGTGCGGGTGCGATGATACGCATGCGCTCGCGGACACACAGCTAACCAATGGGCAACGGGACAAGCATCAGGGCTGCGAGGGCGGGGGGGGGGGGCGGATTGTGTGATTCGAACGTCGATCTGCTGCCATCTGGGACCTGTTTGGGGCAGGTTGCCAGTCGGGATCCAATTGCATGGGGTCGAGCGGCGCGCTCCACCACGCGCCAGTTGACCTGCCACACGTGGGCGTGGGCGACCGCTGTGCGCCCGCACCACCGCCCAACCATCAACTGAAAAAATTTGGATCCCTGACAAAATTGACAGGGGCCTAAACGAGGGTTTCAATCACATATCGGTCGAGTGGCGCAGTAGAGTTGTTCCCTGAGCCCACCACCATTGGTAGGGGGCGGAGGACTTGAGCAACAAAGGAAGGTATGGGAACTCATTGCAGAACGTTTCTCAAACGGCCCTGTGGCACCAAGGGTCAAAAGGCTCCTTCCCTGTGGTGTCCCCTCCTTCTGCCCGCCAGAGCCTCCTCACCTGCGTCACCTTACAATACTCCACACTGTTACGGCAACCAGGTGTTTCTGAGTGGTTCCCATTAGACCATGACAATGTCATTGTCATCATGATTGTCATTGTCATTGTCAGCACAAAGATCGCATAGTTGCAGCGGTGCAAATGTCTCAGACTTCAGCCCCCAGATCCGGCCCCCTGCTGAAGTACTCAACTGGGCCACATATTGATCACCCGGCTTGCCAAAGAGACCCCAAAACCAACCCAGCAGAGCTACAACTGAAAAGCAAATTTCCGAATTCAAGCTTCATGCCCCTTGCCCAAGACATTTTTGGGTGCTTTTGATGATCGAGCCTGGAGTTGCTCGGGTGGACTCGACCGTGAGACAATCCAACCGCGCTTTACTGTGACTAACGATGGTCGCAACTGGCAGCTAGTGGCAAAAAAGGTTTGCCTGGCACGCCCCCGGCGTGGTAGCGCCCCCCCATCCGGTGTTGACGCCACAACCAACCCCCAAGGGGAGGTCAAAAGAAGACTTGACACAGAATGGCTGTTCAGGGCTAAGTTTCCCCGCCTCGCCAAATACTGCCCATTAACCGCTCACAACTTGACAAGGTACACCTTTGCAGTCTTTGCATTCTCCAGCGGCACTCGCGCATTTGTCTGCAGCTGCCTTGTTCAAGTCTCGCATGGAAGCAAAGGAATTGCACCGCTGAACCTGTGGCCTGTGCACATCTGCCTCTACCTCCTGCAAACCCTCAGATTTGGACGTGAGGATAAACTTGGACAAATTGTTGTACTTCTGCAGGAGGGCTGCCCTCTTCGCTTCCTGTTCCTCCACCTCAGACGCTAATTTCTTGTTCGCCTGCCACAGAGGGTGGTCGTGCAGGGTGTGTGGAAACACACCAAAACCTAACTTCCATCCCCACTCCGCTGATTAAAAACCCACTCCTGTACTGCCATCCCCAGCTCCGTACTTGCATTCCCAGCCCAGCATTTCGATCCCTTCTCCCAAAACTCAATCCCCACTCCTGCACTTCCAGCCCAGGGGGGAGGCAACTCCTCGGTTCTGGACGCCAATTACCCTCTCAACTAACCGTTGGCCGGAGGCCCCCTAGGGGGGGGGGGGTTGTTTCTGGGAGGAACGAAGGGGAGGGGGTCGGGGGGCTTTTGCTTGGGTGGGGGGGGGGGGGGGGGTCTGAGGGGGTTGGTTGGTTGGGGGGTCCAGGTGGGGCAATTTGGGGGGTACATGCCCCCCACGGCCAAGCGTTGGTCCATCGCAGGCTCCCTTTACCTCCCCCTGCCCTCCCTCTAACCATACTACCATGTTGATTAGGCTGAACAAGATCCCCCAATTTTCGTTTATGGCTGCTTTTGTCGCATCATTTCTCTCCATTTTGGACCCAAACAATACCTCTGACCCAAGCCTAGGGTTCAAGCTAGGGCTAGGGTCACCGAGCTGGTGGAACCAGTCTTGGTTTTATAACCCTTTTTAGTGTCTAGGGTGGACCTACCAGGTTTAGCAGCAAGCAACAGCAGCAAGCAGCAAGCAACAGCACGCGCGAAATGGGTAAAAATCAGAACTCCGTCGTGGTGCTTTGGATTTCAGTGAAATTTTGGTGGATGATACCTATGGGTGTGAAGTACAATCACACAAAGTTTGAGCGAGAAACTCAACGGTGGCGGCCGGGAACGGGATTCGCAAGTGGCGGACCTCAGTTTCAAAAACTGCAGTTTAGGGCCAAAAACAGCCATTTTTGGGCCAAAAAATCCCTGGAACACATTCAAAACGGCCAAACGAAGGGAAACGGTGGGTACACTGCACCTGCGGCTTGACTTCCCCGTGTCAACGAGCTCTTTGCGGCCCTCTAACTCCATGATATGTCCCGGAAACGGCCCAAAAAGGCCCCCAGAAGCTCCAAATGCCGACAGCCACAAACCAACAATAGGCCATATCTTTGGCTACATGGCTCAAAATGCGATTCCGAGGGCACCTACTCCACCCGCAACCCCCCACTTTTTGTGGTTTCCACCCCTCAAAATTGCCCAAACGGACACCTAGACCCCAATACCTAGGCCCACTCGGCTGCAGCAAGCTGCAAGCTCAAGCCCAAACAGGTGGGTGCCCAAATGGGTCAACAAGGTCCAATAGGGGCAAAAAGATGACTTTTCTCAAAAATGATACTAGACCATGTGCGACGCTAAAACAAGTGCTTTTGGACCGTTTTGAGCTTGTGGTGGCCCATTTTGGTCCTCCGAGAATCCCAAAATGCCTTGAAAATGGGCTGTTTTGGGACCAAAAATGGGTCAAAAATGGGTCAAAAACGCATTTTTCCAAACCTCATCCTAGACCATTTGGGGTGCACAAACGGATGAAATGAGCCCATTTTGAGCCCATTTGGGGGCATTTTGGCCCCCCAGAAGTCCAACAAAAGCCTTGAAAGTGGGCCTTGTGGTGATGGGGTTCACTTGCAAGCTGATTTCACTTTGTCAAGAGCCATCAATGTGTAAATCATTCTTGATGTCCCTCACCAGTCATAGCTGATGTTCCCTCCCCCACCAGCTCGGTCCCAATCTTCAGTCTTGTTAGGGCTAGGGTTAGGGTCACCGAGTCTTGGTTGTATAACCCTCTTTCGTGTCTCGGGTGGACCTAACAGGTTTGGCAAGCAAGCAGCAAGCATGCACGAAATGGGGGGAAATCACAGCTCCGTCGTGGTGCTTCGGATTCGGCCTAAATTCTGGTGGATGCTACGTATGGGTCTGAGGGACAACCATACAAAGTATGAGCCAGAAACTCAACCGTGGCGGCCAGGAATGGGCGTTGCAAGTGCCGGACTTCCATTTCAAAATCTGCAATTTAGCGCCAAAATCAGCCTGTTTTTGCCCAAAACCGCCCTAGAACTTGCTTAAAAAGGCCAAATGAAGGGAAACAGTGGCTACTCTACACATGCAGCTAGACTTCCCCGTGCCGAAGGGCCCTCTAGGGCCCTCTACCTCCACAATATGTCCGCGAACCGCCCCCAAACGGCCCCAAAAAGCCCCAGAATTTGTGCACATTGGCCGCCGACAGCCCCAACCCAAAACCAGACCACATCTTCGGCTACATGGCTCAAAACGTGATTTCGAGAGCACCTAATCCACCCGCAACCACCCACTTTTGGTGGTTTCCACCCCTCAAAATTGCCCCAACCGACATCTAGACCCCCGGACCTAGGCCCAGTGGGTTGCGGCAAGCTGCAAGAGGCAGCCCAAAGAGGTGGGTGCCCAAATGAGTCAACAAGGCCCACCCAGTGCAAAAAAACCGACTTTTTTCAAAAATGATCCTAGACCATATGGTATGCCAAAAGAAGTGTTTGTGGCGCGTTTTGAGCTTGTGGTGGCCTGTTTTGCCCTCCTAAAATCCCAAATGCCTTGAAAATGGGCTGCATAGGGACAAAAAATGAGTCAAAAGTGGGTCAAAAATGTGGTTTTCCAAAAATGATCCTAGACCATTTGGGGTGCCTAGACAAGTGAAATGAGCCCGTTTTGAGCTCCTTGCAAGCCATTTTAGCCCCTGTGAAGTCACACAATGCCTTGAAAATGGGCTGTTTTGGGACCAAAAATTAGTCAAAAATAGATCAAAAATGTGTTTTTCCAAAGATACTTTTGGACTATTTGGGGTGCACAAACAAGTGGAATGAGCCCATTTTGAGCCCATGTTGAGCAAATTTGGCTGCTCTCAAGGCCGAAAGGGCCTTGAAAATGAGCCAATTTGGGACTATAAAGGGCTCAAAAGTGGGTCAAAACCATGGTTTTCCTAAAACGATCCCAGTCCACTTGTGGTGCACAAACGGATGAACACGGCTCATTTTGAGCCCCTTTTGAGCCGCTCTCATCCACTTTCTAGTGCGCACCTCATTTGTTGTTGAATCTCCTAGACAATGTTCCTTCCCTAACCAGCTCAGTCCCAATATTCAATCCTGGCTAGGGTCAGGTTTAGGGCTATGGGTAGGGGTAGGTGTAGGACTTGGCTGAGGGTTGGGGTGTGCGTTGGGGTTAGGGTTGGGTTTGAGGATATTTTGCAAAATGGACAAAAATTTCCTTGTGGCGCCTTTGGTGCCCATGGAGCGTCTGGTGGAAGTACGGAGTGGGTATGGAAGTACAGGAGTATGGATGAAAGTACATTAGTAGGGATCGAACCACACGAGTTTGGGGTGGAACTCAGGGGGTGCGGCTCCGCGGGTCCTAGGACACCAACTACCCCCCCCCCCCCCCCGCCTTCCCCCCAAAGGGGCTTCCGGCCAACAGTTAGTTACCAAAGGTGCCGCCCTTAGGAGTCAATGGGTAACGGAGGCGATACCCCCTCGTGTACTTCCATCCCCACTACAGGGATGCATCTAATTGCGGCAGATGGGTGCCCCTTCCTCCTTGCCCCCTTTGTGGGGGGCGGGATATGCGTCACACAAAACCAAACCCGAGGTCTGGCCACACCGGCTGCCGCAAGGCACGCAACACATCTTGTGTGGCAACATATGACCTCACGATCATGGGCAAGCTTTCATTAGCTACTAATGACTACCAAAACTTAATGAAAGCATCTACACCGCTCATTTTTGGGGCATTGTGTGCATGTTTCAAAAGGCATTACAACTGCTCCTCAACCAAAGCAGCCAATGGTTTAGAACTTCGTGGGTTGTCCGTGAAAGTCTGACTATCTGCTTGCTAAAAATTAACTTTTTTGGCGTAATTAGACCCATGTGCCGCAGATGGACTGTTCGATCTAACATATCAATGAAGCGGCATTTAAATATATCACGACCCTCCCACCTTGCTTTTTTATGTGCCCGATCTATGATGAACCCCCAAGTTGGTGCTTCTAGCAATCCCCTCCTATTGATCTGCTGATCTACACTTCCCAAGAGACCACGTGGTCCATCACGTGTGCGCGTACACTTCGGGTTATGTCGACATTCCACCTTTTTCGCCCCATGACGGTAGAAAAAAGGATTGAATGGGATGGCATTACATGGAGCATATAGACTTCAACACTTCACAACACACACACACACACACAAGTGCACAAAAATTTCAAGGTTGCTATCTATTTCCTTCTTTGTCAATTGTCCAAATGTGTGGGAGTTGAAGCCAAGGGTATTTGGAGGGGGTGGCCCAAGCAAGAGGGCAGTGCAGGATCTTACAAGTTTATATTTTTTGCGGCCCACCGTGCTCTCTTGGACCCTTGGAAAGCTTGAGCCTCCTCTCCTCCCGCCCCTTTAGGGGAAGAAGTTGAAACCTGCCCACCTAGGTACCAAGCCATCAGACAACACTTGTTTAAGAGAGAAGAGATGGTCCCAAACGAGAAAAAAAACAACTGATGTTGTCTGTGGCCCCACGTATTTGACTAACTTTCGTTTGTTTCATTGACTGGGCCTCGTTCTTTAATGGGGGTTTGGGGAAGGAGTTTAGAGTGGGCGGGAGGGGTTTACGGGGTATGTTGGCTTGTGATTGACTAACAAAGCGAGTCCCCCAAATAAAGGGCAGACCCCTATTCCTAGTGGCAGTGGCATGCACTTGAAAGTGAAGCAAGGAGCACCAAACACACTCACCCCCCCCCCAAAAAAAAGCAATGTCATCGTTGCAAACAGACGGTACACCAAGGGTCACACGCGGCCTCAAGAAGAACCGTGGAGCCTTTCAGGCATCACAATATTTTCCAAAATGAAAAAATCCCACTATGGCCCTTTGTATACATTGTGACATGCCGCGATTCCCCATCCCCCGAAAACCCCCACCCCCTAAGTGAACCCACATTTTGCAGGCTGCGGCGGTCGTGAAGGTAGGCTTGGTGATGGGCAGCATCGCGTTGCATAGAGCACCTTTGCTCTTGACCATTGTTGGGTGGTGGTGCCCCAAATGGTCTCATTGTAGATGGAGCCAACTTGGGGGCAAATGGACACGCCCACCTAGTGACAGAGGCAAGGATTGTCTCCAACACAGCGGGTGGTGGCGGACCTCTCCACACGGGCCCAAACGAAGCGGCCCGTGTCGTAGATGCGACGGAGAATGTGCACAAAAAGCGAAATTGTGAACGCTTACAACCTGTTTTTGGAAATTCAAAATTCAAATTTGATGGCACGGCCTGCTTTCTGAAACAATTGTGAATTTTGAACTTTCAAATTACGAAACAACAAAAAATGGTGGGGATCAATGGGGCATTGGGACGGTACCTGGAGGTTGTCGGGCCAAATGGTGCCCAGATGCGCCATATCCTTGTCCCCGCACACCGCAATTCCGATCACGTAGTTTTGCGCCGGTTGACGTGCATGTGGCCCTTGATTGGGCAAGGCAACACCAAGGTGGCTCTAGCTACCCCCTGCACAGGGTACACATCACCTCGCACAACGAAAATGAGGGGCGCGACCGATCAATGGTGTTGCGCAAGACGAGGCGCGGTGCAGTTGACCCATGAGGGAAGGGGCCATGAGCGGCCCGAGGACACCGGGGTGTCGCGGTAACGGGGGTTGGCAACGAGCTCTCCACTCCACGTCAAAAACTTTGCGCGTGTAAATTGTCCATGGAAACAGCTGCGCGGTTTTCAAGGAGTACTAAGGACTTTGCAGGGTGAGAAACGGGCTTGCGGGCCTTTAAGCCCACAACAAGTTCCATGGCCCGAATGGTGATCAAGCTCTCGTTGTACGTGCAAGCTGCAGCCTTCTCCGCAGCGTTCACCAGTTTGTGCCCACGCTCAATGGTGGCTTCCCCCCATCTCGTCTTGCAGTGCGGCAAGGAGAGGGTCCAGTGGGCTAGCAAGTGTCCCACACGGGGATCCAAGAGGTTGCAAGCCTTGCTAAAACAAACCAACGTTGCCGACAGCTTGGAAATCACTCTGGGCCCGTATAGGCGAACGGCGGTGGTACTCATTTTCCGGTGGACAAAGGGGGAGGAAAACCTGCGACTAAGTGAACAATTGCACTCCCTCTACACTTTTTGTAAACTCTGTGCACACGCACTTCACTCTCTTTGTGCACTCGCTCGGTACTCATTGTGCTCGCAATGTGCCCCCACTGTGCAGTCGTTGTGCATTGACTTCACACCAGTTCCACATTGCTGGCGCACGCACCGTGCACTTATAGCGCACGGTGCCCAAAGGCTCGGTACACACGCCTTGCATGCACTGTGTATTTACTGTACAATCTACAATGTGTGTGCTTGCAGTGCACTACTATGACACGTTATTTGTACACCCATGGTGCATTTGGTGCACTCTTTGTGTGCACTCACTATGTCCGTATTGAGCTCTCTATGCACCCCGCATACCCAACGGAATTATGTTGCCGTTCCAATTCAAAAAGTTTCCATTTTGAAATTTTGTTGTTTGAACAATTTCGTTTTCATTCATTCAAAAGTTCCTTTTGAACGCCTTTTATTGCCCCTTTTTTATTGCTACACCGCTTGTTGTGCACGGCCCTTGGCACGCTTTGGGGTGCACCGTTGGTAGTGCGGAGGTGTTGAGGGAGGCCCATATGGTATTGGTGCGCCCTACATGCCTTTCGAAGGTCGGAAGGGAGTGCGCAATGCGGGCACACTGAGCACAATGAGAGCAGACGGGGTGCGTAGTGAGTGCATAGTGAGTGCCTAGTGTGGTCACACATGGTGGATAGTAAGTGCAATGAGAGCGTTGTTCTTGCACTATGTCTGCACAGTCTGTGCTCACGGATTGAGCCATGGGTGCACACAAGGTTCACAAAGGGAGAGCACCTGACGCGGAGCACGCGCGGGATGTGGAGACTTGCTTGCCTACCCTAACCAAACAACCATGCTTACCGCCGAGGGGTTTTTTCTTTGCAGGAACCATTTTAGAATGGTAGCAAGCCCAAGGTGGTCCGGTGACAGCACAGCGCAAAAATAGCACGCATTGCGCATGGCGTGGATACTTCCCCAAACACAGAACACAAAGTGTAGGGCGGGTGCACTCTGGGTGCGGACAAATTGCTTAGAACGAATTGTACATCACACAGATGGTGAAACGAGTGCCACCACTGTGGCTAGCAACGGCGCACTGAGTGTGCAAAGAGTGCAAAGGGAGCGAGTAGCGAGTGTGCAAAGAGTGCACTTGGACGGCGTTGTGAGGGCGGCCAAGGATGCACACATGGCACATAATGAGTGCAAAGAGAGTGCACAACAAGTGCATAGTGAGTGCACCGTGAGCGAGTAGTGACTGCACACATGCATGCACAAAGTGCACTGCGGGTGCTCGGCAAGAGTGCAAGGGTGCGGTGAGGGCACATTTGGTGCAAGGTGAGTGCACAATGTGGGCACATAGACTACACAGTGAGTGCGCACAATGTGCAATCGGGGTGCACCTTGAGTGCACAGTTAGTATGAAGTGCCAGCATGCACATAGTGCATTGAATGCACATGGAGTGCAATTGGAGTGCGCGCAAAAGTGACCGTAGGCAGAGTGCACACTACGGCACAATGAGTGCACATGTAGTGCACAGCGAAAGCACACAGAGTGTGCAGTGAGTGCACGTACCGTGCACTCTGAGTGCACACAAAATGCGCAAAGAGAGCGTAGGGAGTGCACACTGTGTCCGCAGTGAGTGAACAGTATGTGTACATAGTGTATTGCGAGTGGGTACCACGAGAGCATACGGAGAGTAGGCAACAAGTGCACAGAAGGCGCAAATAGAGTCCCAAATGAGAACACGGTGGGTGCATCAAGGGTGCAAAGCAGTGCGCAATAGTTCCAGGCAAAAGCGGCGGGAGAACAGTCATTGCGGACACGATGCACGGCGCTGGCACAATGAATGCATAGCGAGTGCACACAGAATGCGTGGCGAGTGCACACAAGGTGCATAATGACTAAATGCAATGTCCACCAAGAGTACACAACGAGTGCACATCGAGTGCATGTGGATGTAGAGTGTACAGTGGGCTTGCAAAAATGCAAAGGGAAAACACTGTGCGTGTGCGCAGTTTATGCCCCTAGACAGCACACTGAATGTCGATTGCCCATGCCGCACAACGCCGCTTCACCGCAGATGTCCTGGTGGAGGTCAAGGTCCAATGTGGTGATAGCGAGATGAGAGGGACTCGCATAGGGTAGAAAGAGAGGCGCAAATCTGCAAGGCAGCAACCCACAGCAGCATAGAACATAAAAACCTAGGCAGTAAATGGCAACAGAAGGCCAAATGGTGGCTTGTCTTGTGTTCTTTGGCGTTAGGTAAAAGAGGGATACAAGTAGGAGGGCAACCAATAGTACAATTTATGATATTGAGGCGGGACAAGTACAAACTTGCCCAAACCACTTTTGGCAAAACAAAACAAAACAAACATTCGCAAATTCTGAATTGCCATTCCACTCGCATAATTCCATCCCCATTCCTATGCTTCCATCTCCAACCCCATACTTCCTTCCCCACCCCTATTCTTCCATGCACTTCCATCCCTAGTACAAAAGCAAAGGAGTGGGGATGGAAGTGGACTTATCGGCATGGAGTTCTGGGAGTGGAGATGGAAGTACAAGAGTGGGATGTAAGTATGGGAGTGGGGACGGATGTACATGAATAGTGAATGGAAGTTCGGAAGTGGAAATGGAAGCGCGGACGTCGGGGTGGAAGTAGAAAAGTGCGTATGTACAAGAGTGGGAATGGAAGAATAGAAGTGGGAATGGAAGTATAGGAGTAGGGCCGGAAGTACGGAACTATGGAAGTAGGGGAGTGGGATGTAAATAGGAGACTGGCAATGGAAGTATAGGTTTGGATATGGAAATATGGCAGGATGCATGGATATAGTTTTGCACCACTTGGGGAGTCCGGTTCCGGGGCGGAGGCACGGGTCACTTTGTGTTTTGAGTCAGAATAAACCTAAAGAGCCACAGTGGGAAAGTGGGACCCAAGACATATTGTGACCAAAGGAAGTGTTTACGGTAAAATGTCTTGTGTGCTCGCATGTATGCGTGTACCGCGCATTTACCATGCCTTTTTCTGCTGACACTGCACCTTCTTTTTGGTATTTGTGCACTGTGAGTGATGACGAATGAATGACATGAAATACTTTGGAATGGCAAACGTGTGGTATGTCTTGCCTTGCATTCTCGCCCCACCCCACCCATGTACACGTACATGCTGAGTGTTGCCCAAAACAGGGGGGGCGGACTATGGGCCATATGCCCACTCCTTCCCACTTTCGGACCACTTATAGGGTGGGGGGGGGGGGGCTGGGTCTGGGGGCTAGCCGGGAAACGGGAGGGGGGCCTGCCGGTCCCCAACCTATATGGCTTGAAATGAACCCCTCATCGCGCCAATCACTTTGAGGTATGTATGTTGGGGCAAAAAAAATGAAACAAGGGGGGGGGTGCCTTGGTAGGTGGTACTTTTGTTCCGGGCGTGGCACCCCCTAAGGAATTCCCGGCCACTATTGCTAGTGGCCGCCACACCTTAGCTAAACCATGCTTGTTTTCGAGGCAAAATTGACTTACCTTTTGGAAACCCATAGGTGGAGCAAGCAGGGGAGGGTGACTGCACCACGCGCAGTGTATCTTTGTTCAAAAAAAGTTCTCTCCGTGCACTACATGCCCACAACGTGCACACATACACCACTGGCACATCGCCAACAAAGGGGACAAAATATGAAGTGGCTACATCACCACTGCCTTCTCGGGGGCCCAAAAGTGGGTGGCAATGTTACATGGCCCCTGCCTTCTCGGCGGTTCACAACAAAGATTGGAAGTGGCTGCATCACCCCTACCAAGGAAAAGTAGATTAATGATGAGGCATGGAAACAGGGGGGGGGTCCATCCCCATGCCACCTCTATCCCCTAATGGTTCCCAATCCCCTAATGCTTCAATCTTGCAGCCTTGGGAATGGAACCTAGGATTCTCCGATTGTACCTGCAATATTCAACCAACTAGAGTACAGGGGAGTATCTACGCCGCACGCTACTTTTGCAACGTGCTTACCCTTAAGGAACTAATCTTGCCACACCTCCCAAAATGCCCCATAAAGAGAGATAACGCTTGGGTACCACACTTGCTTAGGGGGCCCATAGTGCCCTGTAACATTTTTTCAAAAAAATTGATGTTGCGCACAGAGCCGTGCCTTTGTGCTGCATAGCCAAGCGTAATGGAGGGGTTGTTCCCAGAGAGGGTCTACAGGGAGGAGCAGCGACGCGCTATTTAGGGGTGCGAAGCAGCAAAAAAGCACCATTTTGTGCCCCCACAGCATGTGAGCCCAACCACCATTTTTTCCCATTTTGGAGGTATGAAATACGGAAAATAGACAAGCACCGCCGTAAAACTATGTTTCGCAGTCTGATATGACAAAGGGAGCACGTATATGTCAACGGCATGTGGCGCCGTCGTCTTAGCAACCGTCCTAATGTGACGCCAATGATGACCATATTCCGTCCGCCCGTGAAAACTAGTTGCACAGTGTACCGTAGAACAACAAACAACGACACATGTGTCAAAG
The DNA here is from genome assembly GCA_964036045.1 of Eutreptiella sp. 'Long Island Sound 2002'. Lineage (NCBI taxonomy): Eukaryota > Euglenozoa > Euglenophyceae > Eutreptiales > Eutreptiaceae > Eutreptiella > Eutreptiella sp. 'Long Island Sound 2002'. The sequence goes on along the minus strand of OZ038379.1, from coordinate 103,223,922 downwards.
GAGGGTGCAAACAAGCATTTTTTGATGGGCTAGGCTCTGCAGAGCCCAAAACAAGGAAATTCACCAAAAACTGGGGTGCTATTATAGGGTTGTTTACCAACACAACAATGCAAAGGCAAACAGGTAGTAACATGGCCTAAAGTAGGGAATTCCTACTGGTTGGGCTGTGCAGAGCCCACATCAATAGAAACAACATAAAGCACCTATGAATTACGATAACGATGAACACAACCAGACCAGCAGTGTGGTAATGGATACCATAAGCGGAGCATTGTATGCTTCTGCCCCTCCCCCGCTCCACACCCTCATAACGTTGGGGCCGGACAACTTGACGTGGTGTGGAGGCATGGTGGGTCTCCCCAACGCGAACGGGCCGGAATGGCAGGCAGCCATGCTGCCAAAGCTTCGCACTGCCCTCAAACCCCATGCTGTCTCTCGGCACGCTACTCACCACGCCGTGATCCCGGGCGGTAGGGCGATCTCGTGGCAGGCACAGGGGCCGTCTCCACATGTCGGCATTTCATCGGTGCATGGCCACCATGGCCACCATGGTCCACCTAAAGTCCCTCCTGCGGTAGTGCCGCTGTTCTCTCGTCCTTCTATACTCAATTACATGATGATGGATACCAGAAAGATACCATGTTGGAATTTCTCAGATTTCTTTGACTTTTTTACCCTTTGCCTGTTTGCCCTGCTACAACAGTGCGGTACCTTGGAGGCAAATCACTCAGTTGTGTCCCGAGTTTACCCTGTTACAACCTTTCCTGGCTCGCCCCCTTTTCTCACATGGCAACTCAGTTGGGCTTCCGTACGGCTAGGGTTCCAATGCACATAGTGCCTCGTGTTGATTTTCCGCTCCCTTGTGGCTCTTTTGTCCCTTATCCCGCCATCTCCTTGATGTGTCTGCTCTACCGGTGCAACCTAATGGCAACCGCGCGATGCGCAACCCACGGCGCCCCGCAGTTTCCCTGTGGACAGTTTTTCACCTCTGTTTTGTGTCTGTTCGCAATGTACTATACTCTGGTAGACCCTAGCTTTGCTCGCTATGTGCGATGCCTCCTCTCCTGGGGAGGAACCCCTCTCTGTTACAAAGTAGATCCCTCTGTGTGCCCATTGTCCTGGATATCTGGTGCCGGCATGTAGTCGCGTCATCGCTGCCCCTTTGCCCCTTAGACCATGCAGCATGCCTGGTAAGAAACGTGTTCGGTCAGCAACCGGCTACGACAATCAACGCCGGAGGAGCCATGCCCGAGCTGTGGCCTGCCTCGATCGTCGGTTTCTCCCTAGCTAACCGACGTACGAGTACGATACCCGGGGCCCGACACACCTGAAGCTGCATTTGCGACCCTCGGTCGAGCGCCGGCATGGCGAAGCGGCGTTTGAGGGCTTCCTGAGGTGGGCGCCGCGCGCCCTTCAGCGCCTCAATCCTCGGGCCTCGTTCCGCCCCCACACCCAAAAACCGCCAGGTCAACATCTACACCCACGTTGGTGGCGGTTGTACATGGATCACTCGGTTTGTTCACCCGACCCGGCTTGATTTGCACCGGTGCTTCTACCCCATTCTCTATGTGCCCTGATATCTCTGTTTGCTCCTCTTTTGCTCTATCTATAGTCCGTGGTGGGGCGTGCTTCCATCAACATATTTCTTTTGGGGAGGGTCTGTGGTACACCACCTGCGCTTTGCTCGCTTTGCTCGCGCCGAACCAGCGCTTTGCGTTGCACCTGTTCCTTTTCGCAGCTGTCTCGTTTACCTACCCCCTTTTTTTGCATAGCGGGGGGCTCACTCTATTACTACCAGAGTCGACCTCACTGGACCCACACCGGGTCAACCTGTGTTCTCTCTTGGCCCTGCCGAGGCGTCTCTGCACCATGTCAGTTTTTGTTTTACTCTTGTCATCAAGCACTGTGACATCAAGCACCGCATGGCTGATGATCCCTATGCGGCAGGCCTTCATTGCCGGTGGACAGGGTTGGGCTTAGGGAATCGCAATCCACACTTGGTTACGTGGCCCCTTGACTTGGGGTTAGGGACTCCCAATCCCCGCTTTGTTAGGTGGCCCCTTGAGTTGGGCTTAGGAAATCGCAATCCACACTTTGTTACGTGGCACCTTGACTTGGGGTTAGGGACTCCCAATCCAGGCTTTGTTGGGTGGCCCCTTGAGTTGGGCTTAGGGAATTGCAATCCACACTTTGTTACGTGGCCCCTTGAGTTGGGGTTAGGGACTCCCAATCCACGCTTTGTTAGGTGGGCCCTTGAGTAAGGCTTAGGGAATCGCAATCAAGACTTTGTTATGTGGCCCCTTGAGTTGCGGTTAGGGACTCACAAACCCCGCTTTGTTGTGTGGCTCCTTGAGTTGGGCTTAGGGACTCACCATCTACGCTTTATTGTGTGGCCCTTTGAGTTGGGCTTAGGGACTAAGAATCCACGCTTTGTTGCGTGGCCCCTTGAGTTGGGGTTCAGAACTCGCAATCCACCCTTTGTTGTGTGGCCCCTTGAGTTGGGCTTAGGGACTCGCAATCCAAGCTTTGTTACGTGGCCCCTTAAATTGGGGTTAGGGACTCACAATCTACGCTTTGTTGCGTGGCCCCTTGAGTTGGGGTCATGGACTCACAATCCATGCTGTGTTGCGTGGCCCTTTGCGTTGGGGTTAGGGACTGGCAATCCACACTTTGTTACATGGGTCCTTGAGTTGGGCTTAGGGACTCCCAATCCGCGCTTTGTTGTGCGTGCCCTTGAATTGGGGCTAGGGACTCGCAATGCTCGCTTGGCTGCGTGGCCCCTTGCGTTGGGCTAAGGGACTCACAATCCGGGCTTTGTTACGTGGCTCCTTGAGTTGGGCTTAGGGACTCACCATCCATGCTTTTGTGCGTGGCCCTTTGAGTTGGGATTAGGGACTCGCAATCCACGCGTTCTTGCTTGGCCCCTTGAGTTGGGGTTAGGGACTCACAATCCATGCTTTGTTGCGTAGCACCTTGAGTTGGGGTTAGGGACTCGCAATCCAAGCTTTGTTACGTGGCCCCTTGAGTTGGGGTTAGGGACTCACAATCCACGCTTTATTGCGTGGGCCCTTGAGTTGGGGTTAGGGACCGGCGATCCCCGTTGTGTCCTGTGGCCACTTGAGTTGGGCTTTGGGACTCCCAATCCGCGCTTTGTTGCGTGGGCCCTTGAGTTGGGGTCAGGGACTCGCAATGCACGCTTTGTTGTGTGGCCCCTTGCGTTGGGCTAAGGGACTCAGGATCCAAGCATCGTTACGTGGCCACTTGAGGTGGGCTTTGGGAATCCCAATCCCAGCTTTGTTGCGTGGCCCTTTGAGTTGGGCTTAGGGACTCCCAATCCACGCTTTGTTGCGTGGCCCCTTGAGTTGGGCTTAGGGATTCACACTCCACGCTCTGTTGCGTGGCCCATTGAGGTGGGTTTAGGGATTCACAATCCACGCTTTGTTTTGTGGCCCCTTCATTTGGGGTTAGGGACTCACCATCCACGCTTTGTTGTGTGGCCCCTTGCGTTGGGCTAAGGGACTCAGGATCCAAGCATCGTTACGTGGCCACTTGAGGTGGGCTTTGGGAATCCCAATCCCAGCTTTGTTGCGTGGCCCTTTGAGTTGGGCTTAGGGACTCCCAATCCACGCTTTGTTGCGTGGCCCCTTGAGTTGGGCTTAGGGATTCACACTCCACGCTCTGTTGCGTGGCCCATTGAGGTGGGTTTAGGGATTCACAATCCACGCTTTGTTTTGTGGCCCCTTCATTTGGGGTTAGGGACTCACCATCCACGCTTTATTGTGTGGCCACTTGAGTTGGGCTTAGGGACTCGCAATCCACGCTTTCTTGCGTGGCACCTTCAGTTGGGGTTAGGGACTCACAATCCACTCTTTGTTGCGTGCCCCCTTGAGTTGGGATTAGGGACTCGCAATCCACCCTTTGTTGCGTGGCTCCTTGAGTTGGGGTTAGGGACTGACAATCCACGCTTTATTGTGTGGCCCTTTGAGTTGGGATTAGGGACTCGCAATCCACGCTTTAGTGCGTGGCCCCTTGAGTTGGGGTTAGGGACTCACAATCCATGCTTTGTTGCGTAGCCCCTTGAGTTGGGGTTAGGGACTCGCAATCAAAGCTTTGTTACGTGGCCCCTTGAGTTTGCGTTAGGGACTCACAATGCACGCTTTGTTGCAGGGCCCCTGGACTTCGGGTTAGGGACTCACAATCCACCCCTTGTTGCGTGGCCCCTTGAGTTGGGGTTAGGGACTCACCATTCACGCTTTGTTGTGTGGCCTCTTGAGTTGGGGTTGGGGACTGGCGATCTCCGCTTTGTCGTGTGACCCCTTGAGTTTGGCTTAGGGACTCGCAATGCACGCTGTGTTGCGTGGCCCCTTGAGTTGGGGTTAGGGACTCACAATCCAAGCGTTGTTGTGTGGCACCTTGCGTTGGGGTTAGGGACTCGCAATTCACGCTTTGTTGTGTGGCCCCTTGAGTGCGGGTTAGGGACTGGCGATCCCCGCTTTCGTGCTTGGCCCCTTGAGTTGGGGTTAGGGCCTCACAATCCACACTTTGTTACGTGCCTCGTTGAGTTGGGGTCAGGGACTCACAATCCACGCTTTTTTGCGTGGCCCCTTGAGTTGGGGTTAGGGACTGGCGATCCACGCTTTGTTATGTGGCTCCTGGAGTTGGGATTAGGGACCCGCAATCCAGGCTTAGTGCGTGGCCCCTTGAGTTGGGCTTAGGGACTCACAATGCACGCTTTGTTGCGTGGGCCCTTGAATTGGGGTTAGGGACTCGCAATGCATGCTTTGTTGCGTGGCCCCTTGAGTTGGGGTTAGGGACTCACAATCCACGCTTTGTTACGTGGCCCCTTGAGTTGGGGCTAAGGATTCACAATCCACGCTTTGTTGCGTGGCCCCTTGAGTTGGGGTTAGGGACCGGCGATCCCCGCTGTGTCCTGTGGCCACTTGAGTTGGGCTTTGGGACTCCCAATCCGCGCTTTGTTGCGTGGCCCTTTGAGTTGGGCTTAGGGACTCCCAATCCACGCTTTGTTGTGTGGCCCCTTGAGTTGGGATTAGGGACTCGCAATCCACCCTTTGTTGCGTGGCTCCTTGAGTTGGGGTTAGGGACTCACAATCCACGCTTTATTGTGTGGCCCTTTGAGTTGGGATTAGGGACTCGCAATCCACGCTTTAGTGCGTGGCCCCTTGAGTTGGGGTTAGGGACTCACAATCCATGCTTTGTTGCGTAGCCCCTTGAGTTGGGGTTAGGGACTCGCAATCAAAGCTTTGTTACGTGGCCCCTTGAGTTTGCGTTAGGGACTCACAATGCACGATTTGGTGCAGGCCCCCTGGACTTCGGGTTAGGGACTCACAATCCACCCCTTGTTGCGTGGCCCCTTGAGTTGGGGTTAGGGACTCACCATTCACGCTTTGTTGTGTGGCCTCTTGAGTTGGGGTTGGGGACTGGCGATCTCCGCTTTGTCGTGTGACCCCTTGAGTTTGGCTTAGGGACTCGCAATGCACGCTGTGTTGCGTGGCCCCTTGAGTTGGGGTTAGGGATCCACAATCCAAGCGTTGTTGTGTGGCACCTTGCGTTGGGGTTAGGGACTCGCAATTCACGCTTTGTTGTGTGGCCCCTTGAGTGCGGGTTAGGTACTGGCGATCCCCGCTTTCGTGCTTGGCCCCTTGAGTTGGGGTTAGGGACTCACAATCCACACTTTGTTACGTGGCTCCTTGAGTTGGGGTCAGGGACTCACAATCCACGCTTTTTTGCGTGGCCCCTTGAGTTGGGGTTAGGGACTGGCGATCCACGCTTTGTTATGTGGCTCCTGGAGTTGGGATTAGGGACCCGCAATCCAGGCTTAGTGCGTGGCCCCTTGAGTTGGGCTTAGGGACTCACAATGCACGCTTTGTTGCGTGGGCCCTTGAATTGGGGTTAGGGACTCGCAATGCACGCTTTGTTGCGTGGCCCCTTGAGTTGGGGTTAGGGACTCACAATCCACGCTTTGTTACGTGGCCCCTTGAGTTGGGGTTAAGGATTCACAATCCACGCTTTGTTGCGTGGCCCCTTGAGTTAGGGTTAGGGACCGGCGATCACCGCTGTGTCCTGTGGCCACTTGAGTTGGGCTTTGGGACTCCCCATCCGCGCTTTGTTGCGTGGCCCTTTGAGTTGGCCTTAGGGACTCCCAATCCACGCTTTGTTGCGTGGCCCTTTGAGTTGGGCTTAGGGACTCACACTCCACGCTCTATTGCGTGGCCCATTGAGTTGGGTTTAGGGATTCACAATCCACGCTTTGTCTCGTGGCCCCTTCAGTTGGTGTTAGGGACTCACCATCCACGCTTTATTGCGTGGCCCCTTGAGTTGGGCTTAGGGACTCGCAATCTACGCTTTCTTGCTTGGCACCTTCAGTTGGGATTAGTGACTCGCAATCCACGCTTTAGTGCGTGGCCCCTTGAGTTGGGGTCAGGGACTCACAATCCACGCATTGTTGCGTAGCCCCTTGAGCTGGGGTTAGGGACTCAAAATCCACCCTTTGTTGCGTGGCCCCTTGAGTTGGGGTTAGATACTCAGCATTCATGCTTTGTTGTGTGGCCTCTTGAGTTGGGGTCAGGGACTCGCAATGCACGCTGTGTTGCGTGGCCCCTTGAGTTGAGGTAGAGGACTCACAATCCACGCTTTATTGTGTGCGCCCTTGAGTTGGGGTTAGGGACTCACAATTGACGCTTTGTTGTGTGGCCCCTTGAGTGCGGGTTAGGGACTGGCGATCCCCACTTTCGTGCTTGGCCCCTTGAAATGGGGTTAGGGACTCACAATCCACACTTTGTTACGTGGCTCGTTGAGTTGGGGTCAGGGACTCACAATCCACACTTTTTTGCGTGGCCCCTTGGGTTGGGATTAGGGACTGGCGATCCACGCTTTGTTACGTGGCTCCTGGAGTTGGGATTAGGGACCCGCAATCCAGGCTTTAGTGCGTGGCCCCTTGAGTTGGGCTTAGGAAGTCCCCATCCGCGCTTTGTTGCGTGGGCCCTTGAGTTGGGGTTGGGGACTCGCAATGCACGCTTTATTGTGTGCCGGCTTGAGTTGGGGATACGGACTCGCCATGCACGCTTTGTTGCGTGGCCCCTTGAGTTGGGGTTAGGGACTCCCAATCCACGCTTTGTTACGTGGGTCCTTGAGTTGGGCTTAGGGACTCACAATGCACGCTTTGTTGCCTGGGCCCTGGAGTTGGGGTTAGGGACTCGCCATGCACGCTTTGTTGCGTGGGCCCTCCAATTGGGGTTAGGGACTCGCCATGCATGCTTTGTTGCGTGGCCCCTTGACTTGGGGTTAGCGACTCCCAATCCAAGCTTTGTTACGTGGCTCCTTGAGTTGGGCTTAGGGACTCACAATGCACGCTTTGTTGCGTGGCCCCTTGACTTGGGGTTAGCGACTCCCAATCCACGCTTTGTTATGTGGCTCCTTGAGTTGGGCTTAGGGACTCCCAATCCGCGCTTTGTTGCGTGGGCCCTTGAGTTGGGGTTAGGGACTCGCAATCCACGGTTCATTGTGTGGCGGCTTGAGTTGGGTCTACGGAGTCTTAATGCATGCTTTGTTGGGTGGCCCCTGGAGTTGGGCTAAGGGACTCACAATCCACGCCTTGTTACGTAGACTCTTGAGTTGGGCTTAGGAACTTCCTATCCACGCCTTGTTGCGCGGCCCTTGGAGTTGGGCTTAGGGACGCCCAATCCACGCTTTGTTGCGTGGCCCCTTGAGTTGGGATTAGGGATTCACAGTCCACGCTCTGTTGCGTGGCCCATTGAGTTGGGTTCAGGGATTCACAATCCACGCTTTGTTTTGTGGCCCCTTCAGTTGGGGTTAGGGACTCACCATCCACGCTTTATTGCGTGGCCCCTTGAGTTGGGCTTAGGGACTCGCAATCCACGCTTTCGTGCTTGGCCCCTTCAGTTGGGGTTAGGGACTCACAATCACGCTTTGTTGCGCGGCCCCTTGAGTTGGCATTAAGAACTCGCAATCCACCCTTTGTTGCGTGGCCCCTTGAGTTGGGGTTAGGGACTCACAATCCACGCTTTAGTGCGTGGCGCCTTGAGTTGGGGTTAGGGACTCGCAATCACAGCTTTGTTGCGTGGCCCCTTGAGTTGGGGTTGGCGACTCACCATCCACGCTTTATTGCGTGGCCCCTTGAGTTGGGCTTAGGGACTCGCAATCCACGCGTTCTTGCTTGGCCCCTTCAACCGGGGTTAGGGACTCACAATCCACGCTTTGTTGCGCGGTCCCTTGAGTTGGGTATAGGGACTCGCAATCCACCCTTTGTTGCGTGGCCCCTTGAGTAGGGACTCGCAATCCACGCTTTAGTGCGTGGCGCCTTGAGTTGGGGTTGGGGACTCGCCATCCAAGCTTTGGTGCGTGGCCTCTTGAGTTGGGGTCAAGGCCTCACAATTCACGCTTTGTTGCGTAGCCCCTGGAGTTGGGGGTAGGGACTGGCGATCCCCGCTTTGTCATGTGGGCCCTCGATTTTGGGTTGGGGACTTACAATCCATGGTGTGTTGTGTGGCCCCTTGAGTTGGGATTAGGGACTCGCAATCCAAGCTTTGTTGCGTGCGCCCTTGAGTTGGGGTTAGGGACTCACGATCCATGCTTTGTTGCGTAGCCCCTTGAGTTGGGGTTAGGGACTCGCAATCCAAGCTTTGCTACCTTGCCCCTTGAGTTGGGGGTAGGGACTCACAATCCACGCTTTGTTGCATGGCCCCTTGAGTTGGGGTCAGGGACTCCCAATCCACGCTTTGTTGTGTGGCCCCTTGAGTTGGGGTTACGGACTGGCGATCCCCGCTTTGCCATGTGGCCCCTTGAGTTGGGGTTTGGGACTTACAACCCACGCTTTATTGCGTGTGCCCTTGAGTTGGGGTTAGGGACTCGCCATCCACACTTTGTTGTGTGGCCCCTTGCGTTGGGGTTAGGGACTCACAATGCACGCTTTGTTGTGTGGCCCCTTGCGTTGGGCTGAGGCACTTGCAATGCACGCTTTGTTGTGTGGCCCCTTGCGTTGGGGTTAGGGACTCACAATCCACGCTTTGTTGCGTGGCCCCTTGAGTTGGGGTTACGGACTGGCGATCGCCACTTTGCCATGTGGCCCCTTGAGTTGGGGTTTGGGACTTACAATCCATGGTGTGTTGTGTGGCCCCTTGAGTTGGGGTTAGCGACTCACAATCCACGCTTTATTGCGTGTGCCCTTGAGTTGGGGTTAGGGACTCGCAAACCAAGCTTTGTTGCGTGCGCCCTTGAGTTGGGGTTAGGGACTCACAAGCCATGCTTTGTTGCGTGGCCCCTTGAGTTGGGGTTAGGGACTCCCAATCCACGCTGTGTTGCGTGGCCCCTTGAGTTGGGGTTTGGGACTTACAATCCATGGTGTGTTGTGTGGCCCCTTGAGTTGGGGTTACCGACTCACAATCCACGCTTTATTGCGTGTGCCCTTGAGTTGGGGTTAGGGACTCGCAATCCAAGCTTTGTTGCGTGCGCCCTTGAGTTGGGGTTAGGGACTCACAATGCATGCTTTGTTGCGTAGCCCCTTGAGTTGCGCTCAGGCACTCGCAATGCACGCTTTGTTGTGTGGCCCCTTGCGTTGGTATTAGGGACTCACAATCCACGCTTTGTTGCGTGGCGCCTTGAGGCGGGGTTAGGGACTGGCGATCCCCGCTTTGTCGTGCGGCCCCTTGAGTTTGGGTTAGGGACTTACTATCCACGCTTTGTCCGGTGGCCCCTTGAGTTGGGGTTAGGGACTCACAATCGTCACTTTGTTGCGTGCGCGCTTGCCTTGCGGTTAGGGATTGGCCATCCACACTTTGTTGTGTGGCCCCTTGCGTTCGGGTTAGGGACTCGCAGAGCGTGGATTGGGAGTCCCTAACCCCAACTCAAGGGGCCACGCAACAAAGTGTGCATTACGATTTCCTAAGCCCAACTCAAGGGGCCACGCAACAAAGCGTGGATTGCATAATTGGCCTAGTTTCCTCAATAACACCAGAAAATTTGAGGCCCAGAGCTGGGGAGCCTGCCTTCAGGCGCCCCCAATGTGTTCTAATTATTGGAGCAACTCTATTTCAGGTGGGGGGTGGGGTGGCTTGAGACAATGCACGCGACTCGGGGGGAAAGGCAAGAAAGCTTGGATTATGAGTCCCCAACCCCAAGTCAAGGGGCCACACAATAAAGCGTGGATTGTGAGTCCCTAACCCGAACTCAAAGGGCCACTCGACAAAGCGTGGATTGTGAGTCCCTAACCCCAACTCAAGGGGCCACGCAACAAGGCGTGGATTGGGAGTTCCCAACCCCAACTCAAGAGGCCACATAACAAAGTGTGGACTGCGATTCCCTAAGCCCAACTCAAGGGGCCACGCGGACAAAGCGTGGGTTGCATAATTGGCCTAGTTTCCTCAATAACACCGGAAAATTTGATGCCCAGAATTGGGCACCCTGCCTTCAAGGGCCCCAAATGTGTTCTAAATATTGGAGGAACTCTATTTCAGGTGGGGGGTGGGGTGGCTTGAGACAATGCACGCGACTCAAGGGCCAACGCAACAAGGCGTGGATTGGGAGTCCCTAACCCGAGCTCAAGGGGCCACACAATAAAGCGTGGATTGTGAGTCCCTAACCCGAACTCAAAGGGCCACTCAACAAAGCGTGGCTTGTGAGTCCCTAACCCGAACTCAAGGGGCCACGCAACAAGGCGTGGATTGAGAGTTCCCAACCCGAACTCAAGGGGCCACGTAACAAAGTGTGGATTGCGATTCCCTAAGCCCAACTCAAGGGGCCACGCGGACAAAGCGTGGGTTGCATAATTGGCCTAGTTTCCTCAATGACACCGGAAAATTTGATGCCCAGAATCGGGCACCTTGCCTTCAAGCGCCCCCAATGTGTTCTAAATATTGGAGGAACTCTATTTTAGGTGGGGGGTGGGGTGGCTTGAGACAATGCACGCGACTCAAGGGCCAACGCAACAAGGCGTGGATTGGGAGTCCCCAACCCGAGCTCAAGGGGCCACACAATAAAGCGTGGATTGTGAGTCCCTAACCCCAACTCAAGGGGCCACGCAACAAAGCGTTGATTGTGAGTCCGTAACCCGAACTCAAGGGGCAACGCAACAAAGCGTGGATTGCTAGTCCCTAACCCCAATTCAAGGGGCCACGTAACAAAGTGTGGATAGCAATTCCCTAAGCCCAACTCAAGGGGCCACGCAACAAAGGGTGGATTCCATAATTGGCCTAGTTTCCTCAATAACACGAGAAAATTTGAGGCCCAAAACTGGGCAGCCTGCCCACAGGCGCCCCCAATGTGTTCTAATTGTTGGAGCAACTCTATTTCAGGTGGGCGTTGAGGTGGCTTGAGACAATGCACGCGACTCAAGGGGCGACAAAGCAAACGATGGACAAAACTGAAAACCACCCCACTTCCCAATTATGGAAGGGGTCCAAAAAAACGGGGGGGGGGTTCAAAAACCCACCGCGCGTTTTACTTTTCAGATGTGCCCCCTCACGCTTGCGTGGTATGTGTTTTTGTGCCTGTGTAGGGCGCTTTAATTTTCGGAGGAAAGCTTTCATTTTTCTTGGTTTCATTTTCATCCACACGACGCCTTAATATTCAAGTTCTGGAAAATTTGAACCAAAATTTCATGTCAAATTTTACATGCAAGGGCAATTTGAGTGTTTGCACCCATGAACACCGGTGAACCCCCTTCCCAAAACCACGGGATGAAATGGCAACCAGACACACATGGCACCCCATGAGAATAGACATTTTCCCGATCGACACCCGAATCCCCCACAAAAAACGGCAGTTTCGGTTTATTGAATTAATTTGTGGCCAAAAATTAAATGTATTGACTTTAACTTGGGTCTCTAGGTTAGGGCTCTAGGGGCTGGATGGGTGGTGAAATCCAAAAGTGTGTGCACACCAAACCTCTCCAATTTTAAGAGGACAATCGAGTTAAGGGCCGTGATACTCAAAGTGCAGATCCGGCTCGTCCTTGAGTAGCGATGCCGGACCAATGAAGGCAATTGTGATGTCTGGGTTGGGATGCGAGGGACTTGACCACGGACAAAAGACTATGGGTCAAGGGCTCACATAGGTGAAGCGCGGTTCGGGTTAGAGCCCTAGGGCCGCAACCGCGATAAAACTCCAATGGCTTCAGGGAATGGGACAAAATCCGACCTGGCTCGGGGCACTCAACACTTTAGAGCAAGGGACAAAATTGGAAGGGCTCACAAATGGGTGCTTTGGCGACATCACCTCTGCCATGTATGGTGTCCTGAATGCCTCAAAGCGGGCACACGGAGGCAAGGTAGGCTTTGGATCGCTAGGGCCACCATTGCAAACAATGTGATGTCGCTGCGGAGCTCACAGAGGCGAAGCGGGAGTTGGGTCGCAGCGGTATGGCGGCAATTGCAAAGAGACTGATGTGCCTCATGGGCTCACAGAGGTGCGATAGTGATTGGGTGAGAGCGCTACGACCACGACCCCAAAGAAACTGATGTGGCTCGAAGGCTCACAAGGTTGCGACCACAATGAAAGGCGTTGCTATGTGTATATACTGACAACAAGCAATGGGCAACATAGTGCTACACAATGTGTGCAATGGGTAGTCATTGGCTGCATGCATGTTCCATGGGTTGTGGTGTTGGTGTGTTCGAAAACATCGTTGAGCCAAGCGTACGCACGAGGAGCAGGACAGAAGGTAGATCTTGTCTCGTCCCTAGTGACCCGGGACGGATCAAATATGTTAAATTTTCAAACAAGGCATTTAAACTTAAACATCGAAATTGCAATAGCGTAAACGTGAATATCTTCAGCATTAACAATCTTAAGCTTTGTGCAATGTTACTTGCTTGGGCATGCTAGGATCCCAACGATGTTTGATGTGGTAGAACATTGCACAATGGGCTTGTACAGATATTGCATTGCCTAGGGGTTGGGTGTCCAACCTCTAGTCCCTTCCTTTGTGTCCACATCCAACCCCACTACACACCGGCTTTTCTCTTCTGCAGCACTTGTTATGCCTTTCTCCCGGAAGACCATTCCTGAGGATAGTATGACACTTGTGCGCTTGAGTGGAAGCAAGAGTTTTCTGTACCCTTTGGTCTTCCACTCCTTGGTGAGTGGATGATTTCATCTCCTTTGGCCAAGGCCCAATGGGTGGAGGTCACGGAGAGCACTAAGGGGCCCCCTAAGCTAGTCCATGGAGGTCCATGGACTAAGCTAGTCCATGGAGGCGGTGAAGCAAAACACCTCCTCCCTCTTTCCCACGCCACACTTTATGAGTCTACTCATGGACCTCAATGTCACCAAGACGGGATTCTGCAACATCTCCTTGCTCATGACCCCGCAAAGGATCGACTATACGGCCGCTACCGGGCACCTTTCCAATAGTCAATCCCCACACCGCAAGCCTTGAAAACGTGGAAAGACATGGCTAAGCGGCGAGAGTTGCGGCCACCCGTGACGCTGGCCGCCCCCTCGGCTAGTGGCCGCAGTTGGGCGGTGCCCTCATGGACGCCCTACATTCAATCATGTTCACCACTAGTGGACATCGTTCATTGCGGGCGGCCCCTCAATTTTATTGTACGCGGGGATGCGTCTCCGTGCGCAGGTGGGAGTTGGACCCAATTGTCCATTGGGCTCTGCAAACGGGGCAACCATGGGCGCCCACCCGCGTATTTGTGGGTAAATGGGATGGCTGTGTATGGGGACAAAGAGATGGCCCCTTTGGGCACGTACTACTGGGGCCAGGAATTTGAGGCGTTTGGCCCTTGTGCGTTGCATTGATTTTCGTCACGTTCCGCTTCAAATTTGTTTCTTTTAGAAGCGAAAAATGGATTAAATTTGAAGGGGAGCAAAAATTTAATCAAAATTCAAACGAAAAAATCTGCCCCGATATCGATGCAGAATATTTTCCGTAGGTGTTGAACCTGATTCACAACCACAAAAGTTTTTGTTGCGCAACCCGCTAGGTGCTAGCTTCGCTCGTTGTTCGACGGGACCAGCCCTTTATGCACCGCCTCATGGGGCTTTCTAAGTCGTCTAAGGTGGACTCTATTCACAATACGGTGGTGTGGGACATGCCGGCGGCGACGTGGGTGCGGGTGCACAAGCGCAGGATATTGGCCACCAAGGCGGAGGCCCATCACTGGTACTTGATGGCAAGCCGCATTTTGGAAAAGGGGGGGGGGCTGCATTGCGGAACCTCACATCGTTGTCGACTGGTGCTTGGTTCTCCTATGCATCCTCCATTGTAGGCCGCCTTCAGGTGGCAATCATGGGGGTGTGTTTGGAGGTAGACCCCAAGAAGAACGCCAAGGCCATGCAACCCTTGCTGCAGTGGGCACGAAGTGGCGTGAGGGCGGGTGGCTCCGCTGCACCCGATGGGGTGGAGGTGAGGGCCCGCTTCCTTGCTTGGACGGAGATGGGGTCATTGTTGGCCTATGCCCCGGAGGACCCCAAAGAGCAAGCCGTTGTTGCCATGCACAATGTGCTCCGGCACTTGTACAACAACACCCCCTCCCCCACGCCCATCACATGTGGGTGCCGTTTGTTGCGCGGAACTACCGCAAGGCCGCCTATCAATCCAACGACCTCTTATATTTGGGGGAGGATGTGAACACGGCGGTGGCCAATGTGGCATGTTTGGTGGTGGGGTTAGGGGCGGTGTGTGCAGTTGTTGTTGAGGGTCTCAACGCCATCTTTAAACGGGCCTGTGTTACCGGGTGTGTTACTCCTTCCCAAACAATTCTCCCATCCCGCTTGGTACTGTGGTGTGTGGGGGCGTGGTCTGCGGGGCTGTGCTGAGGGGGGGTGTCATTTGTGGGGATGCGGTGTGTGGGGCTATGGTGTGTGGGGTTGTGGGGTTGTGGTGTGTGGGTGTGTGGTCGCCTAGGCCCTAGTGTGTGGGTATGTGTTGTGTGGGGCTGTGGTGTACTAAGCCATGCTTTCGGGGGCTTTGGTGTGTGGTGTTGGTCTGTGTGGGGCTGTTGTATGTGGCTTGTTGTTGTGTGGGGGCACTGCAGCATTGTGATAGTGTAAGGTGTGTTATGGGTGTTGAAATATAGTGCCATCGGGGTTAGAGGGCAAAGTTAATGTTGGGAACAACTTTTTAATTTTTTTCAGGTTAATTGTTGATGTTACTAATCAATAATTTACGCGCTCGTCCAAAAATTGAAAAATCAACTTGCAAAAACTAAAAAACACGGTTCACAAATTGACCTAAATATAGGGCATACCTCAAAGCCTCCCCCCCCCCCCAGCCACGCCCCAATTGTCCTCCTAAACTTGGTGGAGGGCGCTGGGGCTTGCACCGGTTCTGTGCATGGTGGGATGGTTTGGGGCACCGTTGTTGTTGTTGTTGTTGTTGTTGTTGTTGTTGTTGTTGTTGTTGTTGTTGTTGTTGTTGTTGTTGTTGTTGTTGATGTTGTGCTCCGCTGTGCGATAGGTGGCGGATGCGTGTGGGGTGTGAGTGGCGGTGGGGTGTGGGATTGTGGTGTGCAGAGCGGTGGCGTGTGGGGGTGCAGGGCGTGGGGGTGTGGTGTCTTGGGCGGTGGCACGCGGTGTTGTGGTCTGTGGGGTTGTAGGGTATGTACATACCCTACAACCCCACACCACACAGCCACGTGGCTGTGGGGTGTGCGGTTGTGGGGTGTGGGGCCGAGAGGTGTGGGGTTTTGGGGTGCGGGGCTTTGGTGCGTGGGGCCGTGGTGTTTGGACCTTTGGGGTGTGGGGCTGGGGTGTGTGGGGCTGTGGGGTGTTGGGATGCGGTGTGGGGCGTCGTGGTGTGTTGGGCCGGGGAACGTGTGCAAGGGAATGTGGGCCCGTGGTGCGCAGCGGTGCGCCCCCCGCCCGTCCCCCCCCCACCCCTCTGCATCTGTGGGAAAAAAACAGAAAAATCACTCCACCAAGTAAATTGATTTTTGTATGTATAATTTAATTTTTGGATGTTGATATTTGCAGGCATAAATTGAGCTGATAGATGAAAGATAAATGGACTCAAACATGAATTTTAACCACAAAAAATTAATCGGACAGCCCCGAAAATTCACCTAAACAAAAACATGCAGAATCAAAAGCCCCAAGTAAGGGGGTGGGGGATAACCGTGGTTCCTCACGATTCGGGGACCTTGGGGGGTGGGGGGGCTGCAGAGTGTGGGCGGCAGGCTCATCAACACAACCATGTGCACAATGTGCTATAGTGCCCCCACACAACAGCCCCACAGAAGACAACACCACACACCACAACCGCAGTGAGCATGGCCCAGTGCACTGCTATCCCCACACAGCAGAGCCCCACACACCAAGGCCCAGGAGACTATAGATCCATAGACCACAACCCCACACACCAATGCTCCACACTCCACCACCGCACACACCACAGCCATCCACCACAACCGTACACACAGCGGCCCGACACACCACAACCCGATACACTCCGCGGCTGGGTTACCTCCGTGGCTCGGTTAGGGATGCCAATGTACGCAGCAGGCACATTTGGACGCCGCGTGCAGCAGGTGAGACCCTTAACGCGGGAAGTCACACATCGGCCCGCTCTTTTGGACATCCCCCACGCCAACCTACCGCGCCGCGATGGGACGACAACACGGCGACAACCTGGACATACCACCGGCTGCCGTCCCCCTTGACCCCCCCCCTATACTGGGGCTACTACCCCATAGGGGCACTCCGGGTATCCCCTTTGGTGCTTTGCTGGCTGCAGGCGTGCTGCGTGTCGGGCCGCAACGCGATAAGCGTACCGATGCGCAAGCCCATAACGCCGGCCACCGAAGGCCTCCCACGCGAGAGCTCAAGCGGGGTCCGGCGCCTAAGCACTGGGCGACCCGGTTATGAGGGAGCGCAGTGCCCATGCATCAGCCGCCCACCACGCCTCCACGCTCTCGTTTGTGCAGCCCAGTGACACAACGTGTTCTGTACAGCACCCACTACCCCTTATGCATAGCACCCTCCAATCCCAGGGGGCCCGCATGTGCCGCAGCCTGCGGAGTCCCCAGGCTACACCGGGGCTGCCCCGGATATACCCATAGCCCCTACACACCCCACCAACCGCTGCTTCAGATCCTCTCGCAGCCGGCCTACCCCGCGTACTATCTGCGGGAGCCGCGCTATGGGCTGCCCCAGCCCCCCCCGCCGCCCTCACCGCTGCCGGTGGTACCGCCCCCTTATCACCGAGACTTGGAGCTGGCCTATGTGCGAGGCCATGTCGCAGGCGTGGACCACCGCTCCGAGAATCCTGCGCCCCCACCAGGGGACCGCGCAGCAGGCGCCCCCAGCCTGACATGACCCCGATGCCCACATGGTCGGCGGGACGGCGCCGGCGCCCTAGGCGGCACCGCCGCGTGCGGCTGACCCCCCGAGAGGACCGCCGTCCTGCGGCGCCCACAGAGGCGCCGCAACGTTCCCCGGGAACCTGCCCACCGCGGATCCCCTTCATCCAAGAGGGGACCAGAAGGGCACCGCCGGGGCCGAGGCTAGGATAGTCCCGGCGGAGATGGCCGTGCGAATGACTGCGGGTACAACCGCACCCTGGAGCGGTATATTGAAACAACGGTCGGAGAGGAGTGCCTCCGGCGGCCCGGCCCCCGCCACTCGAGGCAATGACCGCGCCACCGCCCGGCGAGATGACCACCCCGGCGTGACACGCCCAACGCTGCCCCCGAGAGAGGGCCCCACGAAAGGCGGGACTGCGGTGACAGGCGTCGACGTCGGTTCCCCAGCCCAGATACTGCCGGGCGCCTGCGCTATGATGCGCCAGACACAGGGCGCCGACCGGGAGTATTGGCAAGTAGTGGGTGCCTTGAACAGCTCCCAATACTTGCCCCCCACATATGCCGAAGGAGGAACCCCCGTAGGAACGCCACCGCGGGCGTAAGAAGGACCGGCAGCCTGCGGCCTAGCAATCTATTGGCACCCCACATCGGCCGCCTACTCACGCCCTCGGGAGCACCAAAAAAATGCCGGGCGTCATGGCCCGCCGCCCACGGCGACACAGTCACCCCAGGATGGAAACGCGCACACGCCCCAAAAAAGGCGTGCCGGGACGACGCAAACCACCCCGCGTCTCCGGGGTCCAAGCGATGCCCCCCCGATAGAGCGTCGCAAGCCCCGCAGCAGCCCCGCAGCAGGGATGCGCCCACCAACCTGCATATACGACGCCTCGCGGAGGGGTGGTCCCACCGCCATTTGGCGGCCCGTCTTAAGTGGATGGATGGGGC
The DNA here is from genome assembly GCA_964036045.1 of Eutreptiella sp. 'Long Island Sound 2002'. NCBI lineage: Eukaryota > Euglenozoa > Euglenophyceae > Eutreptiales > Eutreptiaceae > Eutreptiella > Eutreptiella sp. 'Long Island Sound 2002'. The sequence goes on along the minus strand of OZ038379.1, from coordinate 103,205,692 downwards.
GGTGGGAGTAGCGGAGGCCTTCTATTGGGGAGGGAACCATGGCTACCTGACCTGACACTCCAACACTCAGGCGGTGGCTGCGTGCGCTGTGGTCAGTGCTGCTCTGGGGACGGTTGCGCCCCCACAAGGGCATTTGTAGGCGGCTATCCATTGTGTACACTACGATGTCATGCCTGGCCTCATGGTGTATACACGGCATGACGCCCCGGCGAAGTACCGGCGCGAGACGCTGCACGCCTAGGCGCCCCCCCGGCGAATCAATTGCCCCCCCCCCTCACAAAGGCCGACGTCCGGCGCCTCAAAGCTGACGCCGATAGCCAATTGCCGCGTGTGGTGCCTTCACAACAAAGGCCGATGGTCCAAGTGCCGACAGCTAACGCTGCCGAAAATGCCGTGTGCCCCCTACTGCCAGGCCCGCCCCCCCCCCGGCACACTTGGCTGCACAACCAGTGCCCCCCTCCCGGGGCCCTGATGCCCCGCAACCAAATAGCCAGGTGGTGGCGCTAGAGCTGCAGGAGCAACGGCCCACGGGCCTGGCGAACTCGCCGAAACCGAAGGCGGCGGGCGCAGATGGCCGGGGTAGCCGGCTTCGCCGGCGCCTGCCCATAGAGACCAGGCAAGCCCCCCGCCCACGCGGTGTGCGAAGCCGTAAAAGGCCCACACCCACCGGCGCCGTGGCGGGTGCCCCCCGGTCCGGGCCCCCCGAATGCCCGCCGTCGGCCAACGAACACCTGTCGGCAGTGGGGCGCCGCATGCGTGCGGCAGGCCAGGAGACCACCCCTGTCCCCCTGGCCTTGCACCAAATCGTGACGTTCTTCTTGAGAACTCGGACCTGTCACTCACAAAAGGTGTTAATTGTATGAGTATAGGGAATCCCCGTGGACACTTGGACATTGAGGGCCCTCGGGGTTCTCTTGTACCAGTCGGTGTCTGAGCGTACTGTGACAGCCCCCACTCCCCTGAAAGTGACGGCCTCTCCCCCCTCCTGGCACCGGGGTGCAGCTGTCTCAGGACCTCATGGACATGGATCTCCCTGCAGAGGACCAACAACGGGCGCCTTGTGGAGCCCAACTGGTCCCCCCGGCTAACCCCCTACAGAACACCCACCAGCCCACGGCCCCCAAGGCCTCAGAGGGCACCCAGGATCCGGATCCCCTGACAGTGGGGAGCCCTGCGGGCGAACAGGCCCCGGAATGGTGTGATGCCTGCCACTCTTGGCGGCCCCGCCCCTGTGGCCAGTGCCCCCCGAGACAGACCTCTCCGGGAACCAACCAAACTATCCCGGGGCCCGCGCTCGGGGATGGTCCAGCATCTCAGGCCCCTGAGGACGATCGGCCTTGTGCCACCCCATCCACCTTGGATGCGGAGGCCCCACGCACTATCGCCGCCCTCCAGCCCCCGCCCCCCATAGTTGTGAAAGCCTCCCAGGGCTCGGCCACCCAGTTGGCCGACCTCATGGGGCACGACGCTGACGGCCTCGGCCCCCCCGACGCCTCGCAGCCGGCGGACGCGTCTGATGAAGGCCCAGCAGAAGGCCCCCTCGGAGGCCACCCACGCAATATGGACCCACACGAGTCCCGCGAAGTGGCGCTCATCGGTGACACCGCCCTGCGGGAGGCAAACCCCCGCAGGGCCATGGACGTCGCTGTCTTCCTCGACAACGAACGCCTGTCGGTAGTGGGGCGCCGCATGCGTGCGGCAGGCCAGGAGACCACCCCTGTCCCCCTGTCCTTGCACCATATCCTGACGTTCTCCTTGAGAACTTGGACCTGTTGCTCACATAGGGGGTTACTCGTATCAGTATAGGGAATCCCCGTAGGCACTTGGACATTCAGCACTCTCTTGTACCTGTTAGTGTTTGAGCGTACTCTGAGAGCCCCCACTCCACCGAAAGTGACGGCCTCTCCCCCCTACTAGCACAATATGGCAAGCGGACCCGCGAGCTGCTCCAGCTCGTGGACTTCACCCTGGAGGTCCCCTCCTTCTCCACTTCTGGCTGGGAGGGAGATGCGATCCCGGCCCCTCACCAGCTAGGACTTGGGATCACGGTTTACTACGTGATCGAGGAAAAGGTGGAGCTCCGCCTGTTGACCCCCGAAGTGAACACGCGCCCCAGATGGTGGCTCGAGGCCATGGCATATGCGTATGCCTCGTCTGTCCCGCCCCGACCCCGGCCAGTGCCCCCGGACACCCGGGCTTGGGTGTTGGTGTGCCAATGCCCGGTGCATGTCCCGCAAGGTACCCCAGCAACCCCCCCCCCCCCGGTGCAGATCTGCGTCAAGTGGGGGGACCGGTATACCCCGGTGGACGCGGCCGGGCTGGACCTCGGGGACCACCAGGCCACCCCCCCCCCCCCCCCCGCCCGGGGGTACACCCCTGGTCATCGCCACGCCCATGGTGGCCAAGGCCACCTACGACAAGACACGGGAGGGACCGGTGCTGGTCCCCTTGGCCTCGGGAGCCCAGCAGCGGACGCCGAATGGAAGGGCATGAGCGCGACCTGGGTAAGCTACGGCAGAGCCCTCCAGCCGGTCCGCCCCATAGGGTTCGAATTCCTGGGAGTGAAGGCACAAGCCCTGCGTGACTGGATAGTGCCCAAGCTCACCGGCGAACGGACGGCAGGGACCCCTTCCTTGACCAGGGTCTTCAGCCTCATAGGGCGCGACGTGCGTGCCGCCCAAGAGGCGGCCAACAGCGCGGCATGGGACGTGAGCCCCCAGGACGAGCCTACTCCTGCCGAACTAGGCCCACAGCCGGAGGACCTCGGCCCAGGACGTGCATGCTATCGGGTACCTGTGGCTCAATGTCCGCGGTAGGTACGTGCGGCAACACCTGCTGGTGCACGCTCTACACATGGCAGCGCGCCGCCCTACGATCCTCATCCTGGCCGAGGCCTACTCCAAGGCAGGCCCTGAGGACCCCCCTTTCTAGGACTACACCCGGCACGTCGTGCTCCCCGCTCATGGAAAAACAGGGGCGGGTCTCGACGTGTATGTTTGCGCCGGGACTACCACCGGGCAACCCTAATCTGGGGCAATGAGGACGCGAACGCCCTCGTCATGGAAGTGCTGACCCCATGGGGAAAGCATCACGTGCTGGCGGCCCATGCCCCCCAAATCGACATTGGCGTAGAGCCATATGTGCGATGGTGGGGGGGCGTCTGGCGAGAGGTCACCTGCATCGTGGACCCGGCAACCGTTCTGGTGGTGACCAACACCAACTCGGCAGCCCGACCGGCGGACCGGGTGTTTGGACCTTTGGGATCTGGGGCTGGGGTGTGGGGGGCTGTGGGGTGTTGGGTTGTGGTGTGGGTGGTTGTGGTGTGTTGGGTGGTGGAACGTATGCTAGGGGATGTGGGCCCGTGGTGTGCAGCGGTGCGCCCCCCCCCCCCCAACCTTTTGCATCTGTGGGGGAAAAGCAAAAAAATGACTCCACTTGCGCCATCTGAAAAAACAAAAGACTAAATTGATTTTTGTATGTATAAGTTAATTTTTGAAGGTTGATGTTTGCAGGCAAAAATTGAGTTGATAGATGAAAGATAAATGGACTCAAACATGAATTTTAACCACAACAAATTAATCGGACAGCTCCAAAAATTCACCTAAACAAAAACATGCAAAATCAAAAGCCCAAAGTGAGGGGGGTGGGGGATAGCCGTGGTTGCTCACGATTCGGGGACCCAGGGGGGTGGGGGCAAAAAGTGTGGGGGGCAGGGTCACCAACACAACCATGTGCACAATGTGCTGCAGGACCCCCACACAACAGCCCCACAGAACACAACACCACACACCACAACCCCAGTCAACATGGCCCAGTGCACTGCCACCCCCACACAGCACAGCCCCACACACCAAGGCCTAGGAGACTATAGATCCATAGACCACAACCCCACACATCACAGCTCCACACGCCACCACCCCACATACCACAGCCCCATCCACCGCAACCCTACACACCGCGGCCCGACACACCGCAACCCCATACACCCCAGCCCCACAAACCATACCCCCACACACCACAATGCCACGAGGAAGGGGGTGGGGGGGTGCAAGGGAAGAAATAACATACCTGGCAGCGACGAACAACACACAAAAAACTTGCAAAAGCTTGCAACGGCATGGTGATAGAAAAGGGCATACCGTCCCTAACCTTGACTGTGTGGGCAAGGGGGGTGACAGAGAGGGGAGTAAGGAGGGATGTGTGTGGGAGAGGATTGGTGTGCTGGGGTGCCTTCATCATCTTTGTCTCTTTCTCTGTGTGTGTGTGTTTCTGGGAACGGGGCAGAAGAAAAAGGTGCATCTATGCTGTGTATGTAGTACGTACAACACACCATGGATGACGCCAATCAGGTGGCGCACCCCCCCCCAACGACTAGACCACCGGGCACCCACAACGTTGCTCAGGAAACCTTGTTGCAGTCATAAATAGGCTACAATACATGAGGAAAACCTGGGTTACTATTTGGCTATTTTTTTCTAGGGTAAGATTAAGATAATTTTTCATTCATTTTCAATATGAACACATTTTCGGATATTAACCTCGAAATCGTAACGCAAAACTCGCAAAAATTAACCCACAACAAATCGGCCAATACTTGCACGTTTGTCGCCGATATCATTGCTAGTGCGGCCCTGTCCTGGCACACGGCCATCCCAATTACCCACAAGTACGCGGGTGTGTGGCCCCATGTGCCATGGTTGAGGAGCTGGATGGAGAGTCGGGCCCAACTACCACCGGCACACGGGTCGGCATGCCCACGCACAATGAAGGTGAGGGGCCTCTGCCAATGGATGGTTTGCACTAGCAAGGGACGCGATTGGACGTAGCGGTCCCAAGATTGTAGCGGCCAAGAGTAGCCACTTGTAGGGGGTTCGGCGGCCGACACAGGCGGCCCCAACTCAAGGGGCTTAGCCATGTCCTTCCATGTTTCCAAGAATTTGTCCCGAGTGGGGATGAGCCGAGGGACCGGGCACCCCGTTGCGGCCGAGTAGCCCCCCCCCCCCCCCCCCCGGTGGGTCATAAACTCCCACACGTGCAGGAAGCTGGTCTTGGGGACATTCAACTCCATGAGGAGCCGGACGGAGTCGGGCCCGGGAAAGAGGAGGGAGGCACATTGCCTCACCGCCTCCACTTGCTTGTTGCAGATGAGGGGGTCGTTGGCAACTTCAGTGGCTTGCCCGGGACTATCGGGCCCGGGCCAAAGCAGAGGAAGCCACCGACTCGCCAAATAGTTGTAAAACCTCAGAGTCACGCAAACTTGTGGTACCACTCAAACGCGTAAGTGTCATGCTTAGCTCGAGAAGAATGTCCCAAGAGAGGGGCATAACAAGAGCTACACAAGGGAAAAGAGTGGTGTGGAGTGAGGTGGACGGGGGGCCCGGGGAGGGGAGGATGTCCGACATACAAAACCACATAGCAACGGAACACCTCTACCATCCCGCTGTCAAAATTTAAAGTTAACGTGTTATTTCAGGAGGTTGATTTGTGAACCGTTTCAAATATAAAAAATTAAAATTGAGATGTTGGTTTTAATCTAGGTCTCCAGGGATATCCTCGAGGCCCCGTGATGACCTGCATACGATCCATGCACCGGGACCCTCTCCGCGCCACTGGCATCACTTGCAAGCCATGACCACGGTCTAGTGACCACAAATATATGTCTTGCGCCGCCAGTGGGACGCCAAGGCGGAGCTATCATCTTACGCTCCGGTACGCACTGTCTACATGGGCCAGTGCGAACAGGTCGTCATCACCCATGGGGTGCCTTGGGGCGCCTATCCTTTTGGCGTGGAGCACTTTACTCAATGAAACTAGACCAACCGCCTGACCAGTGCTCGTCTCTTTTGCTCGAGCAAGAAGGGCATAGGATGAACTAATGAATGGCAGCTATGATGACAAGACTACCAAACCACTGGGAGGCCTTCGGCCCTCCCCTGCAGCAAAGTTAACACTACAACCACACACTCCCAGCGCCCTAGAACAAGAGGGGCAAAGAAACACGAGAGGCGCAGAACACACATTGCAACCTAAAAAGAAGGCGAAGACCACCACCAACAAACTACATGAAACCCAGGGCAGCAACCCAGCCTCAGCCGACAATAGAACACTGCAAGGATACTTACAGAGCTCAAAAAAATGAACTAGAGAGCGGGAGCAACAAATACAAGGTGCCAACGTTGTGCACCCCGGTATACCCACCCAGAAACACACAAATCGCTGTGCACAACCCACACACGTCATCCGCAAGAGCAATGCGAAACGTTGAGCCCCCCATCGCTATGGAAAGCACACGGTACCGCTACAACCGCGACAGCCGGCTGCCGCGGCCAACTAGAGGGTGTGAGGCACACAGCAAGGTATGCCAATAGAGTACGGCTATCCAAAACTAGAACCAATACCGTATTTCCATTCACACCCCCAAACTTCCATCCCCACTCCCATACTTCCCTCCCCAGTCTTGTACTTCAATACCCACCCCTGTACTTCCATCCCCACTGCCGTACTCCCATACCCATCTCCGTACTTCCATTCCCGCTCCCGTACCTCCGTTTCCCCTCTCATATTTCCATCCACACTCCCCTACTTACATCCCCATTCCACTGCTTCCATCCACACCCCCGTACTTCCATCCCCACTCCCATACTTGCATCCCCACTCCTGTACTTGCGTCCCCACTCCTGTACTTCCATCCCCACTCCTGCACTTCAAATCCCCACCGCCATACTTTCATTCCCAATGCCCCGCTTCCATACCAACTCCCGTACTTCCAGCCACACTCCCGTACTTGGATCCCCACTCTGGTATTTCCATTCAGACTCCCATACTTCCATCCACACTCCCGTACTTCCATCCCTACCGCCGTACTCCTGTACTTCCATCCCCATTCCTTGAACGACATGTTCGGAAATATCGGCAGGCAAATGGCAACTGTGCACGCTGCACGCGCTGTTAATGTGCAGTTGACTCCTGAGCACTTTGCCCAGGCCATGCACGTCCACAAATAAAACACTGACGATACTCCTCTGCAAACTAGACGAAGGTCAAAAACAAGCCTGGCGAGAGAAGAGATGAAACGGAGGCCCTCGCAGAAAGCGCCTCAAAATCTGCAAGCAGCACCGCCCTTACCCAAAGCACCTGAAAAGCCCCAAGCCTTTCAGTATTGGCCAGCAGCATCTGGGTTTGCAGCTCCCGCAACTCGGTTTGGTAGTAATCCAGTAGACCATCATCTTTTGACAGAGCGACCTAATGGGGCAAAATAGCAGGTGAGTAAATGGTGTGAGGGAAGAGAACAAGCAAAGCACACAGAAAAGAGGGAGGGTGAAGATAGCAAGTGACAGGGGCAGCAACGCAGTGCAAGAGAGAAATTGGAGGGCCTGAGGAGAGAGAGAGAGAGAGAGAACAATGAAGGGGGAACGAGAGTAAATTAAAGAAAACAGACAGTGCGAGCAATCAGGGTTTAGGGATGGTGAAAATCACTGGAGGCTGTGGACTGGTCGGCGACATTAATACTCAACACAACAAAACGCTCCTTGACCATCCTCCATGCTCAACAACACTCCAAAGCCCTTCAATACCTGTGGAACCAAGATTCCTCGAGAATGGAAAATTGGCTTGGGCACATGGGGGGATGGAGGGTCATTTGAGCCTCCAGATGGAGGGGAGGGGGTCTGGAAAAAGGGCTCCCGTGGCAGGCTAGTCTAAGTGAACAGGCCAGCCGAAAACACTAGCGATGACTGATTGCCTGGGCAGCGAACCTGGGCCGAAATCAATATTTTTAAAACAAATTCCCCATGCCACTTCCTCAAAAATTCTGTTGCCTCTGGCACACCTCGAAGAGAGTGCTACAACAGTGGAGTCAGTCAATTAGGCTGACAGTCAGCCAATCAGTCAGTCAGTCAGGCAGGCAGGCAGGCAGGCAGGCAGGCAGAAAGACCCAGCTGGGCTTTTTGGTGTCAGCCTGCATCTCCAAACGAAGAAGCAGCTCATTGCCGTAGCGACCGACAGTAGTAGAGTGGAAAAATAGCTGGTACCCGAGCGGAACAGCGCTGCTTCAATTCCCGGACCGACTCGCCAGCCGGGTGATGATTTATCCCGTTTTGCAGACCAGGGTTCAAATCCCACTAAGCACAAACCTTTGACCCCCCCAACCCCCCCAAAAGTGGCACCCAAATACGGGGGGGGGGGGGGCTAGAGGGCTCAAAATCGAAAAAATCGTTGGGGGATCATTTTGTCTTGCAATGTAATGATTTTACAAGGAGGTAGACATTCAATATCATGCCTTGGGGTATGCTACGCGAACGACCCCCCAAAAAGGGGGGGGGGTGTATGATGTCCGCGCCTGCGCTTGATCTAACAACCTCTCTTCGAGGTGATTTTCACGGGTTTTGGGGATCATTTTGAGCTGTGTATGTTGGAGTATCCCGGACCCCAGCCCCCCATCCGACCTCTGCCCATGGCCCATCGGGGGGGGGGGCATCAGAGGGTTGTGTCAGGGCTGATGAGGGGTTGTCGAGGGTTGCCGAGGATTGCTGATGAGATTATTGAGGAGTAATGAGGGTTGCTGACGGTCTTAACAATCCTCACCATTGGATTGGAACGGATTGGATTGGATTGGATTGGATTGGATTGGACTGGCTCAGAAGTGGGGTTGCAGAAAGGGGTGCTACATCAAAAGGTGGTGTTCAATGGAGGTGATGTTTGGACCAAACTGCCAGCCCCTGCCTAATCCGAAATCAAGAATTGGCCATGTATTTAGAAGGCAGCATATTGATGATTGATACTCCAGTGCTCTGCCCTGCACATCTACGATGCACTGTGGTTGCAGGAGAGGAAGGGAGGGTGCGAGGAAGGCACACAGGCAGACCAGTAGGTGGGTGACTGCAGGTGACGGGAGCAGGGAGGTACCTGATAAGGACTGTTGTTGATTTGCTGCGCTGTGAAAGCAAACCTGAAAGAGATGGAACATGTTGCCCTTGCCACTGTTCTGGACTAAAATGGAGGACCTTATCCACGGCACCAGCCGGGTCCACATCTGCACCTCTTGGTCACTGTTGGACAGGGGTGAGTTTTGCCACCACCAGCCCCCCCCCCCCCCCCCGCGGAACGACTGCTTTCGGGTCTGGCCCAAATCTGGGAGGTACCCCTATGTTGATCCATTGAAACTGGTCCTTTGGCCCAACACCGACACCACCCAAACAAAAATCGGCCAACATTGCCACAACATAATCTACACGACAGGGATCTGAGCACATCTGCTATTACCACTTTTCGTAACGCGAAATATGCCGGCGAAATGTCTCCCCACGGGAATATCCTTCCCCTTGCACAAGCAGCAGGAACTGCAGACAGAGGCAGGGGACCTGAGGGTCGCATTGGTCTCCTTGTCGTCAGTATCAGACATCCATGGATTAATGGTGGCGATAATTGCAGTGGACGAATTGCCTCCCAACGCCGGCCGTAGAATCCGGGTCAATTTGGAGTCTGGATGCATGGGATGTGTGTGGTATGGGGGTCAGCCAGAGACGCATTCGAGGGGGGCAATGACCCGTCAACCTGATCCACACCCACGCATCCACAGCCACAACCACAGCCACAGCCACACCCCACACCCACACCCAAGAACCTACACCTGTGCAGCCAGAGTCACAAGCATAGCCACAGCCACACTTGCACTAAATCCACACCCACTGGAAGCACATGTGCAAAACCTCAGGCACATATCTTCAGCACACCTCGGTAGGGAATATGATCCTTTGGGCTTGTGGCAAGGGTGCTCACGACACGCCCCAGCGCCAAAAGGCTTTTGCGGATGTTGTTGCCCTCCCGCTCACGGGTTTCCAGAAGAGCCTTCTCAGCGGGATTGCTCTTCTTGTGGCTTGCTCGTGAAAGGTCCATTGGCAAAGATGTATGCTCAGAACCTACGTGAGTGTGAGTGCATACACAGGCAACAATGGGGTATATGGAATGACATCCTCGCAGGGCCTTGGTCACACAGAGTGTGTGACTGTGTTCCCAAAAAGGCGGTTCTATGTGCCACACAGGCAGAAAAGGCTTATTTCTAGCTGACATTTCGCATGTCTGCATGTGCGCGTTCATGGGGATGCAAGTGTACCAGAGCACAGTGTCACAGATGACTGAACTCCCAAAGCCGGCAGGGGAAACAAAGCATTGGCACTTCTGGAGACGGCGAGATGGCCAACTCTATTGCTATCTAGGGTGCTGCCATGTACTGAACGGCGACGGCTTCCTGGGGCAGTCCTACAATCCAGTTGGTGGTACCACTGCTCCATAGTTGCACAGCAAGCAAGTGTAATTGTCTCACCAACTACTGTTGCGAACTAGATAACCGCCTAGCCAACCAATGAACATGCGGCGCCATGGCCGACATAAACCGAACAAACAGCGGGGGAGGGGGTTTTGGGGGGGTGCTAGGGGGAGACTTGGGAAGGGGACAGCTCACGCAGTGGGGGTGCTTGTTGGGAACATGGCACATAGAAAGGCAACGGCAAAGGCTCAACAGTCCGCCCTTGACTCTGCCCTGGAACTTGGACAACCCGGGCGCTGGCGCTAACACATAGACCTGGGCCATATGGGGCCCGAAAGGCCTACGCCGCGGCGGTCATCCCAACCTTGCCGTAGGCGGTCAAGGAGGGGGTCCGCACAAATTAGCGTTGGGGTGTGGGGGGTTGTGTCTGTGACCCTCCACTCCCACTTGCGCGCTAGTCTGCCCCCCCCCCCCCCGTGAAGGAGGCAAACCCGTGTGGGAATTGTGATGCTTCCCACCGCATTTCGCGGCTCCGACTTAGCCTAGGTCATGAAACATAGCCTAGGTCACTAAGTGCCCTTCGGCGTGCTTGAGCGGCAAGGAGTCGCACACTTATGGGCCCTTGGCCGCGCATGCTCCGCTTGGTGGGATCCCATCCCTCGCGGCGGAGATTGTCATCAATGGTGTGGTTATCTACAACCACCTGTAGGCCCAACTTGCCGCGCCAGAGGCTTAGGCCCCCACTATTGCGCCACATGCGCTTCGATCGCCGGTGGCTCCCCTCCATTGCAAAACATGCAAATTTGGAGAGGATTCGCCACTGTATGGGGTGCGACTAGTAGTGGGAGTGGATGTCGGCGGAGGGATCTGGCAGGGACCCTAGCCAAGACAAGTGTTGCGACATTTCACAAACAAAGATCTGTTCCACAGCGGAAACAATGTCCAAGGACAATCTTTGAACGCACAACAAAGTGCAAGCACTACTGTTGCACAGGCAGAGCCCTAACAAAGAGATGCCACACAAAAACCCCTGCCACGAATAGTGACAGATGTTTTCGGTTTTTGCTTTGCACTCTTGACATCATGCGCATACACCGTCTATCATGCATGCTCTCCCCGTTCGTCATGCGTGTGTGCCTGCACAGGTTTAGTCCCGTAGGGTGGTTCACCGTGGTTCACTCGGCCATATGCCCCCTGACACTGGTGGGTCAGGTGCCCGAGCACAATGCGGGTGTGAACACTCTCCCCACCCACCACTGCAGCTCTCTCTCTTCCACTGTCCCCACGGCTACACACCCCACAAGACACTCACCGCTTCACTTACGCAAGTGCAATCCTTTAGCAGCCTGGTGCGTGTGAGTTATGGGAGACACATGTGACATGAATGTGAGATTCGTGCTAAATTCGTGTGGAATTGGTGCAAAATTCGCGTTCGTCTACATCATGTGAATGAACTGTTAACGTACGTGTGAATGTGTGTATGAATGCAATTGTTTTGTGAATCGGTGGGTAAATTTCCACACGGATGATTTTGGATGCCGCTCGCATCTTGCATGATCGCACATTTCAATTGCCTTTATCACATCTTTGTGTTGGTTAAGGATCTCTAACAGGTGGTAGGGCTTCTTGGATAGGCCAACTATGGGGCATCTGCCTCTTTTTTTGGTGGGGTCTACTATAGTATGTTCGTACTAGGTATGTACGCAACCATGTCTGACCGGATCAGAGTCACTCCAGAATGTGGATCTTGTTCATCTTGGCTGCACACATGGTGCTGCCAATCTTCACGCCCCTGCCTAACATTGTGCATGATTGGCTCTCCCTCGAAGGGGGTAGAAAACACCACAATTTTTGTGGCAGTTGCTGCATAACGGGGGCAAGTGGTCAAAGGTACCCAAGGGTATTTTCGAAGTCCTTATTTTCGTTGAATTTTATGAGAAGAGAGCACGGCAAACGGTCATGGTAGCAAGGCACAATGTAAAGAATGAGTGAAAAATTGGTCAAATACGACCTAGATTCACAAGGACGGTTCACAAAGGGCACACCACATGGCATTCTATAGCAGTTCTAAAAGAGAAACGCTCTAAACTTCTAATTCTAAAACAGCCATTTTTGTTAGAATCCCAATTAGAACGAAACTACACGTTCTAATACTTACCTGGGGATGATAAACAGCCGGCCTTGCGCTGCGAGTTCCTCGGCGAGACCATGACTTCCGACGAGATGTCGCCACAAAGGACCGTGGACGGAGGGATGAGCCTTGACCACAAGCGTAAATACCCTTGGCGTCAAGGTTGCCAGAACATGCACCAAAGCGGCAGATTTTGCCATGTCGCCCACCCGGTATAGATGTAGATGTCTATACCCCCCCCCCCCATCACCCATGGTCCGCAAAGAAGTACAATTTGATGTTTGTAGAATGGGGCTTACGGGCAATGTTTAGCCGTAGTCCTAGGCAACGACCACCAATGTGGGGAAAGATGACTTCGTCTCTGCACACCGCCCCACCAACTTCCCATGCAGCGCTCCATGCGGCATTGCACTTGTCGACCAAATCCCCCACAACTATCCGTACCCACTGCTGTACACGGTAATATATTTCCCTGGGTAGTAGGGATGCTATGTACTTGTCGTATGCAATGTGGCTCTTGTGCCATATGCCGTCTACTTGAATGGGACGAACTAGTCCCAAGCAAACAAGGAAATGATTGTGCCTGCACAATGTAAGGCAAGATCAAGTGCTGTAGCACACCTAGAACACATTGGACATTCCCCAGTATGCTGCCTTTGGCAAGGTCCTTGGGTCCTAATGACACGTTTTGCACGTCATGTTCATTGAAATAACGATCTCGATAGTAGGTGACAACACGCAGCTCGCGCAAAACATACTTTTCCATCCATGGAACTAGGGGGCGGTTATTTGTGTCAAGTGGGATGGCACGTTGTAGGTGACAAATGGGCTGTAGCATGTACTCCCAGATCTCTTTTAGGCACAACCGCCATATTGATTTGCCCGGCCGAACACCATTTTCAAGATTCACAGCACAGTCCGCACCTGGTAGGGGTCCGCGCTTCCGTTTGTCCAGTGCAAGCATCTTTTATAGCCGTGCATACCAAGAACGGGGTGTGATGGTAGTTGTAAAGCGCCGGGAACACATAAATCAACTGATCAGTCCCTGGAGCCACACTAAAAGGCACCGTCCGGCAAGGACCGGAACACTGCAACCGTGCACGACGACTATTGTTAGCTCTGGAGACTTAAAGGGAGCCAACAGGCACAATGTGCTCAGCACAAAACTACTGTTGTACAAAAATTTCTCCATGTGATGTGACTGACCATCTAGTTGCATCACTGGCAGCCGTCGTTGCGCCGAAAACAAATCCTTGTGCACTTGTGATACGATAACAGGCTGCTACGAATCAATAATGGTAATTCATTTCCATGCCCCCACACCTGCAAGGTCAACCACATTGAGGGTAGAAACCCGCACCATGGCGTCATCGGCGTGCCGACTCTCAAAGATGAGCTGAAAGATCGTGTGCGACCGTGATGCATGCTCGTGAACATTGTTGCGTCCGAACATGCGCCTGGCCTCGCCTTTGGCGGCCAACTCCTTCACCTCGTCCAACGACCCAACGACAGTCTCTGTCACGTTGCTAACCTTTGGATGGCGTGTGCAAACGGGCAGTGCGTTCCAGAAGCCCGGGCTGCAATTCCGGGCTGTGGCAGGCCAGTATTGGGGCTGGAACACACAGCACAGCAACAGACCTCCACAGCAGCAGTGGTAGTGGCCCCCAGCAGCAAAATCACCATCACAACAACCACTACTACCCCCCAGCACTTTCCCCAACTTAAAACAAAGAGAAATGCCACATGACACTTGGTACGCCAACTGCTGGCGGTTGACCAGCAACAAACGGCAGTTGACTGCCAACCGCTGCCGGTTCAACATCATTCACCAACCGCCAAGCCATGTCCCTGGGCTTTCCTTCACTAAAACCAGAAAAAAGAAGAAGGAAAAACAACTCTTGTTTTTTAGGGAAAACTCTGCCGCCACCACAAACATCAACATCTCTGCGTGGCGCCTCCAGGGGTATTGAGGGGGGTATCACCCAATCTGGTGCTCAGCGTGAGTTGAAAAAGGTTCCAATGCAGCGACCCACTTTGGGGCGAACAAAGCCACAAAGGACGTGTTGCGCAGGAGACCTAGTGTCAGACTACGGAGGCTGGGCCATTAATCATAAAACGAAAACGCCCAGAGGAAAAGGTCGACGACTGGACATCATCGTGCGTGGTGTGTGTACTGCTGTGACTCACTGCTGGCAGTGCATGAGTGCCGCATTGTGCTGGAGCATGCGTGTCCAGTGTCAGCCAGGAGAGTCAGAGTTCTGGGCCCTGTTGTCTGTGCTTGGCCATCATCCGCTTCTTCCCTCACACACTCACCAGAACATGCCCTTGCGACACGGTACACTTCCAAATTGGGAGCCCATGATCAGCGGATGTGAGGTAAACCTACCACCACCATTCTTGAGATCAGACGCTATGAAAGACGGCTGCTTGACTACTGCAGGAACCATCAAAAGGAACTGATCCTGGACGTCACAACTAGATATTCGGCATGTGGGCGAGACCCCATGATGGCAGTCAGCTCTTCGTGGGTGCTGCAGGCATTGTCCCACCTGCCATGTCAAATTTTTTTCTCTAATTTGTGGATGCTTTAGATTTGATTTGCAGGTCTCCATCTCTCTGGTTTTGCTCACCAGCTCCAAACTGCATCAGAATGCAAGACACTGAAAACATGCCATCACCACTAACACTTTCCCCGAATTTAAGAATCCAAAAAAGAGAAATATCGCATGACATGTGGTACACCAACTGCAAGTGGTTGACCACCAACAAACGTCAATTGACTGCCAACCGCCGCCGGTCCTACATGAACTGCCGACCATTAATTGCCCACCGCCAAACCACGTCCCTGAACTTGCCTTCACTAAAAGAAAAAAAAAGAAAAATCTTGTCCCTTGTGGGGTTGTGGGGTCCCTTGTGCAGAAGCCCCTTCACCAATTATGTGCTTCAGCACATCATTGGTGGGAGAGGGGGGCCAAGGTGTCTGGGGGGACAAGGGGGGGGGGGGGGGCTCCTTGTCGTTTCCACTAAAATGGCCAACATGTGTTGGGTGACAAGTGCAACTTTTCTGGTGACCTTTGACGGTCCTCAGGGAAACCTGGGCTGCTGTTTGGTGATCATCTGGTGACAATAAGAAGACGTATAAACCCATGGGGAGCCACGTAGTCGCAACCAGGCCCTCTCAGTGGGGCCTGGTTGGCCCCCAAAAGCGCTGTTTTGGGCTTGTTTGCACCTTGGTGGGCAAAGTTGGTTAGCCTATGGCAGCCACTGTGCGTCAATCCGGACCTAGGTCCCATTCCACTGTTTTCTTCTATATGGACAGCCTAACGAATGACAGGGTTCCCGGGCTATCTGGAGGCTTCACAGATCGGCCCCCCTATGGGGCCCCACTGGTGAGGACTCAGCCGTTTTCAGGCTGGCACAACACACTGCTATGGTGGATGCATGTGGTACGACTGCACACAAAACATGGACCACTTAAGTAATAAAAGGCACTTGCCACAAACAATTTGTCATGGTTGATACCCTTTTGGCACTGGAGGATCGAGCCGCGGAAAACTTTTTTGGGCCTGCCACACTCTGACTTTCAGATGACTTAGAAGGGGGGGGGGGTCTTCTTCCAATTTTTCGATTCAAGCACAAGGTTGCCCCTGACGGCATACACTGCTCAGAGTGCAGTGATGGGCCTCACGGCATACAGTCCTCAGAGTGCAGTGCCGGGCAGCTATTGCCAGTGGTGGAGGATGCCCCTCTGTTCCTCTGTTGCTACACTCCACAGAATGCACTGCGGAGCAGCTATTGGCAGTGTAACAACATACCGGGGGGCGAATTATTTCAGGGGGGTTTTTTTTTGGCCGGCCAAAATTGGGGGGGGGAAATTTTGGTACTGCTCCTTAGAAATGAAGGAAAATTTTGGTATAAGGCCCCTTGTTGTTGCATCCTAGTGGACGGTTGTGCTGTCAGAGACATGTGGAAACCCTTGGTAGCTGAAAAAAATTTTCATCCAGCTAGATCTATGCGACGAAAAATGGATTCTGGAACGAAAATTGGCTGGTATAGTGGCCACAGTGCTGGGCCGAGAAATGCTAAAAATTGGTGGTCCTGGGTTCAAACCCACTGTGGTGGGTTTTATGACCCACACCCAGAGTCAAAGACAGGTTTTTGGAAATGGCGCTGGGGGGTGGGGGGGATAACTTGGTCCCACCAGTCTCATCTATGTTGCGCCTTCACACTGCATGCAGCGCGCAGAAAACCCACCCCTCCTGCAGCCCATGCCTGGTGCACACAGTTTGACACATCGCATCCTTAAAATTGAACGAAATATTTGGTACGAGGTAGGAGTACGAAATTTGTCCATATCAATTTTGTACTGTGCTAAATAATTCGCCCCCCGGTACACTCCATGAAGTGCAGTGAAGGGCACCTACTGGCAGGATGGCACCTCACTACAGTCCCCAGAGTGCAGTACGGGGCATTTAATGGAAATGATGGAGGACGCAACTTTCTGCCCCCAACACAACAATGGCAACAATTCACACAATGGACAAACACCCTGCCCTCCCAAGTCATGCCATCAAAAAGTGTCAGGGTTGCATGACTCAAACACCAAATAATCCAGAGTACGGTCAGAAATCTACACACTGCATAGAGTTGAGTTGGGGTAAAGGTGAAATCCTCTTGTCCCAGAGGAATGCAACCGCCAAGCAGACCTTCACACGCCCCTCATTGTCATCCATAATGATCAGGTTGGGCTGGTCATCTGCCAGCAGATCTTTGAGCTGCAAGGAAATGCAGGAGAACTGGGCGAGAAAACTTCTGGGCAAAGCCGCTCAGCTTGACTTCTGCCTTCACATCCTTCGTACCCAATGCCGCAAACTCTCGCGTGTTTCACCACAAATTTCCACCCTTGCCCTCTCCTTCCGTCATTTGCTGGCTTGAACTCCACATATACAGTTGACGAGCTGTAAGTGCCCAGAACCCAATTGCCCATGCAGAACCCAACTGGGTTCTTAACTTCGGTGGATGCCCATAGGGCCGTTTTGGGGGGCTGGTCTCACCGGTGAGTTGCACAGCATCAGTCTCATCGATGGGAGGGGGTGAGCGGAGCCACAGGAAAGCAACCAACTTCAACTGCACCCTCAGTGAGCCTTCTCTCCGACCGGTTCGGGGCAGGCGGGGAAGCTGGGGTAGGTCGTGGGGGTGTGGGCACAACAGACATGCATGCTATTGGGGCACAGTCATGTGTCACCACAGTGCTGGAGCCCTTGTATGTGATGGTCCAGTAATCAGCACCGCGCTCTGAGGGGCTAACAATCGCGGCGGGCACAATACTGCCCCCTAAACGTTGGAAATTGACAACAGCACCAGCTGGGTACGTGTCGATATGATCAACATCCATGGCTAAATATGCGAAATACTGAAGTGTTTTGCAGGATACAGGGTACAGTGGAGTGCCTTGGACACCAGAAATCTGAAGTACACAGCAATGCACCCACAATACCACCTTATCCAGCCAGCAAACCCACAGGAGAAGCTCAATATCAGACGTTCTGAGTAAAGTTCTGTTGCCATCGGCACGTCCACCTCGCAGAGAATCTACCCCAAGCAACACACACCCAAAATAGGGTGGAAACTACATAAATACGGCCTAAAACATGCTTTACATATCTTGGATGGTCAATTTAGGTGATCACAATATCAAAAAAAATAAGTTTCGGAAACTTCGATTTTTGAGCCGTAGAGGCTGAAAAACTGCATTAGCAGGTTGTGTACCAGTCCCACTTGACCCCCCCCCCCCCGCGCACCCAATACCAAAATAGGGTGAAAAACACATAAATACGGGCTAAAAGATGCTTTACATACCTTGGATGGTCATCTTAGGTGATCACAATTTCAAAAAAATAAGTTTCGGAAATTCTATTGCCTTCGGCAAGTCCACCTCGCAGAGAATCTACCCCAAGCAACACACACCCAAAATAGGGTGGAAACTACATAAATACGGCCTAAAACATGCTTTACATACCTCGGATGGTCATTTTGTGTGGTCACGATATCAAAAAAATGAGTTTCAAAAACTTCGATTTTTGAGCTGCCCATGGTGAAAAACTGCATCAGCAGGTTGTGTACCAATCCCTTGGGAATGCCCCCCCCCCCCCCCGACCCAATACCCAAATAATGTGAAAACCACATAAATACTGCCTAAAACATGCTTTATATAGGTTGGATGGTCATTTTGTGTAGTCACGATTTCAAAAAAAATAAGTTTCGGAAATTCTATTGCCTTCGGCATGTCCACCTCGTAGAGAATCCACCCCAAGCAAGGCACACAGAAAATTGGGTAAAAACGACATGCTTTACATATCTTGATTGGTCATTTTAGGTGATGACAATATCAAAAAAAATTAGTTTGGAAAACTTTGATTTTGGAGCTGTATAGGCTGTAAAACTGCATAAGCAGGTTCTGTACCAATCCCGTTTGACCCCCCCCCCCCCGCACCCATCCCCAAATAGGGTGAAAAAAACATAAATGCGGCCTAAAACATGCTTTACAAAGGTTGGATGGTCATTTGAGATGGTCGCGGTATCAAAAAAATGAGTTTCAAAAACTTCGATTTTTGAGCTGTCCATGGTGAAAAACTGCATAAGCACGTTGTGTACCAATCCCTTGGTGACCCTCCCCCCCGATACCAATACCCAAGTAGGGTGAAAAACATATAAATCTGGCCTAAAACATGCTTTACATACCTTGGATGGTCATTTTAGGTGATCAAGGGTTCAGAAAGATAAGTTTCGAAAACTTCGATTCTTGAGCTGTCCAGGGTGAAAAACACGGAAAAACGGCCTAAAACATGCTTTACATAGCTTGGATGGCCATTTTAGGTGATCATGGTATCAAACAAATAAGTTTCGGAAACGTCGAGTTTTGAGCTGTCCAAGGTGAAAAACTGCATGAGCAGGTTGTGTATCAATCCCTTGGGACCCCCCCCCCCGCGCGCCCAAAGGTGAAAAACATGTAAATATTGCCTAAAACATGCTTTACATACCTTGGATGGTCATTTTGGGTGATCAAGGGTTCAGAAAAATAAGTTTCGAAAAATTCGATTTTTGAGCTGCCGATGGTGAAAAACTGCATCAGCAGGTTGTGTAACAACCCCATGGGAGACCCTCCCCCCCCACGATACCAATACCCAAATAGGGTGAAAAACATATAAATACGGCCTAAAACATGCTTTACATAGCTTGGATGGTCATTTTGAGTGATCAGGGTATCAGAAGAATAAGTTTCGAAAACTTCCATTTTTGAGCTGTCCAGGGTGAAAAGCTGCATCAGAAGGTTGTGTACCAATCCCTTGGGGACCCCCCCCCCCCCCCGCACGCCCAAAGGTGAAAAACATGTAAATATTGCCTAAAACATGTTTTACATACCTTGGATGGTCATTTTAGGTGATCAAGGGTTCAGAAAAATAAGTTTCGAAAACTTCAATTTGTGAGTTATCCAGGGTGAAAAACTGCATAAGCAGGTTCTGTACCAATCCCTTGGGAGAACCCCCCCCCCCTCCCGGCGCGATACCAATACCCAAATAGGGTGAAAAACACTTAAGTACGGCCTAAAACATGCTTTACATACCTTGGATGGTCATTTTAGGTGATCAAGGTTTCAGAAAGATAAGTTTCGAAAACTTCCATTTTTGAGCTGCTTAGGGTGAAAAACTGCATAAGCATGTTGTGTACCAATCCCCGGGGAGCACCCCCCCCCCCCCCGCGCGCGATACCAATACCCAAATAGGGAGAAAAACATATAAATACGGCCTAGAACATGCTTTACATACCTTGGATGGTCGTTTCAGGTGATCACGGTATCAAAAAAAAGTTTCGAAAACTTCGATTTTTGAGCTATCCAGGGTGAAAACCTGCATCAGCATGTTGTGTACCAATCCCTTGGGACCCCCCCCCCCCTACGATACCAATACCCAAATAGGGTGAAAAACACATAAATGCGGCCTAAAACATGCTTTACAGAGCTTGGGTGGTCATTTGAGATGAACGCGGTATCAGAAAAATAACTTTCAAAAACTTCGGCTTTTGAGCTACCCAGGGTGAAAAACCGCATCAGCAGGCTCTGTACCAATCCCTTGGGAGACCCCACCACCCCACCCACGATACCAATACCCAAATAGGGTGAAAAACACGCAAATACGGCCTAAAACATGCTTTACATACCTTCGATGGTCATCTTAGGTGATGACGGTATCATAAAAATCAGTTTCGAAAACTTCGATTTTTGAGCTGTATAGGCTGAAAAACTGCATCAGCAGGTTGTGTACCAATCCCTTGGGAGACCCCCGCGATACCAATACCCAAATAGGGTGAAAAACATATAAATGCGGCCTAAAACATGCTTTACATACCTTGGATGCTCATCTTGGGTGATCACGGGAAAAAAAATAAGTTTTGGTAACTTCGATTTTTGAGCAGCCCAAGGTGAAAAGCTGCATCAGAAGGTTGTGTACCAATCCCTCGGGAGACAGCCCCCCCCCCCCCCGCGCGCCCAATACCCAAATAGGGCGAAAACACGTAAACACGGGCTAAAACATGCTTTACATACCTTGGATGGTCATTTTGGGTGATCACAATATCAAAAAAAAATGCGGCTTAAAAACTTTGATTTTCGAGCTGTCCAAGGTGAAAAACTGCATAAGCAGGTTATGCACGGCCCATTCACTCATGTAAGCCATTATTGGTGGAAACACTCATTTCGCGTCTTTGGCCCGGGTTGTGACGGGCCTTGGGCAAGGCTACAGACTGCAAAAACCGTCCTTTCGCATCCTCGTAGGCATATATTGTCACAACATCCCCACTCGCACCCCTCAGAGTGGGTACCACGGGGTCACCAAGGTCGCCAAAACCGCCAACATACCAAAATGGCTGAAAAGTGCATAAACTGCAGCAGCGCTCGTCCCACTCCGCCCCATCCAAAAAAGTGGGTTTCAAGTGGGGGGGGCTCTGGGGGAGTCTGGACCAAAAACTCAGCAGGGGATGCGTTTATTGGACAAAATAATGATTTTACAAGGGGTTAAACTAACATTTCAACCCATTGGGGTAGGGTACGCGAATAGGCCCCAAAAGGCCCAAAATGGGGGGGTATGTGGCGTTTTCCCTTATACACGCTTGCCTGGCTTTGATCTAACAACCTCTGCGAGGTAATTTGCAAAACAGAAAGTGACGGTCCCCTTGCCCCCCCCCCCCCCGCTTACTATGCAAGGGCACTTACTATGCAGGGGGGGGGGTATGCACAAACTTTTGACGATCCCCCCTCCCCCCCAACCCCCCCAACCCCCTACCTCCCTAAAATGTGGCATCCAGTTTTAGGGGGATAAAGGCCTCAAAATCAAAAAATCCATTGGGGGATCATTTTGTTGGGCAAAATAATGATTTTGCAAGGGGTTAGACATCCAATATCATGCCTTGCGGTATGCTACACGAACGACCCCCCAAAAGCGGGGGTGCATGGCGTCCGCGCCAGCGCTTGATCTAACAGCCTCTCTTCGAGGTGATTCCGGGACAGTGTGTCGCTCCATACTGAAAAAGAGTAGCAGAATAGCGAGACAAGAAGGAGAGTACCACAGGGACACTGGCAAATCACCGGAACAATAGTGTTTGTGAGTGAGCACAGAGAGGCTCTACAAAGGCACAAGCAGAACTGCTCTTAGGACAAGAGTAGGAAGAGGGCCAAGGACTTTTCACACCACGAAGAAAGCAACAAAAGGCCACTGCTTCATGAAATGGTTGAGGTCCGGTACAAAGACAAGGATGTTTGCAACTAGATATGAAGCTTCATCCTCTCTCCTACTGCAGGCATGGTACCACACAAACCTGTCGTGCAATAACACCGCTACTTTCACAATGAGGGCTGCACATACCCCAAAGGGGTCCTTCCCTCCATCACAGATGTATTACGGTATGGTAACTTTTTAATAAATCATTTTGAAATTGACCTCTGGTCATGTTTGCTCCAAATGCAAATACTCGAACTCTAGTGCTTTGATGTGATGCCGAGCACTCAAAGCTGCCTCATGCATCTGTTAGACCCAAAGAAAGGGAAGACCCGTCCCACACGGCCAAAGATGTGGTAAAGAGTAATTGAAAATGTCAGACATCAATAGATCCCAAATGGAGCGGATCCCGGGGGTCCTCTGAGTATTGGCGGAATTCGGCTGTGCACAGTGGATCAACTGAACCTACTTACAAACCCGTACCCGCCCTCACTGAACTGTTGAGGCCTGCAAAAGGGCAGGAGGCACCTGCTCGTTGTAAACCTCCAGGAACGATGCCCGCAGCAGCGACACACGTTCTGGAGACGAGCGGATGTGGTCAAAGAAGTCGTTCACAACCAGTGTAATGAGGCCCACCGAGCTGCCGGTGCCGCTGATGGTGTGTGTTTTCCTGGGGACAGCAAGCAGTCGCCCCCAGGGAGCAAAAAAAAAAAACATGCGTAGTTGAGGCCTCTAGGCACACTAAGTTCATTGCATGCTTATGCCCGTCAGCAGTCCGCAGTCCATGTGCTGACGGTGTGAGCAACACACCACTTAGCGCTCAAGGGAAAAATGATTCACTACACAAGCGCATACCCACTGTTCGTTTGCCCGTACGCCATAATGCAGCCGTTGTAGCCCTCGAAAACCCGGCGAACGATCGGCTGGCCGACCTCCTGGTACACCTGCCTGGTCTGCACATGCATCCCCCATAAGTGCGAGAACGGGTATTGTTGGGCCGCACGATTCAACCCAAAATCAGCTTTCGCTGGGCTAAACGTGATGCTGTTCGAATCCCACTTCCACGCGGCCGTCCCATCGTTACGGTATATCTCCCGTCCCTTGGTGGCCCGCTGCACCTTGTTGGAGTTCGCAAGGCACCAGCCCTCGGCTTCCGTAGGCGGTGGCCGCATCCGCACGCACACGTGGATGTGCTCGTCCTTGGCACCCAGGGGCGGAGTGTCTCGCGCTCCTGGCACAGGGGACCCACCGCGGGCACATGCAGCGTTCGGTCCAAGCGGAGTTCGGGGTCTTGGTGGAGTTTGGGAGACGCCGTTTTCTGAACCTCTAATTGGGGTGGTCATACCCAGGGGCGAAGGAAAACCACCGTTGTGGGAGCGATCACAGGGAACTTCCACTGGTTGACAATACTGAGAAGGCCCGGAGGGCCGGCGCAGCCGTGCCTGTTGTGGTGGAGCGTGTTGATCGTGGAAAGCGCCGGACCCTTTCCTCACATACGAAGCCGATGACTTCCTCCCGGACGTGTTCATCATTGTTTTGATTGCGTCAATGAACGACGTAAATAAAAAACCCTTCAGTGGCGTCAAAAATACAACAAACATTTAACCGTTTCAACACCATCGCATTGCCCCCTCCCCTTCCCCAATGCAGCACATGCACGACACAGGGGTCATACCTTCTGTTGTGTACACCGGAGCGATTCTAACCGCGGCTGGCCGCGGCTGGAGGTTCTGAGGTGACCGGTGACCCCCCCCCCGCCCCCCCCCCCTCTAGCCGCGGCTAGCCGCGGCTAGTAGAAATTTTCAGGAACCCACAAGAAGGCACCATTTCTGCCCAATTCATCACCACTTCATGCAGGGGACATACAACAGATGCATGCACAGGCAATGGGTGAGCACAACGCAATACTCTTCACCTTATTTGCATGGAAACCGTACCCAAAGACAGCGGGATCAGCGTCCAGCTTTTGGCTGCAGTACTTGGTTGAGATTGTTTATACCGTTCGGTGCCGGGTGCTTGCTTTGGCAGGCCCCTGCTGTGGGCAGGGCGCGCGTTGCGTAATGGGGGGGGGGGGGGCTCTTTTCAAACTGATGCTTAGGGTTGAAGGTTGAGGATGGACCATTGGATACACTGTTCCCACCAGTTTACACCACGGTGGCTCGACACACCCTGGTCTTGTTCTGGAGCTACAGTGCTACAACCACAGTGGCTCTGGCTGGCCCCTGGTTAGGTGGACTAACCCTGGTCTTGCTGGTTACCCACCGGGGCCCTTTGGGAGCGGGGTTCGGGGAGCTGGAGCTGGAGCTGGAGGCAGGAGGCTCAGGTTCACACTCTGGCTCCTGGTCCTCGTGGGTAACCCCCTCCCCATCCGAGTCGCTAGGGTCATCGAATTGCTCCGCGTACTGCATCAACTCGTTGCGGATGTCCATGGGCACATAGTAGTACCCATCTTCCCTGATCTCGTGCGACACCCCCTCAGCAAAAACACGAGAATACTGAATTGTCACAGGCCCCCCATCCCACTCCATGCAAATAAAATTTGTAGGCTGAAATTCAGGCGCTCGCGGCCGCAGGTTTCTCACCGTCAAACTCATTTTACCCGCAATTGCGCGGGTGGCCTCCGCAAAGCGCGTTTCACTCGCATGGACTTGTTGCAAAAAAATTGTTTGACAGCGAACCCACTAAATATGCAACAAAACGGAAATGAACTACTCATGCAAGATCTTGGAAAAAATTTTTGTTCGATTTGTTCAAAAATGTGTACAGTGTGATGTCCCATGTTGCAACATGCATGATGCAACTCAAAGGCACATAGCGACGAAACTTCTTGAAAAATTTGTTTCGATTGTGCTGGAACAAGCAAGCAAAAGCATACCAATTGCCATGCAAAAAAGTCCGATCAATCACATTGTGTCCCATAGACAATACGAAATGTTTTTCCACACTTCTTCATGACACCTTGTGACAAATATTTGGTCCGGCCGTGGCTAGAAGCCGCAAAACTCAATGTTTTTCCTCATGACACCTTGTGACAAATATTTGGCCAGCCGTGGCTGGAAGCCACCGCAGTGAGGTGATGACCCCCCCCCCACCCCCCCTCCCCCCTTGGTTAGAATCGGTCCACCACATGTAGCATACACAGGTAAGGCACGAGAAACCTCCTTCGGCATAAGAGGATGTTATAGAGCCCATAATGTACCCCGCTACACAGCAAGTAAGTGGGAACTATGGCTCGGGCACTTTATGTCATGCTTTGGCCTTCTACTCGCCACGATGGGCACCACCTCAAAAAAAAAAGCTAGGTATGCCCAGCTTGACCGTGGAACCCGCTATGTCCATATCCTCTTCACCTCCTCCCCTCCCAAAGGCCGCATTGGTAGAAGATTGACATACCGTGTGTCGGCCACATGGGGGGCGTTTCTGTACAGCTTGCGCACAGCGACCAGTAGTAAGTCAGATTACCCGTGAGCACCATGAAAACCACCTACCACCAGGGAAGCAAATTTCAGCAGGACAAATACAGCAGATTTAGATAGAAAATTGACAGCATTCTGGCCTTTTTTTTGGCCGGCATCAGGGGTAGCCCGGTCTATCCCAGTGTGGTCTCAACCGCACACAATCCTTGCCCCAGTGGTTCCTGCTTTTGCTTTCACATTTGAATTCTCTCCTTGCAACCATCACCAAAAACCAAAAAACTTCAAGTGTAAGAACAGCCACCGAAACCGCTCCGTGCCGAAGAACAAGGCAAGCGATTTCTGGCACATGTCGCAAAATCCCTTACCCTGAAACATTCTTTTTGTAACCAAAATGCATGATGTGAGTGGTTGTATTTTGCAAGGGGTTCTTTACAGTGTAAGACTTTTGTAGTGCCCCGCCCAAGGCGCACAACAACGTGGAACTGGTTGAAATGTTCCCAAGCATGTTGTCCATGGTAATGAATATCCCACGTTTTGAGAACCAATTAATCACAGTCATGATGGCATCAAGACCTCCCGTCGTGGGCGGTAATCTGGAGATCCAATCAACAGACACACTATGTCACTTGATGTCGGGCAGAGGCATGGGATTACCCTCCGTGAACGCGGGTAAAGCGGTCGTTTGAATGGAGCGCGCAAATTCACGCGAATTTGTCCAAAATTTGATGTTTGTTTCACGAAAATGCTACATTATTGGTTGCATATGAGGTCGGTGAAGGGGTAAAACTCATCCCCTAGTTTCATTCCACATCATCCAGCGAAAGTCCCGCCCCAAACAGACCCACCACGGCCAAATGGTGTTCGAAACCAAAAGTGGCAAGCCCCGGCATTGCTGTATGGCGGCTGTGAGCATGAAGAGAGACGAACTTCGTACAAACTTCATACCAATTTTGTACCAATTCCCATGAATTTCATTCGGATCCACCCCCACCGTTGCCAAAACACGCCGACCTTGGATGGGGTGCACCCCTGCATGCACCCCATCCCACAGCCAACTATGGTCCTTGTCCATGATGCTGGCGGCACATGGGTGGGATGCGACCAAGAGGGCACAGCGTGGGCAAGGGCCCATCAGTGTGCGTGGGCCGTACAAGAAGACGGCTTCTAACCGACATGCACCACCTTCAGACCATAGAGAGGCGGTTCCGATTCCGCAACAAGAAGATATGAAGAGGCTATCATCAATGGTGTACAACACAATGCAAGCATGCACAGCAGAGGCTCAACAGCTCAAAAAAGCATAATCTGCAACAACAACGTGATTGGTGTTCGATTTTCGCCACAACTAGATCAAAACTTGCACAATGCAACAACCACTTGCACCCCTAGCCTCCCCCTTTCGCCTCCGGTGACACCCCTCCATGGCAAAGCAGGAGAACTTTGACAAGATTCTCCCCTTCTTTGCAAAAAAAAAAATACACGTGGTCGATCCAAAGATGCGTCCACAGAAGCTTGCCCCACTATAGCTCATTATGGGCAGTGCCCATGGCTAGACTATGTCCCCGGAGCCGCCCCAAGTCCCCCATAATAGTTCTGTACAAAGCTCCTATGGCCACAGAGGGCGGGCACGTACCATCTATTGTACCTTCAGTACCAAAGGAAGCAAGGCAATGGGCACGGTTTTGCAGGCAAACCCAGCACACCGTTGCTCCGTGGGATTTTGCCTTCCAATTTTGGCAGCCCCCCATCAGCACTTGTGCTATACCGTCTACACACAAAAGGAAAAGGGACTTCCTATCATTCCCCCCCATGTCAACTCATCATCAAAATTTGTTTCTTGGGAGGCCGCGTACTTGCTTTGCCATCGTTCATTGCCCCCTAGCAGCCACCAGCTGGATAGTTGGTTGGGGCTTGCGGTCCCACTCAGTGTGCAGTGGACGTGCGAGGCATCCCGTGGTTTTCATCAAACAAGGTACCACACCCACCAATGCAGTCCGCACATTCATAATGTCCAAAGCACATTCATAATGTCCAAAGTTGCTGAATTGCCTCAATGCCTTTTGGTCATTTATTGGCTAAGTACATCATTCCTGCTTTTATATGTACAACATGTTAGCTCTTGCTATCCACTATACTTCAAAGTCTGAAAAGTCCTGCGAGTGTTGTGGCGAGGGTCGTGACCCATCTGGTGTATAGACGAGTACACCGGAACTCGCCATACTAATAATTGATTCCGGAGTCCAAGGCACAAAATCATCCGGCTGTGGCGGAGGCGTGCTCTCCCTGACCCCCACAATGTGTATGCCTCGCCCTGGCTCCTCCCTCTCCCTCTCTTTATGCACTGTGAGCAGGAGCTTGTTGGCAGTCCACAGGGATCTTCGCAGCCTGCCCTGACTGGCCAATTCATCAACCCATTCATTCTCACTCAGTCCCACATGTGAGGGCACATGATGTGTTCCATACGACTCTAGCAAAACCAAAATTTTCTTGCATAGATCTCCATGGGCCACTGGCCCCGCCGTTGTGCACCAGTTATTGCGGCGCCATCGCTCCGCCCACCCAATACAACCAATGACGTAAATACTGTGAATCACACATAACATAGGTCCGCTTGTACACCGTTACCTCGTACAAGGCTTTCAATACAGCCAAAAGATCTGCCCTTCCTATGGTCTGAGACTCGGACACTGGTATAAATTCAAAACCATTGCATTTAGGTCAGTCAGGGAAATACACTCCATAATCCCCCACCCAATTTCCTCCCATCTCTAGTCGATCAGATGACCCATCCGTCCATATGGTCTCCCTGCCCTCCCTCTGCAATCCCTCCAACAACTCATGTGATTGTTGTGCTTTCTCACTCTTTCTCAAGTGTCTTCTTCGTTTGCTATGGGTTTGGTGAGCAGGGGTGAGACACAGCTAGGGGGGCAAAAACCCAACTCTCATTTGACAAACATCGCCATAGTACAGTAACGAATTTGCCCAGCTCAAACCTCTGTAAACTCAAGCCTTTGAAAGATGTCCAGGGACCCAATAGATTACACCATGCAGTAACGAACTTGCGTGCATTAGGTACCATGTGTGTGTGTGTCACTATTGGCAACACAGTTTCAATTCGCATGCCTAGCACACCACAACAACATACCCTGTGGGGTCGTCAGTGTCACTGAATGTTGGGTTAGAGACATACGAAAGGGCTCTTCAAATGGGAGTTGGGACAAGTCACCGTAACACCCCAAAATGGAACCAATGCTCAAACGCAGAAATTTACACCCATACGAAGAGTGTGCAACCGTCTCCACCTCTTGGCACAGTGGACACATACTTGGGGGTACAAAGTTACCCTTTTTCGGGTAACTTACCAAAGGGTGGTTTGGGGGCAACATGAACACCCCCTTGTTTGAAACAAAATCTCGGGAATGTGCACGGACCCAAATGGGATTTTTTGCTTCACAGCATCCCTTCTAAAACCGCATCCCCCCGTGTACTCATTTTACTGCTGCCAGTAAAACACATTTGTAGATGGTGGAAAACAGGGTGTAGAACGAAATGGTAGGCTAAAGAGGCGTTGCTCCAAGGTAGAGGCACACACCCCAACACGTTGACATATATGGAAACAGTGGAAGACACGCAGGCAAAAACCGTGTATCAACCGTGTATGTACCCACCAAAAATAGAACAACGATGCAAGGTTTATACTATAGCGTTGACATGTTGCAATGTATTTTTACCGTCAACAGTAGAACCTGCGCAAGAGAAAGCTATGACCTACAATCGGTTCAGCACAAACCTGTGTAGGTTCTCATTGGGTTGAAAAAATGAATGTATCACACCCGAAACCCACAAAAACATACAATGTATTCCCAACGGGGTGCAAGATTGCTCCATGGTGAGAGCGGTGCAATACTCATCAGTGCACCCCATATGCCGAAGCAAACAAGAAGAACGATACTACTACCAATAGCAGAAGTGACCAGCACAACAAGTGCACACTCTCACGAATGAGCCTACTAGGTGTGGATCGTGGCCAACATGAATTGTGTTCGCATGGTTGTCACACGCACCAATGCACTCCCATGTCCCAACATTTGCAAGTACGAAAGGTGAGTCATATCATGCCACATGCGCGTTGCTCTTATGAAAGGTGAACACAAAAATACCAATATACATTCATCTTGCCGCCAATACGCTCATGTGTCGTAGACTCCTATTGGTTCATGAGCCCAATGCATGCCGTGCTTGTCGTGTCATGATAAAACCCAACTAAAGAGTCGCTTGCAAATTTCACGTGGGAAACACTATCAATATCATCACACTCGACGTCTTCGTGGATAAAACATCGACGTTACCACTCTCCGCACCAACAAACACACAAACGTACCGGAGAAGAACATCATCATATCAAGGAAGAAAATCATCATACCGAAGAAGAACGTCATCATACCAGAAAAAAACATCGTCATACCGAAGAAGGACATCCACGCACCAAAGAACCGCCATCCCGCCTCTCCCATCACGTTGGACAACGAAAAGAAGAAAGCCCACTTGAAAACCGCCGCCAACACCATCCACAAGTGCCACGAAGGCCATGGCCCCAAAACCGCGGGGCAAAAAGTATTGTGCCTACCATGACAGCTGGGACATGGGGCACACAACAAGCGAGTGCTACGCCGCCGCCGCCGCCGCCAAGAATGGGAAAGCACCGCCGACCAAGGAGAAGACATGCCGCCTTTGCGGAGAGCCGGGCCACCTCATGGACAAGTGCCCGGAGATCGCCTCCTGCACGGACCGCGAGCACGACGGCAGCAACAAAAAGCGCCGCATGTGCATGAACTGCGGCTCCGACGAGTGCGGTGCCAAGGCCCCCAACCAATGCAGGTACAAGCTGACCGCATGGCGCATCAACACCAACACCAAGAAATTCTTCAACGCCCTACGTGAAGGTGAACCTTTCCAACCGTTACACCCACCACTATCATCGCTCCGTGAAGGCCAAACACCACTTCCCATTCATCATTACCAATAGGCCCGACCGCCACCACCAACTCCGCCGAAGGCCACTCCAAAAATCTGGACCTCACACGTTGCCGGATGCACATGGGATGAAGAAAAATTGAAGCACATTGCCACCATCACCAAAGGAAAAGCGGACGTGACAATTGACGACACCGACAAAAATCTCACGTTAAAATGCCCATCCGAGAGTGACACACAAGAGTTGATGTCCATGTTCTCTAAGGCGACCTTCACCAATGGGAAGAAATTGACCGTCACTCGCGAAGAACCCATTGCCGCTACAACGCCAACAGCCAACAACACCAACTCCGACACACGCCGGAATCACGTCCATACAAGTGACGGAAATCGTGGATAAAAGAATGGACCTCATGCTCACCAAACATACCAAGGCCATCAACGACAATTTTAACGTCTTACACAAAAGCATCGAAAAATTGTCTGATCGGCAGGATGTCACGGAAAAGCGCCAAGAACAACAAGACACGCTCATCGCGGGACTCTTTGATCAATTGAAAACGTGGCGTGAACAACCGAGTGCCCATTCGCCAAGTTCAACATCCTCACTTTCACCACCGCTATTTGTTCCCACAACGCCTCACATGTCCACCATCCATGAACGCACGCCGGCCACATCAGACCTTCAACCGGGATCCTTTGAGTCACCCACGAATGTCGATGCGGACACGCCCGACACACCAAACAATCCCATCCCAACACCGCCACCGGATCCGCCTACCATTGCTTTGCAACGTGCTTTACGGAAAAGCCCTACCGAGTGCAATGCGAAAAATGCCAAACGCACACCGGGCCTCGGGCCTTACAGCAAAAGCCGCGGTACGAAATGCAATTCACAAGCGACAACAGCCGGGACGGAAAGCAAAAGCAGTACGAACACCAGTGGTCACACAACCCGAAGATTTGTCTACCCCGGTCAAAGCCGCCATTGGAATTGCTACTACCAAGTCCACACCTACAGAAACACCGCCATCCACGGACAATGACCCCGTCGTGCAAACTTTGGATGCCCTACTTGCCGTGGCTGCAGCACCGTCTCCTGCACACACTCCATCCCCACCCATTGCATCGCCACCGCCACTTGCAGGGTTTATTCCTGAATCGCCGTCGGCTCCATCTACACCTACCATCGCACAGGGCGATCATGTCTATTGCATTGACGCATCACAACCCACGAAGCCGTTCTCAAAAATGGTGGTCATGCACGTCGTGGACAATGGACCATGCCCGGGATGTGAACCGGCTTGGATCTCCATTGTGTGAACCGGCTTGGATCTCCAAGGCAAGTCATTGTGGGGCATGTGCCATACTTGGGCACCACGGTTGTGATTTGTCCATGGTTTGATGGTGTGAAGTGAAATGGCCGGTTGGAAAGATGGGCGCCGTGGGGTCCACAACAGACATGGCGCACCCGTTGAACGGCCAAGACCAGCCATCAGGACCACGCGGGGTCTATCACCTAGCACTGTAAGGCAATGGACATGTACACAGTGGCAAGGAAACCGGAACGGCCGGGTGGGAAGATCGAGGTCCTAGGGTCCACAGTAGACTTGGAGCACCTACTGAACGGCCATGACGGGCGATTGTACCCACGCGGGGTCCACCGGTTGCTTGCCTGTGTTCTCGCCCCATGCACTGTGCATGGGGACTCTTACAGCCGACGAGAGGCCAGGGTGGGGCGGTACGACCAAATGCGTAGCCGGGAGTACTCAGGGGCCTTTGTGCCCTTAAACATAAATACCACCCGTGTCGGCAATGCATGTTGTTTGCTGGTTGGTGCCATTGTGCTGCGAAGCATGCCATGGATAAGGGGCCACCGACGGCTTCATGTTGCAAATGCCATGTTGGACATGGGCTAGTACCCCAAATAGCCAAACAAAGGAATGCCAACGAGTGGCAAAGGCATGTTACGTGGTGGGAACACCGTGATTGTGTGTGCTACGTGCGACATGGGAAGAAAAAGTTTGTTCTGCAGCACCCACTTTTTTTGTACCCCCCCCCCCCCACTCATGGGGGTCACCCCAGAAAAAAATAACCCACCCAATATCAAAATTTTTTTTCTTCCCCCCCCCCCCTACATATATGTATGAGCTCATTCATATGTGAACCTGCTAGATATTAAGAGGTTAGCTCGCTTTCCCATCATTTTGCCACATTTGTGTCCTTCTTTTTCTCTCTATATCACAATATCTAAGGGTTCTTATGGGGTACATCGCTGCACAACGGGATATTATTTGTACGCAACGATGTACCGGGAGCCACGCCCACCTTTGTCCCGAGCTACCTTATTGCGAGCACACTGGATCGTGCTGAACAACTCCAACAATCCCTATCTCTCTCTGCAACACAGTCCACCCAGGCGACCCCAACACCATAACCAATGGTGGCACCCAGTGCGCTGGCGATTTTACCGATGGACATTTGGCAGCTAGTCTTACACTTCACTACCTCAGAGGAGCTCCGCACCCTGTGCTGTACCTCACGACTGCTCCTTCAACATGCCCACTCGTTGCTCACAGTGGAAGGAGTATGGCCCGAAGGTGCGGATATTTTCCGCTGGACAAACCGTCTCCGTGGCCTACAACAATGCCTCATCGAACAACCCATACCACTTGTCCGCCAACGCCGGCTGCCCTTATGCTATCGTGAACAACCATCACCAGTGCGCAAACCACGCACACATACTCGCACACACACACACGTACGCGCGCTACCACCTGACGTCCGCCCCCTACGTGCACGCCACATGCCCCAACGCTACACACCAACCCCACACACGAAGCGCAAACCATCACGAGCGGCACGTGCAAAGCGCCGCCGCCGCCGTTTTGGGATTCCGACACCACCACCCTCGCCAACTACGTGCGAAACCCCCTCCCCGCCTTCTTCGCATGATGATGAATCTACACAACCACGAGCCATACAAACACTATGTGATTTACTCCCTACCCTGCGCCCGTCTGATGATCAAGACGCCTCCTTCCCTGTCACACCCGCTATGCAAATGAATGCGCTACACACGCTTGCCTCCCTCTCCCAGTGTGCTGCCAACAGTGGACAAACACCACTCATCGACATGGCAACACAATTTGACATGCATTCGTGCTCCAGATCACATACCAATGCGATCCCATGTGAAGCAAAATCTACCTCGGGGTCATCCACAGAATCCCATGACACTACCACACCATTGACACACCAAGCATCACACCATACGTACTCCACACTGGATACGCGCGCATCTGCACCCCTCCACCCAACCATACAACCTTTTCGCCAAACAGTGCTCTCCTCTCCGATACTCACACGCCTATGGAAAAAGTACGCCGCAAACAATGCAATACACACATGGGACACTGTCCCGGCCCAGAACGCCGCCCTGTTTATTGATGCATGCCACACTCTACGTGATACATTTACAACCCAATATGATGCAAGGATACAACCCTGGATGCCTGCCCCCAACTGGTTGCGAACCTGGTCACAATTTTTATCCTGGGACCACATCATCGGCCTCCCGGCCATGGAGCACGACTACCCACACTGGGTCGCGTCGTCGCCCGCGGAACTCCCATTTGGTGCGGTGCCAGACCTACCGTCAGCATCGACAGCAGCCATGTGGCTGGTGCAGGAGTCGCACTCTGTGCATGACTTCACCCAAACACGAAGTACAGTACCCTGTGATCAATGGCTTATCGCCGTACCAACACACCGCAAGGACTGGAAATGCCTGCTTGACCAATTATGTTCCAATGACCGTGCGTGGCTCGCTGCTACACATACACCAGGACGGACCATACACCGATGGCGTGAACCTGAAATACAACGCTCGTTCGGACGCCGCAAATGACACAAACACACATATAATACGCACATAGGTACATATTGGGGACCTCATGGGCCCTGGACATACACGCATACATCGCCTCCCTATCCACACTCACGCGCCATACATCCATGCACACACAGTGGTTCATGCCCCCACGTGCGCTCCACCCCACACAAGGACGTCTCCTAGAAAAGCAATTATTCTTCCAAACTTGGGATTCCCTGCGGGAGCAACGGCGTACCCTATACAAGTCACGGTTCTCCTCGCGTGCACTGGCCAACAATTTGGAAAGCCTCCTCGCCATCCTACCCCTATCCCCGTTTGCGTGGCACCGAAAAATCCTGGGACTGTCACAAGTGACCCACCTGGACATTAACCACCTGTCCTGCCTGGTATATGCAGTTCTGTCTGACGTGTCATCCACGGTGTACATTGGCCAGACTGGAGGGAAAACAAAACTCCGGTCCGTGCTAAAACGTTTCCGAGAACATATACGTGGAGGACAGAAATTTACGCGCAGAAAACACCGATACACACAGGATGAAATGTCACTTTATGAAGCCATGCACCGACACGGACCAGAACATTTTTTCATTGTGCCCCTACAAATCACCCGACGAGAAGATATAGACCACTTAGAAATGCAATGGATAAACCGCATCGGCTGCCAAGTGTACAATGTACGCACGGAGTCACGCTGGAAATCCACACGCATGTTCCAACATTTCTATGCGCCCTGCAGTCCACCCCCCTCCGGCCATGATTGGAATGACTACGTCAACACCCTCATCCAAAAACGAGGTGTATCACTGGCTGACCTGATTTTCGCAAGGTCCCAGGGCAAGCGCCTCATGACCAAACACCTGTTTGCCTGCCTAGAGCAGCGACTTCTCCAGCTTACCCAATCCCGCACAGGACGCAAGTTGCCGCGCGCCATTACATTCCCATACCCGCCCAGCCATGATCCTGCTGAGACATCCAAGCCGGTGCTGGAACTCTTACATGCAGTGTACCAAGATCTCCCTGTCCCACCTGCGATCAAAGAGTATCTACGCTCTGTGACACGCCTCGTGGGGAAACGGGCACATTCCCTCGCTGATGTTCTCTGTACCAAGGGCACACGAAAATCATGGGAAGAACTACATGCGCAATCACGAGCAACCTGTCAATGTGCACAACTCCACCCCCACCTCCCTAGAGTTTCCAACTGCGTCGTTGTACGAACCATGCATGGTATACGCTGCCTGAACCCCAACTGGGCCCCTTTCCTGGGCCAGTGCCTCGGTAAGTCTGTGATTGGATCCAAAGATACGTATATGCAGTGTGCTTTCAAGCCCAGCCATAAACTGGCCACTTCCTGCCCCTTCTTCCCACCCGAATGGCGCAGCACACTCACACTGCAATTCAAACACATCATGTCGGTGACCTATGACAATGCAGTTCGAAACCTTCCTGATTGCCTACGCCTGGAACGTATTACAGTGGTAAAACGCGACATATACCGGTCCATGGTCCTCCTCCCCCTAGATAAAAATGGTGGAAAGCCTGTCCTCCTGTGCAAACGCCTGTATGCCCAACTACTGATTGAACAATACAGTGATGAAAAGCAGTTCAGCCTAATTGCAGAGTGCCAGAGCCCTGCACAGGCCACTGCCACAGCGATGCAGCTCATCTACCAACATGCTGTACAGTACCGCATCGCCCCCAACATGCGCATGGGCAAACGCTATGCACCTCCATCCTCCTTCGTTTCCATGAAAAACAAGTCACAAGAGACCCAGGGCACCGTGTCCATGCGAATTCTTTTTTCTTATTTCCGCCACCCGACCAAACAGTTTGCGCGAAAAATAGGCTGATGCCTCAACCTTTTGATCACTGAAGGCGTGAACTGCATGTGTACGCTGGAGATGCAAAATATGGATGGTATCATACCCCGGGTGGTGCAAGTCAACAAACTGGCTGAATCCTGGAAACTCCCCCGACCCCAAAACCATCAAACACACAGGTATGTGAAGTTTTTTGAGGTTGATGTCAAACAGATGTTCCCACGCCTACGCCGGGGCAACCCCTCGGCCACGCTCCACACTGTGAAGTCATGCAAAACCAAAGACGTTGTTGTGTGGGAAGCCGTCCTGCTCATTGTAAACTGGGTAGCTGAAGCTAAACACATTCGAATGAAGGCCAGTGGTATGTGGTTCGGAATCCATGAACAGAAACACCTGGATGTCATCAGAAAAGCCTATGGTGACCAATACACCAACATCCCATGGCACCAAGTGGAAGCCTACCTCCGGTTTGGACTCTTTGCTAATGACTGTTTTGTGTTGGGATCGCGTGTCATGCGCCAACTCCTGGGCGTGGCAATTGGGGAGTGCTATCCTCCCAATTCGCCACAATGTACTGCATGGCCCGTGAACACCTGTGGGCACAACACCATAATTTCAAGGTACCATGGTCCAACACCCGCCCTACGCCAGGACCCCTGGGTATAACAGCCCCTCCCCTACGGTACCGGGACAACTGTGGTGGCATTTGTGCCGGCAACCGCCCCGTGTCCAAAGTCCAGGCATATTTCCAACGGGTTTTGAACCTGGAACTCCAGTTCGAGGGAGAAGGCCAGTCCTCGACCGTGCTCATGGCACACCTCACCCTCCACCCCTCTACATCGCAGATCACCCTCACCTTTAAGAAAAAGGTAAATTGGGACGACCCGGCGGAGCGTCGCCTCGTGCGGTATCCAGGCCACCACTCCCCCAATGCCAGGGACGTCGTGCGAGGGTTCACGCCCAACTGTGCCCGGAATTGTCTAAAATATGCCATCCCACCCGACCAAACAACACACAACATACGTGAATTTGTGCACGAGATGAATTTCAAAGGATACCCTTCCTCTTGGTGGGCACCAACGCTCAGACGGGTTATGCTGGACCCCCTCCTCCAGGTGTGGGCCCCTTTCTGGACTGGCCCAACTGACCAAAGGTCGCTGCTACAGCTCCTGGCCCTCTCTGACCAGGACGTCTAGAATGGCCCGCCACAGGTGGGCCTTTTTGGCCAACATGAATTGTGTTCGCATGGTTGTCACACGCACCAATGCACTCCCATGTCCCAACATTTGCAAGTACGAAAGGTGAGTCATATCATGCCACATGCGTGTTGCTCTTATGAAAGGTGAACACAAAAATACCAATATACATTCATCTTGCCGCCAATACGCTCATGTGTCGTAGACTCCTATTGGTTCATGAGCCCAATGCATGCCGTGCTTGTCGTGTCATGATAAAACCCAACTGAAGAGTCGCTTGCAAATTTCACGTGGGAAACACTATCAATATGTGGACAGTGTGTGTGCAGGGATGCTGCAAACAGGGTGACGCATATTGTATGAACACACACACGCTCTTTTACTGCCAGCAATAGAACACAGGTGTGAATGTAAATCCGAATACAAAACTCATCATGAACGGGAGTACAACAGCAGTTCGCCCCACACCCAGGGCACAACCCCATCGTAGTCATAGGTAGCAACCGGTATCCTCGGGGGTGGGGGATACTGCCAACAGTAGAACACCGTCGTCAGAAAGGTCCCCCACAGGCTCTGGCAACGGAGCAGTTGGACCGGGGGCAGCCTCTGATGGGGGCTGTTTTTGTGGGTTGCCCACTATCATGTTGTTCAAGAGAAAGGGGGCTTAGCGAAGCAGCAAAACACTCATCAATAATGCATCAGAGACGAAAAAAAATTGGACACCCAGAAAGGGAGCAGTGCCATCATCAGAAATCATTTTTTTTAGCAATGAAAGGTACCGAGAATAGTTCTGCAAGAAACCGGAAAACCATACCCAAATGGCCTATGTTGGGGCAATTTTGGCATTGTACAACAGCTATGGGTATAAAGTCTGAAGTCTGAAGTCTGATTTGGCATCTCGTGTCAAGGACATAAAACAGAACACATCTCAGCAAAAGTCTGATAAAAGTGTGGTACCCGCCCCCTCCCTTCCTTCCTTCCTGTCAGAAAGGGACAAGAAAAAGTCTGGCACTCCCCCTCCCCCAACACAGCCACCCACCACAAAAAAAACCATCATGAAAATTGAAAGTTGGGAAGAATGGGAGTCCATGCAACACAGGGGAACACCCCCCCCCAAAAGAAAAAAAAGGGTGGAAAATGGGGCATTGGGGAAAATGGGAGGCTGGGAAAAATATTCCACTGAGGTGGTGTACCCCCCCCCCCCCTGTGGATTAATATTCCATTGAGGTGGTGTACACCCCCCCTCTGGATAGATATTCCACTGAGGTGGTGCACCCCCCTGCTATGCGCCAATTCCTAGGGGGGTCTGGACCCCCAAAATAATTGACGCGACCCTATGCGTCAATTCCTAGGGGGGTCTAGACCCCCAAAATAATTGACGCGACCCTATGCGTCAATTCCTAGGGGGGTCTAGACCCCCAAAATAATTGACGCGACCTTATGTGTCAATTCCTACGGGGGTCGGGACCCCCAAAATAATTGACGCGACCCTATGCGCCAATTCCTATGGGGGTCCGGAGCCCCAAAATAATTGACGCGACCCTATGCGCCAATTCCTACGGGGGTCTGGACCCCCAAAATAATTGACGCGACCCTATGCGTCAATTCCTAAGGGGGGTCTAGACCCCCAAAATAATTGACGCGACCCTATGCGTCAATTCCTATAGGGGTCTAGACCCCCAAAATAATTGACGCGACCGTATGCGTCAATTCCTATGGGGGTCTAGACCCCGAAAAATAATTGACGCGACCCTATGCGTCAATTCCTAGGGGGGTCTAGAACCCCAAAATAATTGACACACACACAAGGGTAAAACAATTCACGGAGGGGGGTAAATAATTCACGGAGGGGTGAAATAATTCACGGAGGGGGGTAAATAATTCACGGAGGGGTGAAATAATTCACGGAGGGGGGTAAACAATTCACGGAGGGGTCAAATAATTCACGGAGGGGGGTAAATAATTCACGGAGGAATAAAATAATTCACGGAGGGGGGTAAACAATTCACGGAGGGGTCAAATAATTCACGGAGGGGGGTAAATAATTCACGGAGGGGGGTAAATAATTCACGGAGGGGTCAAATAATTCACGGAGGGGGGTAAATAATTCACGGAGGGGTGAAATAATTCACGGAGGGGGGTAAACAATTCACGGAGGGGTAAAATAATTCACGGAGGGGGGTAAACAATTCACGGAGGGGTGAAATAATTCACGGAGGGGGGTAAATAATTCACGGAGGGGTGAAATAATTCACGGAGGGGGGTAAATAATTCACGGAGGGGTAAAATAATTCACGGAGGGGGGTAAACAATTCACGGAGGGGTGAAATAATTCACGGAGGGGGGTAAATAATTCACGGAGGGGTCAAATAATTCACGGAGGGGGGTAAATAATTCACGGAGAAGTCAAATAATTCACGGAGGGGGGTAAATAATTCACGGAGGGGTGAAATAATTCACGGAGGGGGGTAAATAATTCACGGAGGGGTAAAATAATCACCGAGGGGGGTAAATAATTCACGGAGGGGTAAAATAATTCACGGAGGGGGGTAAACAATTCACGGAGGGGTAAAATAATTCACGGAGGGGGGTAAATAATTCACGGAGGGGTGAAATAATTCACGGAGGGGGGTAAATAATTCACGGAGGGGTAAAATAATTCACGGAGGGGGTTAAACGATTCACGGAGGGGTCAAATAATTCACGGAGGGGGGTAAACAATTCACGGAGGGGTAAAATAATTCACGGAGGGGGGTAAACAATTCACGGAGGGGTGAAATAATTCACGGAGGGGGTTAAACAATTCACGGAGGGGTGAAATAATTCACGGAGGGGGGTAAATAATTCACGGAGGGGTCAAATAATTCACGGAGGGGGGTACATAATTCACGGAGGGGTAAAATAATTCACGGACGGGGGTAAACAATTCACGGAGGGGTGAAATAATTCACGGAGGGGGGTAAACAATTCACGGAGGAGTAAAATAATTCACGGAGGGGGGTAAATAATTCGAGGAGGGGTAAAATAATTCACGGAGGGGGGTAAACAATTCACGGAGGGGTAAAATAATTCACGGAGGGGGGTAAACAATTCACGGAGGGGTAAAATAATTCACGGAGGGGGGTAAATAATTCACGGAGGGGTAAAATAATTCACGGAGGGGGGTAAATAATTCACGGAGGGGTAAAATAATTCACGGAGGGGGGTAAACAATTCACGGAGGAGTAAAATAATTCACGGAGGGGGGTAAATAATTCACGGAGGGGTCAAATAATTCACGGAGGGGGGTAAATAATTCACGGAGGGGTAAAACAATTCACGGAGGGGGGTAAATAATTCACGGAGGGGTGAAATAATTCACGGAGGGGGGTATACAATTCACGGAGGGGTCAAATAATTCACGGAGGGGGGTAAATAATTCACGGAGGAGTAAAATAATTCACGGAGGGGGGTAAACAATTCACGGAGGGGTAAAATAATTCACGGAGGGGGGTAAATAATTCACGGAGGGGTAAAATAATTCACGGAGGGGAATAAACAATTCACGGAGGGGTGAAATAATTCACGGAGGGGGGTAAATAATTCACGGAGGGGTGAAATAATTCACGGAGGGGGGTAAACAATTCACGGAGGGGTCAAATAATTCACGGAGGGGGGTAAATGATTCACGGAGGGGTAAAATAATTCACGGAGGGGGGTAAATAATTCACGGAGGGGTAAAATAATTCACGGAGGGGGGTAAATAATTCACGGAGGGGTAAAATAATTCACGGAGGGGGGTAAACAATTCACGGAGGGGTAAAATAATTCACGGAGGGGGGTAAATAATTCACGGAGGGGTCAAATAATTCACGGAGGGGGGTAAATAATTCACGGAGGGGTAAAATAATTCACGGAGGGGGGTAAATAATTCACGGAGGGGTGAAATAATTCACGGAGGGGGGTAAACAATTCACGGAGGGGTGAAATAATTCACGGAGGGGGGTAAATAATTCACGGAGGGGTCAAATAATTCACGGAGGGGGGTAAATGATTCACGGAGGGGTCAAATAATTCACGGAGGGGGGTAAATGATTCACGGAGGGGTGAAATAATTCACGGAGGGGGGAAAATAATTCACGGAGGGGTAAAATAATTCACGGAGGGGGGTAAACAATTCACGGAGGGGTCAAATAATTCACGGGGGGGGGTAAACAATTCACGGAGGGGTCAAATAATTCACGGAGGGGGGTAAACAATTCACGGAGGGGTAAAATAATTCACGGAGGGGGGTAAATTATTCACGGAGGGGTGAAATAATTCACGGAGGGGGGTAAATAATTCACGGAGGGGTAAAATAATTCACGGAGGGGGGTAAATAATTCACGGAGGGGTCAAATAATTCACGGAGGGGGGTAAACAATTCACGGAGGGGTAAAATAATTCACGGAGGGGGGTAAACAATTCACGGAGGGGTGAAATAATTCACGGAGAGGGTTAAACAATTCACGGAGGGGTGAAATAATTCACGGAGGGGGGTAAATAATTCACGGAGGGGTAAAAAAATTCACGGAGGGGGGTACATAATTCACGGAGGGGTAAAATAATTCACGGACGGGGGTAAACAATTCACGGAGGGGTGAAATAATTCACGGAGGGGGGTAAACAATTCACGGAGGAGTAAAATAATTCACGGAGGGGGGTAAATAATTCGAGGAGGGGTAAAATAATTCACGGAGGGGGGTAAACAATTCACGGAGGGGTAAAATAATTCACGGAGGGGGGTAAACAATTCACGGAGGGGTAAAATAATTCACGGAGGGGGGTAAATAATTCACGGAGGGGTAAAATAATTCACGGAGGGGGGTAAATAATTCACGGAGGGGTAAAATAATTCACGGAGGGGGGTAAACAATTCACGGAGGGGTGAAATAATTCACGGAGGGGGGTAAATAATTCACGGAGGGGTCAAATAATTCACGGAGGGGGGTAAATAATTCACGGAGGGGTGAAATAATTCACGGAGGGGGGTAAATATTTCACGGAGGGGTGAAATAATTCACGGAGGGGGGTAAACAATTGACGGAGGGGTCAAATAATTCACGGAGGGGGGTAAATAATTCACGGAGGAGTAAAATAATTCACGGAGGGGGGTAAACAATTCACGGAGGGGTGAAATAATTCACGGAGGGGGGTAAATAATTCACGGAGGGGTAAAATAATTCACGGAGGGGAATAAACAATTCACGGAGGGGTGAAATAATTCACGGAGGGGGGTAAATAATTCACGGAGGGGTGAAATAATTCACGGAGGGGGGTAAACAATTCACGGAGGGGTCAAATAATTCACGGAGGGGGGTAAATGATTCACGGAGGGGTAAAATAATTCACGGAGGGGGGTAAATAATTCACGGAGGGGTAAAATAATTCACGGAGGGGGGTAAATAATTCACGGAGGGGTAAAATAATTCACGGAGGGGGGTAAACAATTCACGGAGGGGTAAAATAATTCACGGAGGGGGGTAAATAATTCACGGAGGGGTCAAAAAATTTACGGAGGGGGGTAATTAATTCACGGAGGGGTAAAATAATTCACGGAGGGGGGTAAATAATTCACGGAGGGGTGAAATAATTCACGGAGGGGGGTAAACAATTCACGGAGGGGTGAAATAATTCACGGAGGGGGGTAAATAATTCACGGAGGGGTCAAATAATTCACGGAGGGGGGTAAATGATTCACGGAGGGGTCAAATAATTCACGGAGGGGGTCAAATAATTCACGGAGGGGTGAAAGAATTCACGGAGGGGGGTAAATAATTCACGGAGGAGTAAAAAAATTCACGGGGGGGGGTAAACAATTCACGGAGGGGTGAAATAATTCACGGAGGGGGGTAAACAATTCACGGAGGGGGGTAAATAATTCACGGAGGGGGGTAAATAATTCACGGAGGGGTAAAATAATTCACGGAGGGGGGTAAACAATTCACGGAGGAGTAAAATAATTCACGGAGGGGGGTAAATAATTCACGGAGGGGTCAAATAATTCACGGAGGAGGGTAAATAATTCACGGAGGGGTAAAATAATTCACGGACGGGGGTAAACAATTCACGGAGGGGTGAAATAATTCACGGAGGGGGGTAAATAATTCACGGAGGGGTCAAATAATTCACGGAGGGGGGTAAATAATTCACGGAGGGGTAAAATAATTCACGGAGGGGGGTAAACAATTCGCGGAGGGGTGAAATAATTCACGGAGGGGGTTAAACAATTCACGGAGGGGTGAAATAATTCACGGACGGGGGTAAATAATTCACGGCGGGGTCAAATAATTCACGGAGGGGGGTAAATAATTCACGGAGGGGTCAAATAATTCACGGAGGGGGGTAAACAATTCACGGAGGAGTAAAATAATTCACGGAGGGGGGTAAATAATTCACGGCGGGGTAAAATAATTCACGGAGGGGGGTAAATAATTCACGGAGGGGTGAAATAATTCACGGAGGGGGGTAAACAATTCACGGAGGGGTAAAATAATTCACGGAGGGGGGTAAATAATTCACGGAGGGGTAAAATAATTCACGGAGGGGGGTAAATAATTCACGGAGGGGTAAAATAATTCACGGAGGGGGGTAAACAATTCACGGAGGAGTAAAATAATTCACGGAGGGGGGTAAATAATTCACGGAGGGGTCAAATAATTCACGGAGGGGGGTAAATAATTCACGGAGGGGTGAAATAATTCACGGAGGGGGGTAAATAATTCACGGAGGGGTGAA
This sequence comes from Eutreptiella sp. 'Long Island Sound 2002', assembly GCA_964036045.1. Classification (NCBI taxonomy): domain Eukaryota; phylum Euglenozoa; class Euglenophyceae; order Eutreptiales; family Eutreptiaceae; genus Eutreptiella; species Eutreptiella sp. 'Long Island Sound 2002'. The sequence continues at coordinate 103,161,470 of OZ038379.1, read as the reverse complement.
ATAATTCACGGAGGGGGGTAAATAATTCACGGAGGGGTCAAATAATTCACGGAGGGGGGTAAATAATTCACGGAGGAGTAAAATAATTCACGGAGGGGGGTAAACAATTCACGGAGGGGTGAAATAATTCACGGAGGGGGGTAAATAATTCACGGAGGGGTAAAATAATTCACGGAGGGGGGTAAACAATTCACGGAGGGGTGAAATAATTCACGGAGGGGGATAAATAATTCACGGAGGGGTGAAATAATTCACGGAGGGGGGTAAACAATTCACGGAGGGGTGAAATAATTCACGGAGGGGGTTAAATAATTCACGGAGGGGTCAAATAATTCACGGAGGGGGGTAAACAATTCACGGAGGAGTAAAATAATTCACGGAGGGGGGTAAATAATTCACGGAGGGGTCAAATAATTCACGGAGGGGGGTAAATAATTCACGGAGGGGTAAAATAATTCACGGAGGGGGGTAAATAATTCACGGAGGGGTAAAATAATTCACGGAGGGGGGTAAATAATTCACGGAGGGGTAAAATAATTCACGGAGGGGGGTAAATAATTCACGGAGGGGTCAAATAATTCACGGAGGGGGGTAAATAATTCACGGAGGGGTAAAATAATTCACGGAGGGGGGTAAATAATTCACGGAGGGGTCAAATAATTCACGGAGGGGGGTAAATAATTCACGGAGGGGTAAAATAATTCACGGAGGGGGGTAAATAATTCACGGAGGGGTGAAATAATTCACGGAGGGGGATAAACAATTCACGGAGGGGTGAAATAATTCACGGAGGGGAGTAGAAAATTCACGGAGGGGTCAAATAATTCACGGAGGGGGGTAAAAAATTCACGGAGGGGTCAAATAATTCACGGACGGGGGTAAATAATTCACGGAGGGGTGAAATAATTCACGGAGGGGGGTAAATAATTCACGGAGGGGTGAAATAATTCACGGAGGGGGGTAAACAATTCACGGAGGAGTAAAATAATTCACGGAGGGGGGTAAACAATTCACGGAGGGGTAAAATAATTCACGGAGGGGGGTAAATAATTCACGGAGGGGTCAAATATTTCACGGAGGGGGGTAAACAATTCACGGAGGGGTCAAATAATTCACGGAGGGGGGTAAATAATTCACGGAGGGGTGAAATAATTCACGGAGGGGGGTAAACAATTCACGGAGGGGTGAAATAATTCACGGAGGGGGGTAAATAATTCACGGAGGGGTGAAATAATTCACGGAGGGGGGTAAATAATTCACGGAGGGGTCAAATAATTCACGGAGGGGGGTAAACAATTCACGGAGGAGTAAAATAATTCACGGAGGGGGGTAAATAATTCACGGAGGGGTAAAATAATTCACGGAGGGGGGTAAATAATTCACGGAGGGGTCAAATAATTCACGGAGGGGGGTAAATAATTCACGGAGGGGTGAAATAATTCACGGAGGGGGGTAAACAATTCACGGAGGGGTAAAATAATTCACGGAGGGGGGTAAACAATTCACGGAGGGGTAAAATAATTCACGGAGGGGGGTAAATAATTCACGGAGGGGTGAAATAATTCACGGAGGGGGGTAAATAATTCGCGGAGGGGTAAAATAATTCACGGAGGGGGGTAAAGAATTCACGGAGGGGTCAAATAATTCACGGAGGGGGGTAAACAATTCACGGAGGGGTCAAATAATTCACGGACGGGGGTAAACAATTCACGGAGGGGTGAAATAAATCACGGAGGGGGGTAAATAATTCGCGGAGGGGTGAAATAATTCACGGAGGGGTAAAATAATTCACGGAGGGGGGTAAACAATTCACGGAGGGGTAAAATAATTCACGGAGGGGGGTAAACAATTCACGGAGGGGTCAAATAATTCACGGAGGGGGGTAAACAATTCACGGAGGGGTGAAATAATTCACGGAGGGGGGTAAACAATTCACGGAGGGGTCAAATAATTCACGGAGGGGGGTAAACAATTCACGGAGGGGTGAAATAATTCACGGAGGGGGGTAAAAAATTCACGGAGGGGTGAAATAATTCACGGACGGGGGTAAACAATTCACGGAGGGGTAAAATAATTCACGGAGGGGGGTAAACAATTCACGGAGGGGTAAAAAAATTTACGGAGGGGGGTAAATAATTCACGGAGGGGTAAAATAATTCACGGAGGGGGGTAAACAATTCACGGAGGGGTAAAATAATTCACGGAGGGGGGTAAATAATTCACGGAGGGGTGAAATAATTCACGGAGGGGGGTAAATAATTCACGGAGGGGTGAAATAATTCACGGAGGGGGGTAAACAATTCACGGAGGGGTGAAATAATTCACGGAGGGGGGTAAACAATTCACGGAGGGGTCAAATAATTCACGGAGGGGGGTAAACAATTCACGGAGGGGTAAAATAATTCACGGAGGGGGGTAAATAATTCACGGAGGGGTGAAATAATTCACGGAGGGGGGTAAATAATTCACGGAGGGGTAAAATAATTCACGGAGGGGGGTAAACAATTCACGGAGGAGTAAAATAATTCACGGAGGGGGGTAAGCAATTCACGGAGGGGGAAAATAATTCACGGAGGGGGGTAAACAATTCACGGAGGGGTGAAATAATTCACGGAGGGGGGTAAACAATTCACGGAGGGGTGAAATAATTCACGGAGGGGGGTAAATAATTCACGGAGGGGTGAAATAATTCACGGAGGGGGCTAAATAATTCGCGGAGGGGTAAAATAATTCACGGAGGGGGGTAAACAATTCACGGAGGAGTAAAATAATTCACGGAGGGGGGTAAACAATTCACGGAGGGGTCAAATAATTCACGGAGGGGGGTAAATAATTCACGGAGGGGTGAAATAATTCACGGAGGGGGGTAAACAATTCACGGAGGGGTGAAATAATTCACGGAGGGGGGTAAATAATTCACGGAGGGGTGAAATAATTCACGGAGGGGGGTAAACAATTCACGGAGGGGTAAAATAATTCACGGAGGGGGGTAAGTAATTCACGGAGGGGTCAAATAATTCACGGAGGGGGGTAAATAATTCACGGAGGGGTGAAATAATTCACGGAGGGGGGTAAACAATTCACGGAGGGGTGAAATAATTCACGGAGGGGGGTAAATAATTCACGGAGGGGTGAAATAATTCACGGAGGGGGGTAAACAATTCACGGAGGGGTAAAATAATTCACGGAGGGGGGTAAATAATTCACGGAGGGGTGAAATAATTCACGGAGGGGGGTAAATAATTCACGGAGGGGTAAAATAATTCACGGAGGGGGGTAAACAATTCACGGAGGGGTCAAATAATTCACGGAGGGGAGTAAACAATTCACGGAGGGGTAAAATAATTCACGGAGGGGGGTAAACAATTCACGGAGGGGTCAAATAATTCACGGAGGGGGGTAAATAATTCACGGAGGGGTGAAAGAATTCACGGAGGGGGGTAAACAATTCACGGAGGGGTAAAATAATTCACGGAGGGGGGTAAACAATTCACGGAGGGGTGAAATAATTCACGGAGGGGGGTAAACAATTCACGGAGGGGTAAAATAATTCACGGAGGGGGGTAAACAATTCACGGAGGGGTCAAATAATTCACGGAGGGGGGTAAATAATTCACGGAGGAGTAAAATAATTCACGGAGGGGGGTAAACGATTCACGGAGGGGTAAAATAATTCACGGAGGGGGGTAAACAATTCACGGAGGGGTGAAATAATTCACGGAGGGGGGTAAACAATTCACGGAGGGGGGTAAATAATTCACGGAGGGGGGTAAACAATTCACGGAGGGGTGAAATAATTCACGGAGGGGGGTAAACAATTCACGGAGGGGGGTAAATAATTCACGGAGGGGGGTAAATAATTCACGGAGGGGTGAAATAATTCACGGAGGGGGGTAAATAATTCACGGAGGGGTAAAATAATTCACGGAGGGGGGTAAACAATTCACGGAGGAGTAAAATAATTCACGGAGGGGGGTAAGCAATTCACGGAGGGGGAAAATAATTCACGGAGGGGGGTAAACAATTCACGGAGGGGTGAAATAATTCACGGAGGGGGGTAAACAATTCACGGAGGGGTGAAATAATTCACGGAGGGGGGTAAATAATTCACGGAGGGGTGAAATAATTCACGGAGGGGGGTAAATAATTCACGGAGGGGTGAAATAATTCACGGAGGGGGGTAAACAATTCACGGAGGGGTGAAATAATTCACGGAGGGGGGTAAATAATTCACGGAGGGGTGAAATAATTCACGGAGGGGGGTAAATAATTCACGGAGGGGTCAAATAATTCACGGAGGGGGGTAAATAATTCACGGAGGGGTAAAATAATTCACGGAGGGGGGTAAACAATTCACGGAGGGGTCAAATAATTCACGGAGGGGGGTAAACAATTCACGGAGGGGTAAAATAATTCACGGAGGGGGGTAAACAATTCACGGAGGGGTCAAATAATTCACGGAGGGGGGTAAATAATTCACGGAGGGGTGAAATAATTCACGGAGGGGGGTAAACAATTCACGGAGGGGTAAAACAATTCACGGAGGGGGGTAAACAATTCACGGAGGGGTGAAATAATTCACGGAGGGGGGTAAACAATTCACGGAGGGGTAAAATAATTCACGGAGGGGGGTAAACAATTCACGGAGGGGTCAAATAATTCACGGAGGGGGGTAAATAATTCACGGAGGAGTAAAATAATTCACGGAGGGGGGTAAACGATTCACGGAGGGGTAAAATAATTCACGGAGGGGGGTAAACAATTCACGGAGGGGTGAAATAATTCACGGAGGGGGGTAAACAATTCACGGAGGGGGGTAAATAATTCACGGAGGGGGGTAAATAATTCACGGAGGGGTGAAATAATTCACGGAGGGGGGTAAATAATTCACGGAGGGGTGAAATAATTCACGGAGGGGGGTAAACAATTCACGGAGGGGTGAAATAATTCACGGAGGGGGGTAAACAATTCACGGAGGGGTGAAATAATTCACGGAGGGGGGTAAATAATTCACGGAGGGGTGAAATAATTCACGGAGGGGGGTAAACAATTCACGGAGGGGTGAAATAATTCACGGAGGGGGGTAAAAAATTCACGGAGGGGTCCACCGGAACTAACTAAGGAACGGAGTAACATACCTCCTATTTTTTTTTGGCGGGGTTCGGACCTTGGTAAGCTGGCAAGCTGGAAAGCACTCTACTATAAAAGAAAACCTGAAAAAGAAAAACAGGCATACCCTCCCTAACCTCACCACACAAGAAGGGAAATGACAGGGTGGGAGGGAGGGAGGGAGGGGAGGGAGGGAGGGAGGGAGGGAGGGAGGGAGGCTCTCTTGGGCGGCCGTAGGGGCTGTGCTGTGCTGTGTTGTGCTGTAATATGCTGTGCTATGCTGTATGTTGTGCTGTGCTGTGGTGTGCTGTGATGTGCTGTGATGTGCTGTGCTGTGCCGTGCTGTGCTGTGCCGTACTCGAAACCCACTACCCCCCCTCTCCACAGTTCCGGCCCAACCCGATGAACCCCCACCCACCCACCCCACCAGCAAAACCGACCCGATTAGCTCAGGTGAGGTTGCTTGGGTCAGACATCAGGATTCTGTTCCCACTTGTCTTCAGTCACATATGAGCCCCCCGATCGGTTTGAGTCAGAGAGATGGGGTGGGGTGGGGTGGGGTGGGGGGGGGGGGGGGCGTACCATCATTGAAGGGGTTGCAAGCACTGGTTGGGTTTCAGACGCTAGGGTCGAGACCACAACCCACTTCTACACCTCAAGGGTGTGGTGACAATGGACAAGTCTGATATTGGGGGGAGTGTAATGCAGTGTGGTGCGGTACAGTGCAGGGGCTATTCCTAACTAAAGCACCAGGGCAAATCACAGAAAATTGTATTGTCTGCAACATCCCTAACCTGTTGAAGTCCTTAAAAATGTGTGGAAGCCGAAGCCAGGAGGGGTTGGTCCATGTGGACCGCCCAGGCGGGGAGGGTGGAGAGGAACTTACAGGTTTTTATTTTTACATCCCACCCTGCTCTCTCTGACCCCTTGGGTGCCCGGGCGTCCTCTCCTCCCCCCCCCTGTAGGGCAGTGAAGGCAAGCCTGCCTGCCCAGGCACCCCGCCATCAGACAGCACCGTTTAACAGGCAAGAAAGTGTTCTCCAAAAATGAAAAAAAAAATTTCCGAAAGCGGTGCTGTCAGTGGCCCCCTTGTGTTTAACTGACTTTTGTTTGTGCTGGTTGTTTAACAGAGGGTCGGGGAAGGGGTCGAGAGCAGAGGGGAGGGGTTTAAGGGGTATAGCTGCCCAGCCGATGAGTCCCCCCTTGCAGGGGGACCCAGAGCAAACATACAGACACCCACGCATGCCCACACATACACACATACACACGCATTAAAAACAATTCACGGAGGGGTGAAATAATTCACGCAAGGGGGTAAATAATTCACAGAGGGGTCAAATAATTCACGGAGGGGTCAAAAAATTCACGGAGGGGTCAAAAAATTCACGGAGGGGAGACGCCCACGCGTAGCCCTTGCGGCCGCTGTGGGGGTGTCCCAGTGCCGTGGGTGGCTAGGGGGGGGGGGTCGGTCCTAACCCCTTCCTATCTCTTAGCAGCAGCAGGCAAGTAAGCAGGCAGTGCCGGGGGTCATAACCCCGGGGTAACAGTAGCCGGGACTCAACGTGAGTCCTCTTAACCATCAACAACCCCAAATTCCGCCGGGGCTTAACTCCCGAACGAAACGGTATTTGGGGCCCCCGTGGGCCTTATAAGCCCGCGGAGTGTGCTGAGGCGTGGCTACCAGCACTTAAAGTCTGGCCTGCCATACCCATTGCTGGGCTCGCCTCAGCACGGCCGGTCGGGTCCGGCTCTGGGGGGTGCGCACGAAACTAGCCCCGGGAGAAGGGCCTTTTACCCGGTTAAGCTTTAATTACAGCAGTAAGCACTATTTATTACGTTAGATGTTTACTAAGCGCGTGCTTTTACCCCGCAGACATGCCCCTTCCAGTGGTGCGCTCACCTTTGGGGCTGCCGTTGGGGGGTCCGGGGCTTTTACCCGGACCTCCGGCCCTCCCTGGCTGTTGGCCGGAGGCGTACATTATACAATACTGTGGTTCTTTCAGTAACGTACCTACATTACTTGATACATACACATCTGGGGGCCGGGGGGGATGGCGCCCCCCCTTGGTTCCAAATTGATCATCGAAGTCGACCACCTGGTGCGGCACAGTTGCAGGGTGCAAAACCACAGACATCTGGGCAGTAAGCCATCAGACATGAATGGACAGTCACTGACACAATGCAAATCAGGACGCACAGGCCTCTCTGTAGGCCAGAAACTGGCAGTAACCGGCTATCTGTGTGAATGCACATGACAGAGTGAAACGTGCAGTTACCCTACACAAATTCGTCTCCGGGGGGCCTCCCCTTGATTCACTATCGTCTCGGGACCGTTCCGAGGTCGCCCTGCATGGCAGAGGCAGGGACGGGGGGGCCACCCCTTATTTCAGAACTGTATCGGTGCATCAATGTCTTTCAAATATCCCTGTAGACTAAAAGAGTACAAGATTTGTTCGATCTCCCCTGGATAACCACCTTCATATGGGATGTGAAAATTTGCTTTCTGAGACTGCAACACCCACCAAATCCGGAGTGCAGCCACAGCTATGAAAGTTGCTAGATTGATGAACCTGAAAAAGAAAAACAGGCATACCCTCCCTAACCTCAACCACACAAGCAGGGAAATGACAGGGCGGGAGGGAGGGAGGGAGGGGAGGGAGGGAGGGAGGGAGGGAGGGAGGCTCTCTTGGGCGGCCGTAGGGGCTGTGTTGTGCTGTGCTGTGCTGTAATAAACTGTGCTATGTTGTATGTTGTGTTGTGCTGTGATGTGCTGTGATGTGCTGTGATGTGCTGTGCTGTGCTCGAAACCCACTACCCCCCCTCTCAACAGTTCCGGCCCAACCCGATGAACCCCCACCCACCCACCCCACCAGCAAAACTGACCCGATTAGCTCAGGTGAGGTTGCTTGGGCCAGACATCAGGATTCTGTTCCCACTTGTCTTCAGTCACATATGAGCCCCCCGATCGGTTTGAGTCAGAGAGATGGGGTGGGGTGGGGTGGGGTGGGGGGGGGGGGGGGGCACGTACCATCATTGAAGGGGTTGCAAGCACTGGTTGGGTTTCAGACGCTAGGGTCGAGACCACAACCCACTTCTGCACCTCAAGGGTGTGGTGACAATGGGACAAGTCTGATATTGGGGGGGACACGGGGGGGGGGAAGTTTGACACGGGGGGGGGGGGGTTAGAAAGGGTGTTGGGGTGGGGGGGGGGGGGGTTGGGGGTGATGGTCTATAAAAGTCTGAAGTCTGAAGTCTGATAGCCCATTTGGTTACTATACCCATAGCTGTTGTACAAACCTTGTTTCTTCACATTGCATCACGTATCCACCTTGCATCTGCCGTGTTGGGGTGGACCTTGCAGGCTTAGGTTTCATTTGGACGGGTGCACAGGCACAGTGCAGCCAGAGAGGTCCATTGTAGCAGATGAAACGTCAGTGTGCATACACCTTGTTTCGCAGGCCATTTTTGATGTATTTGGCTGGTACGTAATTGACAATGCGGTTTACACAAACATGAATTTGCACCACCAGCGCATAGTACATTTTTGTGGTCGGGGACTTCGGTGTTCTTTTACTACTAATAGTAGAAGCTAGGCCAGTGCCCTTTTTGGTGCACGTGGTTGTACTCCGCCCCCCCCGACTGTAGACCCACCCAGAACCCCACATTTATCGGCCCCACCCCCTTTTTGAGCCCCTCCTCGGCAAAGACAGCTATAAGACCCACTTCAAAAAGACCTCTATGTAAGACCTACCCGGGAAAATTTTGCAGAGCACAAGGAAATGAAGCAAAATTGTCCTCAACCTCACCCCAAACCCAAAAAAATGACAAAAAACATTCATTGGATGCTTTGCGTGATGGGATAGTGTCATGTGACTTGCCAAGTTGGCCTCAAATGCTTGCGAGACGAGAGTATCACACATTAATATACCACATGCCGCGGGGGCATACATGTATGCATTAATGTTTCAATTCATCATGTGAAAATGTCCCTGCGTGCGCGCAATGGTGCATTTTTTCCATAGTGCGCGCCAATTTTCCAAAATATGACCTTTATAGCGCGCCTATTGCGCGCGCTCTACCGCGCGATATTGTCCCGTTTTTCAATTTTTTCAAAACCGGAAAATGTTTCAAAACCATGCTTTTTCCAGTGTCCTGCGTTTCTCAAAAACCCCTTGCTTTTCAAAAACATTCCCTGTTGCTCACCCAACCCAAGACACATGCAAAAACACTCTCTGAAAGGTCTGAAAAGTGTGCAACAGTACAGGTCCTCATGGGCACAGACAGTGTAGCGCGCGCAAGCTATTTACAGCGCGCGCTATGAGCCTTACGGCGCGCGGTATACCAGGTATAGCGCGCGCTGTCATTCAGTGATCTCCTTAATGGTTTGGACCACCACTTCGGCCTCCCACTCCTTCTCCCATTCGGGTCTGTGGTCTTCTGCCCCAGTGGCAGCTCGGGCTGCATCCCCTTCTTCTTGTGGGCTTGGGTCGCCTTCTGGGGTTGCTCCTTCTGGTGCCTCTTCTTCTTTCGGGGCTGCTCCTTCTCCTTCTTGTGGCGCGGCCGCTGGTGCCTCTTCTTCTTGTGGTGGGGCTGGTGCGTCGTCTTCTTGTGCTGCTGCTGCTGCTGGGGCTGGTGCCTCTTCTTGTTGTGCAGCGGCTGCTGGTGCTTCTGCTGGTGCTGCAGCTTCGGCACGTCCCTAGTCTTCTTGTGGGGGGGCTGGTGGCTGGGCTGGTGGGTCTCCTTGGGGCTTCTTCTTCTTTGGGGTTGGTGGCTTGGACGGGGACATCCTCATGGTCTTTGGGTCGGGGCAGAGGTCCACAATTTCATCGGCCTCGTACGTCTCCCACCACGACTGCCACTTGTCCAACTCCTCATACGCTTTGCTTTTGGCGGAGAACACCTGGCAACTGGGCATGAACTCCGACCAGTTGTCCTCTTCCTCCTCCTCCTCCCCTTGTTGGCTGGGGCTCCACTGATCGTTGGGGATGATGACGGCCACCTGGTCCTGAGGGGCCCTCCTGGGGCCTGCTGGCTTGACTTCGGCTCCCTCCACAATCATCGGCGCGATCGCAGTGGTGCAGTAGATGATCCACCGAGGCTTGTGGCCGTCTTTGTAGGACCAATCTCGGCGCTGCATGAGCTCATCTCTTGCCTCCTTGTCCGCGTCGGCTCTGCTCTGCTGCTTGGCCTTGGGAGCCGTACTGGGTGGGGTGGAACCGCATGGACCTGCTTGTTCTTGTGGCTGGTGTGGGACTGGGACAGGCTGCTTCGGTGCTGGCTTTAATGCGAGCTGCGGGTGGGGTGCCTGCTGCGGTGCCGTCTTGCTTGCCTGGAAAGAGTAGCGCAGAGGCATAGCATAGGCATAGCACGCGCAATACGGAGCATAGCACGCGCGACGAAAAGCATAGCACGTGCAATGACAACGATAGCGCGCGCTACATTACCTTTTCTGCTTTCTCCTCCTCTGCTTTCTTCCATCTCTTCTCCTCCTCTTCCTTCTCCTTCTTCTTCCTCCTCTCTTCCTCTTCCTTCTCCTTCTTCTTCCTCTTTTCCTCCTCTTCCTTCTCCTTCTTCTTCCTCTTTTCCTCCTCTTCCTTCTTCTTCTTCTTTGCTTCGTCCTCTTTCTTCTTGGCCTGTTCCGCTTGACGTTGGACTCTCTGTGCCGCCTGTGCCAGCAGCTGCTGGTCTGCAGTCTTCTGGGCAAGGACCTTTCCAGGCGGGTGGGGGGGCTTAGGGGTGTGGGAGGCGGAGATGGCTGGTGGTAGGTGGCTGGTGGCTGGTGGCTCCTCGGTACGCTTCTTCTTGGGCCTTGGGACTGTCACGGATTCCGTCTTCGGCACGGCAAAGGCGTCGGCCCAGTCCACCTCCAGCTCCTCCATCTGCCGCTTAGCCCGGGCCAGCACCGGGGAGGGGCCTTGCTCCTTCCGTCCGTCAAGCCAGTCGGCCGCATGCTTGGACTGCCCGGCAATGTCCGCGGGCACGCTGATCATAAACGGCCCTCTGCGGGATCCCAGGCACAGGAGCTGCTCGAAGCTGCCCACCTACGTGACAATGAGACAGAAGGTAGGGCCGTAGCGCGCGCAAACAATCAAATCGCGCGTGCTACATCAAATGAAGCGCGCGCAACAATGTCGAAAGCGCGCGCCATGGCAAACATAGCGCGTACCTGTGCCTGTGCCAGTTGTTGTTGTTGTTGCTGCTGTTGCTAGGCCATTTGCACCCGCTGCTGCTGCTGGAGCAGCTGCAGTGTTGCCTGCTGCACGGCTGCCTGCTGTTGGAGCTGCTGCTGCTGCACTTGCTGCTACTGCGGCTGCTCCTCGTCCTTGACCGCCGTGGTTTTGACTTTGGCGCCTGTTGCAAGTGCCCTTGCGGCACTGGCTCCTTTCTTGGCTGACCCCCGCAGCAAACTGGCACCCGCACTTCTCACCGAGGCGCACTCGTTCTTGAAGGCCATTGCCCCCGCGTCGGTCGCGTTGATGAAGCTCGGTGGGTCCTTGTTGAAGTAGAAGTGGTGGACGGTCTTTGCGGTGGCACCCGGAGGCGTGTGAATCCGAACGTGACCCCACCCATAACTTGCCCAGCACGAGAACAGCAGCTCGTACTCCTCCACCTTGCAGTGTCCACAGGCAGCTTGTCCTTCTTGGGTTGGCACGGAGGGGTTCAACAGGTTCGCCAGACTGCACCAGTGGCCAGTAATGCTCTCGTCATGCCAGCAGGGTTTCACGGCTCCGTCTGGGATCTTGGCAATGGCCGTGGCCCTTTGGCGCCGGAACTTGTAGAAGGCCACCTCGAAGAGGTAGGCCGGTGTCACGTCCTTTAGCCATGCCCAGTCGGGCCCTTGGGCGCAGATGGTGCTGTTTTGGTTGGGCCAGATTCGGTTCTTGAAGTCGCTGCTGAAGGCGAAGCCCTTACGTGGCCCGGGTGGGGGAGACTGAAACTGTACTTGCACTTGGGGTTGCTGCTGTCTTGGTTGGACCTGCTGCTGCTGCTGCTGCTGCTGTTGTTCTGGGCTGCCGACTTGCTGGGCCGCAGCCTGCACTTGCTGCTGCTGCATTTGCTGCTGCTGCTGCACTGTCAGTGGGCAGTGGGCCGAAGAGCACTTGCTGCACTTGGCCCACTGGAAGACTGCCGCGCACTGGGGAGCCCAAGGTGGGCGACCCACCGGGGAACGGCATGGGAGACAGCTGTTGTGAGGCAGCTCGTAACGGGGACTGCGGCGCGGGCCACAGAGGCTGAGTTGGGGAGAGCTGGGTCAGCTGCTGGGACAGCGTCTGCGGAAAACGGGACAAAGCACGCGCAACGAGGACGTGCGTAGTGCGCACAACGAGACAGCTAGCACGCACAACAAGAGCGTAGCACGCGCAACGGAAACAGTAGTGCGCACGGCAAGTACCTGTGGCTGCATGCTCCACGGCGTCGTGGACGGCTGCTGCAGTCCCGGTTGTATAGCTGCATGTGGCGGTGGTTGCGGTGTCGCACCTGCTCCTGTGGCCCTTGCAGCAGTTGTTGGCAGTGCTGCAGGAGGCGGATACCCCCAGCCCACGTGCTGCATGGGCAAGAGGGTTACATTAAAGTACCCATGTTCCAGCAGTAATACAAAAAGGAAAATGCAGTAACAAAAAAATCGAAATCACCAAAAAAAACGGACGAAAAGGAACAAATCTTTGTGTCAGGCAATGCATTTCAAATTGGAGGCACATTTGAAGTGCGTAGTCATAGCACGCTACTTCCAATTATATATCGCGATTTCAAGGGTTCCGGCACTTGGAAACAGCATAGCGCGCGCGATAGTGGACATTGCGCGCACTAGATAGCATGTAGCGCGCGCTAAAGAACAAATAGCGCGCGCTACCACATTTCCTCATCCGCAAAATATGCCCGAACGTCGTCAGCCAATTTTTGTGCATTGCACAGGTTGCTTCTGGAGGTCCCATTCCACCTTGGTACTTCAAAGTACAGGAACGGACGCTCATTAACCTGCCTGAGCATCTTAATGCGGCGCGACACCAGGGTTCCTGCCCCCCCACCTGTATCACAAAAGGAGGACCAAATGTCCTTCAGCACCCTGTTGCTCCCTTCCAAAAGATCCCCCGAAAACATTCCTAGGCCATAGGGCCTTATGGCCTGAATAGTGACTGTAGCATCGTGCAACATCCAGTTAATATAAGGTGATCTTATTGCTGGACAAACCCACCTCTGGAAAGCCTGGGCAACCTCTGGAGCCTGCAATGCACCCTCTTGAAACATTGTGCCATACATGTCCCCCGGTAGTATGTACATGGCAACCACTGCTGCGTGCATCCTCATGTCACCCCCAAGGAGGGGGGCCAGGTCCTCCCAAACCTTTAGAAGGCACCATCTCTCCTCCCCATCTGGCTCTGCCGTCCCCTGTAGTGCTATGTGACAACCAGACCTGTGAAGAATAGCCTGAACAGAGACCCTAGTACTGGGACGCACAGACTTGGCCAATCTGCGTACCAAGGCAGTAGTGACCTGCCTCCCTACAAAAATCAGAAGGTGCAGAATACATCGTATAAGGTGACGCCGCCTCAGAGGCACCTTCAACAACCTGCTCTGGACAACACCAAATATATCCATGGGCCTGCACTTGGCCCCAGGTGCAATAAGCCCTAGCAACTGCTCATCTCGCTCGGTGGTTCTATCCACATCCTGTTGCAACCACGTTGCACTGGACTTGCACCACGTCATGTAACTGAACAGACTACGTGCCATCCAATGTGTAGTGACATCCGACAACCGACGCAGCCAAGGGCTATCCCCACCGCAGAAAATCCTGCAGCGTCTGGATGCACCCCGGATGGGAACCACACCACTGTCAAGGGCACTCTGCAGAAAAGCAAGATTGTTAGCCCAGACCTGGGACAACACAGAGGTGGACTTCTCACCACAAAGGGCGACGTTAACAGTCCAGTGGTAGGACAACGTCCTTGCCAAGTGACCATGGTTGGCAAAGGAAATGGACATCTGGCACCACGATTCCCCCCCACAAGGCAACCCATCCCCCCTCACAATGATCCACAGCTCTCCTTGGCACTCCCTGGGGTATTGGAGGTTAGAAACAATGGAATCAAAGGAAAATATATAGTCAAAAAAGTGTTGCAGGGGCCACTGCGAAAAGACTATGACCCCATCTGTGTGCACGGCAACCTGTAAATGCTGCCTACTTGCAAGCTGGTTCCATTCTGTGGCGAAACTAGCATAGGACGGGAGAGAAAAAAGGTGTGTGGGGACCACGGGGGGCGCTCTTGGTCAGGACCCGACCCCAAAGGGGGGGGGGGGACCCCCCCCCCCCCTCTACGGACCCCAAAATTGTCGCACGGAACAAGGTGCTTTGTCGGCGCCGGAGGCGCCGGAGATTTTGTTTTAGGCATACGGCGGGGGGAATTTTTCTTGTTCCACCCTATGTGTCTATACTCAAAATACTCAGAATTTTGTGGAGAATTCAAAAATGGCTGAAAAGCACAAAAAAGGTTATGTAGCCACCTTGCCTGTGCATTTTGTCCCCTTTGCTGGGGACCCCGGGAATGTAGGGTTGAGGTAGGACTCCGACGCTTCTTGACTCAATCCATTTCAGCAAACCCACACGGGGCACCTGGACCCCTAACTTGATTGCCGAAAATGGCACTGCACCTACGCCATGCCACACCACATGGCACAAGCGCACCCTGGTGTGTCCCATGACTATGCCGGGTGCAGCGAAGAGGAGAAAACAAACGTGTTGCAAGCCTTTGACAATTTCCGGGCCCCATTGCCACCGAAGGCGAAGCCTGCTGCGCCGCCGGCTCTGCCCACTGTTCTCCCTGCTCTTCTCTCTGGGCCAAACCAAGGTAGTAGTAGCAGTAGCAGTAGTAGTAGCAGCAGCTCGTCCACCAATGCCTCCTCCGGTACGAGTGCATCCTCCAGCAGTAGTGCCCCGTCAGGCACTAGTGACTATGTGCCATCGGAATCCATGTCTGATGGGCCGGCAGCCTGCCGGGTCACAAGAGCACAAGCAGCCCGGCCAAAGAAGCGTGCTCGCCCCAAGAGTACCGGCAAGAGGGCACGCGACGAGTGGGAGGATGATTCCGAAGCTTGAGGCCCCTCCCCTCCCTTCGCTTCTCTCTCTCTCTCTCTCTCTCTCTCTATATGTCTGTGGCTCCCTTCGCTTCTCTACATATATGTCTGTGGTTTGTGACAAGGGGAAGGAAAGGCCTTTGGGCGAACTCAAGGCAACATTCAATACTACTCTGAAAGTGCTGCAGTGCAGCAAAACAATGACCATTCACAGTGCATCTTGTTAGCTTTGTGTGTTTGCGCGCTTGGACGGGGCCTGCCGGAAAAGGTGCTGGGTTTGGGTCAACCAAGGGGGGGGGGAGGGGCCCCCCCCCCCTTCGGAGGGGGGTGGGGGTCCCCCCCCCCCCCCCCCTACAGCCCCCCAAACTGTCGAACACCCCTCGGGGTCACACATTGGCTGGCGGCCGCCCCCGTGGTGGGGACCTTACTTCTCGTCCAAGTAATCAAATCTTTGTACCTGAGTAAAATAGCGCGCGCAACATGAGGACGTAGCGCGCGCAGAAGCCAACGAAGCGCGTGCTATGAGCGGAAGTGCGCACAATGTCACACGCAAAGCGCGCGCAATAATACCTTCTTCTTGGAATCTTCAGGAGCAGGACCAAGTCCACCACCGACAGGGGTGTGACGGCGTTGGCAGCCTCGGTCCTGCGACGCTTCTTCTCTGCTTCAGACACGGGGACCCTTTTTTCCAACCTGGCCCACAAAGACCGTTGGACGGCAGACCCTGAGTAAAAAAAATCAACTAGGTCCGCCAAAAGGTCCTCGTTCTTCCACAGGGACCACCCATAGTGGGGGCCCAAAATGTTTGCAATCTTCCCTGACATTGACAGCGTCACATGCGGTGCCGGAAGCATCTGAAACTTTAGAAAAATAGGCGTTTTTGCCCTGCTTATTAGGACATGGGGTTACAAAAACAAGACCCCGAGCCATAGCGCGCGCCATGCTGCGCGCTATAGTCTTGTAGTGCGCACTGAGCCATCGCGCGGCAATACCCTGTAGCGCGCACGCAGGGGTGTGGTGACATAATGATGATGCCATTGCCCCCCAAAACAGTTTTTTTCGGTTGAAAAATAAAAATGGATCAAAGTTGCGTCACCGAAACCGGCATTCTTTGGTGGCTGAGAAAAGAGGTCACAGTGTGCTCCGTATCAAAGAAGTATAAGACCCGCTTCAAAAAGACCACTATATAAGACCCACTTGACATGGCTCAGGGGAAAAAAATTATAAGACCCGGGGCTACAGTCGGGGGGGGGGGGAGTACTTCCAATGCCAAAGTGGGTGATTGAGGGATGTTAAATGGCGCACCACAACACACACCATCGTTGATCACCGCAGCCCAAAGTTCCTTCTACTTTTGTTGGCAGTAAAACAACAATAAAACCCAACAGACATAACAGCAAACTACAACAACATTGTGTATGCACACAGTGAATTACCATGGGCGTTGATGAGCACAGCCATGGACTTTTACTGCTAGCAGTCAAACCATGGGGCCTAGTCAATTACCATCGCACTGTGAACACCATTTGACCTGAACACCATCACTGTTCACAACAGCAGACGTCATGCTGGACACATCGGATTCATACCGCACCACCACATGGTTTCCCACTAAAGGGGCACTCACCCTATTAATACGAGGTACACTAGGGGTAGGCCCATAGTTTACAGTCCTAGCTCATGTATTGACTACAATGCTTCGTAGTGGAATGGTTCTTAGACTAAGGCCAGCAGTAAAAAGGCACACCGAAGCGGCGAAAAGGCCTGCAGACCCACAAAGTGGAAATGGGCATCACCGTTTTGCCCCCAATGGTAACAAACAAACCGGTGTACAGTGTACCACAAGCTGGAGGGATGGAAAGATAGAGGTACCCCGAACAGGTACCAGCTTTTTCAGCCCCCCCGCCGAGAGCACAAGGTTCCCTTCTGTAATTGGCTTACAACAGGTCTGCAACACCGTTTTGCAGCACACCTACCAGGTAACCATATGGAGAATACCCTGGCTGCGAAGGCAAGTATGAGACGTGCAAAAAACTCCTCAGACAGACATGATCATATCCATAAGGCTGGTGCAGAAAGGAAAGCGCATGACAACAATGTCCGGTATCACCACACGCGCAAAACACAGGATCTCAGTGCGGGTCGTTGCTATGTACATCGACAGCCGTGCATAACCCCGCACCCGACGCCTTATTCTTTGCTTGCACACGCACAGCCCGACACGCACGAATATGGTTGCGCTACACTGTCATCGCTGCACCCAGCTTGCCTTTCGTTTAAACACTCCACAGGCCTTGCTTATTCCTATCATATGCATCAACACAAGTCACAGAAAAAATAGAAAAACAGCGTCAATCACTGGGGGTAACCACTCCCGAGCTTCCGCCGCGTGCTCGTTTGCCCTCCCGAACCCACGTGGCCACTGTCCCCAGGCTGATCAGTCCCAATAAAGTATGCTTCCGCAGGAAGCGTTCCATGCAGGGCAACCACCATTCTTTGGGATAGTCGTGCCACCCCACCCCCCAGGTCAGGGAGCGAAAGTTGGTCACCAGATCATCCTGTGATCCAGCGTACCACAGGGATTTCAGAAAGAGGGAAGGAAGCATTGAGGTCAGTGTGAACCTGGCATTGGCTGACACTGCTGGGATCCATCTGAGCCACTCAGCGTTTGGCCCTGCATCAGAAAGCCTCAGCACGACCCCCTTCCTGGTGAGTGAAAAACCCATTGGCAGCACTCTCCATGAGCACTCGCCCCAGAATACACATGCAACCGTGGGCTCCCACTTCAAAGGGACCCCGTACAAGCACTGCATGAAGCACATCACTGCCCGCCGCACTATAGGGAGCGGTGCTTGCAGTACGTTCATGAAAACTATGTATATATTATCGCGGAAACGTGAAAGGAGGACCCCAGGAGAGGACGATGCTGGCGGCTCGGGGTCTGCCGGACGACGGGCCCATCCCCACCAACCCCGTCGTGCTTCACTCGCCACATTGTCCATGGGGTCCAGCTCTCTGAAAAAATCCCTCAACAGGGCCCTGTCACGGGCTGGAGCACTCGCAAGTATTATGCCCACCCGTCCATCCGGAGCCCCGTCCCAAAGGGACGTGACGATGAGATCCACGTGTACCCCTGCAATGTCCAGGTACCCAAACGACGAGTCTGTGGGGCCCCACCACCCCCCAAACCCCTCCCCTCGCAGGATACCGCGATGCACTGACGCTCGATCGGTGCTAGCGAGCGCTCTGCGAAGCACATGAAAGGGGCGTGGGGATGTGTGACAGAGTTCAACAGGGTCGTGGACCGTCAGTTTCACATCCCGATTGCATGATGGGGACGTTAGGTCGTCATGCTTGACTGCTGCAGTCCATGCGGTGATAAGTTCAGCGCGGTCGTCACAGAAAATCAGTCTTAGTTCACGCGCCAGGGCCCAAAGCTCTGCAAGTTGTGCAGAGAGGTGCCCACCAATGGGCACGCCTCTATCTCCTTGCCGTAGGAGCAGTGGGCCCAGCTTGAGCCCTGTGTTGCAGTTCAGATCCGAGGTGACAAAATCCACGAGCTCTGCCCTGGTGAGGACCCGAAAATCGTCACTGCTGGCTGTTCCTAGTCGATCCAGGGTCTTCTCCCCAGATTTGTGCAGGGAGAAAAACTCTGCAGAGCCCCGCTTTTCCCGCTCCAGGAGATCAAACAGGGAATTCAGGGAGGGAACCACCTCACTCTTGGGGATATGCCAAAACATATCCGTCATGTCGGCTTCATCAGGGCGCACTGTGCACTCCACAGGCAATGTGCGCCCCAGGGCAGCCAACATGTCGCGTACCCCCAGCATACTAGGCATACCCAAGGTCTGAAAATGGCGATATACCTCATTAACAACCAACTGCAAACTACGGCTGATCAGGCGCGCGTAAGAACGGAGGATGTGAAATTTAAAGGAGACAATATCCCGCCACTTAGCACAAGCTTCTGCACCCTGCTCCACTGTCTTCCATTTCAAGATGGAAAAGATTGACGGGGAGCTGAACAGTGCTTTTCTCGCAACTGTCCTCGGCCCGGGGTCGGGGTCATCGGGCTGTGGGGACATCACTGGGTCGGGAAACAGAGAGTTAATATAGTCCCCTGCCCACCCCACATCTGAAAAACCTTTACGCCCCACCTTCAACCCCTTTGTGAACAAACCTTCGACACAGTTAGACAAGGTGGTTGACTCACCCCACGTTCTACTGCCAGCAGTAGAAAAAGGTGGTATGGGTGCCATCGAACCCATTTTGTTAAGTGTATTTCATAGTTGTTTTCCGTGCACACTCCTGAGAGACTGTTTCGCCAAAACGGCATTTTGGGTCCGTGAGTAACTTACCATTTCCGTGGTAACTTTGCACCCCCAAGACATACGGTGATGCGGCAGCTACCCCTTCAGTTTGTCCCTACCTTCGATTTCTACCACAGGGTATCCCTCATAAATCCCCGTGCTAAGTGTGGGATAACTGGGTTATTGAAACTCCGTGAACGAGCCAAATATGATGCATGGAAACAAGGGGGGAAGAGTCCCAACTTCCAGGGCTCCTTGTCAAGTGCCCCTACCATTGACAAAACTTCTGGAACCAATTTCTTGGGAAAGTAAGTTTGATCGTTGGTCATGACATGCTCATTTCGGAACATGTTATTGTGAAAAAGTGGGATGTCTCCCACCATCACCTGTTCATTGAATGCCACTAGCAAGCATGACCTGAGCTGGGAATAAGCTTTGCAGGACTGGCCTATGATATTTAGTGGTGACCACTATACCACTGCATGGGTAAGTGTGTCAATGACGAGTTCAAACCCACTAAATCACACCAAAGCTCTAATGCATGCAGTTACAGTGTCTGCGCCGCAAAATGATGTAGCTTGCCCAGATAATGTAGGAACAATGTCCCATGATGAAAAAGCAAGAAGTTCCGTGGATGGACGTTGGCTGAATACGTGGGTCGCGCATCCACCTTGCATCCATCTGGACGTTTTTTTGTTTTGCCTGTATGCCATTGCTTTCTAGGAAGGTGAAGGTAATGTGAGTGTCCACAATAATGGATTTGATGGTTGCAACTCAATTTGGACCCATTTTGATGCTTTTTGTATTTTTCAATTTTGCATCCACCCCAAGAGCGTTCCGCACGTATTTCACGTTCGTATCATGCATCCGCGTTTTGCATCCACGCGCCGTTTTGCATCCCCGCAGACGTTGGCAACGTCCGGACGGGCTCCCTTGTCTCTCGTACCAGCCCCTTTGTTCCATGCCTCCTCAAATGGCCGTGTGGGTGCCGCCCATTCCCCCAAACTGGCGCCAAGACGACTGCTCCTTGTTCCCAGCGGATCCCTCAATTGTGAAGCCCGGTCACACTGTTGTTCTCTCGGTATCTGTTTTTGCGCGCACACAACGTTGCCAACGTGCATCCGCCTTTTGCATCCACCCGCCCTTTTGCATCCACCGTTTCTACGTCTTGACAACAGTGAGTTCGTTGCGTACAAAACGTGCACCCACTATTTGCATCCACACGCCATTCTGCATCCTTGTTTGCACCGTTTGTACCGGTCGCTCCGAGCAGTTGTGCATCCACCCAGCACTATGCGCATCCACCTTTTGCAGAAGCCTCGTAGCCGCAACGGCTTTATCTGCGGATGGGTGGACAAGAACAGGCCTGCCAAGAACGAGCTGGTGTTGACAAAACCGAAATCATACAGTGTGACGGAGAATCGCGACAGGATTATGTGTACCCTTCGTGAACCGGCCGTTTGAATCCGAGATTCACGGTACCGTGAATTTCACCCAATTTTGCTGTGTTTTGCTCGTAACTTGGTGCTATCGTGTGCTTTTGTCGTGCTATCTTCGCCCAAAGTAAGATCCAACAAATGTGTGCAATTTACAGTTTTGAAGTAGCCGCATGGTTCAACACATTTGGTGAGATTGGCGTGAATGTGAAATTCACGCACCCAAATTCACGCATAAATTCACGCTAGATTCACAGATTAACGAGAATGTGAAATTCGCACGAATTTCGTACGAATTTCGTGCGAATTTCGTGCGAATTCGTACGAATCGGCCCCAATTTTGTCTTGTCACTGCTATTTGTTGCACACATTGGATATTCAACATTTTTTTTTGTAGATCAAATCAAAACATTACACATTACATTTCTTAATCTTTGTTGCGTTGCTCACAAATTTGTTGGGAAGGGCATAGGTTATAGGTGATAGTGGATGCAGTGGTGGGGGGTCCATTGGGGCCGGACCATTGTTGCCTTGCTCACACAGTTGTTGGGAAGGGCAAAGGTGATAGTTGCTAGTAGATGCATGAGGGTGGGGTGGGGGGGTCCATTGGGTCAAACCATAGGAGCGTAATCAACCACGTCTAGGGTTGGGAGGGGGGGGGGGGGGCAAGGAGACCCCCCACTTACAGCCCCTGAGTGTCTGGGTGTGGGGTTATGAGGGTGTCTTGCTTGTTGCAGTGCGGTTAAGGTTAGGGAGGGTATCCTTCTTCTCTTCACAAGTTTTGTGTATTGAGTCGCTTCCCAATGGTGTTGCCTGGCTTCTCACCACAGTCAGCCGCATCGCGTCACGGCACGGCCTGGCTCTGCAGGATCCAGCACGAGCATTCTGTAGAAGGGGTGATTGGGAGCACAGATTGTGGGGGATTGAGAGGCCTCTTCTTGTGCACTTTCCAATGTTGAACAGGGACGGCATTGCTATTTCAGGATTGCGTACAGATGGGGTGAAGCCTGTGCTGATATGAAAGCAAACAGGTATGTTTGTGTTTGTGTTTGGGTTTGTGTGTTTGTGTAGGGGTTTGTATGGGTGTGTGTGTGTGTGTGTGTGTGTGTGTGTGTGTGTGTGTGTGTGTGTGTGTGTGTGTGTGTGTGTGTGTGTGTGTGTGTGTGTGTGTGTGTGTGTGTGTGGTGTGTGTGTGTGTGTGTGTGTGTGTTTGTGTGTGTGTGTGTGTGTGTGTGTGTGTGTGTGTGTGTGTGTGTGTGTGTGTGTGTGTGTGTGTGTGTGTGTGTGTGTGTGTGTGTGTGTGTGTGTGTGTGTGTGTGTGTGTGTGTGTGTGTGTGTGTGTGTGTGTGTGTGTGTGTGTGTGTGTGTGTGTGTGTGTGTGTGTGTGTGTGTGTGTGTGTGTGTGTGTGTGTGTGTGTGTGTGTGTGTGTGTGTGTGTGTGTGTGTGTGTGTGTGTGCCGGGGGGGCAGGTATCGGGAAATGTGTGTGCTTGGTTCTTTGGTCACCTCACGCCGTGTGTGTGTGTGTGTGTGTGTGTGTGTGTGTGTGTGTGTGTGTGTGTGTGTGTGTGTGTGTGTGTGTCTGTGCGGTGTGTGTGTGTGTGTACATTGCTGCACTGTATGTGTGTGTGGGTGCCGGGGGGGCAGGTACAGGGAAATGTGTGTGGGTGTGGGGACTCCGGTACATGCATAGGTGGTGTTGGTGTGGCTCTTGTGCCACTGTCCTGCAAAAATGGTGCGAGATTCGTACGAAGTTCGCACGAAATTCGTACGAAATTCGTGCGAATTTCGTACGAATTTCGTACGAAATTCGTGCAAATTTCGTACGAATTTCGTACGAATTTCGTCCCTCAATACGTACCGTGAATGTGGTTGTTACGAATTTCGTACGAAGTTCAAACAATTTGCATGAATTTGTGTCATTTTTGTGTGTGTTTGGGTGTGCCTGGTCGGAGGGGTTGTTGTTTGTGTGGGCGTGGGTGCATGGTGTGTGCGTGCCTGGGTGATATGTGCATGCATTGGTGGTTCTTGGGTTCTTGGGTGGTTTTGTTGAATCATGTGGGACAATACTTTTGTGTTGTTTGTAGTTTGTGACTGTCTGTCGTTTGTGTTTGTTGCTGCTGAATGTCATTATGTGTGTTTAATGCCTGCTTTTCGACTGCGTTGGTATCGCTGTTTTGCTTGCTGCTTGTTGTGCTTCGTCTGTCTGCTCCTCCTCACGGGTGACTGGTGCTGATGACCTGACTGTGTTGTTCTTCTGTGTTGTTGTTGTGTTGCTGTGTTGTGTGCTATGAGTGGGTGTGGATGGTTGGATGGGTGGCTGCCTGTTGTTGAATCATGTGGGACAATACTTTTGTGCTGTTTGTAGTTTGTGACTGTCTGTCGTTTGTGTTTGTTGCCGCTGATTGTCATGATGTGTGTGTAATGCCTGCTTTCCGGCTGTGTTGGTACCGTTTTTTTGCTTGCTGCTTGTTGTGCTTCGTCTGTTTGCTGCTCCTCATTGGTGACTGTTGCTGATGACCTGACTGTGTTGTTCTTCTGTGTTGTTGTTGTGATGCTGTGCTGTGTGATATGGGGTGACTGTGTTGTTCTTCTGTGTTGTTGTTGTGTTGCTGTGTTGTGTGCCATGGGCTGAGTGTGTTTGTTCTGCATAAAAATGATACAAATTGATGCAAATTGGTCGAAATTCGTACGAAATTCGTGCAAATTTCGTACGAAATTCGTAACAACCACATTCACAGTACACTTTGGGGACGAAATTCGTACGAAATTCGCACGAATTTCGTGCGAATTTCGTACCATTTTTGCAGGACACTGGCAGAAGAGCCACACCAACACCACCTATGTAATAACGAAGTCCCCACACCCACACACATTTCCCTGTACCTGCCCCCCCCCCCGGCACACACACACACACACAAACACACACACACACAGACACACACACACACACACCCATGCACAAACACACACATACCCTCAATGAAAGCAAACAGCCCCCCATGCACTCGACCCACACCCACACACTGCCCGCTCACACACCCTCATACGTACCTGGACAGTGGATGTGCCACGGTTAGATGTTTAGGGGGGGGGGGGTTCTGTGTGTGTGTGTGTGTATGTGTGTCTGCCTGTGTGTGTGGATGGGTTTCTGCGGATGTGTGTGTGGGTGTGGGTGGGTGGGTCGTTGTGTCCATGTGTAGTTGGGTGTCCGGTTGTGTGTGTTTGTGTGTATGCGCGTGTTGGTGTGAGGTGCAGGAAGGGTGTGTCTGTATGTGTGTGTGTGTGTGTGTGTGTGTGTGTGTGTATGGCTTGTGCGTATATCTGGTTTGGTGCTCCTCACGTCCTCACCAGCCCCACACACACAGGCGCACGCCCACACCCATAACCAAAAAGACAGTCATACACCCCCCCCCCCCACAGAGACACACACACACCCATGCACAAACACACACATACCCTCAATGAAAGCAAACAGCCCCCCACTCGACCCATACCCACACACTGCCCGCCCACACACCCTCACACGTACCTGGACAGTGGATGTGTCACGGTTAAATGTTTAGGGGGGTGATTCTGTGTGTGTGTGTGTATGTGTATGGTTTGTGCGGATGCGTGTATGTGGGTTGGTGTGTCCATGTGTAGTTGGGTGTGTGGTTGTGTGTGTTTGTGTGTGCGCGCGTGTTGGTGTGAGGTGCGGGAAGGGTGTGCGTGTGTGTGTGTAAGGCTTGTGCGTATATGTGCATGGTTTGGTGCTCCTCGCATCCTCACAGACAGTCGTACATGTACCCCCCCCCCCCACACACACCCACATGCCATTAGTGGAATCAAACCGCCCTGCCACCCCACCCACACCCACACACTGCCCAGCCACACATACGCACATGCACACACCTGCATAGTGGATGTGTCGTGGTTAGGTGTGTGGGGCGGGATCATTGTGGGTGTGTCTATGTGTGTGTGTGTGTGTGTGTGTGTGTGTTGATTGGTTTGTGCGCGTGGGTGCGTGTTTGTGTGTGGGTGTGTATCCATGGGTCCGTGGTCGTGTGTGTGGGTGTGTGGGTGTGTGGGTGTTGGTGTGAGGTTTGGGACGGGTTTGTGTGCGTATGTGGTCGGGTGGCCCCCACATCCTCACACACACCAACACACAGACGCACGCCCGCACGTAGAAACAAATAGGAAGTCACCCATCCACGCACATGCAAACCCAACCACACAACCATACACAAACCCACACAAACCCACACACCCCACACAAAGGCACACCCACACACATGTGCACATGTTGCCTGTAGCCAAGGTGCCTGTAGGGGTGTTTGGGGGGGAGGTACCCCGGGTGTTAGGACAAATGAGGGGGTGCACAAGGGTGAAATTGGTATGAATTCACGTGAATTCACGTGAAATTCGTACGAAATTCGTGCGAATTCGTGCGAGTTTCGTACGAATTCACGTGAATTCACGGCCGTGAATCGGCTACAGGCTTGCCGGGTTTCGGCACCTCTCGTTTTGGGCACGGTTCGGACATGATGGATGCTTTTGGGGCGGGACCTTCATTGGATGATGCGTAACGAAGCTAGGGGAGGAATTTTGGCCCCTCAAATCTCTCGGAATGAAGCAATAATATGGCATTTCCCCCCAAAAACCTCAAAATTTGGGTAAATTCACGTGAAATTCACGCAATTATTCAAACGGCCACTTAACGGCCGTTCACGAAGGGTACATGGCAGGCACGACGAGAAATTGTGGGGAGAAGACTTACAAGTATTCAAGCATTAGCAAGTTGTGGGCACTTTACAAAAACGACGATCCACCAAGCGTGGAAGACGAGGAAGAGGAGGATGAGCAGGACGAGGAGGAAGAGGACGCTGACGACGAAGATGACGACGACGCTGCCCTTTTCGCCCATGGGACGGTTGGGGATGCCGCTGCTGGGGACAACGATGACGAACTTGTGGACGACCCTGACGATGACGTTCCTTTGGCGCAGTCTCTCTCCAAGCCGAAGAAGGACACAGACGACAAGGGCAGGAAAAAGGACAAGGCCATCAAGAACCCAGAGAAGGCAAAAGGAAAAGGTCCGAAGGTGCGCATTCAACTGGCAGGCACCGCAAAGAGCATCACCACAAAGCCCACGCGATCAGAGCAACGAGCGCAGTCGCAAGGGAACGTGGAGAAGATGGCGGCGTGTGGCGAGCAGCTGATCAAGAAGACTGGTATCACCCCAGCAAGGCTCAAGGCGCATTACAAGAGGTGCCACGATGGGCTGGATCCGCAGACAGCAGGATTCAAACGTCGGGAAATTGGGCTCTGCACGACTTTGGTGACAGGCGGGGCACAGGACCAGTTGATGGAGTTGTTTGGGATGCGGGCAGACCACTGCAAGGCGTTCCAGACGGCAAGAATGCTGCTGCAGAACATGCACAAGACAAACGCCGCCTTTGGAGACGCTGATGCCTATGCAGGTACTTCACATGCGCACGAGACGTATAATACGTTTGGAACGTGCATCCGGGTTTTGCATCCACACGCCATTTTGCATCCCCGCTTATACCGCTGCGCACGAAACGTCCATGACGTGCATCCACCGAATGCATCCACACGCCGTTTTGCATCCACCTGCACCTGTTTCCACAGTGCTGTTCCTCGGCAAGATCGCAAACTGCCCCACGTGTGCCAGCGCGCAAGGATCCGGTGTGTTGCCTAGTGCCCTCGGCTCAGCGAAGGAGGAGCACGCGCCCCATGGTGTACCCGTGGGTGCATTGCGCGGGTTTGGCGCTGAGAAGGCCCTGTTGTCTGTGGGTGGTGTTCCGTCGGAAGCAGGCAGTTATCGTTCCATGGGTTCGCGCCGCAGCATTGTGGCCCTCTCCCCAGCAGACATCCCGAATATGCCGGACAAGGAGCTCGTTGACCAGTTTGATCGTGCCCTGGGTATGCTGTCCTACATCCACGCCGAGATCTGCGACCGTCGTGCGCTTGACCCCCCAACACAGCGTGGCCGTCACCGCCTTGTGGACAAGGACAGCCTGGCGCAGATGGAGAAGGCACACAAGAAGGCAGAGGACAAGAAGCGGAAGCGCAAGGAAAAGAAGCGGGAAAAGAAGAGGGCCAAAAAGCAGAAGAAGCGCGCGAAGAAGAAGGGGAAGTACGACACGTCCTCTTCATCGTCCTCCACCTCGAGCGCTACGAGTTCCTCTTCAGCTGGATCCGAGGATGAACGCAACGCCGAGGAGCAGCGCAAGGCCGAGGAGCAACGGAAGGCCGAGGAGCAACGCAAGGCCGAGGAGCAAGGCAAGGCCGAGGAGCAACGGAAGGCCGAGGAGCAATGCAAGGCGGAGGAGCAAGGCAAGGCCGAGGAGCAACGGAAGGCCGAGGAGCAAGGCAAGGCCGAGGAGCAACGTAAGGCTGAGGCGGAACGCAAGGCCGAGGAGGAACGCAAGGCCGAGGCGGAACGCAAGGCTGAGGCGGAACGCAAGGCCGAGCCAACTCACAAGAGCACTCTCAACACCAGCACAACTCCTCAGCCAAAAAATCAATTGAACATGGGAAGCTCAGTGCAGATGACAGTCGAAAAGCAGGGCAATATGGTGGGCGCGATATCAGGCATTTCAATGTACACAAGCTTATGCCAAACAAACATGAAGGCCATGCGGCACACTGCAATCAAAGATACTGTTCACGCTGCTCTGAACCACGGGCTCAAAAAATCAGCCCCAAGTGGTAGACAGACCAAAGCATCAGGCTCGCGTCTCACTACAGCCAGCCCACAAAAACCTGCACTGTCATGAAAGAGCACAGTCAAAACACTTGCAGAATCAAAAGAACACGACATCCCTCCCTGACCCGCAATCCGAGTGCAACTGCCAGCTCAGCCCCGCTTTTCGTGCGCTGGCTCCTGCACTCAAATAGTAACAAATAACAACAAAAGATCACAAGACAGATCCAGAACTCGGCCCAGCGCTTTCAGAATCGCACACAAAGCGCTTGGCTTCTTCGGTCCAAACCAGAATATCGGTTTTGGTAAAGAAGGCATCCGGGGCAAACCGCTGACACGCTCTGAAGACCCGACCTTTCCACCATCGAGAGGGGTAACCTCGAATAGTCAGGCCCCAGATGATGGAGCGCACGTTGCAGACAAGGTCGTCTCGTGACCATGCATACCACATCGATTTGCAAATCAGGGCACTCACGAGTGACCTCCACACCACACGTGCATTGGGCGCCTTAGGGTGGACCCATTTATGCCATTCAGCATTCACTGTGTCACGCAGATCGAGGCAGACCCCTTTACGACGCAAACGCAGGACGGAGGGGTGGAACCCATGCGTGATGACAGCTTCACCCCAGATGACGTCGCTCCCATGCGCTTCCCATTTCAAGGGGATTCCATAGACAATTCGAAGGATCACAGAAACAACAAATTTAATATGCTCCAACAGTCTCGCACCCATATTTGCACAGATCAGGTAAATGTTATCCCTATACCGGCTAAACAGCACGAAGGGGAAGGAGGCTGCACTCAGCTGCTGGGAGTCTGGCCAACACATGGGGTTCAGAATTTCGCCCCGAACAGCCAGTAAAGGATGAAAAGCCTTCAGAAAATTCGCAACTCTCCCGCGCTGCTTTTTCTGGACGTGCTGCAACACAGTGGAAATCCTGCCATTGGCTGCCCCATCCCATGGGGTCGCTTTGATCAACCACACAGTTTCACTGCCCACCTGGACAGATCCAAACATGCTGTCAAGTGGGGCCCACCATTGATAGAACCCCACCTCTCGCAGGCTGTCAATAGTCATCGCAGGGCAGGAGGGCGCTGTCATGATCTTACCAGACGGTATCATGCAGGCTGCATTGCGGGGGGCCATGGTAAAATCCGAATTGTGTGAAAAAGTACACCGGACCTCAAGAGGCAGGTCAGCCGGTTTCGGGGAATCAACAAAATCTCGGGGTGGCTGACGAATAGCTGAGTGAATGTCCTGTATCGTCTGTGGCACCTGTTCACCGTGCAAAACTGTCACTTCTCTCCAAATAGCCCAAATCTGAGCTAACTGTGCTGAGATAAAGCCTCCAATAGGGACACCGCGAAGGCCTTGCCGCAAAATGACAGGGCCCGCAACGAACAATACGTTATCATAGGTATCAAACCTGACGAACCGTGTCACCAGGTCCTGGGTGACATTCAGGAAAGCATTGGAAGCAGCTGAGCCAATGTGGTCCAGGTGCTTATCGGCCTTCGATACCGCAAAGGTCAGTGAAGTGGAACGACGCTTCTTAGCTAGACTAGTAAGTGCCCATTCTAACGATAGCACAACTTGCTCCAGGGGAATCTCCCAGAACATGTCTGCCATATCCTTTTCAACCAAATGGGTGTGTTCCGGGATCGCACCTAACCGACAGGCTGCAACCAGCTGATCTCTCACACCAGGCATGCATGCAAAACCAAAACCCTCAGACTGCTCAATCAAGGCATTCACTAGGAGCTGCAGGCAACGTGACATCACACGGCTGTAGCTCTGCAGGGGGTGCCCTTTGAAGGACACTATGTCTCGAAACCGGAGCGCCGCTGTGGTCAGCTCATCTGTTTTCCATTTCAAAATCGAGAAAATAGACGGCGTGAAGAGCGGGGGTACACTGGGGGTTTGTGGCTGTGTCGTATCCGGGTACAGGTTGGACTCGCACGCATCACCAACAGCAACCCCAGTGTCTTCCACCACAGCTATCTCAGGAATATCTGGAAGATCTTCACTCCCCAGTAATTGCAAGAACCACTGCTGCATGTCGGATACCGTGTGCAGATGCTTAGGGATTTTCCTAAGGCCTTTGGCGTCATCAATAATCCCCTTGTCAAGGGCCTTATGGAGGATATGCTGCATAGCAACAATTTTAGCTTCAGTCACAGAATGTGCCCAGCCCCAGATACAGAAACGTGAACCGAAAATGATATTCTTTAGCCATTTAGCATCATCAAGATGACGGCATATACCAAAGTTTCGATGCAGCTGTTTGTCCCATTGCCCGGTTCGCCACCGCAGATCCCATATGGTATCGCGTGCAGCAGCTATAGCATCAGCTGTGAGCCAAGTCTGGATTCACTCTCAATCGCATTCCAAGTCAATGCAGAGACTTCAGATGTAAAAACTGAGATCTGCTTTTCAACCAGGACCGACTGGGAAGTAAAAGAGCCGGTTGCAGACTGTAACACCGGCACCTGCAGATCACTCAGGCAGTTAGCGAAATCCTCAAATCTGCTGTGGACGAAAGCAGCATCAGGAAAGGTGCGGTTACGTGCATTGGAACTCATAAATTCAGCAGCCAAAGGTTCAAAAAGACACGCCCACTGCTCGTCACTTCTCAAGACCAAATGGCCTGTGGCGTTACGCAGCGCAGGAAACTCAGCTCGTAGGTGTTGACATTTGCAGGCCTGCTTCTCGACCCTGGCAGCAACAGTTTGCTGCACAGAGACCAAAGTGTCTGGGTCAAAATCTCTGTCCAAGACCCACGCCCCAAAGGACGAATCAATGGGAGACCATGAGGCGCACTGCTGGCTATCATTGACAGCCCCTAGCGCTCGTGAGGTAAGGGAAGGGACCGAAGTAGACCCAGAGCCATGGATAGCAGAAGCAACTGACGGCGTGGAAAACAGAATGACAGAGAGTGCATGCACAATCCAGCCAATCAGAGGCTCAGGCACAGCAAACTTCCGTAAATGCTTTTCACAAAATTCTTTCACCAAGCGCAGTACAGACTCATCATATGAAGGGACACGGATTACGAACCGTCTCTTCAAGGATATGTCCCACTCTTTCTTAGCGGAACTTTCAGCAAGCCGGAACAAACGTTCCAAAATTGAGGACTCTATTAATACATGTTTGTCTACCTTGACCAAAAACAGCAGCAGCGCGGCAAAGTCCAATGCACTCGGATGGTCTAACAACCACAGGGCCTTCGCCTTCAATGACTTCCCCTCCGGTGTTTCACACGACTTAGATACAATCTCTTCCCATAGAATTCGGTCAATACCACCAAAAGGGGTAACCGCATTCACAGTCGGGGCATGCACACGTGCCCAGAACCTCTCTCGTTCACCAGCGCGTTCCGGGATCACCCTCTCAATGGGTAGCATAGTTGAGGTGTGCGGGCCGAGGAGGAGGAGGAGGAGGAACGCAAGGCCGAGGAGGAACGCAAGGCCAAGGAAGACGCCAAGGCCGAGGACGAGCGATCCACCCCATCGGCAACCGTGGACGGCAAAGTGGTGGTGTGCGCAGTGCCTTCCATGCGCACAATGCGTAGAAAACGTAGCAATCGTGCATCCGCGTTTTGCATCCACACGCCAATCTGCATCCCCGCGACGTGAAACACGTAATGAACGTTCCCGACGTTTTCAACACGTGCATCCGCCTTTTGCATCCACCCGCCGTTTTGCATCCCCGCAGACGTCGGTAACGTAACCGACGTTGGGAGCGTGTTTTATTACATGCATCCGGGTTTTGCATCCACGCGCCATTTTGCATCTGACCTCCCGTTTGCCTTGCATTGTTTCAAGAACCCGAAAGTAGGTGGCAAGGCTGCGCGCGTGGTGCCCATGTATACAAATTGTAGTGTAGACCCAGCGCTCTGGCAGCATCCCAGAGGCCATTGGCTACCTCCGTTGGTGGGTGCCTACCGTTCTCTAGCGGCCGGCGTAGACCAAGCCAATGCCCTAGCCTTGCATTTTCGGGAGATCCAAAGGTTTCAAACGTGGTCTAGAGCACTGCGTGCTTTTGTGCTTCGGTACGGAGTAGTGAACACTATTAGCACGTGCAAGGATCTGTGCCTGGTGCCAGAAGAGACTTCCCTTTGGGATTTCCAACGCATGTTGCTCGACGATTTTTTTCCGGAGGAACGGTTTGCCACAAAAGAGGTGCATTGCATCAGGGCGACCGTGAAGCGGGGCGTGTGTGCATATTGTAAAACGGGGCGTGTTGCCTGGGTCTGTGCAGCTTGCCGTGTGCCACTGCACACCCGGTGTTTTGCACATTACCATGGAGTGTAGACCGTCACCGTGACAACTGAAGTGCAGTGCAACGTTGCTCGTGGGTCAGAAAACAGGGTTCGATGCGTAGAAAACGTACGATACGTGGAAAACGTGTAGAAAACGTGCATCCGGGATTTGCATCCACCCGCCTTTTTGCATCCCCCCATAGAAAACGTAATGAACGTGGAAAGCGCAGGAAAACGTACAAAACGTTGGGAACGTAGGAAACGTAGAATACGTGCATCCGGGTTTTGCATCCACAAGCCAATATGCATCCACCCCTGTTCCCCCTGTGAAAAGCACACGTTCCCAACAGTGCGTTCCATGCGTTGGCAACGTACGTTCCCAACAGGTTTTTAGGGGTGGATGCGTAGTGAATGTACGTATTGTAGCCAAAGGATTCCTTTGTCTACAGAAGCGCCATTTTTGGGCCTCCGCTCCCGCCTCCGCTCCGTACGTTATCCCCGTAAGCTAGGAGAACGCGCACAACGACAATAACACTCCATAACGCTCCGGAACGCGGATAACGCGGAAAACGCACAAAACGCTTCCAGAAGCACGACCAGAAGCAGAAAACCGGAACACGGATAACGCGGATAACACGGAAAACGCTTCCAGAAGCACAACCAGAAGCAGAAAACCGGAACGCGGATAACGCGGATAACGCGGAAAACGAGGGACTCGCTTCCAGAAGCACCACCGGAAGCACAAAAGCGGAACGTAGAAAACGCGGCCAACAAACGACCCCTATACGACGCTAAGAACGGTGGAAGCAAAGCTGGAGGCAACATGCAAAGTGCTTTTCTCCTTGAAAGTGGCTGAACTGCATAAAAACCCATGCGCGAGTGCGTCGGGCTACCTCAAAAACCCCCAGAAGCGTTGTAAAAACAAGGGTGTTTTTCCCGACCCCTAGAAGCGCCCATTTCGTCATCTACGTCGTAGACAAAGGAGAATACCCCCACCTTCAACCCCTTTGTGAACACACCTTCGACACAATTTAACCCTAGTGCATGCACGATACACAACAGCTCAATGCCACATAAATGCTTGCCTCAGGCACTCCGGCCCAATCAGTCACCACTTTGCAGTGGACAGTATACATCGTTGAGGGTGCAACATCGTCCGCCTCCCCGCAGGGGACCCCACCGGAAGTCACACACACTGAACTCTTTACCCGCGGTCGCTGCCTCCCCTCGCCGACGCCTATACCTATTGCACTGTCTAACATACATCTCATACATGCAAACAAAACGACACCACCCTTCACGGCCTGCTCACAGTGGCCTCAGGGGGTGGGTGGGTGGGGACAGGTCATGGATCCGCTTCTCCCCCTCCCCTCCGACTCCTCCGTAGGTAGCGGGCTGCTGATGCTCCTGTGCCTTCCACTACTGTCTTCATCATAGTGTATCACGTTCACCCGCTTCGGCATACCCACCCGCCTCAAGAACAGTCGACAGGGGGGGGGGAGGGTGGGGATCAAAACGGACAAATGCCTAATGAAGAGGTAATTAGTTAAACTAGTGTTTTGAGCAAGCTCAAAACACGAGTTTAACCCTAGTGCATGCACGATACACAACAGCTCAATGCCACATAAATGCTTGCCTCAGGCACTCCGGAAAACTCTACCAGACAGACATCTCTCACCGGCGGCTCGAATCAGGGCATCTTCATACGTAGCTCAGTCCCTGCACCCAACACAATTCCGGATGTCTTTGCAACACATCCCAGCGCCTCCACGCCACCATCTCTGCCTGATGAACCTCGCCTCCAAAATCCACTGTTATCCTACTCATCGGATCCGCTGGATGCAATACAGAAGGCACCCATACCAATTTCACCAGGATTCCTGTATTATGCAATACCCAGGTCAGAGCACGTAACACACGCAACTGTGTACGCAGCCCAGACGACGCTCTCAATCCCCTGACCTGCGCAATACCAACCAAACTGTCAGCAAAAACTGTCACCAGCCTCCAACCCAACCGCACCGCCAACCGAACCGCCCACACCACGCCCATCAATTCCGCCACCTGCTGATTACAAGGGGCCATCTGGACACACCCACGTATGTACCGCAGGCACCGAGGGCAACACGCCTCCTACCCTATAACACGTTCCATCCTTAGCGGCTTCTACAAAAATCACAGCGCCAAATAAATCATCCAATACAGCCTGTCTTTCCTGCAAGCACCAACCACCCAGCTGACGCACCCTGCGCATACGAATTTCAATTTCAATTAAACAGCAGAAATCGGGCGCCAGCTCTGGCCGATTCTCGCAATCGCAGACGCCAGTCCCTCAAGCACCTTAACAGGCGTGGCTGCCGCCGTCTCTGGCCCAAAACGAGACCAAGCGTAGGACCCAGCCAACAGACCTGAAAAACCCCTCCTGGGCCGCAAATGCCACTGCAGTGTACCTAGCAATTTATCCAACCTCCTCTTGCTATATCCACAAGTTGCCAATCCAATTCAGAGAATCCAAAATCTGCGTATCAACAACGCGACAGAACACTTTAACCGTGCTGTCAACCACACCAGATGCTGCGTCACAACCGACATGATAGTCAAAAAAATCCCACCCTTAAATCTAAGGTCAGGACCAATGCCCACCACACCGCCGATGAGCCCCGGCACAGAAATTTCCACCTCCCGCTCCCCCGCATCATCCAAGACTCGGCTAGCCCCCCCTCCTGTCGGAATTACTGGGTACAGTCCGGGATCGCTTTCTCCTCGGCCCGGACTCTCCGTCACTCTGGCGTCCACGCCGCTCAGTTCTCGCCACCCCGCCGGTAGCCGAGCCCCTCTCCGAACTTTGCGCCAACGCCACCTGCGGGCGACCCTGCCGTCTTGGTGGTACCGAAAGGGCTCTGCCACCCACCGACCTTTTGACTCCACGTCCTCCTCTGCCAGCCGCATTCGCCGACCGCCAAGGCCCGGCTGTAGGCTCCGCCGTTGATCGTCCCGAGGGCGGCGCTGTGAATTTGAACTCAAGTCCGCAAGACGTGGAAGATCGCCTCTCCTGCCGTCCAGCGCCACCTGCATGTCGCTCTCCACTCCCCGCGGGCACCGACGGACCGGGATCACTCCCCGGACGCCCGCCGTCGCCTCCACGGCCCACCGACGATCCTGATCGCTCACTCCTTCTCGTGCCTACCTGCAGAACAACTCGCGCATCTTGCCGCAAACCCGGCCGTGGACCAACTTCCTCATCTGCGGACACACCGGAGTCGGACTCGTCCGAAGAACTCCCCAAGTCTGCCGCATCAGACCTAGGCTCGCCTGCAAACCGCTTGCCCCGCGCCATACTTGGAGCCGCCCGTCGTCTCTCGCCTCGTCCCCAGACCGGCTTGTTCTTCTGCTGGCTCCTGTCATCGAACATGATGTCACCCCATACTCCTTCCGGATCAACGAACATCGCCCTAGGCGCCATGTCCCAAACCTGCGGTAGACAGAGAGGTGACACAACATCTTCATCTCTGTACCCCAATGCATAGGCCATAGCCGTGGCCGTCGCGGCCCATCGACCCCACCACTTAAAATGCGGTAAGGACGGACCACGCTTCCAACAAGCCGCAGCCCCACCGCGTCTGAAACAGTGCCAACGATGTCCTGCCCACGTGGTGCCGTACACGATGTCTATGAGGGTCTTCTCCAAAAAGGCAGCCCCCGCAGGAAACAACAAATCATCTCGCTCACACCCACGTTCCACAGCCCATTCATAGATCCACTCCACAAACGGCCGCAGCCACTTAGGCACAGGGCGCCGCTGCCAACCCTCATCTCCAGTTTTGCTGTTCCAAAAAACAACATAGCCACTGTCACGCACATCGCCAACCAGCACACTCGCCGCCTCTGCAACTCGTAAAAAACAAACATAAGAAACCAAAGCCATGACCCCCACCAACCGTTCATCGTTCGAAACCGCCTTCTCCACAAGATGCCGCAACAATACAGGACTAGCATACTCCTGCACTCCCGCTTGAGCTCCAGCCTTTGCCAGTCTCCAATGAATGGGTTGAACCACCCCCGAGACCAGGTGCAAATCCTCGCACGCTCGCACGGCAGAGATAATACCTCTTGCTGCACTTGCACTACCCCCATGTTGGACATGGCAGGCCAACTTTCGAGACAATACCTCTGGCAAATTGCCTTCCTCTTCGATCTCATCTTCAATGTCCGCCAGCCTTCGCAAGTGGGATAGATACCCCGCCGTTGTTGAAGGTTTCCATCCCCGAATCGCAACACCCACAACGCTAGTGGGTTCCTCTTCGCGTCGGCTCGACTCAAATTCCATCGCCATCCAACGGAATGTCGGCCTCTCCGCCCCGGGCGGATGAATTCCCGCGACGGCATCTCGGTACCGCCACGGATTGGCTCGTCAGGACCACAAAGGGCATCGGAAACACCAATGACGGAGATTCTCCGTCTTCCCAGCCGCCGCACACCTCCTGCAATCCTCACCCGGTTGCGCATCCACCGGGATCCAATCTCCGGCCTTTGACAACCAATAGGCTACCCCATCGCGCTTCTTGAACTGGATACTCTTGTATCTCCACGAATCGCCACCGGCCGCCATCGAATCTTCAAACGACTCCGACTTTCCCTTAGGTCCCGACTTCTCACCTGCGGAGTATCTCTTCAAGTAGGCTGTGTGAGCGACAATCAAAATCTTCCACATCCTATATGCCAACGCATCCCCAACACTTAATTGTTGTCCCTGCTTGCCGCCCACGTCCGACGGTCTCGTTGGATTCGGCAAGGATGTCACATACTTCTTGAGCACCTCGGACGCGTCCTTCATCCGAACCGTAACCCGGTCCTTCTTCAAAAATCTCTCTATCTTTTCCAAGCTCAAATCCGGAATCTCATCTTCCTTTTTGTTTTCAATCTCGGCAGCCGCCAATTGACTACGGAGTCTCTCCATCTCCACATCTTGTTTACGAAGCATCAACTTCACCTCGGCCAATTCCTTGGCCGTCCCTGTCGGTACACTCGACTCGTCGGAAACAACGACAACGTCCTCTTGCATATTATTTGGTGCATGCATGACAAAACAAAATCAAAACGGACAAATGCCTAAAGAAGAGGTAATTAGTTAAACTAGTGTTTTGAGCAAGCTCAAAACACGAGTTAAACAAGGTGGTTGACTCACCCCACGTTCCACTGCCAGCAGTAGAAAAAGGTGGTATGGGTGCCATCGAACCCATTTTGTTAAGTGTATTTCATAGTTGTTTTCCGTGCACACTGGGATGCAGCGTTCTAGGGCGTGGTGCGGAACCCCCCCAATTTTGGGTGTTGTTAATATGGTTGGAACCCGGAATTTCACATGTTACATGGGTGCACTATGATGCAACAATGTGCCTTCCATGTTTCGTTTGCTCGATATTGCCCGTTTTGCACTTTTTGCGATTTGATCTTTTTGTGCTCTAACTAGTTAGAACGGGGTTAGAACGGGGTTAGAGCACTAGTTATCGCGGGGGTTATCGCGCGATAACCTAGTTATCGCGGGGGTTATCGCGGGGGTTATCGCGTAGGTTATCGCGCTTCATTTTATGTTTCCCCTTTTCGCTTTAGCTCTCAAAGCTTTCATATTCTTCGTAATGGCCCTTGCTGCTGCCCACGCTTGGTGCGAGCACCATCAAAAGCTCCTTGGGGTCCGTCGCCTTGGCGGTCCTGAGGGGTTTACGATGGGTGATGCCAATGTGAGGCGCCCTGTGGCGACCCGCTTTGAACATGGTGTGGACTTTGGACTCCTTGTCCATAAGTCCCCCTTCATGGCGGACAAGCGAGACCCCCTGGTTCTCAGCAACTACATTGTAACTACGAAGCCAAGGGACATTCGCCAACTTGCTTCGGAATGCAGCCAAATCATGGCGGGTGTCTATTATGTTGTTACACTGGCTACCTAGGGATTTTTTCCTCCTTTTTGGTGTAAATAGAAACTTTTTACCCTGAAAAACCCCGGGTTTCATGCCCCTCTCGTGCTGAAAACACTCCTACACGGTGAAAAAGTCCCAAAGTTGGCTTCCCGGGCCTTGGCTGGCCCAAATTCGCAAGTTGGCGCGCGCCAACTCTGGAGTTGGCGCGCCAAATCCGGACTTGGCGCGCCAAAACTGTCAAGTTGGCGCGCCAAAACTGTCAAGTTGGCGCGCGCCAAGTGTCCCCCCACCGATCCAACTGTTGGGCGCGCGCGACTGGGCTGTTGGCGCGCGCGACAGCCGGACTTGGCGGGCGCCAAGTTGACAGTTTTGGCGCGCCAAGTCCGGATTTGGCGCGCCAACTCCGGAATTTTGGCGCGCCAAGTTGCGACTTGGCGCGCCAACTTGTGAAAAAACTTTGACTTGGCTTCCAAAAAGTTGGCTTCGACCCAAAAAACCAACATATTCCTTTATCTAGGGTTAGTACTCAGGGATCCATGTGGTCTGGGTAACCCATTTCTGCCCCAGAAAACAGGTGAAGATATTTGACCTTTTTTATTTTTCGAACTGGGTAACATGCTTGTTACCTGGGTAACACATGTTACCGACGGTGTTACCAATGTGTTACCCGAGGGACTTCCTATGTTACCGGTAACATGTATGTGTTACCCGAGCGCTCTGGTTGTTAATTGTTTTTGTTACCACCGCTGTAACCCTTGGGGTGTTACCCGGGTAACCATGCCCCCTTCCAATCCCACTTTGTCCCTATTAGTTACCCCCTGTGTTACCTTTCATTTAACCCCTTCATCACACTTTGTTTTAGTTACCCCATGGTGGCTGGGCACAACGTCATGCACACATAGTCCCTTCCCTCCCTGCCCTGCAAGAAGTATCACTGCGCCGTAGGACTGCTGTTTCTTCTGAGTTCAAACTTTCAGTTCTGAATGCCACTGCTGGAAACAACCACTGTAGGAGTGCAAATGCACATCGCAATGAGCACACTTGAACCAAGTGCGCCCCTTGCATAGTTTGCAAGTGCCTCGGGTATCTACAAGCACCGGCGTGTGCACAGCGTGCCCAGGGGAGACAAACTTTTCCAAAATATCCCATTGGAAGTCCCAAAGGGATTTCTTTTTGGGTATCAAACCTTGGAGTCGGCAGACTGTAAAGGTATTTACAATCGCGTACCTAAACAAGAAAGCCTTCAAGGCACGGGTCCAACTCTTGAATCTGCCTGTCTCACGGTGTTCTAGTGCCATTTGATTGGCACTGTCAACACCGTTGGCTAGCTGCCTGTATGCAGCCACAACAGGTGGGAGCTCATAACCACCTCTGTGGCGCACCCACTCATTGTCGAACACACAGTTTGACAGAAATGGAACCACACGTGGTGGTTTGCTACCCACTTTTGGGTTTTTGTAGACATGGAGGCTATACTTGCCTCCTTTGACATACGTTTCTGCTGCAATGGAGGGTCGCATACTATCCCCAGCCAGGGAAACCCCTTCCTAATCCTTTTTGCATAGGAACAAGAAGGGTTGCTGACGTTGTGCCATTTGGTTTGCCACTAGGTGGCTTCCAAAGTATGAGTCGCACACAATTGCAGTGCGAGTAGGGAGTAGGTCAGCCCATCGGTGTACCATCTCCCGGGCAGTCCGAGGTCCAGCCACCTGGGGGTGATCCCGGAAGACCCTGACCCTTTTGCCTGCATACAAAAAAATATCAGTTATAAAAGGGTGCACTGAGTCACCCAGGACAAACAATTTAATGCCTGTGCTATGCGGTTTTCTGGGGATGAACTGCCGCATGGGTCCAGCCCTTTTCCCCTTGTGGGGGACAATGGATTCATCCCCTGCGGCAGCCCACCCCCATACCCACAGGCTGGACCAATGGGCATTAATAGCCTCAAGGAGCTCTGCAGTACCACAATTGGACAGGCGGTGTATTTTATAATACTCCTCCCTGGTTAATAGGGAGGCCAAGCCTTTGTGTGCACACAAAGCTGTGGGATGCCATATATATATACATCCATATATATATACATCATCGACTCGTCTTGGTCGCCACATCCCCAGCATAACCCTGAATAGGATGTAGTTGGTGAGCTTGGGTATCAATTCGCTGGCCCCATTTTTTTCCAACGCCTCACTCAGGCACCGCAGGATTGGGTGGAACATGTCATCCATGGCCTCGGTAATGGTGGCATACTTTTTTTTGGGATGTCCCCCAAGGGTAGCTGCTGATAGGGCCCCTCTCACATGCTTGGGGGGTAGTCCCCTTCGTTCGAACACCATTGCTCTCCGCAATGGACGCCGGCTGGGTCGGATGGGCATGGTGGCCGTGGGAAAATGGATGGACAGGAAAACACCCCCCCCCTTGCACACGTGCACATCGTTCACAAATTACCCCTGAACCCTGAGGCAAAGCTAGAAGGAAAGAATGAGGACATCGGGGTAACACCCCTGGTAACTGGGTAACTGGCAACTGGGATACAAGGGTGGTAACATTCACCACTGACATAATAAGAACATAGAGGCCAAAACAGGCCTGATCAAAAAAAAAAAGACCCCATCCGACGTCGCCGATGCATCAGTCCGTGAAGTCCATGCCTTCCTCGCAATCACGTCCACGATCCAGAGTCTCCGCCACTCACTTTTGGGCCTGAGAACAACAGAGGATCATTGCTGAACGATGTTACCACGCATGTAACCGTGGGGGTGTTACCCGGGTAACGTGTTGCCATACCCCCAGAGGTGAATACCTGTGTGTTACCGCCCATGTAACCGCTGGGGTGTTACCCGGGTAACGTGTTGCCATCCCCCCGGAGGTGAATACCTGTGTGTTACCGCCCATGTAACCCCTGGGGTGTTACCCCGGTAACGTGTCACCACACTGCCCCA
The DNA here is from genome assembly GCA_964036045.1 of Eutreptiella sp. 'Long Island Sound 2002'. NCBI lineage: Eukaryota > Euglenozoa > Euglenophyceae > Eutreptiales > Eutreptiaceae > Eutreptiella > Eutreptiella sp. 'Long Island Sound 2002'. The sequence continues at coordinate 103,120,714 of OZ038379.1, read as the reverse complement.
TTCACAAAACCAAGGGTAGAAATAAAGAAACACACCCTTGCACATCATCACATCGGCGTCTCATCGTCGGCCCCTGGCTGCTCCTCACCCGGTGTCTCCGAAGGCGGAGGTCCTTGCGGCAGTGGCTGGGGTGGTGGATCCTGGGGCCGGTACCTGTACGGGTCGGACCCATACGGGAGGCTCCCGGAGCTCGAAGGCATCTCCGGATCCCGACCGGTGTCGCCAGCATCCTCATCCTGCGTGAGCAGCGGTGCCCCCAGGGCCGGTGGTGGTGAGCAGACCTGTGTCAAAAACGGATGCACGATTGCTACGTTTTCTACGCATTGTGCGCATGTCATGCCAATGGAAGGCACTGCGCACACCACCACTTTGCCGTCCACGGTTGCCGATGGGGTGGATCCTTCGTCCTCGGCCTCGGCGTCTTCCTTGGCCTTGAGTTCCTCCTCGGCCTTGGGTTCCTCCGCATGGGCAGCCTGACGTTGGGCGTGCTCCCCGCTGCTCAACTCCCTCGCCGTCAGGGGTGAGTAGGCCTTGACACCTGAAAACATAGAGAGACACACAGTGGCTCCGCAAAGTACGTGTTACCACCTGTGTAACCCTTGGGGCGTTACCCAGAATTTTTGTTACCCGGGCTTTCGAAAGTGTTACCGCGTGTGTAACCGATGGGGTGTTACCCCGAATTTTTGTTACCCAAACTTTCGAAAGTGGTACCGCGTGTGTAACCGTTGGAGTGTTACCCAGAATTTTTGTTACCCAGGCTTTCGAAAGTGTTACCGCGTGTGTAACCGTTGGGGTGTTACCCAGAATTGTTGTTACCCAGGCTTTGGAAAGTGTTACCGCGTGTGTAACCGTTGGGAATTTTTGTTACCCAGCAGCAACAGAGCACAAAAAACATACCAAGGCTTGGTGGTCTGGCCTCCACTTCCATTGCCTGCACCCTCGCCAGAAGCGCGTTCCGCTCTGCCTCCAGCCGCTGCCGCGCCTCCTCCTCACGGGCCCGCCTCCGCACCCTCTTGTGCTTGTTCCGCTGCTTCCTCCGCATCTTGGCCCCCTCACTCTCCTGGCTGTCACTGCTGCTGGTTGCACTGCCAAACTCATCACCTGGGTGCATATTCCTGACCTTGTGGTACTTCCGCTTGTACCTCTGCAGCCTCTCCTGCTGTTCCTGGAGGGTCCCAAGCAGACATGGACGCCATTGGCCAGGCAGTTCCAGTGGGGGTGGGCTCTTGTGGGTGGACCTCAGATGCAGCATGACCCCAATGTGGCGCCAGGTTTGAACAATCCTGGCATCCAGGTCTTCCTGGCTGAGGTCCGCCAGGTCCTGGGTCCTCAGCTGCAGTGACCCGGGGATACTGGGACCACTCTGCAGGCCTGCACGGAGTTTCTCCAGGTTGGACAAACCTGCAGACAGAGAATATCATTACAGACAATTACATTTGTATGTAAGTAGGTCAGTTAGTTCAACACCCCAAGATTGCAACACCATACCTGAGTATGCACTTTCAGTTTTGTGGGCTTTCTCGGGGCCTTCCTTGAGCTGCGCTGCTGTGGGGCCCTCCCCCAGCCTCTCCGGCTGCCTCTTCGGGGCTTCGGCATCATCATCCTCCACGTCCTTGAGGGCAGAGCACCCGTCGCAGCTGAGCTCCACCAGCAGCAGATTCACTGTGACAAAGAGTGCAAAGCATGTTACCCGGGAGCAAAAACCTGACACACAGTGTTACCACCCATGTAACCGATGACCTGTTACCCGGGAAAAGTGTTACCCGGACACAAAAACCTGACACACAGTGTTACCACCCATGTAACCCATGACCTGTTACCCGGGAAAAGTGTTACCCGGACACAAAAACCTGACAAACAGTGTTACCACCCATGTGTACCCTTCGTGAACCGGCCGTTTGAATCTGAGATTCACGGTACCGTGAATTTCACCTATTTTTGCTGTGTTTTGCTTGTAACTTGGTGCCATCGTGTGCTTTTGTCGTGCTATCTTCGCCCAAAGTGAGATCCAACAAATGTGTGCAAATTAGAGGTTTCAAGTAGCCACATGGTTCAACACATTTGGTGAGATTCGCGTGAATGTGAAATTCACGCACCCAAATTCACGCATAAATTCACGGATTTTGGCACCTCTCGTTTTGGGCGCGGTTTGGGCATGGTGGATGCTTTTGGGGCGGGACCTTCATTGGATGATGCGTAATGAAGCTGGGGGAAGAATTTTATCCCTTCAAATCCCTCAAAAGGATCCAATAATATTGCGTTTTCCCCCGAAAACCTCAAAATTTGGGTAAATTCACGTGAAATTCACGCATTTATTCAAACGGCCACTTATCCCCCGTTCACGAAGGGTACATGTAACCCTTGCCCTGTTACCCGCGATTTACGTTACCCAGCAGGAAAAGGCAACATACATGCTTCAGTTCGCGCTTCATCATCATTGAGCAACCCCTCGGTCCCCATCTCGTCCCGCCACTTCTGCTTCAGCCGATCCAGGCACGTCGGGGAAGCTCCGGTGTGTGCCCCTCGAGCCCCAATTCGGTTCACCATGACAGGGATGGCGATTCCCAACCTACATGGGAACACAGTGGGGAACAGTGAGATGGCAGTTAAACATACCAATGTGCTGTTACCACGTGTGTAACCGTTGACCCGTTACCAGGGTAACACGAACCACACACCTTCCAGTCAGTGCCCATCCAAAGCTTTCTCTTCTTCTTGCACTTGTGGCTCTGGGGTCTTCGGCCGCGTTGAGGGGGGTCCCATCTTCAGCCACAATGGCCGCACCTGTCACCCCCAGACACTGCTGGTAGTGGGTTGCAACCTGTTTGAGGCTGGACCCCAACTCTTCCCTGACATGGGACTTCGCCCGTTCAAGGTGTTGTAGGTAGGTTGTTGAAGTAAGAGTTTTTTCTGCCCTTGTGGGGCGGGCAGAGATGGACTTTGCCCCACCAGAAGCCGGCCCGGTAAACATAAAACTGGGGTGTGCCGTCTTCCCTTTCGCCTTTTTTGTTTTCCCCTTGGTTTGTGGTACTGGTTCGTCCTCCTCAGGGGTTCTTTCCTCCCGGACCACCACCTCCTCGTCAGTCCCTGGTCCCTGGTCATCATCATCATCATCACTGTCCACCTCCTTGTCAACATCCATTTGGGACCTTTGCCGGACTGCCTTGGCTGCAACTGAAGCTGGGGTGAGTGTTCGGGTCTGTTTTGGGGGCTTCAAGGCTGATTTGGTGGGGGCTTCGCTGGCTGCTGCTGAATGACTGCCACTGCCTGTTGCCTGCACCTCCTTGCCCCTGCCCTTCTCTTGCCCCCCTTTGTAAAATCCCCAGGTGTTCCCACACTCCTTTGCCTGAAAGGTCACTGGCCCGTGGAGGGTCTGGATGTCCAGACATTCCCCCTCATCAACGTCGTAGGCCAACGCCGTCTTCATGGTCAGGGCCGAATGGCTGCCCTTGGAAACCCATCCGCAAACAAAGTTGGGCTGGCCTTGTTTCTTGGCCTTCAACTGCAAGGAAAGTAAGTGCAGTAAAAATGGGGGGTGTTACCACGTGTGTAACCGGTAACAGGTACGTGTTACCCAACCCGTTGAAAACAGGTCACACCAAGCAATGGTGCAAAGGGGATACCTGAAGGACCACAGGAGCCCCGGCACGGGCAACATCACCCCAGCGGACACTGTACAACGTCGATCCGGCAGTCAGCTCCTTGTGAAACTTCTTGGGAACCGGTGGAAGGGGCATAATGAGGAAAAACAGGGCCCTAATGGGACATGATTGGCATGTGTAGTGTTACCGCATGTGTAACCGCTGACCTGTTACCCAGGAAAAATGTTACCCAGAGTGAGAGATACCTCTGCAGATCTATTGGGCACATGTGTAGTGTTACCGCAGGTGTAACCGCTGACCTGTTACCCAGGAAAATTGTTACCCAGAGGGAGAGATGCCTCTGCAGCTCTATTGAGCACAATTTTAGGTTTGCAAGAAATAGGCACGTCAAATCAAGACAAAAAAATTCATTGTGGAGTGCTAGGGTGTTAAGATCAAACTGACAGGGTCGTGAAGGTCGCGTTTTCTTGAGGGAATTTTATTTTCAATTATTATTGCACCTCTGCCCATTTGCTTGTTGTTACCGCTGATGTAACCGCTATGGTGTTACCCCGTATACCTGTTACCGCGAAACTCAAGGCTTGCAGCAGAACACACGACAGGCAGGTAACACATTTGCGGTAACAACAAGCACAAAAAGGCAAACTTTGCAATTCTTCCTGTCACATGAGTTGAATGAGAGGGTGACACTATGGTACCAAGGTCAGGCACCTCAAAAAACCCCCATATAACCCAACTTGAAAAAAATGACCTGTTACCCCAAATTTGACCCTGTTACCGCCCTAGATAAAGGAATATTGCAACATAACAACAAAGCAACACAACCATAAGCTGTAAAATATAGATAGTTCCTCACGTTTCATGCACAAGGTGTAGCAACAACACAGTGCACAAGTACAAGCAAGTTGAATGCTCTCGACATGGAGTTGACCAGGAGTTGGCGAATGTACAGTATCTGGGGTTGGCTTCGTAGTTACAATCTTCGAGTTGCTAGAGGTAAATCCAGGGGTTGCTGGATTTTTGATCCAGCTTCATACCGAGGATGTGGACGCGGTGGTGGAGTCCGTCACCGCTCATGCCGAGAAGGGTGCGGGGACGAAGACGACCCTCTATGTGGGTCAGGAGGAGGAGGAGGAGGAAGTGGAGGAGGAGGAGGAGGATGCGGGGGGGTGGGGGGCTGGGGGGAGGAAGGAGAAGCCCCACAACCCCCTCATGATCAGTGTCCAGAAGGTAAGGTTGAGACCTGGTAAGGGGAAGGGGAAGTCGGATGGTTGGTTCCCCCAACCCCTCACCCACAACACCCGCCGGGTCTGCACTGACGACCCCGAAAACAAGCTCCCCATGCACTCCCTTTGCCCCACAAGGGAGTGGGAGCGTGAGTGGTATGGGGTCACCACTCGCTGCAAGGGCGAGCAAACACGTACAAGAACTCCTCAGACAGACATGATCATATCCATGAGGCTAGTGCAAAAAGTGCGCAGCACAGTGGCGATGGTCCAGTTGGTCCGGGTCGGATAAGCACACCCACATGCATGCTACATGGTCTCCTGACAGTGGTATACCGTGCGTCTGCAACCGCGGCATACTTAACTCCTCGTCCCCTCACGCCCTCTCATCCACGCTGTGCTGTCACCCATACACACCAACCCGCCTTTCGTTCTCGTACTTACACTCACCTGTCCTATATTCAAAAAATCAGCAATAGTCTGCACTGCACCATCAAACAGCTGAGGACTCCCCAGACGTGTCCACTCCCAGGTGCGCTGCGCGCGCCTGCTTGCCCTCCCTGACCCATGTGGTCACAGAGCCCAGGGATATCAGGCCTGAGAGGCCGTATCTTCGAACAAATTTTTGAAGACAGGGCAACCACCAATGCTTGGGGTAAGAATTCCACCCCACTCCCCAGACCAGGGACCTGAAATTAGCCACAATATCCTCCTGGGATGCAGCATACCAGACGGATTTCAAAAACAGCGAGGGCAACATCGAGGTCAGTGTGAATCTAGCATTGGCAGACCCCGCGGGAACCCACCGAAGCCACTCGCCACATGTCGCGCCTTCCGTCAGGCTCCAGATAACTCCCTTCCTGGTCAGTGAAAACCCCAGTGGCAGGACACGCCAGGCACATTCTCCCCAAGTCGCACAGACAGACGTGGGTTCCCATTTTAAGGGAATACCGTACAAACAATTCAAGAAGACCATGACTGCCTCGCGGACTTTGGGGAACAATGCAGGGCAAATGTTCATAAATATAATGTAGATATTGTCACGAAAGCGAGAAAAGAGTACACCTGGCTGTGCAGAAACAGGGGGCTCAGGATCTGAAACCCTCGTGCTCCATCCCCACCACCCCCGCTTGGCCTCCCCAATGACACACTCCACAGGATCCAGCTCCTTGAAGAAGTCGTTCAGCAGCGCCCTGTCACGGGGGGGTGCACACGCCACGACGGTCCCCATGCGCCCATCAGGAGCCGCATCCCAGAGGGACGTCGCCAGCAGGTTGATGCGGACACCTGAAATGTCCAGAGATCCAAACGAAAAATCTGTGGGGCTCCACCAACCCCCAAAACCATCCTGCCTCAAAATTCCCCGAAACACGGACGCGCGGTCAGTGCTCGCCAGAACTCTGCCATGAGAATGGGAAGGGTGAGAGGAGGCATGTACCTGCTCTACCGGGTCAATAACTGACAAGCAGACATCAGAAATATCGACCGGCACCTTGGGATCACACGCACGTGCACGGAGAGCCTCTTGCCAAGCCTTCATGAGCTCTGGCTTCCGCTCACCGAAAACCCATCCCAGCTCACGGGCCAGCGCCCAAAGCTCGGCTAGTTGAGCAGACAAATGCCCCCCAATAGGAACCCCACGATCCCCCTGCCGTAACAGAAGCTGGCCCAGCACCAGACCTGTGTTGTGATGCAGGTCCCACTCAACAAAGGCCAGCAATTCTGACCTGGAGATCACCCGAAAATCTGCACAGGTGGCTGTGCCGATGCGATCCAGGGTCTTCTCCCCAGATTTATGCAGAGAAAAGAATTCTGCACAGCCGCGTCGTTCGCGCTCCAGAAGGGTGAAAATCAAATTAAGTGAGGGTACTACATCGTCCTTAGGTATGTGCCAGAACATGTCGGCCATGTCGGCCTCATGCGGCTGCACCGTGCTCCACACTGGCATGAACCTCCCTAAAGATCCCAGCATATCACGGACACCCGTCATGGTAGGCATACCCAATGTCTGAAGAAGCCTATACACTTCACTCACAACAAGCTGCAGTGACCGGCTAATCAGTCGTGCATAAGAACGGAGGATGTGAAACTTGAATGACACAATGTCGCGCCATTTGACACACGCCTCCGCTCCCTGTTCCACCGTCTTCCATTTTAAAATCGAGAAAATGGAAGGCGCACCAAACAGCGCCTTGGGTCGATGTTGTCGTGGACCCGGGTCTGCGTCGTCCAAAGGAGTCGCATCCATTGGGTCAGGGTACACTGAATTTACATGATCGGCAGCCCAGTGCAGATCAGTATATCCTTTACGTAGCAGATTGTGGCGAACGGCCGCATCTACAATGCCATGGGCTTGCGCTGACATCAACGTATCGTACACCACTGCAGCCTGCGCCGCTGACTTGTTCTCTGCCACCCCCCGCAGTACAAATCGGTCTCCCCCCAGATAGGAGTGAATCACACGGTCCTCCTCGAGCACCCTGCATGCGCAGGACATGCGATGCAGTTGTTTATCCCAGACACCTGATCTGAACCTCAGGTCCCAGATGCGCGAGGACAGGGCTGCTACATGCGTACCCTCCAGTTCCGGGGTCTGTGCTGCATGTGTCTCGATATCCGTGGTGCATACCGTGCGTACCCAATCCACCATGGGGGTTACTTCTTCACATGTCAGCAGCCGACACTCGTGCACCCCAGGCAGTTGCCCTGTATGTGCAGGGTGCACTTGGGGCCCTTCCTCTCGTGTGTTCTCAGTCGCTGGAACTGTTGCACGTTGCAGTGTAGAAGCGAAAATCTCCAGCTGCTTTTCCAGGGCCTCCGAGGAAGGAACAACACATTGGCGTGAGTTGCCATGCACGGTATGCGCACCGCTTGCATCAAACAGACAACACCACTGTGGGTAAGAGCGCAAAATAACATGTCCCAGATCATTCTGTAAAACTGGGAACCGTTGCATCAGGGACGCACATTGACATCTGCGTACACCTGGGCGTTGCAGCCTGCGTTCTACCGCATGCACCACCTGGTTCTGTACAGTGGGGGGGTCAGAGAACGCCCACGCACGCTGCAGTTCACCCACACAGAAAGCACGAGCATCGAATTGTTTTCTGCGGACTCCAGACAATAACTCCTCGGCTGCTATGCGGGTAGTACGCAGGGGTGCTCCCCCACGCAGCCCGTCTTTCAGCTTCACCGCCTGAAGCGGCATCACTGAAATGGCTCTGTGCAGCCATCCTTTGAGGCTGAGGGGCAGCGGCTGTTGGGCCAGTTTTGACCGTAGGTGGGTTTTAATCACATTCAACGTCCCTCTATGATAAGTAGGGACCCGGACAACAATCCTGCGTTGTAGCTCAATATGCCATACCTGTTTGACTACACCCTGCACTGCTCGAAAAAAGGAGTCAAACAGTTTCCCAGGGACTTTCCCCAAGGAGGTCGTCAGCAGTTCAAGCAGGCTCTCCACCCCCTGACTATCGGACTGTCGTCCACTGCGCACCTGCCATAGCGTGTCATTAACCCGTTGTGACAGTGTCTTCGCCTCAGATGACTTGCTGTCGCGCAGACTCCACCGCCAACGTAATTCCCCAATCCCCCATCCTCTGGCAGGATCGACCTGATTGAGGGTGGGGGCCAGTACGCTGTCAAAATGGGACTCTACGCTAAAGGCTTCACAGGGGGGGTCCACTTTCTGGAGTAGGAGCATGGAGGCCTTATGTCCTCCAATGCCTGACAGCACCCGAGACAACGAGGGAGTTTTGCCAAAACCGATATGGCACCGCAGGCGCCTGTGTCGGGTACCCTGGAACAAATTGCGCAGGGATTTCGCTTTAGATAAATGCTCAGAATATCGGTCAAGTGGGGCCCTCGGACCTTGCACGAACCCTACCTGACCGACATATGGCAGGAAGGGTCCTACCATCACATAAATCCACGTGTCCTGTATAGTGAGTGGGGTGTCTAGCGGCAGGCGCGCCAAACGTGCAATCCTACGTAGGCGGACATCTGGGCAATCGTGCAGAAGCTTATTGCTGCGCAAAAGAGACTCCGCCACTAGATCCCAGCGAATGGCTCTGGATTTCAGCAGGCGGGCCTGTACATCTGCCTCTTCATCCCATCGTGCCCAGAACTCATCCAACAGTTGAACCTGGCGCTGGCGTGACGGGAAGGGTGAGTCAGACCCCGTTAGGCCTGGCAAAGGTCCACACCACGATCCTGCACCCGAAGATCGGATTACACCCTTTGCAGCGACACCAAACGTCCTAGCATCAATCCCTGAGCCAACGTCAGCCGTACCGCCGTCAACCAGCCACCATTCCCAAACGCCTTGCTGCCATTGCCACACTTCCTGACCCGTCACTGTCATGTCAAACACCCGCACCTTCACACGTGATTGTGCTCCAAACTGTACGGCTCTGCCTTTCACAGCCCATTTCTCCAGTACTCCATTCCAGCCCCGATTCTCTACCCTATTGTGTAGAACACATAGACGAAAATTGCTGTCAGGCAAACGCTTCTCAATTTCTTCTGAAAAATCAAAAGGAGTAGCGTCTGACCTTAGGAAAAAAGTGTCGCCTGAGTTACAAAGAGCAAAGCTGTTGCCAGCTCTAGCATCAAAAAATACACACTCTGGCAAGTCACTGGCATAGGATGGTAACCCATTAGACCATGGGGTACCAAACAATGAACAACGAATTCCTAATACATCTCGAATGAAGTCTTCAGCCCCCCCTGTCAACCTACTCCGAAGATGCAGACGCGTCCTCATGGTATGAAGTAGGGGGGCGCTAAGGTCACAAAATGTCACCAGATCGGACGCAGAAACTTCCGACCATTCTCGCAGCCCATTGGTGGCTGCGTATGCATCCCACAAGGGACGCAACGATCGGTTCCTGGACAGCACACTGGCAAACGTGTCAACATCCGACTTTTTATTCAAAAACTGTACTATTCCTAAACAAGTTCCTTCATCCGCCACCCCCGCCGATGAGTCCCAGGACCCCTTCGAGGAACATTCTGATATCCCTGCATCCAGGGCGGACTCGTCGGCGTCTGCAGGCAAAACGATAGACGGGGAGCGGACAGGGCAAGGGGGGACATTGCCATCTGGTACATTTCTGCACTCTGGCGCCGTCTCTAAAGCACATTCCGGCAAGGGGGCCGACGAATCTGCATGACCATCGCGACTGTCAGCGTGTTGGTCACTGCCGGTCTCGTCCCCAATGGGCGGTTCGTCAGTCTCATGTAAAGACGCATCGTGTGGTCGTTGATCGCTACAGATGGATGAGCGCAAAAATAGAGCCGCTTGTTCCAAATCTGTAATAGTCTGCGCCCTCTGAATGTCTTCTCTGGCGTACTCCCGGAGGAGAGCCTGTAACTCTGGGGAGAGCGCAGAAAAACTCGAATTTGAGTCCATACTCATGGTGCCGTGACGGAAGCGTTGGCTCCTTCAGCGAGACACAGACGTTTCGGTTTTGTGACGGTGTTAAGCTCCTCCGCCGTAGCGAGCGCCGCTTCCTCCCAGAAGAAGACTTTCTCGAAGGCATTCAGTTCCCATGTGTCAAAGGCACATTGTTCGGTACTCTCCAGAGGGGGTTCCAGAGGATTTTGGCATGCGACAGTCTGGGCCAGGCCCAGGACCAAATGCCCGGTAGGTCGTTGTCCCACGGAACGTACCTGGACGACTCGGTGGGCACGTTCACCTGGTGTATCTGGGTCCCCTGGTACCGGGGCCAACACCACCATGTGAAGTCCTTGGTCGGTATGGCTCAGAGCATGCACCCCTTCGTTCCTCCTCCTGATCGTGGGCGGGACAAGAAGGCACCGTCTGCATTGAATCAGTGCAGCCATGTCCACCATCTTCCACTCCTGTGCAGGTCTCCATCCCAGGGGCCACGAGCGTACTTCATTGGTCTTCGGGGTAGATGCCTGCGGAGAGCTTGGCGGAGACGGAGGTGCGGTGCTTTTTGGCGCTACATCGTCTTCCTCCATGCGTGTAAGGTCCTCGGAGGTCGGAGAGGACCCGTTGCTATCGGCGGACGAGATGGAAAGACGTGCCGATGTTTGAAGGTCCTGTGGAGACCGAACTTTGAGCATGTCCTGCTGCGTGGGGGCAGCACTTCCGGAGGATGCGCCGTCTTCAAGGGATGCCAGCCTGAGTCGCTCTTCAATCTGGGGGTCCAAGCTGGGGGGCAGCTCAGCCAGAGCTGCATCTCGAGCGTCTTGCATGAGCTTGCGTACTTCGTCTGGAGAGACACCGCCTACTTTCATGAGAAGCGTGCCCATGAGATTCTGGGAGACGTTCCCGGACCGTTTCAAGTCATTCACCGACTGATCGATCCGTCCCAGTTGCTGCCAAACCTGCTTACGGTCGTCTGTAAGTGATCTCAGGGAGTTCTCCGCTTGTTGTACACGCATGTTCAGGGCGTGTGCAGGGAGTCCAACCATAGACATTGGCAGGGAGGCGGCAGCTGGCGCTTTTGATGGCGGCAGTGTCAATGGGGAAGCACCAGGCGTCAGTGCAATCTGCGAAAGCGTGCTCTCCGAAATGTCCAGCGCCTCGCCAACTGGATCGGCCGCGTGCTCGCCCTTGCGGTCTCGTTTGCCTCGTTTGGGTTTCAGCTTTCTTAGCTTTGACTCCTGCGTCATTCCAGGTTGAAACGCAAACGTCGGCTGAGACATAGTGCCGGGCGGTGCGGGCAGTGCCAGGGGGGCAGACGCGCTGGGCACTGGTCGGAGCATATTTTGGAAAAACTCTGCGTTACCCGGGTCCTTGATGGGCTGCGGCGGCGTGGTCTTGGGGTCCGTCCCGTCATCCCACCTGGGGAGGCCTGTTACAGTCTCCATGACCGCGGCCAGGAACTCTCGGTCCGACATCTGGGGCCATGCGCTGGTATCAACAGATCTGCGAGCTGCGATCTCAAAGCGTGTGAACTGCTTGGTCCGGAGGTCCTGCAGAATCACATGCCAGACTTCTCGATTGGATGTCCATCGATCGGAGTCTGCTTGACACCACTTATGGTGTGTGGGAAAATGGACACCGGACAGGTGACCAAACTTCCGACACAGGTAGCATGGATAGCCCATCTTGTGTTCGGCTTTGCCCAGCGCGTCGAGATCATTGTGGTCTACGTCAGCAAGATCGAAGCGCGGCAGCACGTCTGCAGTATGCTGCCATTGCCGATTCTTCTGCTTGTTCGGAGAAGAGCGTGGCGGCGAGGAGCGTGGCGGCGACTTCCGACGGTGCTTGCGATTTGATCCAGATTTTTTCGAGGTAGAGTGACGCTGCTCTGTGATTTGCTGCACAGGTGGACCACCCATCAGGGAACGCACAGCGTGTGCAGTAGCATCACCAATAATCCGGGCCATCTGATCAGGGGGTACCATTGAAGACATGGTGTCAACGATCGTTGTCGTAATACTTGTACGTGAGGTGACAGGGGCAATGGGAGGTACACGTGCTTCAGTCGCACACGTGTTAGAGCCACAGGCTGCAAGGGCGAGCAAACACGTACAAGAACTCCTCAGACAGACATGATCATATCCATGAGGCTAGTGCAAAAAGTGCGCAGCACAGTGGCGATGGTCCAGTTGGTCCGGGTCGGATAAGCACACCCACATGCATGCTACATGGTCTCCTGACAGTGGTATACCCTGCGTCTGCAACCGCGGCATACTTAACTCCTCGTCCCCTCACGCCCTCTCATCCACGCTGTGCTGTCACCCATACACACCAACCCGCCTTTCGTTCTCGTACTTACACTCACCTGTCCTATATTCAAAAAATCAGCAATAGTCTGCACTGCACCATCAAACAGCAGAGGACTCCCCAGACGCGTTATTTCGGGGCAGGGGGTGAATCTTTTTCCATTTGGGGCAACACCCCCCCTTATTGGGGAGGCGGAGGAGGTGGTTGCCGCCGAGCCCTTGGGGGCCTTTAATAGGGACCCCAATGACCTTGTGCTCACCGTGGGGGGAAAGCTGGTGGTCAACCACCTCCTGGAACACGATTTCTTGAGTGACATTTAGCTGCAAAGTCTTTTGGATGATTTGGATAGGGTGCCTAGGGAGCTCTCTCAGAGAAGGCACCCATTTTCAATGAGAACCCCCCCATTGTCGGCAGGCCCCAAGATTCTGGGACCCGCCGCACATTGTATGGCAACTATGGGGGTGCCAACCACCACAAGCACAACCCCCACAAGCTCCATGATCTGCCAGTCCTCAAAAGGGTGGCAGATCGTGTGCTTGAGACCGCGAAGAAGACTGTGGTGGGGGGGGTCGGATGGAGCTGCACCATCCTTGACATGGCCGAAATTTCGAGCTATGACCACACCCCCCAGCACCTCCATCGCGACGCCCCCCCCTACACCATTCCTGAAGGCACATTGATTGTCAATTGCCTTATTATGCTAACCCATAATCATGAGGAGGAGGATGGGTCACATTTTCTTTTTGTGCCCTCCAGCAGTTCGGGGTTCCCTGACCCTGATAGTGCTGTCAATGAGGCCCTGCGGGCTCTCAACACAGCTATATAACCTCCGGCGGTACACCGATCTGCAGTGCCCGAAGGCCCGGCGGCGGCGTTTGAAGGCGGTTCAGCGGCTGGTGCGAGTTCTATTGGGTGACCCGAACGTTGTGTGTGGCACCAACACCAAAGGCGAAGTTTGTTTAAGTGGTGGGGCGTGCACTGCCCTGTCTGGCCCACTTGGCGGCCATCTTGCATTAACAGCTCAGGAGCATGAGGCCCTGAGCATGCTACGCATGGCATGCAGCATGCATCTCTCCCAACGGGCCCTTTTGCGAATGCCCCGCCGTTGCACACAACGGGACCTAAGGACCGTTCGGCAACGGATCATGCCCTACTTTCCCCAAACAACCATTGTAAAGTCTACCACAGGCCGCAATAGGGCAGCTGCCCATGTGCCTTTGCAATCAATTGTGCAAAATGCAATATCTATGGCCCGAGTTATCGGGAAACCCCCCCCTAGTGGCGTTGCCATTGTTGTTATTTCAGTTGATGCGACTTCCTTGTGGAAGGCATCCTCTACCCGTGCGGATGTATGGGTTAATGTATGGGGGGGGGGCAAAATATGCTTCGAAGGTGAAGCTATGGGCCTCATGGTTTTGCATGGATGGCGGGGATGAACAGGCTTTTTTGAGAAGCCTGGACATCTCCGCCAACCTCAACCAAGAGGTGAGGGATGTGGAAGAGGACGTTGTCCTCTTTCAAAACCAATTTTTGACTTGCACTGTCATTTTGACAGGGGATGGGAAGGGGATGCAAGCAATGGGGGGGGCTGGGTCTAAGTGTTGGTTGTGCAAAGACCCCAATGGGATTGTTGAGCAAAGGGGGGTGGAGTCCACCTCAAGATGGGGGGCATTCTTGAGAAGTGTGACCCCTGATAGGCGGCCGGGGGACTACCAACATGCAGCATACCGCATCCTAAACGGCATTGCAAAGCGCATTGAGACCACCCTTCAGGCCCTCCCCCCTGGTACCCCTGGTAAGGCCCAAGCTCTTGCAGCTTTGCAGGCCTTCAAACAAGCCCTCAAGGATGAGACCTCAGGCATCCCTCTCAGGGAACGCATCCCTTCGGCCTCGAGGGCCACAGAAAAAGATTTCGATCTAACAAGCACCAAAGTTTTCCTAACCCCCCCCCCCCTTCCAAAGGCAATTTGTGGATTGCCTCAAAGAGCATGTCCCCACAGTGAGGACCCCTGGGGGACCTATGTTATGGGTTGTTGTGCATGTCATGGTGAAATGCATTGAGGGTTTGTATGAGCTTTGGAGGGTGAGGGAGTTGTACACTCTAACCCAAGTGGAACGCCACCGTGCGTTGACCACAAAATTTTCAAAAGCGCGGGGAGACTCAGGTTGGTCCCCCACCAGGTGGATCCATTGGTGCTTGGCACATTCCACCTTTTTTGCCGAGAAATGGAGGAACATTTTTCAGTTTTCCTCCATCCCAACGGAGTATCGGCATGGGCCTTACAAAAGGAGGCTCAAAAATTGTTTTAAGGGTTGGTCCTTGGTGAGGCCAAGTGTGTCCCTCCGCCACATGCACCATTGCATGTCCATGAACGCCCTGGAGCAAGGGCTTTTGGGACTGGAGGCAGCCAAGGCCTCAGACATTGATGACTTTGTATGAAAAACGACCACACATGCTTTGTGCCAAGTGTTTTGTGTTGTTTGTCCTAGGGAGGGAGGAAGGAGGGGTGCGCGATAACTACACGCGATAACTGCGCGATAACTGAGTTATCGCGCCATAACTAGCGCGATAACTAGTTAGAGCAAGGTGCTCTAACTGCGTTCTAACTCTGTTCTAACTGTGCTCTAACTCTTTGACCCCCCCCCCAAAAAACCACCCCTACAATGAGGGTTATGTGGGGAAAGAAAGGGGATGGGGGGTTTTTGAGGGTGCTGAATCCATTTTTTCAGGTGGTTTGCCCCAAAATTGAGGGTAGGTGGGTGTTCCAGAAATTGCGTTCTAACTAGGGGTTCCGCACCACGCCCTAGAACGCTGCATCCCAACTCCTGAGAGACTGTTTCGCCAAAACGGCATTTTGGGTCCGTGAGTAACTTACCATTTCCGTGGTAACTTTGCACCCCCAAGACATACGGTGATGCGGCAGCTACCCCTTCAGTTTGTCCCTACCTTCGATTTCTACCACAGGGTATCCCTCATAAATCCCCGTGCTAAGTGTGGGATAACCGGGTTATTGAAACTCCGTGAACGAGCCAAATATGATGCATGGAAACAAGGGGGGAAGAGTCCCAACTTCCAGGGCTCCTTGTCAAGTGCCCCTACCATTGACAAAACTTCTGGAACCAATTTCTTGGGAAAGTAAGTTTGATCGTTGGTCATGACATGCTCATTTCAGAACATGTTATTGTGAAAAAGTGGGATGTCTCCCACCATCACCTGTTCATTGAATGCCACTAGCAAGCATGACCTGAGCTGGGAATAAGCTTTGCAGGACTGGCCTATGATATTTAGTGGTGACCACTATACCACTGCATGGGTAAGTGCGTCAATGACGAGTTCAAACCCACTAAATCACACCAAAGCTCAAATGCATGCAGTGTCTGCGCCGCAAAATGATGTAGCTTGCCCAGATAATGTAGGAACAATGTCCCATGATGAAAAAGCAAGAAGTTCCGTGGATGGACTAGTGAAAACCACCCAATCTTAGCATGGTGACCATAGTATGTAAGTGCCGAACCCCAGGAGTCCAGCCCCAACACTATCTTCATTGAATTGAATTGTATGAATATAGAATTGAACGCAGCTACCCAGTAATTTCTTTCGTCGGGTAGCACATTGTGCTACCTTGTGACACCTTGCCGATAACACCCACAGTGTGAAAATCCATAATATATTCACCAGGTACACTTTTTCACTAGGCGTTAAATCCAGTTCCCTCAGAAATTGTGCTCTCACAAAAGAGTCAGCAATGGGGTTTGCATAAATATCCGAAGGCAAGACTTCGCCAATCACGATCCCCAAGTATCTAAGCTTACTTGAGAGTGCGAGGCCAAACCTTTCTATGTCTGCCGGTATGTCCAGTCCTTTGATTCAAAGGACTCAGAGGATGATTGTGGACCACAGCGGTCGGGAATGGTGATTTAAGTCTATCGCCCCGCCCTTGGCGATTTCAGCCCATACGCCACTTTCGACGACTCCAAAGTTGAAAATTGAAGAACCTGGCTCCAAAATCAAGTGTGGTTGAGAAGAGAAGCACCAAAGTGACACATTTGAACATGGTAAGCATTAGGATCTAACGGATTTGGCGAAACAGCTGGAAAGTGAACATTGATCTATCAAACTCCTTTGAAGGCATTTCTGGTTGTACTTGCTAAATATGGATTCCCGGAATCCGCTGAATACCCGCCGCACGAAAAACAGCTGACTCCCGGCACCTTCCCGGGCACCTTGGGGGGGCGGCCAGGGGCCCTCATCGCCGGGAGCACAGACGATTTTCGTCCAGCAGAGGATTCCGAAGCCACATCCTCGCCCTGGGCCTCGGCCACCTTCCGTGCCTCCGCCTCCACCTTGCGCAACATGTCGCTGAGCGCTTCCATCTTACACCTCAGCCAAAAGGCTTCCACCCTCGCAAAAAGTGCCGTGGACTGGTCCACACCACCAACCTCACGTGTCCCTGGCAGGACACCTCCGATCTCACTGAGTGGCACCCGTAATAGTCCCAGGGCGCTTCCACTTCTAAATAGCGACGAGCTTCCCTGGACTGGGTCGGCGTGTACCATTCTCGGGAAGAGAACCACCAAATTCGACAGCTTTTGAAAACAATTTTCCCTTCTTCGGTTGGCATCAAGGATGTCCATTACCTGGTTCAGCTGTTTTTCATGTAGGGCCACCAGCCCCTCTTCAGTCAGTCCTTCCACTTCCGTCGCGATGATTATATCATCTATGTACACACTGACGAAGGCATGGAGCTCAGGATGAGGTGTAAAAAGCACGATCTCCATCATTCTCCGAAAGAATAAGGGCGCATTCTTCAGTCCCATGGGCATGACCGTCCACTGGACCGGGCCACATGGGGTACACATACAAGTAAGAGGGCGGCTGAGTTATAAAAACTACAGGTACAGTGTTTAGGGCACTCTGGTTACATCTGCGATGTTGTCTTCTAATTCTTGTCTGTAGATAATGCCGGTGGTCTGTTATTGGTGGGATGGCTGGCCTGTCGCCGTCGCCATCGCCCACGTCTCAGTTCTTCAAGAGACATTTGATGCTGAGGGGAGTTTGTGCAATTATCGTCCTGATTTATCAATTTCGGAATGTCTTTTTATCAATACAATTATCTGATGCCTGAATGTAGATTTTAAAGCGGTATTTCTGTGCTGTGCGCATCTCATTCATGTACATTCATTCAATGCGCATTATTAGCAATGTTCCGTGTCATGCGTGCGGAGTTTGGTGATTGGTTAAGCTTACGAGTGGAATGGTTTGGTCGAAGCATGCATTCTTTCATTCATGCATGTTCTCCACACATGCATACAAATAGTATATGCATAATATTGGTGTTGATGTATCCAAATTGTTATATGTTTCTCTTTGTTGCTTCCCTTATCTCTTTATAGGCATGTAGGCGGAGGTGAGCCTCGCCCATGCATGGGGCGACACCATGGATACGAGGCACGGCTGCCTCTTGGTGTGGGTATGGATGACTCGAGGTTCAACCAGGTACGGCATAGAAAATAAAGATGCAGGTATGCCGGACTGAGGAGTGCATTGCCTCAATGTGGGATTGTTGCTTTTTATTGTTGCCTCGCTTGGTTTTATGTTTGCTTGAATATTTGTTATCACATTTTCAAGAGAAACTTATTTTGCTCTTGTGCTACCAAACCCACTCCCAAAATACATGAATACACATACACACACGATATACGTGCAAGGAACACTCACGTTTAGACATGCTTTTTCCGTTTTTGGGAATATGGCAATTTATATTAGATTGTTAGCAAGTTACAAAAGGAGTCGTCTACCTTTTTATCTTTCTGGTAGCAGCGGCTTGCCAAATCTTTGGTTTGCCCATTTTTGAAACTTTGATTTATCAAATCCGAAATTTTGGTGTTTCTTGTGCCGACTCCTTTCCTTACCAAAACACTCCGTTTTGAGTTTGGGATCTTTGCTTGAGTTTTGGTTGTGTTGTTGGTTTTGTTTCTTGCACAACTTCTTCGTGCTCGGCGAGTTTAGCGCTTCTTCTTGGGCGCATGACAAGTCCCAAGATGTGCTTGCACTTGGGCACAAGAAAAAACCAAGTCCCCGTCATTGGCTTTGAGATGATCGAGAGTCTCTAAGGACCGGTGGTATCACCCGCGCACCTTCCACACTAATCCCGAGGTTCCCAAACCTCCTTGTTTCTTGTTGGTTTTTAGTTTTGTCCCTAGGAGAGAATTATTTGGAATCTTTTGCCCCACCTTCCATTTTTGAGTTGGTTTTGTCCTGTCTTTTGGTGCTTGCTTGTTTGTTCGTTATGAAGTTTGCTTGCCTTTGTCATCGAGATTTACTCTCACTTGAATTCCGAGTTGCGAAACCATCGGAATGCCCTTGCTGAGTTGAACATGCGGAACCGAGATGGAAGCTTTGATCGATCCATGGATGAAGACCACCCAATCGCTTGGATGAAGAACACACAATCTCTTCCTGTATACGTGAGAATCCGTCGTGATAAAGGCCGCTCTTGAGGCGGCGGCACATCATCCTCAATTGGCAATGGCGGTGTCCTTCGGTGGCAACCCGATGTTAAATCTTGAGCTAAGATGGCCAATCATAGGATCGAGCGTTCGACAACGCCTACGCGTTTGCCCCTGCCAAGAATTGATGAGTGCAAACATGGGAAATTTCTTGTGAGGCGGCATATTCAACGAATGCAAGCCTATTGTGAAAGCCGAACCGCTTCGGAATAAATTGTTTGACGGCGACCATTGAAGGCCATACTTGTCTACACGTTGGAGTCCGTCGCCATGAAGGATGATCGTGATGAGTCCTCTTCGTGATTGGGTTGTTCCATCGTCTCGCAACTTTGAAGTATCCCACGTTTGAAGACTTTGACGAGTTGGGATAATTAGAGGTTTGTTCATATTCAATGGAAACGAGACCGGTGACTTTCAAACCAACGCGAAGTCGGGCCTCTCGCCGGCAAGCTCGGGAAGGTGGTTAGTCTGCAGGACCGGCTGCGGGCGAATTTCCGTTTCCTTTCTTACTACCTTTTTGGTCCATTGGTCAGTTTTGTCGTTGGTTTGTTTTAGTTGTTTTGTCTTTCCTTTTTGAACGTCGTTATGTTGCAAATCCCGGCATTTCCTACGCTAACCGAGTCTCAGCCTGTCATGAAGTGTCCATATTCTGTGTGTGGTTTGTTTTTTTGTGGTGGCATGTCTGCGGACAACCTCCTTCGTTCCCCGTGACGCCGAGCATCTCTACACCCGCGGCTGTGCGGGTAGTTGTGGTTGCCATGTTCGCTGCCTTGGGCAATGGGTGAGATTCCAGCGCTCAGTACGAATCGAGGTCAAACGGATTGATTCATCAAGGTTGACGCGGCTGACTTCATCTACTGCCACCCTGGCATAGCGGTTGCATTGGCGTGGCTGCCAGGATTGGCAAGCCTAGAACGCCTAGCTTGGCCGGCCCTTGAGAAGTGAGTGAGCCCTATGAGTATGGTGTGGAATCCCTGAGCTCTCAGCCGACTATGTGGATGACCCCAGGGAACTGGCGGTCTCACCCGGGCACCCCTGTAGGTAACCCCTGGGGCCCCACGCCCTCACCAGCCAAATTGTACGGCACCAAAATTTTAGCAGGGTGTTTTTGTCCTCTATTACGTGGCCAAATTTGAATAGCCCAAAGAGCGTTTTAGTTGCCTTTGGAAGCAAGGCCGGAAATGGGTCGTGGGAGATGCCAAACGGAATTTTCCCTTTTGTGCCACGCATACGCACACACGCGCACACACATACACTCCTGAACTTAGCCTTGCATTCTTTTGCTCAAGCGCTGGCTGGGGCGCTATCCAAAAAAAAATTCAGCATGTGACTCTTTGCTCTCTTCCTTTCGTCAGAATTGGTTAAAATTGCAGTGGATCTGCTACGGGCATTAAGAGGAATGTACAGTGTGGCAGTCTTCATGTGCCTAACGTTCTTTTAGATTCAGATTCGAGCAGCGCAGGATTTGATGACCATCTGAGAACCGGGGAACCACCCGAATGCGATGTATGGGAAACCGTAAGACCCTGGAATTCCGGTTTTTAGAGAATCTCAGGGGAACAGTACCATGCTTGCGCTGCAGAGACCCCGATCTGTCCAGGAATCCAGAAATTCCTGTCCAGGAAGTAAGTCAGGGAATGTATTCGGTCACAGTTCCAGGATGTTTTGAGATCACCAAGTGTTGACAGTGCCGATAATGGTTAGGGTTCCGCTCATTGAGAACCAGATGTCTGAAGAATGCTGTAAGCCTCATAGTGACAACCTGTGGACCCTTTAGATCATGCCCTACAAATTCTGACTCCTGCTGATCTCCGTGCGAGGAAATGCAGGGTCAAGAGCAGCCTAGGGGAGCGCACGCTCTCTCTCCGCTCCCGGTTGATGCATTGAGCACTGTGGGTTGGTTATGCCAGGAACTTGGTCAGTCCCTACCACTTTGACCATCCATTCCAGGATTGAGTCTGGGGCCGTAGCCCTGATGGTCGGTATTTGACGCCCGAAGGGGATACCAAACCTGCGCCAGACAACTTACCCGGGTTGAACGAGGATATTACATGTGTGACTGACGTGAAGGGATTGACCTTGGGTAATTTGGTTTTGGTTGCAAGGCCATAAAGATACCAGATGTGCATACGGGGCCTGGCGCCGTGGCCGCTGGCTGCAGCAGCCGGGACCCGAGTTTCAGTCGTGCATACACGTGAACAAGAGGATGGTTGCCTATGACAGTGAGGATTGCTGCTTAGGCCTTTCCCAATTCTCTTCGTCTCCGACATTGGTGCCTTCACTTTCTCATGGATGTTTGTGAGAAACCCAGGGAACCGGCGTTCTGAGCTTGGTACCCCTGTGGGTACACATTCAGGTTTCCATGCCTGCGTGAACCACATTCTGGTTCAGAAAATTTTGTTTGGCCCTTTTGCCCTATCTCGTTTGACCATATTTTGACAGGTCCAAAGAAGATTTTGCGTCAGGCAGTTTTAGTCCAGACGCCGGGCGGTGGGGAAAGCAAAAACAAAAAGGAAAAGAAAAGAATTTGCTTTTGCACCACACACATGGCTACATACATGCCGGGATGCATGCACGCCTAATCTGGCCCTATGTCCTACTCTAGCGCTTCACTTGGGCGCTATCCATAAAACAGCAAGAGTGTGCTTGCTAACCCAGTTCTGAGAACTGTGTCAGACCCCTACATGTTACCAGTGGCTCAGCGGAACTGAGCTTTGCTGACGTGGACGTAGTTGTCACTATTGAGTGTCAGTTGTCTCTGTTCACGTTACCCATGCAAACTGTTCACAGGATGCGCCTCAACGAAGCTACCTTACGGTTTTCAAATACCAGCACCTGAAGGCCTTTTGGTCCCGTGGTATTCCCAGGGCAAAGGCCTCTTCGCCAGCATCCGGAAAGCACCTGAAAGCCTTATGCTCCCGTGGTATTCCAAGGGCAAAGGCCTCTTCGCCGACATCCGTAAAGTACGAACGAACATTCCTACCTCCAGTCCAGTCTGGTTTGATTTCAGTTGCCGCGTGAACGATTGGGTTGACAGGGTGTTTGTTTGTCGTGGTTATTTGTGGTCCCTAGGTCAGCGGTGGTGCACCGCAGTTTTGGTTGCATTACGAGCTGGCCTTGCTACTACGTGTTTTAGTCTTGCCTATCTGTGGTTGGTTTTACTCATCTGTTCACGGAGACATCCAACCTCCGAGGTGGGAAACGGCGGGTTCAGGGGGCCTTGATAGCCCTTGGAGGATCAGCCCACCCTGTTTGCCTTGCTTTGGGTGGCAGCCCTTGTCGGTAGGTATCCATCACACTAACCCGATATTCATTCTGCTCTTGAATATTCGGTGTTCTTCCGACGCAAAGGAAACATCCTCAGTTTTTGCCTTACCCGGGACACCCATGCTACTTTTCTTTCTGTGTTTTATTTTACGCATTTTCCGTTATAAATATACTGCGCGGAGGGCCTAGAGGCCTGAGCCCTCCTCTAGTATGCCTAATTACTCTGCTTTATTTACTCTTACTCTCTTGCCTTGCCACCTACTTTGATGGGTAGTGCTGTCTGCGATTTCCAGCTTTACGTATACAACGTACGATGCAGCTCGTTACAATGGCGAGGCAGCAGCACAGTATAGCTCAGTAGGTTACGGCACAGAATGGTTTGCCTGTAGAAGTTTATGTGTAGGAACCTATGAAAGTTCACATTTTCATAGATGTGTTGCTGGTACTAACTGCAGCTACACTGCAGCGCAATGCTTTTTCAAGCAGAACCTGGTAATGCTGTAAGGCTTTGGGAAACTTGCCAGTGTTGCAGTGAAGTAAGCTCTTCAAGGTTTTCTGCGCTTGGGCACAGTGTGTGCTGATTCTCCTGCAATCTGGCGTGCCTAGTGTTCCTGAGGGGGTGATAGTGGCGCTTGTGAGGCCAACCAGGCTGACCCGCGTGAGACTAACGACCCGCTCGGTATGACTGACGAACCTGACACCTTCGCCAAACTGAAGGATATTGAGACTAAGATCAGCCGTTTGGCAATTTTCTTCTCGTCGTGCTATTATAAGCAGGCTATTGTGATCAGTGGGGGAGGGGTTGACAACCCCCATTTTACTGCCCGATACAGCACCAGCGGTTAGTGTCTTTCCCTGCTGGGTACCCCTGTGGCTATGCTCACTGCCTGTGGTCGTGTGTCTCACAATTAGGCTTCATGGCACATCGCCCCTAACTCAACACATGGTTGGGGAACATCAGCTCAAGTTGCTGGTACTGCGTGAGTGAACCAACCCCTCTCCGATTGAGGTGGAGTCTACAGTATTTTGGGTTTAGTTGACTGGTTACGGCCTACGCTTGTCTCGTTGTGCCTCTGCTTGAGCCTGCATGTATGTTATCCTGTCATGTGTATTATGTATGGACTACTGTCCTGATGCTTTTCTATTTTTCTATCCACCCTTGGCAAGTGGACCCTTCTTGTAGGGAAGTGGGAGTTCCGTCTAGCCAGTATTTTGTGTTGTTTTTGAAATTGACTGAATTGACCAACCTTTCTTCTTGCTCCATTACCTCTTTTTTCCTCTCACGGAGTACAGTGTTTGAACGAGAGCCTACTCTCGATAATGCTAACAGGGATTGAGAAGAGTGCAATCTGCATTGTGCTGACTTACTGCCAGTTTAAGGTCAATAAGCTATGGCGAGCATGGCTTGAGGTCTACAAGTACTACAAAAAAGGCAGAAGTGCTACATACATGCATTCACAGGGGTTTAGCAAGCCATGTTTTTGGGCTGTGTTTAGGTAGGTAGGTAGGTATCTTCGGGAGCTCGGGATGCCTCCTTTGACGATGCAGGAAGAAGGTCTTACCAAGGGGACGTCCTGTCCCTCCCACTGCCCTATGTTAGGTGCCTCTTGAGCCGCTCCCGCATGTGCTTGGGAAGGCATTGTCGCGGCCACCCGGTCCATGTGTCCCAGGTGGGAGGGTGTCCCCACATGTGTCCATGAGTAGGGCCACATGCCCCCTCCTTTGGGCGGCAGCTCTGGGGGCTGCGCAGCCGTGTGGAGTATCTCTCACCACAAGGGGTATTGCTCCCGCTTGTCTACGGTACGACCGTCTCACCCTTGTGGCTTGAGTTGCGGGGCCGCTCCGCTTGGCAGGCGACCCCCTCCTGGACTGTGTACCGGCTCGCCTGTCACCGGTTGCTTCCATGGCTCCGGGTGACGTTTGCCATGGTCCCCGATGCAGCCTGGCCGGGCTCGGACCAGCAGCCTTGGAGTACCGCTCCTGCCACTGGCCCGGTGGGTCGGCTGGGTCGCCCCAGTGTGTCCGACCCATGGGGTGTTGGTTCTTTCCTGTCCCCCGGCCGCCCTACATGTGTGCAGTGTCCTGGGCCACCTGGCTCCTGTTCACCGGTGTGCCCGCTCGGTGTGTTGTGTTGCGTGTGCGGTGTCCTGGGCCTCCTGGCTCCTGTTCACCGGTGTGCCCGCTCGGTGTGTTGTGTCGCGTGTGCGGTGTCCTTGGCCCCCTGGCTCCTGTTCACCGGTGTGCCCGCTCGGTGTGTTGTGTTGCGTGTGCGGTGTCCTGGGCCTCCTGGCTCCTGTTCACCGGTGTGCCCGCTCGGTGTGTTGTTCTGCGTGTGCGGTGTCCTGGGCCCCCTGGCTCCTGTTCACCGGTGTGCCCGCTCGGTGTGTTGTTTTGCGTGTGCGGTGTCCTGGGCCTCCTGGCTCCTTTTCACCGGTGTGCCCGCTCGGTGTGTTGTGTTGGGTGTGCGGTGTCCTGGGCCTCCTGGCTCCTGTTCACCGGTGCGCCCGCTCGGTGTGTTGTTTTGCGTGTGCGGTGTCCTGGGCCTCCTGGCTCCTGTTCACCGGTGTGCCCGCTCAGTGTGTTGTTTTGAGGTGCGGTGTGCTGGGCCTCCTGGCTCCTGTTCACCGGTGTGCCCGCTTGGTGTGTTGTGTTGTGTGTGCGGTGTCCTGGGCCTCCTGGCTCCTGTTCACCGGTGTGCCCGCTCCGTGTGTTGTTTTGCGTGTGCGGTGTTCTGGGCCAACTGGCTCCTGTTCACCGGTGTGCCCGCTCGGTGTGTTGTTTTGCGTGTGCGGTGTTCTGGGCCAACTGGCTCCTGTTCACCGGTGTGCCTGCTCGGTGTGATGTGTTGGGTGTGCAGTGTCCTGGGCCTCCTGGCTCCTGTTCACCGGTGTGCCCGCTCCGTGCGTTGTTTCGCGTGTGCGGTGTCCTGGGCCAACTGGCTCCTGTTCACCGGTGTGCCCGCTCGGTGTGTTGTGTTGGGTGTGCAGTGTCCTGGGCCTCCTGGCTCCTGTTCACCGGTGTGCCCGCTCGGTGTGTTGTGTTGGGTGTGCAGTGTCCTGGCCCTCCTGGCTCCTGTTCACCGGTCTGCCCGCTTGGTGTGTTGTGTTGTGTGTGCGGTGTCCTGGGCCTCCTGGCTCCTGTTCACCGGTGTGCCCGCTCCGTGCGTTGTTTCGCGTGTGCGGCGTCCTGGGCCACCTGGCTCCTGTGCACCGGTGTGCCCGCTCGGTGTGTGGTGTGCGGTGTCCTGGGCCTCCTGGCTCCTGTTCACCGGTGTGCCCGCTCCGTGTGTTGTTTTGCGTGTGCGGTGTCCTGGGCCAACTGGCTCCTGTTCACCGGTGTGCCCGCTCGGTGTGTTGTGTTGGGTGTGCAGTGTCCTGGGCCTCCTGGCTCCTGTTCACCGGTGTGCCCGCTTGGTGTGTTGTGTTGTGTGTGCGGTGTCCTGGGCCTTGGCTCCTGTTCACCGGTGTGCCTGCTCCGTGCGTTGTCTCGCGTGTGCGGCGTCCTGGGCCACCTTGCTCCTGTTCACCGGTGTGCCCGCTCGGTGTGTTGTTCTGCGTGTGCGGCGTCCTGGGCCCCCTTTGCTCCTGTTCACCGGTGTGCCCGCTCGGTGTGTTGTGTTGGGTGTGCGGTGTCCTGGGCCTCCTGGCTCCTGTTTACCGGTGTGCCCGCTCGGTGCGTTGTTTCGCCTGTGCGGTGTCCTTGGCCTCCTGGCTCCTGTTCACCGGTGCGCCCGCTCGGTGTGTTGTGTTGCGTGTGCGGTGTCCTGGGCCTCCTGGCTCCTGTTCACCGGTGTGCCCGCTCGGTGTGTTGTTTTGCGTGTGTGGTGTCCTGGGCCTCCTGGCTCCTGTTCACCAGTGTGCCCGCTCGGTGTGTTGTTTTGCGTGTGTGGTGTCCTGGGCCTCCTGGCTCCTGTTCACCGGTGTGCTCCCTAGGTGTGTTGTGTTGGGTGTGCGGTGTCCTGGGCCTCCTGGCTCCTGTTCACCGGTGTGCCCGCTCGGTGTGTTGTGTTGGGTGTGCGGTGTCCTGGGCCTCTTGGCTCCTGTTCACCGGTGTGCCCGCTCGGTGCGTTGTTTCGCGTGTGCGGTGTCCTGGGCCTCCTGGCTCCTGTTCACCGGTGTGCCCGCTCGGTGTGTTGTGTTGGGTGTGTGGTGTCCTGGGCCTCGTGGCTCCTGTTCACCGATGTGCCCGCTCGGTGTGTTGTGTCGGGTGTGCGGTGTCCTGGGCCTCCTGGCCTCTGTTCACCGGTGCGCCCGCTCGGTGTGTTGTGTTGCGTGTGCGGTGTCCTGGGCCTCCTGGCTCCTGTTTGCCGGTGTGCCCGCTCGGTGTGTTGTTTTGCGTGTGTGGTGTCCTGGGCCTCCTGGCTCCTGTTCACCAGTGCGCCCGCTCGGTGTGTTGTTTTGCGTGTGCGGTGTCCTGGACCTCCTGGCTCCTGTTCACCGGTGTGCCCGCTCGGTGTGTTGTGTTGGGTGTGCGGTGTCCTGGGCCTCCTGGCTCCTGTTCACCGGTGTGCCCGCTCGGTGTGTTGTGTTGGGTGTGTGGTGTCCCACTGTAAGTGCGGCTAGCCCCATCTGCTCAGATTTTCAGACATTCTGCCCAGATTGGCTACATTTTGGTCATTTTCTTTGCTTCGGCGGAATTGCCGCCTCGCAGCTCAGTCACAGGATATTTCCTATATATTTCTGATATGCCGGATTTGATTCCGCGGTCCATTTCCCGTAAATCCGCCGCATTCCGCTATTTTAGCTGGAATCGCCATTTGCCGTTGACGCGTGCTCGCGGCCCAGATCGGCCATACAATTTTACATAAATGGATTATTTAAATTCATTCAGTCAGTTTCGGACACTCAGATGTATTTAGAATAATTCCCCTCAATTTTCTTCATAGACTGGGATTTTCTGCCGGACCACAATCAGCATGGACCTTGCTTCTGTTGTCGCTGCTCTCGCCTCCGTTGGTGTTCGTGTATCCGGTTCCAACCCCAATAACAACATCCAGGGAGACTCCTCGCGTGCCTGCCCCACTGGTCTTGCCGGCCCCGAGCCCTCCGGCACCCACATCGACCCAGGGCAGCACTTTCATGGTAGCAGAGGCTACCTGAATGTTGTTCCTATGGTGTCCCAACCACAGCTAGCCCCTCAGTACGATTCCGCAACCTCCGGAGACGTAACCATCACGCTCCCGTGGTGCTGTGCGAACGAGGCCTTGAGAGGAATGCCTTGCGCTAGCCCAAATTGCCCAAGAAGGACCCAAATCAGCAGCTGTGGAGGCCCAGATTACAATCAAGATCCCAGTCGAAATTGGCCAGGATGCAGCTGGAATCTCCCAGCTTACGCTAATGGCAACGCTCCGGTGGAGCTTACGGACCTGGCAGGTAACAATGCTCCCTACCAATGTCCACATTTCGAGACCATCGATGCCGACATTGACGACATTGAGATGGGTGGTCCAGGTGAGGTACCAACCTACAATCGACCAGCCTCATGGGCACAATGGGACAACCATTTGTCTCCGGAAGTGGCCCGTAACCTTGAGGCGCTTGAGGCCCTGTGTCTATTAGCCACGTCTAGGCTGATAAGTCAAGAGAGAATCGCCTCTGATTTTTTATTCGAATATTTTTTCCTCCTTCAACAAGAAATTAATACCAGGATGTGGTGGTGTTCTCAAGAAGATGAATCTTTTTCCATTTTCTTGCAGATCTGGGAGGCAAGCCCCTTCCCGAAGGAGAAGACCAAGGCACCGGTTGCCGGGCCCTCCGTCCCCCATCCCTCTGTCTCCATCCGCGACGATCTAGCCGCTGCGGTTGAGGAAGGAATCTTAGAGGCAGCTAGGCAGGCAAGCCTGGAAATTAGGACTGAAGGAGCTCCCCAAGTGGACTCCTGGCTGCGAACCACTGAGATTAGCGGTCCGACAGCCTGCTCAGGCCCTTCAGGACACGGTATGTACTGTCCTGCCGACTGCTCTTGCAGATCTCAGCGAGACTCTGAGCTCCAATTGCTCAAAGATCAAATGCAACTCATCATCCAGACGCTGGGAATTAAAGATCTTTTCAAGACCCACATGCGATCTGAGGGTGCATCATCGGTGGATCAGGCTACAGAACCGTCGGAGGAGGCGACAGAAATTTTTTCGATTGCTCCTTCGGTGGACTCTAAGACCACCGATGCACGAATCAGCAGGACTAAGCTCAAGGAAAGGGTTACAATCTCTCGATCTCAGAGTAGATCGGCGAAGGCTAGGACTGAGGTACAGAATGCCAAAAGAACTGCCTCCCGAACTACCCTTCCTGCTGTTGATTCCAATGCAATTGCCCAGATGTTGCTCGCCCAGACCCTCGCCGGAGCTGGTGTGGCTAATGATGCCGCCAAGGTGTCTGCCATTACGGCCGGTGTTGGGCTGGATTCACTCCTAAATCCCACTTCATTGCGACTTCGTCAGGTTGCCAAGCAACCAAAGTATAATGGGAACCCCAGACGTTGGCCTCAGTTCCAACGGGAATTTAAACTGTGGGTTAAGACTCAAAAACTCCAGGATGATCAGTTCCTGATGGCCCTTCTGGACTGTCTTGAGGGAGCGCCGGCCAACACTTGGCTCAGAACCTGGAGTGATCGTGAAGATTCAAGTTCCCCCCTTACCTTTGATGAGGTGTGGGAACAGTTGGAGGTACGTGGATCCCGGCTGCCTGAGGACCATTACCACCAGATGTTGAAGAATTTTCCTTCATTTTCTCGATTAATCTTGCACGAAGTGCAAGACAAGAGACAGCGCTTCTGGAATCTCGTAGAAGAATCCGAACATTCAGGCGAAAAATTTTCCAGTGCCGAGCTGAAAAATCTGATTTTTGACAAGATCCCCTCTGAAACCGCCGCCACCCTTCGGAATCGACAGTCCGAAGAAAAGGTCAAGACCTGGTGGGCGGAGATCGATGGCTTTGACGCCTCGGCGAACCGGTTTACCGTCAGGGAGGCACTTCAAAAGTGCTCCCCCACGTCGTTTTCCAAGGTGAAATTCACTGAAAACACGTGGAAAATCAAGTTCAATGAACACGAGGATCGGGACTTGTTTGTCCAAGTCCTCAACAGGGGAGTAAGTTTCCATGGCACTCGCCTGAAGGCCAGGAACTGGGTGTTTTCGTTCACTCCGCAGGAACTGTGGGAAGAGGTTGAGAGGCTCGCTGACGCCGCCAATCAAAATTTCCACGAGGGTCTTGGGGGAAACAGGAACACCCAGCAAAACACCCAAAATGGGGCCCAAAAGGGCAAC
This sequence comes from Eutreptiella sp. 'Long Island Sound 2002', assembly GCA_964036045.1. Classification (NCBI taxonomy): domain Eukaryota; phylum Euglenozoa; class Euglenophyceae; order Eutreptiales; family Eutreptiaceae; genus Eutreptiella; species Eutreptiella sp. 'Long Island Sound 2002'. The sequence goes on along the minus strand of OZ038379.1, from coordinate 103,091,143 downwards.
AAAAAGGTGAATGACACCCGGAATGTTCAGGATCATTGTAGCATCTGTCTTCTTCTAGGTTCTACGAACCGAGCTAAGACGCATTCCACTGCTAATCACCGATGGTCTGCTTACGATCACAAGGTGATTGGTGAAAATGTCAGTAATCCTCAGAATTCAGACAGGAATGACAGACAGGTGCATGGTGCCAAGGGGGGAAAGGGTAATTCGACTCCCTCCGGTGGGAACAAAAATACTGGAGGCCCTGGCGGGTCCCAAGGCAAAGGGAATCGGACTCCATCCGGTTCCGGTGGACAGCCAAATGGCCAGACAAGTCCAAATTTCAACGCCGGAGGCGGAAATCGAAATCCAGGCCAAACCCCTCAATCCGGTACAAATAAAGGAAATGCTCCAGGATCACAGGGTAAGGGTAAGGGAAATCCTTCGGGAACCCCCTTCTCTGGTAAGGGCAGAGGGCGTGGCGACGGTGGTGGCCCATCATCCGGCGGCCGTGGCCGTGGACGAGGAAAGGGAAACCATCGTGTGGATCAGGTCTCAGGTGCAGACCAGGTGTCTGATGCGGATCGAGATTACGCCGAAAATGCTCTGAATCCAGCGGATGATCCGTTCCAGGATGAATGGATCGATGAAACAGGCTGCGTTCACAATGTTAACGCAGCCGCTGGAGGTCAGAACGCCTAGGGGAGCCACGAAAATCGCCCCTCCCCAGGCGATTTCAGGCATGATCCCCAAATTCCTGATCGACCATTACTTGATGTAGGGTCGCTTGTCTCCTCTCCCCTGGATCCGGCAACGGATCCTTCTGCTGTAGTGGACGAGGTTGGTGTACAGTCCAAGCACAGGGCTCGTCAGTTTGTCACAAAGCTGTGGGTCTCTGATTGCAAGGGAAATTTCCACCTCGCCACCTGTTTGTGTGATAATGGATCAGAGGTAAATCTCCAATCCAATGCCTTCTTACCCGACGACTGCGTGTTCGAGTCGCCTCATCCTGTTACCCTCGAGGGAGTTTCTGGACACTCTCTCGCAGGTGGGCAACGCGGTTGTTATATATCAACCCATTTGGTCGCTCAAGACCTTTGGGAAGAGCAAAATGTGGAAGAAGTTGTCCTTAAGGATGACTACTTCTACCGAGCTGACATAAAGTATGACCTTTATTTAGGCCATCCTTGGCTTCGTAAGAACAGGGTAGCGCCTGTAGGTCATCGTCGTTGTTTTTTGCTGGAGTCAGGTCCCTTGGAGCGTCCTGAATTTCGTTTTTTGCACGCAGGGTTTAAAAGTGCAGAAGAATTTTTGAAGCAAAAAGTGACACCAAAATTTGGTGAAGATGTCACCATTGCAGAGGTGAATGGGAGTGCCGATTACTCCCAAGAGTTAGAATGTCTTCGTAGGGACTCCCAGCCACGACGCCCTTCGCGCTGGCACTCTTCTTCCTACAGAGTTGTCGACAAATGGCGCGATGCAATTTGTGAATACTTCCATGAACATCATTCTTTTTGGCCTCAGTATGATGCATTTGCTAACCGCACGAACAAGCGCTTTGACAGGCACTTCAGCGACGCTTGGACCCACAAATGGGACAAGAAGTTGTGGATTAATCCTCCGTTTCACTTAATCCAGCAGGTCATCCACAAAATCAAGCAAGATAAGACCCAGGCAATTTTGGTTGTGCCCTTGTGGGACGACAAGCCTTGGTTTCAGGAATTACAGGACATTTGTGTAGATTACATCGAACTTCCCAGGAAGATTAAGCTGTATGCCAGGGACGACACAGGTCCCCTGCCACAGCGGTCCTGGAGTTCGCTTGCATTCCTGGTGGATGGAAAGCTTTCTGACTCTAATTCTGCTGATTCTGGTACAGATTCCTGTGGTGGGTCTGAATCTGAGGTTGAGCGAGGTACTGATGATGAATCTATTTTTTCTGATTTTTGTTCGTCAGATACCCAAGGTGATTCAACGACCAATGGATCCGCCTCGACTCCCTCTTCACCCATACGGTCGACATCGAAAAGAATCTTCAGTGCACGGGCGAGGAAAAATCTCCAATCGCGCCGCAAATTCAGAGTTTTTTATGAAAAACCCCCTGTGGAAGCTTTCATGGATCCTTTCGAGGAGCTGGATCGCGAAGAAAATCTCTGGGATTTCGACGCAAGACCCACCTATCTTCAAGAGGCAGTTGATACGGATCTGTTTAGGGACATCCGTAAGAAGATTCTTCCTGCCAAAGCCGAAGAAGTCGCCAAAGTTTTTTCGACAGTAATTCCTGGCGACCAGGTGGACACTGAATTGTGTTCGAGGTCAAGAGAAAAGATTTTTGAGGAACGGAAGGATTCGACCCTTTCAGGGAAGTTGATCAAAGATCCCCCTGTCCGTGGACAGTTCGGTGAAGCCTTCATCGAGCTTCGTGAAGGGTACAAGGCAAAAAAACAGCGCCCTTATGAAAATCATGGACACAAACATGAGATTCTCAGAAAAATCATCGAGAGAAATCTCAGGGAATTTGGTTGGCTTGAGGGTTGTATGACCAGCGAATGGTGTTGTTCACCCTTCACAGTCCCGAAGCCACCGCCTGCAGACCAGAACACCATAGATGGCTGGCGAATGGTTGTTGATTTTCGCAATCTCAACGCCGAAACCAAGGCGGATTCACACCCCCTGCCCCTCATTGAGGAGGAAATCGCCAAGAGGGCAAGAGGTCGTTTGTTCTCTGTGCTGGATCTCCGTCACGGCTTTCACCAAATGCCGTTGAGGAAGGACAGCAGACCTCTCACCTGTATGTGCACGCCATGTGGCCCAGTCCAGTGGACCGTCATGCCCATGGGATTGAAGAACGCCCCCTCATTTTTTCAAAGAATGATGGAGGATGTGCTGTTCACAACCCATCCGGAGCTTCGTGCCTTCGTGAGTGTGTACATAGATGACATAATCATCGCGACGGAGGGGGAGGGACTGACCGAAGCCGAGCTGGTGGCCCTACATGAGAAGCAGCTGAACCAAGTTTTGGATATTCTTGACGCCAATCAGCTGATTTGTGGGCCAAAGAAGGGAAAATTGTTTTTAAAATCAGTCGAATTTTGTGGTTCTCTCCTAGAGAATGGCACTCGACGACCCAGTCCAGGGAAGCTCGTCGCTATTCAGAAGTGGAAGCGCCCTGAGACGATCACGGAGTTGAGAGGATTCCTGGGTTGTTGCAATTTTTACCACACTTTTGTGCCGAATTATGCCAAATTTGCTGCCCCCCTCACTGAATTATTGAAGGTAGGGAGAGATGCAGGCAAGGCAGGTTCAAAGGTTCGTGTCAAGTGGACTGACGAGTGCGAGGAGGCCTTCCATCACTTGAAGGCAGCCCTCTGCGAAGTCGCCACGTTGCATGTGCCCCAATTTGACCGACCCTTCTACATTAGAACCGACGCATCTAGGTACGCGATCGGAGCTGTCCTTGAACAGGTAGATGAGGCCACCGGCGATCACTACCCTCTTGCATTTTGGTCTCGGAAGCTAGCCCCACGCCAAATGCAATGGTCGCCGCGTGAGCAAGAAACGTATGCCATCATCTGTGCTTTAAAAAAGTACCAATCGTGGGTTGGCACCAATCGAGTCGAGGTCCTGACGGATCATCGATCTCTGGAGTATTGGGCCACTGAACACATTGATACTGTCGCGAGCCCAGCTGGTCGACGGGCCAGATGGCACGAATTTCTCTCTCTGTTTGACCTCCATGTGTCGTATTTGCCTGGAAAACACAACACGGTAGCGGATGCTCTGAGCCGATGGGCTTACCCCGCCTCAGAGGGGCTGCAAAGTACCAACATCCATGGTACGGAGCAGGACCGCCATGTAATCATCGAATGGGATCAGGAAGAAAAGAAACTCATTCGACGTGCATGCATGCAGTGCGCTGTCAAACAGCACGCATTGCCGTGTCACGACATCACGGCCATCACAGATCCAGCGCAGGCTCACGAGATCTGCACCAAAACGATGAAAGTCGTGGAAAATGTCACCGATCCCTCCACAGGGAGTGTGAAACGGTTTGACTACACCCGACGAGTAAATCGATTTCGGTTGATCGAGGGCATTAAGCGCCGAGATCCGGCCAAAACTCCACCCCTGCCTAAGGATTCCCTGATCATCCGTGACTGGACGTCCGATTACCTGCAGGATCCCATGTTTAAAGAGGTCTTTGGAAATCTCAAATCCAAAGATGCTCACAGGGATGGGATTTTTGCAGAGTACTCGTTGGATGGGGGGAAGCTGTGGATGGAGGGTAAATTGTGTGTGCCAGACGCCCTAGCCCCCCGAGTGTTAAACTGGTGGCACAAATGGGAGTCCCCCCACGCACATGGCCGTCGACTGTGGTCGATGATTAAGCATAGGCTGTTTGGATCGAGGCTCTACACTCATTGCATGAAAGTAGCTGCCGGATGTGCCCAATGTGCTGTCTCGACGCCTCCCAGCGCGAAGAAGCACGGCCATCTGAGGCCTCATCCTATTCCGGAGCGTCTCTTTAACAGAGTCACCAGTGATTTCTTCTATCTCGGTGAACTCGATGACGAAGAGTGCCATTGGACTAACAAAAAAGTCAATGGTGTGCTCCTTATTCAGTGCCGTCATTCCGGCTACATTCAAGTGTTGCCTTGCAACATTGAGTCGATGACTGGCAAGGCTGCCGCCAAATGGTGCGCGCAGACCTGGATGGGAGGCTGGGACGTCCCATCCGAGGTGGTCACGGACTCAGGCAAAGAGTACACCTCCGAATGGTGGAGAGAATTGTGTGCTCGCCTTGGAATCCACCACCTCAGGTGTGAAATCCACTCGCATCGAGCGCTGCCTGGCGAAAGAGCCGGCCGCTCAGTTATAAATATGCTTCGTAAGGAGCTCGCGAGTGAGAAGGATTTCCACTGGCTTGAAGTTCTCTTCGCATTGCTTCGCCGTTACCACAACACGCCTTTGTATCATGGCCTTTCTCCAAATGAAATTGTCTTTGGACGAAAGAAGTGTTGGTGGAACATGCCGTTGAATAATCCTCGCCCCTGTAAGGATGCTTCGCTGTTTTTGGACGAAGTCCAACGAGCAGATAAATCTGTGTCGAAATTAATCGAAAAGCATCAGGCTGACTGGCTTTGGGTTCAAAATCAAGGTCGAAAAAACCCCCACAATTTTGAAGTCGATGATCGTGTTTGGCTTCGAAAATCCGAAACCACCCTGGACGGAGATGACAAGCTTCTTCCCTTGTGGGAGGGGCCATTTGCTGTTACAGCACGTCTTGGGGAGAACAGGTGGAGGATCCGTGTGGATGTCAGCAGGGAGATTGACGTTTCGGGCGATCGCCTCAAGAGAGAGATCCCCTCCCCCAAAGATCGAGTTAAACCCCTTTTTTGGACTGCAAAACACTTGTCCGATCGGGTAATCGAAGGGGGAAAGTACGAACTCAAGAGGATTGTTGAAGCAAGACGTGACGCCAAGGGCGAATGGGAATTTCTGTGTGAGTGGAGGGGCTTTGATCCCAGTCACAACAACTGGGAACCAGCCCAATCTTTTGTCCATGGATACACCAAGGGGTTCATCGACTTCCTCAAGAAGCACCCCGAAATTGGTGTACTCCTGACAGATTGTTTGTCGAAACCAGACAGACAAGTGGAGAGCGACGGAAAACGACCTGTGGTGAATCGAGATCCAGCCTTTTACGGCCCTCAGCAGCCACATTCCAGGGCTGATCCGTCGATCCCCCCTCCTGTGGTCAGGCCAGCCCAGGAGCCACATGAGGACCAAGCTTCAAGTTCGGCCGCTGATCTGCAGCGCCCAAGCCGTACGAGGGCTAGGCCAGACAGGTTGGTGGTCACATGCATTCGTGCTTGGCCGAATTGAGAAGCCATCCTACCACATTCTGCTCAATCCACTGTTCATTCTTTCTGTTTATGTCATGATGTGGAGAACTGCGAATGTTTGATAATTTGACGTCAATCAACTTTTCTTTGGTCTCCGTTAGGCAGACAAGGCGTAGATACGCTGACGGAGTGTGCTGCCGTGTTCAGAAAAAACCAAACTCAGGCTTAATTCAGGCAGATTCGGGGTAATCTTGTCTCTGTTGGTCTGTGCATCTTTGGAATTTGGCTACTCGTGCAGATGGAAGCAAATGTACATAATCAAAACGCTGGCCAGCGACATTCACCCCTACAGGTATCCCCTGTAGTACTGGCTGCCCTAGAGGCGACGCCAGGAACTCAGATCACACCTTCATTTGCTGTGATGCTGACACCAAAGTCCAGATTCAGATCCAGGATCCTCAAATTTACCTTGAATTTCTCAGGTTTGTCCATCATTCTGTACAACAGTGGAACCAAAGTACGAAACCCAGACGTCAATTGTTCAGACAATCTTCATCTAGGAGCTCTAGGGACTTCTAACAGCAACCTCTGAAGTCCGTAAGCTTCGTTGTATTTTTGGCACACGCCAATGTGAGCTCAATTCGACCAGAAACTGTCGAGAATGGTGAATCCAAGTGTCTTGTGGGACTTCATCGAAAGATTGGCCTTGTCCAAGTCGATTGACACCACCGCCACTGTAAATTCGGTGTCTCTCAGTTATATACTGTCAGTAAAGTGCCTTCAGTGAACCTTCGGCGCGTTACATGCCAAGGATCCAGGGCCAGCATGTCCCATCATGATGCATCATCACATGATCCACATTTTGATAGAATCTGTTAGATGCTCGCGAACCAACGTGCCGGAAAGCACAATTGAGCTGAATAAACGACAATATATATTTACTTTAGTCTAAACGAAAGTGTTAGTAGTTTCAGTTCCAGACATTCCGCTACATTTCACCTTCATCTCAGGGAATGTACTCATGTTAGGACAATTTAGACTGATTTCCTTGTCATCTCCTCACATTCCTCGAAGATCTGTCGACGGCTTTGCCTAACTTCGTTGACGCTTATGATCTTCTGTGCATTTAGGGTCTGTAGACTACATGTGTATTTGTTTAACCTCTCGGTGATTGCTCAATCCCCTTCATCTCTGCCCGATTTCATTCTCATTTTGCTGAATCTTGTGATCATCCACCAGATGCGCCAAATCTGAGCCACATGCTGTACTTTTCAGAACGACAAAAGCGGGATAACACGATGTAGAGTTCGGCGAGGACACCGTAGCGTGCCCGCGACAGCGAAACTGTGCCAGAGCGCTGAGATGTCACTCCAATTCTTGATCCCCCCACTCAATCCACCAATAATCTACCTCATTCTCAACCAATGCATGGTTTGGTATCGATTCTCGATACGTTTACATGCTTTTTAGCCCGTGACCTAATGTTTTACTGCACGGAGGACTGTTCGTCACTTCTCATTCTGTCTCATTTCAGGTTCATCCAGCCTGATTCAGTGCCAATTCAGCCCAATTCAGGTCAGATCAAGCAGATTTCGCCTCATCGAGGCTACATTTCTATGTTTTTCTGGGACTTACCCGCACTACGTTCTTCGTTGACGTAGCGACACACCCCAGTGTGTTTTTGGAGGGGGAGTGTAAGTGCGGCTAGCCCCATCTGCTCAGATTTTCAGACATTCTGCCCAGATTGGCTACATTTTGGTCATTTTCTTTGCTTCGGCGGAATTGCCGCCTCGCAGCTCAGTCACAGGATATTTCCTATATATTTCTGATATGCCGGATTTGATTCCGCGGTCCATTTCCCGTAAATCCGCCGCATTCCGCTATTTTAGCTGGAATCGCCATTTGCCGTTGACGCGCGCTCGCGGCCCAGATCGGCCATACAATTTTACATAAATGGATTATTTAAATTCATTCAGTCAGTTTCGGACACTCAGATGTATTTAGAATAATTCCCCTCAATTTTCTTCATAGACTGGGATTTTCTGCCGGACCACAATCAGCATGGACCTTGCTTCTGTTGTCGCTGCTCTCGCCTCCGTTGGTGTTCGTGTATCCGGTTCCAACCCCAATAACAACATCCAGGGAGACTCCTCGCGTGCCTGCCCCACTGGTCTTGCCGGCCCCGAGCCCTCCGGCACCCACATCGACCCAGGGCAGCACTTTCACCCACCTATGATTTTAGCAGCTGTTTTTCCCCAAAATTCAAAAAGTCAGCAAAAGGCAGATATTCGCGGGAAATGACCTACTTTTTTGGTTTCTACGGCCCCAAAATAGGGGGGGAGGGTTCCTCCTACCCGGCTTTTGTCCAAAAATATCAAAAACCCTGAAATTTGGCCTATTTTGGGGTATTTTTGCCTGCTCTGGGCTGGTCCTGCAGAACAGTGCTGCACACCAGTGTACCTGCCTATAGAGGATTTTCGACAGAAATTGCCCTTTTGTTGGGATTCTCTTGCCCCAAAATACGGATGGGGGGATTCTTTCCACCCGAGCCTTCTCCTAAACCATCAAAAACCCTGGAACTCGGCCTTTTTTGGAGTACTTTTGTCTGTTGTGGGGTGGTGCTACATAACAGTGCTGCACACCAGCGTACCTGTATCCTATAGTATAGGCACAAAAATACCATGAAAAGAGGTTTTGTACCCAAAAAGACCAAAGGAAACCTTTTTTCTTTTATTCTGCACGCTCAAAATAGGAGAGGGGGGTTCCTCCTACCCGATTGTTGTCCAAAAATACACTGTTTTTGGCCAAAAATTGGCAATTTTTGGCCATTTTTGGACTAAAACTGTTTTTTTTCTGTGCTGACGGCCCTGCAACACCAAATAGGTTGCTCCAATACAGTTCCAAACACATTTCACTGGATTGGGCACCCTAAGAATAGGGTATGGGGCCCTAAAACTCACGACCCCGGCTAAAAAAACACTATTTTCGGCAAAAAATTGGCAATTTTTGGCCATTTTTGGGCGAAAACTGTTTTTTTTTGTGCTGACGGCCCTGCAACCCCCAATATGTTGCTCCAATACAACTGCAAACACGTTTCAGTGGGTCCTTTCCGACGCCGGCGGTCGTCAATGATCTCACAAACCGTTCGTGCAGTCTTTCGGCAAAAAGTTGGCAATTGCTGGCCATTTTTCGGCGAAAACTGATTTTTTTTTTGTGCTGGCGGCCCTGCAACCCCCGATATGTTGCTCCAATACAACTGCAAACACGTTTCAGTGGGTCCGTCCCCGACCCCGGCGGTCATCAATGATCCTACAAAACGTTCGTGCATTCAAATCCAAGGAACCACCAACGGTAATGAAAACAAAGGACAATCGCAACAAGCCGCACCACTCTGAGCATCTGAGCATCTGGTTCTCTCAATCAGTTCAACATCGCACAAAGTGCATAATGAACACAGAGCTCAGGCATCTGCACTTCCAGAGATATGATCCTGCCGTATTCACAAACACGGCAATAAATTTAAATCACCAAACTCTAAACAGCACAAAGTTCTTTTTTGGGAGAGGGAAAAAAACAAAAGACATATATGCAGGCGCTGCTAATAGGGCCGGTACATTGGAAAACCAAAGGGCTGCATGCTGCTCATCGTCGAACAAAGCTGCTGCATGGGCTGCATGGGCATTTGGAGCTGGTGCATGTTCATGGCTGGCATTGGCATGGCCATGGGCATGGCAACTGGCATGTTCATTTGCAAAGGACCCATATGCTGCTGCTGCTGCTGCTGCTGCTGGGCCTGCTGGTGCATCTGCTGGTGCTGCTGCTGCTGCTGCACTTGGGTCTGCATCTGCATCTGCAGCTGCAACTGCTGCTGCTGCTGCTGCTGCTGCTGCCGCTGCTGCTGCTGCTGCTGCTGCTCCTGCTGAAACACCTGCCCAGGGGGGTTTGGAGACACCTGTTGAGACACTTGAGACACCTGCTGAGACATGTGCTCTCCTGACTCCCGTTTAACCCTTCCTTTTTTTCGGGTATTTTCACTGTTTTCACCTTGCCCGCGTTTGCGCTTCAGGGGGTTTGTTCGGTTGTTTTGTTGTTGGGTTGTTTGTTGCAGTGCAGCCAAGAGCCGCTGAACAAGGTCAGCCTCTTGTTTTACCGTCCCACTGCCCGTCTCTTCCTTCTTTGGCTGTTTGCTTGGTGGGCTGTTGTTTTTATGGCCTTTTGGTTTTGGTTTTGGTTTCGGTTTTGGTTTCGGTTTTGGTGGTGGCTTTGCGGTCGATTTCCGTTTCGGGTTCGGTTTGGGTTTCCCATTGGTAGTGACAGATTCCTTCTTCACTGCTGTGGTAGTGAGGTTTGTGATCTCAGGGAGACGTGTGCTCCGCCGACTGTCCTCATATGCCAGTTCACGCTTGGCCTGGTGCGGACCGCAGGACTGACACCTCTGAGGAAACTGGAAATAAATGCACTGCCCGGAATACAAACCTTCCATCCAGGTCTTCCCTGCTTCACAGCCCTGCTTGTCAGCCAGGGCAATTTCTCTGAGGCTGGATTCTGAAAACCGTAGAAGGGATCTGAAGTCTGCCTGCCCTGCCATACAGCAAAATGCACAGACGCCGACAACATCCCAGGAAGCCGGATTGGTAGGAATCACGGCTAATACTAAAACAGTGACGCCCCGTTCAAGCTGGACTGTCCACCTGCCTGGGAACAGGGGCTGCCCTTTTCGCGACAGACCGGGACAACGCACAGTGGGCCTCCACAACAATTGGGTGTGCAGCAGAACCGAAGCATCGCTTAGGCCGTCATACATCTGCACAGTGTCACCGTGCTGCAGGTCACTCCAGGTCACACTGGACGGCCGTAAATGTTTGCTGATCCAACAGCTATCGTCGGGCACGAATGGTGCATTTTGCGAATTCGAGAATGGTACAGCAGCAAAAAAATTAATGCCTGGACACAACTTTGGCAGCATCCAGTGCTTTTCAACTGGCAGAAACAAAGTGTCACCTGGTGACAGTGACAGAGGGGTTGCGCTGTACTGAATTGTGTCAAGAGTATGCATTACGCAAAAATGACTGGCCTCTCGGCCCAAGCAAACAAGACAAATCATTAGCACGCTCTCCATGTTAGCCAGCTGACAGGGGACCGGACGATCTGTGAGCGTTATCACTTGGGCAGCACCGGGGCAAGCCATTCCGAGCACAGGGCAGATCCGCTCAAGATGCTTGATGATGTCAGCAGCAGGGACTCCACAGGCCCTTGAGCCCCCAGTCACGTCGTACCACAGACTTCTGCCCAATTTTTGAATTGCGTCAATCAGGGGCTTCATCAACGCCAGCGGCACCCCATTGGCTCTCTTCAATGGATCCTGTGGACGACAGAAGTGGAGAGAGATACAGAGGGGTACTGAAAATATCAGCATGAATACGTTCCAAAATCTACCCCAATCCATAAACAATGAAAGATTAGCAACATTAGCAAGAAATGGCCAAAAATAGTAAATCTATCACAAGCCAAGGGATGTGGTGGCAAGAAGGTGGTATACCGCTAATTGTCAGCTGGCAATTTCGGTTCATGCGTGTACCAGAGAGTTGGAGACAGCCAGCCTTGCCTCCACAGCCCCAACCAGAGCCTAACGTGCTTCATGATCTCCACCAGCCCCACTGGGCATTTCCCTCGTGGGCGAGAGGGGCGTTTTTGCACGATCTTGGAGTGGGGCTGGTGGACATGCTCGCCCCCCTCCGATGACATGCCCACGAGGTTGCCATGTTTGCGTAGCCGGGGGGTGTAGTGCTCCAGAAAGTAATGAATTGGGACTCCAAACCGGCGCAGGGGAAACCCGAGGTCCCAAAAGAGCTGGTGTGCTTCACGGCACATGTCATCACGCTCGTCAACACCCTCCGGACTCCAGCTGTTCAGCTGGACCATCAGAATCCGCATCAGTTTCAAATATCGGTGTATTGGGTCCTGCAGAACCTCACCGTTCCGTTTGACTGTGAGACCATTTGCCGTTCGTGGGAACAGATCAGCTAGGGCTTTCCAAAAAGAATCCTCCTTCAGGATATCCTTCGTGACAATGTTTGGGGGTGACCAGTCCCTTTTGCCAATAGCTTCTTTGAAAGGTGGGTAGTATGGAAAGCGCGTAAAATGTTTCTCCAAAATTGTCTTCAATTGGACAGTGTATTCCTCAGGCAGGTTTGCTCTGGTCCAGAACCACAGGGGGTGGATCACCCCGTTTGCCAACACGTGATTGTTGCAGTGGTGTACATCATACACGCTGTTGAGGCGACATTTCATGAGGCGAAAGAAGGGAGCGCAGCGTGAAGGGTAGTTGTGAAAATCCCGCAAAGGCTGCCGTATCCAATCAGGGTGCTTCCAGAGTTTTCTTGAACCATAGCACTCCACACAACAGCAATCTGCTGTTGGTGGAGGCGTCCCTGTGGTTCGGTAGTAGGCGGCATAATCAGGAGAAAAAACCAGCTCCATGCTTTCACCACCCCAGCCGCTCTCCAACGCCTTCTCAAGGGCCGGAAGCAGGTCCATGCGCTCAAACTGCGACGAGGTTGTGATGTGATCATCCTGGTCCAGGTATCTTGCAAGGGGAAGTTGCAGAAGGAGTTGGTGTGGCTGACGTGCTTGCGGTAGATGTACGCTCAGCACCTGGCATTTGCGGCGCCCATACATTTCATTGGCGTCAAAAAAGACGCAGAGCTGCGGGGTTCTGACAGCGTCATGCAGGCAGCCATGTGCTCTTGCGAGCTCCAAATACAGTGGAAGGGCGGTACTCGGGTCTAGGTACGCACCTACCGGTGTGGTAGCAATCCCCATGTCGGCTGTCAAAAGCTGCATGAGTTTGGTCACGCCTGTCCTTTACACCCCCTGACCATTGCCATCATTATTTCTGCGCGCGCGAATGAAATCTTCCCATGTATCATGGGTCGTAAACTTTGCAATGAGGGTATCCCTCAATTGCTCAAATGTGGCCGGTCTTGCCCTCAGTCTGTCTCGATTCAGTGATCGCTTGACTGCATGCTCCGTAATCAGGTGCCCGCAATGCAACTGCTTCGCATACGACCTCACAAGGCTGCGTCTGTTGGCCAGAGATTTCTGTGAAAGCTGCCATTCAGGCAGTTTGGGCCGTCCCGGTCTGGAAGGTTCTACCATCTTAGGAGAAAGAAAATCAAAAAACAGCCTACAGCAACGTGGAGTGGTATGCGAAATAGTTGCTACAACGCTGATTGGTGCCTGCACCCAAGTACCGCCCTACCATTGTATTTGGAGCTCGCAAGAGCACATGGCTGCCGGTCTGGAAGGTTCTAGCATCTTAGGAAAAATAAAATCAAAAAACAGCCTACAGCAACGTGGCGTGGTATGCAAAATAGTTGCTACAACGCTGATTGGTGCCTGCACCCAAGTACCGCCCTGCCACTGTATTTGGAGCTCGCAAGAGCACATGGCTGCCTGCATGACGCTGTCAGAACCCCGCAGCTCTGCGTCTTTTTTGACGCCAATGAAACCTCGCATGGATCCTGTTCTCTGTTGCCAAGGCTTTGAAGAGTTGCTGATGTGGTGGCCGTTGGACAGGCAGATCATCCTACATTTTGCTGAGGGGTACAGTGACAGGAATGCAAAAACCTTGAGAGGGTCTGTTTGCTTTCGGCTGAATGGTGGAGGCGGTGGAAGAGCGATAATGTCGGGACCCTCGCTTTCGATCTTGCGCTCTGATGCCGTGTTGACGTTTTGCGCTTGGCGGTTCTCGTGTCGCTTCTCTGCTTCCTCCCGTTCGGTGCGCTCCTGGGGACATGCAAAAATCTAAATCCTATCTCCGTCAATTGGAAAGAAATGAACACGATAGGTATGCACAGAATCAAGAGAGCGTTACTGCAGAACTTTGCATGGTTACCTTTTGCTGTTGCTCCTCATCCCCTTGCTTTTGACGCTTTGCCGCCTCCGCCTTCTTTCTGTCCGCCTCCTCTCGTTCGGTGCGCTCCTGGGGACATGCAAAAAACAAAATCCTATCTCCGTCAATTGGAAAGAAATGAACTCGATACGTATGCACAGAATGAAGAGAGCGTTACTGCAGAACTTTGCATGGTTACCTTTTGCTGTTGCTCCTCATCCACTTGCTTTTGACGCTTTGCCGCCTCCGCCTTCTTTCTGTCCGCCTCCTCTCGTTCGGTGCGCTCCTGGCGACATGCAAAAAACAAAATCCGATCTCCGTCGATTGGAAAGAAATGAACACCATACGTATGCACAAAATCGAGAGAGCGGTACTGCAGAAATTTGCATGGTTACCTTTTGCTGCTGCTCCTCATCCACTTGCTTTTGACGCTTTGCCGCCTCCGCCTTCTTTCTGTCCGCCTCCTCTCGTTCGGTGCGCTCCTGGCGACATGCAAAAAACAAAATCCGATCTCCGTCAATTGGAAAGAAATGAACACGATACGTATGCACAGAATAGAGAGAGCGGTACTGCAGAAATTTGCATGGTTACCTTTTGCTGTTGCTCCTCATCCACTTGCTTTTGACGCTTTGCCGCCTCCGCCTTCTTTCTGTCCGCCTCCTCTCGTTCGGTGCGCTCCTGGCGACATGCAAAAAACAAAATCCGATCTCCGTCAATTGGAAAGAAATGAACACGATACGTATGCACAGAATAGAGAGAGCGGTACTGCAGAAATTTGCATGGTTACCTTTTGCTGTTGCTCCTCATCCACTTCCTTTTGACGCTCTGCCGCCTCCGCCTTCTTTCTGTCTGCCTCCTCTCGTTCGGTGCGCTCCTGGGGACATGCAAAAATCAAAATCTGATCTCCGTAAATTGGAAAGAAATGAACACGATACGTATGCACAGAATCGTGAGAGCGTAACTGCAGAATTCCGTGTGCGCTCCTGGAAGGTTACCTTTTGCTCTTGCTCCTCATCCGCTTGCTTTTGACGCTTTGCCGCCTCCGCCTTTTTTATGTCCTCTTGTGCTCCGTCTCGCGTCTCCGCTTCCTCTGGTTCGGTGCGCTCCTGGGGACATGCAAAAATCAAAATCCCATCTCGGTCGGTCGGAGAGAAATTAACGCGATATGCATGCACAGAATTGAAAGACCCTAACTGCACAACTTTGGAACGTTACCTTTTGCTGTTGCTCCTCATCCGCTTGCTTCGGTCGGTGCGCTGCCTCCGCCCTTTTTCTGTCCTCTTCTGCTCTGTCTCGCCTCTCCGCCTCCTCTCGTTCGGTGCGCTCCTGGGGACATGGGCTCTCTGCCTTTCTGGGCTTCTCAACCTGAGTGGCACGAAGTTACACAAAGCACCGAACTGTTGGCCTATGAAGCGTGTCCCACCGGCCCAAATCCCAGCCAGCGATATTCACGGGTTGTGCCACCCATGCGGTGGGTTGATGGTCTATGTGTGAGTCACAAACATTTAATGCACCGCAAGCAACAACATCAACAAGCATTGAACAGCAATAGATGCCTGTCGAATGCTGCTCATTGATATGTCCATGGGTTTGAAGCTCACTTGCGGTTTGTGCGGTGGAAACAGCTTTTGGATTGTGAAGCCTCCAGTCTTACTTCTGTCCTCAAGCGCTCGAAGAATCTCTGGTATCGTTTTGGAACTCATACCGCTAACACACAGGTTCTCGCAGAGTTTGATCAAATAATGTTTTGAGTAAGCACTTGCCTGCTTAAACAGCTCCATACGCGTCATATGCTCAGTTGCCTCGGCTATTCTTGATGCCAACGCTTCCTCAGACACATCGGGTGACCTACTCTTTTTGGTATACTTCCTCAACTTTGGGGGCTTTGGTTTAGTTTTCTTGTTCTTTTCCTTTTTGGCTTTGGGTGTGCCACTTGCGCCATCCTCCGAGTTGTCGCCATCGTCACCATCGTCCTCATCATCACTACTTTCATTTTCCGAGCTCTCATCAGAAGGTGCCTCGCCGTAGTCGGATGTTTCATCACTCGGGACGTCACACCAATCGTTGAAGAAGGCAGGCAATCCAAGAGGAAGGGTTGGGAAGACGTCAGCGCGTTTGAACCAATAGAAGTACTTATTTGGGAACCTCATGCATAGGTCGTTCTTGTTTGGTTCCGGTATTTTTTTCGGTATAATCAGCATTCCGTACCAAAACAAGACCCGCTTTTCACCGGTTTGCACATTGGTGGACATGCCACATTTGATGTAATTGAAGGTCCCGACTTCAACACTTTGGTCTTCCTTAACACAATGCCCTGCATGGAGCCTTTCTAGCTCCGGGTCCAAACTTTCGCAATTTTCCCATGCTCCGCCTTCTCCTTGTTCCGCCCCATCTTCCACGTCCCCCTTGCCTATATGACAATCGGCAGGCACCAAGGCTGGCATGTCAGGCTTTGGAATCACAACCTTTTTCTTCTTGGAAGGAGCCATTGCTTAGCCCTGTGGGTTGTACCAAAGGGAAATCACATTTTGTCGCCATGCATGCTCCCATGACCATTCGTTCACCCTTAGTTCACTATCTTTTCACCCTTTGCTCACCCTACCTAGGAAGGCATAATACACACAAAAAGCACGCAACAAGGGCATGAAGGCAGTAAGACAATCGTTGCTTACGTATGAACCATATGGAAATGGACCACAAACGGTGCAAAATAGGGCCAAAAACACCTCAAATGTTCATCGCTCATCCCATTCTTATGCACATAGTATCATATTTTATGTACAACGATGACACACGGAGAAAGAAAATTCTCAAATGGCTCAAATAGTTTCAAGCCTACCTATGAACCATATGGATATTGGATCACAAACGGTGCAAAATAGGGCCAAAAACACCTTAAATCTTCATCGTTTATCCCATTCTTATGCACATACTATCATATTATATGTAGGACCTATCATACAAATGCTTACAATAACAACCTAAGCCCCAAACATGTGTGTGTACGGTGATAGGCACGCAAAAGCCCACCTATGACCCATATGGAAATGGACCACAAACGGTGCAAAATAGGGCCAAAAACACCTCAAATGTTCATCTTTCATCCCATTCTTATGCACATACTATCATATTTTATGTAGTTCTTATCATTCAAATGCATACAATACCAACCCAAGCCCCAAACATGTGTGTGGACGGTGATAGGTGATCAAAACCCTACCTATGAACCATATGGATATGGAGCACAAATGGTGCAAAAACGGGCCAAAAACACTTCAAAACTACATTGTTCATCCCATGCTTGTGCCCGTAGTATCATATTTTATTTCTTACCCAGCATTCAAATGCTTACAATACCATCCTATGCCCCAAACATGTGTGTGGACGGTGATAGGTGATCAAAACCCTACCTATGAACCATATGGATATGGAGCGCAAAAGGTGCAAAAACGGGCCAAAAAAACCTCAAATCTACATCGTTCATCCCATTCTTATGCACATACTATCTCATTTTATGTAGTTCTTATCATTCAAATGCATACAATACCAACCCAAGCCCCAAACATGTGTGTGGACGGTGATAGGTGATCAAAACCCTACATATGAACCATATGGATATGGAGCGCAAAAGGTGCAAAAACGGGCCAAAAACACCTCAAAACTACATTGTTCATCCCATTCGTATGCACATACTATCATATTTTATGTCGTTATTATCATTCAAATGCATACAATACCAACCCAAGCCCCAAACATGTGTGTGGACGGTGATAGGTGATCAAAACCCTACCTATGAACCATATGGATATTGGACCACAAACGGTGCAAAAAAGGGCCAAAAACACCTCAAATGTTCATCGTTCACCCCATTCTTACGCACATACTATCATATTATATGTAGGACCTATCATACAAACGTTTACAATAACAACCTAAGCCCCAAACATGTGTGTGTACGGTGATAGGCACGCAAAAGCCTACCTATGAACCATATGGAAATGGACCACAAAAGGTGCAGAATAGGGCCAAAAACACCTCAAATGTTCATCTTTCATCCCATTCTTATGCACATACTATCATATTTTATGTAGTTCTTATCATTCAAATGCATACAATACCAACCCAAGCCCCAAACATGTGTGTGGACGGTGATAGGTGATCAAAACCCTACCTATGAACCATATGGATATTGGGCCCCATGGTGCATGAGAAAGGGATGAATAGCCTAGAATAAAGGCAAAACATCGCTTGTCATGTAGGCTTCTACCAATGGTGATGACAATTTGTTCATATATCACCTCTATACCACCTCTTACAGCCCTGTAAGGCCCTCTATATGGCCTCCATAGACCCTAAAACCATGTAAAAAAGTGGTTTTTGGGTAGAGAAGCGTGAATTTCTCCAAATCTGTGCCTGCCAATCTGGATTTTTTTAGGTCAGCAGCAAGGTATTTATCTCGGGAACACGCTCATGCCTTTACTTTGCTTCCAACTGCGAAAAAAAGTGGACTTTTTGGCGATTTTCTATTGCGCACGGCGGTCGGGAATCTGAAACTCGCGTACGCGGCAGTTGCTGACAGTTTATCTGCGGCTCCAGCTTCAGCGACAGCATAATTTTAATAAAAATTCGAGAAAACATAAAAACAACAGTACTACTGTGTACAGTTTGATATCGCGGTTCTGAAAATGCATGATTTTGAATTTTGGGAAAAAACAGCTGCTAAAATCATAGGTGCTGGGCCTCTTGGCTCCTGTTCACCGGTGTGCCCGCTCGGTGCGTTGTTTCGCGTGTGCGGTGTCCTGGGCCTCCTGGCTCCTGTTCAACAGTGTGCCCGCTCGGTGTGTTGTTTTGCGTGTGCGGTGTCCTGGGCCTCCTGGCTCCTGTTCACCGATGTGCCCGCTCGGTGTGTTGTGTCGGGTGTGCGGTGTCCTGGGCCTCCTGGCTCCTGTTCACCGGTGTGCCCGCTTGGTGTGTTGTGTTGCGTGTGCGGTGTCCTGGGCCTCCTGGCTCCTGTTCACCGGTGTGCCCGCTTGGTGTGTTGTGTTGCGTGTGCGGTGTCCTGGGCCTCCTGGCTCCTGTTCACCGGTGTGCCCGCTTGGTGTGTTGTGTTGCGTGTGCGGTGTCCTGGGCCTCTTGGCTCCTGTTCACCGGTGTGCCCGCTCGGTGTGTTGTGTTGCGTGTGCGGTGTCCTGGGCCTCCTGGCTCTTGTTCACCGGTGTGCCCGCTCGGTGTGTTGTGTCGCGTGTGCGGTGTCCTGGGCCCCCTGGCTCCTGTTCACCGGTGTGCCCGCTCGGTGTGTTGTGTTGCGTGTGCGGTGTCCTGGGCCTCCTGGCTCCTGTTCACCGGTGTGCCCGCCCGGTGTGTTGTTCTGCGTGTGCGGTGTCCTGGGCCCCCTGGCTCCTGTTCACCGGTGTGCCCGCTCGGTGTGTTGTTTTGCGTGTGCGGTGTCCTGGGCCTCCTGGCTCCTGTTCACCGGTGTGCCCGCTCGGTGTGTTGTGTTGGGTGTGCGGTGTCCTGGGCCTCCTGGCTCCTGTTCACCGGTGCGCCCGCTCGGTGTGTTGTTTTGCGTGTGCGGTGTCCTGGGCCTCCTGGCTCCTGTTCACCGGTCTGCCCGCTCGGTGTGTTGTTTTGAGGTGCGGTGTCCTGGGCCTCCTGGCTCCTGTTCACCGGTGTGCCCGCTTGGTGTGTTGTGTTGTGTGTGCGGTGTCCTGGGCCTCCTGGCTCCTGTTCACCGGTGTGCCCGCTCCGTGTGTTGTTTTGCGTGTGCGGTGTCCTGGGCCAACTGGCTCCTGTTCACCGGTGTGCCCGCTCGGTGTGTTGTATTGGGTGTGCAGTGTCCTGGGCCTCCTGGCTCCTGTTCACCGGTGTGCCCGCTCCGTGCGTTGTTTCGCGTGTGCGGTGTCCTGGGCCAACTGGCTCCTGTTCACCGGCGTGCCCGCTCGGTGTGTTGTGTTGGGTGTGCAGTGTCCTGGGCCTCCTAGCTCCTCTTCACCGGTGTGCCCGCTCGGTGTGTTGTGTTGGGTGTGCAGTGTCCTGGCCCTCCTGGCTCCTGTTCACCGGTGTGCCCGCTTGGTGTGTTGTGTTGTGTGTGCGGTGTCCTGGGCCTCCTGGCTCCTGTTCACCGGTGTGCCCGCTCCGTGCGTTGTTTCGCGTGTGCGGCGTCCTGGGCCACCTGGCTCCTGTTCACCGGTGTGCCCGCTCGGTGTGTGGTGTGCGGTGTCCTGGGCCTCCTGGCTCCTGTTCACCGGTGTGCCCGCTCCGTGTGTTGTTTTGCGTGTGCGGTGTCCTGGGCCAACTGGCTCCTGTTCACCGGTGTGCCCGCTCGGTGTGTTGTGTTGGGTGTGCAGTGTCCTGGGCCTCCTGGCTCCTGTTCACCGGTGTGCCCGCTTGGTGTGTTGTGTTGTGTGTGCGGTGTCCTGGGCCTTGGCTCCTGTTCACCGGTGTGCCTGCTCCGTGCGCTGTCTCGCGTGTGCGGCGTCCTGGGCCACCTGGCTCCTGTTCACCGGTGTGCCCGCTCGGTGTGTTGTTCTGCGTGTGCGGCGTCCTGGGCCCCCTTTGCTCCTGCTCACCGGCGTGCCCGCTCGGTGTATTGTGTCGCGTGTGCGGTGTCCTGGGCCTCCTGGCTCCTGTTCACCGGTGTGCCCGCTCGGTGTGTTGTGTTGGGTGTGCGGTGTGCTGGGCCTCCTGGCTCCTGTTTACCGGTGTGCCCGCTCGGTGCGTTGTTTCGCGTGTGCGGTGTCCTGGGCCTCCTGGCTCCTGTTCACAGGTGCGCCCGCTCGGTGTGTTGTGTTGCGTGTGCGGTGTCCTGGGCCTCCTGGCTCCTATTCACCGGTGTGCCCGCTGGGTGTGTTGTTTTGCGTGTGTGGTGTCCTGGGCCTCCTGGCTCCTGTTCACCAGTGTGCCCGCTCGGTGTGTTGTTTTGCGTGTGCGGTGTCCTGGGCCTCCTGGCTCCTGTTCACCGGTGTGCTCGCTAGGTGTGTTGTGTTGGGTGTGCCGTGTCCTGGGCCTCCTGGCTCCTGTTCACCGGTGTGCCCGCTCGGTGTGTTGTGTTGGGTGTGCGGTGTCCTGGGCCTCTTGGCTCCTGTTCACCGGTGTGCCCGCTCGGTGCGTTGTTTCGCGTGTGCGGTGTCCTGGGCCTCCTGGCTCCTGCTCACCGGTGTGCCCGCTCGGTGTGTTGTGTTGGGTGTGCGGTGTCCTGGGCCTCCTGGCTCCTGTTCACCGATGTGCCCGCTCGGTGTGTTGTGTCGGGTGTGCGGTGTCCTGGGCCTCCTGGCCTCTGTTCACCGGTGCGCCCGCTCGGTGTGTTGTGTTGCGTGTGCGGTGTCCTGGGCCTCCTCGCTCCTGTTCACCGATGTGCCCGCTCGGTGTGTTGTTTTGCGTGTGTGGTGTCCTGGGCCTCCTGGCTCCTGTTCACCAGTGCGCCCGCTCGGTGTGTTGTTTTGCGTGTGCGGTGTCCTGGGCCTCCTGGCTCCTGTTCACCGGTGTGCCCGCTCGGTGTGTTGTGTCGGGTGTGCGGTGTCCTGGGCCTCCTGGCTCCTGTTCACCGGTGTGCCCGCTCGGTGTGTTGTGTTGGGTGTGCGGTGTCCTGGGCCTCTTGGCTCCTGTTCACCGGTGTGCCCGCTGGGTGCGTTGTTTCGCGTGTGCGGTGTCCTGGGCCTCCTGGCTCCTGTTCACCGGTGTGCCCGCTCGGTGTGTTGTGTTGGGTGTGCGGTGTCCTGGGCCTCCTGGCTCCTGTTCACCGATGTGCCCGCTCGGTGTGTTGTGTCGGGTGTGCGGTGTCCTGGGCCTCCTGGCTCCTGTTCACCGGTGTGCCCGCTTGGTGTGTTGTGTTGCGTGTGCGGTGTCCTGGGCCTCCTGGCTCCTGTTCACCGGTGTGCCCGCTTGGTGTGTTGTGTTGCGTGTGCGGTGTCCTGGGCCTCCTGGCTCCTGTTCACCGGTGTGCCCGCTTGGTGTGTTGTGTTCCGTGTGCGGTGTCCTGGGCCACCTGGCTCCGGTTCACCGGTGTGCCCGCTCGGTGTGTTGTTCTGCGTGTGCGGCGTCCTGGGCCCCCTGGCTCCTGTTCACCGGTGTGCCCGCTCGGTGTGTTGTTTTGTGTGTGCGTTGTCCTGGGCCTCCTGGCTCCTTTTCACCGGTGTGCCCGCTCGGTGTGTTGTGTTGGGTGTGCGGTGTCCTGGGCCTCTTGGCTCCTGTTCACCGGTGTGCCCGCTCGGTGCGTTGTTTCGCGTGTGCGGTGTCCTGGGCCTCCTGGCTCCTGCTCACCGGTGTGCCCGCTCGGTGTGTTGTGTTGGGTGTGCGGTGTCCTGGGCCTCCTGGCTCCTGTTCACCGATGTGCCCGCTCGGTGTGTTGTGTCGGGTGTGCGGTGTCCTGGGCCTCCTGGCCTCTGTTCACCGGTGCGCCCGCTCGGTGTGTTGTGTTGCGTGTGCGGTGTCCTGGGCCTCCTCGCTCCTGTTCACCGATGTGCCCGCTCGGTGTGTTGTTTTGCGTGTGTGGTGTCCTGGGCCTCCTGGCTCCTGTTCACCAGTGCGCCCGCTCGGTGTGTTGTTTTGCGTGTGCGGTGTCCTGGGCCTCCTGGCTCCTGTTCACCGGTGTGCCCGCTCGGTGTGTTGTGTCGGGTGTGCGGTGTCCTGGGCCTCCTGGCTCCTGTTCACCGGTGTGCCCGCTCGGTGTGTTGTGTTGGGTGTGCGGTGTCCTGGGCCTCTTGGCTCCTGTTCACCGGTGTGCCCGCTGGGTGCGTTGTTTCGCGTGTGCGGTGTCCTGGGCCTCCTGGCTCCTGTTCACCGGTGTGCCCGCTCGGTGTGTTGTGTTGGGTGTGCGGTGTCCTGGGCCTCCTGGCTCCTGTTCACCGATGTGCCCGCTCGGTGTGTTGTGTCGGGTGTGCGGTGTCCTGGGCCTCCTGGCTCCTGTTCACCGGTGTGCCCGCTTGGTGTGTTGTGTTGCGTGTGCGGTGTCCTGGGCCTCCTGGCTCCTGTTCACCGGTGTGCCCGCTTGGTGTGTTGTGTTGCGTGTGCGGTGTCCTGGGCCTCCTGGCTCCTGTTCACCGGTGTGCCCGCTTGGTGTGTTGTGTTCCGTGTGCGGTGTCCTGGGCCACCTGGCTCCGGTTCACCGGTGTGCCCGCTCGGTGTGTTGTTCTGCGTGTGCGGCGTCCTGGGCCCCCTGGCTCCTGTTCACCGGTGTGCCCGCTCGGTGTGTTGTTTTGTGTGTGCGTTGTCCTGGGCCTCCTGGCTCCTTTTCACCGGTGTGCCCGCTCGGTGTGTTGTGTTGGGTGTGCGGTGTCCTGGGCCTCCTGGCTCCTGTTTACCGGTGTGCCCGCTCGGTGCGCTGTTTCGCGTGTGCGGTGTCCTGGGCCTCCTGGCTCCTGTTCACCGGTGTGCCCGCTCGGTGTGTTGTTTTGCGTGTGCGGTGTCCTGGGCCTCCTGGCTCCCGTTCACCGGTGTGCCCGCTCGGTGTGTGGTGTGCGGTGTCCTGGGCCTCTTGGCTCCTGTTCACCGGTGTGCCCGCTCGGTGCGTTGTTTCGCGTGTGCGGTGTCCTGGGCCTCCTGGCTCCTGTTCACCGGTGTGCCCGCTCGGTGTGTTGTGTTGCGTGTGCGGTGTCCTGGGCCTCCTGGCTCCTGTTCACCGGTGTGCCCGCTCGGTGTGTTGTTTTGCGTGTGCGGTGTCCTGGGCCTCCTGGCTCCTGTTCACCGGTGTGCCCGCTCGGTGTGTTGTTTTGCGTGTGCGGTGTCCTGGGCCTCGTGGCTCCTGTTCACCGGTGTGCCCGCTCGGTGTGTTGTGTTGGGTGTGCGGTGTCCTGGGCCTCCTGGCTCCTGTTCACCGGTGTGCCCGCTCGGTGTGTTGTGTTGCGTGTGCGGTGTCCTGGGCCTCTTGGCTCCTGTTCACCGGTGTGCCCGCTCCGTGTGTTATTTCGCGTGTGCGGCGTCCTGGGCCACCTGGCTCCTGTTCACCGGTGTGTCGCTCGGTGTGTTGTTTTGCGTGTGCGGTGTCCTGGGCCTCTTGGCTGCTGTTCACCGGTGTGCCCGCTCGGTGTGTTGTTTTGCGTGTGCGGTTTCCTGGGCCTCCTGGCTCCTGTGCACCGGTGCACCCGCTCGCTGTGTTGTGTTGCGTGTGCGGTGTCCTCGGCCTCCTGGCTCCTGTTCACCGGTGTGCCCGCTTGGTGCGTTGTGTTGGGTGTGCGGTGTCCTGGGCCTCCTGGCTCCTATTCATCGGTGTGCCCGCTTGGTGTGATTTGTTGTGTGTGCGGTGTCCTGGGCCTCCTGGCTCCTGTTCACCGGTGTGCCCGCTCCGTGCGTTGTTTCGCGTGTGCGGCGTCCTGGGCCACCTGGCTCCTGTTCACCGGTGTGCCCGCTCGGTGTGTTGTTCTGCGTGTGCGGTGTCCTGGGCCCCCTGGCTCCTGCTCACCGGCGTGCCCGCTCCGTGTGTTGTTTTGCGTGTGCGGTGTCCTCCCCCTCCTGGCTCCTGTTCACCGATGTGCCCGCTCGGTGTGTTGTGTTGGGTGTGCGGTGCCCTGGGCCTCCTGGCTTCTGTTTACCGGTGTGCCCGCTCGGTGCGTTGTTTCGCGTGTGCGGTGTCCTGGGCCTCCTGGCTCCTGTTCACCGGTGCGCCCGCTCGGTGTGTTGTGTTGCGTGTGCGGTGTCCTGGGCCTCGTGGCTCCTGTTCACCGGTGTGCCCGCTCGGTGTGTTGTTTTGCGTGTGTGGTGTCCTGGGCCTCCTGGCTCCTGTTCACCAGTGTGCCCGCTCGGTGTGTTGTTTTGCGTGTGCGGTGTCCTGGGCCTCCTGGCTCCTGTTCACCGGTGTGCTCGCTCGGTGTGTTGTGTTGGGTGTGCGGTGTCCTGGGCCTCCTGGCTCCTGTTCACCGGTTTGCTCGCTCGGTGTGTTGTGTTGGGTGTGCGGTGTCCTGGGCCTCCTGGCTCCTGTTCACTGGTGTGCCCGCTCGGTGTATTGTGTACGGTGTGCGGTGTCCTGGGCCTCTTGGCTCCTGTTCACCGGTGTGCCCGCTCGGTGCGTTGTTTCGCGTGTGCGGTGTCCTGGGCCTCCTGGCTCCTGTTCACCGGTGTGCCGACTCGGTGTGTTGTGTTGCGTGTGCGGTGTCCTGGGCCTCCTGGCTCCTGTTCACCGATGTGCCCGCTTGGTGTGTTGTGTCCGGTGTGCGGTGTCCTGGGCCTCCTGGCTCCTGTTCACCGGTGTGCCCGCTTGGTGTGTTGTGTCGCGTGTGCGGTGTCCTGGGCCTCCTGGCTCCTGTTCACCGGTGTGCCCGCTTGGTGTGTTGTGTTGCGTGTGCGGTGTCCTGGGCCTCCTGGCTCCTGTTCACCGGTGTGCCCGCTTGGTGTGTTGTGTTGCGTGTGCGGTGTCCTGGGCCACCTGGCTCCTGTTCACCGATGTGCCCGCTCGGTGTGTTGTTTTGCGTGTGCGGTGTCCTGGGCCTCCTGGCTCCTGTTCACCGGTGCGCCCGCTCGGTGTGTTGTTTTGCGTGTGCGGTGTCCTGGGCCTCCTGGCTCCTGTTCACCGGTGTGCCCGCTCGGTGTGTTGTGTTGGGTGTGCGGTGTCCTGGGCCTCCTGGCTCCTGTTTACCGTTGTGCCCGCTCGGTGCGTTGTTTCGCGTGTGCGGTGTCCTGGGCCTCCTGGCTCCTGTTCACCGGTGCGCCCGCGCGGTGTGTTGTGTTGCGTGTGCGGTGTCCTGGGCCTCCTGGCTCCTGTTCACCGGTGTGCCCGCTCGGTGTGTTGTTTTGCGTGTGCGGTGTCCTGGGCCTCCTGGCTTCTGTTCACCGGTGTGCCCGCTCGGTGTGTTGTTTTGCATGTGCGGTGTCCTGGGCCTCCTGCCTCCTGTTCACCGGTGTGCCCGCCCGGTGTGTTGTGTTGGGTGTGCGGTGTCCTGGGCCTCCTGGCTCCTGTTCACCGGTGTGCCCGCTCGGTGTGTGGTGTGCGGTGTCCTGGGCCTCTTGGCTCCTGTTCACCGGTGTGCCCGCTCGGTGCGTTGTGTTGCGTGTGCGGTGCCCTGGGCCTCCTGGCTCCTGTTCACCGGTGTGCCCGCTCGGTGTGTTGTGTTGCGTGTGCGGTGTCCTGGGCCTCCTGGCTCCTGTTCACCGGTGTGCCCGCTCGGTGTGTTGTTTTGCGTGTGCGGTGTCCTGGGCCTCCTGGCTCCTGTTCACCGGTGTGCCCGCTCGGTGTGTTGTTTTGCTTGTGCGGTGTCCTGGACCTCGTGGCTCCTGTTCACCGGTGTGCCCGCTCGGTGTGTTGTGTTGGGTGTGCGGTGTCCTGGGCCTCCTGGCTCCTGTTCACCAGTGTGCCCGCTCGGTGCGTTGTGTTGCGTGTGCGGTGTCCTGGGCCTCCTGGCTCCTGTTTACCGGTGTGCCCGCTCGGTGCGTTGTTTCGCGTGTGCGGTGTCCTGGGCCTCCTGGCTCCTGTTCACCGGTGCGCCCGCTCGGTGTGTTGTGTTGCGTGTGCGGTGTCCTGGGCCTCGTGGCTCCTGTTCACCGGTGTGCCCGCTCGGTGTGTTGTTTTGCGTGTGTGGTGTCCTGGGCCTCCTGGCTCCTGTTCAACAGTGTGCCCGCTCGGTGTGTTGTTTTGCGTGTGCGGTGTCCTGGGCCTCCTGGCTCCTGTTCACCGGTGTGCTCGCTCGGTGTGTTGTGTTGGGTGTGCGGTGTCCTGGGCCTCCTGGCTCCTGTTCAACGGTTTGCTCGCTCGGTGTGTTGTGTTGGGTGTGCGGTGTCCTGGGCCTCCTGGCTCCTGTTCACCGGTGTGCCCGCTCGGTGTATTGTGTACGGTGTGCGGTGTCCTGGGCCTCTTGGCTCCTGTTCACCGGTGTGCCCGCTCGGTGCGTTGTTTCGCGTGTGCGGTGTCCTGGGCCTCCTGGCTCCTGTTCACCGGTGTGCCGACTCGGTGTGTTGTGTTGCGTGTGCGGTGTCCTGGGCCTCCTGGCTCCTGTTCACCGATGTGCCCGCTTGGTGTGTTGTGTCCGGTGTGCGGTGTCCTGGGCCTCCTGGCTCCTGTTCACCGGTGTGCCCGCTTGGTGTGTTGTGTCGCGTGTGCGGTGTCCTGGGCCTCCTGGCTCCTGTTCACCGGTGTGCCCGCTTGGTGTGTTGTGTTGCGTGTGCGGTGTCCTGGGCCTCCTGGCTCCTGTTCACCGGTGCGCCCGCTCGGTGTGTTGTTTTGCGTGTGCGGTGTCCTGGGCCTCCTGGCTCCTGTTCACTGGTGTGCCCGCTCGGTGTGTTGTGTTGGGTGTGCGGTGTCCTGGGCCTCCTGGCTCCTGTTTACCGTTGTGCCCGCTCGGTGCGTTGTTTCGCGTGTGCGGTGTCCTGGGCCTCCTGGCTCCTGTTCACCGGTGCGCCCGCGCGGTGTGTTGTGTTGCGTGTGCGGTGTCCTGGGCCTCCTGGCTCCTGTTCACCGGTGTGCCCGCTCGGTGTGTTGTTTTGCGTGTGCGGTGTCCTGGGCCTCCTGGCTTCTGTTCACCGGTGTGCCCGCTCGGTGTGTTGTTTTGCATGTGCGGTGTCCTGGGCCTCCTGCCTCCTGTTCACCGGTGTGCCCGCCCGGTGTGTTGTGTTGGGTGTGCGGTGTCCTGGGCCTCCTGGCTCCTGTTCACCGGTGTGCCCGCTCGGTGTGTGGTGTGCGGTGTCCTGGGCCTCTTGGCTCCTGTTCACCGGTGTGCCCGCTCGGTGCGTTGTGTTGCGTGTGCGGTGTCCTGGGCCTCCTGGCTCCTGTTCACCGGTGTGCCCGCTCGGTGTGTTGTGTTGCGTGTGCGGTGTCCTGGGCCTCCTGGCTCCTGTTCACCGGTGTGCCCGCTCGGTGTGTTGTTTTGCGTGTGCGGTGTCCTGGGCCTCCTGGCTCCTGTTCACCGGTGTGCCCGCTCGGTGTGTTGTTTTGCTTGTGCGGTGTCCTGGACCTCGTGGCTCCTGTTCACCGGTGTGCCCGCTCGGTGTGTTGTGTTGGGTGTGCGGTGTCCTGGGCCTCCTGGCTCCTGTTCACCAGTGTGCCCGCTCGGTGTGTTGTGTTGCGTGTGCGGTGTCCTCGGCCTCTTGGCTCCTGTTCACCGGTGTGCCCGCTCCGTGCGTTATTTCGCGTGTGCGGTGTCCTGGACCACCTGGCTGCTGTTCACCGGTGTGCCGCTTCGTGTGTTGTTCTGCGTGTGCGGTGTCCTGGGCCTCTTGGCTGCTGTTCACCGGTGTGCCCGCTCGGTGTGTTGTTTTGCGTGTACGGTGTCCTGGGCCTCCTGGCTCCTGTTCACCAGTGCACCCGCTCGGTGTGTTGTGTTGCGTGTGCGGTGTCCTGGGCCTCCTGGCTCCTGTTCACCGCTGTGCCCGCTTGGTGTGTTGTGTTGCGTGTGCGGTGTCCTGGGCCTCCTGGCTCCTGTTCACCGCTGTGCCCGCTCGGTGTGTTGTTTTGCGTGTGCGGTGTCCTGGGCCTCCTGCCTCCTGTTCACCGTTGTGCCCGCTCGGTGTGTTGTGTTGCGTGTGCGGTGTCCTGGGCCTCCTGGCTCCTGTTCACCGGTGTGCCCGCTCGGTGTGTTGTTTTGCGTGTGCGGTGTCCTGGGCCTCCTGGCTCCTGTTCACCAGTGCGCCCGCTCGGTGTGTTGTGTTGCTGTGCGGTGCGTCGCTGCGGGGCGCTCACTCGTCCATCCGGACGGCGGCTATCGTAGCCGGCAGTGGCTTGGTACCCTCCGGGCGCAAACACGTCCATCCAGACGGCGGCTGTTCGTAGCCGGCAGGGGCTGGGTACCCTCCGGGCGCGCACTCGTCCATCCGGACGGCGGCTGTTCGTAGCCGGCAGGGGCTGGGTACCCTCCGGGCGCGCACTCGTCCATCCGGACGGCGGCTGTCCGTAGCCGGCAGGGGCTGGGTACCCTCCGGGCGCGCACTCGTCCATCCGGACGGCGGCTGGCGTGCGTGTGCTTGCTCTTTTTGGCCGGGTCGGGCGGGCCGGCCTCCCGGGCGCGTTGTGGTGCGCCTCACCTTTTCCTTTGGCCGCTTTGTCTTTCTGCTTTGCTTGGCCCCCTCCGGGCTGGGGTTTCCCCCCTCTTTCTCGCTGCCCTTGCCGTTCCTCGTTGCCTTGGCCCTGTGCTTTGGTTGTTGTTCTCGGCCTCCTGCTGCCTGGCTCTTCGTCCGCTCGCGCCTCGTTTGTGTCTCCCGCTTGGCCGTTGGCTGCTCTTTGGTGGTTTCTCCCCCCCCCCCCTCCCCTTTTGTGTCTCGCGGTTTTCGTCGCTCCTGCTTGGTGCCTTGGTGTTTTTTTTTGTTTTTTTTTGTCAAATGGGGAGAAACAGGCTTAGATGTTGGAGATGGGAGAACCTACAACCCGTGAGCACCCGTAGGCCCTCACATGGCTATGACTCTCGAGCCATCCCTTCAACCCGAGCACTGTGCCACCCTTCTTCTTCTTCCCCTGTGCTCCCGTTGTCTCCGGCTTTCTCTGGTTTCCGGCCCCGGGTGCCCTGGGCCTCGGCGCTCTGCGTTGTTTGCTTTGTCGGCCTTCCGCTTCTCGGCTCTGCATGCGTTTGTCCCTCTTTCGTGCTTTCCGCCTGGCTGTTGGCTGCTCCCTGGTGGTTGCCCCCCCCCCCCCTTTTTGTCTCGCGGTTTTCGTCGCTGCCGCTCGGTGCTGTGTGCCGTGTGCTGTGTTGTGCTGTGCGTCCCTGGGTGCGGTGCTGCGCCGCGCTGCTGCGCGTTGTGTCCTCCGGTGTTGTGCGGTCCTGTGCTGTGTTGCGCTCGTTGGGTGCCGCTGCTTGTTGCGCCGTGCCCTCTGGCGCTGCCCCTCGCCCTGGGGCCCTGTGCTCTGCGGCGCTGTGTTTTGCGGTGTTCCCCCGCGCTGTGTGCTCTGTGCTGTGTGTGTTTTGTCGTGGCGCGGTGGTGCGTGCTGTTGTTCGCCGCTCTGCTTTGTGCTGTGTGGGTGGTGCTGTGCTGTGCGTTCCCTGTCCTCTCCGCTCTGTGCGGTGCTGTGCTTCGCCGTGCTGGTGCGCTCGCGTTGTGCTGTTCGTGTGGTGCGTGCTGTTGCTGGCGCCTGGTGCTGTGGTGTGCCGTGGTGCGGTGCTGGGTCTGGTGGCCCGTGGTTGTCTGCTGGTGGCGTGTTTCGGTGTCGGTGTCCCTGTCTGGCCGCGTGGTCTGCTTCCCTGTGGTTGGTGTGGTTTGCTGTGGTGCCCTGCTTTCCTGTGTCGTGTTCTGTGGTGCTGTGCTGTCGCGTGGTGCTGTGCTGTTGTGCTCTGCTGTCGTGTTGCGGTGCTGTTTGGGCTTGCTTTGCCCTCCTGTGGGCTGTCGTGCTGTGCTGTGTTGTGCTGTTGGTTGGCTGTGCTGTTTTTTGCCTGGTGGTGGTGTCTGCGTGCTGTGGTGCTCCTTTCCTCGTGCTGTGCGTTCCCTGTCTTCTCCGCTCTGTGCGCTGCGGTGCCTTGTTGTGCTGGCTGTGGTGCCCTGCTTCCCTGTGTCGTGTGCTCTGGCGCTGTGCTGTCGTGTGGTGCTGTGCTGTCGTGCTCTGCTGTCGTTTTGCGGTGCTGTTTGTGTTTGCTTTGCCCTCCTGCGGCCCGTCGTGCGGCGCCAGTGTCGTCTGCGCTGTTGTTGGTGCCTCGTGCTGTGGCGTGTCCCTGTGCGTTGTGGTGTCTCCCTGGGCGTTCTGCGGTGTGGTGGTGCTGCTCTGGTGTGTCGTGGTGTCTTGCTGTGCTGTGCGTTGTCCTGTGGTGTCCCGCGCCCTGTGCCGTGTCCTGCAGTGCCGTGCTGCCCTGCGGTGCTGTGCTGGTTGGCTGTGCTGTGCGGTTGTCTGCGCTGCTGGTGTTTGTTTTTCCTTTTGTCCTCTTTTCCTTTGCTAAAAACCCCCGCCGTTTTTCCGTGCCTTTGAAAACTTCCTGAAAACCAAAAATTAAACTGTTTCTCTTTAGAAAATCAAACTCTACGCAACTCACGCACGCAGGCAAGCAGCAATACCAAGGTGAAATTTCTGACTTACGTGTTGCCACGCGACCGCGAAGATGGTGGTCTTGCTTGCTAGGGGCTGACCGCTTTTCCCCCAGGGCCGGTCGCCTAAGCTGATGAAAAGGGGTGAGGGGGGGCAGGAGGGAGGGGAGGTAGGTGCATGGAGAAGGAAAGAAAAGGAAGAGAAGCAGGGCGAAGGGACGCGGCGGCTTAGAAAGACTTTTCGAGTTTTACGCGCTGCTCGCGACGCGTTTTTCTTTGCGCCTACGGCTAGTTAGACGACGAGAGGGACGGCGTTAGGGTCTTACGAGCGTTACGGTTGTTACGGCGCTAACTCTTCACCTATTTCACGTCGAAAAATTTCTCGTCGCGTTTTTACGCGTTTCGCAGCGCGCTTTTCGGCCTAAGCGTTGTTTCTTTCAATTACCTTTAATTTCAGCTATTTAGAAAGTTTTTTCGTCGTGGTTGGGGAACATCAGCTCAAATTGCTGGTACTGCGTGAGTGAACCAACCCCTCTCCGATTGAGGTGGAGTCTACAGTATTTTGGGTTTAGTTGACTGGTTACAGCCTACGCTTGTCTCGTTGTGCCTCTGCTTGAGCCTGCATGTATGTTATCCTGTCATGTGTATTATGTATGGACTACTGTCCTGATGCTTTTCTATTTTTCTATCCACCTTTGGCAAGTGGACCCTTCTTGTAGGGAAGTGGGAGTTCCGTCTAGCCAGTATTTTGTGTTGTTTTTGAAATTGACTGAATTGACCAACCTTTCTTCTTGCTCCATTACCTCTTTTTTCCTCTCACGGAGTACAGTGTTTGAACGAGAGCCTACTCTCGATAATGCTTACAGGGATTGAGAAGAGTGCGATCTGCATTGTGCTGACTTACTGCCAGTTTAAGGTCAATAAGCTATGGCGAGCATGGCTTGGGGTCTACAAGTACTACAAAAAAGGCAGAAGTGCTACATACATGCATTCACAGGGGTTTAGCAAGCCATGTTTTTGGGCTGTGTTTACTTGTACTGCTTTGTCTGTAACGTTGGTTCAATGGCCAATGACAGGGGCTGGAGCGTTGGTAAACCTATAACCAGTAAAGCAACAGAAGCGGCGCTCGGGTTGGTCCAAACCTCTGGCTTCTGGACAGCCCCCTTATCTCTTTCAGAATGCGGGGGGGAAACTGCTGCTGTTTTGTCCAGATAGGGGATCAACTGTTGTCTGAACCTGATTTATGGTGACTGTGTCTAGGATTCCTTGTTCTGAACCAATGTCCAGGCAGTGCCTCCTGTTGGATGCCTGAAGG
Source organism: Eutreptiella sp. 'Long Island Sound 2002' (assembly GCA_964036045.1). Taxonomy (NCBI): domain Eukaryota; phylum Euglenozoa; class Euglenophyceae; order Eutreptiales; family Eutreptiaceae; genus Eutreptiella; species Eutreptiella sp. 'Long Island Sound 2002'. Next base: position 103,059,249 of record OZ038379.1, on the reverse strand, counting down.
ACCTTAGTACTAGGCGTTGCCAGGTTGATAACGCCCAGGCCAGCATGTCTTCTGCTGTACTCTTGTTCGCTATTCAGTGTGTATTTTCAGTACAGCACCACCGTGAGTGCCTCATCCCAAAAGACTGGAGTTTGGCGGGCCTGTGAGAAGACAAGTCAGCGCCCTCCCAGTGGGCGAAGAGAAAACAGTGCTTATGAGATTGACGCATTTTCCGAAGAGAGAAAACTGTGGGCTATTCAGCCGGTAAAACCCAAACGTACTAAGCACAACTCCTTGTGGTCAAATCACGGGCTTCAGGTCATCAGGCCTAGAACATGCAAACTGGGTACCAATGCGCAGCAACTGCCAAGTGGGGTGTACAACTTTGTTTGTCTGCATGTTTTTATCACGGTTCTGGGTCCAGACCACATGTACAAGTGGACTTCTTGTTCTGTTATGCGGAGGTTGACCCCGTCTACCGTGCAGAGCAGTTTCTTTCCTCCTAGTTCATTTCCTAGTTATTACTCTCGCCAATGTCTGATTCTTCGCTGGTACTTTGTGACACCCTGAGCGTATGTCTCTCCGTAGTGACGTGTACAGGACAGTCCTGAATTGTTTGCCACGGGTCCACTTAAGTGACTGTCAGTGGTACTTTGTTTTGTACTTAGTGGTCAAGACACAGTCTTGGGCAGGACACCACCTTCTTCAATCGGTGGCTACAGACACAGCCTGATTTCTTGTTGAAGTCCTGCCTTGTTTGTTCAGGTTAACCAAACATAAATCTCCTTTCGGTATCATGTACGCTGAGGTGCCCTGGCGACATTCCACGTTAAGCCACCTCTGGTTGGTTACGGAGGACACCCGCCGAAACCCATGTTAAGCTGAGGTTTTCCTGCTGTAGCCGTCGTATGTGATTACTACGGTGGGATACCGATACCTGGGGGCTACCCAATGCCATGAGCATGACAACAATTTTTCAGTAACCCCGTCCGTACCCGGAAGTGCACAACTCAAGTCGTGGAGACCTCTGAGGACACAGGGTGTGGGGGTAACGTCTGGACATTGTCGAGATAGCCAGAAGTGTAAGTCTGGAGGGACTATTCTGGCCACTTGACGAATAATTACGTCTGCACATGGTTGAGATAGCCAGGATTGTAAGTCTGTTATGACTGTCCTGGCCACTCGGCGAACTAGGTAACCTTCTGAAGTGAAATCCATGAGAACCTCTGAGTTGCCAGTTATCATAGGCGTAGGAGACGTGAGTACAGGTCTGAAACCACTGTGCGTCTAACGACCATGGAAATACCCTGTCATACCGGAAGCTAAGGGCTGAATATAACCAGTCTGTGCGACAGAAATGACCCATGAGGTACGTAACGCACCTGTTTAAGCCCTCGCTGCTGTCATTACCCTGAGACCCTGCTGAAGGTCCGGGAAGACGAAGGAAGGGAGGAGCAAGGGTAGTCAAGTTGGGGAGTCCAGAGCAGCACAACAGGCAGCCAGTGAGGAAAATACCCTTTGCCCATCAGTGATTGATCACCACTGCACCTGGGGGGTGTATGACCATTATGTCATGTATCCAACGTGCTGTTTTCAGCTTGTTGCGGGTCCCTGCCCCCTGTGATACCTTCTGTTTTTTTTTTGTATGAGCTATGCCAGTCCACGTGTCTCTACTAACTGTGTTGGTAGTGCTGCTGTCTAAGTCTAGTGAGACCAGGATGTCTTTGCTTGTCATTTAACAGGAATCTGCTAGCTGTACTGTGAGGGGATGTTCATTGAGTGTACCACGCGCCTTGTTTTGTTTATGCCCGTCGGGTATGGTGTTCCAGGAATTGGCCTTGAGGCATTTGCCTATGCCTTGTTTGGCAGACGACAATGATTCACTGTGCAATGGTGTCTCCTTGGGTCTTGCTAAGGGAGGTTCATTTTAGTGTGGGTTCACATCCCCGCACCTGCCGAGCTATCTCTGGAGAATGGTAGTAAGTCTCCAGTCTGAAGGTTTCAGCTACGGACTTGGCTCCGGCTGCACTTCAGTGTATGCACGATGCCTGCGAGGCTGGACGTTGTGCTGTCCTTTGGTGGCTCTGATGGCCTATAGAATTTGCATGGTGCGTTGTAATGTGAACCTGAGCGGACCTCTATGGCCTCTGAATGTATGATGCTGAACAACCCCCTTAAAGTTTGTTGGTACGACGATGCGGTATATGGATGCATTACTGCCCCCGTCTGCCAAGGCCAAATTTCTGACTTCCTTGAGCATTGCTTTGTAGCCTATTGTTTGAAATGTAGCTTTTGAAGTTAAAGGCCCTGTTTGGTGTTTGCCAGGCCGTGCGGCAAGGTTGTGTTGTATGAGTCGAGCGTTTGTGTAATTTGTGTAATGTAAACAGGGCTAAGTTCTGATGGTGTATCGGTATACTGATGTCAGAATTGTGACTGTGGGTAGTGTATAAGGAGCGAACCCAGCCTCTTCAAGGTTAGTAGTCCTCCTGTGGTGTTTGACTTGCGTCTCAGAAAATCTATGAATTTGCTCATGAGGAGTAATTCATGTGCATCACATGATGTGGAGTGTATGGTTGTATGTTCAATTGGTGTGCTTCCTCAAAATAACCGCTGTCCGAGTTGATAGTAGCATATCAGCTGCTTCATGCACTGTATGCATACTTCTGTCTGTATTTGATTTCTGTGCTATCTGGTCCCGACTGATGTCAGGTGTGTTGGCCCAGAGTCAGTCTCAGAGCATGCTTGCCCACAGGGTGCTGCATGTTCACCCTGAGGACGTAAAGGATGACGTTTCATTCAGCTTGACTGATCAATTGAGTACAGATTGCTGCATGTTCCTGGAAATTAGAAGCTCAGTTGGAGTACAATGACAGGGTCATTTTCCTGTTAATTTAAAGAAGGCCTGCCCGACTGTCTCAATGGTGCTCTTCGTTGGTCCCTTCCCCTGTGACAGAGACGCCTGTGCTCATTTAGCAGATGCCAGATATCCAAAGGCTTACTGGACTTTGTAACCCTTCTGTGTTCTTCAGAATGCAGAACCTTTACATGATGATGTGATTTAGCACGGCAGATTCAAAAAGACAGTCGCTTTGCAGTGCTTGCAGCCCCCGGGTACCACTATGCCTAAGAGTTTCGCCAGAGCCTCCTACTGGGGCATGACCCCTCTGAATTTTCTGTTTCCAGTTATTCCCTCTGCAAATGTACTGTTGGCTGCTGCGGTTTGTTGTTAGCTTGCCTAAGACTTTTAGTTGCAGGGTTTCCAAGGAAGCGGATTCCTGATATTTCAAGGAGGACCACGTGTCTGGAGACTTGTGTTCGGAAGCCCCCCTGGGTCTGAGCTGGAATATTCTCAGAGTGTGCGAGAAATGCAGAACTTTGGGTGAATTGCTTTGATTGCAATTGGCGTGGTGGGAGGCTCAGGAGCTTGTTATGCGGGCGAATTTGTTTGAACTGTCATGTTGTTTTCTAGCTTGCCGTGGTGTTTGCCCGGGTACAGCGCTTAGGATTTGCGCACCCCTGTGCCCCTGACCAGAGCGCCCCCTAAGACATTCTTACCTTTGGTGAGTCGTCTGGGGGGGAGTTATAAAAACTACAGGTACAGTGTTTAGGGCACTCTGGTTACATCTGCGATGCTGTCTTCTAATTCTTGTCTGTAGATAATGCCGGTGGTCTGTTATTGGTGGGATAGCTGGCCTGTCGCCGTCGCCATCGCCCACGTCTCAGTTCTTCAAGAGACATTTGATGCTGAGGGGAGTTTGTGGAATTATCGTCCTGATTTATCAATTTCGGAATGTCTTTTTATCAATACAATTATCTGATGCCTGAATGTAGATTTTAAAGCGGTATTTCTGTGCTGTGCGCATCACATTCATGTACATTCATTCAATGCGCATTATTAGCAATGTTCCGTGTCATGCGTGCGGAGTTTGGTGATTGGTTAAGCTTACGAGTGGAATGGTTTGGTCGAAGCATGCATTCTTTCATTCATGCATGTTCTCCACACATGCATACAAATAGTATATGCATGATATTGGTGTCGATGTATCCAAATTGTTATATGTTTCTCTTTGTTGCTTCCCTTATCTCTTTATAGGCATGTAGGCGGAGCTGAGCCTCGCCCATGCATGGGGCGACACCATGGATACGAGGCACGGGGGCCTCTTGGTGTGGGTATGGATGACTCAAGATTCAACCAGGTACGGCATAGAAAATAAAGATGCACGTATGCCGGACTGAGGAGTGCATTGCCTCAATGTGGGATTGTTGCTCTTGATTGTTGCTTCGCTTGGTTTTATGTTTGCTTGAATGTTTGTTATCACATTTTCAAGAGAAACTTTTTTTGCTCGTGTGCTACCAAACCCACTCCCATAATACATGAATACATATACACACACGATATACGTGCAAGGAACACTCACGTTTAGACATGCTTTTTCCATTTTGGGGAATAAGGCAATTTATATTAGATTGTTAGCAAGTTACAAAAGGAGTCGTCTACCTTTCTATCTTTCTGGCTGTCCTTCCTCAACGGCATCTGGTGAAAGCCGTGACAGAGATCCAGCACAGAAAACAAGCGACCTCTTGCCCTCTTGGCGATTTGTTCCTCAATGAGGGGAAGGGGGTGTGAATTTGCCTTGGTTTCAGGGTTAAGATTGCGAAAATCAACAACTATTCGCCAACCATCTATGGTGTTTTGGTCTGCAGGTGGCGGTTTCGGAACTGTAAATGGTGCACAGCACCACTCGCTGGTTACACAACCCTCAAGCCAACCAAATTCCCTGAGATTTCTTTCCATTATTTTTCTGAGGATCTCATGTTTCTGTCCATGGTTCTCATAGGGGCGCTGCTTCTTCGCCTTGTATCCTGCACGAAACTCGATGAAGGCTTCCCCGAACTGCCCACGGACAGGGGGATTTTGACTAACTTGCCAGAAAGGGTTGTGTCCTTTCGTTCCTCACGAAGCTCGACGAAGCCTTCACCGAACTGCCCACGGACAGGGGGTTTTTTGACTAACTTGCCGGAAAGGGTTGTGTCTTTCCGTTCCTCGAAAATCTTTTCTATTTTCCTGGAACACAACCCAGTGTCCACCTGATCGCCAGGAACTACTGTCGAAAAATCTCTGGCAATCTCCTCCACCTTAGCAGGAAGAATCTTCTTACGGATGGCTCGAAAAAGGTCCGTATCAACTGCCTCTTGAAGGTAGGTGGGTCCAGTGGCGGCATTTCAGAGATCATCTTCGTGATCAAGCCTCTCGAAAGGATCATTGAAAGCTTCCACAAGAGGTTTTTCGTAAAAAAAATCTGAATCTGCATTGCGGTTCAAAATTTTTCTTCGCCCGTGCACTGAAGTTTGTCTTCGATGTCAATCGTATTGGGGAATAGGGAGACGAGGCAGATCCGTTTGACGACGGATCTCCTTCGGCATCTGACAGAGAAAAATCGGAAAAATACATTCATCATCAGTACCAAGCTCAGCCTCAGATTCTGACCCAACACAAGATTCAGTCCAAGCATCAGCAGAAGGCAGAGTCAGGAAGCCTTCCATCCACCAGGAATGCGAGCGAACTCCAGGAGCTCTGTCGCAGGGGAACTGTGTCGTCTCTGGCGTACGTTCGATGTAGTCTACACAAATGTCCCGCAATTCCTGAAACCACGGCTTGTCGTCCCACAAGGGTACAACTAAAATCGCCTGGGTTTTATTGTGTTCGATTTTGTGGATGACCTGCTGGATTAAGTCAAACGGAGGATTAATCCATAACTTCTTGTCCCATTTTGGGGTACAAGCGTCGCGAAAGTAATTATCAAACCGTTTATTCTTACGATTAGCAAAAGCATCGTACTGTGGAGTAAAGAAATGATGCTCATAAAAATATTCACAAATAGCATCGCGCCATTTATCGACAACTCTGTAGGATGAAGAGTGCCAGCGCGAAGCGCGTCGTGGCTGAGAGTCCCTACGAAGACAGTCTAGCTCCCGGGAGCACTCAGTACTCCCATTCACCTCGGCAATGGTGACATTTTCTCCAAATTTTGGAGTAACTTTCTGCTTCAAAAATTTTTCTGCACTTTTAAACCCGGCGCGCAAAAAACGAAATTCAGGGCGCCCCAAGGGACCTGACTCCAGCAAAAAACAACGCCAATAACCTACGGGCGCCACCCTATTCTTGCGAAGCCAAGGATGGCCCAAGTAAAGGTCATACTTTATTTCGGCACGATAGAAGTAGTCATCCTTAAGGACAACTTCTCCAACTTTGCCGGCATCCCAAAGGTCCTGAGCGACCAAGTGGGCTGATATATAACAACCGCATTGTCCGCGTGAGAGAGAGTGTCCAGAAACTCCCGCCAGGGTAACGGGATGGGGCGAATCAAACACGCAGTCGTCGGGTAAGAAATGATTGGATTGGAGATTGACCTCCGACCCATTGTCACACAAGCAAGTGGCGAGGTGAAAATTGCCTTTGCAATCAGAAACCCATAGCTTTGTGATAAACTATCGGGCCCTGTGCTTCGACTGTACACCCACGTCGTGCACTGTAGCAGAAGGATCCGTTGCCGGATCCAGGGGAAAGGAGACAAGAGACCCTACATCGAGCAAGGGTCCAGAAGGAATCGGGGGGTCATGCCTGAGATCGCCTGGGGAGGGGCGATTTTCGTGGCTCCCCTAGGCGTTCTGACCTCCAGCGGCCACATCAACCTGGTGGATCCAGCCGGATTCATCAATCCACTCCTCATGAAGCGGATCATCAGCTGGATTCAAAGCATTTTCGACGTAATCTCGGTCTGCATCTGACACCTGATCTGCACCGGACAGCTGATCCACACGATGATTGCCGCTTCCACGGCCACGGCCGCCGGATGAGGGACCTCCACCGCCGCCAGGCCCCTTGCCCTTGCTTGAAGAAGAGGCCTCAGACGGGTTTCCCTTACCCTTGCCCTGGGATTCTTGGGCATTTCCTTTGTTTCCGCCGGATGGGGAAGGTTTGGCCTGGAATTCGATTTCCGCCACCGGGGGTGCCATTTTTATTTTTCTGACCACCGGACTGCCAACCGGAACCGGATGGAGTCCCATTTCCTGTTGCTTGGGAACCGCTTCGGCCCCCAAGGAATTCTGGTTCCACTAGAGGGAATCTGATTTCCTTTTCCAGCCTTCCCTCCATGCACCTGTCGGGCATTTCTGTCTGAATTCTAAGGGAGATTACTGACATTTTCCCTAATAATCTTGTCATCGTGGGCTGACCACCGTTGATTCTCCGTAGAATGTGACTTCGCTCGGTTCGTAGAACCGAGCAAAAGGCAGATGCCACACTCCTGCTGGAGACCTCTTGCATCATTCACTTTTTTGTTGCTCCTATTGGCGCCACCTTGGGTTTTTTGCTGGGAATTCTTACCACCCCCAAGGCCCCCATGGTAATTTACGTTGGCGGCGTCAGCGAGCCGCTCAACCTCTTCCCAGAACTCCTTCGGGGTGTACCAAAACACCCAATTTCTTGCCCTGAGGCGCTGCCCATGGAAGCTTTCTCCTCTTTGTTGTGGTTTACGACTTGGGAACTCTCTTGTCCTCTTGTTCCTCTTGTTTCTCGAAAATCCCAATCCCAAATCGACAAACCTCTGCGCAGGATCTTTAGACGTGGCACCAATACATAGACACTTCACAAAATCGAAGACAAAAACCCTGTCCAGAGATCGAAGTATCATACAGCACTTCATTCACGCAACTGGCATTTGATGCTTCTTATGATTCACAGGGTGCAGTTCGATTGCGACTGCCACTCGCGCATTCGCCGCGCTGCTGCTGTTCTAAGCCATCACACTACCCCCCCCTTGAGACCTCGCACCACCAAAACCACTGCAGCGGCCACGATGTGACCATAACCAGACCACAAACAAGCCGGCCAACACCAAATTGGCCGGACATGCATGGGTCAATACGGGAACGGCGTCCAATGGGTTGGCGACACCGTGGTGTGCCACGGGGGCGCCGACCACCATGCCCACGAAACCGTAACTCTATCACTACGAACACGACCAACCAACGTTAACAAACTACACTATACTACACTTGGACAAACCAAGATGCAACTAACCAGCACCGACACGCCTATGCCGGCTGCACAGACAGGATTTGACGATAAGACCACCGGCAGCAGCGCAACAGAACCCTCGCGAACCTAGCCGACCATGAGGCGGCGACGACAACTGCGCACCAACGACACCGCAGAGGCAGCCGCCACATGACCGTAGACAGACCACACGCAAGCCGGCCAACACCAAACCACCCAGGCGTGCACGGGTCGAAACGGGAACGGCGTCCAACGGGATGGCGGCACCGTGGTGCGCCACGCCCGCCGGCCACCATACCCACGAACACAACAGAACACCGCAACTCTACCACTACGAACGCGGCCAACCAACGTTGACAAACTACACTGCACTACACTTGGACCAACCAAGACGCAACTAACCAGCAGCGACACGGACGTGCCGGCTGCACAAACAACATTCGGCGATACGACCACCGGCAGCAGCGCGACGGAACCCAAACAAACCAAGCCAACCATGAGGCGGCCAAGACAACCGCGCACCAACCACAGCGCAGCTGCCGCCGCCACTTGACCGTAAACAGACCACACGCAAGCCGGCCAACACCAAACCAGCCAGGCGTGCACGGGTCGAAACGGGAACGGCGTCCGACAGGTTGGCGACACCGTGGTGCGCCACGCCCGCCAACGACCATGTCCACGAACAAAATCGTAACTCTACCATCACGCAACCGACCAACCAACATTAACAAACCACGCCGAGCCGTTAAACTACCGACGAACCAACCACGACGATCTACTCCGAACCCCCGGCCCCCCGGGAGAGCGCAAGCTCGACCGAGTCAGGAGGCGTGAGTGTGCGCCACGGCATGCGAGTCCCGTAGCACGTGCTTCTTCAAGTCGCTTCACCCCTACTGAAAATCAACCCAGGTGGGGGTGCCTGCAGGACAGGGCCTTTGGCCTGGCTCCCGGCCCCTGGGCCCCAGAATCCGGAGGTTGATGAGGATGTGCCATGGGACCCTCCCCCACGTAACATCCGCCCCAAGGAGAGGAATGTGAGACTTCGGTCGAACGTTGGTTACCTCTCTAGGCAGACCCGGCTGTAGGGTACTGCTCGCGGCGACCGAGCCCTTCCCCCATGTGGGGGAGCCGCTTTGTTGGGGCACGTGCAGTAGGGCTGTGGGTGGGTGAGCAAAAGCCCCTTGGTAAGACCCCCCGGCGGGGAAACCCCAGTCCCGAGTCGACCTACCTACCTACCTGCTGCTGTTCCAAGCTATGGCACTACCCCCCGCTTGAGACCTCGAAGAGGTCTCATTCTTCTGGGCGGGCGTCACATGGTCGCACCCGAAAGGGCAGGCCCAGAAGAAACATTTTTTGGACCTCGACATGTGCTGGCTACTGAAGCATAATAGTGGTCGAACCCCACACACTGAGGTACAGTACATGGTTTACCTGCCGTCTGCGCCTCAATTGTACGCCGTTTTCGACTCTGCCATGGTTGTGTCTTGGCGGAAGCTGCAGAAGACAACTTCAGCAGGCACACTGCACGGGAGCTACCCACAGCAAGGCTGTGGGCATGTCGAAATACCATAACATTGGGCACAGCTATCGAAGCTGAGTGCCCAGCAGACAAACAACCAACAGGCCTATACATCTGTATATTCGACAGGGCATATTAAGGCAGTCGACACCATTAATGGCGTCCGGACTGTCGAATCAGACATTACTTGGCATCCAGACTGTGGAATCAGCCATTACTTGGCATCCAGACTGTCGCATCAGCCATTACTTGGCGTTCCGACTGTCGCTTTAACAGTTTGTGCCCCACTCTAATGTGGGCAAGCCATCCACCTGGAGTCAACATACTTCGTGCACTTACTTCAGCGTCTCGACGCCAGCCATGAACTTGAAGGTGTCATGACCCGTGTAGTGTCGACGAATGTCGTTTTCGAGGGCACGCTTCTGAATCAGGACACCAGATCAATGATTGAGCCATCGAAGGTTGGGTTCACCAGGCCGGCCGTCGACGGGGCACTTGTACTGGAATACGAAGACATGTTCACAGGCAAGCACTCGAAATTGTCCCGGTCCCAATGTTTGTGCCTTGGTCGAATAGAAATCCCAAAGATTCGACAGCTTCCAAACGTCTTTGTTCCACAAATCCGTCCGATTGGTGGCCTCGGAGGAGAACGTGTCATGTCGACCGGTGGACCATCCATAGGTTTGCTTTGAACCAACCCAGCAGCCATGCTGTGATAGAACTCAGCAGTTCGCGTATCGACTCGCCATCATGGTGCGTCAGCATCGAAACTCTCCGAATCACGATGATGGCACTGACGCCATCAACTCCAGGGCCCAGGGCATATCGGTCAATGACCTCAAGTATGTCGGTTCGAGAGCTTTCCTCTTCGAGTCGACCGAGGTGTTGATGCACATACTGGCCGTCGGCGAGAGCACTCTGCAGAGCAGATGGAACTGCTTCTGCAGTCACAAGGCTCGAAGCCGTGTCGACAATGACCTTCATTTGCGCCAAGTGTTGGGGCTGGCGCAGACATTTCGGTGTAGGACTTTCACCAACTCCCCTCGCTCTTCCAACATCTAGCCCACTCTAGATCTCTCTTCCGAACACATGATGCCTCTCGTTAATTCATGTTGCACGCGTTCGGTTCGTTCGGAGCTGTGGATGGAACGTATCTCCGGTAGGTCCTGGGATGTTCGAGGGGTGGAGCTACAGGTTGTATGTGTCTGTGGGGCTCCACCAATCGATCTGGATCCACGCATGAATCTTCGGGGACTTCACGCTGCAAACAGGTGAGGTTCGTCAGGATGGAGTCGAAGGAACTCAAGGTACACAGGAGCCTCCTCTAGAGCTTTACTCAACTCCCAAGACCATGTGTCGTCATCCCATTCACAACGGTACAGGAACGTGCGGCGCTTTTTAGATCCCACTCGATGTCTAGCCAGGATCTTGACAAGTCGAGGGGAGTCCCCGGTTTTGACAGGTGGCATCGGGAATTCCCACACTGCCTGTCCCTCTCCATGGATGTAAGGCTTTATGCTGTCTGGATTGAAAACTCGGGACCCATCGAAGGGGGCAGGGATGTCCAGTTTAACGTTCTCGCCCTTGTTCAGTGCCTTCTTTATGTCGATATTCCGGCACCAACACCCACCATCGGTTCGCCACTTCAGGCACTCGAACGTGTCGGTCCATTTGTAGGACTACGTGCATTTGGCGTCGACGTTCCTCGGCAAGCATTACACGCAGGGAATCGAAGGTACGCTCAGCTCGCTGCATACAATCATTCACGGTCGAAGGCTCATGTGCATGGGAAGTCATTCGGGGAAAATCCAATGGAAAATGGGGTGTACGTCCCTCATCAATCTCGAACGGGGACAGCCGAAGGCTATTGGACGTCAGGTTGTTAAACTGGATCTCGGCGAACAGAAGTTCGACATCCCACTCGTTGTTACCAGAGATGCCATGTGTACGCAAGCGCTGGAGTATTGACTGGTTGCTGCGCTCCGGTAGGCCATTGCCTGGAGGACGGTTGGCTACTGTTTGGTGCATCTCGATCTTGAAACGCTGAGCCAACTCCTTCCACGCTTGGGACTCGAACAGCTTGTCTCGATCGGAAACAATTTTTCTAGGGCATCCTTTAACTCGAGTTATTTCACGCAGGAACACATAGATAAGGTCGTCGGCTGACATATCTTTGCGGCAGGGGATGATCATTCCATGCTTGGAGAATCGGTCGACCACAGTCATGATGGCGTCATGGCCCCTAGTGGTCGGCGGCAATCGTGAAACCTGAAGCCATGGACACACTATGCCATTTGGTGTCGAGCACCGGTAATGGTCTGGGCACTCTGGCAGTGTCGACACGCCGTGACTTAGCCGCTTGACACCCATCGCAACTTAAGATGTACCGCTCGACGTAATGTCGGAGATGTGAACAAACGTAGTCGCGCATCATCAGTGCGATGGTTCGAAGTACACCCGAGTGGCCATAGAACTCCGACTCGTGATACATAGCCACAATCGAGGTCACGAGCGTCGAGGGACAAGCACACGCTTGCCCATCATCGACAAATGGAAGAATTTTCCATCATCGAACGACAATTTGGCATCGCAGAGTTGGTGTCGTGCCGCAGGGCTTCGAACCGCGACTTCGTAGATGTGTCTCGTACGTGGGTCTTCTCGATAGGCTGCTGCCCGCACAGCTGTCGAAGTCAAATCCTTGCACTGATAGTGTCCCTGTACTCGACGGTGTGTACCTTTAAGACTCGACGGGTGCGGTGTGTTCGGCCCAACCTCAGGCAAGGGGACTGATTGTAGTGTACTGTCTCGGTGACGTCGACAGCGGCTCAGTTCTGCCAGGGTGGGAGCATATCGAAGTTCTTTGCCAAAAGTGACTTGAAGAGGGCGGTCCATGCCTACGTCGGGAAGGTCGTCGGTGTCGGGAGGCATGTCTGGCTCGTTGCCAGCATCATCGAGATGTACCTCTGTTTGGTGTGAATCATCCGCCAGAATCTCGTTTGATGGCACTCGCTACAGGTCCTCCGGCTCGACGGCTGTTGCGTTTGATGGTAGTGGCTCCAGGTCCTCCGAATCGACGGCTGGTTCGGTGTCGAATTGGAGGGCTGGTTTCGCATGTCCGTCAGCATCAGGTTCCTTCCCCACGGAGCGTCCGCTTCGAAGCGAATCGTACAGGTGGTCGTACGGTTGGGGCCACACTTCGTTGTGTGAGAACGAGTCCTTGAGCACATGCAGGAACTCATCGACAGGTTCTCCTTCAGGTGAAGCCCAGTTCTCGACCAAGGGTATTATTACAAAGCCCCGTGTACGTGTGGCATTTTCAATGTCCATCAACTGTCGTGGAGTCAGGCGGGAACAGGCGTCCGCTGCTGGATTCTCGAGGCCCGTCACATACCACAACACATCGAGGAACTGGGACCAACGTGCTTGTCGTGGTGTCAGCGGTCGAGGGCATGTCTTGAGATAACGAAGGGTTTCGAGGTCAATGTGCACCCGCACCTGCTGTGGTCCTAGAAGTAGATGGAACCACTGCTTCAAGGCTAACATGATGGCCAACAGCTCCTGTTTTCGAATCCGGTATGGTGTTTCGGCCGGTTGCATTTTCCGCGACATGAAGGCAATAAGTCGCATATGTCCCTTGTACTTCCCATGCGCGCATCGCTGCGCTAGCGTGGCACCCACGCAGTCTTTCGAACCATCCGTGTATGAGTGATACGGCTGTCGGGGGTCGATAGCACTGAGATGTGTCGCATTGATCATTGCTTGCTTCAGCTTGTCGAAGGAAGCCTGATGTACGGCTGTGCACTCCCACTCAAAATCTGCCTTAAACATTGCGGTCAGAGGGGCTGCAACAGCTTGGAAGCCTTCGACAAACTGCTTGTAAAATCTACACAACCCCATGAATTGTGGAACTTCATGAACCGTGGTCGGCGGAGGCCAACCTCGAATGACCTTGGTCTTTTCGGGGTCCATGTGCACTCCATCTCTGTCCATGATGTATCTGCAGAAGGGTACTCGACTCTGGAAGAACGTGGATTTATCGATGCAGTGAAACAGCTGGTGGTGACGGATTAGTTCATGTACCAAATCGAGATGTCGTTGGTTTTCATCCGCATTCTTCGAGAAGACGAGAATGTCGTCGATGTGCACCCATACGAAGATCCCCAAGTGGTCTGGAAGGACATCATTCACGACACGTTGGAACGTCGATGGCGCGTTACAGAGGCCAAAGGGCATAACAACCCACTCGAAGGCGCCAAATTGTGTGTTGAAGGCAGTTTTCTCAATATCTTCGTGGTGCATTCGGATCTGGTGAAACCCACTAACAAGGTCGATCTTCGAAAAAAGGGTGGAACCCCCCAGTGTACTCAAGATGGATTGGATCGATGGTAAAGGATACAGATCTCAAACAGTTCGCGCATTCAACGCTCGGTAATCGACGCACATACGCCATTTACCATTCGCTTTCTTCACCAGCAGGTGACCCGCTCCGTATGGACTCGAGCATGGTCTGATCTGACCAGATCGATGCAACTTGTCCAACTGTCGTCGAAGTTCATCTAGCTGACTCGGGTCCATTTTGTAAGGGTGCACCCACGGTGGATTGTCTTCCGAATCGAGGCGTATTCGATGATCTCTACCAGGTCGATGCGGAGGTAGGTCTCCATACTCCGCCTTCGCCCGGTCGTAGAGGTCCGCCCACTTGTGTAGTCGAATAGGCAGTTTGCGTCGGACGGGGTCAAGCCCGTCATTGTCATTGCTTGCTTGCATCTTATACCTTTGATCAAACGGCACTGCGCGTCGAGGCATGCAGCACAGAAACATCTTATCCCCCGTCAGATCAGCTGGACGGATCTGCCTTTTGAGTTTCGGCAACGAAATGTACTCAACCTCCATATCGCTGCACTCCTCATCGGTGATACCATCTTCCGCTTCTGACTCATCGTACATGTCACCACTGTGCTGAACGTGTGTCGGCGAGTGTAGGTCGGGGCGTTCCTTGGCATGTGGGGTATGATTTCCAACCGGACTCGCTTCGGAGGCACTGGATGACAGTATCGAAAGAAGGTCCAACTTCGAAGCGGCTTGAAACTGTAGCTGGGTGGAATGTCTTGATTCGCCATAAGACAACCGGTACGAACTCGAACCATGTTGGATGTCCGTGTACCGTTTCCTCCGGTTGACAGTTGGATTATAGCTTCGAAGCCGTGGTAGTCCAAGCACCACGTCCGGCAGAATCTCCAAGACCTTGAAGTGATGTCGAAATACGAGTTCTCCAACTCGAACATAGGCTCCCGTGTAGTATCGTACTTCAACTTGGACACCTCCGGCTGTTCAGACGAGTAAGAAACACTCACTGCCTTGTCTTTATTGGAGGGCTTGATCCAGGCCAAGCCCCCTCAAAACCCTTTTGTTGATGCTAAGACTAACTTAAGTATTTTTATCTCTCCTTTGAAGCCTAAAGTACACTTTCTCAAAGTAACCAGGGTTGTAACCCTAGTCCCCCATGAAGCTCACCCCTACCACTCAACTGAGCGGAGGTATCTTCCTTCATGGAGGATATACCGAAATAAAATAGGCATTTCATGCTTTAGGCCTTGGAGGTTAAGCCTAGTGGTCTCCCACCCCAAGACCCCTATACTCAACTGTTCCTACCACTTATTGTGGTTCTACTGTTTAACTGTTTCTGAATTCAGTTGCTTGGCCAAGTCACATTCTGTGTCTGGCCTGACACCTATGCTGCACATTCCTAACCAGCACCATTTCACCCAAAAGAGTGCACATGAAGTGGTTGATGCTATCTTGGAGGCTAGAGTCAGTCCAGTTTTCATATAAAGTCTTTTGTATTATCCATTTGTGATTGAATCTTTGTGTTTATACCTGCTTTGTCTACCTGCAGCCCTTCTGTGTTACACTGGATTTCAAACTATTCATTGATTCGATCGACATCCTGTTCTTGCTCTACTTGCTCCTTTGGTTTTGGGAATTCACCATCAAAAACCTGCAGGATTTCATCAAAATCTATAGGGCACTAATCAAGGACATTTTTCCGGTAGCAGAGGCAAACCCTGAGAACCTTTCGAACCGACTCTGAGCAGAAGAACAACAAAAACACACTGAACATGTCCTACCGAACCTGACCGATCAGAAGTGTACAAGTCCAACTATCTCACCCAGTGAGTGAACCGCCACTCAGAGCAGCATCTGGGTCTCAGGAAAATCCAGAGCACAGAAGGGCGGAACTAAATACGCCCAGAACAATCCCATTAACCATGGAAACCTTAGCGGCCCATGGCGAAGACAGCCTGCAAAGGCTCCGCAGGCGTGTCGAAGCTTCCATCGCCCGCTCGGCTTGTCCAGCTTCGTCTTCTTCCGAACTTGGAGTTGGTCCTGAAGAACAAGAGGACCTGCGAAGGAGGATGGACGAGTTCATGCTCCACGAAGAGTACCACCTGTCCACCGTAGGAGTAGATGGAGAACTACCTCTTGATGCCCTCGGGTCGCCGCCCCAAACTGAGATGGGCTCTTTCCTCTATTCTGGGCCATCTACAGACATAGCGGACACAGTATCACTACGGAGACGACCGAGAGTACACAAACACCCGAGAGCAAGGCATCCAGACCTGACGATAATGGATCCACCTCGCCCAGAGCCCACCCATGGGGCTCTGGATCGTACGGCCGAACTATTGGCCAAACTTCTATCCGGATCGGAAGACCCGGATGTGACAACTCTGTTGGAGGCTGTGAAGGCTAAATTGGGTATCACTGAACCCTTACCCAAGCCAGCGCCACTCTCACCTTCACCCGGATTGAGCACGTTGGCTGATGATCTCAAAAGATCAAGGGTGTCCAGGTTGCTACCTAAGGTCACTTGCCCCAGCCCTTTTCATCCACGCGCCAGGACAGTCCCTATTGCTGAACTACAGGAAGTGCCGGTGACGGAGACGGAGGAAAGAGGGCTGTCAGCCCTGGCACCTCTTGCCGGCGATTCACCTTTCGGCCTAACTCCGGGGGCTGGGAAGACGGGCAGACCTATTGCCCAGGCTAACATCAAGCTGGAACTGCCGGAGTTCAACCCCAAAAATCTGCCCGAATGGGCAGAAGAATTTGCTGAGTTTCTTTTGCTGACTGGCCAATCCCATGTGGATGTGGCCACCAAATGCTCACTGCTGACACGCTCATGCAAAAGAAAATTTTGCAAAAACAGGTGAAACAGATTGTGCAAACCTGTTCCACCTGGGCAGAGGTACTCGAAAGACTGGAGAAAACATTCCCAGTCTATGAGACTGACCTCAGTGTACGCACACAGATAGAGGAGCTACCTATGCTTCCTGAGTTTCCTTCCGCTGCGCGAGTTTCTGAATACGTGTGCGGCCTGGAGTATCTGTTTTCACGAATGAACGTGGGCTCCTACGGAGCCACTGAGCCCCACCTGTGGCTCATGAGTAGGATCCCCCAACGTACGTGGGATGATTGCCGCTCTACCTCTGAGAGGAAGAGTCGGACTAAAGAAGGTCCCTACCAGGACCGGCCCCCGCTGTGCCCCTTCCGCCTGGAATCCCCGCTGACTTGCTCCGGATCAATGCTTGCATTTATCAAAATCCAGGGTCCAAAACCAAAAATATAGAAAATAGAAAATACAATCCTCCTTCAACCCTGAATGGCAACCAGATCCCACAAGTATGGCAATAACCCAATTCGCAATCCAAATCAGGCTGCGGGCTTTCGTTCAGCACACCGGTATTCCCACGGTGGCGGGCATGTACAAGAATTGCACCAAGGAAGAAAGCCCTGAAATTGGCATATGAACACAAGTAAGGCAAAGTTGGGGACAGATGGAAACTTACACAATCACAGCCATAGACCCCTCATTCCCTGGACTCAAGACCTTCCCTTGACTCATCAACATGATGCCCTGAACCCAGTCCAATAAGATGGTTAAATGCCATATATCAAAAGTCACTACATAAACCCCAAAAATGTGTTCACTCCCAAGCCTCTAAATCCTAGCCCAATAGGGAAGGTGGCGTGTCATGGCCTAGAGTGGCACTCAGGACCATGCCCTACCCTGACATAACCTTGGTTGGACTTGGAGTCGAATGGGCTTAGAGAAATGACCTATGAGTTTGAACTCATAACATGCCAAAAAACTGCCAATTCACATCATATTGGCCATATATCAAAAATATGCTCAAAATTGAAGTTACTACTTATCCCAAGGCTCAAAGCATGCATGGAATCGAAGTCTAGTATTCATGGAGGATAGAGACCAAAGGTCAATGCCCATGTACATCCCCATTCTACCTTCGAAACCCTTTCGGATATGGGCGCCACGCACTGCCCAAGTCAGCCCATGATCTTGAGACCAATTCTTGAAATCCTTCGTGCGCCAAGCCAAATGGAGTACACGATCCGGCATATGGTGGTGTTCAACTCCGAAGCATATGCCAACATATGAACAACATACCATGGTTCGACTCTCCATAGGCTTCTTGCTGTTAGCTGACCAGGTGAGTACACAAAACGCAAAAATGAGCAAAAATTGAGGTCAAAAACATGAAAATATGGCCAAATACAAAGTTGTCATGATAGTATATCTCTATGCTCATCCATGATATCCGCTCATGATTCAATACACAAATGATTTGAACCATTTGCGAACAATTCCCCCACTTGGATCCCCAATCGGGCGCATGGAGATACCTTTGCCACTAATGTCTACATGCCCCATGAAAATGGGAGTGCACCCATGGACCTCTTTGTCAAACACACCATGAGCAATACATACGCGGTAGACTTGGTCTAGCGCTTTGAATTCCACAATTGGGACATAGGCAAAGCCCTTGTCACGTATGGCTCCCCATCTCTTCGGCCACACGAAGATATATAACATTGGCGTGAGCATATCAAACATATACCATGCATATAACAAATACCCTCAAAATGTGGCTCCCACCATGATATGCCATGTCCCTCCATTGACATAACTTCACGTTAAAAATACGTAGGAACCCAAGGAAAGTTGCTATGCAACCCCAACACCCATGCGGCACACTCGAAGGTCGCATTAAAATATTCGGTTGCACGGTCCAAGAGTTATATATCACTTTATACCTTCTTGACCCTTTTCCAATGCTACACCGGGCATGTGTGCGCACCAAAGGCGTTTGATGCTTCCTAAATTAAGTTGAGACCAAGGCAGTCCCAACCCAACCTTCCTTATTCTCATTCCTCACACTCGCGCGTAGATATGGCTCTTCAAAGTGATCCCACGATTCGATTTTGTTTCCCTTATATCTCCAAGTCCAATGGGTGGCAAGTATAAGGGAAACCTGATTCGGGCATAGGGGAAGGAGTATGACCACTCGAAGAAGTCCAAATCAAGTGCGGCGATGTCGAAGTCGAAAATCCGATTTCGACATCACGAAAAATTCCGATTAAATTTTCGAGTGCTTATTTAGAAAATTGCGGAAGCAACGAACCCTTTACAGATGAAATCTGACCCTTCAGAAACGTTTCCGCCAAAATATCTGGAAATAACAGTTAACCAATCGGTTAACGCAAAATCGCGAGCCAACTGACAGTCGCCGATACATTGACCATCAGAACGAAAGGCTGAAAAATTACGGAAACATTATGATAATAAAACCCTGTTGATTCCTGATATTCCGATATATAAATCTCCGCTGGCGGTGCCTCGGTTCTGAATATGGCCGCTCATAGCCGGAATGGCCAAACCTATCACACTATCACATCGGGTTAGTCCAGGTGGATGGGAGAGTATGATATCAGCCAATGGCGGCTTGCCGGCACATAGATACACACCCCAAGTGACCCCAAGATGGCCACGGGGGTCCGAACTGGCTTCACCCCCCTTCTCAGAGCGTTGTATCCGCTCGGAAACCAATGAAGAGAGGACGGGAGGACCCCAATGGGCTCCAAACCCCCCCTCCATGTCCCAAGGACACATGAAGGCCCCACACACGTCGTAGGCGTCCCCCATGCCCCAAGGGAGGGCTGAGGACACTGATAATCAGCGCCCTACGCCATATCCGGTCTCCTCTTGATCTACAACATGGACCAAGGGGATCAAAGATAGAAAAACGTCGTCGGTCGACCTAAATAAGTATACCACAATGCAATATATATGTGGAGATCGAGTAAAGGGGGTATATGGCCGATCAAGGCCGAAAAATCCCCGGATGAACGCCCTCACTTGTCTCCCCATTCACAGAAACAAACAAAATGCCAAGGGGGGATCCATTACGGTGCTACAGCAGCAACCAAATGGACCAATACGTCCTTGACATCCAAAGAAATACCCTTTTTCTTTAGGTAGTCCATCCAGACCGTGGTATACCTCGGCACGAAACTGCTCGGAGGTTCCCACGAGTCCCTGGACGCGGCGAATCCCTTCCATTGGACTTTATAAAGCCTTCCCCCAGGCGTCCCCGGGTCCGGCTTGTCCGCCAGGATCTTCTCCGCGGTGAAATCGTCGTCCTCACCTTCGTCGTCCGAGTCCACATCGCCGGCCGTGAACTCGAAGGTGACGGGACGCCCGCTGGGGTCTGGTGCTCGGGGACGAAGCTGGGTATGGTCGCGGTCCAGGATCTTGTTATCCCCCACACGAACCGCATACACATCCTGTCCGACCTTCCGCACGATTACCCCCGGCACATACCAAGATGCCTGCCGATGCCTCGACAGGACATCCTTGTGGTGCCGCTCCACCCACACAGTGTCTTGGAGAGCATACTTCTGGACCTTTCCCTGCTTGAAGTACTTGGCCCTCTTGTCATGCTCGTCCTGAAGTGCCCTGCACACCTTGGCCGCCGTGTCGTCCGCCTCAGCCATCATTGCGTTCGCATCCCGGGCCACCTTGCCGTGGTTCATCCACGGGAGAGTGCGTGACACCCGATCCCGTAGGAACAGGATGCGATGGGGCGACAGTCCAGTGGGTCCCGGAAGGTCGTGATACGCCTGGAGCACTCTCCACAGCGAGTTATACCAGTTCCGGCCCGGTTCGTCAATGTGCAGCTGGCGGAACTTCTCGAACATCTGTCGCCCGGCCACTTCAGCACGACCATTCGACCGGCTGTGGTAAGCCACGGTCTTGGCGTGCCGAATCCCCATGTGCTTACACATCGTCTTGAACCACGTTCCCACGAATTGACTGCCCCTATCGCTGCAGATGACAGCTGGGATATCGAAAATCGTCAGCCAATGCCTGATCATGGCATTAGCGACGGTCTTGGCCTGCAGCCCCACTCCATGCTTGTCCTTCTTGTCCTTCTTCTTGGACTTCTTGCCCGGGACTGCCACGATATACCCGCTGTGCCTGTCCACCGCCAGGATGACACAGTCGTAGGTCTCTCCGTCCACGGTGACCTCAGGCATGGCGAATACATCCATGGCCACGGACCGCATAGGGGCCTCTGGTATAGCCGTATACACCGGGTTGCCCGCTGTGGAGTGGTTGGGGCTCTTCGTGGCCCGACACACGGCACAGTCGCTGCAGTACCTGTCCAGGATGGCGTAGTACCCCGGAGGGAAGTTGAAACGCCACTCCAGGTCCTGCTGCATCTTGTCTCGGCCCGGATGCATGAGCTGGGCGTTGTGCCAATGGTCAATGAGCTGCTCCACTCGGTTCTCGGGCACCAGCAGCTTGTCCTTGAGGAACAACTTGTCGCCATCCTCGGTCAAGCCCTCAGGCCATTCGTCGTCGGACGGGGCGCTCACGGCATTCCAGTACTTGCCCCAGTGCTCGGATGCCGCGTAGTCATCCGACCAGTCCTCTGTGAGCACCGACCTGACTAGCTCTACAGGGGCCACCATCCATTGCTCGAGGGTTTCCTCTCGAATAGCTTGGACGCGGGCACCCCGGAACTTGGCCAGGTCCGTACGATTTGCCATCACCACAAAACATTTGACCCCTTCTTGCTCCATGACCTTCTCCATCTCGATGATGCGCTTGGCCTCCTCGGTCTCCTCGGCGTCGCCATGGCTGGATATGTCCATCCACGCCTTGCCCGCGGGGTAGGCCCAGCGACTGAGGCAATCTGCCACAGTGTTGTCCTTCCCCGGGATATACACGACGCTGAGGTCGAACTTGGCGAACGTCTCGTGCCATCGGGCCCTCCTAGCCGCTGGTCCTGAGGGGGTGTCGACATGCTCCTTGTGCCAGCTCTGTAGGGACTGGTGGTCCGTGCAAACCACCACCGGCTGCAGTCCGATGTGGCCAGACCACTTCCTGAGCGCACATACAATGGCGTATGTCTCCTTCTCCCCTCGCGGTCCATGTTCGGCGTTGGCCCTCGGCCAGGATCCTGCTCCAAAACGCCACGGGAACATGAGTCCCGTCGTCCCGGACTTGCTCGAGGACTGCCCCCACGGCATAGTCCGAGGCGTCTGTCCGTAGCACGAATCCCTCGTCCGGGTCCACCAGGAACAACCCCAACTGCCCCAGGAGTCGCTCCTTCAGGCGGTTGAACGCATCCTCAGCCTCAGGGGTCCAGGCAAGGTTCTTCTTGCTCCCCTTCCGGCCATCGAACTTGCCCACTTGCAGCATCTTGTGCAGCGGCCCCGACAGTTCTGCATACATCCGGACATAGCCCGAATAGTAGTTGCAGAACCCCATGAAGGACCGGAGTTCGCTGATGGTCTGGGGCTTCTCCCAGTGGTGCAGGGACGCCAGCTTCCCAGGCATGGGACGGCGTTGCCCGTGACCAACCACGTGACCCGCGAACTCCACTTCCTTCACGAATAGTGAGGCTTTGGAGGGCTTGCACACCATGTTGTGTTTGTCCAACTCGCTGAGCACTCGGCACAGATCCTTCTCATGCGCGTCGATGAGCTCGTCCTCAGTCATGTTCTCCGTGCCGGACCCGATGATGATGTCATCCACGAAGGGATCGGCACAGTCCCGGACAGGACCGAGTAGGTCCTCCATCATGCGCTGGAAAACAGCGTTCCCATTCTTGGCACCCATAGGCACCACTTTCCACTGCATGGGCCCAAGCGGCGTCGACATCGCTGTGCAGGGCCTGGAGTCCGGGTGTAGCGGCATCTGGTGGTAACCGTGTTTCAGGTCCAACACCGTGAAGATCCGCTTTTTCTGTTGCTTTTGGAGGATGGAGTCGATCAGGGGGAGCGAGTACGAGTCGTGCTCGGTCTGCTCGTTCAAACCTCTGTAATCAACCACCAACCTCCACTCGCCCTTCTCCTTCTTGGGCACGATGAAGGCTGGGCTGGCCCACTCGCTGTCGGAGGGTTCGATCCATCCCCGCTCAATGAACTCGGCCAACAACTTCTTCATGGCCTCGGCCCGATCGCCCTGAAGTTGGTACTCCCGATGACGATAGATCTTCGGGTTCGGCTTCAGCTTGATCTTTGCCGTACCAAACCTCCCACGATCTGGAGGGTTCTTGTTGGCGACGCCACTGAATAGCCGCGGATAGGCCTTGATCAGCCTCTCCTTCAGCTCGGCGACCTTTGGGTTCTCCTGGGCCTCTTCAGCCGCTTGCTTCGGTATAGATACAACCGACCGCACTGCGGTATAGGCCTCTTCTGGGTCCGATTCCGACTTCTCCTCGTCCGATATGCCGTCTTCATCGTCGTGGGGAGCTCTTCCCACCGATAATCTTCGGAAATTTGCGGCCTCGGGCTGGTGACTGTCGCTATCGGCACCCATTCTCGGAAAATCCCATGTTGGTGGGTCCGACCCAACCGGACCATCGTATTGGTCCGCGATGTGATCCATGACCCTCGCCACGAACTCATCCTTCTCGTACTTGCCGGTGACCAACATCTTGTCGTCCCACCAATGCGGAGATGTGACCATGGCCCGCCTCTTCTTGGCTGCCACACAGTCGTGCATCCCCATTCGCATGTAGTTGACGACGTCGTCGATCTCGGAGTGGGACAGGATGTCAATGCCATCCACTGGCTGATCCGTCCCCTCCTTGGGCTCAAACATGACCTTCATGGGCACCGCCTCCACCCTACGGATGAGTGCTTCATCACCCGTGGGCTGGGCTTGCGCCCCATCCACCAGGAAAGCCTTGGTACCCCACGCTTGACCCGGGGAGGGCATTGATACACCCTTGGCGTCGATGAACAACTCCTCCTCTGGCCCGAATGACATCTCGTTCAGGGTGATGGAGTCCAGCGTCGACCTGAGACCCTCCAGCGGACATGGGGTGGATCCTATGCTGGTTATGACCAGGATCCCCTTCGCCCTATCCGCGATGATCTTCTCCACCGTACGTCTGGTATTGTCCAGGGATCCATGCCAATACATGGGTCCCCACTCCTTCAAACCCCAATGCCTGTGCCAGGCTGAGTCTCCTCGATGCCAATGCCTCCTACACTTCCGCAGAAGTGGGGCATCCCGGGAAGCGAAGACGTCCGTCTCGGGCACTTCAGCTCCCAGCGTCTGAATCATCCTGGTGTACACTTGTGGCGCCATTCCATACTCCGTGAGCTGAACTCCACGGTCTCCTCTGGACTTGGCACCCACAGCTTGCACCGCTCGGACGATCCGATCCTCTTCCTCAGCATTCCATTGGGATGACCCGCACGCATAATCCGTGGACAGCCATGTGAGGCATTCGTCGTCCTCCCGGACCAGCGTTGCGCGATGGGGAAGGGCTCCAATGGCGTTGGCCACCATGAAGTCATACCCCATGATCATATCCCAATCAGTAATGTCGGCCACGTAGAAGTTCCCGGATAGAGTGCTTCTCTTCGCCGGATCAGGGCGGTTCAAGCGCTCATGTTCCCAGAATTCCATACTGATAGTGGCCTCATGGGTGCCACCACCCATGATCTCTCCATTGGCGACCTTCAGGCGGACCGGTCTCCGGCTGGGCTGCAGGAATTCCTCCTTGAACAACCCTCTCCGGACCAGACTCACCTGGGCACCCGTATCCACCAACACATCCACCACCTTCTCCTCTCGTCCGCACCGTACTCGCACTTTCAAGTGCAACTGCCGCTCGTCGCCATGAGGTGTATGGAGAACTCTCACGGCATGCAACTCTAGCACGTCCGGGTGCATCAGGACTTCAAGGGTATGGTCACGGATGGTGTAGATCTTGGGTTGGTCCTGCCCGTCCACGGGGCTCTCCGTGGTCGCTCCTTCCTTCTTGCCATGTCCCGTTCCCACATGTACTTCCCTTGGCAGGGCGCTCCAGGGGTTGGGAGTGGCGAAACTCAGTGGTTTTGGCTCTTCCGGAGCCTTCTTCGGCACCCGATGTGCCTTCGCCTTCTCAGGGATTCCACTGATTTTCGGAGGAGAGACCTCCGAGGTCCCACTCCCGTGGGGGCTCCTCTAGACTTGGCTTCCCGCAGCCCCTTCCAGCTGCGATCCGCCAGGACTTTGTCCTCCACTTTGCTGGGCTTTGAGTTCCGCCAACGTCCTCAACATGTCCTCAGCAACTTCCTCGATCGACCTCACTCGTCGGTCTTGGCCAGGTCCACCACCATAGCCTCTTCCTCCGCCTTTTCCTTGGCCTTTGCCTTGGCCTTTTCCCCCATCTCCGCCCTTCGCCTTCCAGTCGGAAATCCGCTGCTCCTTGGGCTTCTTCTCGGGGTGAGCGGCGAAGTAGGCCTTCTTGTCCGCCTCATACACCTTGCACTGACGGTGGTCGTGTGCATGGTTGTGTCCCTTGCCATAACAGACCCAGCACCCATCGTGCTGAGACCTGTACTCTCGGAACGAGAGCGGTGGGTTCCCGATCCTCCTTGGTCCTTCTCTGCTCTTCCTGGGTCCCACCTGGCTCCATCTGGACCGATCCTGCCCATGGTTCTTCACGTTGTGCGCCACGAACGCGAAGAAATGGGCCTCCTCGTGATCCTCCCGGGACCAGTGGTCTTGGCCACTTCCACTTCCATCCTCCGCGGAGTTGGCCGTGTCCTCCTGGATCTCCCGATGATGGCGGTCGTCTCGGTGTCCTCGTTGTCCATGACCATGCCGATCCTGCACGTGGGCCTCGTTCTTCGCATTGAGCTTCAACTCCACCGTGATGTACTTCACGATCTCGTCCAGGCTCATGCGAGCGAAGATGACTTGCATCTTCAGCGGCTCCCCGCGCCTCCACTCCACGTTGTTGAGGCGCAGCAACCTTTGCCCCATGGAGTCCCCGAATACCTCCACGTACACGGCGTTCTTCAGGCCCAACATCCGGTCGGGTTCGCCCAGGTTCCTCCTGAAGAACTCCATGATACCCGCATGGGTATCCTCCGCCGCCATAATCCTCACCGCCACCCGTCGCTTGGCGCGCTTCTTCTCCTCGTCCTCCACTCTCCTCTTCCAGCTGCCGGGGAGGACGTCCTTCAGCAAGTGGCGGATCTCACTGGCCTCGTTCCAGTCTTCCACCAACTTGAGGCATCTGCGGTACTTCCGCAGATACCGGTTCCACTCCCGGACCCGCAACTCACCGCGGTCCAGCGGCAGTGGAATGGACCACAGGTCCTCCAGCTTCTGGTTAGGAGCGTCCACCCGCTCCTCATCCTCCAGCCACTGGAGGCAGGCCTGCTCCGTGCGGATCAATCCTTCCCGGATCTGATCCCGCAGCTCCTCCTTGAGGTCCTGCGCCAGCCGGTGTGGGAATGTCCGGCATACCCACTTGTCCCGCGGCGCTCCCCGCATCTCTCCGACAACCTCCTCGGCGAAGTCCTCCCAGTCCAGGATGAAGTCATCCAGGTTGGACGGGTTCCCGTCATAATAGGGGATTTTGATTCCCCTGAGGTCGTCGATCCTGATGGCGTCTCCGACGTCTCCAGCCACCACTCCACCGAGACGGATACCACCTGTGGCCGGGGGGTTTGAGTACACTCCCCGTACATCCCTCTCCTCCATGGAGTGCGGTCCAGTTGGGCCTGAACCCATGGGGTTTGGAATGCGGGAAGGACTTCTTCCATCGGCCGTCCATATCCCCGTATTGGGGTCCTTCGCCCACAGATTTCCGCTTGGATGCCCTCGACCATGTCCGTCGGCCCTTCCCATGGTTTGCCCCTGCATGGTCTGGTTCTGGATCCCCTCTTCCGCATAAACTGCATAGGTAGTCGTTGATGGCGGTAGATCCTGGGCGGCGTGGGACATCTGCGCCGTCAGGCTCCTCGGGTCCGTGGCTACGTGCCCTTCCCGCCTGGACCCAGCCGGTGCTGTGTGTTCCCCGAGCATTGTGGACTCGCTGAACAGGGGAACATACGGCAGCGCACCCGGGTCTACATGCGGAGGCGCGTAGGGTGCCTCTGCAGGGCCGCCCATGGGTTTCTCCATGGCGCTCCTGAGGGTCTTAACCCGCTCCACCAGCTCCACCGCGGCCGGCTTTGCCGGGAGCTCCGGACCCGAGGCGAGGGGCTGTCGCTCCTCTAGCCTTCTCAGGCGTCCCGACATGTCCTCCGCTAAGTGGAGGAGGCTGTCTACCACTTGCTGCTGCTTCTGCAGGGCCAGCTCCAGATTCTCCCGGTACCGGGCCTGATCCGCTCGCAGCTCCTCCATGTGGTTCTCCGCGGCCGACTGGTCGTCCAGGATCCCCGCGACGTCCTCCTCTAGAGCGTCCTTGGCGTTGTCCAGCCGGTCAAGGTGATTCACGATGGCGTCCATCCCCATCTTCGGGTACTTGCCCATGAGGAAGGACACGTGCTCGCAGTGGCACGTAGCGTGCTTTCCGCCGGATTCAGCGCATCCCGCGGTTCCCGGCACCTCAGACTCATCGCCCATAGGCGTATCGCCTATGGCGTCCGTCTCTGGGCCCGTGTGCCGGGGCACAGGTGCCGTCCGGGCCCTGGCTGGCCTCTCCAAGCCCTCGGCGTCGTGCTGCAGGGCGGGCTCAGGGGCCGTATGCGCCCTGGCGATCGGCGCGGACATCTCCGGCTCCGAAGGTGGCTCGTGGGCTGTCCGATAGCCCTCGGAGTGCCCCTCGGATTCCCATAGCCTGACCGGGCTGGGGTCCGTGTCCATAGCCCCGGCGTCCCTTGCCGCGGACTTGGGTGACCCGCGCTTCCGGTAGCGCCGGGCCCGTCCTCCACTGCTGCCTGAATGGCAGGCCTCATCAGAGTCCTCCGCGGCGGAGCGGAGGTTGCAAGCCTTTCGGCAGCGACGCTCACACATGGAGACCAGGTCCTCCATGTCACGTCCTCCTCTTCCCGAGTGTCGTTCTTCTCTTCGGGCTTCAACTTCCGGAGTTCGCCATGCTCTTGAACGTCTCCGCTCTTCTATGGCTCCAATCTCCGGCGTGGTCTCCACCGAGTCCACAATATGCACCCGGGGCGTACTTGGGCAGGGCTCATAAGGGCCCAAGTCCCCGGGTCGGCGGTTGGTAGGGGCAGCAGGTAAGCCTCTGCTACCATAAAGAAGGTCCCTACCAGGACCGGCCCCCGCTGTGCCCCTTCCGCCTGGAATCCCCGCTGACTTGCTCCGGATCAATGCTTGCATTTATCAAAATCCAGGGTCCAAAACCAAAAATATAGAAAAAAGAAAATACAATCCTCCTTCAACCCTGAATGGCAACCAGATCCCACAAGTATGGCAATAACCCAATTCGCAATCCAAATCAGGCTGCGGGCTTTCGTTCAGCACACCGGTATTCCCACGGTGGCGGGCATGTACAAGAATTGCACCAAGGAAGAAAGCCCTGAAATTGGCATATGAACACAAGTAAGGCAAAGTTGGGGACAGATGGAAACTTACACAATCACAGCCATAGACCCCTCATTCCCTGGACTCAAGACCTTCCCTTGACTCATCAACATGATGCCCTGAACCCAGTCCAATAAGATGGTTAAATGCCATATATCAAAAGTCACTACATAAACCCCAAAAATGTGTTCACTCCCAAGCCTCTAAATCCTAGCCCAATAGGGAAGGTGGCGTGTCATGGCCTAGAGTGGCACTCAGGACCACGCCCTACCCTGACATAACCTTGGTTGGACTTGGAGTCGAATGGGCTTAGAGAAATGACCTATGTGTTTGAACTCATAACATGCCAAAAAACTGCCAATTCACATCATATTGGCCATATATCAAAAATATGCTCAAAATTGAAGTTACTACTTATCCGAAGGCTCAAAGCATGCATGGAATCGAAGTCTAGTATTCATGGAGGATAGAGACCGAAGGCCAATGCCCATGTACAACGCCATTTTACCCTCGAAACCCTTTCGGATATCGGCGCCACGCACTGCCCAAGTCAGCCCATGATCTTGAGACCAATTCTTGAAATCCTTCGTGCGCCAAGCCAAATGGAGTACACGATCCGGCATATTGTGGTGTTCAACTCCGAAGCATATGCCAACATATGAACAACATACCATGGTTCGACTCTCCATAGGCTTCTTGCTGTTAGCTGACCAGGTGAGTACACAAAACGCAAAAATGAGCAAAAATTGAGGTCAAAAACATGAAAATATGGCCAAATACAAAGTTGTCATGATAGTATATCTCTATGCTCACCCATGATATCCGCTCATGATTCAATACACAAATGATTGGAACCATTTGCGAACAATTCCCCCACTTGGATCCCCAATCGGGCGCATGGAGATACATTTGCCACTAATGTCTACATGCCCCATGAAAATGGGAGTGCACCCATG
The DNA here is from genome assembly GCA_964036045.1 of Eutreptiella sp. 'Long Island Sound 2002'. Classification (NCBI taxonomy): domain Eukaryota; phylum Euglenozoa; class Euglenophyceae; order Eutreptiales; family Eutreptiaceae; genus Eutreptiella; species Eutreptiella sp. 'Long Island Sound 2002'. The sequence continues at coordinate 103,030,090 of OZ038379.1, read as the reverse complement.
GACCTCTTTGTCAAACACACCATGAGCAATACATACGCGGTAGACTTGGTCTAGCGCTTTGAATTCCACAATTGGGACATGGGCAAAGCCCTTGTCACGTATGGCTCCCCATCTTCTCGGCCACACGAAGATATATAACATTGGCGTGAGCATATCAAACATATACCATGCATATAACAAATACCCTCAAAATGTGGCTCCCACCATGATATGCCATGTCCCTCCATTGACATAACTTCACGTTAAAAATACGTAGGAACCCAAGGAAAGTTGCTATGCAACCCCAACACCCATGCGACACACTCGAAAGTCGCATTAAAATATTCGGTTGCACGGTCCAAGAGTTATATATCACTTTATACCTTCTTGACCCTTTTCCCTTGCTACACCGGGCATGTGTGCGCACCAAAGGCGTTTGATGCTTCCTAAATTAAGTTGGGACCAAGGCAGTTCCAACCCAACCTTCCTTATTCTCATTCCTCACAGTCGCGCGTAGATATGGCTCTTCAAAGTGATCCCACGATTCGATTTTGTTTCCCTTATATCTCCAAGTCCAATGGGTGGCAAGTATAAGGGAAACCTGATTCGGGCATAGGGGAAGGAGTATGACGACTCGAAGAAGTCCAAATCAAGTGCGGCGATGTCGAAGTCGAAAATCCGATTTCGACATCACGAAAAATTCCGATTAAATTTTCGAGTGCTTATTTAGAAAATTGCGGAAGCAACGAACCCTTTACAGATGAAATGTGACCCTTCAGAAACGTTTCCGCCAAAATATCTGGAAATAACAGTTAACCAATCGGTTAACGCAAAATCGCGAGCCAACTGACAGTCGCCGATACATTGACCATCAGAACGAAAGGCTGAAAAATTACGGAAACATTATGATAATAAAACCCTGTTGATTCCTGATATTCCGATATATAATTCTCCGCTGGCGGTGCCTCGGTTCTGAATATGGCCGCTCATAGCCGGAATGGCCAAACCTATCACACTATCACATCGGGTTAGTCCAGGTGGATGGGAGAGTATGATATCAGCCAATGGCGGCTTGCCGGCACATAGATACACACCCCAAGTGACCCCAAGATGGCCACGGGGGTCCGAACCGGCTTCAGGACCCACTCGTACGATGAACTGGTGGACCTTCTGATTGAGCTAGCTCTTGAGAGGGAGAATGATTCCCACATGGAGAAATTCCTCAAGAAGCACTTGGGTCGAGGGGGTAACCCTACCCCCGAACGTGGCGAAGGGAAAGGGCCTAAAAACCCAACTAGCGCCCACCAGGGAGGTGGTAAAAGAATGGGTCACCTACGTGCCATGAATGAGGTTCAACCTGATGCAGGTACACCCCCTCCGTTCTACTGCAAAACCTGTTGATGACAAGGGGGGGCCTTGTCATGCCCCTGACTGCGATCACCGCAGTAGCTGTATGCTGCAGATGAAACGACAGCAGCATACCAGGGATGGGAAACCTGTGACCCATCAGGATCATTTCAGGTGTACCATCACCTGTGGCTATGGTGGCAAACGTCGTCACTACGAAGACGAATGTCACATAAAGAAAGGCGAGAGTGATAAACTCAAGCGGCAGACCCAACACCCAAACACCCACCAAAAACCCTCAGAATGGGGATAAAGGTGGTAAAGGAGGTGGCAAGGGGGGTGGCAAAGGTGGACCCCCTAACCCCCAGAGGCGCTCATCAGCGCCCGTTGCCACAGCCCCATCTGAAGACAACGCCACTGCTGCCATCACCGTACAGCAAAGCCCCGAGAACCCAGAGGAGTACCACGTCACCTGGAACGATCCAACACCCCACTCCCCCGCCTCCCCCACCCTCCCAGATGTCTTCGCCACCATCAGGGCAGAACTGCAGGAGGCGAAAGCGCCACAACAACCGGACGAAGAGATGCCCCAGGCACCATCACCACCAACCACACAAGAAAGCCCCCGCACAGAGCCCCTCACCCACTCCATCACCACAATGGAGCTCCCCCCACAGCACCGCACCACCCCGGACCGCAACGGGTTTTGGGACCTGCCACGGGAATCGGCGGTCCACAACGGCACACTCCGATGGGACGAAATCGCACCGGGGCTCCAGACCATCCGCCTCCACTCGATCACTGGGCCCACCACCACCTTGGCACTACCGACAGGCCGCCGCCACCTCCTTCTCACCGTCCAAGGGGATGCCACAATCAGACCAACGGAGGGAGACCCCATAACAGCAGCCCCCGCCCACGCCGTCCACATACCCCCGCAAGCAGCGTCGGCACCTATGGCGGTACATCCAGGCCCCACCCCATGGCAAGCCATCGTCATCACCTACCCCACCCCCAACGACCACACACACACCTGGCAGCAACGGTGGGAGGACATCAGGGGGGACCTCCTCAAAGAACACCTAGGGCTCACGCGCACCCACCACACCCTACACCCGATACGAGGAGTAGGCCAAGCACCACACGGCATACACACCCCGGGATTACGGGCGTACGCCACACCCATAAACCCACAAGCAGCGGAGGACATCAAGACCGCCCTATCCATCCAGCAAGCCCAGACCCAGACCCTGCACCGCAACACCCAACGAGGCTACACCATTTGGTGGGCCTACCAAGACCACGACACCCTCACCCCCAAACCAGGCCCCCCCCCTCTAGACACCAACACAACCGCCCTCCTCCAAGCCGCAGCAGCGGCAGCCACACAGGTAGGGGCCCCGGAAACCTCGGGCCAACAATACCTGGTCAAAACCAAAGTGGCGCCCCACGCGAAGGCCCAAGAAAAGCCCCCAACACTGAAGCCGCTCCACCGCCCACTCAAGCTGGACGCCACGGAACACAGCCCCCAGGACAAATGGCCGACCCACTACATCATCCCCCACACCACCACCCGCAAGAACGACACCGCCAAGATCACCGTCACCCGCCACCTCCCCCACACCACATAGGTGTATCAGCTGACGGCCCTCAACGTCCTCGTCACCCGTCGCCGACACGACGAGCGATACACCATACAGGCGGAAGGGGCCGCCGCGGCCACCCTGTACACATGGGCAACACGGGGGGACCTCCCACACCCCACCCTCCACCACACCCCCTCGTGGCCGACCCCCTTCCACACAGCAGATCGCCCCAACAAGAAGCCCAAACACACAGGTATGCACACCCCCGCCCAGGAGGCCCAGCAATCGACACGATGCGAGGCGCAAGGCCGGCACCCTCCACGACGGCCACACCTTCCCCCGCATCAGCGCCCCCCGCGCCAGAGTGTCAGATGCCACCCACAACCGCACAATCACAGGCATCATCACGGACTGCCTGAACCCGGCGGCGTCGCGGGCAGACGCCGTGTGGATCAGCGAAGGGCGCTCCCACACACTGGCGGTGGCGCGCCTCCACAACATCCAACCCCACAAACTCCAGCGCGCCGTCGGACCCTTCGCCGTACACGTCACCCCGTACGGCATTGACCACCCCCGGTGTGAGCACCATGACCCGCCCTGCTCCACCCGTTGCACCTCGCCCCTGCGCCAACCGCTGCCTGCCCCCACCATCACGGGCAACATGTACCTGGGCACCGTACCGGGAGACCCGGGCATATACATCCTGCCCAACAGGTCCAGGGAACACGCCATCCCCCTCCATGGAGTAGAATCCCTCGCCCTGGGACCGCCCCGTCCAAAACACCAACAGCAGCACATCCCGGGGGACAAACGGACGCAGGCGCCAGACGGGGGAAAAAAGGCCCACCAACGCGCCCTAGCCCACATCACTGTCCACCCCGCAGCCCACCTACCAAAGGACTTCGGCACGGAGCGCCACATCGTCCTGGAGGAGCAAGCCCCCCACATCATCATCGCCGCCCTATACACCCTTGCCGCCCACGAACGCCACTGAGACCCCACAACCATCCCAGCGATGCCCCCACCACCGCAGGGCCCCAAAGATCCCGACACCCCCTTCCACATTGATCAACTCCTAAGCCGCAGGGCCACCCCACACCTCCACCCCTTCAGGATAGAACAAACCATCGCATCGTGGGACACCCTGGACACGCCCCCCCAACAACCCGCCATCCACATCCTCAAAGCGGACGCCCAATGGTGGGTCCTCCACCGGGCACACGGAGGCCTCATGGCCGCCCGGGCCTATACCCCGGAAATAGACCCGGAAGACCCCCCCCGGGGCCGGCAGCGACTTCTCCAGGCAACCACCCTCACAGGCCGCGGAGGCGCCCCGTGGGAAGCCCTCCACACAGCACTATACTGGGCTCAAGGCTCCCCCAACGGCCCACACACACCGGAACCCACGGAGGCCTGGGTCATGCAGGCCAAAGCCATGAGGAAGTACTACCTTCACCACCCCTTCGACGACAGCCCGGCCGCACTGCCATGGCCATCCGATCCCCCGGAGACCGTGCGCAAGCTCGCCGACCTCATGCGCAGCCACGCGAAAGCGAACATGCAAACGCCGGCAGAACCCCCACTAAGGGATCCGGGCCAGCAAGCAACGCACCCCTTCTTCAAACCCCACGCCCCCCCAGCCCCGCTACCTCCAGTCCCACCCAAGCGAGCGAGACGAAAAAGGGGCGCACCCGCCCCCAACCAAGCCGGAAAAGCAGCGACCTCCCGACCCCCCGCACCCCACCCGACCCACCCGGCAAACCCGGACCAAGCATCCTCGTCATCCTCCCTCCCATCATTACCACCACCCCACCCGGACCAGGCATCCTCATCATCCTCCCTCCCGCCACCAGCACCGCCCCCGCCCGAGGCGTACCCAGGATTCGAAAAGGGCGCGAAGGTCCAGCAGCCCTTCCGCAACAATCACACGGGCGACCAGATCTGGTGTGAGGGCACAATCCAGTACCGCCTCCGCGACCCGGGGGACAATGGGGGGCCACAGATCCAGGTGGTCTGGCACCGCCAAAAGGAGCTAGACCAAGGCAGCAGCGCCCTGGACAAGCCAGAAGGCCACACCCTGGAGCTCACCAGCGCCCACCCCATCCGGCTCCGCACCGACGAGAACAAGGCCCACAGAGTCACCAAATACACTGGGGAGCTCCCCCCGGAGTAGATCCAAGGCCTCCCCCCGCCGCGCCTACCCAAGCGCCCACGAACCGGCAAAAAGTCTCCGAGCCCCCGTCCCCCTCCCTGACGGGGCAAGGGCCGAGGGCACAAGCCTCCACAGCCCCGGCCCGCCCCCACCGCGGCCACCGTCAACCTCCTCGACCTCAACCACCCGGCCGTCACATACTCCAAGGACGCCACAACCGCCCTCCAGGAGCGCCTGATGGCACAGGGGCCGGGGTGGGTTCCCCACCTCCTCGCCTTCCAGGAACAAGGCCTACAACGCAACGACCCCCCAGAAAACACCCCCATATATACCTCGGACCGGAAAGCGTACAAATGCTACTGGAACAAGGGGACCCCCCTGTACGCCCGAACCGGCATCCACGTCCACCTCGTCCACCACCTCAGCATCCCAGGGAGGCTAGGTGTCTATGAGGTCGTCGGGGACGGATGGCAACTCAACGTCATCAACGCCCACGTCGCCTTCGGCGACGCCACGGAACTCTTCCTCCAAGCCGTGGCCGATGCATACCGCCAGATGCCCATGCTCGCCCCCACAATCATCATCGGCGACATGAACGCCGCCCCCACCCCGGCAGACTGAGGGGGACAGTCCACACCCCAAGACAATGCAGTCCGCGACACCATCGAAATGCTGGGGCTCGTGGACCTGACGGCCAACCTCGAAGGCCAACCATCAAACTTCCCCCACCAAACAGATGCCGCCCCATCCCGCATCGACGTATGCTATGGCGACCCCACCACCATCATCCGGGCGGAGGCCCGATATGGACCCCTCCCGCTCGGACCCACAGGCTATAGCCCCCTGCACATCTGCCTCACCATCACCAACCTTCCCCCCAGCCCCCCAGAGGATACGGACCAAGGCCTACCACCCCCCCTGAAGATGCCCCCACTGCATGACAAGCATGCCTGGTCCCAATATCACAGGGCCATAGACCGCGCCCGGCGCATCCAACCAGACCCCACCGGCCTACTCACGGCCATGCGCACGGCTGCCGTCGCCTGCGGCTTCCAGCAACACCCCCACACTGATGACGACCAACCACCCACGGCCCTAGGGGACATGCTCCATGACCTCTGGCATGCGAAGCAACAACTGGCGATCCTCCTCCACACCAACACCCCCCAAACACGCCGCCAGATACACCACTGCAGGACGCAGATAGCCCACATCAGGGCAGACCTGCAGCAGTGGCACATCCACAGGCAACAGCGCATCGCCCAGGAACACGAGCGGTATGCGCAACATGAACTCCCTTACTAGGCCATCCGCCACCTCAACGACGCCATGACCGACATTCGTCACCGCACCATCACCACGGTCTAGCAGGAAGACGGCTCCCTCACCAACAACCCAGCCACAGTGCTCCAAGCCACCCGAGACAGTTTCCTCCGGCAACACACGCCCACCCAAGACACACTGGACGCGGACACCAAGGCCAAAATCGACCGCCTCCCTGGGGTCTTCAACCACGCCCAGAGGAGGCAACTGGAAAAGTGCCCCTTCACCATCAACGAAGTCCGGAAGGCCATCCACAGTCTCCGGCAACACAAAACCCCAGGCTACTACGGCCTCCCTGCGGAGGCATACTACAACCTCCCCGCCCACCTCCTCCGCATCCTCGCCCACCGCCTCTGGGACATCGTCACGCGGCAGACCCCCCTGCCACCAGATTGGGCAAACGTTGTCCGCCCCCTCTGCAAAAAAGGGGACTGGGCAAACCCGGACAACTGGCGCCCCATAGTCTGTGCAGTCACGGAGGTCAAAATTGTCTGGACCATCCTCCTACGCCGCATCCGCCCCCACCTGGACCCCCACATACCAGCCAGCCTCTGGAGGGCCATCCCAAACCGGTTCCCACACGAGGCCATCTTCCTGCAGGACACCATCGTCGACATGGACCCGGTAGACCTCATCATCGCCTCCCTCGACGTCAAAGAGGCCTTCAAGAACACCCCCTGGCTCCTTCTAGAAGCGGTGTGGAAACACCTAGGCCTCCCCTTCTACAACTTCTCCTCCGGCTACATCCGCACCCACAAATACACGGTCCGCACTCGAGCAGGCCTCACCCCCTTCCTGGAGCCAGGCAGCAGGGCCCTTCAAGGAGGAGCAGAAGGCCCCTTCCTGTACCTTCTCGTGACGCTCCCCCCGGCCCTCGCAATCGAGCAGGATTACCCGGCCTACGCACCCTACCCCCTCATCTCCCCCCTGGTGGGCTTCGCGGACGACATCAACCTCACGGTCGCACACACCCCACACGAATCCCATGCCCCGGACCCCGGGCCAACGGTCACCCAACAGGCCAATGACTTACTGGACGTGACTGTCTCCTACCTCTCCCACAACAACCTCATCGTCCACCCCACAAAGTCAGTGGCCATGATCAAGGGGTCTGCCACACACCCCACCCTAGGGCCAAAAGGGCCCCCCATACAAGTCGCGACAACCACCACCCATGCTGGGGGTAATCCAGGCCGCCAACCCTGAGGACGCCACCCTCCCTCCCAAGTTGCAATCACACCTCGCCCATCTCCCCAGACATGAGTCCCCGACCACCAAGGCCCCCTCCCTGTCCCACCAGAGCCTGGCGTACTACCTCACCGGGGTCTTGAACGCCTCCATAGGCTTCCAAGCACTCCACCTGACACACCCCACCACCGCCCTCCAGCCGGCCACACGCGCCGTGACCAAGGCATGGGCAGCACACGGGGGCTGGCCCAAGTCCATACCCACCTGCGCCATCCGAGCGGCATGGCCCCACTATGGGGACGGCATGGGGGTCGAGGTGAAAGCGGCCTACACCAGACACACCGCCCTCCCCCTTCACCGCATGACCCACAACCACTCAACAGAGGTCTGCGAGGTCACCACAATCCGCCTCCAAGCCGCACAACAGGCCCGCAACACATGCTCGCGCTGGGTAGTCCACCAGACGGGCATGCCCACCGACATGAACACGCGCCTGTGGAACCATCTGCAGCTTCTCCTCGCATCCCCACACCACGCCATACTCACCAACCACACATGCCCGGAGGAAGGGCCTCTAGCCGTCCTTTGCGGGGACCTCCACCATCACCCCCAGGGCACCATCCACACCATAGACCTTGTCGGGGCCTCCATCACCGTAGTATATGTCACCCTCGCCCAAATGCGGGTCCTGCACCACAGCGGGGCACACCACACCCCCTTTCTACAGCTTCCCCAATGGCCTCAATACCGCCTCTTCCACCAGTACCTCACGCAGACGGCACGAGCAGCGGGACACACTCTGCCGGGAAGCAAAGACATGCGAGCAGCCTACCGAGATTTCAAAAAGCAACACCCCCGACCCATCCCAGCGACACCGCCCTAGGCACCCACCGGCTCGAAACACGAACCCGTCCCCACGGTGACGGGCCTAGTCCCACCACTAACCCTACTACTGGCCCCGAATGAAGCCAAACCCACGCAGACCAACGTCATCCACCACGGGGCAAAATGGCGCATACCGAGACACCACATGACCGCCCGAGACCTACCACGGGTTCCCCATGACTCCCAGAGCATGCCACGCACATGTTGGGCCTGTGACCCCGAGGCACCAACCACACCATGGCCCGCACGCCACCACACCCACCCCACAACCCACCTACCACCACAGGCCTACGCATGGGTAGCTTCATGGTTCCACCGCACCGACACCAACCCCACGGTAGCGTGGAACCCCAACCACGCGCCCAAACAGCTCCTCACCACTACACCCACCTGGCCCCGCCCCTACCCAGCAGGGGTCGCCATCCGCTACAGCGTGTACGATCCAGGCAGAACGGGCAAGCAGGAGCACCCCTACTATCCGCTCCACCACTCCTGCCACACACCGGAGCACGGAACACAAACCCTCACATGCCACGACCTAAGCCCAGACACAGCCTACATCCTCCACTACATCTACTCCTACCTCACACAAGGACAGCCGGAGCAGGGACTCATAGCCATGTCCCCCCAAGCGAAACAGATCATCTCCAAAGGAATAGGGGTGTACGCCACCCCCATCCTGCAGCGCACAACCCCAGTAGCCCACCTCACCAAGGGCCTCGCCATATACGCCTACCTGCCCATGAACCCATGCCGCCTCCCACAACCATCACCGGCGGACCGGCTCTTCTTCACCGACACCTCAGGCGAATCCGCCCTCACGCCCATCACCGGGGGGGCCACCCTGCAGCTAATCCACACCAGGGGACACTACCACATGGACCACCACACGGGCCACACCACCTACGGGGCCTCCTCCCACGGGGAGCGAGGGGCCATGGCCGACGCCATCGCCAAGATCGCGGCCCACCTACCCGCCCACCTCCCGCACATCGTCCGGGTCTGGTTCATGGTAGACGCCACTGTCGACACACACCTGCTCCTCCGCATAGCAAGGCAACCACTTCACAAAGCCACCGCGACGAGCCTCGGCACCCAGGCACTGCTGCTTTTAAAAGCCCTTCGCAGCCTTCCCCCCTACGTCCAACTCCACATCGTGAAACAAGAGTCCCACAGACACCAATACGGAAATGGTAAGGTCGACAACCAGGCAGTACACCAGCGCACAACGCACCTACCAACCCTCCAGATCCCTGACCTCGGCCGAAACCACACACACCTCCAACACATACCCCCTGTACCAGAGCCCCATCAGACCCCGGACTGGGTACCAGAGGACGCCCCCTATTCCTTCCACGACAGAGCATACAACTACCCCAACCCCATCCAACATCTCGCCCGCATGCTCGGCGACGCAGACAGCCGGGCGCACATCCAGGAGCTCCAGGACAGACTGCAAATCGCCCTCTACCACTGAGCACTGCGCCCAGCAAACGTCCCAGCCCACCTCCAAAAAGCGACGCATCCAGCTCCTCAGGGAGCAACTACCATTCCTCACCAGGGTCGCCAGATGGCTCGCCCGCAAGCAGATCCACGTCCCTGAAGAACACACCCGTTGCCCGTGCGACCACACCACCCCGAAGGACTCGGAACACTCCAAGAAATGCCCCCTCCATGCAGGCAGGGACACGCTAGTGGGCTGGTCCCCGGCGGAAACCCTACGACAACACGAAGGATGGCCAACCCACAGCCACGCACACCAGGCCACCGAACACCTCTTCCGCGATCCCCTGGTCAAGGAAGCCACCATGAGAGGGGCGGTGACACAGGCCCTGCACCGACACCTCACCAAATGCACGGAAAGCCCCATGGAGGCAGCAGCGCACCTCCAGCTAGAAGCAGTCCGCAGAGCAGTGGCCCAAATGGTACACCGCAAACACCTCCCGTTAACACACGCGGAGCAACTCACCGACCCCACCGCCAGGGAAGACATACAGCGCCTCATCCATTACCATGCCGTGCATGACCCAGACGTCCGCTAACCCCCTCTGCGCCCCGCACGCGCCCCCGATCTCCATCCGCAGGCCTCCAAGACACCAGAACAGCGCCCCACAGTCCATCTCTCACCCAAGGAGGCACTCGGCACCGCCCAGCCCGGCCGAGCGCAACCAGGGCCAACCATACGCCGACGTAGACGCGCAAGACCCCGGCAACCCATCCAGCCCGCCCCCCCCCTACCAGGGGCACCCCCCCCTCACACCGGCCACCATCCGCGACCTGACCTCCTCCGAGAAACCCTCCAAGGCAGGGTCCTGACCATTCCCCTGGGCTGGTACCGCCTACAAGAGGACTGGACCAAGCTCACCGTCAAAGCCCTCTGGGACCTGACCACCCCAGGCAACGGCCTCCACGGAGCCATCATGGACCTCGTACCCTGGCAAGCCTGCAAACACACCCAGGGCCAGCACGTCCGGATCCCCCCCATCGAGTGGGGCCAGGCCCTGACACATGACACCGACATCAACGTCACACGTCGAGGGACCGTACGCCTACGACCGGCCCCAGCGGAGAAGGACCACCCAGCAGACCCGAACCGCCCGGAGCAGTGGGAACAGGCCACCGCACCAACCCGCGACAACGCCCTCCGCGCCGCCGGCCTCCGCACCTCAGACGACGACCTCCCCCCCCCACCTACAGACAGTGACCACCCGCCGCCGGATGTCTGGGTTACAGTCCGCGAGCGCGGGCACTACTACGTGATAGCCGCTACGGCTACGTCTCCCGGCCCGCAATGGCTCGCAAAGGGACAGACACCATGCTCACCCCAGGGGCCGCCCCACCAGGGGCAGTAGGGGACACCACCACCCAGCACAGGGTCCTCAGGGGCGTCCTCCAGCCAGGGGACAAGCCCCGAGCCCGCGCCCTGGCCCAAATCACCTCAGGGAAGGCAGGCTACCACCTGGGACTGAGCATGCTCTGCCTGACCGACTGGATCCAGCGCCGCTGGCCACCCACGGGGACCGTGCTCTGGATTTGGGCCATCCCCACCACCCACACACAAATCAAGGCGGGCCCGGACACGCGGCCAAGCCCCCCCCCCCCCGACCGCAGCAACCCCTCAGCTGCGGGTACCACGCCATGCACAGGGTCCTCAGCCGCGTGGGTCTTAGCCCAGAGCTAGCATACCCCCTTGCCACCACTGACCAAGAGGTCCACCAGATACGCAAGCTCGTCTGCGAAATCCTTGCCGCGGCAGCAGAAGACGGCAAGCTTCTCCTCCAAACCGCCCGGCCTACAACTGATCACGCAAGCGCGCCGCGGCGAGCGGACACATACACTGACACAACACACCCCACCGCACAATCCCCGCCCGTGCCCCTCCCCTCTCGCTGCTCACCCGGAGACCCACACACGCCCACCATCGCGCGCACCCCCGGGGCCCCGCGACACGGCCCTCCCGCACCCGCCCGAACACCAGCACACGCCCGCCACACACCCACCCGCCGGACACCCCTCACCACCCCCGACACTCGACAACCCGCACACAACCGGCGAGAGGAGCCCCGCGCCCCACGGCACGCCCACCCCACCCAGTGGCCCGCACACGCCCCCCGCGCACACCCGAGAAGACCCAGGCCCACTCCCCCTGGCCCCTGAATGCAGCCCACGCGAACTTTTCCCCCCCGCGGACGCCAACCCACACAACCTCACACATTGCAGGACCCCGGCCCAGCCAAGCCCGGAAGGGGAAGGCCACAGCCCCGCGCCTCCCTCCCCCGCCACTGCCGACCAAATCGGCCCGCCGGGCCGCCAGGTCACGACCAGCCCCCCCCAGCCGCCCGCCCCTAACCTACAGCCCGAGGACATGCCCTCCATCCTCCCCGCCGTGGCCGCAGCAGAAGCCGCCGCCCAGAAGCCCGCCCGCATCACAGCCCGATCCGCGTCCACCACCTCCTGCTCATCCTCAGCCTCATCCACCTCTCCCACCTCATCCTCCGATCCCCCCCTCCCCGCCGCCCTCATCCTCAAGGCCACGGCAAAAGCCAAAGCCGCGGCCGCACGCACCGACCCCCCGACCCCCACACAGGCGACTCAGGCACCCCGGCAACGCACCGGGAAGACCCCCGACCCGACATTGGCGCCCTCACACCTCCAGACAGAGGTCCTCCTCAATCTAGAACCGGACCCCAACCCCAAACCCGACCCCAAACCCGAACCGGCGCCCAAGCGAGCACACACAAACCACCACAAACGTAACGACACAAACCCAGCCGACACCGCCCTAACCCAAACCCTAACCCACGCTAGGACCCCCCACCCACCACAACCAACGCCCCCCTCCCACCACCAGCCACCGCCACCGCAGAGGCGGCCACGCAACACGACCCTGTCCAAACCCTCGTCAACATCCCCGTCACCAAGCGCCCCGTCATCCATCCCCGACAAACCACCACCACCGCCGGCCAAACCGACCCAGGGACGTGGGACTCCTCGACCGGCGTCACCGTCAAGCCCGGCCCCCGACCCGCCCCCCCTGCCCACCACATAGTACAGCCCCAGGGGCTGGGCACGATGCCCGACCCCCCACCCCCACAAGGGGGACCGGAATACGCAGTAGGGGTCCAAGGGCCATAGCCGCAACACCGACCCCACCACTACCAACGCCACCACCACCAGCGGCCCCACCACCACCACCACCAACACCACCCCCACCACTACCACTGCCCACCACCCTACCCCACCCGGCCACAACCCCCCGTGCACGAACAGCACCAGCGAATGGGATGGCAGCCACGGAGCACTCCAACCGCATACCCCACCTACCACCAGGGGCCACCCCCCCGGTACCAGCCACCCCCCCCGTACCAGGAACCGTATCCCCCCGGCCACCACGTGCACGCCGAAGGGGACCCCCGGGCCCAACCCCGCCACGGACAGTCACTCGACCCATACCACCAGCCGCTGCCGCCACCACACCCCTACGTGGCAGATCCATGGACGACAGGGGACCTCCCCCCCCCCCCCCCCCAGTACCAGGCGGCACCACGCGAGGCCCCCCAGGACCCGCCGACGCCTCCTGACTGGCTCGACTCGAGCGATGAGGCCCGGTCCCGCAAACGGCAGCGCTCCCGCTCCCCCCCCGCACGGCACACTTGCCCCCGGCGCCCACACTCCCCACACCGCCACCGCGCCTCAACCACCCACTCGCGCCGCGCCCGCTCCCCCAGGCGCCACCACGACCCCCCGGGACCCCGCTCCTGCCGCTCCTGCTCCCCTGGGCGCCACCACGAGCGCCACCGCCGCCCCATGTCCACCTCCCACTCCCCCCTCCGGCCGTACACAACCCCCACCCCCAGCCCCCAGCACCACCGCTCCCGCTCCCCCCGGCGCCGCCGGGCACACCACCGCCGCCCCACTTCCACCTCCCCGTCCCCTCACAGGCCCCGCCGGGCTCCCCGTTCCCCCCGCCGCCCATAACCATCCACCATTCCCAGCCCCCGCCACCACCACTCCCGCTCCCCCAGGCGCCACCAAGCGCGCCACCGCCGCCCCATGTCCACCTCCCCCTCCCATTCCCCCCTCCGCCCGTACCCGTCCTCCACCCCCAGCCCCCGCGACCGCCGCTCCCGCTCCCCCAGGCAATGCCACCCCCACCACCACCACAGGTCCACGTCCTCCGCCCGGCGCTCCAGGACCCCGGGCACGGACCACTCCCCCCCCCAGGCCCCCGCCCACCTTGCCTGGTGGTCTGCCCCCGCTTTGCAGGAGCTCTGCCGCTGGGTGAAGTGGGCCGGGGGAGGAAAAAGGCGAAAAGGGGTGCACATGGTGCACACCTTCGAGGAGATGCGCACCCGCACCCCCGCCGACCCCAACGAGGCCACCCTGGGGGCCATCATGCCGCAAGCGGCATGGGAGGCCCTCCTCCGCGATGCGGTCCAGGGCCTCCGCCCCCCCTACAACCCCCAAGCCCTCCGCCAATGGCTCCAGGCCACCCACCCCCAGGCCTGGGCCATCGGCGCCCCCTCCCCACCCCGCCACCACCACACCAGGAAGGGGAAGGACAAGGGCAAGCAGAGGGCAAGGGACAGCAAGGGGCACTCAGGCAAGAGGGCACAGAGGGGCGCCAAGTGAGGGCAGGCACCCGTAGGGACAGGGCGCCGGAAGAGACACAACATGGGGGCAGGAAACCACCCAAGAACCAGGAAGGGGCAGGAGCGGGGACCGAGGCACAGAGGAAAAGGGCACCTCGGCAAACGCCACGACTCACACCCAGGAAGGGCATACCACGACAGGGGGACCAGCGCCGCCCCACCCCGACCGAACACCTCACGACTCCCGGGGGTGCACCCCCCAACACGCACCGCCGAAGCAAGCATCGGACGCCGTACAGATAACACCAGCGCACACCCACCAGCCACCGGAAACCACACGGGGGATGGAGGGCACACCTACACGGCGAGAACAGGCCACATCCACAGAGGACGCCGCAGGGAGAGTAAGAAAAGTTTATAGTGTTTTCAGCACTGTGTTTTTGCTTCTCCTGCTGCTTGCTGTAGGTGTAGGGTTTCCTGCTGCTTATTTTGGAAGATGAAAACCTTTTGTTTGCAGAAATAGAGTCAATCCAGGATAACCCAAGCCAGAAGTGTGCAAAGAGGAGACGATCAGGATCAAAGCATGAAGGGCTGCAGTGTAAACAGTGAAAGATGATTGGATATTCACAGAAACTGCAACTCAGGCTACAAATGAATGCATATTCACAAAGATAGCTGAAATGTTTTTGGAAAAGAGTTAGAAAACTGCCCCAAGGTCACTCTCTCTTCATAGTGCCATCTCAGGAGATGTGCACTCTTGGTTTTGGGTCCCATATGTGCTGAGGTGGCAGGGCATGTGGCGATGAGGTCACTGCCATGTCACATGGTGAAGCGGTACCCAGAACCCCATGGCCAGGTTACGGCATACAACCGGTCTCCGGTCCACTAACCCCATGCACGGCGTGTTCCGTGCCGTGAAGCCCCGCATCGGCAACCGATGCACCGCCAGCGGAGATTTGTGTATCAGAATATCAGGAATCAACAGGGTTTTATTTTCATATTGTTTCCGTCAATTTTTACGCTTCCGTTCCGATACTCACTGTTTTGACTGCTGGCGGTTGGTTCGCGACTTTACCGTAACCGCCAGTTTAACTGTTTATAATGGAAATTTTAACGCTATCCGTCACGAAGGCTCCAAAGTCGCCAGGAACTGCATGGATGCTTCCGCAATTTTCATAATTAATACTCGCAACCTTAATCCGAATTTTTCAGGATGTCGAAATCGGATTTTCGACTTCGACATCCCCGCACTTGATTTGACCTCTTTCGAGTGGACCTACGTGCTTCCGTATGCACGAATCAACTTCCCTTTTATCCTGCCCTCCATTTGTCTTAAAGATATGGGCAAAACAAAGTTGATTCGTGAGGCCACTTGTGAAGGTCATATCTCGTGTTGCTTGCGAGGAATTACGATAAGGAAACGTGGGATGTATTTACAATACTCCCGACGTAATTTAGGAAGCATTATATGCCTTGCGTTTCCACACGTGCGCGCTAGTGTAATGGATCATGGTCAATTGGGTAGAGTTTGCGTTATAACTCTTTGGCCATGATATTGCGTGCGTTAAGATAACTTTCGAGTGTAGCGCGCAAGTGTTGGTGTGGCATAGGAACTCTCCTTGAGTTCCTATGAGCGATTGACACAAAGTTATGCCCTTGGAGGGGCATGACATATCGTGGTGGGAGCTACCTTTTTGGGCAATATGTGGTATGTGCCATGTGTTGTGTTGCGTGCCCATTTGGCGGGTCCATTGCTCCAAGTCGAACCCGCCAATGGGTCTCATATTGTGCAAGCCCCTTCTCCATACTCCCTACAGTCAATTGCATGCCTAACCTTTGTGAAGGGAAGCTTGTGTGGTGATCCCGAAGCGATGCGTTGGGAGCAAGGTGTGTGTTTTACAATTTTCCATATTTTCATGTGCCCACTTGGGAAGTAGCGCTCGTAACCTTTCAAGGCGCCCGATGTGGAGCACATATGTGGGATCGAAGGTCAATGGTGTCAAGTCATTGTGTTTAGAAGGATTAAGTGATTGCACGATCCAAGCCGGAGATATTATAATATAATTGTAGACCTTTCAAGGCACTTTTGTGTGTCATTGTGCCAATTTTGCCATTTTTGGCTCGTCATGATGTCAAGTGGCGACCGTGTATCTCAACGTTGCGCTCAATTGACATCATGACCTAAGTATGATATGAGGGTACATACTTCGGTGCCCAACATATCTTGGACCCGGCGGATAACTCCTCTTAGGCTTGACATACCGTGGCCGCCATGTTGGCGATTTGGGACTATCCCAAATCATGGGCTCACTTGGCGACCCTGCCATTCCCAATATCGGAGGAGTTGGGCGACGCCCAAAAGATATGTTGGACCAATATGACTTGATACCAATCCTATGGCACATTCCGGTCCGAGTCGGGCATGTGCCTCATTTGCCCCAACCATGAGTGTGCGCATTTTTGGCCATTTTGAGCATTTTTCCACTTTTGCTGCCCGCCGTGCCCCATGTTCTAACCTTCGTGCACGCCGGACGCATGGACCAATGGACCATATATGACATGGGTGTTATGGGTAATGGTCCCCATGGTCCACACACTACGTGGGCGAAGCGGAGCCGCCTTCGTTAAGGCGCTAGGCCAAATTGAGTATGGGCAATTTTGCCATTTTTGCATTTGTGGACCCAATTGGGATCATCACCACGCCAAATGGCATGGAGATCTTTGAGAGCCAAGTGCATGGGAGTCTCCGTTGGGCTCCCGATGGATCACCAATGGAATGGCGGATCTGATCTCCAAGCCGGCGTGGAGATATACTATTGGGAGCACACCGAATTTTGGCTCATTTCAGGCAGCCAAAATGACCCAATTTTGGGACCCCAATTTCCCCCTTCCGTGTGGTCAATTGGCGGCCCCATTTCTCTAAGCCCAGAATGAGCCCGGACCTAATTCGAAGTTGTACACTCAGATATAAGTCCTAGGTCCTGTCTCCTACCCTGTGAGTCATTGGCCTCACCTTGGCCGGGCGAACCACGCGTGGGAATGACGCCAATTTTGGTGATTTCGGCATCATGACCCCACTTGACTCATCCGTGTTGCCCTGATGCCGGGACCTCAGAGGGAACCAGGTTGGGTGAGGGCTCCAGGGAGTTCGTACTCGAAGGGCATAGGGTCAGTTGCCTCGTCTCTACCTCTGGCGGGTCCAGACGAGGGGTCAATTTTGGCGACTTTTGAGTTAATATCAGTTTGGGCTGAAACCGCCCATTTTCAGCTACCAACTCCTGGGTGATAATGGCGGGGCCATATCTGTCGCTCAGAGAGGAGTTGAGACCGGCCGTTGGCGGAGCATGGGGAGCTACTGTCGGTTGGCCTTGGACTCTCTTGTTTTCGAGGAACTCGCCTGTGGCTCGGCGGGACACCTCTCCCATTGGCAGGGTTTCAGGGTCCGGACTGAGCAGGGCATGGGTTGTGTTTGAGCCCCCGCCCCCATCAGCCACTGAGAGGGTCGGACCTGGGATTGGGATATGAGTTGGGACTGAGTGTCTATGGTCCTGTGATGCCCTTACCCCAGTCCAGTCTTAACCCCATGTGTACATATCCTGATGTGTTGCTGTACATACTTTCGTTCCCTCTTTGCAGAGTGGCAAGGATTCTGAAACGCTTTGTCACATGACATGAGCGCATTGATGCCCTTGTGAGCGTAGTGCATTGCCTGCCTGCTCACCTGTGTGTGTCTCCGCAGCGTCCCGTGGCCGGCCCCCCACGGGAACGCGTCAAAAGCGTTTCACCGCCGCGGGGTTACCCAACCCTCGCGTGCCACTCAGGGCCACCAACCCCGAGCAGCGCGTCGCAGCAGCGCGGCGCAGCTCGCAGCTCGCAGCGCAGCGCAGCGTCTCGCAGCGCAGCGCAGCGGCTCGCAGCGCCACTCAGCGACAGCGCCGAGTTCGTCACGGAGCCTGCAGCGCCGTCCAGAGCATCGCCCTGACCGCGCAGCAACCGTGAAAGAGGTGCACAGACCCGGACTCCTGCATCAGCCCCATCGGCCGACCCGGAGTCCCATTGGCCGACCAGCAAGGCCGCGTCAACCACCTCCACAACCACCGGCTGACCAGCACCAGCCGCACTTCCAATCCAGTGCTACAGCACCCTCCTCAACAACCACAACCAGTTCGTTGAGTTGAACGAGTGCACGTCAAGGACCTCAAGACCATCTACGCCCCCGCTGCCATGGTGAATTGGCAGGAGGCGGGCAGGACATGGCCGCGGCCCCACCCCCATGCAGCACGCCTGCTGCGTGGGTTGGTTTGGGACCAGCATTACCGCCACAGCCACCCCCAGTGCGAAGGCGGCATGCCCAGGAGCTTCGAGCTCCGCACGGACATCGCCCCCGACCGCCTGCAGGCCCTGGAGGACTGGCTGCGGGCGGAAGGGTACGAGTACCGCCACCAGCAGAGGCGCTGGAGGACGTGGACCCGGCCGGACAGGCCCGGCGAAGGGCTGCGCCCCGACGGGATTGAGGAGGATGAGGACCCCAACGCCTACCCGTCGGGCGCCTCGATCAACGTCTCCCTGTGGGACGTGATCGAGAAGAAGTTCCCGGAACCGGGAAGCGAGCGCAGGCTGCAGGGCAGCAGCAGCGCGTCTCCGGGGACGGAGAAGCGGTCTGCCGGGGACAAGAAGAGGGACCGGAGGTGGCGGGAGTACCAGGAGTCCCTGGCTGCCGAAGCCGCCCAAGGCGCCAAGGGCGGAACCCCAGCCCCCAGTCCCCAACGGCCCAATGGTGGACACCACCCCGGCTCCACCACCCTTGGCGACTACATCCAAGTCGCCAAGCAGACCCAGGCCAAGCCCCGTCCGCTGCTCCTGAGGGCCCGGCAGGCCCCAGCAGGCCCCAGCAGCGACGTGGAGTCGGCCCACCGCGGGAGGATGCCGGCCGACCAGGCCAGCTCCAGCAGCAGCGTCGCTCCCGAAAGGGACGTGGCGCGCGCCTGTGAGCGCGCCTGTGGGGTGCCCTGCAACCGTCGGGTTGCCCGGCAACGGGCCAGGCAGTACAGCGCCGCCGTGGAGAGCGCCGCCGGCATCGCCCAGGAGGAGGCTGCGGAGTGGGCGCATGGCATGGCCATCCACACCCAGTCCATGGCGGCCATTGCGGCCGGACTCACGGCCGTAGCCGCCCATGGGGCAGCAACTGCCCAGGTCAACGGTGAGTTGGCGGCAGCCGACGAGGAAGCCCGCCTGACGCAGGAGGCCATTGCCTGCAAGGACGCCGAGGTGAAGGCGCTGGAAGAGGCGCTTGCCCAAGAGAGGGCAAAGAAGGAGGCGGAGGAAAGGGCCCACGCCGAGGCGACGGCGAAGGCCCAGGAGGACGCCGCCAAGAAGGAAGCCATCGAGGCCGCGCGACGGAAGGTCGCTGAGGAGAAGGCCAAGACGGAGGCGGAGCTGGCAGCGTTGGAAGCGCAGAAGGCGCGGCTGCTGCAGGCCCGGGAAGCCGAGGCGGCTCGTGCTCGGGAGGAAGCCGAGGCGCGAGCAGCCGCAGCCACCGCCGCCGCAATGGAGGAGGCAGAGGCCAAACTCCGCCGTGAGACTCCCCCGGGAGCATCACGAGTGGAGACCCTTCGAAAGCTTTTCGAAGGGGACGCCTCCTCCAGGATGGCGCTGGATGAGGCCGACACGGGCAGCAGTGGGAGCAGTGGCACCACCGCCCGTCGACGGAGGAAGGGTAAGGGGAAGACCCCCGAGAGGCCGCGGAGGCCAGCGGGTGGGCACCCCCACGACAGTGACCCCTTCTTCACCGCCAGTGACGGGGATGAACGAGGCCGTCGACATCGCCAAGTGGTGGCTTGGACGGGCGGAGGCGGCGGAGACGTTCCCATGGAACTGGAAGGTGAGGGTGAGGATCTCCCTCCTCCCTACCGGAGCTCGGAGTCCTCCGTGACCGAGACGCCCAGGTGGGGCGACATGGACGAGGATGACGACATGGAGTTCGGCATCACGAGGAAGCGCCCATCCTCGGACCCTGCGAGGCGACCCGGCGGAGACCCACCGGAACCCCCTGGCGGAGGACCATCAGGACCCCCTGGAGGACGCCCACCAAGTGGACCCCCTGGAGGCGGACCACCGGGCGGGGGAGG
The DNA here is from genome assembly GCA_964036045.1 of Eutreptiella sp. 'Long Island Sound 2002'. Taxonomy (NCBI): domain Eukaryota; phylum Euglenozoa; class Euglenophyceae; order Eutreptiales; family Eutreptiaceae; genus Eutreptiella; species Eutreptiella sp. 'Long Island Sound 2002'. Next base: position 103,009,410 of record OZ038379.1, on the reverse strand, counting down.
ACCCCCTGGACCGGGCGGACCCGGCGGAGGCCCTCCTGGAGGACCCCCTGGGGACCCCGACGACCCACCAGGGAACGGCGACCCGGATACCACCTGGCGGTGGATTGTCTACCTCCGCAGGAGGGTCTTTGCCCTCGAGTGCGAGGTAGACACGGGCAAGGTCGGGATGGCTCGCATCTCCGGGGTCGCCGCGCGCGCGCAGAAGGACCTGGACATCGCCAGGGCCGAGACCAAGTCGCTGACCAACGTCGTCAGCGGCCTGCAGGAGAGGCTGGATGCGCTGGAAGCCGGTGGGAGGGTCGGCAGCGACCACCCACCCCTGGAGTCTGGCTCGTCGGACGACGGCTGGGGACCCGGACCAGGTCCAGGCAGACCCCACGCCCCCGGCGGAGCCCCCAGGAGTCGCCCCAGCGCCAGTGCCCCCTCTCTCACCGCCCCCTCTCACCACAGCGCGAGCCGCCGCAACGAGCGCGTGCCGCCCGGCAGTGGCAGTGAGGAATGGCGCGATGAGTGGCTCAGCGCGGACTACCACAACCGCCGTGCCCAACCGCGGACGCCTGTACGCCCCCGACGCCCGGCACCAGCCCCGGCGCCAATCCCCAGAGCTGGAGGACGTTATGGTGGACTCAGGGATGAGGTCCCCAGAGGAGACGTGGAGTGGGATGTCGGCGAAGGTGAGGACCCGGACCTGGACATGGACCTGGAGGAGTTCGACATCAGCCCGCCGCGTGGTGTACGACGGGAGGCCGCTGAACGCAGCCGCCGGCGCCGTGATGAGGATGCGTACATGGATGCAGTACGGCGTGAACATTTTGGTTCAGCGTACGTGGAGGAACCGCGGCGTAGCCACAGGGACTCCATGGAGGAGATGGACGTGGCGGCCGTGGGAGTCCGTGGGCGAGGCAGATGGGAACCTCGGTCAACCTCGCGGCCGGCGTTCATGGTCTCTAAGGCCGCGGACGCCGCCGTGTGGGAAGACTTGAAGGACATCAAGCCCCCCATGTACGATGGCAACCCCCTCAACCTCGACCGCTTCTTGGAGAAGCTGGACGATTGGGGGCTGACCGTCACTGAAGACCTACCTCCCGCGGATGCGGAGAGATATGTCTTCAAACGGTTCAGGTACCGCCTGCCGGAAGTGCTCGGCGAGCTATACTTCGTGGCGACCAAGGAGGGGAAAATCAAGACCCTCAAGGACGCCAAGAAGTGGCTCAACGAGCAGGAGCGGGTGGACGCTCCGCAGGTGGCTGCCAAGCGCTGGAAGTCCATCAAGCTTGAGCATGATGGACGGGAGATCCGCCTACGGGACTGGCGTGACTTCCGAGGGAAATACACCCTCTTCCGCCGCAATGTGGAGGATTGGAACGAGGGTGACGAGCAGGCTCGCCTGCTCTCCATGCTGCCGGAAGCATGGATCAAGAGGGTCACCAAGGAGGAATCCAAGAGGGCCAAGTCCAACCACACGGTCAAGATGATGCTCCCCAAGGAGTATCATACGAACGTGGTGTCTTGGGCGAAGAAGAACGTGGCCCGGGATGTCAAACGGCACTCCCTGCGGAACGCCCTTCTCATCACCGTCTCCGGCGATCGCGAGAAGACCGCGATGTGGCGCCTTGACGACTGTGAGTTGAGCGGCCAGACCATCCGTCTGCAGCCCATCCCGGCGCGGATGAGCTGCGACGAGATCCTGGAGTGGGTTGGCGAGGAGGTACTCAAGGAGTACCGAAACCTCCACCACACCCGCGGGTTGAGGCCCGGCGACCGCGACGTCAACTACGTTGGCGAGGGACCTGGCGGGGAAGACGCCATGGACCCAGCGGGAGCCGGCGGCGATGAGACTCTCGTCGACGATGACGACGACGATGAGCCCGCCGAGGTGGCCGTTTGTGCCTTCGTGGCCAGGAACCTGAGCGCGGGGAGCAAGCCGGGAAACTGGAAGCCCCTGCAGCAGGGTTGGAGGAAGCAGGAGAAGAGGGACCCTCGCCGCATTGGCGACCCTCCGCTGTCCTTTGGGGAGTTCATACGAGCTCACCCGCAGGGCTGTTTCGTGTGTTATGGGAGGAAGAAAGGCTTCAACCATGACCACCGAACATGCCCCGTCCACAAGGCCGACACGGAGGCTTACAAGAAGGCGCACGGGTCGAAGAAGCGTGCGCCCGCGGGTATCCGGGAAGCCAAAATGGAGGTCGACAAGGACGAGCTGCCCAAGCTGATGTCGTCGGTGGGGACCGAGTTCGCCAAGGAGATCCAGGAGATCAAGCGGAACTGGGTCCCCAGGTCGGACAACAAGAACAAGGAGAACAACCAGAATGACCAGAACAAGGACAAGGACAAGAACAAGGGTAAGAAAGGGGGAAGGAAGAAGGGCATCAACGACGTTGAGGCCGAGGAGAACACCCCCTCTTCCACAACCGACGCCCCCTAGCGGAGCCCCTGCAGCCAAGGGCCCCAGCTAGGGCGGTCGCAGGATGGTGACGTGGGAAGCGCCGATCCATCCCAGTCGGGAGTCGATAAGCACAAGGGGACTGCCGCGGGCGGAAGGCCCCGTCTGGCGCCCAGTCGCGGAGGCGGGGTGAGGGCAAGTGAAGGCACGAACCCTTGCACACGTCCGTCCTTCGCGACCAAGAACGTGTTTGATGTACTACAGGATCTATCCGAGAGTATCGGAGGATCACCCGGACCGCAGCTGGATGCTGCAGATGGGCAGCCTGAGCCCATTGTCCACGACCTGCACCAGTCGCTTGTTGAGCTTCTGGAACGGCCGGAGATCCTGAGTTTGCACGCCGTGCGCCGTGTCGGTCGCGAGCGGCAGTTGCATCTTAAGGTCCGTGCCCTATGCGGGGAAGTGGAAAAGGTTTTCGACGTGTTGGTCGACACGGGAGCTCAAGTCAGCCTGGTCAAGGCTGGCCTACTTCCACCAGAGTGTCTGACCGACAGTCGGAAACCTGTCAGGCTGAAGGTGGCGAACGGCCAGTACATGGTGGGAGGCACGAAGGAAGCGGCCATTGGGCTGCAGTTCGTGAACCATCGTGAGCTGAGCCGCCCAGACCTCGGCAAGGAAATCCTCCTGCACGGTAGCTTCTACGAGGCCGAGATGGACTGGGACATGATCGTCGGGTACGACTTCATGGTGGAGACGGACTCCGGCGTCCTCCCGGCCCAGGCCTCCATGACCCTGTACCAGGACGACCAGCTCTCGTGGCTTTCGTCACCTGAGCACCATGTGGAATGCCAATGGATCCACCCCGAACGCAATCAGCTCGAAGTGGCCGCGCTGGACACTGAGCCTACTGGGCCAGCGAACCAGGAGTACGGCGTAAGGCCGGAAGTGGCGTACCGAGTGGTCGCGGACCTGGGAGCGTCGGATCTGGCCCTGGATGCGTTCTCTTCAGGAACCTCCGCCCATCTGCGGGTATGTGAGAAGTACTGGAGCGCCCAGGACTCCGCGTGGAAGAAGCACTGGGGTCCGCATCAGGGATTGATGTGGATCCATTGCCCCCGTTGGGACATTCCAAGAGCGATAGCGAAGATTCGCAAGGACCGCTCCAAGGCAGTGCTGGTTGTTCCTATGGGATGCACCGAGGAGGAGAGTACCCGACATTGGGTAGCCTCATTGACCAACATGACCTTGAACAAGGTCGTCCTACCGGCTGGAGAGAGTGTCTATCAGGACGCTAAGGAACAGCCCATGCCACCCCAGAGATGGCCAACAGAATTCCACTATGTGGATGGAGGCCTTGATCAGGCCGACACCACGGACTTCGTGTGTGTCAACCGCATCATAGCGGAGCCTTGGAGGCAATGCTTTGCGGTTCCCCCTGTTGACATCGAAGAATCGGATTCGGAAGAGCCCCTCACTGAAGAGGAGTGGGATCTGGTTCAGGGGTATATGGATCAGCCCTTTCACGACTGGGGAAACCAGCGTGAGGGCAAAGGCCAGGACAAAGCCTGGTGGGAAGTGGACTCGATCGTCTCTGGTTCCTATGATGGAGATACCTTCGTAAGGAGGGTACTGGACCACCTGTCCAGCCAGGACGAGCCAATCGGGGCTAACCCACCCACCTACGGCGATCTATTCCGAGGCAAGACCAGAGATGGCCCTTTGGGCCACCTGGGAAGACCGCCCGAGCCGAAAGCGAGCGGGGTCGCTACCCCTCAAGTAAGCTCCGTGGTTCAAGTGCCCGGAAAAGCCAAGGCGGAGTCCGATGACTGCCCCAAGATCCAGGCGTTGAGGGCCAGGCTGAAGCAGAAGTATGGTGAGACCTTCTTCAGCGGCAAACCTGTGTTCCCCCCACCGGTGCGTGGACCGTATGGCGAGGCCAAGATACGACAGAAGCAGGTCCCCCGTGTGTATCGTCACCGGGAGTTTGCCCTGAGGGGCGAGAGGAAAGAGGCCATGGAGAAGATCCTCCGTGACTTCATCCAGAGAGGCTGGCTCGAGCCGTGCCACTCCGAATGGGCCTCTCCTTGCTTCGTCGTCCCCAAGAAGGTTGCCGGTGAGTGGCGGCTCGTGGTCGACTACCGCGGCCTGAACGCCCAAACGCAGCACGACAGCTATACGCTGCCCCTCATTGAGGACATGCTGCAAAAGCAACACCGGCGGAGGATCTTCACGGTGATTGACCTGAAACATGGTTATCATCAGATGCCTCTCGCCGAGAAGTCCCGTGCCTGCACAGCCATGAGCACCCCACTTGGACCTCTCCAGTGGAAGGTGATGCCCATGGGCGTTACCAACGGCAATGCGGCTTTTCAGCGGATGCTGGAGAACCTGCTTGAGCCGGTGCGCGACTGTGCAGACCCTCTCGTGGACGACGTGATCATCGCGTCCGGGGACCCCAGCATGAGCTACGAGGAGCTCCTGGAGGCACACGAGAGGGACGTCACTCGGGTGCTGGACCTTCTGGTTCGGCACAAACTCACGGGCAGCAGTGACAAGGCCACCATTGCGGTAAGCGAGGTGGTCTTCGCTGGCCACGTAGTCGGGAACGGGCAGCGAAAGCCCATACCTGGCAAGGTGGCTGCGATCGAGCACTGGGAAAAGCCCAAAACGGTCTCTGAGCTACGGGCGTATCTGGGGTTCTGCAACTACTACTCGGGGTATATCAAAATGTATGCCGAGTATGCAGCCCCCATGACGACCATGCTCAAGGGCAACCGAGAGGAGACCAAGAAGGGGTCCAAGAAGGCTTTGGTCTGGACTGAAGAGTCTGACCGTGCCTTTGAGGGGATGAAGCAGGCGCTGCTATCTGCAGTGGGTCTGCACCTCGTGGATCCCGACCGAGGGTTCGTCCTGCGCACCGACGCTTCCGACTACGCCATTGGCGCTGTGTTGGAGCAAGTGCTTGACGATGGGAGGCACGTGCCCGTGGCCTTCTGGAGCCGAGTCCTGGCGGAAGGCCAGAGACGGACGTGGACGCCCCGTGAAAAGGAGGCGTATGCCATTGTCATGGCTCTCAGGAAATGGGCTGGGTACATAGCCCTCCATCCCGTCACCGTCTGCACCGACCATCAGAGTCTGCAGTCGTGGCACAAGGAGCACGTGGACACCCCCTGGGGTCCCGCCTCCCGACGGGCAAGATGGCACGAGACCTTGGCCAAGTTCGACCTTACGGTTGTTTATATTCCTGGAAAGGATAACACCGTGGCGGACTGTCTCAGTAGGTGGGCCTATCCCGCCAGCAAGGGCATGCAGGATATCTCTGCCCATGGCGATGAGGCTGAGACCGCTGAAGCCAAGAGGATCATTGAAATGGAGCGCCTGATGGAGGAGGAGGGTGCCAAATGCTTCGTCGTCATGGCCGCAGATGCCCCCCTCGCTTCGAGGGTGAGCAGAACGGTCAGTGTACTCGCCCCTGTGGATGCCGCGGGCGGAAGGCCCGGTCCGGCACCCCCTGTGGGAACTGAGTCCGACAAGCACCTCTTCCCGGAGTCTTGCCTCCAGGACGACTGGACCGACGATTACGCCAAGTCTGAGGCCTTTGCGGCCGAGTATAGGGCTGTGACCGACCCTGACGACGGGCAGAAGTGGCCAAAGGGGCTGACCGAGGAAGATGGCAAGCTCTACCGGAATGGTAAGCTGCTAGTCCCGGAGTCCCGGGTGCTCGAGCTGTGTGAAGCTTGGCACCACCACATGCTGCACCCAGGGGTCAAGAAGCAAGCTCTTGACATGCAGCGTCGGTTCGAGATCGACCATATCGTTCTCTACACCGCCATCAAGAAGGTCAGGAGGGGTTGTTCGGTCTGTCAGGCCTGCAATCCCGATAACCGGAACGTCAAGGGGGAACCCCAATGGACCCCGGTTCCTGACCAGCCCATGGAGAGCGTGGCCATGGACGTCTTCTCCATGCCCGAAGTGCACATTGGCAAGGAGACCTTTGACTGTGTGGTTCTCTGTGTGGACCGCCACAGCGGCTACGTTGTAGCCGTTCCGGCACGCAAAAAGGGGTTGCTTGCCAAGGAGGTGGCAGTCATGATGATTCGTCATTGGCTGACCGTCTTTGACATCCCCCGCACCATTTGCAGTGACCGAGGGCCCCAGTTTACTGGTGGCTGGTTCAAGGCTATGTGTTCCCTGATGGGGATACGTCATGCCAAGAGCGTGGCCTATCTCAGCCGGTCTAACGGCCGTGCTGAGGTGGCTGGACGGCAGCTGTTCGAGAAGCTGCGCAAGATCCACATCACCAATCCACGTCGGAACTGGTTCGAGGAGATGTGGCCTGCTCTGAAGGCCCATCATGACACCCCCACTCCGGGCGGTTTGTCCCCTCACCAGATTCTCTTCGGCAGGGACCCCCTGGGTAGGGGACTTCCCTTGTCTGGTGATGGCATGGCTATGGATGCCAAGGAGTTCTTCGCGCGGCAAGAGCAAACGGCGCGGGACATCCGCCAGCAGCTTGAGAAGGAGCATGCTGAGCGTCAGAAGTCCGCCCCGAGCTCGACAGCGCAGAAGTTCAGGGTGGGAGACCCGGTGTGGGTGATCAGACCCCGCCCCATGGGCACCCACCGCACCAAAACCTGGTTCACACCCGGCGAGGTGGTCCGCAGGATTGGTGAGGACACCTACCGCATCAAGGTGGGTCACGGACAGTTCCGGGAGCGCCACGAGAGTCAACTCCGTGTGCGGGAACCCGACCTCCATGGCCGACATGTGTCCCTGGACTACGCCAAACATGAGGCCGATTCGGACGACGACTATGCTGAGCAGGACGACTATACTGTCGAGAAGATCCTGGCTCAGCGTCCGAAGGCCTCGGCACCCGGAGGTCTGGAGTTCAAGGTTCGTTGGCGAGGCTATGGGCCGTCCCACGACACCTGGGAACCCGTCTCCTCATTCGTGCCGCGGGTCAATACTCCCTTCATGGAGTACATCCGCAAACACAAGACCAAGATCCACGTTTCGGACTTGGCAGCACTCACCCGGGCGATTGCAGCCAGGGGTGCCTGATCAGCGCCCTGGGCTCTCCCCTGATGTGTTGTGAGCGCTTGTGAGGCCGACGAATCGTCCCTTACTTGCTTGCTCTCTTCCATCTTTCGGTGACAGAGTGGCCATATACCCCCCCCTGCTGAATCCAGAGGAGGATGGCCCCTCTCTTCTTCTACTCGTCACTCCCCCCCCTGCTGAATCCTTGGGAAACCAGGTAGGGCGACTGACATTCATAATTCTGAGCTCTTGGGGCCTTGAAGCCCATACGACGTTGCGCAACGGATGCCGCTGTCATCGGCATTGCGATTTTTTGGTGTGTGGTCTGGTTCCATGGCATTTGCGGAATCCAGACCAGTCGACGTGTGTCTCGAGACTATATATGCCTGAACTCAGGCGTTATCCTGTCCATCCTCCTGCATTTGCCTTATCCTGACCGTGGCGTGGTTTGGCACTCTGTTCTGAGTGTGTTTACACGCCTATTTACCCAAGTTGTTGCTTGTTTTTCTGCCCTCCAGGATATGTGCATCTGTATGTTAAGTGTCATCAGCCCATCGCTGAGGGATGGACTGTTTTTCACCACGAATCGGGATACAGAGGCGCCTTGAGTCGCCGTGTACATATCCTTACAGCCTGGTCCAGCCTGGACCAGTACTTGATTACAGATTCTACTGTTTGAGTGGCCGTGATACCGTGATGCCCTATTCGCTGTGATGTGTGGAGGTCCTGATGGCGCCAGGCGGGAAGCCCAGTTGCCTGACTACACTCCCAGCGGTCCGCCACTGTCAGTCCCAGTGTGAGCCTACCGATTTGCAGACGCACTTGCATTCGGATGGCGGCCTCCGGTGCTCCTGACCTCGGTCAGTCTGCCTGGGAAACTGGTGGTTTGAGGAGTCGACGCCTCCGCCCACACTGCATGAGGACTCCCTCATGTATGGCCTTCGTGGCAGTAGGGCGAGGGAAAAGACGGCCTTGATGCCCGATCCCTTCAGGAGGAGTTCCCTTACGATTTGGGGTTCGTAAGGAGTTCGACTATGGCACTCTGGACTCGCGTCGTATGGATATGGACATGGTGCGCCCGAGGAAGGACCCGTGGGGACTCTCCCCAGTCGGCGGGCCTTGGGAAGCTTGGGGTAGCCTGATGGATCTTTGTGGTCGCTCTCGACTTGTGGGGCCACCTCGGCCGTCGTGTGACGCCTATGTTGGCCGTGTATGCCACTGCCACTGTGGTGGTGACCGTAGCAGCCGGCACCCGGTGCGCCTGGTATGGGTTAACGGGTCCCTTGGATGCCGAACAATCGCCGCCAGGACCCGGGACTTGATACTTGATACTATACATGTGCTACGAGCTGTTACAGCAGCATACCTATCCCACTGTGGGATACCTATCTTACTGTGACTTACTGAAGTGAGGATGTGACACCCCCCCCCCCTTTCAGGGAGTGGTCCTGGGTACCCGCTGCCATGCGTGGGTGTTATCGAGCCCCCCCAGGGTTTGCTCTAAGGAGGGGGGTGAAGCGGTACCCAGAACCCCATGGCCAGGTTACGGCATACAACCGGTCTCCGGTCCACTAACCCCATGCACGGCGTGTTCCGTGCCGTGAAGCCCCGCATCGGCAACCGATGCACCGCCAGCGGAGATTTGTGTATCAGAATATCAGGAATCAACAGGGTTTTATTTTCATATTGTTTCCGTCAATTTTTACGCTTCCGTTCCGATACTCACTGTTTTGACTGCTGGCGGTTGGTTCGCGACTTTACCGTAACCGCCAGTTTAACTGTTTATAATGGAAATTTTAACGCTATCCGTCACGAAGGCTCCAAAGTCGCCAGGAACTGCATGGATGCTTCCGCAATTTTCATAATTAATACTCGCAACCTTAATCCGAATTTTTCAGGATGTCGAAATCGGATTTTCGACTTCGACATCCCCGCACTTGATTTGACCTCTTTCGAGTGGACCTACGTGCTTCCGTATGCACGAATCAACTTCCCTTTTATCCTGCCCTCCATTTGTCTTAAAGATATGGGCAAAACAAAGTTGATTCGTGAGGCCACTTGTGAAGGTCATATCTCGTGTTGCTTGCGAGGAATTACGATAAGGAAACGTGGGATGTATTTACAATACTCCCGACGTAATTTAGGAAGCATTATATGCCTTGCGTTTCCACACGTGCGCGCTAGTGTAATGGATCATGGTCAATTGGGTAGAGTTTGCGTTATAACTCTTTGGCCATGATATTGCGTGCGTTAAGATAACTTTCGAGTGTAGCGCGCAAGTGTTGGTGTGGCATAGGAACTCTCCTTGAGTTCCTATGAGCGATTGACACAAAGTTATGCCCTTGGAGGGGCATGACATATCGTGGTGGGAGCTACCTTTTTGGGCAATATGTGGTATGTGCCATGTGTTGTGTTGCGTGCCCATTTGGCGGGTCCATTGCTCCAAGTCGAACCCGCCAATGGACCTCATATTGTGCAAGCCCCTTCTCCATACTCCCTACAGTCAATTGCATGCCTAACCTTCGTGAAGGGAAGCTTGTGTGGTGATCCCGAAGCGATGCGTTGGGAGCAAGGTGTGTGTTTTACAATTTTCCATATTTTCATGTGCCCACTTGGGAAGTAGCGCTCGTAACCTTTCAAGGCGCCCCAAGTGGAGCACATATGTGGGATCGAAGGTCAATGGTGTCAAGTCATTGTGTTTGGAAGGATTAAGTGATTACACGATCCAAGCCGGAGATATTATAATATAATTGTAGACCTTTCAAGGCACTTTTGTGTGTCATTGTGCCAATTTTGCCATTTTTGGCTCGTCATGATGTCAAGTGGCGACCGTGTATCTCAACGTTGCGCTCAATTGACATCATGACCCAAGTATGATATGAGGGTATATACTTCGGTGCCCAACATATCTTGGACCCGGCGGATAACTCCTCTTAGGCTTGACATACCGTGGCCGCCATGTTGGCGATTTGGGACTATCCCAAATCATGGGCTCACTTGGCGACCCTGCCATTCCCAATATCGGGGGAGTTGGGCAACGCCCAAAAGATATGTTGGACCAAAATGACTTGATACCAATCCTATGGCACACTCCGGTCCGAGTCGGGCATGTGCCTCATTTGCCCCAACCATGAGTGTGCGCATTTTTGGCCATTTTGAGCATTTTTCCACTTTTGCTGCCCGCCGTGCCCCATGTTCTAACCTTCGTGCACGCCGGACGCATGGACCAATGGACCATATATGACATGGGTGTTATGGGTAATGGTCCCCATGGTCCACACACTACGTGGGCGAAGCGGAGCCGCCTTCGTTAAGGCGCTAGGCCAAATTGAGTATGGGCAATTTTGCCACTTTTGCATTTGTGGACCCAATTGGGATCGTCACCACGCCGAGTGGCATGAAGATCTTCGGGTGCCAAGTGCATGGGAGTCTTCGTTGGGCTCCCGATGGATCACCAATGGAATGGCGGATCCGATCTCCAAGCCGGCGTGGAGATATACTATTGGGAGCACACCGAATTTTGGCTCATTTCAGGCAGCCAAAATGACCCAATTTTGGGACCCCAATTTCCCCCTTCCGTGTGGTCAATTGGCGGCCCCATTTCTCTAAGCCCAGAGAGAGCCCGGACCTAATTCGAAGTTGTTCACTCAGATATAAGTCCTAGGTCCTGTCTCCTACCCTGTGAGCCATTGGCCTTACCTTGGCCGGGCGAGCCACGCGTGGGAATGACGCCAATTTTGGTGATTTTGGCATCATGACCCCACTTGACTCATCCGTGTTGCCCTGATGCCGGGACCTCAGAGGGAACCAGGTTGGGTGAGGGCTCCAGGGAGTTCGTACTCGAAGGGCATAGGGTCAGTTGCCTCGTCCCTACCTCTGGCGGGTCCAGACGAGGGGTCAATTTTGGGGATTTTTGAGTTAATATCAGTTTGGGCTGAAACAGCCCATTTTCAGCTACCAACTCCTGGGTGATAATGGCGGGACCATATCTCTGGCTCGGAGAGGAGTTGAGACCTGCCGTTAGAGGAGCATAGGGAGCTACTGTCGGTTGGCCTTGGAGCACCTTGGTTCCCAGGAACTCGCCTGTGGCTTGGCGGGACACCTCTCCCATTGGCAGGGTTTCAGGGTCCGGACTGAGCAGGGCATGGGTTGTGTTTGAGCCCCCGCCCCCATCAGCCACTGAGAGGGTCGGACCTGGGATTGGGATATGAGTTGGGACTGAGTGTCTATGGTCCTGTGATGCCCTTACCCCAGTCCAGTCTTAACCCCATGTGTACATATCCTGATGTGTTGCTGTACATACTTTCGTTCCCTCTTTGCAGAGTGGCAAGGATTCTGAAACGCTTTGTCACATGACATGAGCGCATTGATGCCCTTGTGAGCGTAGTGCATTGCCTGCCTGCTCACCTGTGCGTGTCTCCGCAGCGTCCCGTGGCCGGCCCCCCACGGGAACGCGTCAATGGGATCTTCCTACTTAGCTAGGCTGACCAGGAATTGAACCCAGGACCTCTCAAAAAGAGGTGCTTAGCCCCCTAGGGTGCATACCACTAGGGCAGATAAGTATTCATGGAAAAACATAGATAAATTCATAGGCTCTGCCTTGGGTATGTCAGTGCTCAGTCAACTCAGAAAAAGATGTTTTACTTCACATTGAAAGGGGATTAAGGGGTCCACTCCATATCCTGATTGGGTGTTTGGTTCCATAGGTCAAAATGTGTTATCACCACTTTTGGTTGGACCAATACTAAGATAAAAATGCATGGATGCTCAGTGCATCTCTAATACAACTAGAGTATGCCTCAAAGCATTGGAAAAGCACTTTTTCTTACTCCCCCCTTGTGCTGTGGTGGCCACCACTGTCGCATTTTAGGAAAAAGGGAATTTTTCTTGGCCTTTCCTTGGTTTCCACATCTACTTTAAAATACCTATAGTTTCCCTCACACTGAAAAATGGGCGCTCACCATGGCTGGCGCTCTTTTGCTGCTCTGTTTGTAACATATCCTACAGAAGACTCAGCGCTCATGGCGCTGCCGGGGCTCCTGTGGCTTGGTTGGGTTAATATGGGAGCATGCCAAACATGTGCATATGCATCCCTTCCTCCCAGACGCAGCGTCGACACAAACCCAACGCAAGACACAATATACACACTCGCATGGGTTCTCGTAAACCTGCTGGCGACCTGTGACCTGTCTTAGGGCGAAGGGAGTCGTGAGAAAATTAAAATTGCCCCTTGGTGGGGTCTTGGTTCTGCTCAGTCTCTCCAGGCACCTGCGTTTCGGCCCGAACACGGCCTACTCAGCGAGGCTGCCTGTGGGTATCTGCAGAGGCAGGAATGGGAGAATTATGGACGAATCCACGCAAAAGCCAAGCGACGACACCAAAATCTGTCAAATGACGGCCTAGAATTTTTCTGAAACAACACACCTGAGCAGAATCCAATTGTGCATCAGAAGCACATTTTTATAGAAATTATAGTCATCTCTGGATTTTTTAAATCCAGAAATTCATACGCATAAAATGGCGGCGCGCAGGAGCGGCTCCTAGCGAAGCGCCAGAAAATGGAGAAATAATGGAATTATAAACGTATGTCTCACGTAGTCTTGAAAATGACGAGACACACATTAATAAAGAAACATACAGATTCCACCCACACTAATAGAAGATTCGAAAATTCAAGAATTCGACAATCAACGAAAAAGACTTCAATGAATCAGGTATAAACTACAGGTATGCTCGTCTCGTATGCCGCATACACATTGCTCGTCTCGTGTCTCCGTGAACGAGTCTTGTAGCAGCGCTAACAACGATAGGACGTGATGGAGGGATTGATTAGAAAGATTGCAGATGATTAGCGGTCAGATCAGGGTGATTAGACATACAAACAAGTGCATAGCAACGTTCTTCGCGTGCGCCCCTCACTTGCTCTTGCTCTCCAGCGGTAGGTAAGGTGAGTAAGCCCAGGCGGGGCCACCCCCTGGTGGATTTGTGATTGACGCTCAGATGGGCAGGTTTGCCCAACAACGTTGCGCATACTCGTGCATGCACACACGCATTAAAGGGTAGGCCACGCGAAGTGCGCACGGTAAACCTTGTTTAGGCTACCCAGGGGCTCCTCGGTACGTTCTTTAAGAGAACCTGAGGAGTCCCTTAAAGCTTGCTTGCTTGACAACGGTAGCTGCTCCTGCAGCGTGTTTGCGGACAGTGTATTATAGGTCACACTGAGAAGGGTATAATACCTGGAGTGTGGCTTGGTTCCTCCGCCGCAAACGCCCTTTCATTTGCCTTTGTTTTACAGGTGGGCAGGTAGGGTGATTGGTGCGGCAGCATTTTTTTATGCCCTGCTAAACAAGGGCGCAGATCACACAAACAAGGAACTCCGCCTCTGCCTGTGGCAGAGCAGGGAGTCCGACTTCATCGACATCTGCGCCGTGCACGCAAGAGCACCTCTTCCCTCCAAGCCCTAGCAGTGGAAACGCGTTGTGGCGTCCCCTGTTAGGCCACAGTTGCTTAGCAGCGCTGTGTTCTCTTGTCATTTCACAGGAGGGTCGCTAGGACCCACAAGACCTTTGCCTTCGCAACGCCCAGTAGAGTGTGCGTGTAGGAGTGGTAGTCCTGAGTGGGGGCTTGAGCCAGTTGCCCCAGTGCTCGCCCACCAGGATGGTGCCACTGTAGGGTGTGTAGGACCTGTAGTGCTAGTGTCACTGTCCCACCCGTTTCCTGCAATTTTAGCAGGGCTGGTGGGCTGTGGCAGTGGTTAGGTCAGTGTTTTGGCCATCTAGCAAAACGGCGTTTTCAAGCCTTCATAGCTTTTGGCCACCCCTCCCTGTAGTAGACAGATAGGTAGGGAAAATAATACCTGGATTAGTACGCTGGGTATTCCCCAAAGGTTTTGCGCCAGCACAGAAATTGGGCGCTTAGGGGAGGGGAGACCCGGGGCGTACCCCGTGGCATCAATAAGCCAACCCTCCAGGTTTAGCAAGGGCGCAGACTTGGGTATAATTAGGACACCACTTCTGCGGCCTGCTCTCAGGACCTTAGGAATAGCACACTCACACATACGCTTTGGCAGGTAAGGGTAAGGTTCAGTCCCTAGCTTTAGTCTTGGAGGCAAGCGTCTCAGCGAGCCTCAGCAACTCACCAAGGTTGTTCTGGGACACGTAGTCAACCAGAACTGAGTTTAGGCGTCCCTCAGGTAGAACAAATGCAGAGAAGGGCTCCCAGGTGGCCTCTTCGACTCCAAACCCTTCCCAGAGGGTGAGGAAGCGCCAACCCTGGCGATAGCGGTGGCGTAGGACAGACTTCACCAGGTAGAAGCCTTCCTTAGCCATCTCTTCGGCGTTCATGTCGGGGAGTTCACCTTCAACTTCCATAGGGCTGGCAGCCCCTTGTAGGTCCAGAGCGGCGATTTCCTCGTCGTTCAGCTCCCACTCCTCCCCACAGAGGTCTTCAGGATCATAGTAGCGCTTCAGGTGTTGAGCAGCGCGCACCAGGGTCCCCCCTAGACGGGGAGAACACCGCACGGTGATACGGTGTCCATCCACTGATAGAATCTTGTACGGCCCGAAGTAAGGGTCATCGCTGGTGGAGCGTGGCCAGGCGGGTAGTCGACTGTGGTGCACCAGCACCGAGTCCCCCTCTTGGTAAGCGGCCGGTACTCGGTGCTTGTTCTTCTTGTTCCACTGACGCTCCCTCACTCTCTGGAGCATAGCCTTGGCCTTGTCCACCTTCGCTTGTTGCTCTTGGACCCATTCACCCACAGAAGAATGGGTGTCCTCTGGATAGGGGGCATGTAAAAACCATGCCGGGTGCCCGAGGAATAGCTCATCGGGCGAGTAGCCAGTAGCAGAACTCTCTTGGGAGTTCATCATCAAGGATATCACGGGGAGTAGTCTCACCCAGTCTCTGGTGCGTTCAGTCTTGCACCATATCCGTACATTCTCCTTCAGGACACGAATCTGTCGCTCACATAGGGGGTTGCTCGTGTGAGAGTAGGGAATCCCCGTAGACACCTGGACATTGAGGGATCTCAGGACCCTCTTGTACCAGCCAGTATCTGAGCGTACTCGTACGTCCTCATCGGAGTTGATCTCCTTGGGCGCCCCATAGACACAAAACCACTCCTCCAGGAGTATCTTGATAGTCTCCTCCCCGGTAATGTGCTTGGTACATGGGAACACCCTGGTAAACCTGGTCAACCCACAGGTTACCACGAGGGCGAAGTCATATCCCCCGAACTTCGGCATCTCCGTGTAATCCATGTATAGAACACTGTTAGCAGAGTGAGGGATGGGGAAGGGTCGAGTAGAGACCTCTGTCCCTGATATCCCCTGGTTTACAGGACCTGCACGGGCACTTGTCCACGATAGGCTGGAGTGTCTTCCGCAGTTGGTCGTCAGTCCACGTAGTGTGGAACCACTGCTTGAACAGCCTCAGGGTACGGTCAGCACCCACATGACCGCTGGACTCATGGGTCCACTTCAGCAGCGCTGGGACTCGGTCACTAGGCACCAAAATGCGGTCCTCGTGCCAGAGGTAGCTCTTGTCCCTCTTCCACTGGTCCTGGTTGACCAGGAGGGGTTCAAGGCGTTTCTCCAGGCGCTTGTAGATATCCCCAAACTCCTTCAGGTACTCCGATTGTTGGAGTCCATCCAGGGGGCGTATCATGGTCATGTTCAGGTCCAGGTGTATGTCCATACGGCTGAACGCCTCCTTAGCCAGCGCTTCAGACCAGGCACCAATCAGGGCGTCGAAGTTGTTGCGGCTGATGTAGTCGGCACACTCGTTCTTCACTCCCTGGATATGGTGTACCGTCAGCCGTAGTTGACTGAGGTAGGTCCACCAGCGCCGTAGCTTGGCCTTCTCAGGTGGGGGACCCTTCTGGAAACTGCGGACCGGTTCTTGGTCGCATAGCCAGACCACAGGGTTACTCCCCAACAGTCGTGCTTGAGAGGATAGCACCAGCATACCCGCGAGCAGTTCCTGCTCATAGGTGGAGTAGTTCCCCCTGGCCTGGTTCCACTTCCAGTTCCAGTGGCCCAGAGGTACTAGGACCCACTTGTCGTCAGGGTAGCTGTGCTTGAGGGTTCCATCTCGGTTGAGACCTTCCGTCCCCCATTGGGAAATGGCCGAGTCGAGCTCCTCCTTCTCCAGTGCTTGCCATTGGAACAACGTTCCACCACCGCCCACATTGCTGGCGTCGGTCACCAGGATAATCTCCCCTTGTGCCTTAGGCACGCCCAAGCATTTAGCGTTGGCTACCTTGTCTTTGAGCTCGTCAAACCTTTGTTGCTCTTGAGGGCCCCAGCTCCAAGTAGTACTCTTCTTGATCAAGTCCGTTAGAACGGCGCTGGTGTAGGTGAAGTTCTTGATGTGGCGGCGATAGAACTTGCACGCCCCAATGAAACTCCGTACATCATGAAGTCCTTTCTTGGGGTCTTCGTGTCGTACCTTGGCATCCATCAGGGGTTTGGCCTTAGAGGCCGCTGGGGTCCACCACCCATAGCCAACGTCGAACCCCAGGTACTGCATGGTCTCCTGCATGAAGTCACACTTCTCCAGCTTGAGTCGTGCGTGGTTCTCCTGGCAGACCGCAAAGAACTCACCCAAGAGGATTAGGTGATCCTCCTGGGTATTGGTCCCGAGGCATACATCGTCGATGTGAGCCTCCATTTGGGCACCACGGGATATGAGCTCCTGCACCTTAGGTCTCCTTCGTAGGATGGACAAGATCTTGTTCATCAGCTCCTGGAATAGAGCGGGTGCGTTAGCCACGCCACACGGCATGACCTTCCACTTGAACACCCTCCCCTGAGGGGTGATGAAGGCCAGTAGTTCCTGTGCGTTGGGCGTCAGGTCCACTTGCCAGAATCCGCTTCGCTTGTCCATCTTGGTCTTGTAGCGGCAGGAGGCTATCTTCTCCAGGGTAGACTCCATATTGGGAATGGACCCTGAGTGATTCAACGTCTTCTTGTTCAGCTCTCCATAGTCCACTACCAGCCGTTTGGCTGTAGACCCAGGTTTAGCCACCAGGAAACAGGGGCTGCAGTGTAGGGGGTAGTCCCCGTCCTTGTACTCCTGGACTAGGCCAGCGTCGATACATTCTTGTATCTGTCGCTCGATCTCGTCGGCCTGCTCTTTAGGAGCTGGATAGGGTCTCCTCCGGATCTTGTGACCCACGAACTCGGGTTTCAGCTTGAGGTCCATCTGTACCAGCTTGTCACATGAGGCTGGAGGGGGTAGTTCTCCGAACACCTCCAGATAGGTCCTTATAAGCTTCTGTACCCGCGGGCCCAGTATCTTGATCTTGTCCCCCATGTCCTCGTCAGAGTGTAAGTTGCTTGGCCCCTGAGTAATAGACGTCGGGAGGTGGTCCTCCACCGACTCTTCGCCCGTGGTAGTATCCTTCAGCCCTTGGTAGGCATATAGAAGGTCTTGTTCAACCACCTCCGATGGACGATGGCAGCATAGGCACGCTCGAGGGGGTTCACATACACATTCCTCCGAGAGGTCGTCCTCCTCTGGGGTCCTCACATGGGCGCCCCACACGCTCTTCATGAGCTTGAGATCTACCTCCCTTTGCCAGGTGGTGATCTTCTGTTCGAGGTCCTCCTTCAATTGGGATAGGTCTCCCATACGTCCTTGCTTCAGTGGCCACGAGCTGCGGGTAGGCTTCGCGTAGCACAGCTTTTTCGCCACCAACTTCATCTTGGAATCCACATACTCCCTGAGCCTGGATCGAGGGTCCAGCTCCTCGTCCACGGGGTCTTCCACCCTCATGGAGAGTAGGGGTTTCAGTGGGGCGACGTACTCGGCGTTCTCCACTTCCTCCACACAGGTCTGCACGAAGAAGGCTTCGTGCTCAGTTTCGTCGTCTGAGTGGATAGAGCTAGGTAGCTCAGATAGTCCACAGTCAGAGACTCCATCAGTAACAAGTACATGACAGGGAGAGTTGGGGGCGTTGGTGTCAGTCACGACGTACTCATCTCCTCCGGGTGTAGTCTCAACAGCATCTTGAGGTCGTAGGCGATCCTTCAAGTCACCCAAGGCGAGTCCATCGCTTTCTCGTTGTATAGCCTGGACCAGAGTCGGGTCCAGGTCCTCCCAGGGGAGAGTGGTAAGACTTCCGTCCACCACGCTGAGCATACTCCCCCATCCGGGCTTCCCAATAGGCGTCTTGCGTCCCAGAGGCACGTAGATGGCCTCATCAGGCAAACGAACAGAGCTGATAGTCAGCCTGTCCAGGAGGTTTCGCCAGTACTCGTTGCCCCCATGGGCTCCCCAATCGGGGGAACACAGGACCATACGGGAACGTTCCAAGGCCACCTTGGTCAGCACCTTCCCCAGTTCACTGAATCTGGGGTTCCCGTAGGCCATCCCGAAAGAGGGCCAGTAAAATTTGTAGCTGCAGTTCTTCCCCTTGCTGCAGTATAGGTCCAGTACATGCTGCTTGTCGCTGGCAAACAGCTCCACACTTAGGTCTTCTCGAGAGTAACCCAACTCCTTCAGACCTTGGTCTAGGACTTCCCCCAATAGTTGATAGTCCTCAGTTTTGGAGGCCGCCATCATGTTCGAGGGCTCCTCCTTCGATAGTCTCAGGTAACTCGAGGTATGTTCCGACTGCTCCAGTGGCACAGACTCTCTGCCACTGCCGTGGTCCACGTAGAGGAGGTAGGGCGCTTGCAGCGTCAGGGATTGTATCTGGGAGTGCTGTACGAAGAAGTCAGTACCCAGTACAAAGTCGAAGGCCTCAGTGTCCATCACATAGAACCGATGGGCGATAGTCCGTGAGCCCATAGGTACCTCCAACTCACGGTCCCCGCAGCTGTGCACCACATGTCCATCCCCCATGCGTATAGCGGCCGTGGTCATGGTGTTCTTCAGGCTCCCACAAGGTAAAATTTTCTTGGCCACTATAGATATTGTGGCGCCAGTATCCAGTACCCCCAGGTATTCACGTCCCCCTAGTCAGATACGTACCCAGAACACCAGGTCTTGGGTGCCACCAGAGCGTCCCCGTCAGAACTCCGCGGGACAGGTCACCTCGAACCCCTCGTTCCGCAATTTGCGGGCCATCCTCATGAAACGGCTCCTCTTCTTAGCGTTGCCGTCATCACCACCTTCATGCTCACGCTTGGCTCCTTGTTTCTGCTGGGCCTGCGTTTGTGAGCGTGTGGTCGGACCAGATTGCCCTCCAGAGGGCTCGGAGTTCGCCCCTGGATTAGGGTTGGGGTTGCCTCCGTTCTTGTCCTTGTTCTTGTTGTCGGGCTGGCGGCTAGCGCCTCCTCCTTGTCCACCTTGACCCTTGTCTTGACCACCTTGACCACGTCCTTTCGACTTGCCCTTGCCGGAGTCGTTGCCTTTGCCTTTGCGTCCACCTTTGCTTGAGCCTTTGCCAGGATCTTCCCCTTTAAGCTTCGCCGATAGGCGTTGCTTATGGTAGCACTCATCCTCGTAGTGCTTCCGCTTACCGCAGAATGCACACGTGATGGTGCACCGGTAATGATCCGGCAGCTTCGCTTTAGCGCCGGTGTTCTTTTCCTGCTGCTTCCCCTGAACTACGAAGCAGTCTCGCTGCTCGCAGTCAGAGGCGTGCTGCAGGTGGCCCTGCTTGTCTCTGGCATCACACCAGAATAGCTCCTTCAAGTTCTCCATGGTGCGGGCGTGGGCGTGTTTGGGGGTATTCCCCTGCCCAGGTCGGGACCCTTGGTACCCTTTGCCTCCAGAACCTCCACCACCAGGACGGTAATTGTTCAGGTGCTGGTCGCTCTCCTTCTCCAGCGCCAGCTCCAGGAGCAGCACGCATAGATCCTCGTAGTGGAGGGATCTTGCCTTGCGCTCAGCTGTCGAACGGCACTCGTTCCATAGCTCTCGAGGGAGCTTGGCCACCAACCAGAATAGCAGGTCGTCGCTGCTGTAGGAGCCGGGCGTCAGTCGTCCAGCCCAGTGATCCAGATCAGCCAACAGCTCAGATACCCTGCCAGGCTTGGGGTTGTTCGGCAGCACGGGTAGGTTCTGGATCTCGACCCTGATGGAGAGGTCGGTTTCGTAGGTTGGGTACTGCCTCTCCAGGGCAACCAACACATCGGCAAAGGTGGCGGAGTTAGTCACGATCTGCCTGACCTGCTTCTCCAGGTACTTGGTCTTGCAGCACTGCAGGAGCAGATCGCACTTCACTCGCCCACTCGCGTGGGTTTGGCCGGTCAGTCGTAGGAACCGGCCAAAGTTCTCAGCGAACTCGCTGAGGTCCTTGCCTGTGAACTCAGGCAGGTTCACCACTATCTTGGAGGTGGCAATAGCCTTCGCCTCCTGAGCTCGGCGTCCTTCAGGGCGTCGGGTCTTCTTCTTCTTCTTCTTCTTCTTCTTACCCTTGGGGTCCTCGGGGTCCTCAGGGTCATCGTTATCTGAGGGCGAAGAAGAATCCATCGACGGCGGCTCGTCATCGGAGGGGTCTCCGCCTAGATCACTGGAGCCATAGGGCTCCACGTCCACCATAGCCCTTAAGGCTGTCAGCCCCAGCCGGTCCAGCTCGGCCCTCGTCGAGTTCGTCACGTGGCTGTAGGGCGGCTGGGCCGTTCTCGGCACGAAGGGACTTCTCGGAATAGCTGCAGGCGTCGGCATCGGTCTGCTCCTCAGGCTCCGCAGGGTACTTGTCAACCCTGCCGTCAGGTGGTTAGCCTGTACTCTGTGGGGTGACATTCCCACCGAGATAGGTGACGGTAGGGGCGGGATCATCAGGGGCTCCAGCTTCTCACGGATCTCTTGTGTGAGGTCGCCCACGATTTTTGAAGTGGCTCCTCGGAGCACCTCGTTGATCTCCGACCGCGTCAGGGACCTGTTGGAGGATCTCCCCGATCCTCTACTCCTGACTCCAAGAGACTCTGGTCCTCTCCTCAACCCACTCAAGGGTGCATACCCAGGTGCATACCCAGGAGCATACCCAGGAGCATCCACATAGGTTCCAGTAGCGTGTAGTGGATGGGGATAATCAGCTGCATACCATCGCGGCGCAGCGCTGGAAGCCACAGGCTCACTGGCAGTAGTTGCCTCATGGAGCGCAGTGGTAGGTGGGCCCATACCATAGGCGGGGTAGGGAGGCATGCCAGTAAAGCCTGTACCCTCTGCCATAGGCGGGTTGGTTGTGGAAGTGGATGTTGCAGCAACTGGGAGTGTGGTGGTCATAGGAGAGGGTGATGCGTGGAGGCCAGAAGCGCTTGGTGCGCCTTCGAAGGTAGGGACATTCGTCAGGTCTTGCCCTTGCTCCTCTCCTTCGTCTGCTCCTTCTCCAGCATCCTTCTCGCTCTCACTTCTCTTCCTCCTCACAGGCTGAGTGACCACGACCACCTCTTCGACGGACAGGGCCCCAAAGGCCGTCTGGAGTCCATCCAGGGAGTCCTCAGCCGCATCCACTGGCCCATGTAAGGGCTCCGCCGAAGGTACAGCGCCAGGTTCTGGCCTTGCCGGTGCCTCAGGCGCTGGCGCTGTCTTCACGTCGGCGTCCTCCTTTCCTGGATCCATCTTCTTTCACCCTTCTGCTTATATTTGCCCGTACTCGGCGCACTGGATGTACGGCACGGGGTTGCTGCCGGTGCGCAGAGACAGGCTGCCTCTGCTACCAGAAAAGTTTATAGTGTTTTCAGCACCGTGTTTTTGCTTCTCCTGCTGCTTGCTGTAGGTGTAGGCTTTCCTGCTGCTTGTTTTGGAAGATGAAAACCTTTTGTTTGCAGAAATAGAGTCAATCCAGGATAACCCAAGCCAGAAGTGTGCAAAGAGGAGAAGATCAGGATCAAAGCATGAAGGGCTGCAGTGTAAACAGTGAAAGATGATTGGATATTCACAGAAACTGCAACTCAGGCTACCACCTATGATTTTATGAAGTCGCCAGATCCCAAAATTATTGTCGCAGCGGATGCCAAAAAACCAACAGAAACTGTCGCCGCGCGCGCATTTTCACTCGCCGAGAGCAATTTTTGGCTCAGAAATCTGAAAATACGCGATTACGAAGCGCTTTTTGCGCGTACAATCGAAGATACCAACCACCCGCACCTTTTCAATCACGATACCCCGCTCGGAACTGCTCCCAAGTCTCGTAAACGGTCAATTACCTCCCAAAAAGCCACAATTTGGCCTTTTTTTGCCATTTTTTCGTCGGAAAACACATTCTATCTTGTTCCGAGAGGCTGCGGATCAATCAAAGGTGTTCCGTGGAACCACTTGACGATTTCCAAAACATAGCAACATCCACCAAGCCATCAAGCTCTCGTAACGTGCCAATCTACCCCCATTTTTGGCCCAAAATGCCACATTTTGGCCTTTTTTCACCACTCTTTCATCATAAAACACATTCTATCTCTTTCTAAGAGGTTGCGGATCAATCAAAGGTGTTTAATGGAACCACTTGACGATTTCCAAAACATAGCAACATCCACCAAGCCATCAAGCTCTCGTAACGTGCGAATCTACCCCCATTTTTGGCCCAAAATGCCACATTTTGGCCTTTTTTCACCACTCTTTCATCATAAAACACATTCTATCTCTTTCTAAGAGGCTGCGGATCAATCAAAGGTGTTCCATGGAACCACTTGACGATTTCCAAAACATACGAACATCCACCAAGCCATCTACCTCTCGTGACCCCCTATTTTGAGGGTGCCCAATACAAAAAAACCCGTCTCAGGAACGAACAAGTTCATACTGACCAATTTCTGGAGCCCGTCTTCGCCAAAATTTGACATTTTTCGTCAAAAATGGGCCAAAAAAGGCCATTTTTTTGCCAAAAATAGGTTTTTTGCCCTGTCGTGGACTGGCAACGACCCCCAGCCCCTATTTTGAGGGTGCCCAATACAAAAAAACACGTCTCAGGAACGAACAAGTTCATACTGACCAATTTCTGGAGCCCGTCTTCGCCAAAATTTGACATTTTTCGTCAAAAATGGGCCAAAAAAGGCCATTTTTTTGGCCAAAAATAGGTTTTTTTTGCCCTGTGATGGACTGGCAACGACCCCCACCCCCTATTTTGAGGGTGCCCGATACAAGAAAAAACGTCCCAGGAGCAAACAACCTCATAAAGACCAATTTCTGCAGCCCGTCTTCGCCAAAATTTGACATTTTTCGTCAAAAATGGGCCAAAAAAAGGCCATTTTTTGGCCGAAAATAGGTTTTTTTGCTCCGTGGGGGACTGGCAACGACCTCCCCCCCCTATTTTGAGGGTGCCCAATACAAAAAAACACTTCTTAGCATCAAGAAAAGTCATACAGACCAATTTCTGCAGCCTGTCTTCGCCAAAATCTGCCATTTTTTGTCAAAAATGTGCCAAAATTTGCCATTTTTTGGCCCGAAACAGGTTTTTTCGCCCTGGCGGGGACTTCCAAGACCCCCCCCCCTATTTCAAGGGTGCCCGATGCAACAAAAACGCGTCACAGGAGCAAAGGAATGCACATGGACCAGTTTTGGCAGCCTCTCTCCGCCAAAATGTCACATTTTTCGTCAAAAATCAGCCAAAATTAATTTTGGGATGAGCCTGCTTCATAAAATCATAGGTGCAAATGAATGCATATTCACAAAGATAGCTGAAATGTTTTTGGAAAAGAGTTAGAAAACTGCCCCAAGGTCACTCTCTCTTCATAGTGCCATCTCAGGAGATGTGCACTCTTTGTTTTGGGTCCCATATGTGCTGACGTGGCAGGGCATGTGGCGATGAGGTCACTGCCATGTCACATGGGATCTTCCTACTTAGCTAGGCTGACCAGGAATTGAACCCAGGACCTCTCAAAAAGAGGTGCCTAGCCCCCTAGGGTGCATACCACTAGGGCAGATAAGTATTCATGGAAAAACATAGATAAATTCATAGGCTCTGCCTTGGGTATGTCAGTGCTCAGTCAACTCAGGAAAAGATGTTTTACTTCACAATGAAAGGGGATTAAGGGGTCCACTCCATATCCTGATTGGGTGCTTGGTTCCATAGGTCAAAATGTGTTATCACCACTTTTGGTTGGACCAATACTAAGATAGAAATGCATGGATGCTCAGTGCATCTCTAATACAACTAGAGTATGCCTCAAAGCATTGGAAAAGCACCACCACGCCCTCACCGCCAGGCGACGACCCCAGCCGCCACAAGGGCCACCTCACAGGCACCGGAAGAGGACAAAGGCACAGCCACAGCAACCAGGGCTAGGGACCGGGACCCCCAGAGGACACAGACCCAAGGCACAGGCCCCCAAGGAGGGCAACCCCACGGACGCCTACCCGACCCACCAGTCTGAGCGGCACGCCCAGGCCCCCAGAGCACGGACCCAGCGAGACACCCACACCTAACCGCACCCCCCAGCCACCAGCCAGCCACACTCCGGCCCGCACTCCGCACCACGACATGGGCCAGGCTGACCTCCACTGACCCACCACGGCACGACGCGAGACCACGGCACACCACACCACAGCGCGCCACAGTGCAACGCGCCACAGCACGACGCGACGCGACGCGGCACAGAGCGGCACAACACGGCACGACTGACCCTAACCTGAAGGACTAACCGAAACAAGGCACCGCACACCCCTGAAGGCGCCGCACCAGCACGCCACACACCAGCATCGCAGGCCACACACAGGGGCAAGCGCGCGCCCGGCAACAACGGTGGCGGACCACCCAGAAGGTTAAAACCGGCACCGCAGAGGAGAAGGGACACGGACAACCCCAGCCCCTCAACCCAGAGCCACACGCAGCCGCCTGGCGCAGCCGCCCAGCCGGCAGAGCCAGGACCTAACCCGGCAGGAAGGGGCGCAGAGCCCAACGTGTACATGGCCCACCCGACCCATGGGGCCGGAACACGGCCAAGCAGAACGCAACCGCCAACAGCAGCCCGGAAGACAGCACTGAATGCCGGCCAGTGCGTGCGCCAGCCCAGGGAAGGCAGAGGGAGGAACAGGCAGGCCCCCCCCCCGAAAAAAAACAGGGGGGGAGGAGGGGGGGGCGAGAGAACAGCCCACAGCCACCAAACCGCCGGCCAACACCACAAGAGGCGGCCAAACCCCCCAGGCAGAAGGCATCGAAGACAGGACCCTTAAAGAGGCACAGGGGGACCACCCAGCCAAAATCGGCAACACCAAGCGAGGAACAGCGGCCCACCAGGAAAAGGGACACCGAAACAAGGAGACACACACCACGCTGGAAAAAAAAAAAGAGCCAGCAGCCCAGCCAAAAAGAAAGGGCATTGTGGGACAGGGACCATAAGGCCCGGGACAGGGACAGCCAGCAACGTACACCACAAAGCCCAACCAAGACACGCCCAAAAAAAAAGCGCAAAAAACACACCCCGACAACCAAACCAAGAAGGGCAGGGCACAGCCGAGACTCGGGCCCAGCATGCACGCCCACACACCGCACCCCAGCCAGGAAAGGCGGGGAACAAGCGGGGCGCGCGCACAAACACGCACCCCCGCACCGCAACCCCAACCAGGAGGTGCAGGAGACCACGCGGGACGAGCCCACGAGCACACACACACCCCAACACCCCCCCAAGGAGAGGCGGGGCGCAGCCGAAACCCAAACCCCAGCACGCACGGCCATATCGCACAGCGGAACATGAAACGGCGGGGGGGCAAGCGGAGCGCGCACGCAACCACACACGTCCCAAAAGCAGGCCGAAACCTAAGCCCAACCACGAACACCACAAACAGCCGGCACAAGAGGGACAACACCACAAACCGTGCCCAAACACACCCACCCAAGACCCCAGCCAGGACTAGCGGGGTTAACTAAACCCAAACCCAACCGCAACCCGGACCCAAACACAAACGCTGCACAACAGTAGGAAACACAGTGTCCACAGCCCGGGCACTGAGGCAGCCCGTGCCATGCAGCTGACCCGGCCTAACGAGATCCGGAGACCGGGGGTAAGGCTGCATCCTAAGGCCTGCGCTGCTTTGGGACTCCAGGCAGAGCGTACGACACCCAAGCGCCTCGGAACCCTAGTACCAAGAACGTGTACGCATGCCTTGGGAACGGGATACGCCAGGAAGTCCGGTGAACCTCTAGGGTTCCGCCCAAAGGAGGGGTTGTGCGCAAGCACGGGGGCACACCCTTCTGGCGAGACAAGCATGTCACGCCGGCGGCAATCAGCCCTCCCGGTGTTGCCCGGGGCCACTTTGTTGGGGGCCAACAGTCAGGTCTAGCGGGATGTAAGCCGCCTCCCCTCTTCACGCGCGGAGCCTCTTACTGTTCGTCACGGGGCCAAGGCCAGCGGGAACCATGGGGCAAGAAGCAAACAACAGGCGCAGGCAACGACGCAAACAAACGGCAGAGCACGACAGCACACCACCACACGACAGCACAGCGCAACAGAACACAACACAGGGCAGCGGAACACCAAGACACACCACGCCGAACCACAGGGCGGCGAGCCACGCGGCCAGACAAGGACAGCACCACCGAAGCACGACACCAAGACCCACCAGGAGACAGCAGAGGACGGCCAGGCCCACCAGCGAACACCACGCACCACCAGCCAGCGCACACAGAGCAACGACAGGGACAGCACCACCGAGGCACACGCGGGCACACCCGACAGCCCAAGACACACAAACCCGCCCCGCACCGCACAACCGGCGAAAAAAAAGAAAAAAAAACGGAAAAAGGAAAAACAAGAAACAAAGGAAACAAAAAGGGGGGGGGGGCGTAAAGGCCCCAGGCAAGGCCCCAGGCAGCAGGAAACGCCAGAGATAACAGGGGGGGTGGGGCCAAAGAGAAAGGGGGGGGGGGGACAAGACGCCAAGGCCCAAGGCACCCGGGGCCGGAAAACACGCAAAGCAGGACACAACGAGGACGCCACAAGGGGGGAGAAGGGGAAAAGGAGAAAAAAAAAAACCCAACAACAACCACAAACAGGGCAACCCCAGCCCGGAGGGGGCCGAACAAGCAAAGAGCGAACCAACAACGGCCAAAGTCAAGTTCAGGCGCACCAGAACGCGCCCGAGAGGCCGGCCCGCTGGACCCGGCCAAGCAGGGCACGCACACGCACACACGCGCGGGACCCGGGCGTGGCGTCCTCCGACCCGAAAGGGGCGGTGTCGGCGTCCACACGAAACAGCCCCGGTGCACTGGCCGAGTCCCCCGTCGCAAGACGGACGGTACGGGAAACCGGACGCGCCAAACCACACACGCCAAACCACCGCAGCGCCCGCAGCCCAAGAGCGAAGCCGGAGGGACCCGCCAGGGACAACCCCATCGAGGACCCCGAACGGGTACAACGCGGAGCGCGCCCAGAGCCCTTGCCTCGGCAGGGGCCAGCGGCAGGCACAATGAGCCCGGTTCTCGGCCGGCCTCCACGTGCCACGCGCAGCCACCCAGTAAAGCCGGTGGCGACAGCCCCCGGGGTGGGGGAAGGCACCACGGCGACGGGAAAGCCGACCGGAGCACCGAGAGCGACCGGACAGGACGAGGAGCGGCGCCCCAACACGGGGCCACGAGGCACGCCAGAGAGGCACGCTGCCGGCCACAACCACGGCACGAGGACAGGTGCCAAGCCACAATGGCCACCGGGTGCCGCGAACCCGGGAAGCGCGCACAACACACGACGAACCGCGGCACGGGACAAGGTTCCAAGCACAGCCGGGTCCCCACGCCCGCACCCCCCGCACCCACAGCCAGTGGGTAGTGGGCCCCGGCCGCACGCCCGAGCGGACGAGAGGTCGGGGGTGGGGGAGCGCCCGTCCCTGGACGCCCCACACCCAGGCAAGAGGCGCCCCCCCCCGGGCACCCTCATGCCGCCCCCACAGCGCGCAAGGGCGCGCGCTGTGGGGTTGGTGACGGGTCCCCTGCTCGCACCCCCCGCACCCACAGCCAGTGGGTAGTGGGCCGCGGCCGCACGCCCGAGGGGACGAGAGGTGGGGGGTGGGAGAGCGCCCGTCCCCGGACGCCCCACACCAAGGCAAGAGGCGCCGCCCCTGGGCACCCTCATGCCGCCCCTGGGGCACGCAAGAGCGCGCGCTGTGGGGTTGGTGACGGGTCCCCACACCGGCACCCCCCGCACCCACAGCCCAGGGTAGTGGGCCCCGGCCGCCTAATGGACGAGAGGTCGAAGGTGGGAGAGCGCCCGTCCCCGTATGCCCCACAACCAGGCAAGAGGCGCCCCCCCCCAGGAATCCTCATGCCGCCCCCACAGCACGCAAGAGCACGCGCTGTGGGCTTGGTGACGGGTCTCCACGCCCACAGGCCCCCGCACCCACAGCCAGTGGGTAGTGGGCCCCGGCCGCACGCCCCAACGGACGAGAGGTCAGGGGTGGGAGAGCGCCCGTCCCCGTATGCCCCACAACCAGGCAAGAGGCGCCCCCCCCGGGCACCCTCATGCCGCCCCCACAGCACGCAAGAGCACGCGCTGTGGGCTTGGTGACGGGTCTCCACGCCCACACCCCCCGCACCCACAGCCAGTGGGTAGTGGGCCCCGGCCGCACGCCCCAACGGACGAGAGGTTTTGGGGTGGGAGAGCGCCCGTCCCCGTATGCCCCACAACCAGGCAAGAGGCGCCCCCCCCGGGCACCCTCATGCCGCCCCCACAGCACGCAAGAGCGCGCGCTGTGGGGTCGGTGACGGGTCCCCACGCCCGCACCTCCCGCACCCACAGCCAATGGGTAGTGGGGCACACACCCACACCCGCGCCCACAGCACTTGGCCAGCGAGCCCCGGCAGCCCGCCCGGAGGGCGGGCAGCCGGGGGAGGGGGAGCGCCTGACCCCAGATGCCCCTCACAACGGCGGACGGCACCCCCCCCGGGGACGCCCTACCGCCAGCCCCACGGCGCGCAACGCCGGCCCGCAAGGGCGCGCGTTGTGGGGCCGCTGCTGGGGCCCCACGCCCGCACCGACCGCACCCAGGACACCAAGGTCGCGGAACCCTGGCTGCCCGCTCCAGAGGACGGGCGGCCGGGGGAGGGACAGCGCCTGACACGAGACGCCCCTCACAACGGTGGCAGGCCACCCCCCCCGGGGACGGCCCCCCAACACCCCCGCGGCACGCAGCCCCCACAGGGCATGCAGGCCCAGGGGACAGTGTTGGGCCCCCACACCCACACCCGCGCCCACAGCACGTGGGCGGCGGTCTCCAACAGCCCGCCCAGGGGGCAGGCAGTCGGGGGAGGGGCAGCGCCAGACCTCAGACGCCCCTCACAATGGTGGAAGGCAGCCCCCCTGGGGACGCCCTTCCGCCACCCCCACAGCGAGCAACGCCAGCCCGCAAGGGCGCACGCTGTGGGGCTGGTGCTGGGTCCCCACGCCCGCGCCGACCGAACCCGGGACACACGGGTCGTGGAACCATGGCTCCCGGCTCCAGAGGACGGGCGGTCGGGGGAGGGACAGCGCCTGACACCAGACGCCCCTCACAACGGTAGCAGGCCATCCCCCCCGCGGACGGCCCCCCACCATCCCCGCGGCACGCAGCCCCCACAGGGCATGCAGGCCAAGGGGACAGTGTTGGGCCCCCCCACCCACACACCCGCGCCCACAGCACGTGGGTGGCGGACCCCAACAGCCCGCCCAGTGCGCGGGCAGTCGGGGGAGGGACAGCGCCTGACCTCAGACGCCCCTCACAATGGTGGAAGGCACCCCCCCTGGGGATGCCCTTCCGCCACCCCCACAGCGAGCAATGCCGGCCTGCAGAGGCGCACGCGGTGGGGCCAGTGCTGGGTCCCCACGCCCGGACTGAGCGCATCCGGGACACACGGGTCGCGGAACCCTGGCTGCCCGCTCCAGAGGACGGGCGGCCGGGGGAGGGACAGCGGCTGACACCAGACGCCCCTCACAATCGTGGAAGGCACCCCCCCCCGGGGACGCCCTTCCGCCACCCCCACAGCGAGCAACGCTGGCCCGCAAGGGCGCACGCTGGGGGGCCGGTGCTGGGCCCCCACGCCCGGACTGACCGCACCCGGGACACACGGGTCACGGAACCCTGGCTGCCCGCTCCAGAGGACGGGCGGCCGGGGGAGGGAAAGCGCGTGACACCAGACGCCCCTCACAACGGTGGCAGGCGACCCCCCCCGGGGACGGCCCCCATCCACCCCCGCGGCACGCAGCCCCCACAGGGCATGCAGGCCAAGGGGACAGTGTTGGGCCCCCACACCCACACACGGGCGCCCACAGCACGTGGGTGGCGGACCCCAACAGCCCGCCCAGTGCGCGGGCAGTCGGGGGAGGGACAGCGCCTGACATCAGACGCCCCTCACAATGGTGGAAGGCTCCCCCCCCGGGGACGCCCTTCCGCCACCCCCACAGCGAGCAACGCCGGCCCGCAAGGGCGCACGCTGTGGGGCCGGTGCTGGGTCCCCACGCCCGCACCGACCGCGGCCGGGACAGACGGGTCGCGGAACCCCGGCTACCCGCTCCAGAGGACGGGCATCCGGGGGAGGGACAGCGCCTGACACCAGACGCCCCTCACAATCGTGGAAGGCACCCCCCCCGGGGACGCCCTTCCCCCACCCCCACAGCGAGCAACGCCGGCCCTCAAGGGCGCACGCTGTGGGGCCGGTGCTGGGTCCCCATGCCCGCACCGACCGCACCCGGGACACACGGGTCGCGGAACCCTGGCTGCCCGCTCCAGAGGACAGGCGGCCGGGGGAGGGACAGCGCCTGACACCAGACGCCCCTCACAACGGTGGCAGGTCACCCACCCCGGGGACGGCCCCCACCAGCCCCGCGGCACGCAGCCCCCCCAGGGCATACGCCACGGACCCGCCCCACGAGGGGCGCACAGCCCCAAGCCAGGTAGGGGGGAACCGGGACCGGACCTCCCCCCCCAACGCCCGCCAGACGGAGCAAGGGACCGGGGCAGGACACGCGGAGGGGCACAGACCACGTGGAATGGCCCTACCAGCGCCCAGTGCCGGGACCGCGCGAGGAGCGCACGCCACACCACCCAGGGGGGGAAGGAGCGGACGCCACGGGAGCGCAAGCGCACACACACGCAAAGGGCACGCGGGGACCACCAGAAGGGCAACCGGACCGAGCTCGCGGAACGCATAGACCGCGTGGAATGGCGTACCAGCGAGCGAGGGTAAGGGACACTCGGACGGGACGGCCCGCCACACGCAGCGCGGGACACGTGGGGCGGGAAGGGGGAAACGGGAGAGACACAACACCAGGTACCGGCCCGAGCCCCCCGAACCGACCGCGAGCGCCGCGCACACACGGACGGGGCACTGCACCTGCCAAGGCAGTAGTGGCGCACTGCACCACGCCCCAGCCCCTAGGCTAGGCAGCCTCCGCGCCAGCCCAAGGGGGTCCCACTGGCGACAATCCAGTAGCACGGGCCCGGCGGCGCCGGCGCCCCGGGCGACCACGCATTAGGGGGGCGACGCGGTGGGTAAGCGCCCGCAGCCACGGCTGCAAATTGATGCACTGACCGGGGAGTGGCGAAACGGGGAAGCCGGGGAGGGACAGGGCTCGGAGCCCTTTGAACCCGGGGGACTCCGCCACCAGGCAGGAGGTGTGTCTTGGAGGGCCCCCCACTAGGACCCGGTGGGGAGGATGTCACCTGGCCCGACCAGGTGGCCCTCCGGGGCCGGAAGGCGTCTAGTACCCGCAAAATCAAACCTCAAACCTCAAACCTCTTCCTGGTCATCAGAGGGGGGACGCCAGGGGGAACCATGGGGCGCCTCTCCACGACGGAGTGCATCTACCTACCTACCTACCTAAGATCCCCCAACGTACGTGGGATGATTGCCGCTCTACCTCTGAGAGGAAGAGTCGGACCCACTCGTACGATGAACTGGTGGACCTTCTGATTGAGTTAGCTCTTGAGAGGGAGAATGATTCCCACATGGACAAATTCCTCAAGAAGCACTTGGGTTGAGGGGGTAACCCTACCCCCGAATGTGGCGAAGGGAAAGGGCCTAAAAAACCCACTAACACCAACCAGGGAGGTGGTAAAGGAAGGGGTCACCTATGTGCCATGAATGAGGTTAAACCTGATGCAGGTACACCCCCTCTGATCTACTGCAAACCTGTCAATGACAAGGGGGGGCCTTGTCATGCCCCTGACTGCGATCACCGCAGTAGCTGTATGCTGCAGATGAAACGACAGCAGCATACCAAGAATGGGAAACCTGTGACCCATCAGGATCATTTCAGGTGTACCATCACCTGTGGCTATTGTGGTAAGCGTCGTCACTACAAAGACGAATGTCACATAAAGAAACCCGAGAGTGATAAACTCAAGCGGCAGGAGGCTGAACGCCAGAAGACCCAAACACCCACCAAAAACCCTCAGAATGGGGATAAAGGTTGTAAAGGAGGTGGCAAGGGGGGTGGCAAAGGTGGACCCCCTAACCCCCAGAGGCGCTCATCAGCGCCCGTTGCTACACCCCCTCCTGCTGCTACACCCCCTCCTGCCGCAGGTGATCCCAAGAAAGCCCACAGGGGGATAACGCTACCCCTGAGGGGAATAACTCCAAGAAGAGGCGATTGGCCTGGACCGCCAGGTCCCTCATAGCTGCAGGGGTGGATATCAAGTTCCCTGATGAGGAGTAGGGGGGCGCCTCCAAAGAGGAGGAGTTGGTTTTCTGGATCCTCGTAAAAATCGGGGATCAAGTTCTTCGAGCGGTGCTTGACACCGGTGCAACACTTTCCAAAGTGGCCCGGCGCCTGCTAAAGACTTTCAAGAAAACTAAGACCGTGGCCATAAGAGTAGGGGATGGGCGTACCTTCCATTCCTTGGGGGGGGTCGATGTGACCATATGCCTGGGCGACGAAACCTCGACCCAACACTGCAGAGTGCTGGACACCGACGGCTTTGACATCGTCATTGGTACAGACTTCCTACGAAGAAACCCCCAGGTAAAAATGCTGTCTCTCCAGCGCCCCTATTCTTTGCACTGCGACTTTGGCAGTGGGCTGTTCTCCGTACCTTTGGAGATCTCAGGACGGAAGGAGTCTGCGCTGCGCTACGCATCCAAGACTAACTATCGTACTGAAAACTACCAGTTGGCCTGTCACGTTCTTAGAAATGGACTGGCGGCCCTTCAGGTAAACCTGGATGAGATTCAGGTGGAATTGTTTGCGAGCCAACCACAGCACATCATGCAGTTGTACTGCTCGAAACAATTGAACAATGCTTTCCGTTTCTTCTGGAAAGCAATGGGCCTAGCGTATGCTAACCCTCCCTTCTCCCTGCTCGCGAAGGTTCTAACCAAAATCGCTCATGAGGGAGGAAGGGTTGTCATGTGCACCCCTGACTGGGGCTGCTCTGGTGAACATGCTTACTGGCGCCGTATGCTAGATTGAATGACCGTGGGAAGATTTCAACACCCTGATGGCCCCATCTATGTGCCTGAGGACTCAGACACAGCTATGCAGGCCCCTGAGCGGGCCAGTTTCCTGTCCATCGTTGATGGATCTCTCAATCCTGTACCCCTGTGTGACCTAGACCAGGTGCTACTGAAAGAGGTCATGGCCGAAAATTGTGGCCTGACCCCTTCTGATGTCCAAAATCGATCGCCTGAGCACCTATCTGCCACACTTACAGGGTGTGAGTCTCCCGATGGCTATCTGGAACCTGCAGCTGTAAAGGAGGATGCTGACGACCAACTGTCTGAGATCGCCAGCACTATTCCTCCTGTTGATCCCAGCTGTGTTGACCTAAAACACAGTGCCTTCCTAGCCCAGCTGTTGCTGGAGGAGGTAGATCTGGGGTCAACCTCTCAGCCCGCTTCCCCTGTTGGGAAGCCAGTGCTACACATGCAGCCTATGCACACAGGTGAACCCGTGGCCCGGATTGGTGATGCTCTGGCGCGGCCTGCTGCTAATAACATGCCACTGTCTGAGCATGACAGTCAGGAACTCCGGCGGCTGTTGTACCTGAAGGACGAAGGTATTGAGCGCCAAGAGAGGCTGCAATACCTCAGACAGACCTGGAAATACTCCATCTGGTCTGAGGAGGACGATGATTCCTATACGCTGCCTGATCCTCAGACACCGCTAGTGTATTCTCTGCACTATGGGCAGCAATGTTCCCCTGAATGAGACGATGGTTCTGTGCCTGCCAAAACTGCTGATCGGCAGAAAAAGAAAGAACATGGAAAGAGCAACCTCCATGCTGAGGACGATTTCCTGCAGAAACCTGACAGTCTTAACCTTGACCCCCGACTGAAGAAACTGCTGATAACCTATCAGGAGGTATTTGGCGCCTTGCCGCCCCCCCTCTCTTGTAAAAAACTGGTCCAAATGGACCTGAAACTGAAACCTGAATTTGAAAAGACGCGAGTGAGGCGTCGTCCCTATCCCGCACCACAGGAACAGGTTGAAGAAATCGAGCACCAGATCCAGGAATGTTTTGATGCTGGCCTCGTTGAAGAATATAAGAAGGGGGACTACCCCCATCACTGCAGTCCCTGTTTCCTGGTTGCCAAAGCAGGGTCGACTGCCCTACGACTGGTTGTTGACTATGGTGAGGTCAACAAGAAAACCCAGAACCACTCAGGGAGTATTCCTAACATGGAAAATACCCTGGAGCGTATTGCCAAATGCAGGTACAAGACCAAAATGGACAAACGCTCTGGTTTCTGGCAGGTGGACCTAACCGCCGCAGCTCAGGAGCTGCTGGCTTTTATAACCCCTAAGGGCCGTGTCTTAAAGTGGAAGGTTATGTCTTGCGGGGTGGCTAATGCCCCAGCGCTCTTCCAAGAGCTAATGAACAAAATTTTGTACATACTGAGGCGCAGGCCTCTAGCACAGGAGTTGATTTCTTGGGGTGCAGAAATGGAGGCCCACATCGACGACGTGAGTT
This sequence comes from Eutreptiella sp. 'Long Island Sound 2002', assembly GCA_964036045.1. Lineage (NCBI taxonomy): Eukaryota > Euglenozoa > Euglenophyceae > Eutreptiales > Eutreptiaceae > Eutreptiella > Eutreptiella sp. 'Long Island Sound 2002'. The sequence goes on along the minus strand of OZ038379.1, from coordinate 102,974,225 downwards.
TGGGTACTAATACCCAAGAGGACCATGTCCTTCTCCTCCGTGAATTTTTCATTGTTTGTCAGGAAAACCATCTTCGAATCAAACTCGAAAAATGTGAGTTTATGAAAGAGGAGATGGAATATTTGAGTTTCGACCTTGGGTATAGTTGGTCGAAACCAGCCACCTCTAAGATGCAGCCCCTACAGGACATGCAGATTCGCGATGACCCTAAGAAGGGTCTACACGACGTGAGGAGTTTTGTGGGCGCCTGTAATTTCTATCGGCGTCACATCCACAATTTTACTTACTCCTCTGCCCCCCTCACTGACCTAATCAAGAAAACTACACCCTGGAGGTGGACCGCCAGGAAGGAGGAATGTTTCCAGGAGTTGAAGAAGAAAATTGCCTTCTCCCACTGCCTGGGAGTGCCCCGCCCTAAGGGCGAGATAGTTCTGATCACTGATGCCAGTGATGTAGGGGGGGGCGGAACGATCTACCAATGGAAAGAGCTTAACTCCGCTCAACTCACCCACTGCCATTATCGTACTAGTGGACTGAACCGTGATGGCTCGCTGAAACATGACTATCCTACCAGTGAGTGGCGGCTGGGGCCACTAGGACACTGGAATTGGAAATGGAACCAAGCGCGTTCCAATTACAGCACCTATGACCAGGAACTCCTGGCCGGTATGTTGGTACTTTCGTCTCAATCCCGACTCCTCGGATCTAATCCTATTGTCTGGCTATCTGACCAGGAACCTTTGAAGTCTTTTCAGAAGGGCCCAGGGCCAGAGAAAGCAAAACTAAAGCGGCGGTGGACTTACCTGAGCCAGTTCAGGTTGACAGTTCATCATATCCCCGGCATAAAAAATGAACTGTCTGACTATATATCGCGCAATAACTTCGATGCGCTGATAGGTGAGAGCTCTGAGGCGCTCGCCAAAGAAGCCTTCCAGCGTATGGATGTCCAACTTGACCTGTCCATGCGCACTGCTGGAATCCTGGAGGGTTGGAGTGTAACCGACTATCAGTCAGAGTACAAAGAAATTCTCCAAACCCTCAGCACTCGTCTCGAACCCCGTGTCATTGACGGGCACCAGTGGTATAAAAACAATCAGTACCTCTTCTACGAGGACCGAATTGTTGTGCCTGAAGCCCGACTGGATGGGTGCCTACAGTCATCCCATCCCAGTTCTGGTCACACTGGCGCTAATCGCTCAGTGGACTTCTTCCGTGAGTGTTTCTACTCTAGTCTAACCCTGACTGAACTGAGGTCGCATATGCACACCATTGTGGATGCTTGTGGCTGTCATGCCAGCAAGCAAAGCGACAGTAGGGATAGGGGCCTGATTTCCAGCTTACCCATACCCTTCTGTGCTAACTTTCTTCTCTACGTGGATTTCATCCACGGCCTACCACGCTTCGGCGGCTATGATAGTTGCCTAGTGGTCACCTGTGGCCTATCTCGCTTCACCCGTGTGTTCCCTTGCAATAAGAAAATCACAGGTGAGCAGACTGTGAACGTGTTGGTCAAACAATGGTTCGAACCCTACCGAGCACCTAAGCAGGTGCACTCTGATGAGGATGTACGCATCCGCAGTGACACTGGTTTGTACAAACGAGTTCTAAATGCCCTCAACGTGGAGGTAACCACAGGTGTGCCCTATACCCACACGTCTAACCCTCTCTGTGAGAGACAGAACCGTGTGGTGGAGCAAAACTTAAGAACCCTGATGAAACAGGAGCGTACCAAGGACTGGGTACGCCTAGTTCTCTGGTAAGTGCTGACCATGAACTCACAGCGGAGCTCCTCTACGGGTTTCACCCCCCACGAACTGTTCCATGGAGGACGACCTGCATGGTTCTTCCCAAACCCCCTTTCCTGAGGACTTCAGGAGCCCTGTGGGAGATTGGCCGGAACACAAGCAGTCTCTGGCTAACCAGGCTGGGACTAACCTGAGACACATTCGTGACCGTGAACTGAGCAGACGGAATCGCCTACGGCGACCTGCCAGCTTCAAGGTTGGTGACCTTGTTTCGGTTCACCATTGACGCCTACCCCCCTGGCCAGGTAACTGCCTACAGGACTCTTATTTTTGACCCTATTGCATCATCAGGATAGATGGATCCAGGATCCATGTCAGGTGCAGTCCACGCCTAGGTGGTGAACTGCTGCGCGCACCTAAACAGTTGAGGCACTATCACTCCCCTGACGATTTGTCTTGGGACGAGTGGCGCCTCAGCGACAGTGAAGTCGAGCGTATAGACCTAGAGAACGCTGCCAGTCCAGAGGAGGCAGACGAACTTGAAGAGATGACTGCCGATGAGATGGCAGTCGATGGTTACTACGTGGTTGCAGGTATTGCTCGCCACGAGTATAAACAGGGCTGGAACTTCCCTACCCTGTGGGATGGCTATGGGTTATCTGAGGCGACCTGGGAACCTATGTCAGCCTTCATACAACCAGATGGGAGTATCAACCCCATCTTCCGCTCCTATCTCGCTGAGAACAGTGGAGGGCATCTTTTAACCCGTGCTGAGACTCTTTCCCAGCGTAAAAGGAAAAACTAATTTCCCAGTGTCAGTCTACTGACTGTGTTCTAACCTCACAGGTGCAGTGAGCACTGTACTGACCCTGTCTGTGCCCTGCAGACCCATGCCTATGGTTTCCAGCGTGGACTAGGTGGCCGCTTATCAGGTTTGCAGCCACGCAGCGAGTGTATGCCTTGTTGACCATGTGTTGCATGGGCACTGCCCTGATGTAATGACCTTGGGGAGCCAACGAAGAACGGTGGCTTACTACACCAGGGGGGGATTGACAAGCAAGGTGTTATGAGGCAAGGTGTGTCTTCCCTCCTTGAGGACAAGCGAGCCCACAGTTAGGACCCCTGACTGGTCCAGATCCGTGGGGTTCTACCCTTCCTTACAGTGTTTACCATACCCCTAAGTGTGCTACGTATGTCTGTGTGTGTCTCACTTCTCTTCCCAGCGTGGCTCCCAACTCAATGGGCCTCGCTGATGTCGGATCGAAGGTCCTAGTCAGTTCAGTACCACTCCTATGGCGCCCAACTTCTGTGCTGGCGCCTATCCTTGGGAGAAGACGGCAAAAGCCCTACCTACTAGAGAGAAGGGGTGGCCAAGTGTGCTAAGGGCATACGAAACGCCCATTTTTGCTAAAGGCCAGAAGCTAACGCACTCCCCTGCCCACGCGGAAAAGCACGCGGGACAGGAGACACCACTACACTACACTCACTAACGCCAGCACCGGCCTTCGAAGGCAGGGTGAGCACTCATCACCTGCACTCAACTCCTGCCAGGCCTGCTGACCCTAACACCTACACACGCTACTTGGTGTTGCTGTCAATGAGGTCCCGGGTCCCATTGACCCTCCTGTGAGAAAGCAAGAGAACACAGCGCTACTAAGCGGCTGTGGCCTAACAGGGACGCCACTACGCGTTTCCCTGTCAGGGCTTGGAGGGAGGGAGTGCTCAGCGTGCGTGCACAGCGTGGATGGCGATGAAGTCGGACTGCACTCACCACTCCTGGTGAGCTGCAGTTATTTGTTTATGTGATCCGCGCAGCATATTTTAGCGCTGCCAAGAGGGACTGCACCAATCGCCCTTACCTTCCCACCTGTAAAGCAAAGGCCAATGACTGAGGTTCAAGACTGAGGAACCAAGACAGCCTCCACGTGTTATACGCTTCTCTGTCTGCCCTATAATATGCTGTTCCTGATCCTCAGTACAAGCAAGCAAGCTTAAGAAACTCCATCCGTTCTCTTAAAGAACGTAGGGTGGAACCCCTGGGTAACCTAAACAAGGTTTACCGTGCGCACTTCGCGTGGCCTACCCTTTCATGCGTCATATGCATGCACAGGTATGCACCATCACTCCACTTCCTGTTGTTTTTACCGAATTTAACCCAACATAACCAATCAGAAGCGTGACTCAACCAGGAGGTGAGCTCCTCCTGGGCTTACCTACCTTACTCACCACGCATCATGTGAATGCCGAGGAAAACACGAGCGCAAAACAACCCTACGTGCTTAAACAAACCTACGCTGAATTATAAACCACCCTAAGCGATTAATGCACTGTGTGTCATGCACGCTTCCCTTGCCTTGTTTCCTGCAGAAAGAGGAGGGAAGGTGGCGCACTGCACAGCGCAAAACAAGCGTAAGCGTTTTAAGCAACCCTACTTTAGCGCTACGGCTACACACGAGCAAACAAACACGAGCAAGCACTTTCTTTTCTTACCTGTGAAGAGAGAACAAGGGTGAATTGGGGTACAGGGAAAGCGCCACAGCGTGTGAATGCCTCAATCAGGCACATGTATCGCGAGCACAGGGCATATTCTAACCCTACGTGCGCGCTGCGCGCTCCATTTGCATCACATACCTTTCATTCCTGTTTTGACCTGTGCAGAGCAAGAGAGAGGAGAACCCGAACCCCCAACGAACACAGCGTTGACAACCGTAACGTTTTGACGCAGCAACCAGCACGACCGCAATGCATGCGTGTGAAATGACACTGGCATACCTGAGAGCTGGGTTGTTGACCTGCTCTGTGGTGTGGGTTGAGTTTGAATACTTTTCCCTAATTTTTATAAAAATTTTGATCCAACTGTGCAAAGATTTCCTTTAGAACTTTAAAAACTACGGCTCATACCTTCTTTTTCGAAAGCCGTCTACGCTTGCGCAACCTTTTTTTGAAGTCCGCCTCCGTTGCTCTTGTCTGTGACCTTGAGCTTTGGTGTAAAAATGACAATTTGTTGCGTGATTTCGTTAATTTTTAACGATTTCACTTGTTAAATCGCTACCCCTTTCGCTAAACCACAGGAATCACTCCCTGTTGGTTACATTTTCTCTTTTTGTTCAGCTCCTGGAGATTTGTGTCCTCCATTGGGAGTATTGCTCCGCCCTGGCCCTTGGTCAGGACGTTTGCTAAAACGCTGTTTATGCAGCAATAGCCGTCCGCATTAGAGCGTTCGACTGTACCCTAGTGGGCAAGCATATGTGCTCTAGGGAGGGAGGCCTGGGTTCAAACCCCACTACCCCCAAAATTTTACCAACAGCTTTCGTTGCACGCTGGCAACTTTTGAGGAATGCCCCATCGAAGGGACATCATTCACAGTACATTACACTGTTTTTCAAGGGTACCTACAGTGTGATAGGCTTCTATGAACTGATGAGAATGTTTTTGGTAAGTTTAATGCATTTTCTGGGGTAATTTTGGGAATTTTTGAGCCTTTTTCCTTGGTCCTACTAGCTTAGCTAACTGGTACTCCAGGGGGGAGTAAAAAAAAGTCACTGCCTTGTCTTTCTTGGAGGGCTGGATCCAGGCCAAGCCCCCTTAAAACCCTTTTGTTGATGCTCAGACTAACTTAAGTATTTTACCTCTCTTTTGAAGCGTAAAGTACACTTTCTCAAGGTAACTAGGGTTGTAACCCTAGTCCCCCATGAAGTTCACCCCTACCACTCAACTGAGCGGAGGTATCTTCCTTCATGGGGGATATACCGAAATAGAATAGGCATTTCATGCTTTAGGCCTTGGAGGTTAAGCCTAGAGGTCTCCCACCCCATTACCCCTATACTCAATTGTTTCTACCACTTATTGTGGTTCTACGTTTTAACTGTTTCTGAATTCAGTTGCTTGGCCAAGTCACATTCTGTATCTCGCCTGACACCTATGCCCCACATTCCTAACCAGCACCATTTCACCCAAAAGAGTGCACATGAAGTGGTTGATGCTATCTTGGAGGCTAGAGTCAGTCCAGTTTTCATATAAAATCTTTTGTATTATCCATTTGTGATTGAATCTTTGTGTTTATACCTGCTTTGTCTACCTGCAGCCCTTCTGTGTTACACTGGATTTCAAACTATTCATTGATCCGATCCACATCCTGTTCTTGCTCTACTTGCTCCTTTGGTTTTGGGATTTCACCATCAAAAACCTGCAGGATTTCATCAAAATCCATAGGGCACTAATCAAGGACATCTTTCTAGACGTGTCCAGGGTTTCTCAGTTTGTAGGGGGGAATTTGCGCCCTCTTTGCAGTCTGCATCAACATGAAGTCACTGGTTGCTCGGCAGTCGACTGATAATTCCACGCTGGAGCCAAAGGAGTCATCACGACGTGCGCAAATTCCCCCTTCAACCGTGAACAGAGACACATGCTCAGGTTAGGTTCCTTTGACGTTGACACCCCCAAGTGACCAATTGTTTTCGGGTTTACTGGTACTGATGGTGGTGTTCAGCTCTTCTCGAGGACGTCCACCACCAGGTCTTCGCAGATGCCTCCTAGGCCGTTGTGGGCCTTTCTTTGCACTTGGAGCGGGATCGAAACTGTCCCTTACTGTCTGGACTCTGATCTCTTCGCGGCATGCCTGACCTTGATTCTTGACGCTCTCGTCCTCGGGATGGCGGTCGATGCTTTAGACAGTCGCGGACTAAGTGGCCTTGTTCGGCACAATTGTAGCAGCGCCTACTTTCTCGACCATCTTGGCGTCTGAACCGTTCATTTTGACGTTCACCAATGTAGGCATGTAGTTCTTCTCGAAGCTTGGCAATTGCATCGAGGTTCATTGGCTCTGGCGCAGTCGAAGCCATGGGGGCCGCCGCTGGAGTCGGCATGGGGTCGACGTGCGGTGTTGGCATAGCGTTGGAAGGAAACGTTGGAGTCAAAGTTGGTGGAACCATCATAGGCAGGGGTCTTGAGACCACAGGACCCATGGTATCAGGTGTCGTTCTCCATGCGTTCTGTACCTCCTCGAGCTGCTAACCGGCCGCCATGTAGGCTTCTGCGATGGTCTCTACCAAGGTTTCGAAGCCAAATTTTCTCCCAGAACGCCATCTCGAACGCACCCCAACGATGTATTGCCGACGCACAGCGTCATTCGACAAACCTTCAACAAATCGAGAGTTGACGAGGTAACCCAACTGGTGGTCACTGGTGTTAACTTTCGACTTGATGACGCAAGTGCGAAACTCCTTGACGTAGTCCGCATGTCGAGGAAACTCACTTTCTTTCAAGGTCAACATTCTCGACAGGTACACTGGCTCATGGGATATGCAATCCAAACGTTGACCCAACACACGCACGAGCTCGAACCAGTCATCCTGTACAACTTTCGTCAAACTATGATAATACTCGACAGCATCACCTTCAGGGAGAAATGGTATGGTGGTCACCTGATCGACAGTTGAAGTGATATCCGACAAAGCAAAAGGTCTCAATAGGTCCTATTTCCATGTGCGAAATTCTCCAGATCCCGGTCTTCCAGAGAATCTTCGAACCAACTTATTCAAGCGTTCAACACGACGTCCTAGAATCTCGAGTTTTGGAGCACGTGAAATTGCGGCATTCACTGGATTGACTTGGTGCATTGAGTTTGGGTCGACGACAGGTGGCTGAGGAGGAGATTGTTGCGGAGGGTAAGGTGAACTGCTCGGCGGTGAATACGGCAAATAACTCCAAGGACACGGCTGTGGTTGTGGTTGTGGTTGTAGCTGTGGTTGTTGTTGTGGAAACTGGAAGTGATTCGAAGGTTGTTGACTTGAAACTCGTTTAAACTCGTTGAGAAGGACATAACATTGCGACAAATCATGCTCTAGGTGTCGAAGTTCGCTCACAGTAGCTTGGGTTGCATTCTCCGTCGAGGACTGCAAAGTGTCGACTCGGTGATCACTTGCGGCAGTAGCATTTGCTGCTGTTGTCTGCAACGCATCGATGCGTTGTTTCAATTCGATGACCTTGGCTTGAGTATCTGCAAGCTTCTGCGACAAGCTGTGAAGATCACGAGAAATGCATGGAAACCACTCACTTTCTCGACTTGCGATGCGCTCTGCGATGAACGTTTCTAACGAAATCGAAAACTCGTGATGCAACCGTGGGTCGGTTCAAAACAGACTGTCTCTGATAAAGTGCAGTATAGCTGCGTCGTCGAAAGGTCGCTCCATTGTAAATTGAAATCCAAATCAAGTTGACGGCGTCAAAGATTGATCTCGAATATTGATCTCCCCGCCACCTAGCTGGATACAACCTGTTGTGGTTTAAGACTTGAGAACTCTCTTGTCCCCTTGTTCCTCCTGTTTCTCGAAAATCCAAATCCCGAATCAACAAACCTCTGCGCAGGATCTTTAGACGGGGCACCAATACATAGACACTTCACAAATTCGAAGACAAAAACCCTGTCCAGAGATCGAAGTATCATACAGCACTCCATTCACGCAACTGGCATTAGATGCTTCTTATGATTCACAGGCTGCAGTGCAATTGCGACCGCCACTCGCGCGTTCGCTGCGCTGCTGCTGGTTGAACCCATAACACCTGTTGAGGACTTGGAGAAACACGCCCGATCCTCATGTTCATTAAAATTTCTTTCCCACGTGTCTTCGGTGAACTTCACCTTCGAAAACGACGTGGGGGAACACTTCTGAAGTGCTTCCCGAACTGAAAATTTATTGGCGGAGGCATCGAAGCCATCCGCCTCCGCCCACCAGGTCTTGACCTTTTCTTCGGACTGTTTGTTCCGAATCGTGGCGGCAGTTTCAAAGGGGATTTTATCGAAAATTAAATGTTGCAACTCAGCAGTGGAGAACTTTTCACCGGAATGGTCAGACTCATCGATCAGATTCCTGAAGCGCTGCTTCTTATCCTGAACCTCATGGAGGATTAATCGCGAAAATGGGGGAAATTCTTAAGCATCTGGTGATAATGGTCCTCCCGGCAGTCGGGATCCACGTGACTCCAGCTGTTCCCACATCTCATCAAAGGTAAGGGGAGAACTTGTCTCTTCGCGATCACTCCACGTCCAAAGCCCGGTGTTGGCCAGCGGTCCCTCAAGACAGTCCAAGAGAGCCGTCAGATACTGATCCTCGTGGAGCTTTTGGGTTTTTGCCCACAGCTTGAACTCTCGTTGGAACTGAGGCCAACGTCTGGGGTTCCCATTGTACTTCGGTTGCTTGGCTACCTGGCGAAGTCTCAGCGAGGTAGGATTCAGAAGATATTCCAGCCCAACACCAGCTGTAATGGCAGACATCTTTGTGGCATCATTAGCCACACCAGCTCCGGCGAGGGTTTGGGCGAGCAAGAGCTGGGCTAGGGCGTTGGAATCAGCAGCAGCAGGAGTAGTGCGGGAGGCGGTTCGCTTGACATTCTGTGCCTTTTCCCTGTCCTTCTCTGTCCTGCTGTCAGAACGAGAGATTTTAACCCTTCCTTTAAGTGTACTTCTGCTGATCCGTGCATCGGTGCTCTTAGAGCACCGAAGGAGCAATGAAAAAAACCTCTGTGTCTTCCTCGGATGGCTCCGTTTCTTTTCCTACCGATGGGGCGCTCTCAGACCGCATGTGTGTCTTAAAAATATTTTTTATACCCAACGTATGTACAATTAATTGCATTTGATCCTTGAGCTGCTAAAGCTCAGAATCTCGCTGGGTAAGACAGGGGCAGTCGACAGGACAGTACATTCCGTGCCCTGCAGGTGCTGGACAGACAACAGGGCCGCATAGGTCTGTTGATTTTAACCAGGAGTTCACCTTCGGTGCTCCTTCGGTGCTGATCTCTAGACTGGCCTGTTTTGAAGCTTCCAAAATACCTTCCTCTACCGCTGCCGCCAATTCAGCCGCAGCATTTCGACCGGGAAAGGAGGAATGAGAGGTGGACGGCCCGGGAACAGCCTCCCGGGTCTTCTCCTTGGGGAAGGGTGTCGCATTCCATACCTGATGGAACGCATTTCTGAGCTGATCTTCCTCCCACGACCGGTAAATCTGGTCGCAGATTTCATCTCGAATTAAATAAAAACAACTCGAGTAGAAAATCAAACTCTTTACTCAAACGCTTGCTCTTCAAAGCGTCCAAGACGCTCCTGCATCAGCCAACAGCCCGTTTCAAAATTGTGGGCGTCTCCTGGGTGTAATCTGGGTTCCCAAGGAGCCCATTGTTCGGGGTGTGTTGGGTTGAGCACCTCAGCTGATCCGCTGACCTCGAAGTCCATGAGATCGACCTCGACTCTCTCGAACGGTGTGATGGATGGTCAGATGTTGTTGCCGCCTAGCTCGTAAAGAGCTCCGCTGTTGACAAGGACTGGTTGATTCCAGCCATTGGGGGGCTGATTTCGACTGCGATCTTCACATTGTTGGCCTCCTTGACAGCCGATTGTGGCTCTCCTGGGACACTGGTGACTGCTGCAGGGGATTCCTTGTCGCGCTTCGGTTGCGCAGCACAGAGGGAGCGAGATGGTCACTTCCGGCGTTCCTACAGCTTCCATTTGGCTGCCCAGAGGGCCTAGCGAACGAGTGGGTCCCACGGGAACAACATTCAGCTAGCCTCTGCTACCATGTAAGTGCTGTCCGGGTTGAGTGAGGGTGCCGGAGGGCTTAGGGCCGGCTAGGCTCGGGTTGCAACCTTGCGAGGATGCGACCTGAATGCTGTTTCCGGTGACCGAGGGGACCCCATGGGAGGAGAGGGCAGCGAGAACACTAGACAAGTCCATGCTCATATGACCCACCGAAAAATCCCAGTCTATGTAGAAAATTAAGGTGGATGAACATAAATACATCTCAGTGTCTGAATCTGTCTGGAAAGATTTATATAAATCCGATTTGGAAAAAAAGTATGGCCGACCTGGGTCGCGGACGCGCACCAGCGGCAAATGGCAATTCCGGGGAAATCATCGGAAGGCGACAGATTTACAATGAAAGGACAGCGGCGCTGAATCAGGCACGTCAGAATTATATAGTTCAGTCCCTGGGAACGGTCTGGTGGTCGGCGGTAGCGCCGAGGTATGTAAAATGGCCAAAATGTAGCCAATCTGGGGCAGATTCCTGAAAATGTGAGCAGATGGGGGTTAACGGCACTTACATAACGACGACGTCGGGATTCGAGAATTCTGCAACAACTGCAGACAAGGAAAACTTGGTTCCTCAGGGGAAGAAGGGAGCTACCTCAGGGACGTCCTAAGGGTGCCCATGGGGGCCAAAGAGGCCGCCCTCACAGGCTGGTCAATCTCAAAACAGTGTGCAGTGCTGTGCTGGCAAGAAATTTTATGTACGTGTAGCGTTATAGGAGCCTGTTTTTTGTGGAATTATATACTCTAAATACACATTTCCAAATTTTTGAGACGATTGTTCATGCCACGTAACATTGCACATCTAGCGCAGAGGGAGTTGGAACGGACTGTCAGGCAATTGCGAGCGGTCTGTGCAACGGAACATGGATATACCACTGCTGAATCCCTATGGGCTGCCGTTGGAGAGAACAAGAGTGGAGCTGTTTTCTTTTTTTATTTTGCGCGCTTGTTGCGACTGAACCGGAAGACACGGCACTCACTACTGAGACTGAAAGGCAGACCAGAGAGCCGAGCGGCAAATCACTTCAAGGAGGAGTTCTTCAACTTGTACAAAATCTTGCGCTTGCGGTGCACACCCCAACACCATGACGAGGATGCCCCTGGTTTTGTCTCTATTGGGCGGCAGGACAGGCGCCAATGCGCTGGACAGGGCTGCTGCGGCTGCGAGAGGAAATTCTGATGCAACGGTCCGCGGGAAAGATGCTTGAAACATGGCGTTGGATGGAGAACCGGCAGGTTTGCGTCTGGATCGACAATTGCTACATTACTATGGAACGCATCCCACGATTCAAGATCAATCGCAAAATTGCACAGCGCTTTGCGTCGTTGAGATTCCGTGCACATTGCCGTATTTCAGACGACCCCCAACAAGAAATGTGCTCATGGGCAGCATCCGCAATGTTGCTGCAGCGCTTGTCAGAATGAAACGGAGCTTTCATGGGATCGTGATACATCTGGGCTTGCTTGCGGACATCGTGAATCCAGTACCAAATCCTGGTTGCAAACCGCTGCTACTGACTACGCATCAGGTATCCTCGTACAAGGGCCTGCACGAAGTGTTGGACTACATTGCATCCCTGTTGAACCACGCGCACCCCATTGTGCCCATCCTCCTTGATGAGAACATACACAAAAGATGCCTGAAGTTGTTGTACTGCGACAGAACGCAGCGGTGGAACTGGCACGAAAGACTGAAGAAGACTCATGTCTTGTACGGCTGTTGGCATCTCTATAAATACCTTGTGACGAATGTGTGGCGGCGCTTTCATTCGCTGTTTGTGTACCTCCGCTTTGGCCGCTTAGGAGTGGGAAAAACAGTAGGGTCGTACGCGAAGTTGAGAGTCATGGAGAGAACTATTCCTGGCATCCTCAAGTGTGCGCCGCATATCTTGCAGCAGTTGCGGCGGAAGTCGAACAGGTTACAGGCGGTTGCCGATCACGTTGGGACGGCAATGGATCGACTGAACAGTGTGGTATGTAAAGCTATGGTGAAGCTTCTGCAGAACTGGTGTCCGCTTGTTCTCCACTGTGTATTTCTGGTGAGGCACCCAGGATCCGCCATCGATGCCCAAAATATTGTGCAACTGGTCTTAGCCCACGCAAACTGCACCCCTTTTTTTCACCTAAGCACCTAGATTTCGTCACCGAAAAAAGTTTTTTTTTGCCATCTTAAGAATACTGTTTTTCAAATCCTCCGAAAAATGCATTTTTCATCAGTTATGCCCATTATTTGCTGTTTTTAGGGGGGTCAAATAACTATTCTTTAGTCCAAAATCAGAGGGTTTACCGGTCATTTTGCCGGAAAAAAAACTTTGTTGCCTATCTTGAAGAATACCAATTTCTGGATGGTCTGGAAAACTATTTAAGTTGGGCGCTGTTCACACATCCTGTACATGTCCACATGAAACAATACTTATTATGGGAGGCTGAGTGCTCGAGGCCTCGCGCACTCAGACAGCTGGGGTGAGATTTTCAGGCTTTTTTGAGATCACTTTTTGACATCAGAATTGGCATGAAGCAAGGATGGAGCAAACGCAAAACTGCAAGATTCAATATGGGTTAAAGACTTGCACAGCGAACACTCAGTGCCTGAGGGCTTGCGCACCCAACATGCTAGAAGCATGGGTTTATGAATACGTCTGACTACTTGCATTCTGCCGATAGCCTCCAAAAGGCATTTTGAGATTCCTCCCTTTTGGAATCCTGTGAAAACAGTGAGCTCAAGAGTAGCGATTAGACTATCCTCCGCTAGAGCACTTGCTTCATACGTCCTGTGACCTAGCGCTTCTGACAAACTGTTGTACAGCCCCAAAAGATGTGAGGCTGGGCACCTCATTTGTAGGTAAACTAACTGAAAATCGTGTGTTTAACAAGGACTCAGGGCAACCCGCCTTTTTAGATCTATTACACCTTACATAGTGCATGGCGTGTACAAAACGTCCATTGATTGACCACTCTTGCTGCTGACGTGACCCGAGCGGTACACCATGAGGCACCCATGAAGACATCAGAGCCTCATTTGGCATGGAATACTGGTTATTCAGGACCATTGGCAAATACAGATTCTGCATAATTGAGTGCGCGAGGCCTCGCGCACTCAACATGCCAAAAAAAACGTTTTTTTCATACGTCTGACTACTTGTATTCCGCTGATAGCCTAAAAAAATATATTTGAGATTCCTCCGTTTTTTAATTCTCAGTTTTCAGGTGGAAACACGCGGAAACTGCGCGTCTTTTTTTTGCACACAAATGCCCCCCTTGAGGTGAAAAACAGGGTGCAGTTTGCGTGGGCTAAGCTGGTGTTTGTGCTTTTGACGGAGCTCGGCAAGGCTGCAGCTGATCCACTTGTGTATGTGAGGACCGTCCGTGTCGCCTTGTTGCATTGGCAGGCGTTCAAGAGCGGCATGCCCGGATTGTGCCATGGTGAAGAGTTTGGCGAAATTATGCTCAGTCCACTGGGATCAATCAAAATTCTACACACTTGGGCCGTCACACCGAGCAACCTGGGGGATTTGTTCGTCCAAATCAGCCCTACGAGAATGAACAGACGCCTGCTGGTTGGTGGTTTATCGTCGGACATTGAAACCGAGATCCAACAGCGCTTGCACTCGTATGTTACTGACGACCGCCTGAGAATTCGGTACTGTCCCTGGCAATTGATCACCTCGACCATGGACAAGCACTAGGAGGCGGAACCGGATTTTCCGTCTAATCCTTACAGCGAAAGGGACGTGGACACATACAGAACTCTGTTGAAAGATGTGTTGCGTACATTTCTGCGCAACCCCGGAACTTCTCACCGACCGTAATACGATTGATGGACAACCGGGTTCCTCTGCAGTCTGATGCGCAGCGCGAGAACATTTTGGACACAATCTGGGCCTTTACCAATCCGTAAAATTCGGTTTAGGCTGTTGCGCGCACGCCGGTGCTTTTGCTTGCTCCTGCGTGTTCCGAATGCGAGCCCTCGCAATCGTCTGCTGAAAAAGTACGTTTTGGAGTACATGTTGTTACCTTAATGCGAGGCCTCGCAATACGAAGTAGGTAATTGTAGACAAATACCTATAATGTCGATTGCAAGGCCTCGCAATCGACGGATAAATATGTACAGTTTTCTCCCTTCTTACAGGCCTATTTCAACATGGCAGAGTGTTTGAAGCCAACAAAAGCGGGCAAAGCATCACCAGACACCTCACAAGTACCGTTCATGCGGGACACGGTGCCAGAGGAGTTGCTGAGTTTCTACAAGAAGGCTTTGCAGGTGGAGATTGACGTTGAGAGCCTTTCGAACGACAAGAAGAAGAAGTACGGCCAGATCCGGACGTATCAACAGAAGCGACTGGACGAGGTTAAGAGAAGTCTCATGGCAAACCCTCTTGAGGAGCCCGTGACGCCGACTGCATGGCAATCACCAGGTACGTAACCGGGCCGCAGCGGTGATGTATCATGTGCATGCTCTCAAAACCCTTTTTCCGTCTCCAGCCGATGATTGCATTGTCATTGCAAAGCACCACTGCCTCTGTGCGCTCAAAGAGCTGAGAAAGGAACGTCTTGAGAAGGGCCTCGACCCACTACAGTGGATGCAAATTGTGAAGGTCCAACTGCTGAACACGGAGACCAGTTGGGCTACTCGGCTGGAAATCGCAGGTCGGAAGCAGGCCATCCATCTGGACATCTACGCCGTGCCACCGTTAGAAGCAGCTGACAACTTCCTTATGCATTTGTGAGATCCGCCGGCTGAGCCTGACGACTCTGCCATAGAACACATTCACCGAACCATTCCGAAGGCCGCGAGCGGAAGTGCATGGATTCCTCCACAGGTTTCCGATGATGAACTCCAACTATGTTCCGTTTTCGGATGCGAGGCCTCGCAATGCGCAATCTGGCTACGTACCTTTCTCCTGAGCAGACTTATGCGGCTAAGGGGTTTGGACCGTTCTTCACGTGGGTGTACCACGCAGAGGACGCAGCAGTGCAGTCCCTGGATAATTTCGAGAGAATGGACACACTAGTGACAATCAACTGGCTGGAGGTTTTGCAGAGTCTGTACGAGCTAGCCCTCCTACAACGGGTCGCCGCCGACATGTCGAGACCAAAGACGAACATCAAGGAGATTCAAGACCGGGCCTCTACTTACCAGAAGCAACAGTGGATCAATTGGCATTGGGGAGCCGCTCCGGACAGCGTCATCCATCCCTGTCGAAGTATGTTCCCTTGACAAGCAAGTAGGCAGACACAGAAACACGAAGCACAGTCGGTCAATAACAACTTTCCACACGTGTGCAGAGGCCAGTCCAGCAGAGAAGGTATCGTTGCATGACTGGGATGTCAATTGGTTTCAGATCCCTTTGGGGGCTTGGCAATGATAAAGTTGAGGCTCTGTCGCCAAAATGGGAAACGCTGAGCCAGGCGCGGTTTTGGACGGCGATGGGACACACTTTTCCAAAGCATGGGGCATCAATGGGCGATGGTCGCCTGCCTGCACGACTGGCATCGCCCTTGACAGAGTCCAAGTCTACAGAGTTCGGAAAAGTGGATGTGGTGGACGTTGAGGTCAGTGAAAAGATAGTCAAAATGCTGTGCGCCCCCTACAAAGATCCGCAAGATCCCCTTAGGTTTTTGGAGGCGCTTGACACCGACATGATTATTCTGAATGCGAATCTGGCGGACGGTGCTCATCTTGTGAGTCTGTTGTGATGGCCAAGGTGATCGGCAACCCTGAAACTGTGCTTGTGATCTACGGCGAGGTAAAGCCCGTGTGGGGCGCCCTGCAACCAGTTGTGGAGACACCTGCAATTGTGGAGAATGATTACTGGTGTGAGAAAGTGCAAGTGTGTTACTGGCCACCTGGTGCAGGCAAGACGGGAAAAGGCGGCGTTGAAGTGAAAGCACTGGTTCTGCTGGCCGGTGTGAAGATCAAGAAAAATGTGTTTACAACGCTTTTGGATTGCGAGGCCTCGGAATGCCTTTGCCATCTCGCTACTCCTCATCGCGGATCCCACCATACATCGGCTTGGGTCGCTGCGAACGTGATGAACCAGCGTTCATGCCCCTTGTCCTCTATACGTGGATGGCAACGCTGATGCGGAACAGAGACCGCTCGCACAATGTCATGATCTTCGGCTGCGATGTAGACATGGCGGCGAAAGTGGCAGCCTTGGATGATCGTCCACAAGTTTGTTCTCTGCAGTTGACCAAACAAAAGCGGTCGGATTGGGCACGGAGCTACCATCACGAGGTGGCGCGGCGTGTGCAGGCAGGAGTTTACCAGACCAGGTTGGTGCAGTGCGAGATCTGGATCCAGTTGGGCATGTCAATGTGGGTCCAGAACAAGAATGTGGGGTATGCCGGTCTGGAGGTGTTGACGGCAGAGTAAGCAAGTCAACATGCCGATGCAGAAGTCGCAGACGAGGACTTGGAGGATCCTCAGGACGATGACAAAGACCCGGTGCTGACAGGATCTGATCGGTGATTGCCTCGGAAGTCAACGCAGGTTCGGGCGTTCCAGGCTGGTGATGCAGATGATGAGGAGCCAGAGACGAGCCAGGCGCCAAAGCCGAAAAAGCCCAAGACCAAGGCGGCAGCAGAGCCTAAGCACACGACCCTCACGCAACCCCAGGGGGTGCAGACGACGATGAGCCTTCCGAATCCGGGAACAGCAGCGGGCTCCGAGTCGAGGAGTAAGATGTTGGCAGCGGGATTGAAGAAGAAGAAGAAGCCCTAAAGGCGTGGGTGGCGCTGCAACCCCTGTTTTTCGAGATTTGGTGACTCGCATTGCGAGGCCTCGCATTCCCAGATTAGGCAATTCGCCTTTTCTGCTCTGTTTTCAGAAGCATCATCTGGGGATGATGATTATACTGACCCTAAGGCAGCAGTCAGTATTTCGAGGCCTCGCATTCCGAAACCCTCACGTGTCGACGCACACAGTGTATTGCTACTCTGTATTCTCTTTCTGCTTGTTTCCAAATGACCTGAAGTTGTGTGTAGTTGCGTGGAATTGCGTTGATCCATGTCTCGTATTGCGAGGTCTCGCAATACGGTTAGGGAAATGTTATCCTTGAACAGCATTTCGGAAACCACCGGCGTAAAAGTTGGAATTTTAAGCTTGCCCAAAAAAACAAGGAGAGGACAACAGCAAAAAAGCAAGGTTTTATAGCCTGAAAACTCCCAAAATATGCTGCATTTTACAGAAAAGTGGGTAAAATGGAAAAAAATGTGAGAGCTTTTTTGTAGGAAAATCATGCATTTTTGTGGGTAATCAGGCAAAAAAACTGAGTAGTCAAATTTTGTGGTTAAAAAAAGTACGTAAATCGGGCAAATTACCTGTACCAGATTTGCAGATATCCCGGTACAAAAGCGTACCTGCTTCGGCCACCTAAGTTGGAAGAAAACAAATGTCACAGATGGATTCTCCATAAATAAAATAGGTAGAAAAACATCAAGAATCACTCCGAATGATTTTTCCGTATTTTCTGTCATCGAAATTCATGACTCAGCATATCAGCAGGCACTGTGCACACCCAGGTCAGGGCTGGTCACGCACGCACTCAGGCTGGTCACACTGTCAAACGTTGGGCATAGCTATGCCAGAATCCATGTTTGTTGCCCATTTCTCCTTTGCACACCCATGTTGCTTCTTGCGTGCCATTTTAGGTGTAAATTGTTATGCGATCTCAGCATTTGATTCCAATCCCAGATTTCGATCCCAGAATTACTTCCGATTGCAGATTTCAGTTCTGTCTTTGCATTTTTGATGTTGCATCGATTTTTTTCAATTCTGCGGTTGGCCGGCATTTGTTCTAACATTATTTGGATTTCCGATTCGTCGATTGGCTGCTGCTGTGTGTGTGCGCGCGACGTCTTTTGTGGCGCAGTAATGCAGGCCAGCCAATAGATTCCGGCCACGCGAGGCAGGCGACGGCAAAATGCGGCAGGGAGCAACAGGAGGGCGACAGGGTGGCGACAGGAAGACGACAGGGTGGCGACAGAAAAACAACAGGAAAGCGGCAGGAAAGCGGTGCTAATACTGTTAGATCTACCATGTGGAATTTGGAACCACTTATCCAACTGGAGGAAGACTATGTGACAGCCATAGTACGTACGTTGATCGCTTCTGTGGACAAGTGTTGAGGGAGTACCTTTGGAAACCAAGGCCGTCCTTATCTCTGCTATGGTGGTACTAGTGATCACGGCAAAACCTACCACGTCACATGGGGTGTCTTCCAAAGGGGACGAGAGGTGAGACCAAGGGAAGCATAGGTACGCGCACCGTTGGTCGTGGGATACATTGGTTGTTACCTTGCAATTGGATTCCATTGGGGTGCCACGGCATATTTGGTTTTGAGGTCTCATGCATTCATTCTAAGAGTTGACATTGTATTTGTCATTCATGCATGGTTCATTTGTGTCTTCATGGTGTGACTCAAACTTGGTGGTGCCCATGATTCCATGGTGAAGGTGAACATGTAGTGTCTCCTCTCCCCAAGGTGGATATGGTGCCTTCCCTCACTCTCCCGCTCTCTCCCAATACATCATACTCCTCAAGAGGTAAATTGAGCATTTAATGCCATGTGACCGTTGTCTTTGATCCTTTGAGACTCTTGTGCTCTTTCGTTTTTTTTCAAGTGCCTGTGGCTTGGGAGTTATCAACTTAAGACGTGCCGTGATTTTGCTGTCTTATGATTAGACTCACGGATAGGCATTGGTCGGGCTTTCGCCACTCCATCTCCAAGTGCATGCATGTTCTCTTGGGTCAAGGCTAGGCAAAACTCTCTCCCCATGCATGCCCTCTCTCATGGTGGATAGTTCCATCTCTCTCAAGTGATTTGGTTGGTGAATATCTCTTCTGAGGCATGGTTAGGCAATGCATGAACCCTCTCCGGCTCTCCGGGATGAGACCAACTCTCCATGCACGTGCTCTCTTTGGGTTGGGGTTAGGTCCCATGAGTAGCCCGGGAGGCCATTGGCCTATTGTGTGCTTCTTTGCCAAGAGGTGGATCTCCATATCAATGGTGTATTGCTCATTTGCTAATTTGGTTTAGATTAGTTGTTGATCCTAAGAGCTAACGGGGTCATGGTTTGGTGCCTTTGTTTGTGCGTTTACATGCCCCATGTGACCAAGTATGTGCATGTGCACTTCTCTTTCTCATGTTGGTGTAGTCAAGGCGTCCGGAGACTCAAGTGTGACCCATTCCCTCTTTGGGGACACCTAGGCGTTTAGGGCAGGTACGTTTCCCCAAATGGTCCCATATTACATTCCCGGGTACCTCAATGCTTTTTTTGGTTTGTATGCCTCTCACTTGGTGCACTACATACAATGAAAAGGATGATCCAAATTAATTTTTGGTAATCTTCCATCCTAAACTAATTGTTCCGCGTGGTGGCCTCGCACTGTGTTGCCATGCGACGGGCCACTTTGAATTTGGAGAACACCAAAGAGTCATAGTCTGGAAGGCATGGATGATCACCCATATGAAAAACAGACAATCAGCCTTGATTTGTGATTCTTTAACGCCTGCCTCGGTCCTGCAAATTCATTTGTGTTTTCGAGAAACATTTTTGGGCCCGTTCCATGGCTCAACAATTTGGGACCATGGGACGAGCCACAAGAAACAAGTGAAGGCAACACTGATACGGAAGCAAAGCACACCTGGGGGCATGTGAGTGTTCACTGAGGTTGTACTTGTGGAACCATGTGCCAGTACAAGCTTGGCACAGACGCCTGCTGCTGTGAGTTCTGGCTTTTTGTCTGAGACTCCTCAAACGCTTTGTTAAATTTTTCTATGAACTCAACAAACTTTTTTCATATTGTTACGGAGGTTTTCAAACTGGCTGCTCAGTCTCACGAGTTTCTGATGCACGGCGCGCGTAAACTGACTTGAAGAGCCACCTACTGCTGTGTCTGGACCTTTATCACCAACCAACTCCAGCGTAATAGAGCCACGAGCCTTGTTGCTGCAAAGAAGCATAAAGGCAAAGGTTCGGGCATTGCCTTTTACATGCATGGAATACCCGTTGTGTAATTGGATGAATGGCTTGCGCAAATGAATTTCTGTACACATACCATTGCCTGCGTTGACTGAAATGTACCTTTCAATACCAATTGGCATGCAAAACACGGTGGCACTGGGTGGATCACATTCAACAACGACATTATACTCTCTCCTCAACCATAATGAAGCCGGCAAATTACAGCACTCTTCAAATCACCCTCTGCAAACTCAGAGGTCACCATCAGGCGTGCAAAGTCTTTTGTTGTCTCTGAAAGGCCATGAGACAGACAGAACCCGTCATCGGCTTCGTACCAGCGGCTGCCTTTCTGGCGCCTCTGGTTGTCGAGCAAGAGGGCCTCACATGCCAATGTTTCTTTCTACTGCTTTGATGTCAGTGATAGACACAAGGGCAGGGCTGCTCCTTCCTCAGAAGGTAGGTAGGTAGGTCGACTCGGGACTGGGGTTGCCCCGCAGGGGGGACTTACCAAGGGGCTTTTGCTCACCCACCCACGGCCCTATTGCACGTGCCCCCACAAAGCGGCTCCCCCACATGGGGGAAGGGCGCGGTCGCCGCGAGCAGTACCCTACAGCGAGTTCTGCCCAAAGAGGTAACCCATGTTCGACCGAAGTCTCACATTCTTCTCCTTCGGGCGGATGATACGTGGGGGAGGGTCCCACCGCACATCCTCATCAACCTCCGGATTCTGGGGCCCAGGGGCCGGGAGCCAGGCCAAAGGCCCTGTCCTGCAGGCACCCCCACCTGGGTTGGTTTTCAGTAGGTGTGAGGCGACTTGAAGAAGCACGTGCTACGGGACTCGCATGCTGTGGCGCACACTCACAGCTCCTGACTCGGTTGAGCTTGCGCTCTCCCGGGGGGCCGGGGGTTCGAAGTAGGTCGTTGTGGCCGGTTGGTCGGTCGTATGGTACGGTTGCGGTGTAGTTTGTTAATGTAGGTTGGTCGGTTGCGTGATGGTAGAGCCAAGTTTTGTTCGTGGGCATCGTCGTCGGCGGGCGCGGCGCACCACGTTGTCACCAACCCTTTGGACGCCGTTCCCGTTTCGACCCGTGCACGCCTGGCTGGTTTGGTGTTGGCCGGCTTGCGTGTGGTCTGTTTACGGTCAAGTGGCGGCTGCAGCTGCTGTGTTGTTGGTTCGCGGTCGTCTTGGCCGCCTCATGGTCGGCTTGGTTTGCGTGGGTTCCATTGCGCTGCTGCCGGTGGTAGTTCCGCCGAATGTTGTTTATGCAGCCGGCATGTCCGTGTTGGTGCTGGTCAGTGGCGTCAAGGTTTGTCCAAGTGTAGTGTTGTGTAGTTTGTTACCGTTGGTTGGTCGCGTTTGTATTGGCAGCTTTGCGGTGTTGTGCTGTGTTCGTGGGTACGATCGTCTGTGGGCGTGGCGCACCACGGTGTTGTTAACCCGTTGGGCGCCGTTTCCGTTTCGACCCGCGCACGCCTGGCTGGTTCGGCGTTGGCCGGCTTGCGTGTGGTCTTTTTACGGTCAAGTGGATGCTGCAGCTGTGGTGTGGTTGGTGCGCGGATGTCGTGGCCGCCTCATGGTCGGCTGGGTTCGTTTGGTTTCCGTTGCGCTGCTGCCGGTTGTCTAATCGTCGAATCCTGCCCGTTTAGCCAGCACGTTTGTATCTGCGTCGGTTTGTTGCGTCTTGGTTTGTACAAGTGTCGTGTAGTGTAGTTTGGGAACGTTCGTGGGCCGCGTCCGCAGCGGTAGAGTCACAGTGTTCCTCTGTGTTTGTGGCCATGGTGGTCGGGGGGCGCGGCTCGCCACGTTGTCGCTAGCTCGTTGGACGTCGCTCTCGCACCGGCCCATGCACGCCCGGCGAGCTTGGCGCTGGTCGGTGTGCGCGCGGTCTGTTCACGGTCACGTTGCGTCCTCTGTAGTGGTTCTGGCGGTGTGTGGTCGTGTTAGTCGCCTCTTGTTTGGTTTGTTCGGCGTTCGTTCCTTGTCGTCGCAGCGGGCGCTCGCGCAGTCGGATTTGTTGTGTGCAGGTGTTCCGCCTGTTGCAATGTTGGTCGGTGCCAGGTGTGTGGGGACGGCAGGGGTATGTTTGTACTGTGCGCCGCCCGCCCGCCGCGGGGCACAAAAGCCATGACAAGTGGTCGGACCGCTGTAAAAAATGTTTTTTTTCCCTGTCGGTGCCCTGTTCCCTGCCCCGCCCTGGCAGTGTTGCATGCACACTCCACTATCCGGTTTTTGGTGGTGCTCCGTAGCCATACTTCCAGTTTCGCTTGTGCCACTCATATGTACACCCCCCGTCGGTGGCAAGGCCCCGCTGGTCCCCCTCGGTGTGTCCCTGTGCTCCCCATGGGAGCCCCAGGGTGTTGTTCCAGCTCGGTCGTGCTGTGCTTGTGCTCGTGCCCGTCTGT
The DNA here is from genome assembly GCA_964036045.1 of Eutreptiella sp. 'Long Island Sound 2002'. Classification (NCBI taxonomy): domain Eukaryota; phylum Euglenozoa; class Euglenophyceae; order Eutreptiales; family Eutreptiaceae; genus Eutreptiella; species Eutreptiella sp. 'Long Island Sound 2002'. The sequence continues at coordinate 102,951,527 of OZ038379.1, read as the reverse complement.
CTGCCGTGCGCCTTCTCGTGTCGTGCGTTGCGGGTCATTTGGGTGGCGTGTCTGTGTCACGGTGCTGGGTGTGGTGGCTAGGATGGTTTGGGTGGTTCAGCTTGTGCTGTGGTGTCGGGACGCTCCGTCTGACGTGGCGGGTTGGGCTCGGCGTAACACACCCGTGCCTGTTGGCAGGGGGGTCGGCGCGGCCCGGTGTGGTGAGCTTGTGGCCCTGCGCATGCCCCGGGTAGAGTTGTGGAGGACAGGAGTACCGGGCAGTGTTGCAGCCCCCCTCCCTCTCATGGACGCTGTTAACTGTCTGTGGGGACTGTGCCCCCCGTACCATTCGCATAGGTTATACGCGTCGTAACCTTGCGCGTCCCGGGCGCTCAACTCCCCGGAGGAAGTGCGCGCTGGTCCCCGCGGTGCACTTATCTCCAGATGCCCGCCCTGGACGGTAATACTCTGGCCGGTGGTTCGTTAACATTCTTGTGGTTATCGGCCCCGCCGCGGGTTCCGCGTATTTGGCCGGGCCCTTTGGCCGGCCTTTGTGAATCCGGCTCGCGGGAGAGGAGGGTGAGGCGGGAGGACGCGTCCGGGCGTGGGCCCGCCCCGTTCCCTGCTGCAGGTGGGTCGCGGGATCCGAGAAGCGTGGCCCTCTCCCGGGGGGTTGTGGGAGGAAGTCGTGGGGTTTCCGTGCGTGCTTGACACCACGGGTTGCGAAGACCGGCCTCGGCTCTCCGGGCATCTGTTGCATGTGTCGGGCAGGTTGACGTCCGTCTCGTCGGTCTGTCGGACCGTCAGGTGTTGCTCGGGTGTGTTGCGCGGCTGTGTGCCACTGGGTCGTCGCGGTAGGACCTGTGGTGAGGCGCGGCTCAGGGTCCTGGGGGGGCGTCCCGTGCGTCGCACCGGGGCGCCGTGGAGGTTACTGAAGTTTGCGTGCACAAGGGCTGGGCGTGCCGCCCGGGTCTCCGCCTCAGTGCGGACGGCGGGTTGCGTTCAATTGCCCAGCGCCAGCGCCCGGATCCGGTGGCGTGCGCTGTTCGACAACAGCCCCGTGGTCATCGGTTCGGCCGCGGGCTCCGCGTGTTTGGCTGGCCCCTTTGCCTGGCCCCTCGCGGACGTTACGTGGGAGAGGAGGGTCAGGTGGGATGGCGGCCCCGGGTGTGGCGCTGCCCCCTTTCCTTGTTGCAGGCGGGTCCCTGGGGTCCGGGCAGTGCGGCCCCCGTCCGGGGGATGTGGGAAGAGGTTGCTGGGGTCGTATTTGTGTCCGACACCGTGGGCTGCTAAGGCTAGCCTCCACTCCTTGGGTGTCCGTCGTGCGTGCCGGGCAGATGGACGCCGTCCCCGCTGGTATGTCCGGTCGACGGGTGGTGCCGTAGCATGTTGCGCGGCCGCGCGTTGCTGGGTTGTACGAGGGGTCTTGTTGGGCGAGGTCTGCCCGGCCGGGGTTGTTGTGGTTTGTGGCCGACCCCGCTGCCGCTGGCGTGACGGTCATCGTCCGGTCCTCTGGCGGGAGGAGGCGGTCTCGGGTCCGCTGCGCCGTCGCTTCCCTGCGCTTGGCCGGTGTGGGACTCGTGCCATGCGCGTGCGGCCGTGCGTCGTCACTGCAGGTCCTGTGGTCGGCCGCGGGTCAGGGCCCTGGGGGGTTACCCACACGTCGTACAAGGGCGCTGCGGAGGGGACTGAAGACTTTGTGCACCAGGGCCGCGTGCGCCGCCCGGGCCTCCGTCTCAGTGCGGATGGCGGGCTGCAGCTGTCCGCCCAGCGCCAGTGCCCGGATCTGGTGGATCGCGAAGACGGGGCACAGGTTGGGCTCAGTGGGGGTTTCCGCCGTCGGTTCCGGGATGGCCTCCATCTGCTGCCGGCCGTCGAGGTAGAATCTCCACGCCGCTGACCACGCCCTGGTGTGCGGCCAGCGGCGTGGCGCCCACCGCCAGAGGCAGTAAAGGGCGTGGCCTGGGTGCCAGGTGCCTGCCGTCCCCGACACAATGGCCGTCAGGGGGTCCAGGGGTTGGTCTGGGAGCAGGGGGGTAGGGTTGTCCGGCAGGTCCGTGGTCGCCCGGAGAATGGAGTCGACGGCCTCCAGGCTCCAATGGTTTTCCTGCGGGTGTGGGATGATCCGCACCTGGTAGTAGTGGCCATTCTCCAACACGATCATGGCGATAGTACCATGAAAAGGATGGTCCAAATTAATTTTTGGTAATCTTCCATCCTAAACATTTGTTCTGCGTGGTGGCCTCGCATTGTGTTGCCATGCGACGAGCCAATTTGAATTTGGAGAACACCAAAGAGTCATAGTCTGGAAGGCATGGATGATCACCCATATGAAAAACAGACAATCAACCTTGATTTGTGATTCCTTAACCCCTGCCTCGGTCCTGCAAATTCATTTGTGTTTTCGAGAAACATTTTTGGGCCCGTTCCATGGCTCAACAATGTGGGACCATGGGACGAGCCACAAGAAACAAGTGAAGGCAACACTGATACGGAAGCAAAGCACACCCGGGGGCATGTGAGTGTTCACTGAGGTTGTACTTGTGGAACCATGTGCCAGTACACGCTTGGCACAGACGCCTGCTGCTGTGCGTTCTGGCTTTTTGTCTGAGACTCCTCAAACGCTTTGTTAAATTTTTCTATGAACTCAACAACCTTTTTCATATTGTTATGGAGGTAATCAAACTGGCTGCTCAGTCTCACGAGTTTCTGATGCACGGCGCGCGTAAACTGACTTGAAGAGCCACCCACTGCTGTGTCTGGACCTTTATCACCAACCAACTCCAGCGTAATAGAGCCACGAGCCTTGTTGCTGCAAAGAAGCATAAAGGCAAAGGTTCGGGCATTGCCTTTTACATGCATGGAATACCCGTTATGTAATTGGATGACTGGCTTGCGCAAAGGAACTTCCGTACACATACCATTGCCTGCGTTGACTGAAATACACCTTTCAATACCAATTGGCATGCAAAACACGGTGGCACTGGGTGGATCACATTCAACAACGACATTATACTCTGTCTTCGACCGTAATGAAGCCGGCAAATTACAGCACTCTTCAAATCACCCTCTGCAAACTCAGAGGTCACCATCAGGCGTGCAAAGTCTTTTGTTGTCTCTGAAAGGCCATGGGACAGACAGAACCCATCATCGGCTTCGTACCAGCGGCTGCTTTTCTGGCGCCGCAGGTTGTCGAACAAGAGGGCCTCACGTGCCAATGTTTCTTTATACTGCTTTGACGTCAGTGATAGACACAAGGGCAGGGCTGCTCCTTCCTCAGAATCTGGCACAGTGTGCATGCAGCAGATAGGAAGTGAAACAATGCCAGCGTCCATGCGGACAATGTTCCCAAGCAATGCAAACAGTAGTGCAGCAGCAGTGGTACAACATCACCTGCGTCGGACACCCCTTCTCATCTGGATCTTCATCATCAGTATCCCCATCTTGCGACTCTTGCTCGACTTGCTTTCAGAGTGGCGCAGCAGCTGCATAGACAGTAAGTGTAGTGAAGCAACAGGTAGCGCGCGCAACGAGAATTTTTTGGTTATGTGCACGAATGGCGTGTAGCGACGTGCGTATTTACGAGCCACTGGACGATCCAATTTTTGTTGGGCCTCGGTATGACCCTAAGTAGCTAGTTCGAGCAACCTGTGATCTAACGTTGCAACTGGCTTCACTGGCGTCGTCTTCGGAACGATTATTTGCGCGCTTTGAAGCTTTGCTGGCGACCTGAAGCATGCACATCGTCACGTGCGCATTCAGGAGCCATGGAACGATCCAACGTTTACATGCCTATTCACCGACGCTGCATTGCTAATTACAACTACCTCTGCATCCGTATCGGCATTAGAACCACTCTCGTCATCTTCTGCATCTTCCCTGGCGCGCTTTGAGGCTTCTCGGACGTCCCGCAACAGGCACTTTCTGTGTTGCGCATTTCAGTGCATGAAGACGGGCCAGGACCAAAAAACGGGCGGAAACAATTGTCAAAATCACATGAAATACCTTTTTAGTTCGTGCCATATTGATTTTTGTTTTCAGCAGCATCCGATCGTCGCTGCAGCAGTGCGCGCACCTGACCGCTGGCCCGCACTGTGGTGCGCTGTTGTTGAGCCACAGGACGAGACAAATCTAATGCAGTGATTTCCTCTGTCCTTACAGCAAATTGTTGCTAATCTTGGCTGCATCCTGCTACCTACAGATAGAACCCTCAGTGATGATAGATCAGACATAATATAAACTTCACGTGTGCCGAGTTCTGGATGTGTTGTATCATGGTGCATGAATGTGGACCCAAACAACGAGGAAATAGGCATTTGGGGCAATGGCAACACAATGAGGACCATCAAGTCATCAAAGTCACGCTTTTGAAGAGCTCGTGTATTGTTCCACATGAAATAGCAATAAACCCTATGAACAAAGGTCAATCACCGTTTAGAACATGGCGTTTTGGTATAGGCACGTCCCATGGTGCCACATTGTTGAGCCATGAAACGGGCCAAAATATATTTTTCGAAGTTCCAAGTCACTTTTCAGAATCCAGGAAGAAAAATCATGGTTTTGGGAGCCACGGATGATCGCCAGCATGAAAAAAAGGCAATCAACTTTGATTAGTGTTGTGGATGCCGTTTTTCGGAAAATTTGAAATGGCCCGTCGCATGGCACCACAATGTGCAGCCACCACACGGGATTATTGGTTTGGCTCAAAATTATCAGACATAGGATGGAAAATTACCAAAAATTAATTTGGATCATGCTTTTCATTGTATGTAGTGCACAAAGTGAGAGGCATACAAACCAAAAAAAGCATTGAGGCACCCGGGAATGTGATAGGGGACCATTTAGTGAAAGGTACCTGCCCTAGAAGCCTAGGTGGATGGCCCAACGGTGGTGTTGATCATTTCTTTCCTCTCCTCCACCCCCGTTGAGATCATCCATCTCGACGGGTAGAAGTAGTGTGAATTTTGGTTTATACTTTTGCATGCATGACTCAAGTCCATAAGATAGTGCCCGTGCCCATGAACTCTTCGTCCTTGCATTGCATGTGGTCCTACCGGAAGAGTAGGTTGAGTCTTACTCGCGCTTGTGAACTCTTTTTCTTTTCTAAAGGGAGGACATACGTTGTGCCCGTTTGAACTCTCTTTGGACCCGTGCTCGTCCCGTGTGCACTAGTGGACCCGTTTTGGACCCGTATTGGCTCATTTGTGGGTTTTTGTGGACCATTGGTGAACTTTTGGTTGGATCATTGTTGGACCGTATTGGACTCTTGGGTCATTTCGTCATTGGGCTTTCAGTTGCAATTGTTTGTGTCATTGCCGTGCTCTGAGGGACTTGAGTGGGTTGTGAGCTTGGAAATCTCTGCTGGTCTTTTTGGTTGGAAATTTGGTTTCTTGGAAATGGGGAAAAATGGAAAATTCACTCGGTTCCAGTCACCTTGAGGGCGAATTGTTGGGAGCAGAGGCTTACCCTGGCGGGGTTTTAGCCTACGTCTCTGACACGGGCAGCGTATGACTCTTGGAGAGGTTACGGCCATGATCAGGATGATCACAGCACGGCCAGAGGAATCTGGTTCCGACTATGTGACAGGGCATGAGTCGACGGTTGGGTCTCCTTTGGAATTGGCAGTTGGGCTTAGGCAGGGCCAGCCATCCTACCCCATTGAGGAAGACACCAACATGGAATCAGCACCATGGGGATACCGGTCCTTTGACAGGATTCGGATGCTGAATCAATTCGGTGAAGCAGCCGAAAGGATCTTGATTCATGAGTGAACACCTGAGACTCGTGATTTAGCGACCTTGCCAGCGCAAGTTGAGGAGCTAACGGGTGCGTTTATTTATCTCCAAAACTTCAATTTCGAGGCGGTTTCAGCTATTTCGGAAATTTGCCAGGTCATCCAAGCCCTCTCTCGCAAGCTTGAGCTCCATGCGCGGGGAGTACAGGTCGATGGGTCAGCCTTGACGGCGCCGGTAGAGGCGTTGGGACAATTGTTGAACGAGGTAAACAACGAGGTGCAGGACCACAGGTCCCGGTTGGACTCGAAGAGAGCGGAAATGCAATCGACTTTAGAACAACCTACTGCAGCCGCTTTGGAATATCGCCAAGTTGCTGAAGCACTTAAGGCGAAGGTGGACAATTCTCGCCAAGGGTCAGAGCAAGCCACCAATGAGTTGAAGCGGCAACCGGAGGGAGTGATGAATGAAGTAACTGGGTTGAGTTCACACCGGGCCCAATTGGACAAATCGGTTGAGTAATTGAAGGGTTTGGAAGGCAAGGTGTTGAATTGTGACCGGGTCACCACCAACATGGCCGAGGAAATCTGGCGAATGGTCTCAACTGTGAGGATGCCGAAAAACGGGTGCATGGTGTGGAAGCAATGGTGCAAAGCCACAAGCCATCTATTTCCCAGCTTCGCAATCGGGTACACAACTTGGAGCACCCTGCTGTTTCGTCAACATCCACAGGGAAAGCTGGAGAGGCGAAGGTGCCCGCAACGGAGGTGAGACGCATAGCGGCGAAACTGGAGAGCACCAGTGCACAAGTGGCCACGCTCACGGGCCAAATGCACCATTGGGAAACTATGCCCAGGCCGGAACTCTGCAAAGGTTGAGGCCCTGGAGTTACAGGTGCGATTGCTCATGACCCGGTTCGAGCAAAGTGAGCATGAGGTACATGCGCTCACGGGGGAGATCTGGACCCGACCCCATGGCGGTCCACCCGAAGGGATGCGGCCGGATTCTCATGTCATTGGTGAATTACAAAGAAAATTGGAGTCCTTGGAGAACAAATGTCAATTATTGAAGCATGCGGGTACGACACCAGCGAGTCCAATGGGGATCCTGACATCGAAGCCTGAACCACTAGTCCGAGTTTTTGGAGTGCCGGGGCGGGAAGAACGGGTTGCGGGAAGCCTACCGGGGTTTGGATTCCCCCCGGCCGAGGATGACTTGTTGTCCATGCGGTCAGATGACCGGGGCTTCCGGGGAAGAGCCCCAAGGGGAGCGAGGAGTGGGACCCGCACCCACGAGGGACACACCCCGCCGGGCATGGGGGGTGACTGGAGGCAGTGCGCCGGGTTGAACCTCCGGTACTTCGAGGCGGATGGTGATGGTTGGTTTATGCCGCGGATGGTGTTCCAGTTGTTCAACTAAGAAGAATCTCTCAAGGATGGGATTGCCCTTCCGAAACAAAAGCCCTCGGGAACTCTACGGGCAATGGCGTTTGATGAAGTTTGCCCTGAACGACTTTTGGATGTCCCGTTCGACTGGGAAGACCCACAACTTGAAGGATCGGATCCGAGGTTAATTCCTCCCGGGGTCCATGGAAGGCTGGCAACCCCGGTGGTGGACCCGCGAATTTCGGGGTACGTTCAAGGAATGTCTGTCGTCCCACGGTGGGATGGAAGTGGGACCTCGGCCATTCAGTGGTTTTTGAATTTTCGTGCTTGGGAGCGCGATTGGATGTACGGGTTGACCGATGCCCTGAGAAGAGCTGTCTTGCTTTCTCTTATTCCCGCCTCCCGATCCAACCCACTGAAGGAAATGGTGAATCGGTACCAATTCCGGTACCAAGGTTTGTTGAGGGAATCGACGGAGGAAGTGTTTTTTTTTTTTTGCGCTCAATGTTCACTTTAAGGTCCGTACTGGACCGACGGAGGAAGTCTTCACGGAGGCAAACGACGACGTGATCTTCAAGGCCTTCCACACGTTCAAGCGGTCTTCACTTACTCCAACGCCACGTGAGTTTATTAATTTTGTTGAACAATTTTTAGCCTTGGGCCGCCGCGTTCGTGATGGAATCACGCAACGGCAGGCGAAGGATCGGCTACTGGACGTCATCGTGACCATGAAAGTGGATGGGGTGCTCAAGGAAATCAACAAGGAGGGGACCAAAGTTTGGCTGGAATTCAACTACCTCGAGATGATTGTCTACGTGATGAACACCCTCATGTCCCGCCACAAATTGGTGATCAAGAAGGGGCACATCATGCGGCGGCTTGGGTGTGCCATCCCAGAAGCTCCGCAACCCAGGCCCCAAGTGCCTCCTCAACGGACGGGGAACAAGTATGGATCGGGCCGGGTGAGAGGCATGGAAGGAGTCGAGGACATGGACAAAGCCGAGGATCCCGAAGGTCACCAAGATCAAGAACAAGCGGACCCGGAGTTGAGCATTGCGGAGATTCAAGACATTTGTGAAGCCCAGGTGCTGGGTATGTCAGGAAGAGCAGGCGCAGGTGCGAGCTCCATCCCGAGGTGTCCGGCCTGTGGCAAGGGAAGACATAGCCGCGAGGATTGCTGGGTCTTGCATCCTCACAAAGCACCCGACTGGCTCCAGGACAAACTCAAATCCGACGAAATTGAGAAGGGCGGCCAAGCGAAGCCCCCTGCGCAAGGAGGTGGCAAAGGAAAAGGACCACAGAAAGGTGGGAAGTTTCCGCCTTGCAAGGGCTGCGGGAGCACGCTGCATCCGCCGGAGGATTGTTGGACGCTCCATCCGGAGTGGCGTGAGAAAGTCAAGGCCGAGGGGCGGCTCGGTAAGCGACACAACTGAGAAAGTCGCCGGCAACGCTGGAAATCCAAGAAGGTTGACCAGGCTGGTAGGGATATGGGCCCCTCACCAGAAACTGTATGCCCCATTATGTGGGTAAACCTAGCCCAGGCATGGGATGACGGATATTGTACGCGTCTGGTTCTGCAAATCAGTGGGGCCGAGGAGGAAATTTTGCGGATGCTCCGACCTGGGCACGCCCAGAAGCTTCCGAAGGGCGTCATCGTTCCGCACATATATGTCCCGAACAAAGGGACCTCGGAACGAATAGAGGCACTATCGCTTGGGGACACGGGCAATGAGGTGATTGTGGTAGCTGGTTGGGAATAATCCCCCGAACAATTCCGGGAGGTGGCCACCCAACCATTCCGACTACTTGGAGTTGGTGAGAAGGAGTTGGAAGGTGGAAAATATGTGGTCCGGAGCGATATCATTGTGCCCGCGCAAAGAGGTTCCCGGGTCGTGATGGCACGCTGCGCCGATTGCTTGGTTTATTGGGCCTCGGTTGGCCCGCAAGCCATTCTTGGTTTGCCTTTTTTTGCCCGGTATGGACTTGTTGTCCTACCTGATCCGGGATGCTTTGCTTTGGTGGAGGACCTTTATCAAGGCGGCCCATGGGATGAATTTGATTATAAATGTCCTCCTACGGCCGTGAGCTTGAGCGGGATGTCCATGGGCTGGAGCATGACGGGCAGTTGTGCCGCCCTATGCAAGGCTCGGCTACAATGTCTTGTGTGGATGACAAGAACTTGAACGCCACTGAGGTGCATGAAGAGTTGGGGACTATTGATAGTTCGGATAGTTTGTTGCAACTACAGGAGTTGCATGAATCCTCTTCCTTGCAAGATCCACTTTTGGGTGTTGCTTCTCATGAATTGGCAACTTGTGAAGGTGCCGAGATGAATTTTTTTGAGCAAGGACACAATAATCCTCTTGAGGTTTGCCCAAGCGTTGTGGAGTGTTCAATACCACAAGTTATGGGTTTGATAGGAATAATGTTGGTTGGGTCACTGACGGCATTGAACAATAGTGTTGTCCTCCCAGTGAAGAAATCACGTGGGGGTGCCCCTTCCCGATGGCTTTCTCTTAAGGTCATTGGACATGTGGATGGTCCTTTGCTCTCTCCCATTTACTTATTTGCCATTTCTGGAATGTCAGCCATTGTGTTGCATGCGCATTTTAAGAAGTTGGGCCCTGGTGAGTGGCCTAAATTACCGGAACAGGATACTCCTCCTTTAAGTGCGTCACATAGTTGTAGGGCAACTCAATGAACGAGCATTGAGTCCCTAATAGACCGGATATTGACAGTTCCAGAATTATTGCCTCCCGATGAATGTCCCAAGGATCTTGGGATCTCGGAGACCGTAATAGAGAGATGGGTTCAGCAACTTGCTGATCCCAACCTGGACTGAGCTGAATTGGACTCACAATGTGAGTCAAGCCCCTCATCCGATGAGGGCTCGGTTGGCCCTGACGTGCCACCCGACCAGTTTATGGGTCGCTATGGCTTTCTTAGGGATGAGGAAGGTTTGGAGACAGTGGAACCCCTGCAGGTACTTGCTAAGCAAGTTGAAACATGGTCTTCCGTTTCGAGTTCTAATTTATTAGGACAAGGTTTTGATTCCCAGGATTCCGGGAAATGCAAAGAGTTACGCCCAAGGGAGAATCCAAAGGATCGCAAGGAAAGGCGTCAGCTTTAGTGGCGTAAGGTGGCAGCCCTCACGGGAACGTCGAGGCCTCCAACCAAGAGGACGTCCATACACCCACGAGTGTATAAGGAAGGGCGATTCTCTTTGGATCCTCAATGGTTTCACCGCATTTTGGATTGGGCTGGAGATGAATTTCAACCCCAGCGCTACCCATTTGCAGATCCGCGCTCGACTACCAAAGTCCAGCGCCCCGGAAAACGCGCCAGGGTATGGGTCAACACTCCTAAAGGTGGAGCTGCAGTCAAGCAAGGTTTGAACAAGCCTTGGCATGATGACACCATATTTGTTATGTACTCGCATAAATTTCTGCAGCAAATTGCAGAGAAAGAGATATGGGAAGGAAGACGAGGGATCATGATTGTTCCCCGCCATAAAAACAAAGAATGGTTTTGGGGCCTCGGTGAAGTGAGGGTTGATTGGTGGGATCTGCCGCATGATGCATTGTGTTTCCGTCATGAGGGAGGTACGCCTCGTTCCTCTGGGAAATTAGGTGCAAGAGTTATTATTTTTGATGCCTTGGGGGGTGATGAAGAAGGTTTGGGACAAACTGACTTCAAGAAATCAGATGTTGATCCCCCTCCTCAAGATCATCGGAACCGGCCGGGTCGTCGCTCGACAGCTTGGTCTAAACATTTTTGGGAAGCCTCAACGAAAACCAAATCTCATGCGCCCCGGTGTGTCACCTCCCCTCGCAGACCCGTAGGGATGAGTCGGAAAGCGTGGAAGGTCCAGCGTGTTTCAGCTGCGGCTAGAGGGCTTATACCCTTGCCGCCCGATTTCATTCTAAATTCCATTCTCCCTCGCTCAGCAGTCATGTCTCAAGAACCTGATTCCATTCTTGATTCCATTCTCCCTTGCTCAACAGTCATGTCTCAAGAAAATGATTCCATGACCAAGTTAAGAGCTCAGGAACAAGACAAATCTCGGTATCGACTGGTTGATAGAGTATGCATTGAACAAAATTGTGGTCATCCTCTCCCTTCCTCTGATCTTCCTGAAGTGTGTGAGCCTCGAATTTCAAACGTCTCGTTTGTGCATCCGAGAACAAAAAAGATCTCACTTCAAGACAGGACTTCTGATTGGAGTAAAGGTTTACAGAATGCCTCTCCTAGCGAGTTGACTTCAGAAGAGTCTCAAACTCTGTCCCTCAAGGCGAATGATCGCCCTTTGCCTTCTTCAGGTATCTCAGGTGATCCAGTTACCATTTTCAGGACGAGGGATAGGTGTGTGCATTCTGTGATTGAGGCAGATGCTGAAGATCCACATTGCCAAGATTATAGGATTTTGATTTACAACCGGTTCAACGATACCGTGTTCAAGGAAGGTGGTAATCATTGGTCGGAGATTGAAAAAAACATGGGCAAACGGGGTGCCAATGCAATTTGTGGCTTGGAGCTAATTCCAGATGCTAAGCCGAAGGCTGACAAACCAATTTGTGCAGTTGGCCTTAGGGAAGAGGCCATGCGTAGAAAAATAAAAGAGTTTCAAGGAAAGGGCTGGATTGTGCCGAGCCAATCCCATTGGGTCAGCCGGGGGTTTCTTGTGCCGAAGCCTGGCACAAATAAATGGCGACTCGTCATTGATTATTGTTACCTGAACACGCAACTCCGCGGCTGCGAGTTCCCGTTGCCGGTAATCGAGGGCTGAGGTCAAACAGGCTCGAAACCAGCTCTGGACCCTCGTCGACCTCGAGGATGGTTTCCAGCAAATGCCTCCAAGTTAGTGCAGTAGGCAATACACTGCCTTCTGTACTCCTTTTGGGCATTTGAGTGGAGGGTCCTACCCATGGGGGTGAAGGTAGGACCCCAAGCTCTCCAGAGAATGGTGAGTGATTGTTTGAAGTTGCTACAGCCGCACACACACATTTACATCGATGATTTACTCACTGGGACACGACCCATGCTTTGTGGTAAGGGCAAAATACTTGATTCAAAGGCATACCTCGAAGACCACTTTCATAACGTGGTTAAATTTTTTGAAAAGTTAGAGGAATGCAATCTCAAAGTCCGCTTTGAGTAATGTCATCTTTTTACGGAGAGAATCAAGTATTGTGGGCATGTTTTGCATGGGGGAATGCGTAGTCCCGCCCCCTCCAAGGTGGATGTGGTACGCAATTGGCCGAAGCCTAAAGCCCAAAAGCAGATGAAGGGATTATTGGGGGTTGTAAATTGGTATTCAATTTACATAAGAAATTTTTCCAATATTGCAGCCCCGTTGATGACGTCGCTGCAAGGTAAGTATGAGCGTGTCCCCAGGGTAGATGGTCGTAAGGGACGTTTTAGGGTACCAAGGGAGCGTAATTGTATCCACTGGACGTCCGAGATGGAGTCTGCTTTTGTTCAGTTGAAGGAAGCACTCAGTGCTGAGTGTGAGTTGTACATACCATCACCCGACGGTGAATATCGCATCCATGTGGATGCATGCCACCATGGAGTCGTTGCTGTCCTGGAACAAAAAAAACCCTGAAGGGGAGTGGAAGGCTTGCGCTTTTTTTAGCCGCAAGCTTGAAGGCAAGGATGGGAAGGGACAAAGAGCTTGGAGCACCCGCGAGCAAGAGAATTATGCATTAGTCTGTTGAATGCTAAAATTTAAAAGTTGGATAGGGGGACGAAAAGTCACCGTGTACACCCACCACAAGTCTTTGGAGAGTTGGTACAAAGAAGATCTTTGTACCTTCGCTGGACCTTTGGAAAGGCGTGGCCGGTGGCAGGAATTTTTAAGCCGGTACCACATTGAAGTGGTGTACAAAGCCTGCAAGGACAGCACCGTCGCCGATGGGTTGTCCCGGTTGGCGTGTCAGGCCGGATTGGCGGATGACACCAATTTTCACGGCAGTAATGCCGATCAAAAGGGGGTCATGAAGCAAGAACGTAAACTCAAGGAAATAGAAAAAAAATTTTGGCCCAGCGGGCTAGAGTCACACAGGTCCAGTCGGATACAGGACTTCTCAATGCCATCACTGCCGTGGGGGCTGTCTTAACTCTCCAATGGCTTGGCTATGTGTCTGTGCAGGCTATAAGTGCTCATCAAGCTTGGGTACAACCTTGTCCCTCCATTCTTCAGTGTTTCCATGACAGTCCTCAAGACATTCAGGACAGACAGGACAAAGAGATAAATGAGCCTGCTGCATCGATTGCTTCTGTAAGGGAATGTGCAACGAATTGGTCCAGTGAGACTGTTTCTGGCTATGCAGCCCATCTCCAAGCTAGGATGAGTCATTTGCCGTATTGGCCGGAGTCAGAAGGACTCATTTGTGCCGTGTCCAAGGTGAACATATCACCTCAGTCCCAAAAATCTAAATGAGGATTGGACTGAGCATTATCGGGATGAATTTCCTGGCTGCGACTTTGAGTGTGATCCAGTCATCTCAAACCCGAATTATTGGGATTATGGTATGAGATGGGACGATGATGAAAAAAGGATTCGGTTCAAGGGAAAGATTGTGTGCCCTACGCCTCTTTTTGAAGACGTGGTGCTGGCAATACATTCTTATGGCCACCCTCGGGTGGAGAAAACTGCGCAGTTGTTTGATAGAAAATTTTGGTGCCTTGCCTACAACTTGCCAAGAGGTAGGCGTAATCTGTCACCCGACATTGCTAAAATTCTTGGGCGATGTCATGAGTGTCAAAGCACGAAGGCAATGCGTGGCAAGCAACCCGACACATGTGAATTTGCTCCTGTTCCGCAGTATCCCTTCACATCCCTTGCAATTGACTTTTGTAAATTGCCCGAGTCTTTGCAGAAATCCACTGGAAAAAAGGTGGACTATCTCATGGCCACCGTCTGCCGTCAAACAGGGTATGTATTGGCAATCCCTTGTCAAGAAAAGGGATTGGACAATAAGAGTGCTGCTTCTTCGTTTTTGGATCGATGCTTCCATATGTTTGGGTTGCCCAAAGAGTTCATTTGTCACAATCCATCCATTATCAACTCTGAATTGTTGAAGGATTTGTTTGCCATGAGTGGAGTTGCACAACATAGCTCAGTGGCCTACCGGCCACAGAGCAACGGACGTGCTGAAAGAGCTGTCCAAAGTGTTGCAAACTCACTTAGGCAGTACCTTGAGCAGCGTGGTGGTTCCAGCGAGCACTCCTGGGTGGAAAGCTTGCCATTGGCCCTTTGGGCTTTGAACGATTTGCCGGGGGCATACAGTGGGTATTCCCCACATCGACTTCTTTTTGGGAGAGATCCTGTAGGTTGGGGGGATTGTTTGCCCGTATCCCTACAGGATGGGGCTGGCGATGCGGGACAATTTTTTGGTCGCATGTTGGACGAACGTGCTGAAGTCCAAAAGCGCCTTGAAGACCTCCATGCCAAGGAGTTTGCCAAATTTTTGGCAAAACATCCGGAGCAATCGTTCGAGCCGGGTGATCGTGTATGGGTACGTAGTTGTATTGTAGAACCTCCTGTGCATGGCAAGCTTGGAAGGGTTTGGCAAGGCCCTTGTGAAGTGTTGAAACGCATCTCACCGGGCACCTACCGTGTAGTAAGAAAAAGTGTATTTCCTTGCCAAAAGGTTAGCTTTAGTTGTTATAAAGAGTCCCAAAGGCATGCCACATTTTTCTCTTAGTATTGGCCTATCCAAAAGGGGGTGACAAGACATTTTGACCTACAAAACCAAGCATTAAACTTTGGAGGTTGTGTGGACCCCTGACCCCCCAACTGATTAATCTTTTAAACCATTTCCTGGACTGACTGAGGCGCTGGTATTGATCCACAGCCTATACATTTTCTTGTGTTTTCTCATGAATGCTTAGCTATCCTAGTGGTATGCACCCTAGGGGGCTGTGGCACCTCTTTTTGAGAGGTCCTGGGTTCAAACCCCAGGCAGCCTAGCTAAGTAGGATTATCCTATGGGACATGGCAGTGACCTCAGCGCCACAAGCCATGCCACGTCAGCACCTATGGGACCCAAAACAAACAGTGCACATCTCTAGATGGCACTATAAAAGAGAGGATGCCCGTGTGGGCAGTTTTTCCATGCTTGTAGAATATTTTCGAACTATCTTTTCCTAAATCCGTAGTTATTGTGAGTTTCCTTTGTTGTATCACTATCTCCTACAATTGCAGCCCTTCATGTTGTGGATTTCATCCTGTGGTCCTTTGCCTTGCAAACTGTGCATACTTATTTGGGTTATTTCATCAACACTCATTGGTTTTGAAAACCTGAACTACAACAAGCAGCAGCAGGAGCAAGCAGGGGCATCAACAATACAAAAAAGTCAAAGCCTTCAACAGTGAAAGCCTGTTTTAACTTTCTGTTAGCAGAGAATTTCAGTCTTTGCGTACCTGCAACCCAGTGCAGTACAACCAGTACGTCGAGACTGACTCCACTGAAAGGGCAAAGGAATACAATATGGACACCAAGGACACTGCCGAGACGACAGCGCCCTCAGTAGCACCAACCATGCCAGCGCCAGCGCCCAAACCTGCTGGTGAACCTGAACCTGAGGTGCCTGTACCTTCAGTGCCCTTACGTGGGCTGAGGGATGATTCTCAGGATGGCTTGGGAGTTGCTTTCAGTGGTCTATCCGTGGGAGGACCTGAAAGGCAAAGAGAAGGAGAAGGAGAAGCAAGCAGTGGACAGGGGAGTCAAAGAGGCATACTCTGGAGATGGATACGGACCACCCGACGAGGTGCCCTTCGAGGACACCCCTGGGGAGAGCGCTCCGAGCGCCTCTGATCTCCCTGCAGTACCCTCTCCAACAACCACTACACTCCCACCCGCACATCCAGCTACATCCTCGGCCATAACCACTCCACCCATGGCTGAGGGTTTAGGCTTTACTGGAATGCCTTACCCCACCTATCGTGTGACTCCAGCCTCGACTGTGCCACCTATGGCAACTGCAGTCAGCGACCCAGTGGCATCCAGCTCCCCCTACACCGGTGTGCCTGAGCCTATGCCGCGCCGCAATGAGGATGTCTATCACAGATCCGCGGGCGGCGCGTACATGACTGAGATACCTGGCTATGCGGCACCCGAACCTGGCTATACTATGCCAGTACCTGGCTTCACTTCCCTGAGTGGCCTACGTGGCCCTGAGTCTCTTGGTGGAAGGAGTAGAGGATCTGGAAGATCCTCCAACAGGTCCCTGACGCGGTCTGAGATTAAAGAGGGTCTCTGAGGAGCCACCTCTGAACTTGTTGGTGATCTCACTCAAGAGATTCGGGCTAAACTGGAGCCCCTGATTCCTGCCCAAGCGTCACCTACCATGGTGGGAGTTTCACCACACCGAGTACAAGCCAATCACCTGGTGGCGGGGTTGACAAACACCCTGGGAAGCCTGACCGGCCGACTGATGCCAACCCCTGCTGTGATACCAAGAAGCTCTTTCATACCAAGAACCGCCCAGCCCCCCTACAGCCACGTGTAGAATTCCACGAGAGGCGAGCCGGACCGGTTGGGGCTGACAGCCCTGAGGGCAATGGTTGACGTGAAGCCCTACGGCTCTAGTGACCTAGGCGGAGACCCCTCTGACAATGAGCCGCCGTCCATGACTTCTGTCTCGCCCTCGGAGGACAACGACCCTGAGGACCCTGAGAACCGGAGCAGGCGGAAGAAGGAGAAGAAGAGGAAGACCAAGCGCCCTGAGGGACGCAGGTCTCAGTATCCTAAGGCAATCCCACCTCCAAAATTGTGGTGAGCTTGCCTGAGTTCAGAGGCAAGGATCTCAGCGAGTTCGCTGAGAACTTTGGCCGGAAAAAGGAGGCGCACGATGTTACCTGCCCCGTGGAGTTCTGACAGGGACGCTCCGGGGGGCCTACAGACCCGGTGTTCTGGGTACGTATCCGACTTGGAGGACGTGAATACCTGAGGGTACTGGATACTGGAGCCACTATATCTATTGTTGCCAAGAAAATTTTACCTTGTGGGGACCTGAAGAACATCCTGCCTACCGCAGCCATCCGCATGCGAGATGGACATGTGGTGCACAGTTGTGGGGACTGTGAGGTCCAAGTGTCTATGGGTTCTAGAGGCATTGCCCATCGGTTCTACGTGATGGACACCGAAGCCTTCGACTTTGTACTGGGTACTGAGTTCTTCGTCGAGCACTCCCCGATTCCATCCCTCACCCTGCAAGAACCCTACGTCCTCCAGGTGGACCATGGTGACGGTTGGGAATCTGTACCTCTGGAGCAGTCTGAGCATACGTCCAGCTACCTGAGGGTATGCAAGAGGGAGCCCTCAACCATGATGGTCGCCTCCAAAACAGAGGACTATCAGCTCCTGGGTGATGTCCTAGACGAAGGTCTGAGGGAGTTGGGATACTCCCGGGAAGACCTGAACGTGGAACTATTTGCCAGCGACAAGCAACATGTGCTGGACCTCTACTGCAGCAAGGGGAAAAATTGCTGCTATAAATTTTACTGGCCCTCTTTCGGGATGGCCTACGGGAATCCAAGATTCAGTGAGCTTTTTTTTTCAACGTAGACCAGTTCGAAACAAAGTTCTGGGCCGGGGCACCACCCCACGCTAAGTACATTGGAAGGGGTATAACATACAAAAAGGGAGGTAAGTTCGCGGGTCATGGGTCATGCATGGCTAAGCGTGTGCGGTTAGCCCTGTCCCTTCTTTATTCGCTTTTTGAGTGGTGCTGAGGAAGGTTTGGGTAGAGGCCTTGATCTGGAATGCGGTGAAAGTGGTGTGGGGAGGGGTAGTGCTGGTGGTGGTGGTGCTGTGCGCTGCGGGAATGACTGAGGTCTGGCTGGCTGTGACCTGTAGCTGGGCTGTGACCTCTTTCTCACTCTCAGTGGTATGGGTGGCGGTGGTGTGTACCCCTGTGGTGCGCGCCGTTTTTGGTGCTCTGGAACGAAAGATGTGCTGTAGATGGAGCTTGGTGTCGTAAAGTGATTGATTCCTGAGAACGGTTGGGAGTGACGGAGGGGGGTGGTCCTGCAGCCACTGGGGACAGGTGTGTACCGCTGTGGTAATGGCTGGACGTCGATGCGCCAGAAATGCTGAGAGTTGCTCTGGCGTCATTCCCATCGAGGCTTTAAGCTTGGCATGCAGTGAAGCTGGCACAAGTGTGCGAATAAGGTTACGTTCATCGCCGGGATGTGCGGACGACCACCAGGGGAGCACATTTTGCCAGGTACTCGAAGGCCAGGCTCTCAGGAAAAGGTCTTGCAGGAACCAAAGCGAAGTGCAGTGACTTAGCACAGATAATGGATCCAAGGGGTGAGATTCATGGCACATGTGACATCGGTAAGAGAACATGTCCTGGTGAGACGGGAAACCTTCAACCCACAAGGTTGCGGATGTCCAGAGAAATGGCAGATTGTCCAGCTTGTTGAGTGAGGGTACCAGTCATAGCTAGCGAACTGATGAGGTGCAGAGTGAACATGCATTGGGGAGAGATGCGACAGATCTTTTTTTTTTAGTTTGTTCGTGAGTGGAATCCCATTGAGAGATATGCAACCTTTCGGGGGGGGGGGTGGGATCTGGTTAGGATGTGGGGGGCAGCTGTAGTAGATCCATTTTGCAAACGCATCAGCGACTTCATTACCCAAAAAACCCACATGGGCCTTTATCCAGGCGACTTCTACTACTGCCTTGATATTGTGCAATTCGTTTTTGAACGCTACCAACCAGTTGTAACGATGCATCTCTGACTTAGGTTGAGTCGGGCGCTGTGAAGGCTGATCGTCTGCTGCTTTACCGAACACAGAGACTACCTCAGAGTTATCCGAAAGGATGCAGATGTGGTTGGCTGCAGAGTGAAGTCTGATGAAGCGCAAACAGGAGAGAAGCGCCCAAAACTCTGCATCACCCGACCAGCAAAAGCGGGAAGGGATGGCAACGGTGAATGTAGGGGCATTGTGCGGGGAAAAAACTGCCGCTGCGCCAGTGAGCTGGGGAAGGTCCTGAACAAGGTGGCCCTCGAACATTCCCGTATGGTCCTGTGCTCTCCCGATTGGGGAGCCCATCGGGGAAATGAGCACTGGCGTAGTCTATTGGACAAGCTAACGCTCACCCCCATCCAGCTGCCGGATGACGCCATCTACGTGCCTCTGGGCCGCAAGACGCCCATCGGGAAACCTCGATCGGGTAGTATGCTAAGCGTCGTGGATGGGAGTCTAGCCCCAGTGCCCTGTGAGGATCTGGACTCTGCTATGGTCCAGGAAATTCAGCGTGAGACGAGTGGCTTCACCCTGGACATCCTGAAAAATCACCTACCACCTCAAGACGCCGTGGAGACTACTCCTGCGGGTGACGAGTACCTCGTGTGTGACACTGTTGCCCCAAACTCCCCCTGCCGTGTATCTAATCCTAATGTAGTATCGAAGTGTGGGCTATCCGGGCTACCCAGCTCTATACACTCTGATGACGAGACTCAGCATGACGGCTTCTTCGTGCAGACGTGCCTGGAGGAAGTGGAGAGCGCCGAGTACGCTGCCCCACTGAAGCCTCTACTCTACATGAGGGGAGAGGAGCCCCTGGACAAGGAGTTGGACCCCCGATCAAGGCTAAGAGAGTACGTGGACTCCAAGAGAAGATTGGTGGCGAAGAAGCCATGTTACGCTAGGCCTACACGCCGCTCTTGGCCATTGAAGCAAGGGTCTATGGGAGATACCTCCCAACTGAAGGAGGACCTAGAACAGAAGATTACCACCTGGCACTGAGAGGTGGACCTGAAGCTCATGAAGAGCGTATGGGGTGCCCATGCGAGGACCCCAGAGGAGGATGAACTCTCAGAGGAATGCGTATGCGAACCCCCTCGAGTGTGTCTATGTTGTCATCGACCACCAGAGACTGTGGAACGAGACATTCTCTACGCCTATGAAGGACTGAAGGATACGACCAAGGACGCTGAGCCGGTTGAGGATCACCTCCCTGCTTCTATACACCAAGGGGCTAGCAATCTACACTCTGACGAGGACATGGAGGACAAGATCAAACTCTTGGACCCTAGAGTACAGAGGCTGATCAGGACCTACCTGGAGGTATTCGGAGAACTACCCCCTCGAGCATCCTCTGACAAGCTGGTACAGATGGACCTCAAGCTGAAACCCGAGTTCCTGGGTCACAAGATAAGAAGGAGACCCTACCCGGCTCCTAAAAAGCAGGCCGATGAGATAGAGCGACAGATACAAGAGTGTATCGACGCTGGCCTGCTCCTGGAGTAGAAGGATGGTAACTACCCCCAACACTGCAGCCCCTGTCTCCTGGTCACTAAGCCTGGGTCAACAGCCAAACGGCTGGTAGTGGACTACGGAGAGCTGAACAAGAAGACGTTGTACCACTCAAGGTCCAGTAGTAATATGGAGTCAACCCTCGAGAAGATAGCCTCCTGTCGCTACAAGACGAAGATGGACAAGCGTAGTGGATTGTGGCAAGTGGACCTGACGCCCAACGCCCAGGAACTCCTTGCCTTCATCACCCCTCAGGGGAGAGTGTTCAAGTGGAAGGTCATGCCCTTTGGCGTGGCCAACGCACCCGCTCTTTTCCAAGAGCTGATGAACAACATCCTATCCATCCTACGTCGAAGACCCCTGGTGCAAGAACTCATATCCTGGGGCGCCCAGATGGAAGCACACATCGACGATGTATGCCTGGGAACGAATACCCAAGATGACCACCTAAGTCTCTTGGGCGAGTTCTTTGCGGTCTGGCAGGAGGACCACACTAGACTCAAGCTGGAGAAGTGTGAGTTCATGCAGGAGACTAGGCAGTACCTGGGGTTCGACATTGGCTATCGGTGGCGGACCCCAGCGGCCTCTAAGGCCAAGCCCCTGATGGATGCTAAGGTACGACATGAAGACCCAAAGAAAGGACTCCATGATATACGCAGTTTCAATGGGGCTTGCAACTTCTACCGCCGCCACATCAGGAATTTCAGCTACACCCGCGCCATCCTGACGGACCTCATCAAGAACACTACTACCTGGCGCTGGGGCCCTCAAGAACAACAAGCGTTTGACGAGCTCAAGGATAAAGTGGCCAACGCTAAGTGCCTGGGTGTGCCTAGAGCACAAGAGGAGATTATCCTGGTGACTGACGCCAGCAATGTGGCCGGAGGTGGAACGTTGTTCCCGTGGCAAGCACTAGAGAAGGAGGAGTTCAACTCGGCTATTTCCAAATGGGGTACTGATGGGTTTGAGGTTTGAGGTTTGATTTTGCGGGTACTAGACGCCTTTCCGGCCCGGGGGGCCACCTGGTCGGGCCAGGTGATATCCTCCCCACCGGGTCCTAGTGGGGGGCCCTCCAAGACGCACCTTCTGCCTGGTGGCGGAGTCCCCCGGGTTCACAGGGCTCGGAGCCCCGTCCCTCCCCGGCTTCCCCGTTTCCCCACTCCCCGGTCAGTGCATCAATTCGCAGCCGTGGCTGCGGGCGCTTACCCACCGCGTCGCCTCCCTAATGTGTGGTCGCCCGAGGCACCGGCGCCGCCGGGCCCGTGCTACTGGATTGTCGCCCGTGGGACCCCTTGGGCTGGCGCGGAGGCTGCCTAGCCTAGGGGTTGGGGCGTGGCGCAGTGCGCTACTACTGCCTTGGTGGGTGCAGTGCCCCGTCTGTGTGTGCGCGGCGCTCGCGGCCGGTCCGGGGGGCTCGGGCCGGTACCTGGTGTTGTGTCTCTCCCGTTTCCCCCTTCCGGCCCCTAGTGTCCCGCGCTGCGTGTGGCGGGCCGTCCTGTCCGGGTGTCCCTTACCCTCGCTCGCTGGTACGCCATTCCACGCGGTCCGTGCGTTCCGCGCGCTCGGTCCGGTTGCCCTTCTGGTAGTCCCCGCGTGCCCTTTGCGTGTGTGTGCGGTCGCGCTCCCGCGGCGTCGGCCCCCCCCTCCTGGGTGGTGTGGCGTGCGCACCTCGCGCGGTCCCGGCACTGGGCGCTGCTAGGGCCGTTCCACGTGGTCTGTGCCTCTCCGCGTGTCCTGCCCCGGTCCCTTGCTCTGTCTGGCGTGCTAGGGGGGGGGCGGTCCGGTCCCGGTTCCCCCCTACCTGGCTTGTGGCCGTGCGCCCCCGGTGGGGCGGGTCCGCCGCGGGGGTGGCGGGGGGCCGTTTCGGGGGGCTGGCCTGCTACTGTTGTGGAGGGCGTCTGGTGTCAGGCGCTGTCCCTCTCCCTGCCGCCCGTCCTCTGCGGCGGGCGGCGGGGGTCCCGCGACCAGTGTGTCCCGGTTGCGGTTGGTGCGGGCGTGGGGACCCAGCACCGGCCCCACAGCGTGCGCCCTTGCGGGCGGGCGTTGCCCGCTGTGGGGGTGGCAGAAGGGCGTCCCCGGCGGGGGTGCCTTCCACCGTTGCGAGGGGCGTCTGAGGTCAGGCGCTCCCCCTCCCCCGACTGCCCGCCCACTGGGCGGGCTGTTGAGGTCCGCTACCCACGTGCTGTGGGCGCGGGTGTGTGGGTGTGGGGGCCCAACACTGTCCCCTTGGTCTGCACGCCCTGTGGGGGCTGGGTGCCGCGGGGGTGGGTGGGGGCCGTCCCCGGGGGGGGTGGCCTGCCACTGTTGTGAGGGGCGTCTGGTGTCAGGCGCTGTCCCTCCCCCGGCCGCCCGTCCTCTGCGGCGGGCAGCCGGGGTTCCGCGAGCCGTGTGTCCCGGTTGCGGTCGGTGCGGGCGTGGGGACCCAGCACAGGCCCCACAGCTTGCGCCCTTGCGGGCCGGCGTTGCTCGCTGTGGGAGTGCCGGAAGAGCGTCCCGGCGGGGGGTGCCTTCCACCGTCATGAGGGGCGTCTGAGGTCAGGCGCTCCCCCTCCCCCGACTGCCCGCCCACTGGGCGGGTTGTTGGGGTCCGTCACCCGCGTGCTGCGGGCGCGGGCGTGTGGGTGTGGGGGCCCATCACTGTCCCCTTGGCCTGCATGCCCTGTGGGGGCTGCGTGCCGCGGGGGTGGTCGGGGGCCCTCACGGGGGGGGGTGGCCCGTCACGGTTGTAAGGGGCGTCTGGTGTCAGGCGCTGTCAGCCACCCGGCCGCCCGTCCTCTGGGGCGGGCAGCAGGGGTTCCGCGACCCGTGTGTCCCGGGTGCGGTCGGTGCGGGCGTGGGACCCAGCACCTGCCCTACAGCGTGCGCCCTTGCGGGCCGGCGTTGCTCGCTATGGGGGTGGCGGAAGGGCGTCCCCGGGGGGTTGCTTTCCACCGTTGTGAGGGGCGTCTGTGGTCAGGCGCTCCCCCTCCCCGAACTGCCCGCCCACTGGGCGGCTGTTGGGGTCCGCCACCCACATGCTGTGGGCGCGGGCGTGTGGGTGTGGGGGGCCAACACTGTCTGCTTGGCCTGCATGCCCTGTGGGGGCTGCGTGCCGCGGGGGTGGTGGGGGGCCGTCCCCGGGGGGGATGGCCTGCCGGCGTTGTCAGGGGCGTCTGGTGTCAGGCGCTGTCCCTCCGCCCGCCGCCCGTCCTCTGGGGCGGGCAGCCGGGGTTCCGCGACCCGTGTGTCCCGGGTGCGGTCAGTGCGGGCGTGGGGACCCAGCACCTGCCCCACCGCGTGCGCCTTTGCAGGCCGGCATTGCTCGCTGTGGGGGTGGCGGAAGGGCATCCCCGGGGGGGGTGCCTTCCGCCGTTGTGAGGGGCGTCTGAGGTCAGGCGCTCCCCCTCCCCCGACTGCCCGCCCACTGGGCGGGCTGTTGGGGTCCGCCAGCCACGTGCTGTGGGCGCGGGTGTGTGGGTGTGGGGGCCCAACACTGTCCCCTTGGCCTGCATGCCCTGTGAAGGCTGCGTGCCGTGGGGGTGGTGGGGGCCGTCCCCGGGGGGGTGGCCTGCCACCGTTGTGAGGGGCGTCTGGTTTCAGGCGCTCTCCCTCCCCCGGCCGCCCGTCCTCTGGGGCCGGCAGCCGGGGTTCCGCGACCCGTGTGTCCCGGGTGTGGTCAGTGCGGGCGTGGGACCCAGTACCGGCCCCACAGCGTGCGCCCTTGCAGGCCGGCGTTGCTCGCCGTGGGGGTGGCAGAAGCGAGTTCCCGGGGGGCCGCCTTCCACCATTGTGAGGGGCGTCTGTGGTCAGGCGCTGGCCCCCCCCGGACTGCCCGCCCACTGGGCGGGCTGTTGGGGTCCGACAGCCACATGCTGTGGGTGCGGGTGTGTGGGTGTGGCGGCCCAACACTGTCTCCTTGACCTGCATGCCCTGTGGGGGCTGCGTGCCGCGGGGGTGGTGGGGGGCCGTCCCCGGGGGGGCCGGCCTGCCACCGTTGTGAGGGGCGTCTGGTGTCAGGCGCTGTCCCTCCCCCGGCCGCCTGTCCTCTGGGGCGGGCAGCCCGGGTTCCGCGACCTGTGCGTCCCGGGTGCGGTCGGTGCGGGCGTGGGGACCCAGCACCTGCCCCACAGCGTGCGCCCTTGCGCGCCGGCGTTGCTCGCTGTGGGGGTGGCGGAAGGGCATCCCCGGGGGGGGTGCCTTCGACCGTTGTGAGGGGCGTCTGAGGTCAGGCGCTCCCCCTCCACCGACTGCCCGCCCACTGGGCGGGCTGTTGGGGTCCGCCACCAACGTGCTGTGGGCGCGGGTGTGTGGGTGTGGGGGCCCAACACTGTCCCCTTGGTCTGCATGCCCTGTGGGGACTGCGTGCCGTGGGGGTGGTGGGGGCCGTCCCCGGGGGGGTGGCCTGCCACCGTTGTGAGGGGCGTCTGGTGTCAGGCGCTGTCCCTCCCCCGGCCGCCCGTCCTCTGGGGCGGGCAGCCGGGGTTCCGCGACCCGTGTGTCCCGGGGGCGGTCGGTGCGGGCGTGGGACCCAGCACCGGCCCCACAGCGTGCGCCCTTGTGGGCCGGCGTTGCTCGCTGTGGGGGTGGCGGAAGGGCGTTCCCGGGGGGGTGCTTTCCACCGTTGTGAGGGGCGTCTGTGGTCAGGCGCTCCCCCTCCCCGAACTGCCCGCCCACTGGGCGGGCTGTTGGGGTCCGCCACCCACATGCTGTGGGCGCGGGTGTGTGGGTGTGGGGGCCCAACACTGTCCCCTTGGCCCGCATTCCCTGTGGGGGCTGCGTGCCGCAGGGGTGGTGGGGGGCCGTCCCCGGGGGGGGTGGCCTGCCACCGTTGTGAGGTGCGCCTGGTGTCAGGCGCTGTCCCTCCCCCAGCCGCCCGTCCTCTGGGGCGGGCAGCCGGGGTTCCGCGACCCGTGTGTCCCGGGTGCGGTCGGTGCGGGCGTGGGGACGCAGCACCGGCCCCACAGCGTGCGCCCTTGCAGGCCGGCGTTGCTCGCTGTGTGGGTGGCGGAAGGGCGTCCCCGGGGGGGGTGCCTTCCACCGTTGTGAGGGGCGTCTGAGGTCAGGCGTTGCCCCTCCCCCGACTGCCCGCCCACTGGGCGGGCTGTTGGGGTCCGCCAGCCACGTGCTGTGGGCGCGAGTGTGTGGGTGTGGGGGCTCAACACTGTCCCCTTGGCCTGCATACCCTGTGGGGGCTGCGTGCCGTGAAGGTGGTGGGGGGCCGTCCCCGGGGGGGGTGGCCTGCCAACGTTGTGAGGGGCGTCTGGTGTCAGGCGCTGTCCCTCCCCCGGCCGCCCGTCCTCTGGGGCGGCCAGCCAGGGTTCCGCGACCCGTGTGTCCCGGGTGCGGTCGGTGCAGGCGTGGGGACCCAGCACCGGCCCCACGGCGCGCGCCCTTGCGGGCCCGCGTTGCGCGCCGAGGGGGTGGCGGTAGGGCGTCCGCAGGGGGGGTGCCGTCCGCCGTTGTGAGCAGCGTCTTGGGTCAGGCGCTCCCCCTCCCCCGGCTGCCCGCCCTCTGGGCGGGCTGCCGGGGCCCACTACCCACGTGGCTGTGGGTGCGGGGGATGCGGGCATGGGGACCCGTCACCAAACCCCAAGCGCGCTCTTGCGAGCTGTCTTTGCGTGCTGTGGGGGCGGCATGAGGGTGCCCGGGGGGGGCACCTCTTGCCTGGGTGTGGGGCGTCCGGGGTCGGGCGCTCTCCCACCCCCAACCTCTCGTCCGTCCGGGCGTGCGGCCGGGGCCCACTACCCACTGGCTGTGGGTGCGGGGGGGGCGGGCGTGGGGACCCGTCACCAACTGCACAGCGCGCGCTCTTGCGTGCTGTGGGGGCGGCATGAGGGTGCCCCGGGGGGGCGCTTTTTGCCTGGGGTGGGGCGTCCGGGGTCGGGCGCTCTCCCACCCCCGACCACTCGTCCTTTCGGGCGTGCGGCCGGGGCCCACTACGCACTGGCTGTGGGTGCGGGGGTTGCGAGCATGGCCACCCGTCACCAACCCCATAGCGCGCGCTCTTGCGAGCTGGCTTTGCGCGCTGTGGGGGCGGCACGAGGGCGCCCGGGGGGGGCGCCTCTTGCCTGGGTGTGGGGCGTCCGGGGTCGGGCGCTCTCCCACCCCCGACCACCCATCCTTTCGCGCGTGCGGCCGGGGCCCGCTTCCCGCTGGCCATGGGTGCGGTGTGCGGGCGTGGGGGCCCGGCTGTCCTTGGCACCTTGTCCTGTGCCGCGGTTCGTCGTCTGTTGTGCGCACTTCCCGGGTTCGCGGCACCCGGTGGCCGTTAGGGCTTGGCACCTGTCCTTGTGCTGTGGTTGTGGCCGGCGGCGTGCCTCTCTGGCGTGCCTCGTGGCCCCGCATTGGTGCGCCGCTCCTCGTCCGGTCCGGTCGCTCTCGGTGCTCCGGTCGGCTTTCCAGTCGCCGCGGTGCCTTTCCCCACCCCAGGGACTGTCGCCCCCGGCTTTACTGGGTGGCTGCGCGGGGCACGTGGAGGCCGGCCGGGAACCGGCCGAGAATGTGGTTCCAGTGGCAAGCACTAGAGAAGGAGGGGTTCGACTCGGCCATTTCCCAATGGGGTACCGATGGACTGAACCGAGACGGTAATCTGAAGCACAGCTACCCTGACGACAAATGGGTCCTGGTTCCCCTGGGTCATTGGAACTGGAAATGGAACCCGGCCCGGGGTAACTACTCTACCTATAAGCAGGAACTGCTCGCGGGTATGCTGGTGCTATCCTCTCAGTCCCAACTGTTGGGGAGTAACCCTGTGGTTTGGCTGTGCGACCAAGAACCGGTCCGCACCTTCAAGAAGGGACCGCCACCTGAGAAGGCTAAGCTCTGACGCTGGTGGACCTAATTGAGCCAGCTACGGCTCTCAGTACATCATATCCAGGGCGTCAAGAAGGAGTGTGCGGACTACATCAGCCGCAACAACTTCGGCGACATGATTGGTGCCAGGTCTGAGGAGCTAGCCAAGGAGGCGTTCAGCCGTATGGATGTACACCTGGACTCGAACATAACCATGATCAGACCTCTAAATGGACTCCGACAAGTAGAGTACCTGAAGGAGTTTGGGGATATCTACAGACGCCTGGAGAAGGGTCTGGAACCCGTCCTGGTCAACCAGGAACAGTGAAAACGGGACAAGACCTACCTCTGGCATGAGGACCGGATAGTCGTGCCTAGCGACCGTATCCCGGTACTCCTCAAGTGGACCCATGAGTCCAGTGGTCATGTAGGGGCGAGCCGTACCCTGGGGCTTTTCAAGCGGTGGTTCCACTCTACGTGGACTGATGACCAGCTGCGGAAAACCCTCCAGCCTATCGTGGACAATTGCCCGTGTCGGTCCTGTAAACCTGGGGATATGAGGGACAGAGGTCTCTATTTGACTCTCCCTATTCCCCATTGCGCCAACAGTGTTCTCCACGTGGACTACACCGAGATGCCTAAGTTTGGGGGCTATGACTTTGCCCTAGTGGTGACCTGTGGTCTGACCAGGTTTACCAGGGTGTTCCCATGCACTAAACACATCACCGGCGAGGAGACCATCAAGATACTCCTGGAAGAGTGGTTCTGTGTCTACGGGGCACCCAAAGAGATTAACTCAGACGAAGATGTCCGAGTACGTTCCGACACTGGCTGGTACAAGAGAGTCCTGAGGTCCCTCAATGTCCAGGTGTCAACGGGGATTCCCTATACTCATACGAGTAACCCCCTATCTGAGCGACAGATTCGTGTCCTCAAGGAGAACGTAAGGATATGGTGCAAGACTGAACGCACCGGAGACTGGGTGAGATTACTCCCCGTCGTATCCTTGATGATGAACTCCCAAGAGAGTTCGGCAACTGGCTATACGCCCCCTGAGCTGTTCATGGGATGCCCGGCGTGGGTCCTACACGCTCCCTGCCCTGAGGATTCCTACTCCACTGTGGGTAAGTGGGTGAAGGAGCAACAAAACAAGGTGGACAAGGCCAAGGCTATGCTCCGGAGAGTGAGGGAGCGCCAGTGGAACAGGAAGAGCAAGCACAGGGTGCCTGCCTCCTACCAATAGGAAGACTGGGTGCTTGTGCACCACAGTCGGCTACCCGATGAACCCTACTTTGGGCCCTACAAGATCCTATCTGTGGATGGTCACCGTATCACCTTGCGGTGTTCTCCCCAACTAGGGGGGACCCTGGTGTGTGCTACTCAACAACTCAAGCGCTACTACGACCCAGAGGACCTCTGTGGGGAAGAACGGGAACTAAACGACGAGAAGATCGCCGCTCTGGGCCTACAGGGAGCTGCCAGCCCAATGGAACTGGAAGGAGAACTCCCCGACGTGAATGCCAGGGAGATGGCTAAGGAAGGCTTCTACCTGGTGAAGTCGGTCATCCGACACCGCTATCGCTAAGGGTGGCGTTTCCTCACCCTCTGGAAAGGGTTTGCAGTTGAAGAAACTACCTGGGAACCTTTCTCTGCCCTAGTAGTTTCTCCTGAGGGATGCCTTAATTCTGTTCTGGTAGACTACTTGTCCCAGAACAACCTAGGAGAATTGCTGAGGCTCGCTGAGACGCTTGCCTCTCAGATGAAACCTAGGGACTGAACCCTTCCTATACCTTCCTATGTGTGTGTGTGAGTGTGCTGAACCTGAGGACCTATGAGCCAGCTGCAGAAATGGTGTCCTAATTATGCCCAAGTCCGCACCCTTGCTGAACCCGGCGGATGTCTTACCGGTGCCACGGGGTACGCCCCGGGTCACTCCGCCCCTAGGTGCCCAATTTCTGTGCTGGCACCAAAGGTCCTTGGGGAAATACCCAGCAATAACGCCAAGGTATTGGTTTTTCCTACCTGCCTGCCTACTACAGGGGCGGGTTGGCCAAAAGCTATGAGGCATGAAAACGCCTGTTTGCTATGTGGTCAAAACCTAGACTACCACTGCCACTGCCCACCAAAACCCTGATAAAATTTCAGGAAACAGGCGGGACAGTGACACACTCACTACAGGTCCTACACTCACTACAGTGGCACCAGCAATCGAAGGATGAGCGGGCTCTGAGGCCCAAGCCCTCACCCTGGCTTGCCACACCTACACCCACACGCTACTTGGGATTATGATGATCATGTCACAGGCTCTAGTGGCCTAGCTGTGAAAGAGACACGAGATCACAGCGCTACTAAGCGACTGTGGCCTAACAGGGACGCCACTACGCATTTCCCTGATAGGGCTTGGAGGGAAGGAGTGCTCAGGTTGCCTGCAGAGCGTGGATGTTGAAGAGGTCGGACTGCCCTCGCCACTCCTGGCTGAGCGGCAATTTGTTGATTGTGCGATCAGCGCCCGTTTTAGCTTTGGCCAAAAATTCAAAAGTCGCCGAAGGCAACTGCAGCTGCACCAATTCACCCTGACCTTCCCACCTGTAAGGCAGAGGCGGATGACCTGGGTTCAGGATGGAGGGACCAAGACAGCCTCCACGTGTTATACGCTTCTCAGGCTGCCATATAATACGCTGTTCCTGAACCCAAGTACAAGCAAGCATGCTTAAGGAACTCCACCCGTTCTCTTAAGGAACGTAGAGTGGAGCCCCTGGGTAACCTAAACAAAGTTTTACCGTGCGCACCACGTGTGGCCTACCCTTTAATGCATCATATGCATGCACAGGTATGCAGGAGGACAGCAATGTCCTACTTTAATCTCTCCTCTTTTTCCACAATCCATATCAGTATCACGAACTCTACCAGGGGGCGGCCCCTCCTGGGTTTACTCACCTTACCTACCGCTGGAGAGCAAAGCAAGTGGAGGAGAAAATGAAACACAAGCGAGGCAAGCGTTTATTCACGCGTGTGTGTGTCTTAATCACCCAATCTCACCTCTAATCATCTTGCAATCTTCGAATCTTTCCCTCTATTCTATGTTTGCATTGCTACACTGCGCCATCACGATGACAGGAGACAATCAATGTGCATGCTGCACGCAAAGCGAACAAGACCTGTATGTTTATACCTTGTTCTTTGGATTCATCTTGCGTTTCTGGGTTTCATTCTTCTTTATTGCTCCTAGAAGCAAACGTTGAATTCCTGCGTTTATTATTTATTGTGTGTCTCGTCATTTTCTTATTATTACGTGACATACTGTTATAATCTTATTATTTTTGTATTTTCCGGCGCCCAATTAGGATGCGCTCCGGCGCGCCGCCTTTCTCTGCGTGTAAATCCAAGAATTTAAAAATTCCTGTGATGAAAATAAATTTCGCAAAAATGGGCATTTAATGCACATGAAGATTCCGGACAGGTGTGTGCCGTCAGAAAAATTCTAGGCCGTCATTTGACGGATCTTGGTGTTTGCGTCGATCGTTGCGTGTTTGTCAATCCCTCAACCCTTCGTCCTTTCTCTGCAGATATCCTGGAGCGCAAACAGTGGAGTAGGCCGTGTTCAGGCCGAAAAACTGACTCCTGGACCACTGTCCTGAATCTCAAACCCCCATGAGGGTAAATTAATTTTCAACGCACTAAGGACAGATCAGGTCTTACAGCAGGTTCATTGAGACCCCAGACAGCGTTCCCTGATCACATCCAGCGCTCGGTTTTACGTATTGCATTGCGTTTTGCCAATTGGAGGGAAAGGGTTGTGCACACATGAATCGGCATGCCCATTCTAACCCCCTACCAAGCCACAGCTGCCCCAAGGATGCCAATGAGCGCAGTGGGAGCTGTAGGTGTCTTTTATGACTCAGCAGAACCTTGCGACTGCCCTGATGCAGCGCCTTCTTTCCAATGTTAGGGATGTTATAGGAAGTTTTAAATGAATGTTTAAGCCATCGGGAGGCCAAGAAAAATTCCCTTTTTCCTTTAAAATGCGACAGTGTTGGCCACCACAGCACAAGGGGGGAGTAAGAAAAAGTGTATTTCCTTGCCAAAAGATTAGCTTTAGTTGTTATAAAGAGGCCTAAAGGCATAACACATTTTTATCATAGTATTGGCCTATCCAAAAAGGGGTGACAAGACATTTTGTCCTATAAAACCAAGCACTAAACTTTGGAGGTTGTGTGGACCCCTGACCCCCCAAGTGATTAATCTTTTCCACCATTTCCTGGACTGACTGAGGCGCTGACATTGATCCAGAGCCTGTACATTTTTCTATGTTTTCTCATGAATGCTTAGCTATTCTAGTGGTATGCACCCTAGGGGGCTGTGGCACCTCTTTTTGAGAGGTCCTGGGTTCAAACCCGAGTCAGCCTAGCTAAGTAGGATTATGCCATGTGACATGGCAGTGACCTCCGCGCCACAAGCCATGCCAATCTCAGCACCTATGGGACCCAAAACAAACAGTGCACATCTCTAGATGGCACTATAAAAGAGAGGATGCCCATGTGGGCAGTTTTTCCATGCTTGTACGATATTTTCTAACTATCTTTTCCTAAATCTGTAGTTATTGTGAGTTTCCTTTGTTGTATCACTATCTCCTTTGACTGCAGCCCTTCATGTTGTGGATTTGATCCTGTGGCCCTTTGCCTTCCAAACTGTGGGTACTTATTCGGGTTTATTTCATCAAAACTTTTTGGTTTGGAAAACCCGAACTACCACAAGCAGCAGCAGGAGCAAGCAGGGGCATCAACAATACAAAACAATCAGAGCCTTCAACAGTGAAAGCCTGTTTTAACTTCCTCGTGTAAATATCCGAGGAAGGGAAACGATCTTTACTTGTCGGCGATTGAAGCCCTATGTCCCTTACAAGGACAACAAGAAAGTGCCTTTGCACTATTATACGGATAGGGAAGGGTTGATTGAGACCGACGACTACGTGGTCGAGCGTGTATTGGAGGATCCTGTCGTTAGGGGGAAGCGACAGTGGCGAGTCAATTTTGGGGGTTCCCTGAACCTGAATGGCATTATGCAGGCTCTTTCTTGCATAATATCAACGACACATGGGCTCGGTACAACCGTCGGAAAGGGATCGATTTTTCTTTGGCAGATTTGCGCTGAATTATTGTTGATTTTCTTTTTTTTTACCAACTGTTGGCAGGTTGGCCCTCCAGCAAGTTTGTTCATCGAATTTTCCCCGTTGCAGTGGAATGCCATCTCTTCACACTTTATTCACGCAATTTTGCATTGATGCTTTGAACCATTTGCCATATGATCCCTTTGCCCTTATCCTTTGCCATTGATTGATGGTGGTTGTCTCTCTTACCCACACGTCTTTTCCACTTGTTTGACCTACTCCTCCCATTTGCATTGTGATGTTGTCCTCGTCCCTGTATTGCATTTCCCCCCTAATTTTGGGTTGCCGGATGCAACCATGCCATGGTTTTGTTTTTTTGTGGGTGTTTCAGTGCCTATTCCATGGTGTGCCCGCCACTTTGGGCACTTGGGATAGATTTTGGCTTGACACGTTGAATTGTTATGTTGTTTGAGCTCCCGCCCCTATTTTGAGGTTGCCGGATGCGATGCGGGCCGCCAATTGTGCTTAGAGGGGGCCTACCCTTTCAAAAACGGGTGTTTCTTTTTTTAGAACACCGCGTTCTATTTTTAGAATTGTTGTGCTATTTTTATTAACAAAATTTCTATTTTTAGAACTCCTCCCCAGCGGCCCCCCTTCGCGTTTCCTCGGCGTCCGCGACCATATTTTTGCACGCTTGTCGCATTGCTGAGGTCTTTTTCCCTCTACAGTTGCCCCATTTGGATATCCAATTTTTCCGCTTCGCTATTTTTAGTAACAAATGTCACTATTTAGAGTAAAAATTTGATTTTTCATTCCTCCGAGTTGGTGGCACCTGGGGACATTTAGAACGGATCCTGGACCATTTTTTGGCATGCCCGACGCAACCGTGGGGTCCGTTTGCATCACATCAGCAGCAGCAGCCCCCGGTAGACCCTCCTAACAAAAGTTTTTAGGGTAGGGTTAGCTAGGCTCAAAAACCGTGTTTTTGCCATATTTTTGACATATCGTTGAGTTGGAAGATTTCGTGAGTACCTACCCACTTCGAAAACTCATTCCGGATGCAAACATGGCATCTGTTTGCTTTCAGCTAACACCTGGGTCCCAAATGACATAATATTTGGTGAAAAAAAAGTTTCACGAAAAAGATTTTTCAAAAAAAAATTTCCGGAAAAACTTTCCTCCCGGAATTCCTCAAGGTGCATTTCAGCATTGTATTGATGCGGTACCGTGGAGCCTCGCGGAGCGTGAGGCCTTCGACCCTTGAGACCCACGGGACACTGCGCTGAACTTGTTTCTTTGATCTTGAAATTCTCTGCCTTGCACTGATTTTCCCTTTCTTGATCCACTGTTTTGTCTACCATTTTGCGCTCACAGCTTGTCTTGGCCTTGCTTTGCTTTGACGTGAGAAAAACAAGATGCTGATCCCTTGCTTTGCTTTGACGTGAGAAAAACAGGATGCTGATCCCTTGGTATTTCTGCATACTTTGCCGCCGCACTCTTGGTCCTGCTTTGCTTTCACGTGAGAAAAGCTGAACTCTTTACGAGCATTTTGAACCACAGATTGATTTTGATAATAAAATATCCTGCTGCTCATGCAAAGATACAAAACCCTTGGATCGTCCACAGCACGTTGGTGGCGGACCCCAACAGCCCGCCCAATGAGCGGACAGTCGGGGGAGGGACAGCGCCTGACCTCAGACGCCCCTCACAACGGTGCAAGGCACCCCCCCCGGGGACGCCCTTCCGCCACCCCCACAGGGAGCAACGCCGGCCCGCAAGGGCGCACGCTGTGGGGCCGGTGCTGCGTCCCCACGCCCGCACCGACCGCACCCGGGACACACGGGCCGCGGAACCCCAGCTGCCCGCTCCAGAGGACGGGTGGGCGGGGGAGGGACAGCGCCTGACACCAGGCGCCCCTCACAACGGTGGCAGGCCACCCCCCCGGGGACGGCCCCCCACCACCCCCGCGGCATGCAGCCCCCGCAGGACATGCAGGCCAAGGGGACAGTGTTGGGCCCCCACACCCACACACCCGCGCCCACAGCACGTGGGTGGCGGACCCCAACAGCCCGCCCAGCGGGCGGGCAGTCGGGGGAGGGACGGCACCTGGCCGAGGACGCCCCCCATAATGGTGGAAGGCACCCCCCCCGGGGACGCCCTTCCGCCACCCCGACGCCGAGCAACGCCGGCCCGCAAGGGCGCACGCTGTGGGGCCGGTGCTGGGTCCCCACGCCCGCGCCGACCGAACCCGGGACACACGGGTCGCGGAACCATGGCTGCCGGCTCCAGATGACGGGCGGCCGGGGGAGGGACAGCGCCTGACACCAGGCGCCCCTCACAGCGGTGGCTGGCCACCCTGCCCGGGGACGGCCCCCCACCACCCCCGCGGCACGCAGCCCCCACAGGGCATGCAAGCCAGAGGGACAGTGTTGGGCCCCCACAACCACACAACCCCGCCCACAGCAGGTGGGTGTCGGACCCAAACAGCCCGCCCAGCGGGCGGGCAGTCGGGGGAGGGACAGCGCCTGACCTTAGACGCCCCTCACAACGGTGGACGGCACCCCCCCCCGGGGACGCCCTCCCGCCACCCCCACAGCGAGCAACGCCGGCCTGCAAGGGCGCACGCTGTGGGGCCGGTGCTGGGTCCCCACACCCGCACCGACCGCACCCGGGACACACGGGTCGCGGAACCCTGGCTGCCCGCTATAGAGGACGGGCGGCCGGGGGAGGGACAGCGCCTGACGCCAGACGCCCCTCACAACGGTGGCAGGCCACCCCCCCCGGGGACGGCCCCCCACCACCCCCGCGGCACACAGTCCCCACAGGGCATGCAAGCCAAGGGGACGGTGATGGGCCCCCGCGTCCACACACCTGCGCCCACAGCACGTGGGTGGCGGACCCCAACAGCCCGCCCAATGGGCGGACAGTCGGGGGAGGGACAGCGCCTGACCTCAAACGCCCCTCACAACGGTGGAACGCACCCCCCCCGGGGACGCCCTTCCGCCACCCCCACAGCGAGCAACGCCGGCCCGCAAGGGCGCACACTGTGGGGCCGGTGCTGGGTCCCCACGCCCGCACCGACCGCACCCAGGACACACAGGTCGCGGAACCCTAGCTGCCCGCTCCAGAGGACGGGTGGCCGGGGGAAGGACAGCGCCTGACACCAGGCGCCCCTCACAACGGTGGCAGGCCACCCCCCCGGGGACGGCCCCCAACCACCCCCGCGGCATGCAGCCCCCGCAGGACATGCAGGCCAAGGGGACAGTGTTGGACCCCCACACCCACACGCGCGCGCCCACAGCACGTGGGTGGCGGACCCCAACAGCCCGCCCAGCGGGCGGGCAGTCGGGGGAGGGACGGCGCCTGGCCTCAGACGCCCCCCATAATGGTGGAAGGCACCCCCCCCGGGGACGCCCTCCCTCCACCCCCACAGCGAGCAACGCCGGCCCGCAAGGGCGCACGCTGTGGGGCCGGTGCTGGGTCCCCACGCCCGCATCGACCGCACCCGGGAGACACGGGTCGCGGAACGCTGGCTGCCCGCTCCAGAAGACGGGCGGCCGGGGGAGGGACAGCGCCTGACACCAGGGGCCCCTCACAGCCCAGGCTGGCCACCCCCCCCGGGAACGGCCCCCCCCCACCCCCGCGGCACGCAGCCCCCACAGGGCATGCAAGCCAAGGGGACAGTGTTGGGCCCCCACACCCACACACCCGCGCCCACAGCAGGTGGTTGGCGGACTCAAACAGCCCGCCCAGCAGGCGGGCAGTCGGGGGAGGGACAGCGCCTGACCTTAGACGCCCCTCACACCGGTGGACGGCACCCCCCCCGGGGACGCCCTCCCGCCACCCCCACAGCGAGCAACGCCGGCCTGCAAGGGCGCACGCTGTGGGGCCGGTGCTGGGTCCCCACACCCGCACCGACCGCACCCGGGACCCACGGGTCGCCGAACCCTGGCTGCCCGCTCCAGAGGACGGGCGGCCGGGGGAGGGACAGCGCCTGACGCCAGACGCCCCTCACAACGGTGGCGGGCCGGCCCCCCCGGGGACGGCCCCCCACCACCCCCGCGGCACACAGTCCCCACAGGGCATGCAAGCCAAGGGGACGGTGTTGGGCCCCCGCGCCCACACACCTGCGCCCACAGAACATGGGTGGCGGACCCCAACAGCCCGCCCAATGGACGGGCAGTCGGGGGAGGGACAGTGCCCGACCTCAGACGCCCCTCACCATGGTGGAAGGTGCCCCCCCCCGGGGCCGCTCTTCCGCCAGCCCCACAGCGAGGAACGCCGGCCCGCAAGGGCGCACGCTGTGGGGCTGCTGCTGGGCCCCCACGCCCGCACCGACCGCGCCCGGGACACGTGGGTCACGGAACCCTGGCTGACCGCTCCAGAGGACGGGCGGCCGGGGGAGGGACAGCGCCTAACACCAGACGCCCCTCGCAATGCTGGAAAGCGCCCCCCCCGGGGACGCCCATCCGCCACCCCCACAACGAGCAACGCACCAGTGCACCAACGCACCAGCCACGGGACATCCGCACCCCACCCCCTGCTCTTAGGCACAGCGACACAACAATGGCGGAACCCGCGGCCCCACGCAAACCACGCCCCCGATCTCCGAAGCTGGACGAAGCACACGAGGTCATCAGGGCGCTGGGGCTCAGAGACGGCGAAGGAGACCCCCCAAAAGGGGACGCGGGCACGGACTCCGACCTGGAGGCAGTGCCGGAGCCCCCCAACGGGAGGCGCGCTCGCGGAACCTGCGCCGCCGGCGGGCAGCGTGCCCGCGCTCTGCCCCGCGTGGAAACGGGGCCACTGCACCGGCGAGGGCTGGTGCCCCAAACAGCACCCCCAGCCCGGCCCCGATGACGGGGCGCTGCCCGAGGTGAAACCCACGGCCGCATGCGCCGCCCTTCTCTACGGGGTGGCGCAGGGCTGGATCCTGGATGAGACCGCGGGCGGCAGCGTGAACATCCAGGAGGCCGTCGACCGAGTCAACCACGCGGGACAGGCGGCAGTGGCCTTGCACACCCGGGGCCGCCACGGCGGACCCGCAGAGGGGATCATTGTGGAATCCTCGGGAATGGTGCTGGTCCTGGCGGCGGACATGGTCCGAGGGGTGCTCCACGCGTCCCGCGTGCGGCGGGCGTGCCCACAGTGGATCATCCAGGTGTACACCCCCCCACGGGCGTGGCCCTTCTCCACGTGGGCGGTGCTCGCCGTCATGTGGCACCTGGCACCGGAGGACGCCCACACAGGGACCGCGGAGGAAATCCCCCGGGACCTCCACACCTGGCCGGCCAACCAGGATTACCCCTGGCGCAGGCCCCGGGGCGGCCTCCCAGTGGCACCCGCGGCAGAGGGGCTCAGCCTCGCGGCAACCCTTCAACGGCATCCCGACAAGAAGGCACGCCACTTCCTGCAGACGGGCACGGTCCCGGCCACCCCGCCAGGCTCCGAGTGGCGATGGGACGCAGGGGTGGCGAAACCGCTGCCGGGCCCCTGGACCCTCCCGTTGTGGTATTTGCCCATGGGCACCCTGGCCCACGCCACCCAGGCCGTCAAGGGGGCTTTCCCGCAGCCGCTCCTCCCCGGCGTGGCCCTGCTCCGCAGCCTGCAGGCGGGGGCCGCCTGGGTGCGGTGGAAGGAAGGAGAAGGGCGCTCGAGCCCCTATTTCCCCCTGGTCCAGGGCCAGGCGCTGCTCCACGCCGAGGGCATGGGGACCGTGGAATGGGGGGCGATCGTGCCCAGGACGGCGTGCAGGTGGATCAGAGCGGCCGCCGCGCAGCCCATGCGATCGCCGCTGGCGTGCCACCGCCTCCTACGGATGGTCCCCTCTTTGGCCCCCCAACACGCCTTTACGAGGGACGTGTGGAAGGCCATACTGAGCCGCACCAGGGAGTGGCTAACGAACCCGGGTGCACGGTACCTGCCGGGGCCAGTGCTCGAACAGCTCACGGCCCCCACACCCGGGGTCTGCCACGCCCTGCACAGGGCGTCAGCTCTCACGGAGCAGCTCAACGACGAGGTGCTGGACCTGGCGCTGGAGCCGCTGCCGGTGCTCTACCCGCAAACCCACATCCCACCCGCCGGCACGTCCAACCGCCTAGGCCGCCTGGGGTTGCAGTGCCGCGTCAAGGCCGCGCACCCAGGAGGCGTGGTGGAACAGTGGCTAACGCTCCGCAACCCGTCCAGCGCGGAAGGCCACTAGTACCTACACCAACTCCTCTTCCTACCACGGGCAGCCCCGGAACACCGCCGGCAAAACCCGTACCACACGCACCCAGAGCGCCGAGGCGCGCAGGACTTCCCGCAGCCAGTCCCGCCCGCCCTCCAGCCGGGGCAGGACCCGGAGGCGCTACAGCAGGGCCCCCCGCTCGACACCGCCACCACGGTACAACAAAGGGGACGCGACGGCGCGGATGGTGCCGAACCGGACGTCACGAACTGCGGAGCGATGGCCTTGATGGCAGCCTGCAGGCACCTCGCCAGAGATACCACGGGGCTCTGGCAGTACAGACCAACGGACCGCACGGCGCTGGCGTCCGCGGTCGCGGCCGTCACCATGGGTCCCGTGGCGGCGTGGCCGGCACAACTGCTGCCTCACGTCCTCTGCCGCGACATGCAGCCCCGCCGGCCGGCCGCAACGCACGCGCCGACGGCACCCCTCACGGCAGAGCAGCTATACGTCGTCGCGGCGGCGTTGCTAGCGGACGGCGGGGAGAGCTTCGTCCACCACCACGGCCCGGCGCAGATTGCGGGAAGCATACAAGGGCCACAGCGCGATGCACCAGACCCGTGGCATGCCACACTCCGCGGGCGCACCCGCGTGTGGGATGCGGGCGATGGCACACCTCCACCCGCGCCTAAGCAGGGGGAGGCACTGGTGCTGCAGACGGCAGGCTACCAGGCCATCCTACACGGTCATGCCGGGGGGTACCGGTCGCACGTCCTGGCCGGAGGCCGCTGGACTGTCTGGCAAGGGGCATTCCCACCCCTGCCCCACGTCAACTGGCAACAGGGGCCCACCCAGGCCTACCATATGTCGGCGGACCCCTGGCCGCTGGCAGTCCTGCTACATACCGTCAGCGCCCCCAACAAGAGGCAGGAACCGGGGTGGGTCAACCCCCCCGCACTGGTGTGGAGCCCCGACCAGGAGGAGCATCTACGGGCCACGTGGCAGGGAGACGCCATCAGGGCCACGGACGTCCCGGACCTCCACGCGGGGCCAATCACGCACGCCCGCCCGGCGGCTACCCTGGCGGTGGCCCAACAGGGACAGCAGAACCCGCAGTGGGTGGTCTGCATGTTCAGCCCGGCGGACGCGCACATCGTCGTCTGCGATCCCGAGCGCCTGCTGAGGCCCGAAGCCGTGATCCGCGTGGCAGACTGCACCCGCATGATCGTCAAGGCGCTACGGGAGGGCGAACACCACGCCCTCCTGCTCCAGGTCAGGCTGAAGGACAACGCCCGGGCGGCGAGGCCAGGGGTGTGGCTGGCAGCGGCGCACCCCGCCGACCTAGAGCTCCAGCTGGCGGTCCCGACCGCAGTGTACCACTGGCTACAGGCCTTCCACGACCTGCGATGGAGGGGCAAACTCGACCGCCAAATCGGCTCCACACACTGGCAAACGTGGTTGCAAGCAGACGCGCAGCGCGATGCCATCCGGGGTCTCGGGCCCGCGCCCGCGACACGAGCCCTCGATGCGGCGGCCCCGAGCCGCACACTGGCGCCACACACGGTGCCACTGGGCAACCTGCCCTTCAAACCAGCGGCGGAGGGCGCCATTCGGAAGTCGGTGCCGCTCCCCCCGGCGCGAGGGGCCACGGAGCCGACGAAATGCCCCCTGTTTGCAGACAAGTACTACACAAGCGGGGCAATGCTGGAACACCTGGCGTGGCACACGGTGCACGCTGCAGCCCCGGCGGACGACAAGGAGGCGGCCTCCAACATCCTGCAAGGGAGAGCACGGAGGTCCCCATGGCATGCCCCGTACACCCGGCGCCCCCCGCCCCAGGCAGCCGACCACGCAGACGGAGATGAGGAGGCACCCGGGGCGGCCCCGGGGACCGGCGGTGCGGCCCCACCAGGGTCCATGTCCATCCACGCGGGGCTGGCCCCCCTGGCCCCCCTGGCTCCCCCGGTCCCCCGGGCCCCCCTGTGGGCCCCGCTGGGAACGGGCTCAGCGGATGCGGCGCACCCGGATGCCCTGGCTGCGCCGGCGAACCCAGCGGCGATGCCGATGCGGGATAGCTGATTCCAGGAGGACATGGCGGGCGACGCCCTGTGGCTCCTCTCGTGGAACCTGCGAAAGGCCCCGTGCCACCAGACCGGTCCCTCCGGGACACTCTCCAGCGGCGCAGGGGGCCGGCGGCCTGTACCGACAAGGAGCACCTCATCACCGGCATGCTACCCCAGGAGGGGGGCTTTGCCATCATGCTCCAGGAAACAGGGATCGCCACCCGGGCGCAGGAGATGCACGTGGCCGCGGCGCTCCGGGACAAGGGGTACACCGCCTTCTTCAGCAGCCGGCTGGCGGAGACGGGGGCCACCTCCACCTCGAGAGGGGGGGGCCTCCTCACCGCGGTCAGCAGCAAGTACCTGGCGGAGCACGAGGTGCTCAGCTTCACGGAATTTGCCCCTGGGAAAGCCGCGGCCCTGGAGATCCGCACGGACGGGGGAGGCCTCACCCTCATCAACGTCCACGGGCCGCAAGCAGGATGCTCCCCCTGGGCGGGACGTGCGGCATTCTGGGCCGACATACAAATGTATGCCACGGCACGCAGCCTCGATGGGAGGCACCTGGTCGTCATCGCCGGCGACACCAACATCTACATGGATGTCCCCACCAACCCGGCCACGGAGCACTTCCGAGAGGGCTGGGAGGCCTGCGGTTTCCGAAGGGCCGCGGCAGGCGGCGAGGAGGACATGACCCCCACGCTCCACCCGTCCCAGCACAGGGTGGACACCTTCCTGGTCAACGAGCCCCTCCTGCCGTGGTCCCTGCGGGAAAGCGTCTGGGCTCGCGGCATGGCACACCCCCCGGTGGTCGGCTCGGACCACCTCCCGGTCCGCCTGGCCCTTTCGGGCCTCCTCAGCGCAGCGGGGCGCGCGGCGATGCCCGGCCCCTACAGCCACACGGGGGGCCGCCTCCTCCCGTACGACGCCGAGGCCGCGCCCGTCCAACACTGCCTGTGGGCGGCGGTCACCGCCGCGCAGGATGAACCCTCCCTGGCGCCCTGGCTGGGTCCCGCAGAGCAGCACGACTACGGGTCCATGCCCGCGGTCGCGGTGGACAAGGTGTTCGAACACCTCCACGCGACGCATGACGCCCTGGGGCGTGTGGTGGGACGCCGGCAGCCGTCCCCGGCGCGGACGGACCCGGCGGAGGGGGACCTCCCGGAGAGCGGAAAGCGGCTCCGGGCGGCGGTCCTCCGCTATGACACCCTGGCAGCGCGCGCGCCGGCAGCGTACCAGGCGGACGCGGCCCGGCATGGCATCCGGTCCGAGGCGGCGCTCTGGCTCACGGAGGAGCTGCAGGGTGTGTCGCCCGGGTTCCGGCCGACCACACAGGGCCAGCTACAGGAGGAGCTGGAGAGGCAAGCAGCCGCCCTCGAGGAGGACATTCGACAGCTCCGCGCACTCCTGGCGGCAGACCGCAAGCGCGCCATCAAGGACTTCTGGCGCCGCCACGCCCCCGACATCGCCCAGCGATGGAAAGCCGTGCGGGGAGCCATAGAGGTAGAGGCCCCGGGCCCGTCAGGCCTCTGGAACGTGCGGGTCCCCAACACCCAAACGCTCCTCACGCGGGCCCACGACGTGATGTTTGCAGTTAGCGCCTTCTGGCGAGAACTGTATGACAAACGCCCGGTGGACCTCCCAGGCTTCCAGGCAGTCCTCGGCCGCCATGTCCCCCGAGTCCCTGAAGGGGCCTGGACACAGGTCCAGCAGTACTCCATGCAGGACCTGAAGTCCGCCCTGGACAAGGCCAATGGCAAGGCCCCAGGTCCCAACCACGTGGAGGCCCGTTTCATCAAGGCACTCCCGGCACCCGTCCAGTGGCTCCTGGTCCACTCCTACCGGGCCATCCTCCGCGGCGCCCCGCCGCCGATGCACTGGAGGGACACGCACATCTGGCTCAGCCCTAAGGTACCGGGCTCTGCCAGACTGGACGACTACAGGCCCATAGCCCTCGGCCAGCTGGACATGAAGCTGCTCACGGGCCCCCTCACGCAGCGCATCACGGAAGTGCTCACACGGCACGGAGTGGTCAGCGACTGGCAGCAAGGGGCCCTCCCTGGCTCCAACACAGGCCCCCCGCTGTTCATGGTGCAGCGGCAGCTCCAGCGGGGAAGGCCCAACTACGTCTTCCCCTTTGACGACCGCAAGGCCTTCGACACCGCCCCGCACGGCGCCCTCCACCTCATCCTGCGCCACCTCTCTGTGCCGCCGGACGTCATCGACCTCCTGCTCTTCCTCCACACGTGCGCCAGGCTGCGCATCGTCACCGCACACGGGCTAACCCAGCCCGTCTACATGCTGGGCGGCGTTCGGCAGGGCAACCCCGAGAGCCCCCTACTGTACGCGCTCCTCCTGGAGCCCCTGCTCAGGGCGCAGGGGCACCGCCTGCGCCCGCCGGGAGGGGCCGAGCACGGCCTCATCCAGGCCTACATCGACGACCTGCTGGTGGTGGCCCACACGCTGCAGCACTTCGTCGAGGGCGTGGAGGCGGTGGATGCGTACCTGGGGATGATGGGCATGGAGCTCAACCCCCGCAAGTGCGCCATGGCCACCACGGAGGGGGTCCTGGGCCTGCAGCTGCGCCTCTGTCCCCACCTGGAAAACCCAGGGCACTGGGTACCAGCGGCGGACTCCGTCCCCTACCTGGGACTCCAGCTGCAGCCGGACGGGGAGTTCTCCCTGCAGCGCAAGCACCGGCTGCGCCTGGCGGCGGTGCACCACTGGTGCCTTAACACCCTCGCGCCACCGAAAGTGGTGCAGGACGTCATCCTGGCGATCCTCGGGGGGGTGACG
Source organism: Eutreptiella sp. 'Long Island Sound 2002' (assembly GCA_964036045.1). Lineage (NCBI taxonomy): Eukaryota > Euglenozoa > Euglenophyceae > Eutreptiales > Eutreptiaceae > Eutreptiella > Eutreptiella sp. 'Long Island Sound 2002'. The sequence continues at coordinate 102,908,252 of OZ038379.1, read as the reverse complement.
CAGTACGTCGCCCCTTTCATCGCCGACGACTCCGACACTGCACGCCACCTGGACCACATCACGGTCCAGGTCGCGAAGGACAGGGCGCGGCACGCCTTCGACGCCTCGCGGGACAGCCTGCAGGATGACCGGACCCTGGGGCTGACACGGGTGCCAACGTGGTGCCAGCAGGCAGCGGTGGCCCTCGTGGGTACACTCCTCCACCACCGCTCAACCTCTGTGCGCGCCGAGGTCACCAAGATGTTCTGGGAAATGGCTGGCCCGCACGGAATATGTCCGGAGGTGCACTACCCCGTCCCGGAGTTCGCAACTCTAGCGGGGGGCGACTGGGTCCACCGCATACCCGGGGCCCTGGCCGCCCTGGGAGTGGGGCTGTACAACCCCATCGCGTGCCCCAGGGCGGCCCATGTCCAACTACAGTCCCCGCCGGGCAACATCGTCACGCTGCACACCGCCAAGCTGCGACACCGCGACACGTGCCGCCTGATGGTGCCACACACCACACCGTGGCATGGGCACCACGGGCCACGCCACCCCTTCCCCGACAACGACGACCCGTGGCCGACGGCGGTGCGGGAATGCCTCAACCAATGCGCCGATGAACACCTCCACTATTGCCGCCGTGAGTAGGAGCCCTCCAACCACCCCGGGTGGCGCGGCGCCTTGGTCTACCTCTTCCACACCACCGGCACGCGGGACCCCCGCCTGAGACTCGTCCACCCCACGAGGGCTAAGCAGGACGCCCACACCGGCCCACGGGTGACCCCGGACGGCCTGCACCTCCACGTCGGGGGCTACCGCCGCCGGGACGGCCTATCCCCCCCCACGCGGGGGGCGGCGTACTACCCGCCGGCAGCCCTCATGTACATCCTCCGCGACGTACTCGCGGAAAGCGAGCACCAAGAGCCTAACGCGGACGTGGCATGGCCCGAGCCCCTGCGCCCCCGGCCCCACGCGCCGACGCCGTTGTGGTTGGTGACCACGGACGAGCAATGCACCCAAGCAACGGGGCAAGCGCAGCTCCTGGCCGAGTGGGTAATAGTGCAGGTGGGGGCGGGCCAGCCCGAGCCCCGTGGGCTCCTCCGCGGCACCGCCCTGCTGGTAGCTACGGGGGTGCCGCACGACCCACACATGGCAGTGCACGCGTTGGAGGACCAGCCGGAGGACACGGGGCACCTGGTGGTGCACCAGCGCGGGGGCCCGGCGCGGCTCAAGGAACATGTGACGGCACTTCGGTCCTGGGCAAGCACGATCACCGGAGCGGAGATCCGGCTGCACGACCACCCGGCGATCAGCCCCGGCGACACCAGGGCGCTGAGCGTGGACCAACTGACCCACCCCGACGTCCGGTGGCACTCCGCCGACCTCAACGCCGGGTGGCTCAGCCCCACCGGGTACTACTGGATCCCGGAGGCCTGGGGCCAGACCTCTTCCGACACGTCCGGGGGCGGACCCTGCAAACACGCCACCAACGTCGCTCTCGCCGCCGACCTCACCCGCACGTGGGCGGTGGCCATCTCGGGCACGGTGCCCGACGGGGAGGGGGTGGCCGCCTCCCTCCCCCTACAATACGGTGCCCACCGACCAGGGTTCCACACGGTGGACGCCGAAGTCATCATCCACCTCCTGCGGCACGCAGATCGCGAGCGGACCACTGGGGTCCCCCCGGGCGCAGCGAAGGTGGTCAACCAGATGCCCCTGCGGTGGCTCCAGGACAGCCTGTGCGCGCCAGGGCAACACGCCGGGCACCCGTTCTGGTACGTCCGAGCCACCTCGCACCACAGTGACGCCCTACTGCACAAGGCGGACTGGGCGGTGTCCCAGGAGACTGTCCTGCAGAACACGCCCCCGGACCCTGGCCATGCCCAACTCATTGTCGCCGGCCGTGACGGCCATCTCGATCTACGGCCCCCCACGATGTGGGTGCTCGGCGAGGTCGCGCAGCGGGCGCAGACGGACCATGCGCTGACGCACCGGGGACACACACCTTTGGGCGCGGCCCACCCCACAGCCTATGTCCACGCCCGGGACCTCACCGCGACGGCCACCAACCGCCGGGCGCTGCGGGCCCGAGACGGCCACACGCCGGTGCAGCGCAGGCTCCACGTCCGTAAGGGGCGGCTCTCCGGCATCGCCATCGTCCCACGACCGTGCCTCCTATGCGGAGGCTCGGAGGAGACCCCAGTGCACATGCACGTGGGGTGCGCCCACTCACAGCTCCTCTGGCCCCACTACCGCCAGGCGGTACACGAGGCGGCCCGCCACCTCCCACCCGGGGACAAAGCCCTGTGGGTGGCCTCGTGGCGCTCCGCAGGCGCCACGAGGACGCAAAGGCGCAGCTCCGCGCCATAGCCCGCTACGACCCGCCGGGAGGGACCTCTGTGGACGATTTCCTCCACCACATGCTCCGGCTGGGGGACTTCGCATGGGAGCTTCGCAACCACCCGCTGGAGCAACTCCTCCGCGAGCCCCAAAGCGCGGCGGCCCGGGCACACCGGTGGCTCACTGCAGCGGAGGGCGACCACCCTCCCCCTCCCCCGCGCCCTGACAAGGACTTCGTAGCCTCCCTCCGTGTCGATAATGGCACCCTGGAGTGCCCGCCCCAAGAGGGCCCCCACCCGTACCAGGACCTGCCGGGGGGGTTCTCGAAGCACCTACAAGACGCCCTCTTCCCACCGTGGGAGGCGCGCATCGTGGGTGAGGAATGGGCGCGCGAGTGGAGCCATTGGTGCGCCGCCACGCGCGCCCCGGAGACCCCTGCGCAACGATACGCCGCCATCCCGCTCAAGGGATGGGGGCCGGACACCCGGCCGAGACCCACCGTGATCCGCGGGGCGGGACCTGACCACCCGTGGGACGCGGCGACAAGGGAATGGCTGCAGGCGGCCCCGGGGCCGCAAACGGGATGGACTGGGGACGTGTCCTCACTCGTCAGGACACCCGTCCCGCCCCGCATCGTCCTTCAAGCCGCCAATGTACTCCGGGCTACGGAGATACGCACATGGGGACACGCCGCGGCCACCGTCCGGTGGCACCCCCCAGAGGGCGCGGCCGCCCACCTCGCCGTGGCGCACTTCAAAGCTGGGGGGCCGGTATACGACGACGCCCTGTCCCGGCTGGGCGACACCCAGGGGCCCTTGCTCCTCATGCTCCCCACCGGCATTGCAGCCGCGCTGCGCCAGGAGCTGGACGGCTGCGAAGGGCTGCGAGTGGGATGGGAGGCAGTCGCGGACGGCACCCTGCTGGCCCTCCTCCACCGAAACACCGCGAACGGGTGCCGATGGGATGCGCTGACGCCCCACTTCACCGGGCGCCACGTGTACATGGCAACCCCCCCCCAGGGGCACCCCCGCCCGGCGTGAGACGACCTCATCGCCGCCTCCCACGACCACGGGATCCTCCCCGACGACACGTGGCAGGAGGTCCAACGGAAGACGCTTGGCAAGGACTACCGGCGCCGCATCCGCGCCCGCCTGCTGGAGATCCGGGACCTGCTCCGACAGAGGTGGGACAACCTCTGGCTCCGCCATCTGGACCCTTGGTTGCCACCCTCCCACCTCCCACACACCTGCCGGCTCTGCGGGGAATGTGACACGGCGTCCTCCGCAGCGTCGACAGGCGCCAACAGGTGCGCGCGGTGCGCCCAGGTGGCCGCGTGCCCCTGGCCCGAACCTCCCACAGGCCCGCGCAGGCGCACAGAGGAGCAGGCCCTGCACCGGCGCATCGAGGGGGCACACACCCCCTCACACGAACGAGCGGGCCCCGCGGGCGCTGCCCTTCTGTGGTTCCACGTGCACCTGCGGGACCCCACATCCGTTGCGCACCTGTCGCACGTGTTCGCGCCCTAGCCCCCACCCAACGCCGCCCTTTGCAGAGCCCGCAGTACCATGCCACGCCGACTGGGGGATGGGCCGAGACACACCAGGGCCCGCCTCAAAGCGCAGGAGGCGGCCGTCCGGGGCCTGGTGGCGGACGCGGTGGCGGAGGCGCACGAGGCGCACGCTGCCGCATGGCGTGACCTGACGGGCAGTGCGAGGGCTTTCCTCAACGAGACCGCCCTCCCGGCCGTCCGCGCCCTGAATGGAGCGGGGGCCCCTACGCTGCTCCCGGCAATGCACCGGATCGTGAACGCCGTCCAGCCGGGGCTCGCTAGCCCGGAGGCGGCCCTCTACGGGCACTGGATGGAGTGGCGCGAGTCCAACCGGTCGGGCCGGCCTCTGTCCATGGGGCACACCCTGCGGCTGACGGGAGCAGGGTCCGCCATGTCCCTCCGCAGCAGCGCCCCAGCCCTGCTGCACGCCCTCAGGACACGCTACCCCGGGGACGCGGCCCCGTACCTGAACCAGGCGTGGGCCACGTACCCGGGGGGAGTGTCCGAGCTGGATGCGGCGCTCCACCTTCTACACCCACCGGACGAGGACCTGGAGGTGGGCGAGATCACGGTGTTCGTGGAAGGCGCGGACGAGGCGTCCGCCCGCCCCCGGCCGACAAACCCAGAGTACGAAGGCACCAGGCCTACCCCCCCGTACGCCATCGTATGCGAGGCGTTCCCCAGGGATCCCACTTGGTGCCCCGCCATCCTGCCGGCGACGCAAGCGCCCCGCGGCTGGGCTAACCCGCACCTGTCCCCCCCCCTCTCCAGAACCAGGGGTGCCCACCACAGGGGGCAGGTCCTCTGGCAAGAGTGCCCTGGCACCCCCCTGCACCTCCTCATCGTCGCGACCCGCGGGGACCCGGGGCGGGTCCTGGGGATCACCCCCACCCACCTCTATGGGGCAGCACCCGTACCCGGCCCCCCCCTCCCGGCGCCCGCGGCACGGGACGGAGTACACACCTTCCTGCGAACACAGGAGGTCGCCGCCGTTACGGGGGTCCACCTGGTGCGGCTCCCCACGACACCACTCGACGAACCCCGGGGGCCCAGGGCCCTGGGCCCCGCCCCAGACTAGGAGCTATGGCGCGACGCGTGGGCCGCGTGGCTCCCCCGCCTCCCCTCCCAATGCCGATGGATGGCCGCCGGCCCCCGGCCGTGCGGGGCTGACGCCACAGCCGGCCCCTGACCCCCTCCCCCCCTCCCCCCCACAGAGCACCACACGGCACTGCCCACGGCACGGCACTGATGCACCAGGAGGTAGTGGGGAGGGCGCGCCTGCCACCACGCATGCCTACCAGGATAACAGTGATGGCAGACTCCGATGGCTCCCCCCAGCGGGACGACCGCCACCACCGCCGGTCCCGCTCCCGCTCCGCCGCCTCCCCGGAGTGGACGGGGGAGACCCTCGCGGAGCGCAAGGAGCGGAGGCTGGCGGAGGCGGCGGTGCTGGTCGGGCCGCTGCCGCCGGCCCGGGAGCCTGAGCCAGCCGAGGTGACCGCCCCCGCCGCCCAAGCAGCAAGCCCCGCCGCCCCGCCCCTGGAGGGGGCCCCAGACGCGCAGGAAGCGGAGACCGCAGCCCCAGTGAGCCAGGCCGCGGCCCCGACGGCGGCCCCCGGCACGCCGCCAACACGGGGGGTAGCCCGGGCGCAGGAACCGAGCGCGTCACCGAGAGCTGCAGCAGCCGCAGAGGAGAGCGAGAAGGGCGCGCGAGTGGTTGCGACTGCGGCCCCGGCGGGCCGCGCCACCGCCTCGGCCGGCCACGCCGCGACCCCCAGCACGCCGCGAAAGCGGGGGACGGACCCCGCACGGGCCACGGGCGCCTCGCCAGCGGCCGCCACAGCAGCGGAGGAGAGCGAGGAGGGCGCGCGAGGGTTTGCGGCCGCGGCCCCGGCGGGCCGCGCCACCGCCTCGGCCGGCCACGCCGCGACCCCCAGCACGCCGCGAAAGCGGGGGACGGACCCCGCACGGGCCACGGGCGCCTCGCCGGCGGCCGCCACAGCAGCAGAGGAGAGAGAGGAGGGCGCGCGAGGAGTTGCGACCGCGGCCACAGCGGGCCGCGCCACCGCCTCGGCCGGCCACGCCACGACCCCCAGCACGCCGCGCAAGCGAGGGAAGAACCCCGCACGGGCCACGGGCACCTCGCCGGCGGCCGCCGCAGCAGCAGCAGTGGGCAGGGAGAGTGCGAAGTACCGCGCCCACGCCAACCCCACCCACACCCACACCGGCCCCCCCAAGCAGTTCTCCCCCAAGCCCTTCCCCCCGGGGCGGGCGCGGCACGTCCGCCCCCCGGCGCCGGAGCGCTCGCCGCCGGGCGTCAAGCTGCCGCAGCTGCAAAGACAGCGGGACGCCCGGCGCGTGATCCGGGAAGGAGGGGAGGGCGCGCAGGCAGAGCTGCGTGCCAGCCACAGGAGCGCGGAGCGGGGGGCAGGAGGCGACAGGGGAGGTGCCCAGGAGCGCGCGCAAGGAGCAGGCCAGGGCACGCGCGGCAGGGAGCAAGGGCGCAGCAGCGGGGGGGAGCAGAGCGCAGGCAGCGGGCGGCGCGACTCAGGGCAGGGGGCCGGGAAGGGACCAGGGCACGGGAAGGGCGCGCAGGGGCACGGGCAGGGAGCCCAGGTGCAGGGGGCAGGGCGAGGGGCGGTGGGTGGGCGGGCGGGCCAGGGCGTGGGGGACGGGGGGCGAGACCCGCGGCACGGGCAGGGGGCTGGAAAGGGGCCCAAGGGCAAGGGCAAGGGCGCCGCGGACCCCAAGGGACAGGCGGGACGGGGCATGGGAGCCCAGGGGGGAGGGCGGGACGAAGGGAGGGAGCGGGGAGCAAGGCGCCCCCGCAGCCGGACGTGCAGCCGGTGAGGTGCATCCCCCCCGGCATCCAACAGATGCCTGCGCACCACACCCACCACCACCACCACCACCACCACCACCTCAACAAAATCGACCCTGACGCCGGCGAGCTCGTCCCCCCCAAACCCCCACGACCCCGGCACCAGCCAGCCCCCCCCGCGCCGAGGGCGGAGCCGGCGCGGATGGCCTCGGCGGAGGGGGGGCGGGGCGTGGCATCGGCGCCGCAGGCACAGGGGCAGCGAGGGGAGCCGGCGCGGGAAGCAGAGAGGGGCCGGCCATGGGACCGGGACTGGGGCGCGGTCCCGGACCCTCTGGGGGAAGAGGCCCTGCTCCTGGTGGGGGAGGTGTACGGGTGGTTGTGCTGGGCCAACCAGGGGACCACCAGGGGGTTGAGGAACCGGCCCTTCGATGCCGTACTCCTCCCGAGAGACGGAGGAAACCGAGAGGTACCCCCGGGGAGGTGGGCAGCCCCAGAGGACCATGAGAGGGTCCTCAGGTCAGTGATCCGGGCGGCCTGGCCCGACAGGGAGCCGACGTGGCCGGCCTTCCTGGAAGGGGGAGCGGTGCTCCGCATCACGGATGCGGACGCCAACAACTGGCTCCCCCGGGCGCTGCGCAGCGCCCTCGACCACTGGCGCTACCGCCGGCGCAACCCGCCGCCGCCACAGCCCCAGCCCCCACACAAGCGGCGGCGCAGGTGATGGCCCAGACGGCGGAAGCCAGAAAGTGGGGGGGGGAGCTGGGCCCCCCGTTCCATGCCCCCCCCACGGTACGGCATGACGCAGGAGAGCGTGCCATCTCCCGCGGGAGGGAGGGCGGAGACAACGAGCGCGGGGGTGAACCTGCTGCCCCGCAGCCCGCTAACCGCTGACCGCTAACCCTCACGGCCGCCCCCGGCCGGCCAGCGCCGCGCGACGACAGCCGGGGGGATGAGGGGCCCCAGCGAGGGCATGCACGAGGGTCCGGCTCTAGGTAGAGGGGGGCGGGGGAAGGGCAGGGCCCCCCAGCCCATGGCTGGCCCCCGGGGCCGGGACTGCCATGCCGCCCCCCCCCCCCGGCCGTCAGGAGGCATCGCCAGGGGACAAGAGGGCCCCCCCCACCCCCCCCCCCCCCTCCCACTCAGGCCCAAGAGCGGGCGGGGGGGCGGCCCCCCCAGCCCTCCCCCCCCCCCGCACCCCCCCCAGCTGGGGAGCCACAGGCGCGGCCCTCTGCCCCCCCGGAGCCTGGGGGACGCCCCCCCCCCCCCCCCCCTACCCCGGAAGGGACGGCGACGCGGTGGGGGGAGAAGCGGCTGGACCTGCTCCCGCGAGCCCACACTAGCGTGCCGGAGCAACGCGCGCAACGGAACAGTATGGAGGCCGCGCCCCACATGACCCTCCCGTGACCACAGCCCACTCAGGAGGGGAAGAGGGGGGGTTCAGGTCTGCAAGGGCCCCCGGGGGAGCGGTCCACGGGCCGCCCCTCACCCCCCCCCACCCCGAGGCGGCACTTCGACCCCGACCGCACGCGCACGCCGGAAGGGAGCGCGCCGACGACACGAGGGGGGCCAGGATTGAGTACCGCAGGCCGCCGCCCAGAAGGGGAGCAGGGAGGCCGCGGCGCGACACCCCCCCCCCCACCCCCCCACCGGCCCGCAAGCCACGGGGGCCCCGGCCCCCACCCCCCGAGGCAGGGGGGATGGTCTTCCCCCCGCCCGAGAGAGGAGCCGGAGCGCGACCCGCCCCCCCGCCCAAGCCGCCGGCTCCCACGGGGGCCGCGAAGAACAAGCGAGCCCGCGCCAACGCGCCAGGACGCCGCACAGATCGCACCCAGAGAAGCCTGGTGAGCACGAACCGGAGTGGTATGGGGGGCCACGCCCCCCATGGACAGCACAACGCTAGTGACACCCGCTTTGTTGCCTGCCCAGGGAAGGCAGAGAGACGGAACGAGGCAGAGCGACCCCCTGCCCTACAGGCCCCCCCCCGGCCGCACAAACGGGGGGTACGGCGCACGCCCCCCCCCCCCCCCCCCCCCCCAGCCCGCCCCCCGGCACACGAACGCCACGGACCCGCCCCGCGGCGCGCAGCCCCCACAGGGCGTGCAGGCCGAGGGGACAGAGAAGGGCCCCCGCACCACCACGCCCGCGCCCACAACACGTGGATCGCGGACCCCAACAGCCCGCCCAGTGGGCGGGCAGTCGGGGGAGGGGGAGCGCCTGACCCCAGACGCCCCTCGCAACAGTAGAAGGCACCCCCCCCGGGGACGCCCTACCGCCACCCCCACAACCCCAAGCCAAATAGGGGGGAACCGGGACTGGACCGCCCCCCCCAAGCACGCCAGACGGAGCAAGGGACCGGGGCAGGACATGCGGAGGGGCACGGACCACGTGAAACGGCCCTACCAGCGCCCAGTGCCGGGACCACGCGAGGTGCGCACGCCACAGCCCCCAGGGGGGGGGAGCGGACGCCGCGGGAGCGCGAGCGCACACACACGAAAGGGACACGCGGGGACTACCAGAAGAGCAACCGGAACGAGCGCGCGGAACGCACAGACCGCGTGGAATGGCGTACCAGCGAGCGAGGGTAAGGAACACCCGGACGGGACAGCCCGCCACACGCAGCGTGGAACACGCGGGGCGGGGAGGGGGAAACGAGAGGGACACAACACCAGGTACCGGCCCGAACCCCCCGAACCGGCCGGGAGCGCTGCGCACACACAGACAGTGCACTGCACCCGCCAAGGCAGTAGTGGCGCACAGCGCCACGCCCCAACCCCTAGGCTAGGCAGCCTCCGCGCCAGCCCAAGGGGGTCCCACTGGCGACAAGCCAGTAGCACGGGCCCGGCGGCGCCGGCGCCCCGGGCGACCACGCATTAGGGGGGCGATGCAGTGGGTAAGCGCCCGCAGCCACGGCTGCGAATTGATGCACTGACCGGGGAGTGGCGAAACGGGGAAGCCGGGGAGGGACGGGGCTCCGAGCTCTGTGAACCCGGGGGACTCCGCCACCAGGCAGGAGTTGCGTCTTGGAGGGCCCCCCACTAGGACCCGGTGGGGAGGATATCACCTGGCCCGACCAGGTGGCCCCCCGGGGCCGAAAGGCGTCTAGTACCCGCAAAATCAAACCTCAAACCTCAAACCTTGGATCGTCCAAGCCTTGCTGGCACCCAATAACAAACGCAGTGCACCAAATCCACGGGAGGTCTAACCTGTATCGAGGGTTTCTTTCAGTGAATCCATCATAGGCTGAGACCTTCCAGTTTTCAGCTTCCACGATGCTGAGCGCCTTGGCCAATAGCCGTAGGCCCTCAACGAGGGCGCTCTTGCCACGATGCTAAGCGCCACCGGTGTATTCCACCTTGGGCCCTCAACGAGGGCGTTGCTTGCGTCCACGATGCCCTGGCATGCTGCCCCAGGGCGAGGGATGCGGCGTTCAGGCCAGTGTCGGCCTACAAATAATTCTGAGAACCTTGGACGGTCCTCCCATATGACACAAACCTGAACGTCAACGACAAACAGATTCCGTAACAAACAGAGTTAACATACACGACGCGAATCGTATATATTAAGCTACAGAATTTAACTATATAAAAATAAATGCCAAATAAAAACACGTAACGGCAGCTAGTGGCTGCCTTCAGTCAATCTCATGATGCAAAATTGTGTCATTTGCGTGACTTCGCGCTATGCGCCAGAAGCCTTCGCGACGCTAAGCTCTGCTACAAAAATGCGACAGCGGGGATCGTTACCGATTCCGCTTCACGCCCCTCCTAAGAGCTTAGCCAGGTTGCCGGCCGCGAAGACGGGCTTCTCCAGCGTTACTTGGCGACTCTCGCTGAGACCTCGAAGGTTGAAAGAAGGCCTGCATCGACGTTGTCCCCTCCGACGCATCTTGGCTTCCGTGCAGCACAGATAGAAAAGTTTATAGTGTTTTCAGCACTGTGTTTTTGCTTCTCCTGCTGCTTGTTGTTGCTGTAGGGTGTCCTGCTGCTTGTTTTGGATGATGAAAAGCTTTTGTTTGTTGAAATACAGTAAAGCCAAGTCAATCCAGGATAGCCCAAGCCAATAGTATGCAAGGAGAAGGTAATTCAGGATCAAAGCATGAAGGGCTGCAGTGTAAACAGTGAAAGATGATTGGATATTCACAGAAACTACAGCTCAGGTCACAAATGAATGCATATTCACAAAGATAGCTGAAATGTTTTAGAAAAAGAGTTAGAAAACTGCCTCAGGATCACTCTCTCTCCATAGTGCCATCTTAGGAGATGTGCACTCTTTGTTTTGGGTCCCATATGTGCTGAGGTGGCATGGTATGTGGCGATGAGGTCACTGCCATGTCACATGGGATCTTCCTACTTAGCTAGGCTGACCAGGAATTGAACCCAGGACCTCTCAAAAAGAGGTGCCCAGCCCCCTAGGGTGCATACCACTAGGATAGCTAAGAATTCATGGAAAAACATAGATAAATCCATAGGCTCTACCTTAGGTATGTCAGTGCTCAGTCAACTCAGGAAAAGATGTTTTACTTCACATTGAAAGGGGATTAAGGGGTCCACTCCATATCCTGATTGGGTGTTTGGTTCCATAGGTCAAAATGTGTTATCACCACTTTTGGTTTGACCAATACTAAGATAAAAATGCATGGATGCTCAGTGCATCTCTAATACAACTAGAGTATGCCTCAAAGCAATGGAAAAGCACTTTTTCTTACTCCCCCCTTGTGCTGTGGTGGCCACCACTGTCGCATTTTAGGAAAAAGGGAATTTTTCTTGGCCTTTCCTTGGTTTCCACATCTACTTTAAAATACCTACAGTCTCCCTCACACTGAAAAATGGGCGCCCACCATGGCTGGCGTCCTTTTGCTGCTTTGTATGTAACATATCCTCCAGAAGACTCAGCGCTCATGGCGCTGCCGGGGCTCCTGTGGCTTGGATGGGTTGGATTGGGAGCATGCCAAACATGTGCATATGCATCCCTCCCTCCAAGACGCAGCGTCGACACAACCCAAACGCAAGACACATTATACACACTTGCATGGGTTCTCGTAAACCTGCTGGCGACCTGTGACCTGTCTTAGGGCGAAGGGAGTCGAAAGAAAATTAAAATTGTCCCTTGGTGGGGTCTTGGTTCTGCTCAGTCTCTCCAGGCACCTGCGTTTCGGCCCGAACACGGCCTACTCAGCGAGGCTGCACGTGGGTATCTGCAGAGGCAGGAATGGGAGAATTATGGACGAATCCACGCAAAAACGAAGCGACGACACCAAAATCCGTCAAATGACGGCGTAGAATTTTTCTGAAACGACACACCTGGGCAGAATCCAATTGTGCATCAGAAGCACATTTTTATAGAAATTATAGTCATCTCTGGATTTTTCAAATCCAGAAATTCATACGCATAAAATGGCGGCGCGCAGGAGCGGCTCCTAGCGAAGCGCCGGAAAATGGAGAAATAATGGAATTATAAACGTATGTCTCACGTAGTCTTGAAAATGACGAGACACACATTAATAAATAAACATACAGATTCCACCCACACTAATAGAAGCTTCAAAAATTCAAGAATTCGAAAATCAATCGAAAAGACTTCAATGAATCAGGTATAAACTACAGGTATGCTCGTCTTGCACGCCGCATACACATTGCTCGTCTCGTGTCTGGGTGAACGAGTCTTGTAGCAGCGCCAACAACGATAACAACGATAGGACGCGATAGAGGGATGGATTAGAAAGATTGCAGATGATTAGCGGTCAGATCAGGGTGATTAGACATACACACAAGTGCATAGCAACGTTCTTCGCGTGCGCCCCTTTTGTCCTCTCACCTTGCTTCACTTCCCAGCGGTAGGTAAGGTAGGTACGCCCAGGCGGGGCCACCCCCTGGTGGAGTCAAGATTGACGCTGAGATGGGCAGGTTTGCCCAAGTGGGACGTGCATGCTCGTGCATTCACACACGCATTAAAGGGTAGGCCACGCGTAGTGCGCACGGTAAACCTTGTTTAGGCTACCCAGGGGCTCCTCGGTACGTTCTTTAAGAGAACCTGAGGAGTCCCTTAACGCTTGCTTGCTTGATAAGGGTAGCTGCTCCTGCAGCGTGTTTGCGGACAGTGTATTATAGGTCACGCTGAGAAGGGTATAATACCTGGAGCGTGGCTTGGTTCCTCCGCCGCAAACGCCCTTTCATTTGCCTTTGTTTTACAGGTGGGCAGGTAGTGTGATTGGTGCAGCAGCATTTTTTTTTATGCCCTGCTAAACAAGGGCGCAGATCACACAAACAAGTAACTCCGCTCCGCCTGTGGCAGAGCAGGGAGTCCGACTTCATCGACATCTGCGCCTTGCACGCGAGAGCACTCCTTCCCTCCAAGCCCTAGCAGGGGAAACGCGTTGTGGCGTCCCCTGTTAGGCCACAGTTGCTTAGCAGCGCTGTGTTCTCTTGTCATTTCACAGGAGGGTCGCTAGGACCCATGAGACCTTCACCTTCGCAACGCCCAGTAGAGTGTGCGTGTAGGAGTGGTAGTCCTGAGTGGGGGCTAGAGCCAGTTGCCCAGTGCTCGCCCACCAGGATGGTGCCACTGTAGGGTGTGTAGGACCTCTAGGGGGTGTGTCACTGTCCCACCCTTTTCCTGCAATTTTAGCTGGGTTGGTGGGCTGTGACAGTGGTTAGGTCAGTGTTTTGGCCACATAGCAAAACGGCGTTTTCATGCCTTCATAGCTTTTGGCCACCCCTCCCTGTAGTAGACAGATAGGTAGGGAAAACAATACCTGGATTAGCACGCTGGGTATTCCCCCAAGGTTTTGCGCCAGCACAGAAATTGGGCGCATAGGGAAGGGGAGACCCGGGTCGTACCCCGTGGCATCAATAAGCCAACCCTCCAGGTTCAGCAAGGGCGCAGACTTGGGTATAATTAGGACACCACTTCTGCGGCTTGCTCTCAGGACTTTAGGACTAGCACACTCACACATACGCTTTGGCAGGTAAGGGTAAGGTTCAGTTCCTAGCTTTAGTCTTGGAGGCAAGCGTCTCAGCGAGCCTCAGCAACTCACCAAGGTTGTTCTGGGACAAGTAGTCAACCAGAACTGAGTTTAGGCGTCCCTCAGGTAGAACAAATGCAGAGAAGGGCTCCCAGGTGGCCTCTTCGACTCCAAACCCTTCCCAGAGGGTGAGGAAGCGCCAACCCTGGCGATAGCGGTGGCGTAGGACAGACTTCACCAGGTAGAAGCCCTCCTTAGCCATCTCCTCGGCGTTCATGTCGGGGAGTTCACCTTCAACTTCAATTGGGCTGGCAGCCCCTTGTAGGTCCAGCGCGGCGATTTCCTCGTCGTTCAGCTCCCACTCCTCCCCACAGAGGTCTTCAGGATCATGGTAGCGCTTCAGGTGTTGAGCAGCGCACACCAGGGTCCCCCCTAGACGGGGAGAACACCGCACGGTGATACGGTGTCCATCCACAGATAGGATCTTGTACGGCCCGAAGTATGGGTCATCGCTGGTAGAGCGTGGCCAGGCGGGTAGTCGACTGTGGTGCACCAGCACCCAGTCCCCCTCTTGGTAGGTGGCCGGTACACGGTGCTTGTTCTTCTTGTTCCACTGACGCTCCCTCACTCTCTGGAGCATAGCCTTGGCCTTGTCCACCTTCGCTTGTTGCTCTTGGACCCATTCAGCCACAGAAGAATGGGTGTCCTCTGGATAGGGGGCATGTAGGAACCATGCCGGGCGCCCCATGAATAGCTCATGTGGCGAGTAGCCAGTAGCTGAACTCTCTTGGGAGTTCATCATCAAGGATATGACGGGGAGTAGTCTCACCCAGTCTCTGGTGCGTTCAGTTTTGCACCATATCCTGACGTTCTCCTTCAGGACACGAATCTGTCGCTCACATAGGGGGTTGCTCGTGTGAGAGTAGGGAATCCCCGTAGACACCTGGACATTGAGGGATCTCAGGACCCTCTTGTACCAGCCAGTATCTGAGCGTACTCGTACGTCCTCATCGGAGTTGATCTCCTTGGGCGCCCCATAGACACAAAACCACTCCTCCAGGAGTATCTTGATAGTCTCCTCTCCGGTAATGTGCTTGGTACATGGGAACACCCTGGTAAACCTGGTCAACCCACAGGTTACCACGAGGGCGAAGTCATAGCCCCCGAACTTCGGCATCTCCGTGTAGTCCACGTATAGAACACTGTTGGCACAGTGTGGGATTGGCAGGGTCGAGTAGAGACCTCTGTCCCTGATATCCCCTGGTTTACAGGACCTGCACGGGCACTTGTCCACGATAGGCTGGAGCATCTTCCGCAGTTGGTCGTCAGTCCACGTAGTGTGGAACCACTGCTTGAACAGCCTCAGGGTACGGTCAGCACCCACATGACCACTGGCTTCATGGGTCCACTTCAGCAGCGCTGGGACTCGGTCACTAGGCACCACGATGCGGTCCTCGTGCCAGAGGTAGCTCTTGTCCCGCTTCCACTGGTCTTGGTTGACCAGGAGGGGCTCAAGGCGTTTCTCCAGGCGCCGGTAGATATCCCCAAACTCCTGTAGGTACTCCGATTGTTGGAGTCCATCCAGGGGGCGTATCATGGTCATGTTCAGGTCCAGGTGTACGTCCATACGGCTGAACGCCTCCTTAGCCAGCGCTTCAGACCGGGCACCAATCAGGGCGTCGAAGTTGTTGCGGCTGATGTAGTCGGCACACTCGTTCTTCACTCCCTGGATATGGTGTACCGTCAGCCGTAGTTGACTGAGGTAGGTCCACCAGCGACGTAGCTTGGCCTTCTCAGGTGGGGGACCCTTCTGGAAACTGCGGACCGGTTCTTGGTCGCATAGCCAGACCACAGGGTTACTCCCCAACAGTCGTGCTTGTGAGGATAGCACCAGCATACCCGCGAGCAGTTCCTGCTCATAGGTGGAGTAGTTCCCCCTGGCCTGGTTCCACTTCCAGTTCCAGTGGCCCAGAGGTACTAGGACCCACTTGTCGTCAGGGTAGCTGTGCTTGAGGGTTCCATCTCGGTTGAGACCTTCCGTCCCCCATAGGGAAATGGCCCAGTCGAACTCCTCCTTCTCTAGTGCTTGCCATTGGAACAACGTTCCACCACCGCCCACATTGCTGGCGTCGGTCACCAGGATAATCTCCCCTTGTGCCCTAGGCACGCCCAAGCACTTAGCGTTGGCTACCTTGTCTTTGAGCTCGTCAAACGCTTGTTGCTCTTGTGGGCCCCAGCGCCAAGTAGTACTCTTCTTGATCAAGTCAGTCAGTACAGCGCTGGTGTAGGTGAAGTTTTTGATGTGGCGGCGATAGAAGTTGCACGCCCCAATGAAACTGCGTACATCATGAAGTTCTTTCTTGGGGTCTTCGTGTCGTACCTTGGCATCCATCAGGGGTTTGGCCTTAGAGGCCGCTGGGGTCCACCACCCATAGCCAACGTCAAACCCCAAGTACTGCATGGTCTCCTGCATGAACTCACACTTCTCCAGCTTGAGTCGTGTGTGGTTCTCCTGGCAGACCGCAAAGAACTCACCAAAGAGGATTAGGTGATCCTCCTGGGTATTGGTCCCGAGGCATACATCGTCGATATGAGCCTCCATCTGGGCCCCACGGGATATGAGCTCCTGCACCTTAGGTCTCCTTCGTAGGATGGACAAGATCTTGTTCATCAGCTCTTGGAACAGAGCGGGTGCGTTAGCCACGCCAAATGGCATGACCTTCCACTTGAATACCCTCCCCTGAGGGGTGATGAAGGCCAGTAGTTCCTGCGCGTTGGGCGTCAGGTCCACTTGCCAGAATCCACTTCGCTTGTCCATCTTGGTCTTGTAGCGACAGGAGGCTATCTTCTCCAGGGTAGACTCCATATTGGGAATGGACCCTGAGTGGTTCAGCGTCTTCTTGTTCAGCTCTCCATAGTCCACTACCAGCCGTTTGGCTGAAGACCCAGGTTTAGCCACCAGGAAACAGGGGCTGCAGTGTAGGGGGTAGTCCCCGTCCTTGTACTCCAGGACTAGGCCAGCGTCGATACATTCTTGTATCTGTCGCTCTATCTCGTCGGCCTGCTCTTTAGGAGCTGGATAGGGTCTCCTCCGTATCTTGTGACCCACGAACTCGGGTTTCAGCTTGAGGTCCATCTGTACCAGCTTGTCACATGACGCTGGAGGGGGTAGTTCTCCGAACACCTCCAGATAGGTCCTTATCAGCTTCTGTACCCGCGGGTCCAATATCTTGATCTTGTCCTCCAAGTCCTCGTCGGAGTGTAAGTTGCTTGCCCCCTGAATAGACGTCAGGAGGTGGTCCTCCACCGACTCTTCGCCCGAGGTAGTGTCCTTCAGCCCTTGGTAGGCATACAGAAGGTCTTGCTCAACCATCTCCGGTGGACGATGGCAACATAGGCACGCTCGAGGGGGTTCACATACACATTCCTCTGAGAGGTCGTCCTCTTCTGGGGTCCTCACATGGGCACCCCATACGCTCTTCATGAGCTTGAGATCTACCTCCCTTTGCCAGGTGGTGATCTTCTGTTCGAGGTCCTCCTTCAATTGGGATAGGTCTCCCATACGTCCTTGCTTCAGTGGCCACGAGCTGCGGGTAGGCTTTGCGTAGCATAGCTTTTTCGCCACCAACTTCCTCTTGGAATCCACATACTCCCTGAGCCTGGATCGAGGGTCCAGCTCTTCATCCACGGGGTCTTCCACCCTCATGGAGAGTAGGGGTTTTAGTGGGGCGACGTACTCGGCGTTCTCCACTTCCTCCACCGCGGTCTGCACGAAGAAGGCGTCGTGCTCAGTTTCGTCGTCTGAGTGGATAGAGCTAGGTAGCTCGGATAGTCCATACTCAGAGACTCCATCAGGTACAGGTACATGACAGGGAGAGTTGGGGGCGTTGGTGTCAGTCACGACGTACTCATCTCCTCCGGGTGTAGTTTCAACAGCATCTTGAGGTCGTAGACGATCCTTCAAGTCACCCAAGGCGAGTCCATCGCTTTCACGTTGTATAGCCTGGACCAGAGTCGGGTCCAGGTCCTCCCAGGGAATGGTGGTAAGACTTCCGTCCACCACGCTGAGCATACTCCCCCATCCGGGCTTCCCAATAGGCGTCTTGCGTCCCAGAGGCACGTAGATGGCCTCATCAGGTAACCGCACAGAGCTGATAGTCAGCTTGTCAAGGAGGGTTCGCCAGTACTCGTTGCCCCCATGGGCTCCCCAATCGGGGGAACACAGGACCATACGGGAACGTTCCAAGGCCACCTTGGTCAGCACCTTCCCCAGTTCACTGAATCTGGGGTTCCCGTAGGCCATCCCGAAAGAGGGCCAGTAAAATTTGTAGTTGCAGTTCTTCCCCTTGCTGCAGTATAGATCCAGTACATGCTGCTTGTCGCTGGCGAACAGCTCCACACTTAGGTCTTCTCGAGAGTAACCCAACTCCTTCAGACCTTGGTCTAGGACTTCCCCCAATAGTTGATAGTCCTCAGTTTTGGAGGCCGCCATCATGTTCGAGGGCTCCTCCTTCGATAGTCTCAGGTAACTCGAGGTATGTTCCGACTGCTCCAGTGGCACAGACTCTCTGCCACTGCCGTGGTCCACGTACAGGAGGTAGGGCGCTTGCAGCGGCAGGGATTGTGTCTGGGAGTGCTGCACGAAGAAGTCAGTACCCAGTACAAAGTTGAAGGCCTCAGTGTCCATCACATAGAACCGATGGGCGATAGTTCGAGAGCCCATAGGTACCTCCACTTCACAGTCCCCGCAGCTGTGCACCACATGTCCATCCCCCATGCGTATAGCGGCGGTGGTCATGGTGTTCTTCAGGCTCCCACAAGGTAAAATTTTCTTGGCCACTATAGATATTGTGGCACCAGTATCCAGTACCCCCAGGTATTCACGTCCCCCTAGTCGGATACGTACCCAAAACACCAGGTCTTGGGTGCCACCAGAGCGTCCCCGTCAGAATTCCGCGGGACAGGTCACCTCGAACCCCTTGTTCCGCAATTTGCCGGCCATCCTCATGAAACGGCTTCTCTTCTTGGCGTTGCCGTCATCACCACCTTCATGCTCACGCTTGGCTCCTTGTTCTTGCTGGGCCTGCGTCTGTGAGCGTGTGGTAGGTCCAGACTGCCCTCCAGAGGGCTCGGAGTTCCCCACTGGATTAGGGTTGGGGTTACCTCCGTTCTTGTCCTTGTTCTTGTTGTCGTTCTGGCGGTTAGCGCCTCCTCCTCGTCCACCTTGACCCTTGTCTTGACCACCTTGACCACGTCCTTTCGACTTGCCCTTGCCGGAGTCGTTGCCTTTGGCCTTGCCTCCACCTTTGCCTGAGCCTTTGCCAGGATCTTCCCCCTTAAGCTTCGCCGATAGGCGTTGCTTATGGTAGCACTCATCCTCGTAGTGCTTCCGCTTACCGCAGAATGCACACGTGATGGTGCAGCGGTAATGATCCGGCAGCTTCACTTTGGCGCCGGTGATCTTCTCCTGCTGCTTCCCCTGGACGACGAAGCAGTCTCGCTGCTCGCAGTCAGAGGCGTGCTGCAGGTGGCCCTGCTCATCTCTGGCATCACACCAGAATAGCTCCTTCACGTTCTCCATTAGGCGGGCGTGGGCGTGTTTGGGGGTAGTCCCCTGCCCAGGTCGGGACCCTTGGTACCCTTTGCCTCCAGAACCTCCACCACCAGGACGGTAGTTGTTCAGGTGCTGGTCGCTCTCCTTCTCCAGCGCCATCTCCAGGAGCAGCACGCATAGATCCTCGTAGCGGAGGGATCTAGCCTTGCGCTCAGCCGTCAGACGGCACTCGTCCCATAGCTCTCGGGGGAGCTTGGCGCACAACCAGAACAGCAGGTCGTCGCTGCTGTAGGAACCGGGCGTCAGTCGTCCAGCCCAGTGATCCAGGTCCGCCAACAGCTCGGAGACCCTGCCAGGTTTGGGGTTGTTGGGCAGCACGGGCAGGTTCTGGATCTCGGCCCTGATGGAGAGGTCGGTCTCGTAGGTTGGGTACTGCCTCTCCAGGGCAACCAACACATCGGCAAAGGTGGCGGAGTTAGTGACGATCTGCCGGACCTGCTTCTCCAGGTATTTGGTCTTGCAGCACTGCAGGAGCAGGTCGCACTTCACTCGCCCACTCGCGTGGGTTTGGCCGGTCAGTCGTAGGAACCGGCCAAAGTTCTCAGCGAACTCGCTGAGGTCCTTGCCTGTGAACTCAGGCAGGTTCACCACTATCTTGGAGGTGGCAATAGCCTTCGCCTCCTGAGCTCGGCGTCCTTCAGGGCGTCGGGTCTTCTTCTTCTTCTTCTTCTTCTTCTTACCCTTGGGGTCCTCGGGGTCCTCAGGGTCTTCGTCATCCGATGGCGAAGAAGAATCCATCGACGGCGGCTCGTCGTCGGAGGGGTCTCCGCCTAGATCACTGGAGCCATAAGGCTCCACGTCCACCATAGCCCTTAGGGCTGTCAGCCCCAGCTGGTCCAGCTCGGCCCTCGTCGAGTTCGTCACGTGGCTGTAGGGCGGCTGGGCCGTTCTGGGGACGAATGGACTTCTCGGTACTGCTGCAGGAGTCGGCATCGGTCGGCTCCTCAGGCTCCCCAGGGTATTGGTCAACCCTGCCGCCAGGTGGTTAGCCTGTACTCGGTGGGGTGACATTCCCACCGTCGTAGGTGACGCATGGGACGGGATCATCAGGGGCTCCAGTTTCTCCCTGATCTCTTGCGTGAGGTCGCTCACGATTTGCGAAGTGGCTCCTCGGAGCACCTCGTTGATCTCCGACCGCGTCAGGGACCTGTTGGAGGATCTTCCCGATCCTCTACTCCTGCCTCCCAGAGACTCTGGTCCTCTCCTCAACCCACTCAAGGGTGCATACCCAGGTGCATACCCAGGAGCATACCCAGGAACTTCCATGTAGGTTCCAGTGGCGTGGAGTGGATGGGGATGGTCAGCCGCATACCATCGCGGCGCAGAGCTGGAAGCCACCGGCTCACTGGCAGTAGTTGCCTCAAGGAGCGCAGTGGTAGGTGGGCCCATGCCATAGGCGGGGTAGTGAGGCATGCCAGTAAAGCCTGTGCCCTCTGCCATAGGCGGGTTGGTTGTGGAAGTGGATGTTGCGGCGGCTGGGAGTGTGGTGGTTATGGGAGAGGGTGATGCATGGAGGCCAGAAGCGCTTGTTGCGCCTTCGAAGGTAGGGACATCCGTCGGGTCTTGCCCTTGCTCCTCTCCTTCGTCTGCTCCGTCTCCAGCATCCTTCTCGCTCTCTCTCTTCCTTTTTGCAGGCTGCGCCACCACCTCCTCGACGGACAGGGCCCCGAAGGCCGTCTGGAGGCCATCCAGGGAGTCCTCCGCCGTATCCACTGGCCCATGTAAGGGCTCCGCTGAAGGTACAGCGCCAGGCGCCGGCCTTGCCGGTGCCTCAGGCGCTGGCGCTGTCTTCACGTCGGCGTCCACTCTTCCTGGATCCATCTTAATCCGCCCTTCTGCTTATATTTGCCTGCTCGGAGCACTGGTTGTACGGCGCGGGGTCGCTGCCGGTGCACAGAGACAGGCTGCCTCTTGCTACCAGAAAAGTTTATAGTGTTTTCAGCACTGTGTTTTTGCTTCTCCTGCTGCTTGTTGTTGCTGTAGGGTGTCCTGCTGCTTGTTTTGGATGATGAAAAGCTTTTGTTTGTTGAAATACAGTAAAGCCCAAGCCAATAGTATGCAAGGAGAAGGTAATTCAGGATCAAAGCATGAAGGGCTGCAGTGTAAACAGTGAAAGATGATTGGATATTCACAGAAACTACAGCTCAGGTCACAAATGAATGCATATTCACAAAGATAGCTGAAATGTTTTAGGAAAAGAGTTAGAAAACTGCCTCAGGATCACTCTCTCTCCATAGTGCCATCTTAGGAGATGTGCACTCTTTGTTTTGGGTCCCATATGTGCTGAGGTGGCATGGTATGTGGCGATGAGGTCACTGCCATGTCACATGGGATCTTCCTACTTAGCTAGGCTGACCAGCAATTGAACCCAGGACCTCTCAAAAAGAGGTGCCCAGCCCCCTAGGGTGCATACCACTAGGATAGCTAAGAATTCATGGAAAAACATAGATAAATCCATAGGCTCTACCTTAGGTATGTCAGTGCTCAGTCAACTCGGGAAAAGATGTTTTACTTCACATTGAAAGGGGATTAAGGGGTCCACTCCATATCCTGATTGGGTGTTTGGTTCCATAGGTCAAAATGTGTTATCACCACTTTTGGTTTGACCAATACTAAGATAAAAATGCATGGATGCTCAGTGCATCTCTAATACAACTAGAGTATGCCTCAAAGCAATGGAAAAGCACTATTTCTTACTCAGATGCTGGTCTTGTGCACCGTTCTTCACCACGCGCTGTAACTGTGGACCATGGTCGGGAGCACCCATACTGTGTACACGCTGGCACGGAACGTGTACCCCTCGAAGGATTCAGGAATCTTCAGTTTTGTTGTCCACTCCACACGCGGCTGCTTGCAACACATGATCGGACGCGTCTAAGGCGGCTAGACGCTCCTTCAGAATTATTTTGAAGCGGTACCGTGGGGCCTCGCGGAGCGTGAGGCCTTCGACCCTTGAGATCCACGGGACACTGCGCTGAACTTGTTTCTTTGATCTTGAAAATCTCTGCCTTGCACTGATTTTCCCTTTCTTGATCCACTGTTTTGTCTACCATTTTGCTATCATAGCTTGTCTTGGCCTTGCTTTGCTTTGACGTGAGAAAAACAAGATGCTGATCCCTTGCTTTGCTTTGACGTGAGAAAAACAGGATGCTGATCCCTTGGTATTTCTGCATACTTTGCCGCCGCACTCTTGGTCCTGCTTTGCTTTCACGTGAGAAAAGCTGAACTCCTTACGAGCTTTTTGAACCACAGATTGATTTTGATAATAAAATATCCTGCTGCTCATGCAAAGATACAAAACCCTTGGATCGTCCAAGCCTTGCTGGCACCCAATAGCAAACGCAGTGCACCAAACCCACAGGAGGTCTAACCTGTATCGAGGGTTTCTTTCAGTGAATCCATCATAGGCTGAGACCTTCCAGTTTTCAGCTTCCACGATGCTGAGCGCCTTGGCCAATAGCCGTAGGCCCTCAACGAGGGCGCTCTTGCCACGATGCTAAGCGCCACCAGTGTATTCCAGCTTGGGCCCTCTACGAGGGCGTTGCTTGCGTCCACGATGCCCTGGCATGCTGCCCCAGGGCGAGGGATGCGGCGTTCAGGCCAGTGTCGGCCTACAAATAATTCTGAGAACCTTGGACGGTCCTCCCATATGACACAAACCTGAACGTCAACGACAAAGAGATTCCGTAACAAACAGAGTTAACATACACGACGCGAATCGTATATATTAAGCTACAGAATTTAACTATATAAAAAATATATGCCAAATAAAAACACGTAACGGCAGCTTTTGGCTGCCTTCAGTCAATCTCATGATGCAAAATTGCGTCATTTGCGTGACTTCGCGCTATGCGCCAGAAGCCTTCGATACGCTAAGCTCTGCTACAAAAATGCGACAGCGGGGGTCGTTACCGATTCCGCTTTTTCGTGGACCCCTTGCAAAGCACCGCAATTTCTGCAAGAATCGAACATTTCGTGAGTCGGTTTAAGTTGCTTAAACTGTTCTAAGGCGTTAGCCACAGGCCTTCCAAATCTACATAGATGCCAGTGAAAACACGGGAAAACAGTGAAATCTCGCGAATAATTACTAAATGGGGTACAACAGCATAAATTTATTATAAAAAACTGCTATTTTAACATAAAAAACGGCAATCCTCGCTATTGTTCTGTAGCCTTCGTAATCCCATTTTACGTCATAAATTGCGCTATTCAGCGCGCGTGCGAGCCACAGCGGGTAGCGGTAGGGAGACCCTCCCGCTACCGCTTCACCCCCCTACTTAAAGGTTTGTTTATCCCCCAAGGGGAAAAACAAACCCCAGAGGTGGCCTCTTCCTAGGTGTCCGGTGGGGAGCACCAATACTACCCTCAGGCAAAAACCTGCTTTGCCACACTAGGAAAAGAAAGGAAAAAGGCCTTGGGTGGCTTGCCCCGTTTGTTTTGAAAACCTGGCAAAAAGTTTCAGTTTCCCGAAAACCTCCGTGCTTTCAAAAACCAAGCAACAGGACAGGCACGCACACAGCACTGTAACTCAGCATCAAACCCATGTTGCTGTGTCAGTTTGTGCCTTACCCAGGCACCGTGCACTGTATTGTACAAGTGCGGGTGCGTGTGCCAGGGGCTGAGCTGCCCCATATATACATGGGTTTTAAGACCCACATATATACCCGGTTGGTGGAGCCTGACAAGACTGGGCTCTCACCACGGCAAGTTTGACAAGACTGGACTTGCCCACAGGTGTTCCAACAAACGTAATTATAAATTATCACCGTTTCCAACGACGGCTGCCACTGCCCGGCGTCTGCGTCCCACTGTCTTGGTTGGTCGCTCCGCTGGCTGTGGCGGTTTTTTTTGGCGTCTGGAAGTCATCCACGCCCTCCACCCTTTTCTTCGCTTCGCCCGTAGCGGACCTCGTCTTGGACGTCTTCTCCAGGCGGCGCACTCGCTCTTGCAGACTCTCCTGCTCTGACTTCAGGGTCCGGATCTCCGCTGCTGCATTCCTCGCCCACGCAGTCATCTCTGCGGCCCAGGCCTTCAACTCCACCGTCTTTGTTGGTAGGATGGCGAGCTCCGAGCTTAACCGACTTGGACTGGGCTTGCGTGGATTTCCGGTGATCTCTCCTCCACGTTGGGGTACTGGTCGGTACTCCGGCGCTTCCTGGAGCGCAGGTTGGCGCTCCCTCGACGCTTGACCACGGTCTGCGTGACCACGGCTTGGACCTTGTGTTCGGTGGAGCGCTGATTGGCGCTCCGGCGTTCTCCAGGATGCTGGTTGGCGCCCCCACGCTGCTTGACGATGGTCCGGCTTGCAGAAGAGTTCTCGTTCGATGGCTGGGTGGCCGTCACGGTAATCCGGATTGCGGCTGGTACTGCCGCTCTTGGGACATCCGGTGCTGCCGCCGTACTGGTTCCCACGGCCATAGGGTTGACGGCTGGAAGGGCCATACCTCTGTTGCTCGAACGCGGGACTGCGGCTCGAACTTGGCCTTGGACTGGGACTCCAGTCTGACGCGTCGCTCAAGCTGTCCAGGTTGTAGCCGCCATTTTGCGGTCCCCACGTCCTGACGCCGCTGCTGTCGCTGCTGCTCATCCGGGACGCTGCGGAGGCACTTGCTGCCTCTCCTCTGGCCGCTGGCTGCGGCTGACGGCCACGTTGCGGTGATGACTGGCGCTGCGCCCAGCGCCTTCTGGTTTCAGCGCGTGTTAGCGCCGCTCCTTGGCGCTGCGATGCGCTGCGGCCGGGGGCTGTCCCTGTTCAGGGTTGTTAGAACAGTTTTGAAGCGTGTTCGTGGACCCCTTGCAAAGCACCGCAATTTCTGCAAGAATCGAACATTTCGTGAGTCGGTTTATGTTGCTTAAACTGTTCTAAGGCGTTAGCCACAGGCCTTCCAAATCTACATAGATGCCTGTGAAAACACGGGAAAACAGTGAAATCTCGCGAATAATTACTAAATGGGGTACAACAGCATAAATTTATTATAAAAAACTGCTATCTTAACGTAAAAAACGGCAATCCTCGCTATTGTTCTGTAGCCTTCGTAATCCCATTTTACGTCATAAATTGCGCTATTCAGCGCGCGTGCGAGCCACAGCGGGTAGCGGTAGGGAGACCCTCCCGCTACCGCTTCAGTATGACTCTCATTCTGCTTGTTGATTCCCCTTCGCGCCATTGGGTGGCATTCTTTCGCTGCGGCTTGGCTTGTCGCCGGGAATTTGCAGATAGGGAGGGGGGTGTCAATGGCACGTATGGGGGCTTTGCATAGGTAGTTTATCGTCTAAACACCAGCATTTGAGTTATGCAGGGTGTTCAGGGCTAGGGAGGGGGGTGTTTATGCAATGCCCACACCCGTGTGGATTTTGCACCCGCCCAGCCGCCCTATGATGATTGTTTGTGCTGGTTTCCATGGCTATGACCCTCGTTTTCTGATTTTGGCTGTGTCAGAGCATCGAGCATCCAACCGGAGGAAGACTATGTGACAGCCATAGTACGTACGTTGATCGCTTCTGTGGACAAGTGTTGAGGAAGTACCTTTGGAAACCAAGGCCGTCCTTATCTCTTCTATGGTGGTACTAGTAGTCACGGCAAAACCTACCACGTCACATGGGGTGTCTTCCAAAGGGGACGAGAGGTGAGACCAAGGGAAGCATAAGTAGGCGCACCGTTGGTCGTGGGATACATTGGTTGTTGCCTTGCAATGGGATTCCATTGGGGTGCCACACCATATTTGGTTTTGAGGTCTCATGCATTCATTCTAAGAGTTGACATTACATTTGTCATTCATGCATGGTTCATTTGTGTCTTCATGGTGTGACTCAAACTTGGTGGTGCCCATGATTCCATGGTCAAGGTGAACATGTAGTGTCTCCTCTCCCCAAGGTGGATCTGGTGCCTTCCCTCACTCTCCCGCTCTCTCCCAATACATCATACTCCTCAAGAGGTAAATTGAGCATTTAATGCCATATGACCATTGTCTTTGATCCTTTGAGACTCTTGGGCTCTTTCATTTTTTTTCAAGTGCCCGCCCTTGGGAGTTATCCATTTAAGACATGCCCTGGTTTTGCCGTCTTATGATTAGACTCACGGATAGGCATCGGTCGAGCTTTCCCCAATCTCTTTCCAAGTGCATGCATGTTCTCTTGGGTCAAGGCTAGGCGAAACTCTCTCCCTATGCATACCCTCTCTCATGGTGGATAGGTCAATCTCTCTCAAGGGATTTGGTTGGGGAATATCTCTTCTCGGGCATGGTTAGGCGATGCATGTACTCTCTCCGGCTCTCCGGGATGAGACCAACTCTCCATGCACGTGCTCTCTTTGGGTGGGATCATCTCTCCATGCACGTGCTCTCTTTGGGTGGAGTTTAGGTCCCATGAGTAGCCCGGGAGGCCATTGGCCTATTGTGTGCTTCTTTGCCAAGAGGTGGATCTCCATATCAATGGTGTATTGATCATTTGCTAATTTGTTTAGATTAGTTGTTGATCCTAAGAGCTAACCGGGTCATGGTTTGGTCCCTTTGTTGGTGCGTTTACATGCCCCATGTGACCATGTATGTGCATGTGCACTTCCTTTTCTCATGTTGATTTAGTCAAGGCGTCCGGAGACTCAAGTGTGACTCATTTGCTCTTTGGGGATGGCCGAACGGTGGTGTGGATCATTTCTTTCCTCTCCTCCACCCCCGGTGAGATCATCCATGTTGACGGGTAGAAGTAGTGTGAATTTTGGTTTACACTTTTGCATGCATGACTCAAGTCCATAGCATAATGCCCGTGCCCATGAACTCTTCGTCCTTGCATTGCATGTGGTCCGACCGGAAGAGTAGGTTGGGTCTTACTCGCGCTTGTTAATTTCTTTTTCTTTTCTCAAGGGTGGACCTACCTTGTGCCCGTTTGGACTCTCTTTGGAACCCTGCTCGTCCCGTGTGGACTAGTGGACCCGTCTTGGACCCGTATTGGCTCATTTGTGGGTTTTTGTGGAACATTGGTGAACTTTTGGTTGGATCATTGTTGGACCGTATTGGATTCTTGGGTCATTTCGTCATTGGGCTTTCAGTTGGAATTGTTTTTGTCATTGCCGTGCTCTGAGGGACTTGAGTGGGTTGTTGAGCTTGGAAATCTCTGCTGGTTTTATTGGTTGAAAATTTGGTTGGTTGGAAATTGGGAAAAATGGAAGATTCACTCGGTTCAAGTCACCTTGAGGGCGAATTGTTGTTTATGCAATGCCCACACCCGTGTCGATTTTGCATAAACACACACGCTCCCACACGCAAAAACCCCATTTTAGGGCAAAAATTGGTATAATACAGTATTATAGTCAAAATGACCGGAATTTCATGCTGAATTCAAATATGTAGTTGAGAACTAGTCAAATCCAATCGTTTTGAGGAAAAATACAAAATACTCTCTGCGTTGGATGAATTTTCAGACTTCATGTAGTCTCAATATATAACAACAACTCAATAGTTGTGCCACCAACCAATATAGATAACAACAAGGAAAAGGGGCCACTCCAAAAACGCTTTAGTGCTTCATATAATCCTTAGGGGTGTCTTCAAGCAAGATATCGGGCCCCTATAGTTAGAAGGTCGCGAATCTCCCAACTCTGTCCGAACTAATATGTCCAATCTTATTGAAACATGCATGTAATGTCAAATTGAAATAGAAGTGTAAACACAACAAATGAAAGACCAACACCACATTCCTGACTTGCAACACTGTACAGTTTGGTGGTGCCCGGCGACTCCATTTTCGTTGCTGTCACCGCCGACAGCTCCAACCTTGTCGCCGTTTAAGGCAGGACAACGGTCGACACACCAGTTTGTTTTTTCTCTAGCCTTTTCTTGGCCAGAGTGCTCATGCACCAGTAGAGTAGCCTCCCGTCTTGCCCATGTCCCACTCTTTGTTGCCCCAAGACCATTTTTTTCATCCAGCTGGCCCAGCTGCTTCCTCCGGTCTGCCCCCTGCACCCTCTGTCTCTCCTCTTTTGCCTCCTGTTCCAGTTCGCCCCTGTTCCCCCCTGAACTCTCCTGCTCTCTCCGATCAGCAGCAATCAGTAGCCGCATCAGTGCCCGTTGAGCCAGAGCCTCAGTTCGAGCCTAATTTTGTGCCTAAGCTTGAGCCGCAGTCTGATTTTCAGCCCGATTCTTTATCACAGTTGAGTAAGAGGACTGCCAGTTGCCTGCCAATTGGTGCCAGCCCTAGCAAGCCCCCTCCAAAAAAGCAACAGGTTAGTGGGCCCTTCTATTGGGTTGGTGTGAGTACCAGGGTTGGCAGACATAAGGCTGCTGAACCATCTGCTGCTCAGGCCAGGTCCAGTGTCAGCCGGCGAGGTAAGAGCACCCGCCAGTTTGACTTCGAATATAATTTGACTCAGGCTATGCAGTAGGCTTTCCAGAGAGTACCACTCGACCATCAAAGAAGGTGTGGTTGGTCTTTTGGACTGAGGGGACCTCTTCCACAGGTCCTCGTTCGGATTTGTGTTTCAGACAGTGAATTTTCCCATCTGGCTGCTTGCAGCTCCGTGAGGTCTTGATTTGTTGCGCGGCTTTTGCCGTGCTTCTTTGTCCTGCGTGTCCTTTTCCACCTGCTTTTGGTCAAACCTATGGAAGTTGGGGGTGTGGGAGCCATGGGGGGAGGGGCTGGGCTGCCTGGGTACATTACATTGGGGACACGTGGCAGTCATTGGTGAAAAATGGCGCCCTAGGCAGGTGTATACAGCTTGTTTCCTTTTTTGTTTGGTAGATGGGTTGCCCTCCTTTGAAACTAATTGATGGCACCATGTGCCAGAATATGCCGGCACATTGTGGAATCTACAGGCCGGCACATGTGCACCCCCCTGGTATATTTAGTAACGGGACGAACTCTAAGTCGCTTGCGCTATTGTTATTGGACGAGAAAAGAAGCGGTTGGGCATGGCACACATCCCAGCAAGCCATTCACTGTGGTGGGGAAGTACTTCGAAGTACTTTACCGCGTGACTGCCTAGGATTCACAATATTATCAGAGGAAATAAGGTTAGGGTTACTGACCATAACTCGCCAACTCTGTCACAATGAATATTGTCTGCAGATCCTAAAAAGAGCCTGATGCCAGGAGGGTTAACTCGCCGCTACCCGGCTAGCGCCGGGTTCCCGGCGGCGAGTTAACCCTCCTGGAATACGGGGGGGGGGGGAAATGGGCCCCATGTTGGGGGGGGGCGCCCCAACGGGAGGGGGTGCTTACTAAGCAAATGTTGGAGGGTCGCCCCCCCCACTGAAATTGACCCTCCCAACTGGCATTTTTGCCCTTACTAAATAACCCCCCACCAGATCACAGAAAATCCATAACAGCCTGAAGAAGTCTCAAGAAACACCTACTGCAGCACCATAGGGCAATAAAGCACGCACAAAATCTGGTTACCCACATGCCAATCCCAGAGACGTGTCCAGAACACCACTTCAGTACCTTCTGCTGTGACACCAAATGGAATCTGAAGCTGGAGGCATGCTCAATAATTCCGCGTCTATGAACACAGTATCATATTCTTGTTAGAGAGTGTGAGTGTGCCCCTGTGGATCAAGTGCTGGCAGTCCCATGGGCCGCGGCTTCGCGCTGAGCACGCTTGCCGGCTGCCTCGACGTGGGCACAGTAGGTTGCAGCTGCAACTGACCAATACAGCATGTGGCCAGTTGTGTCCGGGCCCAGAGACACCAGTTGTGTGGGCCCATGGCCCTGGGACTGAAACATCCTACCACCAAACTTCAGCACGCACAAAGTGGCCCGATGCACCAACCCAAACCCACCGGCCTGCCACTGCAGACCATGTGCGGCAGCCTGAAAAAAGCGGACGTGCAGGGTATGTACATTGCACAAAGGCAGGACTGCATGGGGTCGCAGCCCCCCCTTGGCAATCCTGTAGAGTCCCTAGATGACCACGGGCTGGGGCCCAAACTGGTTGCCGACATACAACCAACCCTCACCAGGGGCAATGGTCAGATCAGGTTCACCAATGCACTGCATGTCCTGTGGCAAATGCGACGGAAGTGCAAACTTCTGTACATACCTGGTGGCAGCCTGCCACCGCGCCATGTGCCCCACAATCTTAGCAGTCCCGTATGAGTCACTACGCATTTGCTCCATCTCACGCACTTTGGCTGCAACACTTACCTTTCTGCCATCAATGTCTGTCAACTGCACAGTACCCGCTGCCAGGCGGCTCTGTGCTATCCTGTCTGCACTCTGCTTCCTCCTTTGCAGATTGGTGCGGTCCGCAGACTCCGACTCAGAGTGGATCAGCAAGAGTGCTTGGGTCATGCTGTCTGTGGTAGCTGCCTGTGCCACTGCCTGCAGAAACTTTTGGAGCCACGGACTCTCATACACAGGCGCCGCTGCAGCTGGGACAGGTGTTGGCACAAGTGCAGGTGCAAGTGCCGGTGCAGGTGCAGCATCCCCAGGATCCCCATTTACTGCAGCGTTGAGTTCATCAACCTCTGCACTGAGCTGTTCACGAGCGTCCTGCATGTCCTCTGCCACACCTACAGCAGCCATGTCGTCATTCATCATTGAGGCAGCGACATCTAAGTCATCATCAGGCACATGGCACTCCTCATCAGCCATCTCATCCTCGGCATCAGAGTTTGCAGGGGGCACCACGGGCACGGCAGCAGGGGGGGCCTTGCATGAACATGCCCTTGATGTCAATGCTCAAGTGTTTCAGCAAGAACTCGCCAAAGACGAACTCTGCGCGGAGCATTGTGGACTCAAGCACAGGGCGGAGGGTGTGCAGAAAACATTCGGGTGTCAATTCAGGGTCCAATTCAAATGTGTACGCCTTGCGCCTCTCGTTGTTTCCTAAAGCAATGCTTCCACGGCCTACCAATGTGGCTGTCAGCAGGTCTCTCAGCCACATTCGCTCTATGTCCAACAGGCGCGGTGCTGGCATGGTGGTCCGGCGGATACCAAACTTGCTCTCTTTTGTTTAGGTTCAGACCTTGGCAAAGCCCTCTTACCAGATGGTACTCGAGAGATTTCTCAGAATCTGTTAACTCTTCCCTGCACTGGTGAAGTTGCTTAGTTTGGTGACCCTGATGAACTTGAGGAGGTACATCATTTTGGTGACCTTCATTACAATGGTCCATTTTGGTGAGTTTGGCCACTTTTGCTGATGAAGGGTGAGATACTTGACCAGTGGTTGCAAATTGCACATCACTGATGCCAGGGTCCAAACTGGACAGGCCTGTTGCAGCAGTGGACAGGATTCGACTCGCAGAAACCACCAAATTTGTGGCGCGGTCTGGCGGCTCCAAACAGGACACACCTGGTGCTGTTGAAGGGCTACGCCGGATAAGGTTGCTGGCATTCTGCGCGATAGACCCAGTTGATGAAGAGGTCGCCATGATTCGCCCATTTGCAGGGTCTGCATTCGACAAGGCTTCCAAACCAGGTGCTGTTGATGGAGGCCTGTAAAAGGAAGAAGTCGGGAGTGGTGGCAGTGAGCTGCTTGAAGTTGCTTCGCTGCTGCTTGTCGAAGATGGGCTGCATGTCTTGGCAGGGATAAAGCTCTGCAAGGAGGACTATTTGAGTTTGGGAATCTGCAGAGGAGGGCTCACCACATGTGCAGCCTTGGCTTGTACAGGCCTGAAGGGGACAACACCAGCATCAGCTGCTCGCGCGGTGTGCTGGGCTCTGAGACAGTGCGCCTCAGCGACGCATGTTCCATCTGGGGACTCAAGCTGGAAGCAGTGGACCTTGCCTGAAGCCTTCGAGCAGATCCGGCATACCAGGGTGGAGGGAAGGGGATTGTAGGCATCCTCCTCCAGCTTCTGCAGGTGCCCGGGGTTGCCCGCGAGCATCTCCTCCAAGTCCGCCGCCTTGTCTTGTGGGCGGCGGCGCTTGGGTCGCGCTATCAGAGCCATGCTCTACAAGAGTGGACGCCGTCACTAAATGCCCTACCCTACTTTACCCTACCCTACTTTACCCTACCCTACCCTACCCCACCGTCAGTCATTCTAAGCCACGTCGTCGCTACCGCACGTCTACTGCAAGATTCGGCTTTCAGCACACTATGCTTATCGGCTATTCGGACCCCCCACCATGTCGATTTTCGCTTACTAAACCTGTTGGCATGTCGCATCCCCCCGTACCCCCAACAGGCCAATTCCCCTCTACTAAACTCGCGATGTTTGGGGGTTTCCCCTGAACATTTCGACCTTTTTTCCCTTACTAAACTTTTGGTGGCCGGGCGCGTGTTCGGGGGGGCCCCGTTCCATTGGGAATGGCTATGCAGGACTACGGCTTAGGACTACGCGTAGGACTAAAGGATCTGCCCACATCTGGCGCATGCGCTTGAATTAACTGAAAATGGGAAAAAAATGGAATTGATTTTCTGATTGAATTGATTGCTGTGGCTGAACAGCGTATTTTTATAAATGCCAGCATCAAGCGCATCTGTTCTACTATTTTTCAGACACAGAAGACACAGATTATTGTTACACAGATGTCAGACACATCATCCGAGATCAACTACAGTCCCCTTCCCTTGTCCCCGGCACCATCGGAGGTCTTCGAAGAAGACCCATATGAAGCGTGCTCCGAAGAGGAAGATAGCGATTCTGAAGATGACACCATGAAGTTTCCGGAGATGGGTGCCACCTGGGAGCCCGTTGAAAATGCGTTTGCCGGCTCAAGTCACCAAGAGGCTTGTGACCGCATGGAGGATTGGGCGGATGAGAACGGCTATGTTCTCAGTCGGCGTGGCGACAAAGAGAAAGGCCAAGCCTATTTTTATTGCGCCAAAGTAGGCCGCCAAAAGCAACATAATCGCAACGCAGCCCAATCCGGGGTCCTTCCCGAGAATAGTAGGACGGTGCCAACATATGCACCGGAGTCAAAGGGGGATTGTTGCCCCTTCAACGTGTACATATCTCGCCGGAAGGATGGCATGCGCGAGGTGTGGTCCGTGAGTCACAAAGGACTCCGCCTAGACCATAACCATCCACCGCAAACGGCCAAGCAGAAAAAATTCCTTGGTCCGGTGAATTTGTCCCGTGAGGATGCAGATATGATCATGAACTTGGGACAATCCTTCATGCCCCCCCGCAATGTGGTACATTTCATGCGGAACCGCGGTGTCGAGATCACCGCAAAACAAGTTCAAAATATATATGATGCCAAAGGGTACTCCTCAGCGCTGGATGCCCATGAGTTGGTCAACCGCCTTGAGGAAAAGGGCGAACATGGGTGGTACACCCATGTGGTGAAGGATGACATTGGGAAACTATCCCATGTCTTCTGGATGAGCGTCGAGCAAATTGCTATTGCCCGGCGCTTCCCGTTTCTAATCCTCCATGATAATACCTATCAAAGTAATAGGTATAACCTGAACATTGGCCTCTTCGTGGGGGTCAACAACTATGGGCAGTCAGTGCTCCTAGGCCAAGCCATTGTCGTGGGCGAAAAAACTCGCGACTTTGAGTACCAGTTTACCCACTGGTTGGCGGCCGTGGGCATCGCGCCCGTGGTCATGTTCACGGATGCGTGTGTGAAGGCTTCGGGGGCCGTTGCCACCGTTTTCCCCAACGCCAAGCACTTCTGGTGTTACTGGCACATTGCCAAGAACGTGGCCAAGAACCTGAAAGGCGTTCTTGGCCACGACACTTTCACTAAATTGGTCCGCCTCATGGCCCGTGCACACCGCCAAGTCTCCATGGTTGTCTTTGAGCACATGTGGAATGTTGAAATTCTTGGGGACCCAATCTTTTCAAGTGGACATACATATTTGAGTGCTACGTGGGGGGGGGACAAGGTGCGACGCTGGGCACGCTGTTTTCAGGTGGGTGTGTTCACACGGGGGATCGTGTCCACACAACGGGTGGAGGGCATCCATAGGTGGGCAAAGGAGGGCCGCCTAACCAAGCGGAAAAAGCTGAATGACGTTTTTGACGCACTCATGGTCATTGTGGGGGATCTGATTTTGAAGTGGGAGCGTCTGGACACACGCGTGACAACGGGCTCCTTTCGCTCCCGGCATGAGACGGCCCAGCAAATTTTTCCGATGCCGTATGAGGCAATGAAGGACCGGCTGACCACATGGGGAAGGGATGAGGCAGCCCATCAGATGGTCCTTGCCTTTGGGTACGACATGAAGAGGCTGCCGGACCACGCATACGAGGCTCTGGCCCCCCCCACCTTGGACGACTGTCCCGACTCCACAAAGGGGGTGGAGGATCTTTTGGAGTACGATCTCCCCCCCAGAATGGTGACCCCCGCGCCTAATGCAGCCATCTTTGAAGTTTCCAGACAGGGAACCAATGTAGCTCACTATGTTCAACTCTCGGGGCCGGTCCGGACCTCCGTTGGATCTATCACCTACACCTTGTACCGTGACCTGGTGTGCACTTGTGCATTTCCTACCATGCTTGGGATGCCCTGTAGGCATTTTTGGCGGGTATTGCGAGACGACGCATTCGCCGCTTTCCACTTGGGCCTTGTGCATTCCCAATATTTCTTGGAGGACCCTCCCATGCATGAGGAGATGGAGCTTATGTCCCGGAACGTGGTT
The DNA here is from genome assembly GCA_964036045.1 of Eutreptiella sp. 'Long Island Sound 2002'. Classification (NCBI taxonomy): domain Eukaryota; phylum Euglenozoa; class Euglenophyceae; order Eutreptiales; family Eutreptiaceae; genus Eutreptiella; species Eutreptiella sp. 'Long Island Sound 2002'. The sequence goes on along the minus strand of OZ038379.1, from coordinate 102,873,456 downwards.
GGGAAGCTTTACCACAACCATGAGCGTGTCGGTCCTTGTCCCGTGGAGGCACCGAGTGTGGAAGGCATCGTTCCCGAGGGGGAGGGTGAGGCGGCACTACTGGTGCGCCAAGGGGAGGTCCAAAGAATAAGGAACCGGTTCCAATTGAGTGCCTTGGCTAGGGAGTTTGTGGATGTGGCGCTTGTTTCGCAAGAACGCTTTGAAGATGCTAGATTTACTTTGCGGACGTGGATTGACACGCAAAGGAAACCATTGCGTGACCTTAAAGCGGACAATCCAGCAAAGCCACCCACCAAAGCACAAAAACGAAAGGCATCGGAGATGGCTACCGGCGGAAAGAAGAAAAAGAAAAACACCGCGGAGCCCGACGTCCCACCCCCCTCCGTACCCCCACCACAAGTGTACGTCACTCCCCCGTTTGTACCCCCCTTCGTCCCCGCTTACCCCCCAATGCCTTTTGCTAACCAACCGATTCATCAAGAGGGGAGTGATGAGGTAGTTATGCTTCGCAGGGTGCCCCCCCCTTCCCCATTCACACCCTCCCTTCCGGCTCCACCACCCTCCGGTATTGCCCTTTTGTCTCAGGGTGTGCACTCCTCCCAAGCTACGTCTAGCACCCAATCATTGCAACCCCCAACCCTCCCCTACTCTCAAGCCACCCCAAGTAGTCAAATTTCCATCCCGCATCCATACTTATACACGCAAGGCTCACAAGTCCCATTGTCTATGGGCATGCAATGTTGGCCCAACCCCGGGTTTGTGCCAACAACGGATGCCGCATACTTTCCCTTGGATCAAATTCTGAACCCTGCACCGGCGCCCAAGAAAGGGGGCGGTAAAGGCAAGGGCAAGGGCAGAGGCAAGGCGAAGAAGTAATGGAATGCAATCTGAGTGACGTCGTGCGAAGACAAGGGGCGCGCTCCCTCGGTTCGTCACATGGGGGCCCGTACTGCACCCCTCCCCCCCCTGGAATGGATTGAATATGGCCCCGCTTGAGGGCCCATGACAAGGGGCGCGCTCCCACCGTGCGTCTTCCCCTTGGCACGTGGGTTGTTGGGGTCATGCATGGGGTTAGAGGGCACATGGGGGCCCGTACTGCACCCCTCCCCCCCCTGGAATGGATTGAATATGGCCCCGCTTGGGAGCCCATGACAAGGGGCGCGCTCCCACCGTGCGTCTTCCCCTTGGCACGTGGGTTGTTGGGGTCATGCATGGGGTTAGAGGGCACATGGGGGCCCGTACTGCACCCCTCCCCCCCCTGGAATGGATTGAATATGGCCCCGCTTGAGGGCCCATGACAAGGGGCGCGCTCCCACCGTGCGTCTTCCCCTTGGCACGTGGGTTGTTGGGGTCATGCATGGGGTTAGAGGGCACATGGGGGCCCGTACTGCACCCCTCCCTCCCCTGGAATGGATTGAATATGGCCCCGCTTGGGAGCCCATGACAAGGGGCGCGCTCCCACCGTGCGTCTTCCCCTTGGCACGTGGGTTGTTGGGGTCATGCATGGGGTTAGAGGGCACATGGGGGCCCGTACTGCACCCCTCCCCCCCTGGAATGGATTGAATATGGCCCCGCTCGGGAGCCCACCACAAGGGGCACGTGGCACCCATTCCCCTTATCCCACCGTCAACTTCCTCTTCTTACCCACGCGTGCCTTTGGTTGCTTGTGTGCAACCCCCTTACGCCCCTCGCCCCCCGACACCCATTGGGCCAACCACACCCTTTGTTGCACCCTGCCGGTGCGCTTGGCCTCTGTCCTAACCTTCTCCCACCTCCCCTCGGACACAAACTTTTGGATTTCTCCAAAACGCCCCCCCCAAGAGTAGGGCACAACACACCCAAACGGCACGCGCAACGACTCCTCACCCGCAAGCGCCAACGCAAGGTACCCCACCCAAGACAATGGCACGAGGGGAGGCTCATCCGTCCGGGCTTCCACCATGGCCGTCACCTCGTCGCACACGGCGCCCAGCTTGCCAGAGGGCCGCTGGCCCGGCCTACGCGCCATGTCCCCCCCCCATGCAGCCAACATGGCAACATCCCCCCACATCTCGGCAACGGTCGTGAACTCCACGTCCGCGCCGACTCCGGGGAGGTCCTCAAGGGGGACGTAATGTCCTCCCTTGATCCAATGCGCCACAATGCGTGCCAAAAGCAACGCACATCGCGCAACCCCCCTATTCCCGTCCCTCCGCACTGAAAACTTTGTCTCCCGCTTAGGCGGGGACACCCAAAAGTGGACCGGGGGCATTTTGGTGCACCCCGGGACCCCCTCAAACAGAGTGCCGAGGTGAGCACATATGTACTCCACCTCGGCATACCCCGCACCACCCGTCTCACACACGCGCGTGCGCATCGTGCCGTCCGGGTGGGCCTCAAAAAACAGGGCATACAGGTGCCCCACACCCGGAGCGCCACGGGGGGCACCCAACCGCCGGAGGGTCAGGGGGTGGCGCCGGTCCACCCACCTCCCCGGGATGTAATACACATCCGGGACCTCTCGGAGCGTGCCATGGCTCGCACTCTCCACCAACTCCTTCTTCCCCCCATACTTGTACGCCGGCTGAGGCTTCCGGCGTACGGCACCCTTGGCGGGAGGTTTGGGGCTTGGTTTGGGCCGGGGGGCGGGGGGCTTGGGGGGTGCGTCGACGTCCACCTCAATAATCAACTCCGGTTCAATGTCCACCGGGGCCTGCCGCTCCTCCTCTTTCTCCTCCCCCCCCTCCTCCTCCTCGGCCTCCTCCCCCTCCTCCTCTTCGGCCTCCTCCCCCTCCTCCTCTTCGGCCCCCTCCACCCCCTCCCCCCCCACAAAAACATGGTCCCCCTGGAAATACCGTAGGCGCTCCTCGTAGTCGGCGACGTCGTCGGGCGACCACTCACGGAGGCGGAGATGTTCCCCCCTTTGGTACACCTCCTCCGCGTGTTGGTGCGCCGGCACCCTCACGTCCCCCAAGTCCCCCTTGTCCCAAAAAATTTTGCGCACCGCCCGGCCCAATGGGTGCGCAAGGGGCAGGAGGAGCTCGCAGGGCACCTCCCACTCCACCTCCTCGTTTGCCCATGCGGGCAAACCCCGCTCTTCTCTGTCCTCCGCGACCTTGACAGTCGCGAAGTCAGAAATCCCGAAAAAAAAATGTTTCGGGTTGGCCCCCCTCTCCCACCCCCGGAACATTGCGGAATGTTCCTGCCGCTTTTTGGTGTTCTTCTTGGCGTCCCAAAAAGAACTAATGGTAACTTGAGGGCAATACCATTCCCCCATGAAGGTATTGCCCTCCTCGTCACCCACAACCACCGCCGGGGGGTCCCATGTGGGGGGCAATGCGCCACCCTCGCGAACCCCGCGGCGCCACCTCGCGAAGGGGGGTCCCTTGCAGACCCGGCGCACGATGTACGTGTCGCGCGGGCCTGTGCTTTGGGGCCGGGGAACCACGGCCTGCAAGACCTTGACGTTGGCGTCGAAGGTCTCCCCCACACTGAACCGCCCCGCAATGTGGGCAGATCCTTTAGTCCTACGCGTAGTCCTAAGCCGTAGTCCTGCATAGCCATTCCCCGTTCGATTTCCCCCCCCCGTCCTGGAATCAGGCTGCTTTTTAGGATCTGCGCACTCTGTTCTGCCACTTCGAAGTACTTTCCTACCATGGATAATCCCCTACCACAGTGAACCCAGTGCCCACATCCCATCAACTTTTACTCCGTAACGGAAGGAATCCTGGTTCCTAGCTTTTCTGGAGCTTCGGACTAGCACTTCAATGTCCCGTGTCAGCCACAGTTCGGCATGTAATGGTTCAGGAGGTCAAACATGTCGCCCTGAAAACTCAAAACGCCTCCCTCAAAACTCGAATTCCTTTCTTGGCGCCCTTGTGGAAAGAATCAAAAGAAACAAAAGCAATGAGCCAGGGGGTTTCAAAAGGGGTGTCGCGCATACCGCACCCCACGTATAGTGCGAAAAGATGCCAAACTTGCGCTAGCAGACGTGCAACCTCCAAACTTACTCGCACGAGGTAAATCACGTGACCGAAAGCTGTATTGAACGGCTGGAAGAGTGTTCACGCATTGAAAGCACAAAATCCGGCCCACAAGGAACCCTCTCACTTTCCTTTTGAGGCGCGTTGAGACAAGCAAGCTAGTTGTTCGAAGAAGCTCTGCCGCGTGTTGTAGAACTTTAGAATATGCCCGGTGGTGCCGGAGGAGGAGGATGGACGAACGTCGTGCCCATTCTCATTTTGAATTCGGCCGTATTCATCGGGCTCGGGCGTTTGTGCCATTTGTTTTCACCACCTGAATTTGCAAAGGTAGTGTGGCGCGTGCAACCTTAACCGTGTCAGGGTATCGCTTCGTTTGGGCGTCCATTAGACGAAACTGTGTGCGGAATACGGTTGATATCCATGTTCCAGTGCATTCATTCGTTGCTTCTTTCTTGAGCGCTCTTCGTTCCACGAGGTGCGTCGAGGAAAATAAAAAGTATCCCTCCACTCGTGTCATTTGCGTGTCTCAAACCTCGTCTACCGGGTCCGTATATTTGCTTCCTTGGGCGTCAACATGAGTTCTTTTGCCCTTTGCAGCGCTCAAAGCAAGACGTAGAATTCAACAAGTACTTGCATTTGAGGTTCAACAAGGCAGTACAAGATCCAGATTCAATTGCCGGTGCTGCTGTGAAGAAGGGCTGCAGACCAGAATTGTATGCTCCATTCACGAGAAGCGCGGTTGATTTCTGGTGCATTTCGTCGACGTGCGTGTCGTACAGTTTGGTTTGCTATCGTCAAACACACGACGGTGGGAGACTCTCTACTGATGCCTTTCTTTTTCAGTCGGCCGTTCGATTCGCCCACAAAGTATGCTTCTTGTTGTTTGGATAGTGTATGTTTAGTTGCGTCAGACCACGGCATGGCGGGCCTTTCCGCGTTGCTTCGTTCCATGTGCATGTGCGTTCAAAGGCGCTTTTGCACTTTTGTACCCGTCGACATAGACATCGAGCCATCCTCCTTATGTATTCTTTGATAGCTTGCACAGCTTGGCTAAAAGGAACATGTTTTCTTCTGTTTTTTCAGTCCGGTGGTGGCAACGTACGGTTGGAACGATGAGATTCAACCGTACGAATCATTTGGGCACCAAGGAGGAACAGGCGGCGGTTGGGGTTGGACTGGACTCCATTGGTACCAGAACCATTTTACTGAGGCTGTGGTTTGGGACTGGAAACACACGCATCCTGCTCTTGCAACTACACTTTGACGCATTCTTGTACATTTTGGGAAGCCACTCACACTCACATACTCACACATTCCTACCCACACCCCCACACCTACACGCGCGCGCGAGCGTACGCACGCACGCCCGCGCGCGCAAACGCAGAGGGAGAGACAGAGAGAGAGACAGAGAGAGAGAGAGAGAGAGAGAGAGAGAGAGAGAGAGAGAGAGAGAGTGTGTGTGTGTGTACGTGCGTGCGTGCGTGCGTGCGTGCGTGTTGGTGTGTGTGTGTGTGTGTGTGTGTGTGTCTGTGTGTGTGTGTGTGTGTGTGTGTGTGTGTGTGTGTTGGGGGGGGGGGGGGTGCGAGCGCGTGTTGCGTGTGGTGTTGGGTGGTTTGGGGGGCTGGTGTGTGCGTGCGCGTGTGTTCTCACACACGTGTACAATCATTTGCACACATGATGACACAGCGACCAACGATGATGCATCCAAGTTGCATGGCATGTACTGTCTACACAGAGCAGCTGGTGGCAGCTTTCGTTGGCTGATCCCTGCAAGCTCCACACCCACATGTGCCTAGTTATGGCACACGACTACTTGGATCATTGCGATGGGATTATGGGCCTGCACCAATGAGGTAGGGAACACATGCTGTAACACAAGTTGCCATCAACACTTGGATGTCAACACGTTGGGTGTCCAAGGCATTCAGCCTGATGCCAGGGTGGCGTTATTTTGGGGTTTTCTGCAGTTTGTTCCACACACCTGCCCTTTGTGATATTTTTCAACCCTCTGCAGTTTGGTGGCCTCGCAGGACCATGACACAAATTGTAGCATTCCCAAATTATGCAAAATGGTTGCGGAGATTTCTGCTTTTGCAGGGAATAAGGGTTCTGTGCACCTGCCAAACAGTAAACGTTTTTTCATGGCCCTTGCCTGCTTGCCGTGCCCCCCAATTCTGATGAGGAGCATGTTTTGAAACATGTTCGTAGAACCCAGAAAACCTGGAGCCTGCAATGTAATTTTATGCTCTATTGTGTGCATTTGGTGCTGCAGACAGGAAGAGGAATTATGTGGCATTTGTTGGGCAGTTGTGTGCTTTAAGCCACACAGTTGCACTGAAAACGATCAGTGGGTTGCATCATGTTCACAATTGCTATCATTGCATTGCCAAATGTTTTGTTTTCAAAATCACCCAAGCCATTTAACCAAGCTGTCAGCATTGTTTCTCAACCATGTATGGCGATCAAAAATCATCCATAATGTGTTTTGTGTACATTGGTCAAGCATTCCCCACTTGGGCTATAATACGCCAGTCTGGAGGCAGCAGTACAAGTGGTGATTTTTGTGGGCAATATCTGTGGAGCAAGGGGGTCATGCCAGTTGACCAAGTATAGGGCGGCCTATTTTCGAAAGTGGAAAATTGTTATGGAAGTGTGGGTTTTGCTTTTTTAATGCGGCACAAGCATGCATGATGTTCAGTGCCATGTTTCAGTGCTTTGGATTGCCTAGGTTTGTTGTGCATGGAGCAGTGGTGTACGCTGTTTAGGCTCGTTTCTTTTGTTGTCTGGTTGTGCTGTTTAGGTTCGTTTCTTTTGTTGTCTGGTTGTGCGACTGTCCACTATTTCCAAGTTATTTTCATTGGAGGCAGCGAATAATTTTAGGTGATGGTGGACAAGCATTCGTGGTGTTGGTTGTTTTGTTGTGAGCATCATAAAGCATGTCGTGGTGTTGGTTGTTTTGTTGTGAGCATCATAAAGCATGACGTGGTTGCTGAATATTTGTAGTCACGGGATCAGCTGAACATCATTTTTTAAATGCTGGGTTAGAAGCTTATTTATTGCGCTTGTTTTCACCGCTGATTGTTGAAAAGATTTTTTTTCTCCCGCAGTTCCACAACCCCGTTATTTGCAAAAGTTGTTACAATGTTGGGCAATTCACCTCGCATGGACCCATTTTACCACATTGGAGTCATGATGCACCATTCCTATTTGCCTAATTTGGGTTCATTGGGAAGATGTTAAAATGCTCAATACCATTAAGGCAAACTTGAAGATGTGGTAGACCGTGAAATGGTTCAAATACGCTTTGTTTTATTTAGGTTATGTTGAATGGACGTGGTTTAATCATAAGAGTGGCAAAACACAATTTTCTTAAAATTTGTGACACGCCGGGGCCAAAGTGGATTTTGGCGCCGAGGACGTAAACGGAACATCTTATAGGGTAATTTTGCAATTCAGAAACCAAAAAAGATAGCGTTTTCCCATGAGGCATACATATAACGGAGCAGAGTAGCAAGATAAAATGGCACAACACATGTTTAGGGTGGGATCTCTTTCGTCGTTGTTCCAACGAGTGAGTGTTCCGGAGAAACGAACAAAGCATTTAGTGGCATTTAAGGCTTGATTGGGTGAGCGCCCATATAACATAACACCATGATTGTATTTGAGTTAACACAAGCACGCACAGCGATTGTCATTTTAATCAATCAACACACGAGTGAGCATAGCAAAGCCACTATTGTTGCACAATTGCGTCATAGAAGCGGGTGTGCAAGCAAACAAAAGCACTAGAAGACTCTCTCACTACCAAAGAAAAAACTTTAGACTAGGATGTGGTTGCAGCACCTTTGTCATCGCGCTATGCTGCAAGAAATGCTTTCTGCATTGAATGGCGGGCACTCGGCTTTCAAAAAGCATACCACAAGCGCATCTCGAATTTCAGCAAGAACTTGCCGTTTCGTCATCGGTGCCGAAAGATACCGACTCAATGTTGATGGCGGGCATGCGAATCCTTTGCACAATCCTACGAAACCTAGCTCGGAGTCAGGGGAATTTCGTTCTTCAGGGTCCCATGCCCGTGGCATGCAGTGCGAAAGGAACAATGAGTGAGGAAGGGAGTATTATATCAATGACACATGTCATGGTGTGAAGCCGTGAGGTCTATTTTCCAGTGCATGTTACAATACGTCAAATGCAACTTTATAATGTTAAATGTAGTCCATTACAGTATTCTATGAGACAAACGTCACACTTATTTCAGTAAAGGTAAGTATAATTTTGTAACATCTAAAGGAACATTATATGTGCCATTAGACGTAAGAACCAATGGAACCCATTCCTAAATAACCATGCATATCTGGACAACAAATTTCCGGATTTTTGAAAAAAGATACGGAGTCTTGAAGTATTTACATCAACACATGCAAAAACAAGTAATCCCCGAATAAAAAGCTTGCAAAAGTAGAGTAAATTAGTCAACCTAAGTATTTAGTAGCTCAACACCCACCACATAACTATGACAAGATGTAAATGAATGTATGGATTGTGAATGCCTATTTCGAAATGCCGTCATGGTACTCCTTCGCTAAATACATTGTGCCATGCATTGCCCATTATTCTGCTAGCTTGTCAGCCCCTATTTAGGGTTGAATACCTCTGACGCAGAACCAGGCACACCTCGGCCGCCGAACCATGTATTTTGGAGTGTACGTCGCGATACATCTAATGGAACATTATAGCGTTAATTCCGGTCGATTATAATATTCCGCTAGATGTAACACCTGTTCCAGAAGACGTAAGTCAAATTTTGTGCGTCTGCTGCAACATTATATGGCCCATTGGATGTAAGAACCAATCTTATCTATTCCGCAAGACGTATGCATGTATGGAAAACCAATTTCTGTATTTTTCAGAAAAATCCTAATTTCTGAACTTTTCAACAACATCATTGGTGACAAAAGCAAGTGGGCCTAAAATAAAAAAAGTTGCAAAAGTGCAACAATTCAGTACATCTCCATTTCAGGTAGCTTAATACTAACAACTTAACTATGACAGAATATCATCAATAAATGAGAAGGACAAAACAATTTAGCTTCACTGCGGAGTTAGTAGTTGGATGTTAATGAGTGAGGCATTCAACACTGGACAAAGCGGGCAGAAGGAAGTTCTATTAGGGGAAGCCACAACACATTGTTTGTAGCTAAGAAGTACCATGATGACATTTGGAAGTAAGCATTCACCATTCATGCACAGGTATCAACAAGTAGAACATGCTGAGTCCTGCGTTTAGGAGCAAGAACTGCGCGCGGGGTATCGAATTCAACGCCGTTTTCAAACGGCCTCGTTCTGAAGATTTCCACAATTTTCAAACCTTGAAATTACGGCAAAACGCTTCTTCGCGTAAACTGTCGCGCGAATGCGGTGTGGTAACAAGCCGCAACATAGACAAGGAAATCTCGCCACAGCGTCCGTTGTGCACATGGAAATATCCAAAGTGCGTTTTTGAAGGTTTAGGATCAGATCTTAAATACTGCGGCGGGTCAAGACGGCCGCATCGGCTACGTTGCACCTGCTGCAATTTGGTGAAGTGTTCCAGGGTCTTCTCACAGAGGCATAGACTTGTACTCGCAAGGAAACGTACAGTGCCATCGGTCGAAATGGGAGAGTCCGCGCAGAAATTACACTCACCGAATGTCACAAGCTTGTCAAGGCTTATCCCAACATGATTGGTAACATGACTCTAGACATTGAATCCAAACTCAAAGAAGCGTGACCGATTTTTTTGCAATTTTCTTTCTCCCAAAGTGCTCTCCACTATCTACAGAATACGTCGAAACTGTGTTGGGCAATGTAGTGATTTCATCCCTTGGCCTACCTTTTTCGACAAGCAAGCCAACCTGTGTGACCACTCAAAAAGCAACGACATCGGTTCCATAGGCTTGCTTAAGGTAACCATATTTCTGCGGATCCCGCCATTCACTTGAGGAGTCATGTTCAATCAGCACCGGTCTCTGTGTTCTTTTGCTTTGCTGGTGTTTTTTTTGTTTGTTGTTTGTGGTTTGTGGTGTATATGCGCTGCCTCGTATGTATGTGGTGCGGTGTTGCGGGACACGTCAGCGCCACCCGTCTCGGTTGACCTATTGGGTGGCTGTTGGAAGGAGGGGAAGGTAGTGCGGTTTTTTTTTGGCCTGGATAGGGTTCGATTGCAAGTGAAGGATTGCATCGCGTGGACCCCAGCTTTGCTTGGGCCCGCACTGCAGTACATTGTACATATCATACCCGACCACATTGCATTTTTGCTTTGGGCTGAGACGGTTGCGTTTGCACGCGTATTGAGCACGTGGCTGCGTGTTGACCTTCCCGCAGCTCTTTGAGTGTATCAGTTTATTTGCAGAATTTCTTTGATTTGTGTGTTCTTCTCAATGATCTGCATCTCACACGAACAGGGACCCTAACCCGAAGTGCAGACGTTGACCACATTGGTATCTGCCACTTCTGCGGGAGACCAGCCCACACCCATTCCGACGCAACTGGAACCTTTTGTGGTGAAACTGACGCGTATTGGTACAGCCCTGGATCTTGGTTACTGAAATCGGCTCCATGGGGAAGAACTTGCGGTCTTTCAAACCCATTTTTATACTCTTTATTGAGGCATATGGAGCACTCATTCTAGAGGCTATGTGAGCACTCTTCAAGAGACATTAAAAGAGCAAGTAAGCACAAGAGATTCCGTAATACCACGCAAATACAAATTGTTTTGGGGGCTTTGCTCGCCCCATGACACAATCTGGTGTCCTGAAAGAGGAAGAGAGGGCAAGCAAGGCAATAACTTAGGTTAATACACATGTAAACATACCTAAGTATCAAACCATGTGCTAAGGTTAGATTTTTTAGAAAAAATCATAGTAAATCAGGGCACCACAGGCCCTATGACCTGAGATTCAGGTCGTCAACACTGTCGGCGACAGGAAGTCTGCTGTGGTCAACATGTCTAAGTCAGTTCTGGGTCAAACCAAGGTCAAACAAGTAAAACAAGGTCATGCACATGTTGAAAACATGGGTAAAATTTGAAACATGGGTCTCCCCCCATGCGCCAGCCCAGAGACCTTAGGGCATTCTGGCGCCATATGATATTTTTTCTGAATTCCTATGGACTTATACTTAATATCCCTCATAGGGGAGGGAACGGCCGTCGCAGCAGGCCGTCTATAGAAAATTGGCAAGATAGTGCATTTTCATGAAAAATGCCCTAAAATACACTAAAAATCCACAATCATTCATTAAAAATTGACATGAAAACAGCTTTTTTGGAGCTTTTATGCACATTCACGACATTTTCTGTCAAGAAAATAATGTCGTAAAAATGACGGCAACGACTGGCGCCTGCTGCCGCGCCGTTGGTTCTAATTACTTTGAAGGTTCAATGACCCTTCAAATGTTTCAGAAACTTCAAAAACCTTAAAAAAATGACTAAAATAGCTATTTCCAGCCCAAGCTGGAGCTATTTCCCGGTACTACAGACAAGCTGACATCTGCACTGGAGTGTCAGCGTACTCTTGGAGCTTTCCTGGCCTACATGGAGATACTTTTACCTATAAAAATGAACCTGCATATGAGCACATGGCCACAGATGCATCACCCCCCTCCTTAAAAGGTTTCTATGAGCTTTGTTTAGAGACACCTCAAAGGGGTAAAAGTAGCTCATGCTTTATTCTATGTGCTTTTCGTGCTTCAGTTTTTCGAAAAACACCCATCCTGAAAAAACAGAGTCCTTGGGCAAGAAGACATAAGCAAAAGAAACAAGTATAAAAAACTGTGGTGCAAGTAAAATGCATGGTTCAAAAAACCTTAAAAAAAAGTATAGTACAACCAAACAATGGCAAGAATCGCCAAAAAACAGAAGTATTTACAACATATACTCCTGAATATATATCGCTGGGACTCTGGCAGGACTGGCAGGAAATGGCAAAGGGCTTGGAAAAATGAAACAAATATGATTAGAGAGGGTTAGCCACTCTCAGAGCCAACGGGGCTCTGATAACTCTTGAAGAACTTCTCGGTCTCCTTGTCAAAGATCTCCAGCTCCTTGGCTGTGAGTGGACGACGGTCTTTTTGCCTTGACGTCGTCGTCTGGCGACAGCTACCTTCCCTGGAGCTGTCCCACATGTCAAAGTCTTGATGCCCTTTTTGCTGGGCTTCATAAAAATCTACGGCTTGTTGAAACTCATGGGGAGCATGGTCATACCATTTTATTGGGCTGGTTTCTGGCCCATTGTCGTCGCTGGACGTCGCTGACGAATTTGTCGTAAAATATTTGGCGATCTCCGCCGCTTCTGAGCCAGAGTAAGTGGCCCACGAAGGCTCACTATGTTGGCTTTGATCAATTTCTTGATTTTCTTGAAGTTCTTGGTGATGCTCCTCAGTTCAAGTACTTGAGGAGGAGGTGGAGGTTTCTGGAGGACATACCGGGACGTATTGTTGCTCAAGGCCTTCCCAGGCCAGACCAGGGCGTCGACTGGTTGATCTGCAGTCCAATCTTGGCCTTGGTGAAGAACTTGAGCTCCTTGGATTGGCTCCTTCTTGTTGCTTGTGCCAAGGGTCAACAAACCTTGAAGAACAGAAAGAACTCCAAGTTCTCCTTCAGAGCTGCATCGACTCTAGAACAATTTTGACGCGAGAAAGATGTCCTTGCTTTATGCCCTAGATATTTTGATGATGTCCTGCAGGTTTTGTAGTTGAAAACCCAAACCAAAGCAGCAAGTAGAGCAATAAGAGGACGTGGATCGAATCAATGATTGGTTTTGGAATCCAGTGTAACACAGAAGGGCTGCAGATAGACAAAGCAGGTTTATGCACATAGATTCAATCACAAATGGATAATACAAAAGGTTTTATATGAAAATTGGTCTGACTCTTGCCTCAGAGGTTGCAATAGGCACTTCATGTGCACTCTTTTGGGTGAAATGGTGCTGGTTAGGACTGAGGGGCATGGATGTCAGGACCACACAGAAAATGACTTGGCGAAGCAACTGAATTCAGAAACAGTTACTAAGTAGGACCACAATAAGTGGTAGAAACAATTGAGTATAGGGATCTTGGGGTGGGAGACCACTAGGCTTAACCTCCAAGGCCAACAAGCATGAAATGCCTGATTTATTTTGGTATGTCCTCCATGAAGGAAGGTACCTCCGCTCAGTTGAGTGGTAGGGGTGAACTTCATGGGGGGGCTAGGGTCACAACCCTAGTTACTTTGAGAAAGTGTACTTTAGGCAACAAAAGAGAGATAAAAACACTTAAGTTTGTCTTAGCATCAACAAAGGGTTTTAAGGGGGGCTTAAGCTGGATCAAGCCCTCCAAGAAAGACATGGCAGTGACTTTTTCTTACTCCCCCCTGGAGTACTAGTTAGCTAAGCTAGTAGGACCAAGGAAAAAGGCTCAAATGTTCCCAAAATTACCTCAAAAAAATGCATTAAACTTACCAAAAAAATCCTCATCACTTCATAGAAGCCTATCACACTGTAGGTACCCTTGAAAATCAGTGTAATGTACCGTGAATGATGTCCCTTCGATGGGGCATTCCTCAAAAGTCGCCGGCGTGCGACGAAAACTTTTGGAAAAAGTTTGGGGGTAGTGGAAATTGAACCCAGGACTCCCTCCCTAGATCCAATGTACTTGCCCACTAGGGTACAGTCGAACGCTCTAATGCGGACGGCTATCGCCGTATAAACAGCGTTTTAGTATACGTCCTGACCAAGGGCCAGGGCGGAGCAATACTCCCAATGGAGGACACAAACCCCCAGGAGCTGGAAAAAATAGAAAATGGAACCAGCAGGGAGTGATTCCTGCGGTTTAGCGGAAGGGGTTGCGATTTAGCAAGTGAAATCGTTGAAAATCGACGAAACCACGCGGGAAATCGTCATTTTTACACATAACTCAAAGTCGCAGACAAGCGCAAAGGAAGCGGACTCCAAGAAAAGGGTTGCGCAAGCGTAAACGGCTTTTGGAAAAGAAGGTATGGGCCGTAGTTTTCAAAGTTTTAAAGGAAATTTTTGCACAGTTGCATCAAAATTTTTATAAACTTCAGACTCAAGTATTCAAATTCGGCCCACACCACAGAGCAGGTCAACAACCCATCTCTCAGGTATGTCAGTGTCACCTCACACTCACGCATTGCGTTCGTGTTGGTTGTTTCGTCAAAACGTTAGGGTTGTCCACGCTGTGCTCGTTGGGGGGTCGGGTGTTCTTCTCTCGTGCTCTGCACAGGTAAAAACAGGAATGAAAGGTATGTGATGCGAATGGAGCGCGCAGCGCGCACGTAGGGTTAGAATATGCGCTGTGCTCGCGATGCATGTGCCTAATCGAGGCATCCACACGCTGTGACGCTTCACCTGTATCCCTAATTCACCCTTGTTTCCTTCTTCACAGGTAAGTAAAGAAAGCGTTTTTTCGTGTGCGGCCGTGGCGTTAAAGTAGGGTTGCTTAAAACGCTTAGGCTTGTTTTGTGTTCGTTTCAATTCGGCATTCACACGATGCATGGTGAGTAAGGTAGGTTAGCCCAGGAGGAGCTCACCTCCTGGTTGAGTCAGTGGTTCAGCCTCCCTTCCCTGCGTGCACATGATGCATTAAAGGGTAGGCCACGCCAATTGCGCACGGTAAACTTTGTTTAGGTTACCCAGAGGCTCCTCGGTACGTTCTTTAAGAGAACCTGAGGAGTCTCTTAAAGCTTGCTTGCTTGACAGGGGAGCTGATCCGTCAGCGTGTTTGCGAACAGTGTATTATAGGTCACACTGAGAAGGGTATAATACCTGGAGTGTGGCTTGGTTCCTCCGTCGCAAACACCCCTTCATTTGCCTCTGTTGTACAGGTGGGAGAGGTTAAGGGTGATTCATGCACGCAGCAGCTGCCTTCGGCGGCTACCATTTTTCTGCCCCAGCACAACAGGGGCGCTGATCACAAATCAAATCACTGTGCCTCAGCCAGTACTGGCGAGGGCAGTTCGACCTCAACGACATCTGCGCTGTGCACGCAACGAGAGCACCCCTTCCCTCCAAGCCCTAGCAGGGGAAACGCGTTGTGGCGTCCCCTGTTAGGCCACAGCTGCTTAGGAGCGCTGTGTTCTCTTGTCTTCTTCACAGGAGGGCCATTAGGGCCTGAGTGAACTTCGACAGCAGCACCCAGTAGCGTGTGTAGGGGTTAGGGTCAGCAGGCCTGGCAGGGGGTGAGTGCAAGTGATGAGTGCTCACCCTGCCTTCGAAGGCCGGTGCTGGCGTTAGTGAGTGTAGTGTAGTGGTGTCTCCTGTTCCGCGTGCTTTTCCTCGTGGGCAGGGGAGTGCGTTAGCTTTTGGCCTGTAGCAAAAATGGGCGTTTTATATGCCCTTAGCACACTTGGCCACCCCTCCCCTCTTAGTAGGTAGGGCTTTTGCCGTTCACCCCAAGGATAGGCGCCAGCACAGAAATTGGGCGCCATAGGAGTGGTAATAGTACCTGATTAGGACCTTCGGTCCGACGTCAGCGAAGCCCGGTCTCCGGGAGCCACGCTGGGGAGAGAAGTGAGACACATACAGACATACGTAGCACACTTAGGGGTATGGTAAACCCTGTAAGGAAGGGTAGAACCCCATGGGTCTGGACCAGTCAGGGGTCCTAACTGTGGGCTCGCTTGTCCCCAAGGAGGGAAGACACACCTTGCCTCATAACACCTTGCTTGTCATTCCCCCCTGGTGTAGTAAGCCACCGTTCTTCGTTGGCTCTCCAAGGTCATTACATTAGGGCAGTACCCATGCAACACATGGTCAACAAGGCACACACTCGCTGGGTGGCTGCAATCATGATAAGAAGCCACCTGGCTCACGCTGGAAACCATAGGCATGGGTCTGCAGGGCAAAGACAGGGTCAGTGCAGTGCTCAGTAAGCAGTAGTCTGTGAAAAAACCAATGGCCTTCGGCCAGGGAGTGGTTGTCACGGGGGGCTAACGGTCCTGTCCTGCGATGCAATGCGGGGCAACTGTGACAACTGCTCTTACACCCATACACAGGCACGTCTGCAGAAGAGTGCTCACTGCACCTGTCAGTAGACTGACACAGGGAGATTAGTTGCGCTTCTTACGCTGGGACATAGTCTCAGCACGGGTTAGGAGCTGCCCCTCGTTGTTCTCAACGAGGTAAGTGCGGAAGATGGGGTTGATACTCCCATCTGGTTGTATGAAGGCTGACATAGGTTCCCAGGTCGCCTCAGACAACCCATAGCCATCCCACAGGGTAAGGAATTTCCAGCCCTGTTTATACTCGTGGCGAGCAATACCTGCAACCACGTAGTAACCATCGACTGCCATCTCATCGGCAGTCATCTCTTCGAGTTCGTCTGCCTCCTCTGGACTGGCAGCGTTCTCTAGGTCTATACGTTCAATCTCACTGTCGCTGAGGCGCCACTCATCCCAAGACAAGTCGTCAGGGGAGTGATAGTGCCTTAACTGCTTAGGTGCACACAGCAGTTCACCACCTAGACGTGGACTGCACCTGACATGGATCCTGGATCCATCTATCCTGATGATACGATAGGGTCCAAAGTAAGGGTCCTGCAGGCAGTTACGTGGCCAGGAGGGTAGGCGTGAATGGTGAACCAAAACAAGGACACCAACTTTGAAGCTGGCAGGTCGCCGTAGGCGGTTCCGTCGGCTCTGTTCACGGTCACGAATGTGCCTCAGGTTAGTACCAGCCTGGTTAGCCAGAGACTGCTTGTGTTCCAGCCAATCTCCCACAGCGCTCTTGAAGTCCTCAGGAAAGGGGGTTTTGAAGAACCAAGCAGGTCGTCCTCCATGGAACAGTTCGTGGGGGGTGAAACCCGTAGAAGAGCTCCGCTGTGAGTTCATGGACAGCACTGCCCAGGGCACTAGGCGTACCCAGTCCTTGGTGCGCTCCTGTTTCATCAGGATTCTTAAGTTTTGCTCCACCACACGGTTCTGTCTCTCACAGAGAGGGTTAGAGGTGTGGGTATAGGGCACACCTGTGGTTACCTCCACGTTGAGGGCATTTAGCACTCGTTTGTACCACCCAGTGTCACTGCGGATGCGTACATCCTCATCAGAGTGCACCTGCTTAGGTGCTCCATAGGGTTCGAACCATTGTTCGACCAACATTTTCACAGTCTGCTCACCTGTGATTTTCTTATTGCAAGGGAACACACGGCTGAAGCGAGATAGACCACAGGTGACCACGAGGCAACTATCATAGCCGCCAAAGCGTGGTAGGCCGTGGATGTAATCCACGTAGAGAAGAGAGTTAGCACAATAGGGTATGGGTAAGCTGGAGATCAGGCCCCTATCCCTACTGTCGCTCTGCTTGCTGGCATGACAGCCACAAGCATCCACAATGGTCTGCATACGCGACCTCAGTTCAGTCAGGGTTAGACTAGAGTAGAAACACTCACGGAAGAAGTCCACTGAGCGATTAGCGCCAGTGTGACCAGAACTGAGATGGGACCACTGTAGGCATCCATCCAGTCGTGCCTCAGGCACCACAATTCGGTCCTCGTAGAAGAGGTACTGATTGTTTTTATACCACTGGTGCCCGTCAATGACACGGGGTTCGAGACCAGTGCTGAGGGTTTGGAGAATTTCTTCATACTCTGACTGATAGTCGGTTAGACTCCAACCCTCCAGGATTCCAGCAGTGCGCATGGACAGGTCAAGCTGGACATCCATACGCTGAAAGGCCTCTTTGGCGAGCGCCTCAGAGCTCTCACCAATAAGCGCATCGAAGTTGTTGCGCGATATATAGTCAGACAGTTCATTCTTAATCCCGGGGATATGATGCACTGTCAGCCTGAACTGGCTCAGGTAAGTCCACCACCGTTTTAGCTTTGCTTTTTCTGGTGGTGGGCCCTTCTGAAAAGACTTCACAGGCTCCTGGTCACACAGCCAGACAATAGGGTTAGACCCCAGGAGTCGGGATTGTGACGATAGCACCAACATACCGGCCAGGAGTTCCTGGTCATAGGTGCTGTAGTTGGAACGCGCTTGGTTCCATTTCCAATTCCAGTGTCCCAGTGGCACCAGTCGCCACTCACTGGTAGGATAGTCATGTTTCAACGAACCATCACGGTTCAGTCCAGTAGTACGATAATGGCAGTGGCTGAGTTGAGCGGGGTTAAGCTCCTGCCATTGATAGATCGTACCTCCCCCCCCTACATCACTGGCATCAGTGATCAGGACTATCTCGCCCTCAGGGCGGGGCACTCCCAGGCAGTTGGAGGAGGCAATCTTCTTCTTCAACTCCTGGAAACACTCTTCCTCTCTGGAGGTCCACCTCCAGGGAGTAGTTTTCTTGATCAGGTCAGTGAGGCATGCAGAGGAGTAAGTAAAATTGTGGATGTGACGCCGATAGAAATTACAGGCGCCCACAAAACTCCTCACATCGTGTAGACCCTTCTTAGGGTCATCGCGAATCTGCATGTCCTGTAGGGGCTGCATCTTAGACGAGGCTGGTTTCCACCAGCCAAACCCCACGTCAAAACCCAAATACTCCATCTCCTCTTTCATAAACTCACATTTTTCGAGTTTAATTCGGAGATGGTTTTCTTGGCAGACAATGAAAAATTCACGGAGGAGTAGGACGTGGCCCTCTTTGGTATTAGTACCCAAACTCACGTCGTCGATGTGAGCCTCCATTTCTGCACCCCGAGAAATCAACTCTTGTACTAGAGGTCTGCGCCTCAGTATGTACAAAATTTTGTTCATAAGCTCCTGGAAGAGCGCTGGGGCATTAGCCACCCCGAAAGGCATAACCTTCCACTTGAAGACACGACCCTTAGGGGTTATAAAGGCCAACAGCTCCTGAGCTGCGGCCGTTAGGTCCACCTGCCAGAAACCCGAGCGTTTGTCCATTTAGGTCTTATACCTGCATTTGGCAATACGCTCCAGGGTGTTTTCCATGTTAGGAATACTCCCTGAGTGGTTCTGGGTTTTCTTGTTGACCTCACCATAGTCTACAACAAGACGTAGGGCAGTCGACCCTGGTTTAGCAACAAGGAAACAGGGACTGCAGTGATGGGGATAGTCCCCGTGTTTATACTCTTCAACGCGGCCAGCATCAATGCATTCTTGGATCTGGCGCTCGATTTCTTCTACCTGTTCCTGTGGAGCGGGGCAGGGGCGACGCCTCACTCGCGTCTTTTCAAATTCTGGTTTCAATTTCAGGTCCATCTGGACCAGTTTTTTACAAGAAAGGGGAGGCGGCAAGGCGCCGAAAACCTCCTCATAGGTTATCAGCAGTTTCTTCAGGCGGGGGTCAAGGTTAAGACTCTCGAGTTTCTGAAGGAAATCCGCCTCAGCATGGAGGTTGCTTTTTCCATGTTCTTTCTTTTTATGCCGATCAGCAGTTTCGGCTGGTACAGTACCATCGTCCCACTCAGGGGGACATTGCTGCCCATAGTGTAGAGAATACACTAGAGGTATCTCAGGATCAGGCAGCGTATAGGACTCATCGTCCTCCTCAGACCAGATGGAGTATTTCCAGGTCTGTCTGAGGTATTGCAGCCGCTCTTGGCGCTCAATACCTTCGGCCTTCAGGTACAACAGCCGTCGGAGTTCTTGAGTGTCATGCTCAGACAGTGGCATGTTATTAGCAGCAGGCCGTGCCAGAGCATCAGCACTCCGGACCACGGGTTCACCTGTGTGCACAGGCTGCATGTGTAGCACTGGTTTCCCAAGAGAGGAAGCGGGTTCAGAGGTTGACTCTAGATCTACCTCCTCTAGCAACAGCTGGGCCAGGAAAGCACTATGTTTTAGGTCAACACAGCTGGGATCAACAGAGGGAATAGTGCTGGCGATCTCAGACCGTTGGTCGTCAGCATCCTCTTTTACAGCTGCAGGTTCCACATAGTCATCAGGAGACTCACACCCTGTAAGTGTGGCAGATAGGTGCTCAGGAGATCGATTTTTGAGATCATAAAGGGTCAGGCCACGATTTTCGGCCATGACCTCTTTTAGTAGCACCTGGTCCAGGTCACACAGGGGTACAGGATTGAGAGATCCATTGATGATGGACAGGAAACTGGCCCACTCAGGGGCCTGCATAGCTGTGTCTGAGTCCTCAGGCACATAGATGGGGCCGTCGGGGAATTGCACTCTTCCCACGGTCATTCGGTCTAGCATACGGCGCCAGTAAGCATGTTCACCAGAGCAACCCCAGTCAGGGGTGCACATAACAACCCTTCCTCCCTCATAAGCGATCTTGGTTAGAACCTTCGCGAGCAGGGAGAAGGGAGGGTTAGCATACGCTAGGCCCATTGCTTTCCAGAAGAAACGGAAAGCATTGTTCATTTGTTTCGAGCAGTACAACTGCATGATGTGCTGTTGTTGGCTCGCAAACAATTCCACCTGGATCTCATCCAGGTTTACCTGAAGGGCCGCCAGTCCATTTTCAAGAACGTGACGGGCCAGTTGGTAGTTTTCAGTACGATAGTTCGTCTTGGCTGCGTAGCGCAGCCCAGACTCTTTTCGTCCTGACAGCTCCAAAGGAACGGAGAATAGCCCACTGCCAAAGTCGCAGTGCAAAGAGTAAGGACGCTGTAGGGAAAGCATTTTTACCTGGGGGTTTCTTCTTAGAAAGTCGGTGCCAATGACGATGTCAAAGGCGTCAGTGTCCAACACTCTGCAGTGTTGGGTCACGGTTTCGTCGCCCAGACATATGGTCACATCGACCCCCCCCAAGGAATGGATGGTACGCCCATCCCCTACTCTTATGGCCACGGTCTTAGTTTTCCTGTAAGTTTTAAGCAGGCGCCGGGCCACTATGGAAAGTGTTGCACTGGTATCAAGCACCGCTCGAAAAACCTGATCCCCGATTTTCACGAGGATCCAGAAAACCAAGTCCTCCTCTTCGGAGCCGCCCCCCTATTCCTCATCAGGGAATTTCACATCCACCCCTGCAGCCATGAGGGACTTGGCCATCCAGGCCAAGCGCCTCTTCTTGGAATTATTCCCCTCAGGGGTAGCGTTATCCCCTTGGGGGCGTTTCTTGGGGTCAACTGCGGGAGCGGGTGTAGCAGCAGGAGTGGGTGTAGCAACGGGCGCTGATGAGCACCTCTGGGGGTTAGGGGGTCCAGTTTTGCCACCCCCTTTGCCACCTCCTTTACCACCTTTATCCCCGTTCAGGGGATTTCTGGCGGGCGTCTGGGTCTTCTGGCGCTCCGCCTCCGGACGCTTGAGTTTGTCACTCTCGCGTTTCTTGATGTGGCATTCGTCCTCGTAGTGACGACGTTTGGCACAGTAATCACAGGTGATAGTACACCTGAAATGGTCCTGATGGGTCACCTGTTTCCCATCTTTGGTGTGCTGCTGACGTTTCATCTGCAGCATACAGCCACTGCGGAGATCGCAGTTAGAGGCATGACAAGGGCCCCCCTTGTCATTGACAGGTCGGCAGTAAAACAGGGGGGGTGTGCCTGCATCAGGTTGTACCTCGTTCATGGCACGTAGGTTGCCCCTCCCTTTACCACCTCCCTGGTTGGTGTTAGTGGGATTTTTATGCCCCTTCCCTTCGCCACGTTCGGGGGTAGGGATACCACCTCGTCCCAAATGCTTCTTGAGGAATTTCTCCATGTGGGAGTCATTCTCTCTCTCAAGAGCTAGCTCAATCAAGAGATCCACCAGTGCATCGTACGAGTGGGTCCTGCTCTTCCTCTCAGAGGTGGAGCGGCAATCATCCCACGTACGCTGGGGGATCTTACTCATGAGCCACAGGTGGGGCTCAGTGGCTCCGTAGGAGCCCAGGTTCATCCTCAAAAATGAGTACTCCAAGTCGCACACATACTCAGAAATTCGCGCAGCGGATGGAAACTCCGGGAGCATAGGTAGCTCCTCGATCTGTGTGCGTACGCTGAGGTCAGTCTCATAGACTGGGAATGTTTTCTCTAACCTCAGGAGTACCTCTGCCCAGGTAGAACAGGTTTTCACAATCTGTTTGACCTGTTTTTGCAAAAATTTCTTTTTGCATGAGCGTTTTAGCAGTGAACATTTGGTGGCCACATCCACATGGGATTGGCCAGTCAACAAAAGGAACTCTGCAAATTCTTCTGCCCATTCAGGCAGATTTTTGGGGTCGAACTCCGGCAGTTCCAGCTGGATGTTCGCCTGGGCAATTGGTCTGCCCGTCTTCCCACCCCCCGGAGTTAGGCCTGAAGGCGACACGCCGGCAAGAGGGGCCAGGGCTGACAGCCCTCTTCTCTCACTCTCTGTGACAGGCACGTCCTGTAGATCAGCCATAGGCACAGTCCTGGCACGGGGGTGAAAGGGGCTGGGGCAGGTGACCTTAGGCAACAGCCTTGAGACCCTTGATCTCTTGAGAACCTCGGCCAGGGTACTCAGTCCTGGAGAGAGAGAGGGCAACTCTGGCTTTGGTAAGGGTTCTGCAATACCAAGTTTAGCCTTAATGGCCTCCGATAAGGCCGTCACATCTGGATCTTCTGATCCAGACAGGAGTTTGGCCAACAGCTCGGCCGTATGATCCAGGGCACCGTAGGTTGGCCTTGGATGATGTTGTTCTTCGACTCGAGTAGGGCCCACTTCGGGAGCCCTTGGGGTTGGATACTCAGGTCTTAGTCGTCTTGGCAGGGATGCAGTGGACGGAGGACCAGAGTGTGCGTAGGACCCTAGGTCTGTACGTGGTCTGGATCCATGTACAGCCAATGGCTCCTCTCCATCTTCCCCACGGATGGATTTATAGTACTCCTCATGCATGATGTACTCATCCATCTTTTTCTTCAGCTCCTCATACTCCTCAGGTCCTTCAATGGCAGTTGAGGATGAAGCTGGACAATTGGATCTTGATACTGAAGCAGCCACACGTCTGTGGAGGTGACTGAAGCTGTCTCCACCGTGTGCTGCTAAGGCCTCGGTGGTAAGGCCTTTCTTCTCTTCCGCCCTTCTGCGTTCTGGATCTCCTTGGGACCCAGATGCGCCACTGAGATGATGTGGAGCTCGGTAAGGTGGTTCACTCATTGGGTGGGCCATGCTGCCCATTTGCAGTTGGACAGTTCGGATGGGCCAGGTCCTGACGCTTGGCGTGGACATTGTGAACTTGTTGTTGAGCTTTTGTGCTGCACGTCTTCTCAGGGTCGGTTCAAAAGGTCACAAGGGACTGTCTCTGCTACCGGAAAGATGTCCTTGCTTTATGCCCTAGATACTTTGATGATGTCCTGCAGGTTTTGTAGTTGAAAACCCAAACCAAAGCAGCAAGTAGAGCAATAAGAGGATGTGGATCGAATCAATGATTGGTTTTGGAATCCAGTGTAACACAGAAGGGCTGCAGATAGACAAACCAGGTTTATGCACATAGATTCAATCACAAATGGATAATACAAAAGGTTTTATATGAAAATTGGCCTGACTCTTGCCTCAGAGGTTGCAATAGGCACTTCATGTGCACTCTTTTGGGTGAAATGGTGCTGGTTAGGACTGAGGGGCATGGATGTCAGGACCACACAGAAAATGACTTGGCGAAGCAACTGAATTCAGAAACAGTTACTAAGTAGGACCACAATAAGTGGTAGAAACAATTGAGTATAGGGGTCTTGGGGTGGGAGACCACTAGGCTTAACCTGCAAGGCCAACAAGCATGAAATGCCTGATTTATTTTGGTATGTCCTCCATGAAGAAAGGTACCTCCCCTCAGTTGAGTGGCAGGTGTGAACTTCATGGGGGGGCTAGGGTCACAACCCTAGTTACTTTGAGAAAGTGTACTTTAGGCAACAAAAGAGAGATAAAAACACTTAAGTTTGTCTTAGCATCAACAAAGGGTTTTAAGGGGGGCTTAGCCTGGATCAAGCCCTCCAAGAAAGACATGGCAGTGACTTTTTCTTACTACGCGTATTGGTACCCCTTGGATCTTAGTTACTGAAATCTGCTCCATGGGGAAGAGCTTGCGGTCTTTCAAACCCATTTTTATACTCTTTTTTGAGGCATATGGAGCACTCATTCTAGAGGCCATGCGAGCACTGTTCAAGAGACATTAACAGAGCAAGTAAGCACAAGAGATTCCGTAATACCAGGCAAATACAAATTGTTCTAGGAGCTTTGCTCGCCCCATTACACAATGTGGTGTCCTGAAAGAGGAAGAGAGGGCAAACAAGGCAATAACTTAGGCCAATACACATGTAAACATACCTAGGTACGAAACCATGTGCTAAGGTTAGATTTTTAGAAAAAATCACAGTAAATCAGGGCACCACAGGCCCTGTGACCTGAGATTCAGATCGTCAACGCTGTCGGCGACAGGAAGTCCGCTGTGGTCAACATGTCTAAGTCAGTTCTGGGTCAAACTAAGGTCAAACAAGTCAAACAAGGTCATGCACATGTTGAAAACATGGTTAAAATTTGAAACATGGGTCCCCCCCATGCGCCAGCCTAGAGACCTTAGGGCATTCTGGCGCCATATGATATTTTTTCTGAATTCCTAGGGACTTATACTTAATATCCCCCATAGGGGAGGGAACGGCCGTCGCAGCGGGCCGTCTGTAGAAAATTGGCAAGATAGTGCAATTTCATGAAAAATGCCCTAAAATACACTAAGAGTCCACAATGATTCAATAAAAATTGACCTGAAAACAGCTTTTCTGGAGCTTTTATGCACATTCACGACATTTTCCCTGAAGAAAATAATGTCGTAAAAATGACGGCAACGACTGGCGCCCGCTGCCGCGGCTTTGGTCCTAATTACTTTGAAGGTTCAATGAGCCTTCAAATGTTTCAGAAACTTCAAAAACCTTAAAAAAATGACTAAAATAGCTATTTCCAGGCCAAGCTGGAGCTATTCCCGATACTACAGACATCTGGGACAGCTCCAGCGAAGGTAGGTGTCGCCAGACGACAACGTCAAGGCAAAAAGACCGTCGTCCACTCACAGCCAAGGAGCTGGAGATCTTTGACAAGGAGATGGAGAAGTTCTTCAAGAGATATAAGAGCCCCATTGGCTCTGAGAGTGGCTAACCCTCTCTAATCATATTTGTTTCATTTTTCCAAGCCCTTTGCCATTTCCTGCCAGTCCTGCCAGAGTCCGAGCGATATTTATTCAGGAGTATATGTTGTAAATACTTCCGTTTTCTGGCGATTCTTGCCATTGTTTGGTTGTACTATACTTTTTTTTAAGACTGTTTGAACCATGCATTTTACTTGCACCACAGTTTTTTATACTTGTTTCTTTTGCTTATGTCTTCTTGCCCAAGGACTCTGTTTTTTCAGGATGGGTGTTTTTCGAAAAACTGAAGCAGGAAAAGCACATAGAACAAAGCATGAGCTACTTTTACCCCTTTGAGGTTTCTCTAAACAAAGCTCATAGAAACCTTTTAAGGAGGGGGGTGATGCACATGTGGGCATGTGCTCATATGCAGGTTCATTTTCATAGGTAAAAGTATCTCCATGGAGGCCAGAAAAGCTCCAGGAGTACGCTGACACTCCAGTGCGGATGTCAGCTGTTGTTGGGCTTCATAAAAATCAATGGCTCGTTGAAACTCATGGGGAGCATGGTCATACCATTTTATTGGGCTGGTTTCTGGCCCATTGTCGTCCCTGGACGTCGCTGACGAATTTGTCGTAAACTATTTGGCGATCTCCGCCGCTTCTGAGCTAGAGTAAGTGGCCCATGAAGGCTCACTATTTTGGTTTCGATCAATTGCTTGATTTTCTTGAAGTTCTTGATGATGCTCCTCAGTTCAAGTACTTGAGGAGGAGGTGGAGGTTGTGGAGGACATACTTGGACGTATTGTTGCTCCAGGCCTTTCCAGGCCAGACCAGGGCGCCGACTGGTTGATCTGCAGTCCAATCGTGGCCTTGGTGAAGAACTTGAGCTCCTTGGATTTGCTCCTTCTTGTTGCTTGTGCCAAGGGTCCACAAACCTTGAAGAACACAAAGAACTCCAAGTTCTCCTTGAGAGCTGCATCAACTGTAGAACAGTTTTGACGTGTATTGGTACCCCCTGGATCTTAGTTACTGAAATCTGCTCCATGGGGAAGAGCTTGCGGTCTTTCAAACCCATTTTTCTACTCTTTTTTGAGGCATTGGAGCACTCATTCTAGAGGCCATGCGAGCACTGTTCAAGAGACATTCAGAGAGCAAGTAAGCACAAGAGATTCCGTAATACCAGGCAAATACAAATTGTTCTAGGAGCTTTGCTCGCCCCATGACACAATCTGGTGTCCTGAAAGAGGAAGAGAGGGGAAACAAGGCAGTAACTTAGGCCAATACACATGTAAACATACCTAAGTACCAAACCATGTGCTAAGGTTAGATTTTTAGGAAAAAACACAGTAAATCAAGGCACCACAGGCCCTGTGACCTGAGATTCAGTTCGTCAACGCTATCGTCGACAAGAACTGTGCTGTGGTCAACATGTCTAAGTCAGTTCTGGGTCAAACCAAGGTCAAACAAGTCAAACAAGGTCATGCACATGTTGAAAACATGGTTAAAATTTGAAACATGGGTCTCCCCCCATGCGGCAGCCTAGAGGCCTTAGGGCATTCTGGCGCCATATGATATTTTTTCTGAATTCCTAGGGACTTATACTTAATATCCCTCATAGGGGAGGGAACGGCCGTCGCAGCGGGCTGTCTGTAGAAAATTGGCAAGATAGTGCATTTTCATGAAACATGCCATAAAATACACTAAAAATCCACAATCATTCATTAAAAATTGACCTAAAAACACGTTTTCTGGAGCTTTTACGCACATTCACGACATTTTCTGTCAAGAAAATAATGTCGTAAAAATGACGGCGACGACTGGCGCCTGCTGCCGCGCCGTTGGTTCCAATTACTTTGAAGGTTCAATGAGCCTTCAAATGTTTTAGAAACTTCAAAAACCTTAAAAAAATGACCAAAATAGCTATTTCCAGGCCAAGCTGGAGCTATTTCCTGATACCACAGACAAGCTGACATCTGCACTGGAGTGTCAGCGTACTTTTGGAGCTTTCCTGGCCTACATGGAGATACTGTTACCTATAAAAATGAACCTGCATTTGAGCAGATGGCCACATATGCATCAAAACGACACCACTAACCTACTAACCTGATCATCAACCTTCCCAACCCATCGCCGCAGCTTGAGCCCTGGCCCCTTTGCGCTCCTCCGATCTGCCGGATTGAATTCAGCGATGAATCGGGCTGGCCAAAGAGGAGACGGAGGCAAGTAGGCCGCCACAACCACGTCAAAAGAAAAATCTAGGCCAGCTGGGGCCACAAATTGAAGCATGTACAACCGTTATGGACCGTGGCATCGCCATGATTCCACTCTTCACATGGGGCCGTAATGAGGACTGGCGGAGGATCAAAGAAAAAAGAATATATGCAGTCACACACTGTGACATGTAAGCAAGGTGAGACGCTGGGAGGTAAGAACTACACCAACAAGGATGACCTTGCTTGAGGGAGATGATTGAAAAGACGTATTTAGGGGTACTAAGGAGCAAAGGGTCCAGACACAGTGCATGCCTCCAAGCTTGGTTCTAGGCTAATTTGAGCAAATGGAGTGGATTTTGCTTAGACCACTCTTTTTGCCAGCAAACCAGAAAAGCCCCAGCTGTTTTCTTTCTGTTGTTTCAATGTGTCTGTTTGGTGACGTTGCATGTTGTATTGGTGCTGCTGCCTCATGTTGCTTTGGCATTTCTTTTGTGGTTGTTTTTTGATTTTTTTATAAGCAACACTATGAACCGGAAACCAGCAAGAAGGTTGTCTACTCCAATACAGAGGCGCAAGTTTACTGGGAAGAGACAAGAGGTATTGAGATTACTCAGGTGCATGCCTGAGACTTTGCACATCACAGGGTAAGGTGGTGTAGGTGGTTGTTGTGCTGTAGCTCACATAACCGACGTTCAAACAAACATCACGAACGAGAAAGAAATTAGATACCACAAGACCACAAGCTGGCACATTGACATTGGCGAGGCACATTCATATTCATGAACATTTTGCACCCTGACAGAGGCCAAGTCCAAGAGACACACTAGGTTTTCTGCAGTTGATTCCCGGCTAATAAATCTCTGGTTGCTGCATTTTGCGGATGCACAGACGTCGCCAGGCTGCGGTCCGCTGTGCCGTGGTTTTCTGCTTTTTTTACTGACAACCCTCCTGGCACGCCATGGGAGAAACCAATCCCAATTAGAAGTCATTCGCTCCCAGCCGTATTCTCACCCCTGTTACTATCGTTGCGCTTTCTCAGATACTATGCGAGGGAAGTACCAGGATTCCGAGCTGCAAGGTATCATTCCTCATGTGGCCCGCTACATCTATGAGGAGAAGGCCATGAATCCCAGCGTCGAAGCCAAAATTGCGTATGTGCATACGCAACCTCGTACATTGTGGGGCAGCGCAGGCTGGACGCAAGTCGCAGACTGATGATTGTATCGGAGGCAAAGGAGACAGTTGTTGCAGGGTTTGACCAACAAAATTTTGGAGGGTGTGTTCGCACTGCCCTGTTCTGGTTGCCAACAAGACTTCTTTGCTACTGCCTCTCAGGTATGTGCAGCTGTACCTTGGCAAACCCAGAGATCTGCCCAATTTTCGGGAAGATGTGCAGCCTAAGTTTCGCATCATCGATGACGAGTTGGAGTTTGTCGGCGTCACCTTGGCATCAGCCCAGAACTACACACAATTCATTAAGCTGGCGGACAGAGCCAACACCTGCAGGGTGCACAGTCTGCAAACACGATCAGCCGATAAGACGACACGCTGTGGTTTGACTGTCCAGACTTGCCCAGAGAAGCAGTAACCTCTCTTTTTGTGCAGGTGGTGCGGGCAACTGCAATGAATCCCGCGAGTCGGCGAGGACACGGTGCTATGGTGATTGACATCAAGAAAAGCGCCAACAAGGGTGGTGTTGCCAGTATCTATGAGGGAAAGCTGTTTTTGGTGGGATTGGAAGGTTCAGAGCAAGTTGCCTTGATAGGCAGTGACGGAATGTTGCGGCAGGAAACGAAGCACATTAACGAGAGCCTGTTGGGGCTTATCAGGTCGATTTGGTGCTGCAGTGACCCAAAGTGTGCGATCAAGTTGTCCGTTATTGGTGAGATTGATTGGTCAAGTCTCGTGCAAAGGCAAAATTTTGTTCATGTGGCAAAACAAGCCACATGGCCAGGGCTGGCAAAAGAGTCATTTGGCAGGGAAGCTGTTTGGAAGGGGTGACATTTTTCGAGCACAGCAGAGACACATCTTTGCCTGCTTGTGACACAACAGCCTGCTGTCACTTCCGCACTCCTCGCAGCCTCTGAGATTAGCATGCGACAGAAACATTAAAGCATGGGCGTGATGCCCCACAAGAACAAAGGAAGATCTGCACAGCAATGGCTTAGTTTGGGCGTAACAGCTTGGAAGGCACGCTGATCATTGCAGCTCAGTCATAAGTGCACGTAACTGAGAAGGGAAACCAGCGTCTAGAATGAACTGCTTTTTCAGGTGGCAAACGATGATTGACCCCGCAAGAATGCTGAATGCAAGTGGAATCATTAGGGACAGGGGGGCTGCCCCCTTCTTCTTTGTCGCACCTCCATGGTACTGCGGTGCGGCTCACCTCTAAAACAGTGCGGTGTTGCACGTGGCAGCCGCAGCAGCACAGATAACAAGTTCCTTGAATCGGTAGTTGCACAGGGAAGTGATGCAATTTTGCAGACAATGATGGCATTCAACTCCAAAAAACCCACGATGGTCGAACACCTGTGGCAATAAGGTAGGCAAAATGCGAAGGGTGCTGAAAAAGCACAGTCTCGCGTATGACGTGATGAAAGAAACAACAGGTCGGTATGACCTCTTTTTCTCGTCTTTCACGCCTTGTCACTTCTTGCTCCGAATCGCTGAAGCGTTTGGAATCTCTGCATCCATTCCTAATTAAGTGCCTCACGGAAAACAATGCATGTTTTCAACCCCCATGCCCCTGCGGGCCTCTGGCAGGGGCATCGAGAGGGGGTTGGAGGTGTTGGCACTGGGTGAAAAATGTTATGAGGGCATGGGGGCAGTCGAAAAGGGGGTTTGAGGTGTTGGCACTGGGTGAGGTGTGTTTTGAGGGCACGGGGGCAGTTGAAAAGGGGGTTTGAGGTGTTGGCACTGGGTGAAATGTGTTTTGCGGGCATGGGGGCAGTTGCAAAGGGGGTTCAAGGTGTTGGCGCCAGGTGAATTGTCGTTTGAGGGCATGGGGGGAGTTGCCAAGGGGGGTGGAGGTGTTGGCACTGGGTGAAATGTGTTTTGAGGGCAGGGGGGCAGTTGAAAAGGGGTTTTTCTTACCAGTTCAGCCCGAGACTGTATACCGAATGATCCATTTGCTCTTTTGTGTATGTACAGCTTATATATGTGGTGTTGGTCTGTATACTGCCAGCTCGAGACCCAGCACTGTCTACTATCTTGTGCGTGTACTGCCTTCACTAGGCTCGCTACGCAGGTCCTGCACCAAAGCAATGGCCCTAGCCCCCTCCGTGGTGTGTGACTGCTATTTGTGGTCACTCCTCTTAATTAAATTCTTCCCGTGCACTGAAAGATGAAGAAACAATTTATGGGCTTTTGGATAGCTAGTTGGCTTTTTTCCCTTAGGCTTTTTAAGTCTTTTTGCTTAGGCAACGGGGGTTTGAGGTGTTGGCACTGGTTGAAATGTGTCTTGACGGCATGGGGGCAGTTGAAAAGGGGTTTTTCTTTTATACCAATTCAGTCCAAGACTGTTGTATAATACAATTCATCAACCAGCCAAACTGAATGATCCTTGCTCGTTTTTGTATGTACAGGTTATATATGTGGTGTTGGTCTGTATGCTGCCAGCTCGTGACCCAGCGCTGTCTACAATCATGTGCGTATTCTGCCTTCCCTGGCTTCGCTACGCTAGTCCTGCACCAAAGCAGTGGACCTAGCCTCTCCGTGGTGTGTGATTGCTATTCATGGTCCTTCCTCTGAATTAAATTCTTCCAGTGCACTCAAGAATGAAGAAAGAATTTATTGGCTTATGGATAGCTAGTTGGCCTTTTTCCGGTAGGCTATTTCACTTTTTCCGCTTTGGCCGTTGAGCCTTTGGCTTGACCTCTTTGGCCTTGGCCTATATGGCCGTGCCTTATTGGCCTTGGCCTATTTGGTCGTGCCTAATTGGCCTGGGCCTGTGCTGTAGTGTCTCTTTGCCTACCCGATCAATTGCCTGCTTGCCATCCATTACCCAGTCATTACCCTGCTTTTCCCTTGCACAATGAGATGAAGAAAAAGCATCAGAATACAAAGAGGAAACTCACTCAAGGCAGCAATCAGTTCACACCAAACCGGAGAGCTTGTAGCACATCGCCACTGAAGCCACCATGACACAGTCACTCTGGAAGGCACAAAGGTCTCAGGTGTCCTCTCAGACTAACACCACAATATATAGATTCATACTACTTGCTTACATTCAGCATCCTGTCACTGAGCAAGGCTTTTGGATGCCCCATGGTGCAACTAACAATAACACTAGCACTACAAGTTGCACCACAGTTTACTGTACATTACATCACTAAAGTTTGCTCTGGTCTAGTATAGACAACTATCACTCAAGTCCGCTATCATCTGCCTCATAAAAGGTAATCAAGTAACTGATCCTGACAAAAAAAATTTCTGGATTCCATCAGAACCAGAACCACCACCTCTCACAACGGGAGATCACCACCCACCTCCCAGACAGACCAGGTTTTTCCTTAGTCGTCGTGCTTACATGCTGGCAGCTCAGCACAATCAATAGTCTTGTGCTTGTACCATCCCATCTCCAATGGGGATGGGCACATCTGTTAAAAACTCCTATCAGATGTTCACCAACTTCCGGAGAGACGTAGGCATAAATCCGTCAATCACAGCTGCATCAACTGGTCATTCAAAAAAAAAAGCGTAGACGTCCACTTAAAAGCAGTTGTCCATAGAACCGGAAAGTGCACTCCAACCAGAGGTAGTCGTGCGCCAGTTCGAGTAGAGTCAGCGAAATTCAGACGCACGTCTGTTTGATGATCATGATGCCAAAGAAAAAAGGAAACCCACTGATCATGTCAGCAACAGGATTGTCACCCGACATCAGGCGAATGAGCAGTACATCATCAACTGGTCATCCAAAACAAGAGTAGACGTCCACTTAAACCCAATTGTCCATAGAACCAGAAAGTGCACTCCAACCAGAGGTAGTCGTGCGCCAGTTAGGGTATAGTCGGCAAAATCCAAACGCACGTCTATTTGATGATCATGATCCCAAAGAAATTCAGAAACCCACTGATCGTGTCGGCAACAGGATTGTCACCCAACATCAGGCGAATAAGCAATAGGTCATCAACTGGTCATCCAAAAAAAGCGTAGACGTCCAATTAAACCCAGTTGTCCATAGAACCGGAAAGTGCACTCCAACCAGAGGTAGTCCTCCGCCAGTTAGGGCGTAGTCGGCAAAATTCAGGCGCACGTCGGTTTGATGATCATGATCCTGAGGAAAATAAGTAACCCACTGATCGTGTCGGCAAAAGGACTGTCACTCAACATCTGCAGAGACCGAGAAACACGAAGCAGACTAATGGTTGCACCACACCAGGCAATATCCCAGCTGAAGCCGGCACCTGATAAACACCGTCGCCGCAGTCAAATGTACAGCGGAGGCCGGATCACCACAAAAAACGGCTCCCGCAGATGTAGAGATGAAGTAAATTCCCAATAGACATCATTTGCCTGGCAGGCGATGGCTGCAGGGCGCACAATAACAAAAGGGTGGTGAGAACTCAATTAACGAGTCACTGGCTGCATACACACAGAACAGCAAAGCCATTAAGACAGAGATTGAAACAAACATCAAAAAGTAAATTCTCTGGTAACACCCAAGTTTTGGTTTTTGCCGTACACACATACTCCACCAGGAGGGCAACATGCTACTGCACGCATTTTCCAACAACCTAGACTTCTAAGAAACGTTTGAATACACGAAGGTTGTTCGAGATACATTGCTAACAAAGCGTCAATAAATTTATCCAGCTCGGACAAGTTCATGTCATGGGGCAAATGAGCTGCACATAAGATCATAGTTATGCCATGGTCATATGGTTCAAAACGCACAAATACAAAACTTTTCCCCATCCATGTTCCAGCAAATGACTTCGGCAGCAACTCGCAACCTAAAGGCTTAAAGCGCTCACCAGAAACTATCTGAGTCAAACCACTACGATAGCACACATATGCCGTATGGAGAGAAGAACTTGTGATAGCCGACTGGTGACCTCTTATCAAACCTGGTGACATTTTGTAATGGCCACCACTAACAGACGTCATGGTAACCTGGCTAGTCACCGTCCGATGAAACACCCATTTACCATCACCAGCATACTCCACACCATGCTTCGAACAATCATACCAAAGCTGCAGAGCCTTCAAACAGCCTGGAGAAGACGTACAACGGGCCGTAAACACAGAACTCTTTGGCGCGTCACCGACATCAAATATCCTATTCTGCGCCTCGGACATGGCCGTCAACTTTTGTTTCAGAACGGAAATTGCATAACTCAGCCGACGCACCTTCTTTTTCAACTGAGATTTCGAAAATCGCTGCTAAATCTGATCTGCAAAAATTTCCGCGTCAGGCATTGGAATTAGAGTCAAAAAAACCAGAAAAGATTCGACAACCAGATAAACGTGGAATTCAGACAAATTTGCTGTTGACCGATTGATTTTTCAATGGCAATTCAAAAGCAGACGTCAAATCCGCAAAGCCGAAAATTCGCGAACGGGCGCTAGTTAGTTGAAAAGTGGGTCTCAGGTGTTGGCACTGGGTGAAATGTGTTTTGTGGGCATGGGGGCAGTTGAAAAGGGGATTTGGGGTGTTGGCACTGGGTGAAATGTGTTTTGCGGGCATGGGGGCAGTTGAAAAGGGGGTTTGAGGTGTTGGCACTGGGTGAAATGTGTTTTGGGGGTATGGAGGGAGTTTCAAAGGGGGCTTGAGGTGTTGGCACTGGGTGAAATGTGTTTTGAGGGCATGAGGGGAGTTTCAAAGGGGGTTTGAGGGGTTGGCATTGGGTGAAATGTGTTTTCAGGGCATGGGGGCAGTGGAAAAGGGGGTTTCAGATGTTGGCACTGGGTGAAACGTGTTTTGAGGGCATGGGGGCAGTTGCAAAGGGGGTTTGAGGTGTTGGTACTGGGTGAAATGTGTTTTGAGGGCATGGGCGCAGTTGCAGGGGGGGTTTCAGATGTTGGCACTGGGTAAAATGTGTTTTGAGGGCATGGGGGCAGTTGCAAAGGGGCTTTAAGGTGTTGGCACTGTGTGAAATTTGTTTTGAGGGCATGGTACAGTTGAAAAGGGGGTTGGAGGTGTTGGCACTGGGTAAAATGTGTTTTGTGGTCATGGGAACAGTTGAAAAGGGGGTTTGAGGTGATGTCACTGGATGAAATGTGTTTGGAGGGTATGGGGGCAGTTGCAAAGGGGGCTTGTGGTGTTGGCACTGGGTGAAATGTGTTTTCAGCGCATGGGAGCAGTTGAAAAGGCAGTTTGAGGTATTGGTACTGGGTGAAATGTGTTCCGAGGGCATGGGGGCAGTTGCAAAGCTGGCTCGAGGTGTTGGCACTGGGTGAAATGTGTTTTGAGGGCATTCGGGGAGTCGAAAAGCAGGTTTGAGATGTTGGCACTGGATGAAACGTGTTTTGAGGGCATGAGGGCAGTTGAAAAGGGGGTTTGAGGTATTGGCACTGGGTTAAATGTGTTTTGAAGGCATGGGGGCAGTTGAAAAGGGGGTTGGAGGTGTTGGCACTGGGTGAAATGTGATTTGAGGGCACGGGGGCAGTTGAAAAGGGGGTCGGAGGTGTTGGCACTGGGTAAAATGTGTTTTGCGGGCACGGGGGCAGTAGCAAAGGGGGTTTCAGGTGTTGGCACTGGTTGAAATGTGTTTTGAGGGCATGGGGGCAGTTGAAAAGGGGGTTGGAGGTGTTGGCACTGGGTAAAATGTGTTTTGCGGGCACCGGGGCAGTTGCAAAGGGGGTTTCAGGTGTTGGCACTGGGTGAAATGTGTTTTCAGGGCATGGGAGCAGTTGAAAATGGGGTTCGAGGTGTTGGCACTGCGTTAAATGTGTTTTGCGGGCATGGGAGCAGATGCAAAGTGGGTTGCAGGTGTTGGCACTGGGTGAAATGTGTTTTGCGGGCATGGGAGCAGCTGCAAAGGGATTCGAGGGTGTTGGCACTGGTGAAATGTGTTTTGAGGGCATGGAGGGAGTTGAAAAGGGGACTTGAGGTGTTGGCGCACTGTGAAATGTTTTTTGTGGGCATGGCGGGAGTTGAAAAGAGGTTTTTTTACGGACCAATTCAGTCCGAGACTGTTTTATCATATAACACTGGGCACCCAATCGGTGCCAGTAGCGGATATACTGTTCTATGTCCCCATTACCTTCGCGAATGGATTCTCTTGATGTTTAGTCTCTGTTTGGTAGCTATCCACCTATGTGAGACCTGAGCTCATTGAGAATCTGTTTGCCTATCCCTGTTATGGGCCCCTTTGTTACCCTGTCTGCTTGTGTGGGGCTCTGTGTGATACCCTGAATGTCTTGTATTATCTGGATCCTCCTATGTGCCCTTGCGGCTGCTGTGGGGCATCCTGATTATCTCCAGATGATCTGGGCATTCCTGTTTGCCCCCACTGGTTGACAGTGGTTCATTGGGTTGCCCTGACATTGGGAAATTTCCGGTCGCAGTTGTCCTAACTGCCCAAAATGACAAGGAGCCACACTGAATACAATCCACCATGAAGACCAAAGCTGAGCATTAAGTACAGCACTGTATCAGGCACTTAGGCAACCCAAAGGAACAACTCATAAGTAAGCGGTCACCACATGTTAGCTTACAAGCAACAATACGGAGCGCCTCTCATTACTGATCGAATTGTGTGGTGTTATATTGAGGCTCCTGATTAGCAAAAGTCATTTGAAACCCCATAATTAACTCACCTCTGTGATCAGAATTCGGAGTGCTCGCGTAATTTTTTTTTTAGCCAAAACCAGTTCACATGGGTTCTGGAATGTGGGGATCATCCACTTTCCCTGTTCCCGAAGCGACATTTTTATTTGGACGGCTGAACCCAAAGTGCTATGCACCACCCTTGAGCTGATAATCCTGCAGCTTAGACTGAACAAATTATTCCCACAATGGCACAAGCCTTACAATGAAGTCTCCCCCCGCAAGAAGGCCGGGTTGAAAAAGACACAAATATGCAGTGGCACAGTTGTGCAGACCGGCTGTTCAAGAACTATCACATGCATCATCTGGGCCATGTGTACATATGGATACTGACTACAAGGGGGTTGGAAAGGGGCTTGAGGTATTGGCACTGGGTGAAATGTGTTTTGTGGGCATGGGGTCAGTTGAAAAGGGGTTTTTCTTTTAAATCCAAATCAGTCGGAGACTGTTTTATAATACAACACTAGTATCTCAACGAGACGTAGTCGCGGATTGTTAGCTACCCGTATGGGTTAGTTCCTCTTGGCTGGCGTTCGACGACTTTCCTTGGCCCCTTGCTTTGAGATGGACCTGTTTGGGGAACCCTCATTGGTCCTATGCTTTGGCGGGAGCCTATGTTGTTGTCTTACACTTGCTAAGCCCTGTATCTAATCTGCTTATTGACTGGAACTTTTATGGGGAGACTACCGTGGACACAGCCTATGGTGTCTCTCCTTTTTGTTCGAATCCTTGCGGATTAGTGTCCAGGGTTCCTACTGGTACTGCTAACCAAAAAGAGGTCTGACTGCTACAGAAAAACAACACAGATAACATCACAACGAAGGAGACCTCTTACTGTACGTACCCCTGCAGGGCACAAGATCCAGGGGTGGTCTTACAGTAGCCAGTACCCTCGGAGCGTCCCACCTAAGCAGTTTTAATACACACTCTCTGTACAATGTACAGGGAGCTCCAATTTGAAGGACTCAGTACGTCGACCTAACCCCTGACGCACAACGGCTCCGGTCTCTGCCTCAGCAGTGGCATCAGCCCAACAAAGGGTGGCTTACCTCCCATTCCACAGAGCATACACTTTCACTCACACTACCTAAATTTACTGGCCACAGTCAAGCCCCTAAAGGTATATAAGCAGCTATAGTAACTACCAAGACTGGCACATCTGACAAACAAGACCACTGAGAAAGTTCAGACAAAAGAAACCAAAGAAGGGAGAGCAAGAACGCGGATGTAACATGCTTTGCCAACCGATGAAAGCAGACATGCCTGCTGCACCACATATGCGCCACATATG
The DNA here is from genome assembly GCA_964036045.1 of Eutreptiella sp. 'Long Island Sound 2002'. NCBI lineage: Eukaryota > Euglenozoa > Euglenophyceae > Eutreptiales > Eutreptiaceae > Eutreptiella > Eutreptiella sp. 'Long Island Sound 2002'. Next base: position 102,836,267 of record OZ038379.1, on the reverse strand, counting down.
CGATGCAGTCCAAGAGCTAGGTCAAAGTGGAGGACTGGCCCTTGTTGCCATGCGAATGCAAATCAGCTGTTTCGGCCAGAGCTTGCCGCATCAATCAGCCCACTGATGCTACAAACGGTTGCAACGTCGTAGCTTCAACTTCAACCTGCGGCTTTCACCAAATATATGCAGCTCTAGAACAGATGTCGCCCAAGTCGGGTATAGAGCTGATCAAATGACATGGCAGAGCGAATTCTTGCAACCGATTCTCCATCCCGAAAATTGGCATTGCTTCAGATCTTGCAGACACAACACTTTCATCAAAGAAAGAAATAGTTCACAAAGAAGTACCCGACAGGTAAAGATTGCCAGAGCGCCAAGCCAATCAGTGCATGCCGCAACCATCAGCTCGCAAATGCTACGAAGGTTGCCACGTCGTCTCAACTTCGACTTCGGCACTCCACAGCTGATCAATCGCAGTCCAGAAGTAGCTCCAAGGACTCCAGCGGGCACGGCAGCTTAAAGATGAACACTTCAGCATCAGCACATAAATTCACCAGAAGGAGAATTGTTAAAGAAGGTCCCTACCAGGACCGGCCCCCGCTGTGCCCCTTCCGCCTGTAACCCCTGCCGATTTGCTCCTGATCAACGATTGCATTGCTCAAAATCCAAGGTTCCAAATCCAAAAATATAGAAAATAAAATCCTCCTTCAACCCTGAATGGCAACCAGATCCCACAAATACAGCAATAACCCAATTCACAATCCAAATCAGGCTGCGGGCTTCCGTTCAGCACACCGGTATTCCCACGGTGGCGGGCATGTACAAGAATTGCACCAAGGAAGAAAGCCCTGAAATTGGCATATGAACACAAATAAAGCAAAGTTGGGGAAAGATGGAAACTTACTCAATCACAGCCATAGACCCCTCATTCCCTGGACTCAAGACCTTCCCTTGACTCACCAACATGATGCCCTGAACCCAGTCCAATAAGATGGTTAAATGCCATGTATCAAAAATCAATACATAAACCCCAAAAATGTGTTCACTCCCAAGCCTCTAAATCCTAGCCCAAAAGGGGAGGTGGCGTGTCATGGCCTAGAGTGGCACTCAGGGCCACGCCCTACCCTGACATAACCTTGGTTGGACTTGGAGTCGAATGGGCTTGGAGAACTGCCCCATGAAGATGACCTCACAACATGGCAAAGTCAGGCAAATCACACCATTATGCCCAAAAATCAATTATATACTCAAAAATACATATGGCAAATGTTCATATGCTCCATGCATGTGTCAAACCGGAAAGTAATATACAAGGGTGATATAGACCAAAGGTCCATGCCCAAGAATATCCCATCATTGGCTCCGAAACTCCTCCTGTTATGTACATGGCATGCTTCACAAGTCAGCTCATGAGTTTGAGACCTAATTTTGTGAGGCCTCGTGTGCCAAGCCAAAGTGACCACATGATCCGGCATATGGTGAGGTACAACACCGAAGCATATGCCAACATATAAGCAACATACAATAGTTCACGGATCTCTAGACACTTTGCTGTTAGCCGACCAGTTGAGCACATAAAACACAAAAATGAGCATAAAATGAGGTCAAAAACATGAAAATATGTCCAAATACAAAGTTGGCATGATACTATATCTCTATGCTCACCCATGATATCCGCTCATGGTTCAATACACAAATGATTGGAACCATTTGCGAACAATTCCGCCACTTGGATCCCCAATCGGACGCATGGAGATACCTTCCCCACTCGTATCTACATGCCCCATGAAAATGGGAGTGCACTCATGGATCTCTTTGCCAAACATACCATGAGCAATACATATGCGGTAGACTTGGTCTAGCGCTTGGAATTCCACAATTGAGATATGGGCAAAACCCTTGTCACGTATGGCTCCCCATCTCTTCGGCCACACGAAGATATATAACATGGGCGTGAGCATATCAAGACATATACCATGCATAAAAAACATACCCTCAAAAGTGGCTCCCACCATGATATGCCATGTCCCTCCATGGTCATAACTTCACGTTAAAAATGCGTAGGAACCCAAGGAAAGTTGCTATGCAACCCCAACGCTCATGCGGCACACTCAAAAGTCGCATGAAAATATTGGGTTGCACGGTCCAAGAGTTATATATCACTTTATACCCTCTTGACCCTTTTCCCTTGCTACACCAGGCATGTGTGCGCACCAAAGGCGTTTGATGCTTCCTAAATTAACTTGAGACTAAGGCGCTTGCAACCCAACCTTCCTTATTCTCTTTCCTCACACTCGCGCGTAGATATGGCCCTTCAAAGTGGTCCCACGATTCACTTTTGTTTCCCTTATATCTCCAAGTCAAATGGGTGGCAAGTATAAGGGAATCCTGATTCGGGCACAGGGAAAAGCGTATGACCATTCGAAGAAGACAAAATCAAGTGCGGCGATGTTGAAGTCGAAAATCCGATTTCGACATCGCGAAAAATTCAGAATAAAATTTCGAGTGCTGCTTTAGAAAATTGCGGAAGCAACGAACCCTTTGCTGATGAAATCTGACCCTTCAACGGAGTATCCGCCAAAATATCTGGAAATAACAGTTAACCAATCAGTTAACGCAAAATCGCGAGCCAACTGACGGTCGCCGATACATTGACCATCAGAACGAAAGGCTGAAAAATTACGGAAACATCATGATAATAAAACCCTGTTGATTCCTGATATTCCAATATATAAATCTCCGCTGGCGGCGCCTCGGTACTGAATATGGCCGCTCATAGCCGGAATGGCCAAACCTATCACACTATCACATCGGGTTAGGTCAGCTGGATGGGAGAGTATGATATCAGCCAATGGCGGCTTGCCGGCACATATATACACACCCCAAGTGACCCCAAGATGGCCACGGGGGTCCGAACCGGCTTCACCCCCCTTCTCAGAGCGTTGTTACCGCTCGGAAGTCATTGAAGAGAGGACGGGAGGACCCCAATGGGCTGCAACCCCCCCCTCCATGTCCCAAGGACACATGGAGGCCCCACACACGTCGTAGGCGTCCCCCATGCCCCATGGGAGGGGTGAGGACACTGAAAATCGGTGCCCTACGCCATATCCGGTCTCCTCTTGATCTACAACATGGACCAAGGGGATCAAAGATAGAGAAACGTTGTCGGTCGACCTAAATAAGTATACCACAATGAAATATATATGTGGAGATCGAGTGAAGGGGGTATATGGCCGATTAAGGCCGAAAAATCCCCGGATGAACGCCCTCACTTGTCTCCCCATTCACAGAAACAAACAAAATGCCAAGGGGGATCCATTACGGTGCTACAGCAGCAACCAAATGGACCAATACGTCCTTGACATCCAAAGAAATATTCTTTTTTTTTAGGTAGTCCATCCAGACCGTGGTGTACCTCGGCACAAAACTGCTCGGAGGTTCCCACGAGTCGCTGGATGCGGCGAATCCCTTCCAACAGACCTTATAAAGCCTACCCCCAGGCGTCCCCGGGTCCGGCTTGTCCGGCAGGATCTTCTCAGCGGTGAAGTCGTCGTCCTCACCCTCGTCGTCCGAGTCCACATCGCCGGCCGTGAACTCGAAGGTGACGGGACGTCCGCTGGGGTCTGGTGCTCGGGGACGAAGCAGGGTATGGTCGCGGTCCAGGATCTTGTTATCCCCCACACGAACCGCATACACATCCTGCCCGACCTTCCGCACGATTACCCCCGGCACATACCAAGATGCCTGCCGATGCCTGGACAGGACATCCTTGTGGTGCCGCTCCACCCACACGGTGTCTTGGAGAGCATACTTCTGGACTTTTCCCTGCTTGAAGTACTTGGCCCTCTTGTCATGGTCGTCCTGTAGTGCCTTGCACACCTTGGCCGCCGTGTCGTCCGCCTCAGCCATCATGGCATTCGCATCCCGGGCCACTTTGCCATGGTTCATCCACGGGAGAGTGTTTGACACTCGATCCCGTAGGAACAGGATGCGATGGGGCGACAGCCCAGTGGGTCCCGGAAGGTCGTGATACGCCTGGAGCACCCTCCACAGCGAGTTATACCAATTCCGGCCCGGTTCGTCAATGTGCAGCTGGCGGAACATCTCGAAAATCTGCCTCCCGGCCACCTCAGCACGGCCATTCGACCGGCTGTGGTACGCCACGGTCTTGGCGTGCCGAATACCCATGTGCTTGCACATCGTCTTGAACCACGTCCCCACAAACTGACTGCCCCGATCGCTGCAGATGACAGCCGGGACATCAAAAATCGTCAGCCAATGCCTGATCATGGCATTAGCGACGGTCTTGGCCTGCAGCCCCACTCCATGCTTGTCCTTCTTGTCCTTCTTCTTGGACTTCTTGCCAGGGACCGCCACGATATATCCACTGTGCCTATCCACCGCCAGGATGACACAGTCGTAGGTCTCTCCTTCCACGGTGACCTCAGGCATGGCGAATACATCCATGGCCACGGACCGCATAGGGGCCTCCGGTATAGCCGTATACACCGGGTTGCCCGCTGTGGAGTGGTTAGGGCTCTTCGTGGCCCGACACACGGCACAGTCGCTGCAGTACCTATCCAGGATGGCGTAGTACCCCGGAGGGAACTTGAAACGCCACTCCAGGTCCTGCTGCATCTTGTCTCGGCCAGGGTGCATGAGCTGGGCGTTGTGCCAATGGTCAATGAGCTCCTCCACTCGGTTCTCGGGCACCAGCAGCTTGTCCTTGAGGAACAACTTGTCGCCATCCTCGGTCAAGCCCTCGGGCCATTCGTCGTCCGACGGGGCGCTCACGGCATTCCAATACTTGCTCCAGTGCTCGGATGCCGCGTAGTCATCCGACCAGTCCTCTGTGAGCACCGACCTGACTAGCTCTACAGGGGCCACCATCCATTGCTCGAGGGTTTCCTCTCGAATAGCTTGGACGCGGGCACCCCGGAACTTGGCCAGGTCCGTACGGTTCGCCATCACCACAAAGCACTTGACCCCCTCTTGCTCCATGACCTTCTCCATCTCGATGATGCGCTTGGCCTCCTCGGTCTCCTCGGCGTCGCCATGGCTGGATATGTCCATCCACGCCTTGCCCGCGGGGTAGGCCCAGCGACTGAGGCAATCTGCCACAGTGTTGTCCTTCCCCGGGACGTACACGACGCTGAGGTCGAACTTGGCGAACGTCTCGTGCCATCAGGCCCTCCTAGCCGCTGGTCCTGAGGGGGTGTCGACATGCTCCTTGTGCCAGCTCTGTAGGGACTGGTGGTCCCTGCAAACCACCACCGGCTGCAGTCCGATGTGGCCAGACCACTTCCTGAGCGCACATACAATGGCGTATGTCTCCTTCTCCCTCGCGGTCCATGTTCGGCTTCGGCCCTCGGCCAGGATCCTGCTCCAAAACGCCACGGGCACATGAGTCCCGTCGTCCCGGACTTGCTCAAGGACTGCCCCCACGGCATAGTCCGAGGCATCTGTCCGTAGCACGAATCCCTTGTCCGGGTCCACCAGGAACAGCCCCAACTGCCCCAGGAGTCGCTTCTTCAGGCTGTTGAACGCATCTTGGGCCTCAGGGGTCCAGGCAAGCTTCTTCTTGCTCCCCTTCTGGCCATCGAACTTCCCCACCTGCAGCATCTTGTGCAGCGGCCCCGAGAGTTCTGCATACATCCGGACGTAGCCCGAATAGTAATTGCAGAACCCCATGAAGGACCGGAGTTCGCTGATGGTCTGGGGCTTCTCCCAGTGGTGCAGGGACGCCAGCTTCCCAGGCATGGGACGGCGTTGCCCGTGACCAACCACGTGACCCGCGAACTCCACTTCCTTCACGAAGAGTGATGCTTTGGTGGGCTTGCACACCATGTTGTGCTTGTCCAACTCGCTGAGCACTCGGCGCAGATCCTTCTCATGCGCGTCGATGAGCTCGTCCTCAGTCATGTTCTCCGTGCCTGACCCGATGATGATGTCATCCACGAAGGGATCGGCACAGTCCCGGACAGGACCGAGTAGGTCCTCCATCATGCGCTGGAAAGCGGCGTTGCCATTCTTGGCACCCATAGGCACCACTTTCCACTGCATGGGCCCCAGCGGCGTCGACATCGCTGTGCAGGGCCTGGAGTCCGGGTGTAGCGGCATCTGGTGGTAACCGTGTTTCATGTCCAACACCGTGAAAATCCGCTTTTTCTGTTGCTTCTGGAGGATGGAGTCGATCAGGGGAAGCGAGTACGAGTCGTGCTCGGTCTGCTCGTTCAAACCTCTGTAATCCACCACCAACCTCCACTCGCCCTTCTCCTTCTTGGGCACGATGAAGGCTGGGCTGGCCCACTCACTGTCGGAGGGTTCGATCCATCCCCGCTCAATGAACTCGGCCAACAGCTTCTTCATGGCCTCCGCCCGATCGCCCTGAAGTTGGTACTCCCGATGACGATAGATCTTCGGGTTCGGCTTCAGCTTGATCTTCGCTGTACCAAACCTCCCACGATCTGGAGGGTTCTTGTTGGCGACGCCACTGAATAGCCGCGGATAGGCCTTGATCAGCCTCTCCTTCAGCTCGGCGACCTTCGGGTTCTCCTGGGCCTCTTCAGCCGCTTGCTTCGGTATAGACACAACCGAACGCAGTGCGGTATAGGCCTCTTCTGGGTCCGATTCCGACTTCTCCTCGTCCGATATGCCGTCTTCAGCGTCGTGGGGAGCTCTTCCCACCGATAATCTTCGGAAATTTGCGGCCTCGGGCTGGTGGCTGTCACTATCGGCACCCATTCTCAGAAAATCCCATGTTGGTGGGTCCGGCCCAACCGGACCATCGTATTGGTCCGCGATGTGATCCATGACCCTCGCCACGAACTCGTCCTTCTCGTACTTGCCGGTGACCAACATCTTGTCATCCCACCAATGCGGAGATGTGACCATGGCCCGCCTCTTCTTGGCTGCCACACGGTCGTGCATCCCCATCTGCATGTAGTTGACGACGTGGTCGATCTCGGCGTGGGACAGGACGTCAATACCATCAATAGGCTGATCCGTCCCCTCCTTGGGCTCAAACATGACCTTCATGGGCACCGCCTCCACCCTACGGATGAGTGCTTCATCACCCGTGGGTTGGGCTTGCGCCCCATCCACCAGGAAAGCCTTGGTACCCCACGCTTGACCCAGGGGGGGGCATTGATACACCCTTGGCGTCGATGAACAACTCCTCCTCTGGCCCGAATGACATCTCGTTCAGGGTGATGGAGTCCAGCGTCGACTTGAGACCCTCCAGCGGACAGGGGTGGATCCTATGCCGGTTATGACCAGGATCCCCTTCGCCCTATCCGCGATGATCTTCTCCACCGTACGTCTGGTATTCTCCAGGGAGCGATGCCAATACATGGATCCCCACTCCTTCAAACCCCAATGCCTATGCCAGGCTGAGTCTCCTCGATGCCAATGCCTCCTACACTTCCGCAGAAGCGGGGCATCCCGGGAAGCGAAGACGTCCGTCTCGGGCGCTTCAGCTCCCAGCGTCTGGATCATCCTGTCATACGCCTGTGGCGCCATTCCATACTCCGTGAGCTGAACTCCGCGGTCTCCTCTGGACTTGGCACCCACAGCTTGCACCGCTCGGACGATCCGATCCTCTTCCTCAGCATTCCATTGGGATGATCCGCATGCATAGTCCGTGGACAGCCATGTTAGGCATTCATCATCCTCCCGGACCAGCGTTGCACGATGGGGAAGGGCTCCAATGGCGTTTGCCACCATGAAGTCATACCCCATGATCATATCCCAATCGGTAATGTCGGCCACTGTAAGTGCGGCTAACCCCCATCTGCTCAGATTTTCACAGATCTGCCCCAGATTGGCTACATTTTGGTCATTTTCTCTGCTTCGGCGGAATCGCCGCCCCGCAGCTCAGTCTCAGGATCAGACCTATATATTTCTGATGTGCCGGATCTGATTCCGCGGTCCATTCATCGTAAATCCGTCGCGTTCCGATCATTTACCTGGAATCGCCAATTGCCGCTGATGCGCGCCCGTAGCCAAATCAGCCAAATATTTTTTCACAATCGGATTTATATAAATCTTTTCAGACAGATATGGACACTCAGATGTACTTAGGATAATCCGCATCAATTTTCTTCATAGACTGGGATTTTTTGCCAGATAACAATCAGCATGGATCTTGCTTCCGTTGTTGCCGCTCTCGCCTCCGTTGGTGTCCGTGTATCTGGTTCTGCCCCGAACAGCAGCGTTCAGGTCGACTTCTCGCGTGCCTGCCCCCCCGGTCTTGCCGGCCCTGAGCCCTCCGGCACCATCAACGACCTAGGGCAGCACTTTCATGGTAGCAGAGGGTACCTGAATGTTGCTTCACAGCCCTTCAGTCCACAGCCCGCTCCCCAGTACGGCCCCGTAGACCCCGCCGCTTCTGGAGAAGTAACGATTACGCTGCCATGGTGCTGCGCGAAGGAGGCCTTGAGAGGAATGCCTTGCGCAAGCCCAAGCTGCCCAAGAAGGGCGCACATCAGCAGCTGTGGAGACCCAGATTACCAGTATGATCCCAGTCGAAATTGGCCATCGAGCAGCTGGAATCCGCCGGCCTACGACGATGGCAACGCTCCGGTGGAGCTTACGGACCTGCCAGGTACCAACCTTCCTTACGGAGGTCCAACATTTGAGGCCATTGACGCCGATCTGAACGACATTGAGATGGGTGGTCCAGGTGAGGTACCTAGCTATAATCGACCAGCCTCTTGGGCACACTGGGGCAACCATTTGTCCCCAGAAGTGACCTGTAACCTTGAGGCCCTTGAGGCCCTTTGTCTCTTAGCCACGTCTAAGCTGATCGAACAAGAAAGAATCGCCTCTGATTTTTTAACGGAATATTTTTTCCTCCTTCAGGACGAAATTAATACCAGGATGTGGTGGCGTTCTCAAGAAGATGACTCTTTTGCCATTTTTTTGCAGATCTGGGAGGCAAGCCCCTTCCTGAAGGAGAAGGGCTGCGCACCTGTTCCCGGGCCCTCCGCCCCTCATCCCCCTGTTTCCATCCGCGACGATCTAGCCGCCGCGGTTGAGGAGGGAATTTTAGAGGCGGCCAGGCAGGCAAGCCTGGAAATCAGGGCTGAAGGAGCTCCCCAAGTGGACTCCTGGCTGCGGATCACCGAGATCAGCGGTCCAACAGCCTGCTCAGGCCCTTCAGGACACGGTTTGTACTGTCCTGCCGACTGCTCCTGCAGATTCCAGCGAGATGCGGAGCTCCAATTGCTCAAAGATCAAATGCACCTCATCATTCAAACGCTGGGAATAAAAGATCTTTTCAAAACGCACATGCGGTCTGAGGGCGCCTCATCGGTGGAACAAGCAACAGAGCCATCGGAGGAGGCGACAGAAATTTTTTCAATTGCTCCTTCGGTGGACTCCAGGACCTCCGATGCAAGGATCAGCAGGACCAAGCTAAAGGAAAGGGTTAAAATCTCTCGTTCTGAGAGTAGGACGGCGAAGGCTAGGACTGAGGCTCAGAATGCCAAGCGAACTGCCTCCCGTACTGCCCCTCCTGCTGCTGATTCCAATACCTTAGCCCAGCTGTTGCTCGCCCAGACCCTCGCCGGAGCTGGTGTGGCGAATGATGCCGCCAAGGTGTCTGCCATTACGGCCGGGGTTGGGCTGGATTCGCTTCTTAATCCTACTTCTTTGCGACTTCGTCAGGTTGCCAAGCAATCCGATGTATAATGGGAATCCCCGACGTTGGCCTCAGTTCCAACGGGAATTTAAACTGTGGGTTAAGACTCAAAAACTCCAAGATGATCAGTTCCTGATGGCCCTCTTGGATTGCCTTGAGGGAGCGCCGGCCAACCCTTGGCTCAGGACTTGGAGTGATCGTGAGGATACAAGTTCCCCCCTTACCTTTGATGAGGTGTGGGAACAGTTGGAGGTACGTGGATCCCGGCTGCCAGAGGACCACTACCACCAAATGTTGAAGAATTTTCCTTCATTCTCGCGACTAATCTTGCACGAAGTGCAAGACAAAAAACAGCGCTTCTGGAATTTAGTGACAGAAGCTGAACATTCAGGCCAAAAATTTTCTACAGCCGAGCTGAAAAGTCTGATTTTTGACAAGATCCCCTCAGAAACTGCCGCCACCCTTCGGAACAAACAGTCCGAAGAAAAGCTCAAGACCTGGTGGGCGGAGGTGGAAGGCTTCGATGCCTCCGCCAATAAATTTTCAGTTCGGGAAGCACTTCAAAAGTGTTCCCCCACGTCGTTTTCCAAGGTGAAATTCACTGAAAACAGGTGGAAAATCAAGTTTCATGAACATGAGGATCGGGACTTGTTTGTCCAAGTCCTCAACAGGGGAGTCAGCTTCCATGGCCATCGCCTGAAGGCCAAAAACTGGGTGTTTTCGTACACCCCGAAGGAACTCTGGGAGGAGGTTGAGCGGCTCGCCGACGCCGCCAATCAGAATTTCCATGAGGGTCTTGGGGGAAACAAGAATACCCAGCAAAACACCCAAAATGGGGCCCAAAAGGGCAACAAAAAGGTGAATGACACCCGGAATGTTCAGCAGCACTGTAGCATCTGCCTTCTTTTAGGTTCTACGAACCGAGCTAAGACGCATTCTACTGATAATCACCGATGGTCTCCTTACGATCACAAGGTGATTGGTGAAAATATCAGTAATTCGCAGAATTCAGACAGGAATGACAGACAGGTGCACGGTGGGAAGGCTGGAAAAGGGAATCCGACCCCCTCCGGTGGAAACAAAAATCCTGGAGGCCCTGGCGGGTCCCAAGGCACAGGAAATATGACTCCATCCGGCTCCGGTGGGCAGCCGAACGGCCAGAAAAATCCCAATAGCAACGCCGGAGGCCCAAATCGAAATCCAGGCCAAACCCCTCAATCCGGTACAAACAAGGGAAATGCTCCAGGATTCCAGGGTAAAGGTAAGAGAAATCCTTCGGGAACCCCTTTCTCTGGTAAGGGCAGAGGGCGTGGCGAAGGTGGAGGTCCATCATCCGGCGGCCGTGGCCGTGGACGTGGAAAGGGCAACCATCGTGTGGATCAGGTCTCAGGTGCAGATCAGGTGTCCGATGCGGATCGAGATTATATGGAAAATGCCTTGAATCCAGCAGATGATCCGCTCCAAGATGAGTGGGTCGACGAATCAGGGTGTGTCCATAATGTTAACACAGCAACTGGAGGTCAGAACGCCTAGGGGAGCCACGAAAATCGCCCCTCCCCAGGCGATTTCAGGCATGATCCCCAGATTCCTTCTCGACCACTACTTGATGTAGGCTCGCTTGTCTCCTCTCCCCTGGATCCGGCAGCGGATCCTTCTGTTGTAGTGGACGAGGTTGGTGTACAGTCCAAGCACAGGGCCCGTCAGTTTGTCACAAAGCTGTGGGTCTCTGATTGCAAGGGCAATTTCCACCTCGCCACTTGTTTGTGTGACAATGGATCGGAGGTAAATCTCCAATCCACTTCCTTTTTGCCTGACGACTGCGTGTTTGATTCGCCTCATCCTGTTACCCTCGAGGGAGTTTCTGGACATTCTCTCGCAGGTGGGCAACGCGGTTGTTATATATCAACTCATTTGGTCGCTCAAGACCTTTGGGAAGAAGGTAATGTGGAGGAAGTTATCCTTAAGGATGACTACTTCTATCGTGCCGACATGAAGTATGACCTTTACTTGGGCCATCCTTGGCTTCGCAAGAACAGGGTGGCGCCCGTAGGTCGTCGGCGTTGTTTTTTGCTGGAGTCAGGTCCCTTGGAGCGTCCTGAATTTCGTTTTTTGCACGCAGGGTTTAAAAGTGCAGAAGAATTTTTGAAGCAAAGGGTTACACCAAAGTTTGGCGAAGATGTCACCATTGCAGAGGTGAATGGGAGTGCCGATTACTCCCGAGAGTTAGAATGTCTTCGTAGGGACTCCCAGCCACGACGCCCTTCGCGCTGGCACTCTTCATCCTACAGAGTTGTCGACAAATGGCGCGATACAATTTGTGAATATTTTTATGAACACCATTTCTTTTTGGCCACAGTATGATGCCCTTGCTAACCGCGAGAACAAGCGCTTTGACAAGCACTTTCGCGACGCTTGGACCCATAAATGGGACAAGAAGTTATGGATTAACCCTCCGTTTCACTTAATCCAGCAAGTCATCCACAAAATCAAGCAAGATAAAACCCAGGCGATTTTAGTTGTGCCCTTGTGGGACGACAAGCCTTGGTTTCAGGAATTGCAAGACATTTGTGTAGATTACATCGAACTTCCCAGGAAGATTAAGCTGTATGCCAGGGACGACACAGGTCCCCTGCCACAGCGGCCCTGGAGTTCGCTTGCATTCCTGGTGGATGGAAAGCTTTCTGACTCTGATTCTGCTGATTCTAGTACTGATTCCTGTGTTGGGTCTGAATCTGAGGTTGAGCGTGGTACTGATGATGAATCTATTTTTTCTGATTTTTGTCCGTCAGATGCCCAAGGTGATCCAACGTCAAATGGATCCGCCTCGTCTCCCTCTTCCCCAATACGATCTACATCCAAAAGAATCTACGGCGCACGGACGACAAAAAAATTTTCTTCGCGCCGCAAATTCAGAGTTTTTTATGAAAAACCCCGTGTGGAAGCTTTCATAGATCCTTTCGAGGAGCTGGATCACAAAGAGAATCTCTGGAATGTCGACACTCGACCCACCTATCTTCAAGAGGCAGTTGATACGGAACTTTTTAGGGACATCCGTAAGAAGATTCTTCCTGCCAAGGCCGAAGAAATCGCCAAGGTTTTTTCGACAGTAATTCCTGGCGATCAGGTGGACACTGAGTTGTGTTCCAAGAAAAGAGACAAGATTTTTGAGGAACGGAAGGACACAACCCTTTCGGGGAAGTTGATCAAAAACCCCCCTGTCCGTGGGCAGTTCGGTGAAGCCTTCATCGAGCTTCGTGAAGGTTACAAGGCGAAGAAACAGCGTCCTTATGAGAACCATGGACAGAAACATGAGATACTCAGAAAAATAATCGAGAGAAATCTCAGGGAATTTGGTTGGCTTGAGGGTTGTATGACCAGCGAGTGGTGCTGCGCACCCTTCACAGTCCCGAAGCCGCCGCCTGCAGACCAGAACACTATTGATGGTTGGCGAATGGTTGTTGATTTTCGCAACCTCAACGCCGAAACCAAGGCGGATTCACACCCCCTGCCCCTCATTGAGGAGGAAATCGCCAAGAGGGCAAGAGGTCGTTTGTTTTCTGTGCTGGATCTCCGTCACGGCTTTCACCAAATGCCGTTGAGGAAGGACAGCCGACCTCTCACCTGTATGTGCACGCCATGTGGCCCAGTCCAGTGGATCGTCATGCCCATGGGCCTGAAGAACGCCCCTTCGTTTTTTCAAAGAATGATGGAGGATGTGCTTTTTACAGCTCATCCTGAGCTTCGTGCCTTCGTGAGTGTGTACATAGATGACATAATCATCGCGACAGAGGGGGAGGGACTGACCGAAGCCGAGCTGGTGGCCCTACATGAAAAGCAGCTGAACCAGGTTTTGGACATTCTTGATGCCAATCAGCTGATTTGTGGGCCAAAGAAGGGAAAACTATTTTTAAAATCAGTCGAATTTTGTGGTTCTCTCCTTGAGAATGGCACCCGACGACCCAGTCCAGGGAAGCTCGTCGCTATTCAGAAGTGGAAGTGCCCTGAGACGATCACGGAATTGAGAGGATTCCTGGGTTGTTGCAATTTTTACCACACTTTTGTGCCGAATTATGCCAAATTTGCTGCCCCCCTCACTGAACTATTGAAGGTAGGGAGAGATGCGGGCAAGGCAGGTTCAAAGGTTCGTGTCAAGTGGACTGACGAGTGCGAGGAGGCCTTCCGTCACTTGAAGGCGGCCCTCTGCGAAGTCGCCACGTTGCATGTGCCGAAATTCGACCGACCCTTCTACATAAGAACCGACGCTTCTAGGTACGCGATCGGAGCTGTCCTTGAACAGGTTGATGAAGCCACCGGCGATCATTACCCTCTTGCATTTTGGTCTCGGAAGCTAGCCCCACGCCAAATGCAATGGTCGCCGCGTGAGCAAGAAACCTACGCCATAATCTGCGCTCTGAAGAAGTACCAATCGTGGGTTGGCACCAATCGAGTCGAGGTCCTGACGGATCATCGATCTCTGGAGTATTGGGCCACCGAACACATTGATACTGTCGCGAGCCCAGCTGGTCGACGGGCCAGATGGCATGAATTTCTCAGTTTGTTTGACCTCCATGTGTCGTATTTGCCTGGAAAACACAACACGGTAGCGGATGCTCTGAGCCGATGGGCTTACCCCGCTTCAGAGGGGCTGCAAAGTACCAACATCCATGGTACGGAGCAGGACCGCCACGTCGTAATCGAGTGGGATCAAGAGGAAAAAAAGCTCATTCGACGTGAATGCATGCAATGCACTGTTAAACAGCACGCATGCCCGTGTCACGACATCACGGCCTTCTCAGATCCGGCGCATGCCCATGAGATCGTCACCAAATCACTGAAAGTCGTGGAGAAAGTCACCGATCCCTCCTCAGGGAGTGTGAAACGGTTTGACTATACCCGACCTGTAAGTGGATTTCGGTTGATTCAGGGCATTAAGCGTCGAGATCCGGCCAAAACTCCACCCCTGCCGAAAGATTCCCTTATCATCCGTGACTGGACGTCCGATTATCTGCATGATTCCATGTTTAAAGAGGTCTTTGAGAATCTCAAATCCAAAGATGCTCACAAGGATGGAATTTATTCAGAATATTCGTTGGATGGGCGGAAGCTGTGGATGGAGGGTAAATTGTGCGTACCAGACGCCCTGGCCCCCCGAGTGTTAAACTGGTGGCACAAATGGGAGCCCCCCCACGCACATGGCCGTAGATTATGGTCGATGATTCAACATAGGTTGTTCGGCTCAAGGCTATATACTCATTGTATGAAAGTAGCCGCCGGATGTGCCCAATGTGCTGTCGCAACGCCACCCAGCGCGGAGAAGCACGGCCATCTGAGGCCACATCCTATTCCGGAGCGCCTCTTTAACAGAGTCACCAGTGATTTTTTCTATCTTGGTGAACTCGACGACGAAGAGTGCCATTGGACCAACAAAAAGGTCAATGGGGTGCTCCTTATTCAGTGCCGTCATTCCGGCTACATTCAGGTGTTGCCTTGTAACATCGAGTCGATGACTGGCAAGGCTGCCGCCAAATGGTGCGCGCAGACCTGGATGGGAGGTTGGGACGTCCCATCCGAGGTGGTTACGGACTCAGGCAAAGAGTACACCTCCGAATGGTGGAGAGAATTATGTGCTCGCCTTGGAATCCACCACCTGAGATGCGAGATCCACTCACATCGAGCGCTGCCTGGCGAAAGAGCCGGCCGCTCTATAATAAATATGCTTCGTAAGGAGCTCGCCAGTGAGAAAGACTTCCATTGGCTTGAAGTTCTGTTCGCATTGCTTTGCCGCTACCACAACACGCCATTGTATCATGGCCTTTCTCCAAATGAAATTGTCTTTGGACGAAAGAAGTGTTGGTGGAACATGCCGTTGAATAATCCTCACCCTTGTAAAGATGCTTCGTTGTTTTTGGACGAAATCCAACGAGCAGAAAAAAATGTCTCGAAATTAATCGATAAGCATCAAGCTGACTGGCTTTGGGTCCAGAATCAAGGCCGAAAAAACCCCCACAATTTTGAAGTCGATGATCGAGTTTGGCTTCGAAAATCCGAAACCACCCTGGACGGAGATGATAAGCTTCTTCCCTTGTGGGAGGGGCCATTCGCTGTTACAGCGCGTCTAGGTGAGAACAGGTGGAGAATTCGTGTGGATGTCAGCAGGGAAATTGAAGTTTCGGGCGATCGCCTCAAGAGAGAGATCCCCTCCCCCAAGGATCGGGTTAAACCCCTTTTTTGGACTTCGAAATTTTTGTCCGATCGGGTCATCGAAGGGGGGAAGTACGAACTCAAGAGGATTTTAGAAGCAAGACGTGACGAAAAGGGCGAATGGGAATTTCTATGTGAGTGGAGGGGCTTTGATTCCAGTCAGAACAACTGGGAACCAGCCCATTCTTTTGTCCATGGGTACACCAAGGGGTTCATCGACTTCCTCAAGAAGCACCCCGAAATTGGCGTACTCCTGACAGAATGTTTGTCGAAACCCGACAGACAGGTGGAGAGCGACGGAAAAAGACCTGTGGTGAATCGAGATCCAGCCTTTTACGGCCCTCAGCAGCCACATTCCAGGGCTGATCCGTGGATCCCTCCTCCTGCGGTCAGGCCAGCCCAGGAGCCAAATGAGGACCAAGCTTCGAGTTCGGCCGCTGATTTGCAGCGCCCAAGCCGTACGAGGGCTCCACCAGACAGGTTGGTGGTCACATGTATTCGTGCTTGGCCGAATTGAGGGAGATCCGTCGTGACTTGAGTCGCCGACGCCATAATCTGGGTAACAGTCGTCTAGTCCAGGGCGTCATGGCAGTCGTCGCTAGGGCTCAAGGGTGTAGGTTCGAAACCCTTGCATGTCCAACTCCTAGAAAAGCTCCAGCCTCGCCCCGTCGACCACTTATTCCAATGTGAGTGTTCTGATGACTTGAAAAAACCACATTCTGCTCAATCCACTGTTCATTCTTCCTGATTACGACATGATGTGGAGAAATGCGAATGTTTGATAATTTGACGTCAATCAACTTTTCTTTGGTCTCCGTTCGGCAGACAAGGCGTAGATACGCTGCCGAAAGCCACGGAGTGTGCTGCCGTGTCTAGAAAAAACCAAACTCAGGCTTAATTCAGGCAGATTCGGGGTAATCTTGTCTCTGTTGGTCTGTGCATCTTTGGAATTTGGCTACTCGTGCAGATGGAAGCAAATGTACATAGTAAAAACGCTGCGCAGCGACATTCACTCCTACAGGCACCCCCTGTAGTACTGGCTGCACTAGATGCGACGCCAGGAACACAGATCTTACCTTCATTTGCCGTGATGCTGAAGCCAAAGTCCAGATTCAGATCCAGATTCCTTGAATTTAACTTAAATTCCTCAGGTTTGTCCATCATTCTTGCACTGTTGCAGCAAAAACCCCGACGTCAATTGTTCAGACAACCTTCAAATAGGAGCTCTAGGGACTTCTAGAAGCAACCTCTGAAGTCCGTAAGCTTCGTCGTATTTTTGGCACACGCCAATGTGAGCTCAATCCGACCTGAAACTGTCGAAAATGGTGAATCCAAGTGTCTTGTGGGACTCAATCCAAAGATGGGCCTTGTCCAAGTCGATTGACAACGCCGCCACTGTAAATACAGGACTATTAAGTGTCTCTCAGTTATATACTGTCAGTAAAGCGCATTCAGCGAACCTTCGGCGCGTTACATGCCAAGGATCCAGGGTCATCATGTCCCATCATGATGCATCATCACATGATCCACATTTTCATGGAATCTGTTGGATGCTCGCGAACCAACGTGCCGGAAAGCACAATTGAGCTGAATAAACGACAATATATATTAACTCTAGTCTAAACACCTTCGTTACACCTTTGTTAGTAGTTTCAGTTCTTGACATTCCGCTTCATTTCGCCTTCATCTTAGGGAATTTGCTCAGAATTTGCTCATTTTAGGACATTTTAGGTTGATTTCCTTGTCATCTCCTCTCATTCAACGAAGTTAGGCAAGTTAGGCGAAGTTAGTTCGTTGACGCTGATGTTTTTCTGTTCACTTAGGACCTGCAGACTACATTTGTATTTGTTTTCCCTCTCTGTGATTGTTTCATCTCCTTCATCTCTGCTCAAATTGATTCTCAATCTTGCTGAATCTTGTGATCATCCACCAGATGCGCCAAATCTGACGCACATGCTGCACTTTTCAGAACGAGAAAAGCGGGAGTAACACGATGTAGAGTACGTGGAGGACACCGTAGCGTGCCCGCGACAGCTAAACTGTGCCAGAGCGCCGAGATGTCACTCCATTTTCTGATTCTCCCACTCAATCAACCAAAAATCTACCTCATTCTCAACCAGGGCATGGTTTGGTATCGATTCTCGATACGTTTACATGCTGTTTAGCCCTTAACCTAATGTTTTACTGCCCGGAGGACTGTTCGTCACTTCTCATTCTGTCTCATTTCAGGTTCATCCATCCTGATTCAGTGCCAATTCAGCCCAAATCAGGTCAGATCAAGCAGATCTCGCCCCCTCGAGGCTACATCTCTATTTTCTTCTGAGACTTACCCGCACTACGTTCTTCGTTGACGTAGAGACACACCCCAGTGTGTTTTTGGAGGGGGAGTGTAAGTGCGGCTAACCCCCATCTGCTCAGATTTTCACAGATCTGCCCCAGATTGGCTACATTTTGGTCATTTTCTCTGCTTCGGCGGAATCGCCGCCCCGCAGCTCAGTCTCAGGATCAGACCTATATATTTCTGATGTGCCGGATCTGATTCCGCGGTCCATTCATCGTAAATCCGTCGCGTTCCGATCATTTACCTGGAATCGCCAATTGCCGCTGATGCGCGCCCGTAGCCAAATCAGCCAAATATTTTTTCACAATCGGATTTATATAAATCTTTTCAGACAGATATGGACACTCAGATGTACTTAGGATAATCCGCATCAATTTTCTTCATAGACTGGGATTTTTTGCCGGATAACAATCAGCATGGATCTTGCTTCCGTTGTTGCCGCTCTCGCCTCCGTTGGTGTCCGTGTATCTGGTTCTGCCCCAAACAGCAGCGTTCAGGTCGACTCCTCGCGTGCCTGCCCCCCCGGTCTTGCCGGCCCTGAGCCCTCCGGCACCATCAACGACCTAGGGCAGCACTTTCAGCCACATAGAAGTTCCCGGATAGAGTGCTTCTCTTCGCCTGATCAGGGCGGTTCAAGCGCTCATGCTCCCAGAATTCAATACTGATAGTGGCCTCATGGGTGCCACCACCCATAATCTCACCGTTGGCGACCTTCAGGCGGACCGGTCTCCGGCTGAGCTGCAGGAATACCTCCTTGAACAACCCTCTCCGGACCAGGCTCACCTGGGCACCCGTATCCACCAGCACATCCACCACCTTCTCCTCTCGTCCGCACCGCACTCGCACTTTCAAGTGCAACTGCCGCTCGTCGCCATGAGGTGTATGGACGACTCTCACGGCATGCAACTCTAGCACGTCCGGATGCATCAGGACTTCAAGGGTATGGTCACGGATGGTGTAGATCTTGGGTTGGTCCTGCCCGTCCACGGGGCTCTCCGTGGTCGCTCCTTCCTTCTTGCCATGTCCCGTACCCACATGTACTTCCCTTGGCAGGGCGCTCCAGGGGTTGGGAGTGGCGAAACTCAGTGGTTTTGGCTCTTCCGGAGCCTTCTTTGGCACCCGATGTGCCTTCGCTTTCTCTGGGATTCCACTGATTTTCGGAGGAGAGACCTCCGAGGTCCCACTCCCGTGGGGGCTCCTCTAGACTTGGCTTCCCGCAGCCCCTTCCGGCTGCGATCCGCCAGGACTTTGTCCTCCACGTTGCTGGGCTTTGAGTTCCTCCAACGTCCTCAACATGTCCTCAGCAACTTCCTCGATCGACCTCACTCGTCGGTCTTGACCAGGTCCACCACCATAGCCTCTTCCTCCGCCTTTTCCTTGGCCTTTGCCTTGGCCTTTTCCCCCGTCTCCGCCCTTCGCCTTCCAATCGGAAATCCGCTGCTCCTTGGGCTTCTTCTCGGGGTGGGCTGCGAAGTAGGCCTTCTTGTCCGCCTCATACACCTTGCACTGACGGTGGTCGTGTGCATGGTTGTTTCCCTTGCCATAACAGACCCAGCACCCGTTGTGCTGAGACCTGTACTCCCGGAACGAGAGCGGCGGGTTCCCGATCCTCCTTGGCTCTTTGCCCCTTGGTCCCGCCCGGCTCCATCTGGACCGATCCTGCCCATTGTTCTTCACGTTGTGCGCCACAAACGCGAAGAAATGGGCCTCCTCGTGATCCTCCCGGGACCAGTGGTCTTGGCCACTTCCATTACCATCCTCCGCGGAGTTGGCCGTGTCCTCCTGGATCTCCCGATGATGGCGGTCTTCTCGTCGGCCTCGTTGTCCATGACCATGTCGATCCTGCACGTGGGCCTCGTTCTTCGCATTGAGCTTCAACTCCACCGTGATGTACTTCACGATCTCGTCAAGGCTCATGCGGGCGAAGATTACTTGCATCCTCAGCGGCTCCCCGCGCCTCCACTCCACGTTGTTGAGGCGCAGCAACCTTTGCCCCATGGAGTCTCCAAACACCTCCACGTACACGGCGTTCTTCAGTCCCAACATCCGGTTGGGTTCGCCCAGGTTCCTCCTGAAGAACTCCATGATACCCGCATGGGTATCCTCCGCAGCCATAATCCTCACCGCCACGTGCTTCTTCGCCCTCTTCTTCTCCTCGTCCTCCACTCTCCTCTTCCAGTGGCGGGGGAGGACGTCCTTCAGGAGGTGGCGGATCTCGCTGGCCTCGTTCCAATCCTCCACCAGCTTGAGGCATCTGCGGTACTTCCGCAGATACCGGTTCCACTCCCGGACCCGCAACTCACCGCGGTCCAGCGGCAGTGGAATGGACCACAGGTCCTCCAGCTTCTGATTCGGAGCGTCCACCGGCTCCTCATCCTTCAACCACTGGAGGCAGGTCTGCTCCGTCCGGATCCATCCTTCCCGGATCTGATCCCGCAGCTCCTCCTTCAGGTCCTGCGCCAAGCGGTGTGGGAATGTCCGGCATACCTACTTGTCCCGCGGCGCTCCCCGCATCTCGCCGACGACCTCCTCGGCGAAGTCCTCCCAGTTCAGGATGAAGTCATCCAGGTTGGAGGAGTTCCCGTCGTAATAGGGGATCTTGATTCCCCTGAGGTCGTCAATCCTGATGGCGTCTCCGACGTCTCCAGCCACCACTCCACCGAGACGGATACCACCTGTGGCCGGGGGGTTTGAGTACACTCCCCGTACATCCCTCTCCTCCATGGAGTGCGGTCCAGTTGGGCCTGAACCCATGGGGCTTGGAATGCGGGAAGGATTTGCTCCATCCGCCGTCCATATCCCCGTATTGGGGTCCTTCGCCCACAGGTTTCCGCCTGGATGACCTCGACCATGTCCGTCGGCGCTTCCCATGGTTCGCCCCTGCATGGTCTGGTTCTCGATCTTCTCTTCCGCATAAACCACCATATTCGTCGTGATCGGTACATCCTGGGCGGCATGGGACATCTGTACCGTCAGGCTCCTCGGGTCCGTGGTTACGTGCCTTTCCCGCATGGACCCAGCCGGTGCCGTGTGTTCCCCGAGCATTGTGGATTCGCTGAACATGGGAACAAACGGCAGCGCACCCGGGTCAACACGCGGAGGCGCGTATGGTGCCTCTGCAGGGCCGCCCATGGGTTTCTCCATGGCGCTCCTGAGGGTCTTAACCCGCTCCACCAGCTCCACCGCGGCCGGCTTTGCCGGGAGCTCCGGACCCGAGGCGAGGGGCTGTCGCTCCTCTAGCCTTTTCAGGCGTCCCGACATGTCCTCCACTAAGTGGAGGAGGCTGTCCACCACTTGCTGCTGCTTCTGCAGGGCCAGCTCCAGATTCTCCCGGTACCGGGCCTGATCCGCTCGCAGCTCCTCCATGTGGTTCTCCGCGGCCGACTGGTCGTCCAGGATCCCCGCGACGTCCTCCTCTAGAGCGTCCTTGGCGTTGTCCAGGCGGTCAAGATGATGCACGATGGCGTCCATCCCCATCTTCGGGTACTTGCCCATGAGGAAGGACACGTGCTCGCAGTGGCACGCAGCGTGCTTTCCGCCGGACTCAGCGCATCCCGCAGTTCCGGGTACCTCAGACTCATCACCCATAGGCGTATCGCCTATGGCGTCCGTCTCTGGTCCCGTGTGCCGGGGCACCGGTGCCGTCCGGGCCCTGGCTGGCCTCTCCAAGCCCTCGGCGTCGTGCTTCAGGGCGGGCTCCGGGGCCGTATGCGCCCTGGTGATCGGCGCGGGCGTCTCCGCCTCCGAAGGTGGCTCGTGGGCTGTCCGATAGCCCTCGAAGTGCCCCTCGGATTCCCACAGCCTGACCGGGCTGGGGTCCGTGTCCATAGCCCCGGCGTCCCTTGCCGCGGAGTTGGTTGACCCGCGCTTCCGGTAGCGCCGGGCCCGTCCTCCACTGCTGCCCGAATGGCAGGCCTCATCAGAGTCCTCTGCTGCGGAGCGGAGGTTGCATGCCTTTCGGCAGCGGCGCTCACACATGGAGACCAGGTCCTCCATGTCACGTCCTCCTCTTCCCGAGTGTCGTTCTTCTCTTCGGGCTTCAACTTCCGGAGTTCGCCATGCTCTTGAACGTCTCGGTCCTTCTATGGCTCCAATCTCCGGCGTGGTCTCCACCGAGTCCACGATACGCACCCGGGGCGTACTTGGGCAGGGCTCATAAGGGCCCAAGTCCCCGGGTTGACGGTTGGTAGGGGCAGCAGGTAAGCCTCTGCTACCATAAAGAAGGTCCCTACCAGGACCGGCCCCCGCTTTGCCCCTTCCGCCTGTAACCCCTGCCGATTTGCTCCTGATCAACGATTGCATTGCTCAAAATCCAAGGTTCCAAATCCAAAAATATAGAAAATAAAATCCTCCTTCAACCCTGAATGGCAACCAGATCCCACAAATACAGCAATAACCCAATTCACAATCCAAATCAGGCTGCGGGCTTCCGTTCAGCACACCGGTATTCCCACGGTGGCGGGCATGTACAAGAATTGCACCAAGGAAGAAAGCCCTGAAATTGGCATATGAACACAAATAAAGCAAAGTTGGGGAAAGAGGGAAGCTTACACAATCACAGCCATAGACCCCTCATTCCCTGGACTCAAGACCTTCCCTTGACTCACCAACATGATGCCCTGAACCCAGTCCAATAAGATGGTTAAATGCCATGTATCAAAAGTCAATACATAAACCCCAAAAATGTGTTCACTCCCAAGCCTCTAAATCCTAGCCCAATTGGGGAGGTGGCGTGTCATGGCCTAGAGTGGCACTCAGGACCACGCCCTACCCTGACATAACCTTGGTTGGACTTGGAGTCGAATGGGCTTGGAGAACTGCCCCATGAAGATGACCTCACAACATGGCAAAATCAGGCAAATCACACCACTATGCCCAAAAATCAATTATATACTCAAAAATGCATATGGCAAATGTTCATATGCTCCATGCATGTGTCAAACCGGAAAGTAATATACAAGGGTGATATAGACCAAAGGTCCATGCCCAAGAATATCTTATCATTGGCTCCGAAACTCCTCCGGTTATGTACATGGCATGCTTCACAAGTCAGCTCATGAGTTTGAGACCTAATTTTGTGAGGCCTCGTGTGCCAAGCCATATGGTGAGGTACAACACCGAAGCATATGCCAACATATAAGCAACATACCATAGTTCACGGATCTCTAGACACTTTGCTGTTAGCCGACCAGTTGAGCACATAAAACACAAAAATGAGCATAAAATGAGGTCAACAACATGAAAATATGTCCAAATACAAAGTTGTCATGATACTATATCTCTATGCTCACCCATGATATCCGCTCATGGTTCAATACACAAATGATTGGAACCATTTGCGAACAATTCCCCCACTTGGATCCCGAATCGGACGCATGGAGATACCTTCGCCACTCGTATCTACATGCCCCATGAAAATGGGAGTGCACTCATGGATCTCTTTGCCAAACATACCATGAGCAATACATATGCGGTAGACTTGGTCTAGCGCTTGGAATTCCACAATTGAGACATGGGCAAAACCCTTGTCACGTATGGCTCCTCATCTCTTCGGCCACACGAAGATATATAACATGGGCGTGAGCATATCAAGACATATACCATGCATATAAAACATACCCTCAAAAGTGGCTCCCACCATGATATGCCATGTCCCTCCATGGTCATAACTTCACGTTAAAAATGCGTAGGAACCCAAGGAAAGTTGCTATGCAACCCCAACGCTCATGCGGCACACTCGAAAGTCGCATGAAAATATTCGGTTGCACGGTCCAAGAGTTATATATCACTTTATACCCTCTTGACCTCTTTCCCTTGCTACACCGGGCATGTGTCCGCACCAAAGGCGTTTGATGCTCCCTCAATTAACTTGAGACTAAGGCGCTTGCAACCCAACCTTCCTTATTCTCTTTCCTCACACTCGCGCGTAGATATGGCCCTTCAAGGTGGTCCCACGATTCACTTTTGTTTCCCTTATATCTCCAAGTCAAATGGGTGGCAAGTATAGGGGAAACCTGATTCGGGCACAGGGAAAAGCGTATGACCATTCAAAGAAGACAAAATCAAGTGCGGCGATGTCGAAGTCGAAAATCCGATTTCGACATCGCGAAAAATTCAGAATAAAATTTCGAGTGCTTATTTAGAAAATTGCGGAAGCAACGAACCCTTTGCTGATGAAATCTGACCCTTCAACGGAGTATCCGCCAAAATATCTGGAAATAACAGTTAACCAATCGGTTAACGCAAAATCGCGAGCCAACTGACGGTCGCCGATACATTGACCATCAGAACGAAAGGCTGAAAAATTACGGAAACATCATGATAATAAAACCCTGTTGATTCCTGATATTCCGATATATAAATCTCCGCTGGCGGCGCCTCGGTACTGAATATGGCCGCTCATAGCCGGAATGGCCAAACCTATCACACTATCACATCGGGTTAGGTCAGCTGGATGGGAGAGTATGATATCAGCCAATGGCGGCTTGCCGGCACATAGATACACACCCCAAGTGACCCCAAGATGGCCACGGGGGTCCGAACCGGCTTCATTGTCAGCACTGCCCGGCAGTCATCCTGCAGGGCACACAGAAACAGACCCGATCACACAGAGCCAACAGCAGCAACAAATGACGTAAAATCCTTTACACCTCCTCAAACATTAAAAACTGGCTTTTCCAAGCGGAAGGGTCTTGTTTGTTCGCCAACCAACATTTTCAAAACCGTTGCACATTGCAATCGTCTACATAATTAAAGACAAACACCATATCATCGTCATTCAATACACTGGATAACTGTGAGTTATCTAAACACTTCAAATATTAAAATCTCTTAGACATCTTCTCACACCATGAATCCCAATCATCACAATCCAAATCATGATGACTTGAGCTGGAGGTATTTTCGAATCTCCGGAACTGTGTTCGTTATTTCCAGACCTGCGTTTTTCCCTTCTATGGGCGCTACCTTGATATGGGTTTGAGGTGTTGGCACTGGGTGAAATGTGTTTTGAGGGCATGGGGGCAGTTGTAAAGCGGGTTTGAGGTGTTGGCACAGTGTGAAATGTGTTTTGAGGCCATAGGATGGGTTGGAAAGGGGGTTTGAGATGTTGGCACTGGATGAAATGTGTTTTGAGGGCATGGGGGCAGTTGAAAAGGGTTTTTTTTTTTATACCAATCCAGTCGGAGACTGATGGATCATACAATTCATCACCCAGCCAAACTGAATGATCTTTGCTTGTTTTTGTATGTACAGCTTATGTATGTGGTGTTGGTCTGTATGCTGCCAGCTCCAGACCCAGCGCTGTCTACAATCATGTGCGTATTCTGCCTTCCCTGGCTTCGCTACGCTAGTCCTGCACCAAAGCAGTGGCCCTAGCCCCTTCGGTGGTGTGTGATTGCTATTGATGGTTCTTCCTCTTAATTAAATTCTTCCAGTGCACTCAAGGATGAAGAAGGATTTTATTGGCTTATGGATAGCTAGTTTGCGTTTTTCTTGTAGGCTATTTGACTCTTTCCGCTTTGGCCGTTTACCCTTTGGCTTGACCTCTTTGGCCTTGGCCTATATGGCCGTGCCTTATTGGTCTTGGCCTATTTGGTCGTGCCTATTTGGCCTGGGCCTGTGCTGAAGTGTCTGTTTGCCGACTCGATCAATTGCCTGCTTGCCATCCATTTGACGCACCCCAAAAGCGAAACAAAGTCATTACCCTGCTTTTTCGTTGCACAATGAGATGAAGAAAAAGCATCAGAATACAAAGAGGAAATTCACTCAAAGGGCAACCATTTCACACCCAACCAGAAAGCTTGTAGCGCATCACCACTGAAGCCACCAGAACACAGTCACTCTAGAATGCACAAAGGTCTCAGGTGTGCTCTCTGACCAACACTCTAATATATAGATTAATACTACTTGCTTACATTCAGCATCCTGTCACTGAGCAAGGCTATTGGATGCCCGATGGTGCAACTAACAATAACATAGGCACTACAAGTCGCACTACAGTTTACTGTACATTACATCGACTAAAGTGTGCTCTGGTCTAGTATAGAGAACTACCACTGGAGTCGACTATCTTCTCCCTCGCTAAAGATAATCAAGTACCTGATCCTGATGAAAGAAAATTTCTTGATTCCACCAGAAACAGAACAACCACCTCTCACAACGGGAGATCACCACCCACCTCCCAGAGAGACAAGGCTTTCCCTTAGTCGTCGTGTTTACATCCCGGCAGCTCAGCACAATCAATAGTCGTGTGCTTGTACCATCCAATCTCGAATGGGGATGGGCACAGCTGTTAAAAACTCCTATCAAAACCAGCAGTAGCTGGTGCATATGGCTTTGGGCGCATTCCACTGCAAACAACCAACAGTAACCCCTCAGACAAAAACACCGTTGTTTCAACGAATGCTGATGAACAGACAACGTCACGACGCCGGAGCAGTTCACTACAAAAAGCAAGTGAATTCCCCACGAATTCTTCCGGACCTGTGGACCCAAATCACTGAAAGCTGGAAGTTGGTGTAGTTTGATTCAGATTGAAGTAAATTGCATTTGCAGGGAGCAGACAGAAAGACTAGCCGCAACCATCCGACAACAACATGCTGCAAAAGTCAACCGTTCAGATGGAAAAGAAGATGGCAAAGCATTGCGGAAAATGAATTGATGTGGCTTACACCTCAACGCCCTCCATCATATATTCAACCACGTGATAGAGCTCCTTCAGGCGGTTGATGTTCACCTCAAAGGTGTCCAGAAACCATGGCTGCGAACGTCTAACAAAGTGCTCACCTTCTTCCGGAGAGGCGCAGGCATAAATCTAGCAATCACAGCTGCATCATCTGGTCATCCAACAAAAGCGTAGACGTCCACTTAAACCCAGTTTTCCATAGAACCGGAAGGTGCGGTCCAACCAGAGGTAGTTCTGCGCCAGCTGAGGTATAGTCAACAAAATTCAGACGCAGGTCTGTTTGATGATCATCATCCCAAAGAAAATAAGAAACCCACTGATTGTGTCGGCAACAGGATTGTCACCCAACGTCAGGCGAATAAGCAGTATGTCGGGCTGCATATACTTTGGGTGCGCAAATGAACCCCTAACAGGTGACAGCCACAAAGTTGCTGAAGAAATTCCGCAGTGCCCACGGCCAGAAATAACAACGTACTCGTAGATTTGCCGTCGCATGTAAGCAGCAGGCTCCATAAATACACGCACGGTACATCTTTCGCAGTGCCGCACCATCTCATGAACCCCTTCAAATTACACACCAGGCATTATTCCTCAAAAGCTCCGCACTCACCAACCAATACACATCATTTGCCCGGCAGGCATTGGCTGCAGGGCACAAAAACGCAGAACGGTATTGAGAACACAACTGATGCAGTCACTGGCTGCATCAGCCATTAAGACAGACATTGCACCAAACAAACAGACAGCATCAAAGAGTGAATTTTTTGGTTACACCCACATTTTGCTTTTTACCATACACACATACTCCACCAGGAGGGCAGCATCCTACCGCACGCATCTTCCGACAACGTAAACCTCTAAAAAATATTTGAATACTCGAAGGGTGTCCAAGATACATCGCCAACAAAGCATCATTGAATTCGTCAAGTTCAGACAAGTTCACTGCCTGGGGCAATTGAGCAGCACATAAAATAACAGTCATACCGTTGTTCCCAAATGGTTGAAAGCGCACAAAAACAAAACTTTTACCCTTCAATATTCCAGCAAGTGGCTTCGGCGGCAGAGCGCAGCCTAGAGGCTTAGGACACTCACCGGAAACTAGCCTAGTTGAACCACCACGATAACTCACAAATGCCAAATGAGGAGAACAACCCGCAGAAACCGTCTGTTGACCCATTCTCAAACCTGAGAATTGGTAGTGGTCACCACTAATGTACGCTGTCACAATCTCGCTAAGGTAAGCTGAGCAGTTAACTCCCGACATTCGGTGCTGAATATTTTGACATGGATGGATGCCAACAGAGATTTGAAGTTTAAGATACTCAATTTAGATGTGGAACTAGAATTCTAAGTCCCAGATGCGTTATTAACCTTACTGCTGCAGCTGCAGCCAAGCTGACAAAATGCCGCAAAAGCGGTGTCGCAGCCGCCAGACCTTATTATTCCCGCCCGGTAATTACTTAATTAGGCAAAATTGTTAAAGAAATAACATTGAAACGCAGTGTTTTTTAAACCATTTTGGTTAGTTTTATGATTAAATGCCTCATGCCGCGTTGTCCGCTGCGTGCAGCACCGCAAACTGCCATGGACGGCCATATTCCTATTTTGCGCAGGGGGTGCTGTCTGTTGGCCTATGCGCAACCAACGTAGATGCAAGAAAACAGCCCGCAGAAATATCAAACGGTGGTGCACCAACAACAAAGCGACGCGTAAGCACAAGGAACCGAGCCGTAAGGGTACAGGAAGAGGTGGTCAGGCAAGCGCGCAGCAAGATGTTTCGCGAGTGCAAAGGTGTAGCAGGTAAGGACAGGCACACAGAGCCCGTTGGAAGACACCGTACCCCAAGTGCATCTGCCGGTCGTGCGTCGTAACCCAAGTGCATCTACCTGTCACTCTGATGAGGTGGATGATCGTCATCGCCATATGCAGGTTCCGCGCGAAGGGCTGACGACGCACCTCATGCAGCAGCCACGCGGGGTCGCCGCTACACCTATGCTGCTTATCCTCTGCCAAACAACCCAAGTTTTGCGATGCAAGCAGTGGCCGAGGTGGTTAGTGGACACGCAAGCTTGGGTTCGTGTGCACGCCGCTATCCTGTCAGTGACAAGACGATCGGAAAGGGTGTCCGCAACTGCATCAGTGGAGGAGTGGTGCAGCTTGAGCGAAGGGGACCAGAACCTGCGGTTGATGATGAGAAGATCGCAGCCTGGTTGGGAGCACAGTGCAAGGCCACTCTCTCTCCCTACAAGTATGTAGATGTGACTAGACTTGCAGTGTTTAGCCGAAGATGCTTCCCCATCACAGCAATGCCACGTGTACTGTCTTCTCTACAGAGCAGAGGTTGTAGAAGAGGCGGTCAAGATGGCTCTGGAGCACCGAGTCAACGGACACCCACCAAAAATAACGTGTGGTAACAAGTGGTTCAGACTGTGGAATAAGCGCCATCCGGAATACGCGTCCCGCACACCGCAGCTGGTGGAGTCCGACCGTGCAGACCCGCGCCTGACAAGAGCAGAATGGAAACAATTTTTCTTCGAAGCGGTCAGCCCTGTATACAATGAATTTGGGTTCGATGAGTCGCGCATTTACAACCTTGATGAGTCGGGGTTCTTCCGCCAGTTCATCACAGACTCTGGGGCCCGGAAGGTCATCACCAAGCGTGGGTGCAACGATGTGTATCGCCGGCGCGGCTATGGACGCCAACACATTACGGGGATCTCTTGCATACGTGCTGATGGAATGGGAACTGTGCTATTGAAGTTGTTTTTCCTAACCAAGAAGGTGAAGGGTGACTGGTCTCGACACGCTTCTACGCCAGTGGTGTTGCTAGGAAACAGGACAGGGTGGAGCACAGCGGCTGACTTCCAGGTTTACTTGGAAAGAGTGTTCCAGCACTATACCGGATGTTCGGACACGGAGGATGGACGGGCTGTTCTGCTGGTTGACGGCTCAAAGAAGCATCTGACTGCGGAAGTGTTGGCTGCAGCAAAACAACTTCGAGTCCTCCTGATCTGCTTCCCATCGCACTCAACCGACGTTGTGCAACCTCCCGATGTCAGCATTTTCACACCGCTGAAGCGCAAAATCCGCAGGGGCCAGGATCGCTGGTTTCCGTTTGCATCAGGGACGGTCACTGACTCACAGCCGGTTTGTCGCGCTTCACACTAGTGCTTCGGGGAGTGTAGCCCGAACTACTCAAGTGAAGCAGTCCTTTCGTGTCACTGGACTATTCCCACTGTCCTTCGATGAGTTCATGGAACATGCAGCAGTTCCTCGAATCGGAGATGATGTGCCTGCTCCGAACATTGGAACTGAGCCCCCCGACGAGGCTGTTGCAAACACATCAGGCAACAACGACCCCCATCCACAGATGGCTGATGCCTCCTCACAAGTTTGCTCACACGCCATCAACAGCGCCATGCGCGACGACCCGACTTTGATGAAGTTTTGTGGCTTTGTCACCAGTGAGGATTATATTAGGGCGTGCACTGCGGCAAATTCTACACGGGCTTCAGTGGCACAGCCCTCAGCAGAACAACGTCCCAGAAGAGCAGCACAGCGTTCCGCTTCTACTGGGACCTCGTGGTCAGAAGGCAGAGCTGTTGCTGGAGACGATGACGATCCAGCACACCCGTGTCCTGCAGTGCCTTCCACAAGTACGCGGTTGCGACGAGGTCGATTTGTGGTCAACCACAAGGACCGCCGCAACATGCAAAACCAGACTCGCCCCGAACGGGCAGCCACACGGCTGCAGCGGGAGAGTGACTCTGACTCCGATAGCAAAGCACCAGCCGCCAATTGCATCTGCTCAGATTTCTGATCGGATTACGAAGAGCAGCTTTTTCTAAGCGCCGCCTCTGGACTGTCGGATTCATGACTGTGTTTCTGTTTGCTGTCAGGTGGACACTTGAATTACACCCCATTCTCGGATCCATAGATTTGCGATGCTTAGAGCCATGCAAAACAGGTGTGCATGGCCGCTGATATGATGTGCAGCGGATTCTGACGTGTATTATTTACTATATTTTTTGAAGCGTTTTTGCGCCCTGAGGTAATCAGAGCAGGAGCAGGAGCAGTTGGTCCCACCCAGTGGCAGTGGCAGCACAGTGTCACTTGTGAGCGTCTGCAGACATTGGGGTGTGGACAGGGGAGTGGCACAGTGTCAGCACAGTGTCATTTGTGAACGTTTGCAGACATTGAGGTGGGGACTGGGGCAGGACTCAGACCAGACCACCCCGGAGGACTGGGAACACTTCAAGAAATGCCCCCTCCATGCAGGCAGGGACACGCTAGTAGGCTGGTCCCCGGCAGAAACCCTACAACAACACGAAGGCTGGCCAACCCACAGCCACGCACACCAGGCCACCGAACACCTCTTCCGGGATCCCCTGGTCAAAGAAGCCACCATGAGAGGGGCGGTGACACAGGCCCTGCACCGGCACCTCATCAAACACACGGAGAGCCCCATGGAGGCAGCAGCGCACCTCCAGCTAGAGGCAGTCCGCAGAGCAGCGGCCCAAATGGTACACTGCAAACACCTCCTGTTAACACATGCGGAGCAACTCACCGACCCAACCGCCAGGGAACACATGCAGCGTCTCATCCATTACCATGCCGTGCATGACCCAGACGTCCACTAACCCGCTCCGCGCCCGCACACACCCCCCATCTCCATCCGCAGGCCACCAAGACCCACCACCACTCCACCACTCTCCCACCCCACCACTCCACCACTCCACCACTCCACCACTCCACCACTCCAACACTCCACAACTCCACCACTCCACCACTCCACCACTCCACCACTCCATCACTCCACCACTCCACCACTCCACCACACCACCACTCCACCACTCCACCACTCCACCACACCACCACTCCACCACTCCACCACTCCACCACTCCACCACTCCACCACTCCACCACTCCACCACTCCACTACTCCACCACTCCACCACTCCACCACTCCACCACTCCGCCACTCCACCACTCCACCGCTTCACCACTCCACCACTCCACCACTCCACCACTCCACCACTCCACCACTCAACCACTCCGGAGAGACCGAAAGAGCGGACTAACACAGACGGAGACTCGAATGCAAATGCCAGGGGCGCCACGAGGACGAGAAGGCGGCGGCAGGAAAAAGCAGGAGGGCAGACAAGGAGTGCAAGCGCTAGTACAAGCGAGGATGAGGGAGGGGGATAGGAAGCAAGCGAGGAGCACACAGTGAGCACGCACACCGGTGAACAGGAGCCAGGAGGCCCAGGACGCCGCACATACAACACCGCACACAAAGCGTGCACACCGGTGAACAGATGCCAAGGGGCCCAGGACACCGTCCACACGACACAGCGCACTGAGGCAGGCACATCGGTGAACAGGAGCCAAGCGGCCCAGGACACCGCGCACGCAACAACACACAACGAGCGTGCACACCGGAGAACAGGGACCAAGCGGCCCAGGACACAGCACCCGCAACACCACACACAGAGCGAGCACGCCGGAGAGCAGGAGCCAGGAGGCCCAGAAAACGGTGCACGCAACACCACACACAGGGCGTGCACAGCGGTGAACAGGAGCCAGGAGGCCCAGGACGCCGTACACGCAACACCACACACGGAGTGAGCACACTGATGAACAGGAGCCAGGGGGCCCAAGACACCGAACACGCAACAGGCCGGGGCCGCGGCACTGGGGAAGGGGGCGGGAAGGGAGCGACCTGTGCTAGGCGCACGAAACGGTCCCCGGATGGATGAGGATCCAGAGGGCCCGCGCCACAGGATTGCTGGCCGCCCGGTAGGGTATAAACACGGGATGAGGGATGGGATGGGGCCGCAAGACAGCCCAGGGGATTAGGCCGGGAAGGGAGCGACCCGTGCTAAGCGCACGAAGCGGTCCACGGAAGGAAGAGGCCCCAGTGGGCCTGCGCCACAGGGTAGCAGGCGACCCAGTGGAGTATAAACACGGGATGAAGGGACAAGGGGACGGGGCGGGGAAGGGCATGTGGCTAGGGCCGCACAACGGCCCGACGGGGTAAGGAGTCCACGGGACGCAGGGAACGGGCCGGTGCCGGGATGAGGCAAAGGGGAATGGGACATGGGAAGGGCAGGGAGGCGGAGAGCGCCAAGCAACCGTCCCATGGGATTGGGAAACCGGTCGCCATGGAGTGGTGAACCATGGGCCAACCATGGGGAGCCTGGCCACGGGAAGTCGGGAAAATGCCCTGAACTCCGGGACGGCCGTGAGGTGTCCGCAGGGGTGAGGGTTGACCTTGAGATCCCCGGGTCAATGGCCTGAGTACACGTAGGTTCAAGCGTGAGCGGGACCAGGGGGAACGTGGGAAGGGTTGCCCCCTGGCCTCCAGCCATGGATGGACGACAACCAAGTGCATCCGAGAGCTGAGTGGGTACTCCAGCCCGTGAGGGATGGGGAGTGGTGGAATGTGGTTGACAGAGAGAAATGCTCCGCTGTCGGCGAGGGCTATCCACAGGAAACCCGCCTGCAGGCGCCCAATAGGCTGTGCTAGGGGGGGAAGGCCGGGGGATCCTTCGAAGGGTGACCGGAAGGAGCTGAAACCGTGAGGGCAGCGACTGAAGGGAGCCTACCACCGGTCATGCCCCAAGGGAACCTGGTTGAAGTTCTCCGCCGTGAGGTGAGACAGGGGTCGCCAGGGGAACTGATGGTGGAGAGCACTCCTTCTCGCCAGAGGCGGCCACCATGTAAAACAAACAAGGAGATGTCAGATGAGGCTGCGGACGCGGCCGCCCTTACTTACTTACTTACTGTGAACGTTTGCAGACATTGAGGTGGGGACTGGGGCAGGACTCAGACCACACCAGCCCCGAGGACTGGGAACACTTCAAGAAATGCCCCCTCCATGCAGGCAGGGACACGCTAGGGGGCTGGTCCCCGGCAGAAACCCTACAACAACACGAAGGCTGGTCAACCCACAGCCACGCACACCAGGCCACCGAACACCTCTTCCGGGATCCCCTGGTCAAAGAAGCCACCATGAGAGGGGCGGTGACACAGGCCCTGCACCGGCACCTCATCAAACACACGGAGAGCCCCATGGAGGCAGCAGCGCACCTCCAGCTAGAGGCAGTCGGCAGAACAGCGGCCCAAATGGTACACCGCAAACACCTCCTGTTAACACATGCGGAGCAACTCACCGACCTGACCGCCAGGGAACACATGCAGCGTCTCATCCATTACCATGCCATGCATGACCCAGACGTCCACTAACCCGCTCCGCGCCCCGCACATGCCCCCCATCTCCATCCGCAGGCCGCCAAGACACCACCACAGCGCCCCAAAGCCCATCTCTCACCCAAGAAGCCGTCCGGCACCGCCCGACCCGGCCGAGCCCAACCAGGACCAGCCATACGTCGACGTAGACGCACAAGACCCCGGTAACCCACCCAGCCCATCCCCCCCAGACCCGGGGCACCCCCCCCTGACACCAGCCACCATCCGCGACCCCGACCTCCTCCGAGCAACCCTCCAAGGCAGGGCCCTGACCAGCCCCCTGGGCTGGTACCGCCTACAAGAGGACTTGACCAAGCTCACCGTCAAAGCCCTCCGGGACCTGACCACCCCAGGCAACGGCCTCCACGAGGCCATCGTAGACCTCGTACTCTGGCGAGCCCGCAAACACACCAAGGGCCAGCACGTCTGGATCCCCCCCATAGAGTGGGGCCAGGCCCTGACGCACGACACCGACATCAACGTCACACGTCGCGGGACGATACGCCTACGACGGGCCCCAGCGGAGAGGGACCACCCAGCGGACCCGAATCACCCGGAGCAGTGGGAACAGGCCACCGCATTAACCCGCGACACCGCCCTCCGCGCCGCCGGCCTCCGCACCCCAGACGATGACCTCCCTCCCCCACCTACAGACACTGACCACCCCCCGCCGGAGGTCTGGTGTACAGTCCTCGAGCGCGGCCACTACTACGTAGTAGCCGCTACGGCTACATCCCCCGGCCCGCAATGGCTCGTCAAAGGGACAGACACCATGCTCGCCCCAGGGGCCGCCCCACCAGGGGCAGTAGGGGACCCCACCACCCCACACAGGGTCCTCAGCGGCGTCATCCAGCCGGGGAACAAGCCCCCAGCCCGCGCCCTGGCCCAAATCACCTCAGGGAAGGCGGGCTACCACCTGGGACTGGCCATGCTCTGCCTGACCCACTGGATCCAGCCCCACTGGCCACCCACAGGGACCGTGCCCTGGATTTGGGCCATCCTGACCGCCCACACACAAATCGAGGCGGGGCCGGACACGCGGCCAAACCCCCCCCCAGGCCGCAGAACTCCCTAACCTGCGGGTACCGAGCCATCCACAGGGTCCTCAGCCGCGTGGGTCTACGCCCAGAGCTAGCATACCCCCTTCCCACCACTGACCAAGAGGTCCACCAGATACGCAAGCTCATCTGCGAAATCCTTGCCGCGGCAGCAGAAGAAGGCAAGCTTCTCCTCCAAACCGCCGGTCCTACAACTGACCACGCAAGCGCGCCGCTGCGAGCAGACACATACACTGACACAGCACGCCCCACCGCGCAATCCCCGCCCATGCCCCTCCCCTCTCGCTGCTCACCCGGGGACCCACACATGCCCACCATCGCGCACACTCCCGGGCCCCGCGACACGGGCTTCCCCCGACGGCCCGAACGCCAGCACTCGACCGCCACAGACCCACCCACCGTCCAGCCCTCAGCACCCCCCACACTCGACAACCCGCACACACCCACCAAGGGGAGCCCCGCACCCCGCGGCACGCCCACCCCAGCCAGTGGCCCGCAGACGCCCCCCGCGCACACCCGAGAAGACCCAGACCTACCCCCCCCGGCCCCCGAATGCAGCCCAAGCGAACTGTTCCCCCCCGCGGAGGCGAACCCACACAACCTCACACATTGCAGGACCCCGGCCCAGCCAAGCCCGGAAGGAGAAGGCCACAGTCCTGCGCCTCCCTACCCCGCCGCTGCCAACCAAATTGGCCCCCTGGGCCGCCAGGTCACGACCGGGCCCCCCCAGCCGCCTGCCCCCAACCTACAGCCCGAGGACATGCCCTCCATCCTCCCCGCCGTGGCCGCCGCAGAAGCCCCTGCCCACAACCCCGCGACCGCCCGCATCACAGCCCAACCCGCGTCCACCACCTCCTCCTGATCCTCACCCTCATCCACCTCCTCCACCTCATCCTCCGACCCCTTCCTCCCCGCCGCCCTCATCCACAGGGCCACGGCAAAAGCCGAAGCCGCGGCCGCACGCACCAACCCCCCGACCCCCGCACAGGCGACTCACGCACCCCGGCAACGCACCTGGAAAGCCCCCAACCCGGCACAGGCGCCGTCACACCTCCGGACAGAGGTCCTCCTCAACCTGGAACCGGACCCCAACACCTAACCCGACCCCAAACCCAAGCCGGCGCCCAAACAAGCACACACAACACCACAAACGCAACCACACAAACCAAAGCGACACCGCCCTAACCCAAACCCTGACCAAAGCCAGGACCCCCCACCCACCACAACCCACGCCCCCCTCCCACAAGCAGCCGCCCCCACCACAGAGGCGGCCACCCAACAGGACCCCGTCCAAACCCTCGTTAATATCCCCATCTCCAAGCGCCCCATCATCCACCCCCCGCAAACGACCACCGCCGCCGGCCAGACCGACCCAGGGACGTGGGACCCCTCCACCACAGTCACCGTTAAGCCCGGCCCCCGACCCGCCCCCCCTACCCACCAAACAGTACAGCCCCAGGGGCTGCGCATGATGCCCGACCCCCCACCCCCACAAGGGGGACCGGAATACCCACAAGGGGTCCTAGGGCCTTGTCCGCAGCACCAACCCCACCACCACCGACGCCACGACCACCAGCGGCCCCAGCACCACCACCACCAACACCATCCCCACCACTACCACTGCCCACCACCCTACCCCACCGGGCCACAACCCCCCGTGCACGAACAGCACCAGCATATGGGATGGCAGCCACCGAGCGTTCCACCCGCATACCCCACCTACCACCAGGGGCCACCCCCCCCGTACCAGCCACCGTATCCCCCTGGCCACCACGTCCACGCAGAGGGGGCCCCCCGGACCCAACCCGACCCGTACCACCACCCACTGCCGCCACCTCACCCCTACCAACCCCCCCAGTACCAAGCGGCGCCGCGCGAGGCCCCCCAGGACCCGCCGACGCCTCCTGACTGGCCTGACTCGACCCAAGAGCCCCGGTCCCGCAAACGGCGGCGCTCCCGCTCCCCCCCCGCACGGCGCACTGACCCCCGGCGCTCACGCTCCCCGCACCGCCACCACGCCTCAACCACCCACTCGCGTCGCTCCCGCTCCCCAAGGCACCATCGCCGGTCCCCCGGGCCCCGCTCCCGCCGCTCTCGCTCCCCCAGGCGCCACTGCCGCACCATGTCCACCTCCCCCTCCCCCCACGAGCCCCGCAGGGCTTCCCGTTCCCCCCTCCGCCCGTACACGACCAAGACCCCCAGCCCCCGCCACCACCGCTCCCGCTCCCCCTAGCGCCGCCAAGCACGCCACCGCTGCCCCACGTCCACCTTTCCCTCCCCCCACAGGCCTCACCTGGCTCCCCACTCCCCCTGCCGCCCGTACCCATCCACTACCCCCAGCCCCCGCCAGGACCACTCCCGCCACCGTCGCCCCATGTCCACCTCCCCCTCCCGTTCCCCTCTCCGCCCGTACCCGTCCTCCACCCCCAGCACCCGCCACCGCCGCTCGCGGTCCCCCAGGCACCGCCACCCCCGCCACCACCGCAGGTCCACGTCCTCCCCCCACCGCTCCAGGACCTCGAGCTCAGACGCCTCCCCCTTCCGGGCCCCAGCCCACCTCTCCTGGTGGTCTGCCCCCGCTTTGCTGGAGCTCCGCCGCTGAGTGAAGTGGGCCGGGGGAGCGGGAAGGCGAGAAGGGGTGCACATGGTGCACACCTTCGGGAGGTGCGCACCCGCACTCCCGCCGACCCCAACGAGGTCGCCCCTGAGGCCATCATGCCGCAAGCGGCATGGGAGGCCCTCCTCCGCGACGCGGTCCAGGGCCTCCGGCCCCCCCACACCCCCAAAGCCCTCCGCCAATGGCTCCAGGCCACCCACCCCCAGGCCTGGGCCATCGGCGCCCCCCCCCCACCCCACCACCACCGCACCGGGAAGGGGAAGGGACACTCAGGCAAGGGGGCACGGAGGGGCAGGCGCCCATAGGAACAGGACACCGGAAGAGACAGAACGTGGGGGCAGGAAACCACCCAAGGACCAGGAAGGGACAGGAGCGGGGACCGAGGCACAGAGGAAGAGGGCACCACGGCAGGCGCCGCGACCCACACCGAGGAAGGGCATACCACGACGGAGGGACCAGCGCCGCCCCACCCCCAGCGAAAGCCGCACAACTCCCAGGGACGCACACCCCCAACACGCACCGCCGAAGCAGAAAGCGGACGCCGTACGGATCACACCAGCCCACACCCACCAGCCACCGGAAACCACACAGGGGATGGAGGGCACACCTACCCGGGGAGAACGGGCTACACCCGCAGAGGAAGCCACAGGGAACAACGCCGCGCGGCGCACCACCACGCCCTCAGCACCAGGCGACGACCCCGGCCGCCACAAGGGCCACCTCACAGGCACCGGAAGAGGACAAAGGCACAGCCACAGAAACCAGGGCTAGGGATCGGGACTCCCAGTGGACACTGGACCAAGGCACAGGCCTCGAGGGAGGGCAACCCCCCGGACACCTACCCGACCCACCAGCCCGAGCGGCACGCCCGGGCCCCCACAAAACGGACCCAGCGAGCCACCCACACCTAACCGCACCCCCAAGCCACCAGCCAGCCACACTCCGACCCGCACTCCACACCACGGCACAGGCCAGGCCGACCTCCACCGACCCACCATGGCACAACACGGGACAGCACGGCACACCGCACCGCAGCGCGCCACAGTGCAAGGTGCCACAACAAGGCACCCCAAAGCGCAACAGGCCACAGCACGACGCGACGCGACGCGGCACAGAGCGGCACAACACAGCACGGCTGACCCTAACCTGAAGGACTAACCAAAACAAGCCACCGCACACCCCGGAAGCTGCCGCACCAGCAAGCCACACACTGGCACCGCGGGCCACACACGGGGCCACCGCGCGCCCGACAACCACGCTGGCGTACCACCCAGAAGGTTAAAACCAGCACCGCGGAGGATAACGGACACGGACCACCCCAGCCCCCTAACCCAGAGCCACACGAAGCCGCCTGGCGTGCCCGCCCAGCCGGCAGAGCCAGGACCTAACCCGGCAGGGAGGGGCACCGAGCCTAACGTGTACATAACCCACCCGACCCATGGGGCCGGAACACGGCCAAATGGAACGCAACCACCAACAGCAACCCGGAAGACCACACTGAATGCGGGCCAGTGCGTGCGCCAGCCCCCTAAGGCAGAGGGGGGAACAGGCAGACCCCCCCCCCAAAAAAAAAAGGGGCGGGAGGGGGGGGGGCAAGAGAACGGCCCACAGCCACCACACCGCCCGCCAACACCACAAGAGATGGCCAAACCCCCCTCCCAGAAGGCACCGAAGGCAGGACCCCCAAAGGGGCACAGAGTAACCACCCAGCCAAAACTGGCACCACCAAGCCAGGAACAGCGGCCCACTGGAAAAAGGGGCGCCCAAAACGCACAGACACACACCACGCAAAAAAAAAAAAAGAACCAGCAACCCATCCCGAAAGAGAGGGGACGGGGGGACAGGGACCACAAGGCCCGGGACAGGGACAGCCAGCAACCGAAACAAAAACAAACAAAACTCACCCCGACAACTCGACCAAGAAAGGCGGGGCACAGCCGAGACCGGGGCCCAGCACCCACGCCCACACAGCACAGCCCGGCCAGGAAAGGCGGGGAACAAGCGGGGAATGCCAACAAACACGCACCCCCGCACAGCACCCCCAACCAGGAGGTGCAGGAGACCACGCGGGACGGGTGCACGAGCACACACACACCCCAACACCCCCCAAGGAGAGGCGGGACGCAGCCGAAACCCAAACCCGAGCACGCACGCCAGCACCGCACACCGGAAACGGTGGGGTGCAGGAGGAGCGCGCATGCAACCACACACGTCCCATATGCAAGCCGAAACCTAAGCCCAACCACAAACACCACAAACCCCAGCCGGTAAAAGAGGGACGACGCCACAAACCGTACCCAAACACACCCGCCCAAGGCCCCAGCCAGGACTGGTGGGGTTACCTAGACCCACACCCAACCACAACCAGGACACAAACACAAACGCCACACAACAGTAGGAAACCCCTTGTCCACAGCCTGGGCACTGAGGCAGCCCGTGCCATGCAGCTTACCCGGCCAAACGAGATCCAGAGACCGGGGGTAAGGCTGTATCCTAAGGCCTGCGCTGCTTTGGGACTCGAGGCGGAGCGTGCGACACCAAAGCACCTCGGAACCCTAGTACCAAGAACGTGCATGCGCGCCTTGGGAACGGGATACGCCAGGAAGTACGGTGAACCTCTAGGGTTCCGCCCAAAGGAGGGGACGTGCGCAAGGACAGAGGCACACCCTCCCGGCAAGACCAGCACATCACGCCGGCGGCGATCAGCCCTCCCAGTGTTGCCCGGGGCCACTTTGTTGGGGGCTAGCAGTCAGGTCTAGCGGGATGTAAGCCGCCTCCCCTCTTCAAGTGCGGAGCCTCTTCCTGTTCGTCACAGCGGCAACGCCAGCGGGAACCATGGGGCGCCCCTCCACAACCGAGTGCACCTACCTACCTACCTACCTGGGGCAGGACTCAGGCTGCATTGTGTGGTCTGAGTCCTGGCAGGACTGATTGCCCTGAAACTTGATTGAGTAACGTTAGAGAGAACTACATGTTGCAAAACTGGGGTGTTACGGCTTATTTTTTTGCAAGTGTGCAAGGGGATAGAGGTGCAGTTCTCATTGTTTTTTTATAAGCAGAGAAATGGAAATGCAAAGAAGCGAAGAAGCCACATTCTATAAATGATAAGGTAGAAAACATTTTATCTGAATGGCACAATGGTTTTGATAAATAGTGGACAACAACATTCACTGCAGAAAACATTTTGTCCGCATGGCACACTGGTTGGGATAAATAGTGGACAACAACATTTACGGCACAACATTGCGGACACACAATTGTAAAACCTTCAACAGTTAACGTGTAAAAAAAAAACTCAAGACATGTCTGATGTACCCGGGATGTCTGGGAAACAAAGAGACACCAGGAAGGCAAACGCCGGGGACGTGCCTTGTAACCTGATTGAAGAATCTACTCTGAAACATTCCCAAAAATCTTTGAAAAGTGTGCTTAATGCATGTAGGTTCCATACGCAGGGTACCTGGGAGCTGTGTCTGAAGAGAGGACAATCAAAGATTTTGTAAAACTGTTTTGAGAATGGTTTTGGGACATGGGTGCTGGAGGGAAGATATTGAAAACGTTTGTAAACCCCAGGGGTGTTTCTGAAAGGTAGACCATACAAAGATCAAAAACATGCTGTACAATCTGTACATGACTTAGGCGGCTCAAGTTGCAGGGTCCAAAACGACAGAAAAGGTAGGAAAATGACAGGTTTGAAAAGGCACCAATTAATAATTGTTTTGATGGATATTTCTGAACCGTCAGGAACCAGTATGGCGAAATAGATATTTTTGTAAGAATGACATGTCCCATGGGCGATACAGGGAAACATATTGATTTGTGACCATTCTTTGCGCGAGGCCTTACACAAAGGCGTTCATTTGTGTCGGAATAAGGTACTACAGCACAACACATTAGGCGCGTTGTCCAAAAAGAGAACCCTGTTGTATTTCTACACGTATCTCTGTAACATTATCAGGATGGAGTGATGGAAGAGGATCCATTAATAAATAAATTTCAATAATGGTGCACCCAAGAGTCTTGAAATGTAGTTTCAAGCGCGAGGCCTCGCGCATGGAAGGGCACATGAGAAAGATTAAAGTTTTCGTGATCTTTGCGCGAGGCCTCGCGCAATGGATGTCATAAGCGCTCAGAGAAACAAAAATGGAACAGATCCACCAACTACAAAGCATGTGCATTCCCTTGATGCGGCGCTGCTGCATGGGCGCCCATGCAGGTCGCCGGCATCTCCAGTTTTCATACTGTGCTCAGCGCCGACTTCACTGCCCAATAGTGATGGTAGCGCGCCGCAACTGGGTACCGCAATCAGCATTAACTAGTCAAATGCTGGACCACCAGACAGTTAAATCAAACCGAAAATGGTGCATGCGACAAGCGAATCATTGAATAATTGGTCGCGCGAAAACTGTGTGACAGGTTGATGTGTCAAAGCGAGTAAGTTTTTCAAACAGCATTTTTTTACGCATATACAGTTACACAATTCTTTTCCACAGCAACAATGCCCCTGCGGAAAGAGCCGGCCCTTGGGAAGACAGTGGCCGCAGCATCGGGAGTTTTCCACGATGTCTGCTCAGAGGAACTGCCGTATCACACGGCAGAAGAATTATGGGAAGGGCTAAATCAGGGGGACGAGGGCGCGCGATTGTTGTTTGTGTTTTTTTTGCGTCTGCGCAAAAATGAACGGACGCGTTGCAGCGTTGAAAAGGCAATTGCGGCAGAGGGCAAGAGATCGGTTGGTGTTTTGATAGAGGAGGCCTGGCGCCTTTTTTTGTTGATGCGCCACCGCGCAGTTCCACACCAGGGAAAACCAAAGTCAGTTGTTGCGATAGCGGGAAGTAGGGCGCAGCGTCGCATTTTAGCAAGTTCAGGTCTGGCGCGATATAG
This sequence comes from Eutreptiella sp. 'Long Island Sound 2002', assembly GCA_964036045.1. Lineage (NCBI taxonomy): Eukaryota > Euglenozoa > Euglenophyceae > Eutreptiales > Eutreptiaceae > Eutreptiella > Eutreptiella sp. 'Long Island Sound 2002'. Next base: position 102,793,604 of record OZ038379.1, on the reverse strand, counting down.
CGCACCTTCAGTGAAGGAAAAGGCCGCAGTCAGGTTACAGAAAACATGGAACAAAATACAACAGCAGTGGGTTGTGTTATGGATGGACAACTGCTACGACAAACAATTTACCACAAACCCTGACAAGAACGACAAAAGCCTTAACGCAACAGCGTTGGCTGTTTTGCTACTGCGGGATGCACCGCGCTACTGGCATGGTCATCCTAGCCTGGAAGAGCTTGAACGGCGTGTTCCTGTTGTTGCACGCATGTTGGGGAACACCGAGGGAATGTTTGCACGTATTCTGCGTGATCTAGAATTTGCAAGCACGCGGCCTGTTGTGCGAATCATTCGGGCACCGCTTGACATTATTCGCCCTGTGCCTAGGAAGAGACCACATTGGCCACCCCTCTGTCTGATCAAAGAAAAGGTAAGAGGCAACGTATCGCTTCTTAACCTACTGCAATTCACTAGGGACTTGGCACAGCACACTCGACCAGGTGTCCCTGTAATATGTGATGAGAACATCTATTACAGCATTTTTAAAATGATGTATGGTAAAAAAACCATGGGTTGGAATGTCCCGCTATTTTTGCGTTCACACCCTATATTATATGGTTTCTGGCACGGGTACAAGTTTTGCGTTACACAAACATTTCGCTCATTTTTACCGATTGTGACTTTTTTCTGTAAAGGTTTGTTGCGCAGCAGTGACTCAGTCCCCTGTTTTCCCAAGCTGATCACAATGGAGAGAACTGTTGGTGCACTGCAGCCAGGTATGGGCCCCCACATACGGCGCCCCAACAGGAAATGTCATTCCTTTGGGTTGGCACGTCCAGCAAATCGGCGAAGTCGCCTCCAGTACGCTGTGTGTAAAGCCATGCAGGTTCTGTTAACACAATACTGTCCTATGTTACTATACCTAGGACACCTCATTAGGCAGTGCAATTGGGCCCGGGAGACGGCCAACACGGGTTTTTTTGCTTCCGAGGGATTGCAGATGGTTATGTGTCTTTTGGACCGTTTGAACATGGGGGACACACGTTTAAAGTACAAACGCACTGTAGCAACTGCGTTATTGTGCCACACTGCATGGTACACAGCCATGCCTGGACAGGCTTTTGCTGAGGAGTTTTGTGAAAGTCTGCTCTCCAGCCTTGTGACAAAGAAAGGCCAGAACAGGGGTGCAGTGACTATCGACGATGTTGACGATCTGTACCATCCAATCACTATCCGGAAAGAAGGTCACAGGGTGAACGTCTGTAAAATATCCAATTCCTTTGTCAATTCCGTGCGTCGGCGGTTAACTGCTTACTTGAACGCAGAGCGTGTATATGTGCCTTAGGTTAGGTGGTGTGCGGAGCCTACTTGTGCAATCCAGGCACATTGGCCACGCAGGGGTGTACCTAACTTTCCACCGTCTCTTCTAATTGCAAAGGGTTCTAACCACTACAAACAACTCCTTGTGTCTGTGTTGTTAGTGCTGACGCAGCAGGGGCCGCTTAAGGCTGGTTTTAAGAGAAAATTGTCCGCGCCGATCCCCCAACACAGTGTGTTGGAGGAGCAGAGAGAGGCTGACACCATCCGAAACGTTCGAAGAAGATTGGAGACCATGCAGTGTTGCGCGAGGCCTCGCGCAAACAGCGTGAAACAACAGGTTATTACACCCCCTCTCTTGCGCGAGGCCTCGCGCAAAGTTGTTAGCAAAAAACAGTTGCATGACCTCTCACTTTTGCATTCTGAACCATACCGTACCCTTTTTCGCCAAAAACGCGTCACACATGGATTATTCTCGATGATTTCAACCCTTTTTAATGTTTCGTTTCTTGCAAATTAGGCTTTCTTCTTATCGCTGAATGGCATGCCCCGCCAAAAAAACAGGTGAGGAACGCGAAGATATCGACTTTGACCCTGAAGAATCGGACTCGGAGGCTGGAACACCAAAGAAGGGGCGGAAGAAGAAGGAAACACCAGATGCTGGCGTGACAATGGGTACAGACATCGAGGACCACCTAAAGCCAGATGGGAAGCAGGTGGAGGCTGAGCTCGACAACGTGAGGATCAACCAGGAGAAGAAAAAGGGACGAATCAGACGGAAAGATGCGAAGTTACTGCGTAAGCGTATTGAGTGACCTAAAGCAGCACCGCCAAAAGGCCCCATACACGTCCTTCTCTGGGAAGATAACAGTATGTTTCCAACCAACTGTTCGTTCTTCTCGTTGCGCGAGCCCTCGCGCATGGACGTGTCTCATATTTGCAGATGGCGATTTTTGGTGTGTATCTGGACAGCACAGCATTGAAAGCGGTTGCGAGAATTCGGGAGAAGCAACGAACAGCGTGTCTAGATCTGCAGAAGTGGCATACTACATGCACCGCCGATATTCTGAAGCCTGATACACCGTGGGCCTTCCGTGCAAAGCTGGCGGGACAAGCACAAGGAAGCGCACAAGACGTTGAGCCAATACCGCTGTAGGAGGCAGCAGATAACCTCATTCGATGTGTTGAAGATCAGCGGCGGCGAAGCCCACCTGACACATACAACAATCTCAAGATCGCCATCCTGGATGCTGTGCAGATGAGTGCCCTGGTTCCAACCGCTGAACAGAAGCAGCCTGGTCAATTCCTATGTTCATTAGAAGTTCTTTCGATGCTGTGCGTTGCGCGAGGCCTCGCGCATAACTTTGTCATTTTCAGGACAAAACATATCAATTGTGCAAAGATTTCATGACGTTTGCCCACTATGCTGGTCTGGAAGCTGTGAAAGGTCTGCAGAAGTTCCACGACAAAGGGGAGAAAGTCACAAAGAATGCGCTAAAGAAACTCGACGGGATCCTCATGCCGGAGTTCTACAAGAGAGTGGCAGCTGGGATGCAGGAAGAAAAAACAACTCTCATATCGTTGCAGAAATCATTCGACGACATCATCCTTGAACAGTGGGTCTCAATGCATCTGGACCACCCACACAATGGCCAGTACGTTCGACCTGAGAAAGGTCTGTACCATCGACGAGGCGTGGGTTCTGTTTGTACATGGCTGCGGTACACCTTCTTCTTTTCTGTTCTTTAGCCAAGGACATGCGCACCCGCAAAGAGGTTGGTGCACTTGGAAGACCTGCCCTGAAGGTGACTCTTGGCACATGGGGCTCTTGGCAGGAACCTGAAGGCAAACGTCGCGGTCCATGGCCGGCACGGAAATCCATGATTCGCGCACCACTGTGGCAGGTGGCAGAGAAAGGCGAACCCGTTTCCAAGATAATCGTCAATGTTTAAAGACCCTCTGGGTACAGAGGTTACCAAGAGCCGTTAGGTCCCCCCAGCTGCTGGCGTTACTGGTGACTTCAAGACAGTGGAACAGCAGGATCCATTACTGGCAAGTCAAACTATCACAATTAAGGCGACCCGAATTGCAGCTCTGGCCCACGAACCCCCGAAGCGGTTCATGGAGATTGACAAGAGCCTGATTGTCATCAGCGGCGACATATTTGAACATCTTGCTCCTGAGACGATGTGCCCAGCCTGGCTGCATGAAGAGATGGCGTGTGCTGATACACTTCTGCGCGGCTCCCAAACTGTTGTTGAGAACATGTACGACGTGCTGGAAACGGAAACAGAGAGGCGTCCCAACGATGATTTCAACGCGCCACGCATGGCCAACATGTTGCGGATTCCCATCTTTAGTTGGCCAACCAAACCCAAGCCAGCGGGGAATCCTACATTGTTCGACGTTACCTGGTTGCTGATTTCGCCGGAGGATAGCTGGACGAGAAATGTATAATTCTGTCATTACGTCGTCTCTTTGCGCGAGGCCTCGTGCAATAACTTCTCTCTCTTTGCAGATTCCCAATTATCTGACGTTTTGACCTACTGAAGTACAGTAGATGGTTGACACTGAATTTGGCAGTCCCCTTCCGATAACGCATGTTATGTGGTATTTCGACACTCACCTCCATTACCTGAAGGAGATTAAGGGCTTCAAGCCTTCTTTTGTTTTCATTGATCATCAGCCAGACCTCGTGTGCAAGATTGCTGCCATCGAGCCGGATTCTTGCATGTACCTTCTTGGTGTCTCCACCGACAGTCTCTCCGATTGGGTCAGCAGAGTGCAGAATCAGTTGAACCACGTCTTGACACAACGTTCGAAACTGGACGAGTCTCCTGATTGGGACCAGCAAGCCAACCGGACAAACCGTGGTATTCCCCTTTATGTTTGCGATGAGAAGTTGGGTTCTGAGGCGTTGTCGCTGGAAGATGAAGAGATTGTTCAGAAGGGTCAAGCTGGTGAAGCACAGGCCCCTGCAGCAAAGCGGAAGTCAACTGGTGAGGAACCTACCCCGAAGAAGAAGAAGAAGACTGCTTCCAAGCCTCAGGCAGTGAAGTCGGTTACCGGTGAAGAATCCGACGAGAGCGATGGAGATCAAGAGGAGGAGAGCGAGGAAGACGAGGAGAAGGAATCTCAGGTCTCCCAACGCAAGGCAGCGAAGAAAGCGGCAGGAAAACCGAGGACCGAGGAAGCAGGGGCCAGAGCTCCATTCAAGCAGCCAGCTTGTCAGTCCCAACCAAGGGACCAGCCCGCAAAGCCACCGCCAAAGGGTAAGACGTCCGTTGCTAAGGCTATGGGTTCTAAGATGCAAGTTGTTCCGAAGAAAAAGTAATTTCTTCGTTTTTTGTGATATATTATCCGCGAGGGCTCGTGCTATACATTACTCTTCGACGACCTTTTTGCAAGTACCGTGTGCGGCACATTTTTCCCTGTGATGTATTTCATTGCGCTGTTCTGCTGGTGTTTGCGCGAGGACTCCTGAAAACAAGGGTGCCAAAAAATGCTTCTTGTGGTACTGTGTGCAACATGGTTTTCAAAAACTTGTTTTGGAAAGAATTGCAAGCTCATGGGTATTTTCATAGGAAAGCATAAGTGGTAGATGAAAGAAAAAGTCATGGTTTTCCGAAAAAAGTAGTGCATTTTTAGGGAGATAAATTTTTTTCCGGGGCAGTTGGCTTTCTTGAAAATAAATGAAAATGGTCCAATTAATTGATTTTTCCTTGATTCTTGGTTCCTGTGTTTTCGGGTCCCCGTTAAAAACATTTTTTTCGGAGTGCCGCAGAGAGGCCCTTTTTGGCAGATTTTGACCCTGCAACTTGAGCCGCCCAAGCATGAGGGCGAACAGGGACCAATGCTCTAACAACTAATGGCCGGTAGTCTACAATGCCGGCAAACACAAGTTTTTTTGGTTCCTGACCAATTTTTTCCTATGGGGAACAATTGGGTCTTGGGGTGAAATGACCCCCGGAGGAAATTGGTCGGGCAGCATTATCTCCACCGACAGTCTCTCCGATTGGGTCAGCAGAGTGCAGAATCAGTTGAACCACGTCTTGACACAACGTTCGAAACTGGACGAGTCTCCTGATTGGGACCAGCAAGCCAACCGGACAAACCGTGGTATTCCCCTTTATGTTTGCGATGAGAAGTTGGGTTCTGAGGCGTTGTCGCTGGAAGATGAAGAGATTGTTCAGAAGGGTCAAGCTGGTGAAGCACAGGCCCCTGCAGCAAAGCGGAAGTCAACTGGTGAGGAACCTACCCCGAAGAAGAAGAAGAAGACTGCTTCCAAGCCTCAGGCAGTGAAGTCGGTTACCGGTGAAGAATCCGACGAGAGCGATGGAGATCAAGAGGAGGAGAGCGAGGAAGACGAGGAGAAGGAATCTCAGGTCTCCCAACGCAAGGCAGCGAAGAAAGCGGCAGGAAAACCGAGGACCGAGGAAGCAGGGGCCAGAGCTCCATTCAAGCAGCCAGCTTGTCAGTCCCAACCAAGGGACCAGCCCGCAAAGCCACCGCCAAAGGGTAAGACGTCCGTTGCTAAGGCTATGGGTTCTAAGATGCAAGTTGTTCCGAAGAAAAAGTAATTTCTTCGTTTTTTGTGATATATTATCCGCGAGGGCTCGTGCTATACATTACTCTTCGACGACCTTTTTGCAAGTACCGTGTGCGGCACATTTTTCCCTGTGATGTATTTCATTGCGCTGTTCTGCTGGTGTTTGCGCGAGGACTCCTGAAAACAAGGGTGCCAAAAAATGCTTCTTGTGGTACTGTGTGCAACATGGTTTTCAAAAACTTGTTTTGGAAAGAATTGCAAGCTCATGGGTATTTTCATAGGAAAGCATAAGTGGTAGATGAAAGAAAAAGTCATGGTTTTCCGAAAAAAGTAGTGCATTTTTAGGGAGATAAATTTTTTTCCGGGGCAGTTGGCTTTCTTGAAAATAAATGAAAATGGTCCAATTAATTGATTTTTCCTTGATTCTTGGTTCCTGTGTTTTCGGGTCCCCGTTAAAAACATTTTTTTCGGAGTGCCGCAGAGAGGCCCTTTTTGGCAGATTTTGACCCTGCAACTTGAGCCGCCCAAGCATGAGGGCGAACAGGGACCAATGCTCTAACAACTAATGGCCGGTAGTCTACAATGCCGGCAAACACAAGTTTTTTTGGTTCCTGACCAATTTTTTCCTATGGGGAACAATTGGGTCTTGGGGTGAAATGACCCCCGGAGGAAATTGGTCGGGCAGCATTATTTGGTCAGCTTACCCTAGTCACCCTGCGAAGAAACAACCATTTACCATCGCCTACATACCCGACACCATGCTTCGAATGATCGCGCCAAACCTCCGGCGCCACCAAAGAGCACGGAGAAGATGTACAACGTGTCTTAAACAGGGAATTCTGCGGAGTCGGTACCTGTGCAGACAAAGCGTCACCTAAATGAACAGAGCCCTTTGACGCGTTGCTGACAGCAATTTGCCTATTCTGCGCATTGGACAGTAACGATAGATTTTGTTTCACTTCTGAGATTACATAACTCAACCAACGAACCTTCTTTCACAACTGTGATTTCCAAAATCGTTGCAAAATCTGTTCTGCCAAAATTTTCGATTCAGGCATTGAACTTAATGTCAAAAAATCCGGGAAAGAATTCAGTACATCAAAACGTGAAACGCAGATAAGTCTGCCACCAATTACAATGGCTCTTCAATCACAGACGTCCAATCCCCAAAGGCGCAAATCCGCAAGGGTGCGCTAGTTGAAAAGGGGGTTCCAAGTGTTGGCACTGGATGAAATGTGTTTTGAGGGCACGGGGGCAGTTGAAAAGGGGGTTTGAGGTATTTGCACTCTGTGAAATATGTTTTGAGGGCATGGGGCCAGTTGAAAAGGGGGTTGAGATGTTGGCACTGGGTGAAATGTGTTTTGAGGGCATTGAGGCAGTTGAAAAGGGGGTTTCAGGTGTTGGCACTGGGTCAAATGTGTTTTGAGGGCATGGGGAGAGTTTCAAACGGGGTTTGAGATGCTTGCACGGGATGAAATGTGTTTTGAGGGCATGGGGGCAGCTGAAAAGGGGGTTTTGAGGTGTTGGCGCTGTATGAAATGTGTTTTATGGGCATGGGGGCAGTTGAAAAGGCAGTTGGAGGTGTTCGCACTGTGTGAAATCTTTTTTGAGGGCATGGAAACACTTGAAAAGGGGGTTGGAGGTGTTGGCATCGGGTGAAATGTGTTTTGAGGGCTTGACGACAGTTGGAAAGGGGGTTTGAGATGTTGGCAGTGGGTGAAATGTGTTTTGTGGGCACGGGGGCAGTTGCAAAGGGGATTGGAGGTGTTGGCACTGGGAGAAATGTGTTTTGCGGGCAGGGGGGCAGTTGAAAAGGGGATTTCTTTTTGTTTGCAAATCAGTCCGAGACTGTTGTATCATACAACACTAGTTACCCATCGGGTGCCAGTAGCGGATGTAATGTTCTAAGTTAGGAATAGGCTTATCTACGCCCTACGTCCTTCGTTCCCCTATGAATGTTTTGAGGTGTAGGCACTGGGTGAAATGTGTCTTCGGGGTTTGGGGGGAGGTTCAAAGGGGGTTTCCGGTGTTGGTGCCGGGTGAAATATGTTTTGCGCGCATGGGAGCAGTTTAAAAGGGGGTTGGAGTTGTTGGCACTGGGTGAAATGTGTTTTGTTGGCATGGAGTTAGTTGAAAAGGGGGTTGGAGGTGTTGGCACTGGGTGAAATGTGTTTTACGGGCACGAGGGCAGTTGGAAAGGGGGTTTGAGGTGTTGGCACTGGGTGGAATGTGTTTTGAGGGCATGGGAGCGGTTCCACAGGGTGTTTCAGGTGTTGGCACTGGATGAAATTCGTTTGGAGGGCATGGGGGCATTTGCAAAGGGGGTTTGAGGTGTTGGCACTGGGTGAAATGTGTTTTGCGGGCATGGAAGCAGTTGCAAAGGGGGTTCGAGGTGATGGCACTGTGTAAAATATCTTTTGAGGGCATGGGGGAGTAGCAAGAGGGGTTATGAGGTTTCAGCGCAACGCGAAATTTGTTTTAAGGGCATGGGGGCAGTTGCAAAGGGGCTTTGAGGTGTTGGCACTGGGTGAAATGTGTTTTTTGGGCATGGGGGCAGTTGCAAAGGGGGTTTGAGGTGTTGGCACTTGATGAAATGTGTTTTGCGGGCATGGGGGCAGTTCCAAAGGTGGTTTGAGGTGTGGCCATTGGCTGAAATGTGTTTTGAGGGCATGGGGGCAGTTGAAAAGGGGATCGGAGGTGATGGCACAGGTTGAAATGTTTTATGCGGTCACGGAGGCAGTTGCAAAGGTGGTGTGAGGTGTTGGCGCTGTGTAAAATATGTTTGGAGGCCATTAAGGGAGTTGCAAAGGTGGTTTGAGGTGTTGGTGCCACGTGAAATTTGTTTTTTGGGCATGGGAACAGTTGGAAAGGGGGTCCCAGGTGTTGTAACTGGATGAAATGCGTTTTGTGGGCATGGGGGCAGTTGCAAAGGGGGTTTTTTTTTTAATCCAAATCAGTCCGAGACTGTTGTATAATACAACACTAGTATCTCAACAAGACCTAGTCGCGGATTGTTAGCTACCCATATGGGTTAGTTCCTCTTGGCTTGCGTTCGACAACTTTTGTTGGCCTCTTCCCTTTAGATGGACCTGTTTGGTGAACCCTCATTGGTCCTATGCTTTGGCTGGAGCCTTTCCTGTTGTCCTACACTTGCCAAGCCCTGTATCTAATCTGCTTATGGACCCAAACGTTTATGGGGAGACTATGGTGGCCACAGCCTATGGTGTCTCTCCTTTTTGTTCGAATCTTTGCTGATTAATGTCCAGGGTTCCTACTGGTACTGCTACCCAAAAAGAGGTCTGACTGTTGCAAAAAAAACAACACAGATAACATCAGAACGAAACAGACCCCTTACTGTACCTACTCCTGCAGGGCACAAGATCCAGGGGTGGTCTTACAGTAGCCAGTACCCTGGGAGCGTCCCACCTAAGCAGTTTTAACACACACACTCTGCACAATGAACAGGGAGCTCCAATTTGAAGTACTCAGCACGTCGACCTAACACCTGACGCACAAAGGCTCCGGTTTCTGCCTCAGCACTGGCATCAGCCCAACAAAGGGTGGCTCACTCCCCATCCCATAGAGCATACGCTTTCACTCACACTTCCTAAATTTACTGACCACAGTCAAGCCCCTAAAGGTATATAAGCAGTTATAGTAACTACCAAGACTGGCACATCTGAAAAAAATGCAAAAAGAGGTGTTCAGGGCTGGGGGCTGAGGAATGTCAGCGAAAACTGCCAATCCACAAACTGAAGACAAAGAAACCATTCATTTGTTCTGGTGTCATTTTGTCAACATTTTGGACTCAAACACAACCCAGGAGATGAGGGGGTGGGAGTCCAAGGTCGAAAGTACATCATCTACAGAATTTGCCAAGTTGGCTGACTTGTTTTTCATATTGTCCCCCAATAACACTGGCAGGCCCACCAACTTATGGACCTCAAGCTGCAGAGAATGCAAAGTTGGAATTGAAATCCTTGAAACAATCACCACTATAGCCTACCCATGAAGCCAATATGGCTCCATGTCTTCATGAGGGGCCGTTTGATAGAAAGGGGTGCGCAGTATGGGCAGCTCACAAGATGTTGAATCTCAAAGACATCCGTTACATATTCCTCAGGGATGAAGGACATGAGACTGTTCTCAAACATGACCTCCTTAAGCACCGCAAAGAGTGGTAGCCTCGAGCGCTGGGCAAAGCAAGCATGCACCGATGACCATGGCATATGTTGCCAATCTCATACTTTCCGATCATGAATAATCCGACTTGATGCAGCGAAATGCATTTCGCAACGTGCTCGATATCCAGGGGCTGTGGCACCACAAGCTGGAACTCAGGGGAAGCCAACGTACCCACAGGACGTGGGCCCAAAAAGACGCCCTCAGCTGCAGCTGCAGGCCGTGTTGCAGCGAGCAGAATTCCCGCTGCCAAACCAGCATCATAAGGCACCTGAGGTACCCAGACTGGCATCTTAAAGTTGATATGGACAGAATGGGCCAAAAAGAAGTTCATTGCTACTCCACCGGTAAGAATTATGCCATCTGCATTGGCCAATATCAGGTACTGCGGCGACAGGAACTCAGGGAGCAGGTTGTCCAAAGCCCTTTGTCCAGAAACCACAATATCGCATATGTGGAAACCTTCAGTGAAACTCTTCCAATTAAAATTTTTTTCTATGGAGACATCTCTTGCGACTGTGAGATACCACCATTTCACCACAAGTCCATAAGCAGTGCAGCCCATTAGCATTTCCATACTGACTCTGTACCACCTTTGAATTAGACCAAAAATTAGACCAAAATGGCAATACGTCATCGGTGTTTGAAGCTATGTCATGGAACCATGCAATCGAGAGCCATAATAACCAAAAGAAGTAACGCAGTCCGGAAGTAATCCAAAAGGACTCCAGCGGGCACGGCAACTTAAAGATGAACGCGTCAGCATCAGCACATAAATTCACCAGAAGGAGGACAGCACAGCACAGCGCAACCAGACACCACGCCCAAAGGCGCAGCACAGCACACCGCAGTAAACAACAGCGCAGCACAACACGCAGCCAACCGCACAACGCCAACTGACACCAGACGGCACAAAGCAACCCACGACAGCACACAGTGGGACAGCACAGCACAGAGCACCAGGACGCAGCACCCCAGCGAACGGCGCAACGCACGACAACACAGCACAGCACCACACAGCACAACACAATGCGACACGGCCCAACACAGCACCAGGAGGCACAGCACAGCACAGGGCAGCGCGACCAAAACGAAACAGCAAGCCACAACGAGGACAGCACAGCACAGCGCAACCAGACACCACGCCGAAAGGCGCAGCACAACACACAGCAGCAAACAACAGCGCAGCACAGCACGCAGCCAACCGCACAACGCCAACGGACACCAGACGGCACAAAGCAACCCACAACAGCACACAGCGGGACAGCACAGCACAGAGCACCAGGACGCAGCACCCCAGCGAACGGCGCAACGCACGACAACACAGCACAGCACCACCGAGCACGGCAGAGCACGCAGCAGGACGCAGCTGCACGAGGAACCGCAGCGCCGCACCACGCCACCCGCGGAGCACAACAGGACACGGCACGCCGCACCCCGAACAACACAACACAGCAAGCAACAACACGGCACCACAAAGGGCAGAACAAGCCAGCACACCGGGGCAACACAAACCGGCAGAAGGCACGACACACAAACCAGGGGGGGGGGGGAGGGCAGCACCAAGCGGCGCAAACCCGCAGGTGCGCAAAACCGAGAAGGCAGAGAGAGAACAACCATGAAACCACAGAGCAACAAGGAAAACACCTCAGCACACGACAACGCACGACGGCACCACACACGACGAAACGCCGCGCAAAACAGCACGGCAAAGCGGAGCAGCGAGCGACACCAACAGAAAGGGCGTGGCCAACGCCAACGGGAGACGGCCAACGGCACAACAGACGAGCGCACCACACAGCAAGGCACCCGCACAACAACACAGCACGGCGCAGCAAAACACCGCGCGCCTCACACAACAGCCCACACCGAACCGCAGCACCACCGAACAAGACGCGGGGCACCGCAGACCACCAGGAGCAACCGCCAGGGGGGGGGGGGGGGTGGGGGGGCGGCACCAGCGCGAGCCGAGGGGGGAAAAAGAAACCCAACCAAACAAGTGCCAAGGCCAAAGACACGGAAAAAACAAGGCAGAAGCAGGGGGACAAGGGAAAACGAGCAGCAGGGGCCAACACACCCGGGAAACACGACCCGGGGGGGGGGGGGGGGCACAGAGGCAACAAGGGTAAACACGGAGGAGGAGACAACCAGCCGGGAAGGGCATACCCCCGGGGGGGGGGAACAACCGCCGGGGGGCGCGGGACACCAAGCAGCAGAGGGGGGGGGCGGGAGACAACAAGCAGAAGGGCGGGGTGGGGGGGGGGGCACAGCAGCAGGCGACGACAAACACCGGCGCAAGGCCAGGAACCGCACAGACACGAGCAAGCAAAGGACCACGAGCAGCAGGGCGACGACACCCGCGAAACAAAAACAAGGAGTGGCGCACCGCACGCGCTCGGGAGGCCGGCCCGTCCGACCCGGCCAGGACAAAGGGGTGGCGCACCACACGCGCTCGGGAGGCCGGCCTGTCCGTCCTGGCCAGGAGAACACCACAGATGGGCAACAACCGACAACGCCGGCCGTACGGCGGCGGAGACAACAGCACACCAACAAAACAAGCCGAGCATCCAGCCGGCTACGACACCACGAACCAAAAAACGAACACGCTGAAACAGCACGCCCCACCAAGGGGGGGGCCAAGCCCCAACACGGGGGGGGGGGGGGGGGCACGCACCAGCACAGCACCAACCCCGGCCAAGCCAACAACACAACCACAACCACAACCCACTAAACAGGCGACGACAACCCAAACCAAACACCACCACTGCGGCAGGCGGGCACCAACACAGCACACCCCAGCAAGAGGGGGGGCACGCACCAACACAGCACGCCCCACCAGGAAGGGGGCCACAACCCAACGCAGCACGCCCCACCAGGGGGGTGGGGGGCACGCACCAGCACAGCACCAACCCCGGCAAGGCAAACAACACAGACAACCAACACCCGGCAACGTCGGCCGTACGGCGGCGGAGACAACAGCGAACCAACAAAACAAGCCGGGCATTCAGCCGGCTACAACACCAGGAACGGAAACCCGAACACGCCGACACAGCACTCCCCACCAAGGGGGGGGCCACGCACAAACACGACATGCCCCAACAGGGGGGGGGGGGCACGCACCAGCACAGCACCAACCCCGGCCAAGCCAACAAGACAACCGCAACCACAACCCACCCGACAGATGACGACAACCCAAACCAAACACCACCACCGCGGCAGGCGGCCACCAACAAAGCACGCCCCAGCGAGAGGGGGGCCACGCACCAAAACGGCACGCCCCACCAAGGGGGGGGCCAGGCACAAGCAAGGCACGCCCCAACAAGGGGGGGAGCAAGCACCAGCAGAGCTCCAACCCCGGCCAGGCCAACACCAAAGACAACCAACATCCAACAACGCCGGCCGTACGACAGCGGAGACAACGGCGAACTAACAAAACCAGCCGGGCATTCAGGCGGCTACAACACCACGAACCGAAACCCGAACACGCCGACACAGCACTCCCCACCAAGGGGGGGGCCACGCACAAACACGGCACGCCCCAACAGGGGAGAGGGCACACACCAGCACAACACCAACCCCGGCCAAGCCAACAACACAACCGCGACCACAACCCACCAAACAGATGACGACACCCCAAACCACACACCACGACCGCGGCGGGCAGGCACCGACACTCCACGCCCTACCGTGAGGGGGGCCACGCACCAACGCAGCACGCCCCACCACGAGGGGGCCACAAACCAACGCAGCACGCCCCACCACGGGGGGGGGGGGGGCACACACCGACATAGCACGCCCCACCATGAGGGGGGCACGCACCAACACAGCACGCCCCCCCAAAGAGGGGGACCACAAACCAACGCAGCACGCCCCACCATGGGGGGGGCCACACACCAACACAGCACGCCCCACCTTGGGGGGGGGCACGCACCAACACAGCACGCCCAACCATGAGGGGAGACACGCACCAGCACAGCACCCGGCCCGGCCAGGTGATCAACACAACCACAACCGCAACCCAACCGCCGACCACACCCAACCGAACACGCCGAAAGGATGGCGGCGAAGACAACACCGAACAAACAAAACAAGCCGCGCATGGCGCCGGCTAATACACCACCACAAGCACCACCAACTCGAACCCAACGCCGCCCCCCAGGCGGCACACAGGACGACAACCCAAGCCCAGCACCACCACACCACGCACAACCACCGCAGCCGACAGGCACCAACACACCGTGCCCCACCATGAGGGGGGACACGCACCGGCACAGCACGCCCCACCACGAGGGGGGCCACACAGCAAAGGAGCACGGACGACCATGCGGTGGGCCGCACGCGAGCACAGCACCCACCTTGGGAGGGGCCACACACCGACAAAACACGCACCACAGTGGGCGGGGGGCGCGCACCAACACAGCACGCCCTACCATGGGGGGGGCCACGCACCAACGTAGCAAACCCCATGAAGAGGGGGGCCGCGCACCCGCACAACACCAACCCCGGTCAAGCAAACAGCACACCCCCAACCGCAGCCCGACCCGGGCACGACCAACCCACACCGAAACAAGCAGGACAACTACACGAACAACATCTGACTGCGCAAGTGCCCGCAGCAGCGCCAAGGAACCAACGCCGAACAAGCCGACCATGAGGCGGCTAACACAACTGTGCACGGACAAAACCACTGCAGCGGCCACGACATGACCATAAACAGACCACACGCAAGCCGGCCAACACCAAACCAGCCAGGCATGCAGGGGTCGAAACAGGAACGGCATCGAACGGGTTGGCGACACCGTGGTGCGCCACGCCCGCCGACCACCATACCCACGAACACAACAGAACATGTAACTCCACCATTACGAACGCGACCAACCAACGTTAACAAACTACACTACACAACACTTGGACAAACCAAAACGCAACTAACCAGCACCGACACGGACGTGCCGGCTACACAAACAATATTCGGCGATACGACCACCGGCAGCAGCGCGACGGAACCCACGCAAACCAAGCCGACCATGAGGCGGCCAAGACAACCGCGCACCAACCACACCGCAGCTGCAACCACCACTTGACCATAAACAGACCACACGCAAGCCGGCCAACACCAAACCAGCCAGGCGTGCATGGATCGAAACAGGAACGGCGTCCAACAGGTTGGCGACACCGTGGTGAACCACGCCCGCCGACGACCATGCCAACAAACACAGCAGAACACCGGACTCTACCGTTACAAACGCGACCAACCAACGTTGACAAACTACACAACACTACACTTGGACAAACCAAGACGCAACTAACCAGCACCGACACGGACGTGCCGGCTACACAAACAACATTCGGCGATACGACCACCGGCAGCAGCGCGATCAAACCCACGCAAACCAAGCCGACCATGAGGCGGCCAAGACAATTGCCCACCAACCACACCGCAGCTGCAGCCGCCACTCGACCGTAAACAGACCACACGCAAGTCGGCCAACACCAAACCAGCCAGGCGTGCACGGGTTGAAACGGGACCGGCGTCCAACGGGTTGGCGACACCGTGGTGAACCACGCCCGCCGACGACCATACCCACGAACAAAAACGTGACACTATCATCACGCAACCGACCAACCAACATTAACAAACTACGCCGAACAGTTAAACGACCGACCAACCAACCACAAGGACCTACTTCGAACCCCCGGCCCCCCGGGAGAGCGCAAGCTCGACCGAGTCGGGAGGCGTGAGTGTGCGCCACGGCATGCGAGTCCCGTAGCACGTGCTTCCTCAAGTCGCCTCACGCCTACTGAAAACCAACCCAGGTGGGGGTGCCTGCAGGACAGGGCCTTCGGCCTGGCTCCCGGCCCCTGGGCCCCAGAATCCGGAGGTTGATGAGGATGTGCGATGGGACCCTCCCCCACGTGTCATCCGCCCAAAGGAGAGGAATATGAGACTTCGGTCGAACATGGGTTACCTCTCTGGGCAGAACCCGCTGTAGGGTCCTGCTCGCGGCGACCGCGCCCTTCCCCACTGTGGGGGAGCCGCTTTGTGGGGGCACATGCAGTAGGGCTGTGGGTGGGTGAGCAAAAGCCCCTTGGTAAGTCCCCCCTGCGGGGCAACCCCAGTCCCGAGCCGACCTGCCTACCTACCTCACAAGATGTTGAATCTCAAAGACATCGGTTGCATATTCCTCAGGGATGAAGGACATGAGACTGTTCTCAAACATGACCTCCTTAAGCACCGCAAAGAGTGGTAGCCTCGAGCGCTGGGCAAAGCAAGCATGCACCGATGACCATGGCATATGTTGCCAATCTCATACTTTCCGATCATGAATAATCCGATTTGATGCAGCAAAATGCATTTCGCAACGTGCTCGATATCCAGGGGCTGTGGCACCCCAAGCTGGAACTCACGGGAAGCCAACGTACCCACAGGACATGGGCCCAAAAAAGACGCCCTCAGCTGCAGCTGCAGGCCGTGTTGCAGCGAGCAGAATTGCAGCTGCCAAACCAGCATCATAAGGCACCGGAGGTACCCAGACTGGCATCTTAAAGTTGATATGGACAAAATGGGCCAAAAAGAAGTTCACCGCTACTCCACTGGTAAGAATTATGCCATCTGCATTGGCCAATGGGAGGTACTGCGGCGACAGGAACTCAGGGAGCAGGTTCTCCAAAGCTCTTTGTCCAGAAACCACAATATCGCATACGTGGAAACCTTCAGTGAAACTCTTCCAATTAAAATTATTTTCTACGGAGACATCTCTTGCGACTGTGAGATACCACCATTTCACCACATGTCCATAAGCAGTGCAGCCCATTAGCATTTCCATACTGACTCTGTACCACCTTTGAATTAGACCGAAAATTAGACCAAAATGGCAATACGTCATCGGTGTTTGAAGCTTTGTCATGGAACCATGCAATCGAGAGCCATAATAAGCAAAAGAAGTAACCCAGTCCAGAAGTAACTCCAAGAACTCCAGCGGGCACGGCAACTTAAAGATGAACCCGTCAGCATCAGCACATAAATTCACCAGAAGGAGAATCGTCAGCACTGCCCAGCAGTCATCCTTGATCTAACGTTGAGGCAGTAACGGGTGAAGGCGTCCCATCATATCGTCTCAACTTGAAGTTCGGCACTCCACAGCTGATCAATCGCATTCCAGTAGTAGCTCCAAGGACTCCAGCGTGCACGGCAACTTAAAGATGAACGCGTCAGCATCAGCACATAAATTCAGCAGAAGGAGAATCGTCAGCACTGCCCAGCAGTCATCCTTGATCTAACGTTGAGCCAGTAACCGGTGAAGGCGTCTCATCATATCGTCTCAACTTCGACTTCGGCACTCCACAGGCTGATCAATCGCATTCCAGAAGTAGCTCCAAGGACTCCAGCTGGCACGGCAGCTTAAAGATGAACACGTCAGCAACAGCACATGAATTCACAAGAAGAAGAAGAATCGTCAGCACTGCCAAGCAGTCATCCTGCAGGGCACACGGAAACAGACCCGATCACACAGAGCCAACAGCAGCAACAAACGACGTAAAATCGTTTACACCTCCTCAAACATTAAAAACTGGCGTTTTCAAGCGGAAAAATCTTGATTGTTTGCCAACCAACATTCTAAAAACCGGTGCACATTCCAATCGTCTACATAATTAAAGACGAATACGATATCATCGTCATTCAATACACTGGATAACTGTGAGTCACCAAATCACTTCAAATGTTCGAATCTCTGAGACATCTTCTCACACCATGAATCCCAATCATCACAATCCAAATCATGATTATTTGAGCTGGAGGTATTTTCCAATCTCCGGAATTGTGTTCGTTTTTTACGAGACCTGCGTTTTCCCCTTCTATTAGCAGTCATCCTTGATCTAACGTTGAGCCAATAACCGGCGAAGGCGTCTCATCATATCGTCTCAACCTCGACTTCAGCACTCCACAGCTGATCAATCGCAGTCCAGAAGTAGCTCCAAGGACTCCAGCGGGCACGGCAGCTTAAAGATGAACACGTCAGCATCAGCACATAAATTCACCAGAAGGAGCATCGTCAGCACTGCCCAGCAGTCATCGTGCAGGGCACACAGATACAAACCGGATCACACAGAGCCAACAGCAGCAACAAACGACGTAAAATCGTTTACCGCTCCTCAAACATTAAAGACTGGCGTTTCCACGCGGAAGGGTCTTGTTTGTTTCCCAACAAACATTCTAAAAACCGGTGCAAATTCCAATCGTCTACATAATTAAAGACAAACACCATATCATCCTCATTCAATACACTGGATAACTGTGAGTTATCTAAACTATTCAAATATTCGAATCTCTGAGACATCTTCTCACACCATGAATCTCAATCATCACAATCCAAATCATGAGTACTTGAGCTGGAGGTATTTTCAAATCTCCGGAACTGTGTTCGTTTATTACGAAACCTGCATTTCTCCCTTCTATGAGCGCTACCCTGATATAACGTTGAGCCAGTAACCGGCGAAGGCGTCTCGTCATATCCTTTTTCCTCGTAAAAGCGGACTTTAATATCTATGGCTTCATCAACCGTACACTGGCCAGCACACTCTACGCATAAAAGACCAGGACCATATTCAACAGCTTGTGCGCTAGACATATGTGCCAAGTAACGAGGACGCGCAAAACATTTCCGACACAAACGTGGAGAATTCAACTCAACCTGGAACACCTTAGCCGCCCACATAGGATCTAAACGCGACAAATTGTCTACATCTTCTGCAAACTGCCAAGCATACCACCAATCATCAACATTGAAATCATCAAACTTCTCATATTCAAGCATGTACATAGCACGCTGCTCCACACACTTATACCACAACTCATCAAGTTCAACAGTATCCACCTGTATTGCACAATCAATACTGATTGTCCTCGGAACTAAACCCAACCTCAGGTCACCAACCTTATCCACCTCCAATCGCTCTATTTCACGCTCCAACAATCTCCCTAGAATTTGAGTCTGCACATCTTGAACAACTACCTCAAGCACCTGCTCGCAATCAACGTTATACGACGATCTACCAATCATCGCCGAACCAAGTCTGTAGACGAATTTTTGGAACAGGTAAAAACCAAAATGCAGCGATCTGGAAAAAACCAAATCGAACAAATACGATATTCCAATTTGGGTAAGAAGAACAATCAGAACTGCAATTTCTCCGTAAATTCGTGAAAATAAAGCCAGAACTTCAGAGCTCGCAGAAATCTGCGCAGCCGCGATCACGCAAATCCGCACCTTAGTTGTTGCAAAGGGGGTTGGAGGTGTTGGCACTGAGTGAAATGTGTTTTGCGGGGCTGCAGGCATTTGCAAAGGTGGTTTGAGGTATTGGCACTGGGTGAAATGTTTTTTGAGGGCATGGGGGTTGTTGAAAAGGGGGATTGAGGTGTTGGCACTGGGTGAAATGTGTTTTGAGGTCATGGGAGCAGTTGAAAAGGGGGTTGGAGGTGTTGGCACTGTATGAAATGTTTTTTGAGGGCATGGCGGGAGTTGAAAAGAATTTTTGTATTATTTCTTTTTAATAACCAACTCAGTCCGAGGCTGTTTTATCATACAACACTGGTTATCCAATGGGTGCCAGTAGCGGATGTACCGTTCTATGTTTCCACTACCTTTGCGAATGGATTCTCTTGGTGTTCAGTCTCTGTTTGGTAGCTGTCCACCTATGTGAGACCTGAGCGCATTGAGAATCTGGTTGCCTATCCCTGTTGTGGGCCCCTTTGTTACCCTGTCTGCTTGTGTGGGGCTCTGTGTGATACCCTGAATATCTTGGATTATCTGGATCCTCCTATGTTCCCCTTACAGCTGCTGTGGCGCATCCTGATTATCTCCAGATGATCTGGGTATTCCTGTTTGTCCTCACTGGTTGACAGTGGTTCATTGGGCTGCCCTGAAATTGGGAAATTTCCGGGGGCCGGTGTCCCAACTGCTCAAAATGGCAAGGAGACACATTGAACATAATCAACCATGAACACCAAAGCTGAGCATTACGTACAGCACTGTATCAGTCAGTTACGCAACCCAAAGGAACAACTCGCAGGTCAGCTGTCACCTCAGGGTAGCTGGGAGCGCCCCTCAATACTGATCTAATTGTCTGGGGTTATTTCGAGGCTCCTGATTAGCGAAAGTCATTTGAAACCCCATAATTACCTCACTTGTGTGATCCGAATTCGGAGTGCTCGCGTAAATTTTTTTTTTTAGCAAAAACCAGTTCACCTGGGTTCTAAAATGTGGGTATCATCCTGAAGTGACATTTTTATTTGGACGGCTGAACCCAAAATGCTATGCACCACCCTTCAGCTGAAAATCCTGCAGCTTAGGCTGAGCAAATGATTCCCCCAATGGCACAAGCCTTACAATGAAGTGTCGCCCCGCAAGAAGGCCGGGGTGAAAAAGACACAAATATGCAGTGGCACAGGTGTGCAGAGGGGCTGTTCACTAACTATTCACATGCATCATCTGGGCCATGTGTACATATGGATACTGATATATGACAATATCGCATACGTGGAAACCTTCAGTGAAACTCTTCCAATTAAAATTATTTTCTTTGGAGACATCTCTTGCGACTCTGAGATACCACCATTTCACCACATGTCCATAAGCAGTGCAGCCCATTAGCATTTCCATACTGACTCTGTACCACCTTTGAAGTAGACCAAAAATTAGACCAAAATGGCAATACGTCATCGGTGTTTGAAGCTTTGTCATGGGACCATGCAATCGAGAGCCATAATAAGCAAAAGAAGTAACACAGTCCAGAAGTAACTCCAAGGACTCCAGCGAGCACGGCAACTTCAAGATGAACCCGTCAGCATCAGCACATAAATTCACCAGAAGGAGAATCGTCAGCACTGCCCAGCAGTCATCCTTGATCTAACGTTGAGCCAGTAACCGGTGAAGGCGTCTCATCATATCGTCTCAACTTGGAGTTCGGCACTCCACAGCTGATCAATCGCATTCCAGTAGTAGCTCCAAGGACTCCAGCGGGCACGGCAACTGAAAGATGAACGCGTCAGCATCAGCACATAAATTCACCAGAAGGAGAATCGTCAGCACTGCCCAGCAGTCATCCTTGATCTAACGTTGAGCCAGTAACCGGTGAAGGCGTCCCGCCATATCATCCCAACTTCGACTTCGGCACTCCACAGCTGATCAATCGCATTCCAGAAGTAGCTCCAAGGACTCCAGCGGGCACGGCAGCTTAAAGATGAACACGTCAGCAACAGCACATGAATTCACCAGAAGGAGAATCGTCAGCACTGCCCAGCAGTCATCCTGCAGGGCACATGGAAAAAGACCCGATCACACAGAGCCAACAGCAGCAACAAACGACGTAAAATCGTTTACACCTCCTCAAACATTAAAAACTGGCGTTTTCAAACGGAAAAATCTTGATTGTTCGCCATCCAACATTCTAAAAACCGGTGCACATTCCAATCGTCTACATAATTAAAGACGAATACGATGTCATCGTCATTCAATACACTGGATAACTGTGATTCACCAAATCACTTCAAATGTTCGAATCCCTGAGACATCTTCTCACACCATGAATCCCAATCATCACAATCCAAATCATGATTATTTGAGCTGGAGGTATTTTCCAATCTCCGGAATTGTGTTCGTTTTTTACGAGACCTGCGTTTTTCCCTTCTATTAGCAGTCATCGTTGATATAACGTTGAGCCAATAACCGGCGAAGGCGTCTCATCATATCGTCTCAACCTCGACTTCAGCACTCCACAGCTGATCAATCGCAGTCCAGAAGTAGCTCCAAGGACTCCAGCGGGCACGGCAGCTTAAAGATGAACACGTCAGCATCAGCACATAAATTCACCAGGAGGAGCATCGTCAGCACTGCCCAGCAGTCATCGTGCAGGGCACACAGATACAAACCGGATCACACAGAGCCAACAGCAGCAACAAACGACATAAAATCGTTTACCGCTCCTCAAACATTAAAAACTGGCGTTTCCACGCGGAAGGGTCTTGTTTGTTCCCCAACCAACATTCTAAAAACCGGTGCAAATTCCAATCGTCTACATAATTAAAGACAAACACCATATCATCCTCATTCAATACACTGGATAACTGTGAGTTATCAAAACACTTCAAATATTCGAATCTCTGAGACATCTTCTCACACCATGAATCTCAATCATCACAATCCAAATCATGAGTACTTGAGCTGGAGGTATTTTCAAATCTCCGGAACTGTGTTCGTTTATTACGAAACCTGCGTTTCTCCCTTCTATGAGCGCTACCTTGATATAACGTTGAGCCAGTAACCGGCGAAGGCGTCTCGTCATATCCTTTTTCCTCGTAAAAGCGGACTTTAATATCTATGGCTTCATCAACCGTACACTGGCCAGCACACTCTACGCATAAAAGACCAGGACCATATTCAACAGCTTGTGCGCTAGACATATGTGCGAAAGTAACGAGGACGCGCAAAACATTTCCGACACAAACGTGGAGAATTCAACTCAACCTGGAACACCTTAGCCGCCCACATAGGATCTAAACGCCACAAATTGTCTACATCTTCTGCAAACTGCCAAGCATACCACCAATCATCAACATTGAAATCATCAAACTTCTCATATTCAAGCATGTACATAGCACGCTGCTCCACACACTTATACCACAACTCATCAAGTTCAACAGTATCCACCTGTATTGCACAATCAATACCGATTGTCCTCGGAACTAAACCCAACCTCAGGTCACCAACCTTATCCACCTCCAATCGCTCTATTTCACGCTCCAACAATCTCCCTAGAATTTGAGTCTGCACATCTTGAACAACTACCTCACGCACCTGCTCGCAATCAACGTTATACGACGATCTACCAATCATCGTCGAACCAAGTCTGTAGACGAATTTTTGGAACAGGTAAAAACCAAAATGCGGCGATCTGGAAAAAACCAAATCGAACAAATACGATATTCCAATTTGGGTAAGAAGAACAATCAGAACTGCAATTTCTCCGTAAATTCGTAAAAATACAGCCAGAACTTCAGAGCTCGCAGAAATCTGCGCACCCGCGATCACGCAAATCCGCACCTTAGTTGTTGCAAAGGGGGTTGGAGGTGTTGGCACTGGGTGAAATGTGTTTTGCGGGGCTGCAGGCAGTTGCAAAGGTTGTTTGAGGTGTTGGCACTGGGTGAAATGTTTTTTGAAGGCATGGGGGTTGTTGAAAAGGGGGATTGAGGTGTTGGCACTGGGTGAAATGTGTTTTGAGGTCATGGGAGCAGTTGAAAAGGGGGTTGGAGGTGTTGGCACTGTATGAAATGTTTTTTGAGGGCATGGCGGGAGTTGAAAAGAGTTTTTGTATTATTTTTCTTTAATAACCAACTCAGTCCGAGGCTGTTTTATCATACAACACTGGTTATCCAATGGGTGCCAGTAGCCGATGTACCGTTCTATGTTTCCACTACCTTTGCGAATGGATTCTCTTGGTGTTCAGTCTCTGTTTGGTAGCTGTCCACCTATGTGAGACCTGAGCGCATTGAGAATCTGTTTGCCTATCCCTGTTGTGGGCCCCTTTGTTACCCTGTCTGCTTGTGTGGGGCTCTGTGTGATACCCTGAATATCTTGGATTATCTGGATCCTCCTATGTGCCCTTAGAGCTGCTGTGGCGCATCCTGATTATCTCCAGATGATCTGGGTATTCCTGTTTGTCCTCACTGGTTGACAGTGGTTCATCAGGTTGCCCTGAAAAATTGGGAAATTTCCGGGGGCCGGTGTCCTAACTGCTGAAAATGGCAAGGAGACACATTGAACATAATCAACCATGAACACCAAAGCTGAGCATTACGTACAGCACTGTATCAGTCAGTTACGCAACCCAAAGGAACAACTCACAGGTAAGCTGTCACCTCAGGGTAGCTGGGAGCACCCCTCAATACTGATCTAATTGTCTGGGGTTATATTGAGGCTCCTGATTAGCGAAAGTCATTTGAAACCCCATAATTACCTCACCTGTGTGATCCGAATTCGGAGTGCTCGCGTAAACTTTTTTTTAGCAAAAACCAGTTCACCTGGGTTCTAAAATGTGGGTATCATCCTGAAGCGACATTTTTATTTGGACGGCTGAACCCGAAATGCTATGCACCACCCTTCAGCTGATAATCCTGCAGCTTAGGCTGAGCAAATGATTCCCCCAATGGCACCAGCCTTACAATGAAGTGTCGCCCCACAAGAAGGCCGGGGTGAAAAACACACAAATATGCAGTGGCACAGGTGTGCAGATGGGCTGTTCACTAACTATTCACATGCATCAGCTGGGCCATGTGTACACATGGATACTGATATTTATGACAATACAGAGAAGAGACACAAACACACTCTGGCACAGGAGTGCATATGGGCATGCATCACCTGGCTCATGTGTACATATTATGGGCAAGAGCAGTAAACGGGGTGAGAAATACGGTGGAAACGCATGTCTCTGACACGATGTGACGAACCACCGGGCCATACACTGAGGAATGCCAGAAAGGACCCCTCACGCACCCTTCAGTACAGCACGCAGGCAGTAATGCGGCAAACCACGGCCAGTCAATGTGCAGGGGTCACAGAAGGTGGCGGGAAGAGAGCGAACTGCAATCTGTGAATACGCTGTTAAGACTGGTGCTGGATGTGACACAGCAGCGCAGGGCACGCATGCTGCAGCAGTTCACTTGCGAATGTGGCTATTTCTGAAGCATTTGATCGTACCGCATCGGGATGCGGCTGGTGACACTCTGCGTGGGCATGGTTTGAAAGGGGGTTCGAGGTGTTGGCAGTGAAAAGGGGCATATGGGCATGCATCACCTGGGCAATGTGTACATACCAGGGGCAAAAGCAGTAAACTGGGTGAGAAATACGGTGGAAGAGCATGTGTCTGACACGATGTGACGAATCACCAGGCCATACACTGAGGAATGACAGAAAGGACCCCTCACGCACCCCGCAGTACAGCACGCAGGCAGTAATGCGGCAAACCACGGCCAGTCAATGTGCAGGGGTCTCAGAAGATGGCGGGAAGAGAGCGAACTGCAATCTGTGAATACGCTGCTAAGACTGGTGCTGGATGTGACGGGGCAGCGCAGGGCACGCAAGCTACAGCAGTTCACTTGGGAATGTGGCAATTTCTGAAGCATGGTATCGTACCGCACCGAGATGCAGCTGGGGACACTCTGCGTGGGCATGGTGACGGCACGTACCAGATGTGCCAGCGCTGTGGTATTCCCCTGGTTGCACAGCCGCGTGATGCGGCAGATAACGGTGAGGCACTGTTGTAGAGGGTATACGAAGCTGCGTGTAAAACGCAAGCACCCAAAAGGGTGCCTTGCATGTTTACAGTAAACATGCAAGGCAGCCTTTTGGCTGCTTGCGTTTTACACTGCGAAACGATCGTCGGGGCTGTTGAGCAGAACGGTGGCATTCACGGGATGCGTGCCAGACGGTTGCTGAGACTCTATCAGAGCCGTTGAGGCTTGAGTAGTCGTACCTGCTTGGATCATCGGCGTTCTGCACGGATGCTGCCCAATGCGTGTATGTATAAGGCACGCAGTGGTGAGCTGCGCAGGTCCTCGTCATCACCACCACCGAACAACGTTTAATGAAGTCCCCTCAGCAAATGCATTGAAAATTTACAGAACAGTCCCGAGGCAGACAGGCTGCCAAACACATGTACACACAATGCACACGTCTGCAGAGGGGCTACCACCAAGGGGCCGCAGCTGGTTTCCGTGTTGCAGCAGTACATGCTGTCACAATGCTCCTAAAAATTGCGACGCATAAGTGCACTGACCTGCAGAGGCAGGGCAGCCCATAACACAAGCATTGGATGAGATGAGAGAGGCCTAACCTTAAGCAAGCTGAATCATCAGCAACAAATGCGAACATCCGAGGAGGCCAACTAGTGGGAAGTGATGGGTGCAGCCTGGGACGGTGTGATGCTCCACAGCGACTGCCAGGAAGGTGCAGCCAAATGGAGCAAAAAGCAATATCCTCCAGGAAATGCGAACCCTACAAAACATGCCACGGCCGCCGTCAAAAGAACGCCTCACGAATAAACTCCATTATCACCAGCGCCACTGCCAAATAAAAGCTTGATCCCCAGCCTAGAAATTCAACACCGAGGTTCACCGAATCATCTCCGAAGCGACTGCTGCCCAATATCGGAATGCTGGTGCAGTGGATGAGCCAGTTGCTGAGTTGGATGTAGTCGAGCAGGAAAGTAGAAAAAAATTTGAGGGATGCCTTGATTCATCTCCAACCCGCAGCCAATATGTGATGTTGAGCTGTGGGCAATCAAACAACAGAAGACCAGTAAAGAAGAGCAGCATGAAGCATTTTGTCCACAGGCTTCTTCTGCAGGCGCAAAGACAGGCACATTAAATAACAATGAGATGCATTAAGATGTACACGTATCCTACAACCACAATCGCGACTATCACCAAGTCCAATGCGGACAAAACCTCTGAATATGACCCAACTCCCCACAAAAAAAGGAAAAAGAAACAATACCCTTAGGTCCTTTGGTAACTGGCCCGACTGAGGGGCTCCATCCAGGATACATTTTCTGCTGTGAACCCCACTGATCAGAAGCACCCTGAACACTCGTGCTATGTGACTGCACTGACTCAGTTGCCCTATTCATGCCCTGTGATTCTGAAGACGGCGGTTGTCGTTTAACACAATCACTCATCCGCTGCACCCCCGTGGACCCAAAGCCTTGTCCAGACCTACTCGTGTGTGACAGCGCTGGTACACGCTGAAACGGACGGGATAAGCACGGCACAATCACAGGTTGAGCTATTCTATCACCAGCATGAACCTCATAACGCTCTGCTCCGTAGTTACAGAGCAGAGCACAAAATCGTGCCCCAGTAACCTGAGTTGAAAACGCTGGGCACAGGCTCTACAGAGCAACGCAAAGCAGGACCAGAGCGTTCCAAAACCAGACCCACGAACCCCACAGGAATCTCAACAGCGCAATCAAGCGCCACCAACGTCAAACACCAAGGTAAAATCGAATGGTCACTAGCAGCAGATAAATCATGCCCTCCCGCCCCAGCAGATGCCCTTACAGGAAGAGTAGCCTTGTCCGAATGCAGTTAACAGTTCGAAACATGTTCAGGCGCCGGTTCATTCACAGGCTCAGGTGACAGATCTGCAAGTTTCGCAGGGGGGGATATCTCTACCGAACCTTCAAAATTAAACAACTTCCTCGCCAAGTGGTGCATCTCAGCTGCTTGCCTGGAGGTACGACCCTTATAGTTCACGATCTTCCTGAACCTCGCCATCAGGTCGGGTCCACTGTCCTCTGATTCCTCAGAATCTGACGATGAGGCCACAGAGGGCGAGCTCTTTATCTCAGCTTGGCTGAGTTGAACCGATTCAGAATCAGACATCTCCTACCCAACAAAAAAAACAAGAAGCAAATCTCAAAATAAAACATTAGGTCGTCTTAGTGCGCTTCCTGGGCGGGTCAGTCACAGACACCTCCACCATCCAATCAGTCTCCTTAAAGACAGAACGTCTACGAGATTGCGGTTTGATGTGAGAAAATTAGGTTCTCGGAAGTTCAGGCGCAAGATCCTTCAAAAACCTAGCATAAAACTTATTGATCGCCCTCTTACATTGCCTCCACCCCTCATGCTGAGCCAGTTCAGAGACCAGGAAGCACGGTAGCAGTAATCTTCCCACTTTATGTAGGTCATGAGCCATCGCCACCCGTCGCCACATCAGTACTTTCTCCTACAATGGACCCCAAGCATTCAATCAAATCTGCAGTAGCTTCGAGTTCTCACCACAATGCCTCAAATACCGATGGACCCATTTATCATGATAAGTCTTGCACAACGCTGATGGTCAACTGCTCCTGTGTGCTCCGGATGCCAGTAGGTTAGCGGGAAGGAGTAACCAGGCGAAACAATACCACTGAAAAACCATCAGATGGAAATAGTGAATCCAAACTTCAACTGCTTCCAACATCCCGACCATAGCCCTTTATGTCTATGCTTAGGCGTCTCATGTCTAGACCAAACTTTATGTGGGTAAGTGAACAATTCACCATGACACGAGACACCTCCAACTTCAACAGGAGTTTCCACAGGGGCATCTGGCAGGTTAACAGCTGCCTTTGCCCGTCTATCCACCTCTTCATTACCTGGAATCCCCGAGTGACCCGTTACATATTGGAGAGACAAATGGTTACGATCGACATGCTCCCGAATTAATCTAATCGATCTCGCTTCCACCACACACTCCTTTCTATATTTAACAGCCTTCAAAACAGCATAGCAATCCGTAAATATGGTAGCACATGAGGAAGTATACTTACAAGCCAAGAACATCCCATACACTTTTGCCTTATAGGCGCTCTGGTATCCTGGAGGTCTCACACACAGTGTTCTACCATCCTCCAAAACAGCAGCACGGGCACCTTCATTGCACGATTCGAAGAAAGAACCATCATCCTAAGCGGAATGCTCAGTATCAATGTAATGCTTACAGTGCCAGACTCAATTCTGAATTTCAACATCCCAGAAGGGACTATAATTCAACACCTCCTGAACATTGGAAGTCCCCTGCAACGGCAAGACAGAAGCACTTGTCTCTGCATGTAGAGGATGCACAGCAGATTGCAAAATGTGAAGATAACCCATCTCAGTGTGCATCAAATCATGTGCACCATATTTACACAAAACTGTCGAGACATTGTCGAACATTCGAGTTGCAACCAGCACCGGAATATGAAGCAGCCCTATTCCAAATTTATGGCTAGAGTACACTGTGTTTGTTCAAAGAAACGTCAACAAACCAACAATGGCAAGAAACAAATCCTTCAACCATCCTTGCATCCTCAACAACAGATCCCATACTATTAGAATACATTGTAACCTATAAACTATCTTCGGAAAAAGGACGGAGTTAATCACTTGAAGTCGGGCTCGAGCAGGCAATGGTGGATTATTCCAAACATCAATCTCCTGACTAAATTGAGATATTGATTCATCCTAAGTACACCGCGGATCCCATGTCGTATGCATCAAGTGCCACAAATGAAGATATGAGTAGACACACTCAATTATCACTGGCGTGGGATCGGATGGCGGTTGAGCGATACATTCAGGAATTAATGAGTTACGGCACAACCTCCATTGATCTCCCTCATAAACTCTGGCAGGCACAGTAAATTCAGAATTCAACTGCGCACGAATAGGTAAAATTTTTGTCTTGGCAAGGTTGAACAAAGAGACCAATTCTAGCAAAAAGCATCTGTGCATCAACTCACCAGCTGTCTGTGCAACAATCGCCAAGTCATCCATAAACACATATGGCTCAACACCTAGCTCTAATAACTCCCGAATCACTAAGTCCATCACAGCACAAAAGATGATAGGTCCCGTAGCGCAACCTTGTTTCACCCCCGATGTAGCCAAAAATCTATCGCATTTGCCGGTGACCGTATTATATACATAGTTAACACTATGATATAATACATAACTAAACAAGTCCCGAACCTGAGCACACACACCATACTTCA
The DNA here is from genome assembly GCA_964036045.1 of Eutreptiella sp. 'Long Island Sound 2002'. Classification (NCBI taxonomy): domain Eukaryota; phylum Euglenozoa; class Euglenophyceae; order Eutreptiales; family Eutreptiaceae; genus Eutreptiella; species Eutreptiella sp. 'Long Island Sound 2002'. Next base: position 102,763,999 of record OZ038379.1, on the reverse strand, counting down.
ACAGTGCGTGAAGCAGGAACTAAATTTGGACAGAAGAAAAAGCATTAGAGACGTCCACAAAAGCAATATACGCTCCATTGCCAGTCATCATTCTACTACCTAGCAATTGCTGCAAATCCATGGTTGCTCGCGCACACGACCCTCCTTTACAGCCCGCATATTGCCTTCTCCAGAGGCTGACCGCAAGCGTTGTCTTCAAATGGGACTGGATACATCTAAAGACTATCCTATGCAGAGCCGAAGTGATACAAATGCGCCTCCACGCATTGGACACCGACAGGTCCTCTTTCCCTTTACTCAACGGAAAAAGTACTGTCTCCCTGAGGATGTCAAGTCGTAAATCCCCTCTAATGATGGCCCTTACAATATCTGAAACTCAATGAATCACATTATCAGGAAGCACATAATAGAGATAAGGAGGTACATTGTCCGGGCCAGGCGCTTTACATCTAGACACTCTTGCCCACTGCCTAATCTCTTCATCCGTTGGAACCAGGATTGGCTTCTCTTCACGGCCATCCATGAAAGAAACCACCGTAGCATCCAATGGATTGTGAACATTCATCATCATCTCTATTTGATGCATGGGGACCGGAACGCGACCGGGTTTCATCGGAATTAGCAAATCAGCTTTAGCTCTGCGGAAAAATATTTTTGGATTCCGCCTAGCCAAACTCGCCAATTTTTTTATCCTTTCTTCCCAGCCCACCGGTGTTTTCGCCTTCACATTAGGGCTACAATCCTGGACAGAATGAAAAGCTTGAACAATAGCATTGTTCAACCACTTCACCCCGTGCTCAACATCAGTAGGGCAATAATTGAAATGCTCCCTCATCTTAGATTCAAAAAGCTTAATCTGCTTTTTCCCTCAGCCATAGCATCGGTTGGTGGGTTTCTGAGGAGTGGCCCAACCATGAAAAAACACGGCGTGAAAGTTATCCGAAGACCCAAACTTCCCCTTTAATTTCACGTCACTTCTACACACATCTCTGGGCTGAAATATACAAAAACGCTTCTGTGTGACATACATTCTATCTATGTAAGATGACCCCGCATAGTGTCTCACCCTTGTCATCGAAACCGTGTCTTGCATTTGTGACTTCATCCATGCCTCTTTAAACACCTCGATAATGTTGCCATTACCCTCTAAGTTCCGAAGCCGTGGCCACACGTTGTCATGTCCCGCCGTTGGCTCATCCAAGTCATTGACATTGTCATGACTACAAGTAGTCGGATTAAAAACACTAGAAACAATACACCCTTCTTGGATCAAAGGATCCAAGACCTCGGCTATCTCTTGACGCATCTTACGGGCCACAAAAACTCCTAGAACCGTCGTCATCATCTTTAAGTCTGGACGAGCAAACATTTTGAAACTCATAACGTAGCCTGGAATGAGCACCTTGACAGCCGGTTTCTTAGGGGCTACATCAACAGAAACCAAACAGGCCACAGCCCCCTGCATGGTCGGAGGACTTAGAAGCAAATGATACTCCCCATGAAACATCTCCCGAACAATCAATTCATATTGATTATTCGCATAACTACTCGCCACTCTAAACTCTGAAAAAATAACAACATACGGCAAGGATTTTGTTCCAGTGTCAAGAGCATTTTTGATAGCTGTTAAAATTTCCCGAAAACGGCTCATTGTCACATTGCCACCTACATTGTATGTGGCAATCCCAAAAGGTCTGGCACTCTGCAGAGATAGGTAGGTAGGTAGGTGCACTCGGTCGTGGAGAGGCGCCCCTTGGTTCCCCCTGGCGTCGCCCCTGTGACGAACAGGAAGAGGCTCCGCGCGTGAAGAGCGGAGGCGGGTTACATCCCGCTAGACCCGACTGTTGGCCCCCAACAAAGCGGCCCTGGGCATCACCGGGAGGGCTGATCCCCGCCGGCGTGACGTGCTTGTCTCGCCGGGAGGATGTGCCTCCGTGCTTGCGCACGTCCCCTCCTTTGGGCGGAACCCTAGAGGTTCACCGGACTTCCTGGCGTACCCCGTTCCCAAGGCATGCATGCATGTTCTTGGTACTAGGGTTCTGAGGCGCTTGGGTGTCGCACGCTCCGCCTCGAGTCCCAAAGCAGCGCAGGCCTTAGCATGCAGCCTTACCCCCGGTCTCCGGATCTCGTTTGGCCGGGTCACCTGCATGGCACGGGCTGCCTCAGTGCCCGGGCTGTGGGCACTGGGTTTCCTGCTGTTGTGCGGCGTTTGTGTTTGGGTCCGGGTTGCGGTTGGGTGTGGGTTTTGTTAACCCCGCCAGTCCTGGCTGGGGTCCTGGGTGGGTGTGTTTGGGCACGGTTTGTGGTGTTGTCCCTCTTTTGCCGGCTGTTTGTGTTGTTCGTGGTTGGGCTTAGGGTTCGGCCTGCTTATGGGACGTGTGTGGTTTCGTGCGCGCTCCGCTTGCCCCCCGCTGTTTCTGGTTTTGGTGTGCGGTGTGGGCGTGCGTGCTGGGCCCGGGTCTCGGCTGTGCCCCGCCCTTCTTGGCTGGGTTGTGGGGGTGTGATTTTTGCGCTTTTTTTTTTTTGCTTTGTGGTGTCGGTTTCTGGGTGTCCTTGTCCCGGGCCTTGTGGTCTGTCCCGCCATCCCCCTTCTTTCGGGCTGGGCTGCTGGCTTTTTTTTTCGTGGTGTGTGTCTGCATGTTTCGGTGTCCCTTTTCCCGGTGGGCCGGTGTTCCTGGCTTGGTGTTGCCGGTTTTGGCTGGGTGGTCCCCCTGTGCCTCTTTGGGGGTCCTGTCTTCGGTGCCTTCTGGGTGGGGGGTTTGGCCGCCTCTTGTGGTGTTGGCGGGCGGTTTGGTGGCTGTGGGCTGTTTTCGCGCCCCCCCCCTCCCCCCCCTGTTTTTTTTTGGGGGGGGGCCTGCCTGTTCCTCCCTCTGCCTTCCCTGGGCTGGCGCACGCACTGGCCTGCTTTCAGTGTGGTCCTCCGGGCTGCTGTTGGCGGTTGTGTTCTGTTTGGCCGTGTTTCGGACCCATGGGTCGGGTGGGCTATGTACACGTTGGGCTCGGCGCCCCTTCCTGCCGGGTTAGGTCCTGGCTCTGCCGGCTGGGCGGCTGCGCCAGGCGGCTGCGTGTGGCTCTGGGTTAGGGTGCTGGGGTTTGTTTGTGTCCTTTCTCCTCTGCGGTGCCGGTTTTAACCTTCTGGGTGGTCCGCCACTGTTTTTGCCGGGCGCGTGGTGGCCCTGTGTGTGGCCTGCGGTGCCGGTGTGTGGCGTGCTGGTGCGGCGCCTTCAGGGGTGTGCGGTGGCTTGTTTTGGTTAGTCCTTCAGGTTAGGGTCAGTCGTGCCGTGTTCTGCCGCTCTGTGCCCCGTTGCGTCGCGTCGTGCTGTGGCGCGTTGCACTGTGGCGCGCTGTGGTGCGGTGTGCCGTGGTGTCGCGTTGTGCCGTGGTGGGTCAGTGGAGGTCAGCCTGGCCTGTGTCGTGCTGGGGAGTGTGGCTGGCTGGTGGCGGGGGGGTGCGGTTAGGTGTGGGTGTCTCGCTGGGTCCGTGCTGTTGGGGTCTGGGCGTGCCGCTCGGGCTGGTGGGTCGGGTAGGCGTCCGTGGGGTTGCCCTCCCTGGGGGCCTGTGCCTCGGTCCCGTGTCCTCTGGGGGTCCCGGTCCCCAGTCCTGGTCGCTGTGGCCGTGCCTTCGTCCTTTTCCGGTGCCTGTGAGGTGGCTCTTGTGGCAGCCGGGGTCGTCGCCTGGCGGTGAGGGCGTGGTGGTGCGCCGTGCGGCGGCGTTCCCTGCGGCTTCCTCTGTGGGTGTGGCCCGTTCTCCCCGTGTAGGTGTGCCCTCCATTCCCCGTGTGGTTTCCGGCGGCTGGTGGGTGTGCGCTGGTGTGATCCGTACGCCGTCTGATGCCTGCTTCGGCGGTGCGTGTTTGGGGGGTGCGCCCCGCCCCAGGGAGTCGTGCGGCGTTCGCTGGGGGTGGGGCGGCGCTGGTCCCTCCGTCGTGGTATGCCCTTCCTGGGTGTGGGTCGTGGCGTTTGCCGTGGTGCCCTTTTCCTCCGTGCCTTGGTCCCCGCTCCTGCCCCTTCCTGGTTCTTGGGTGGTTTCCTGCCCCCATGTGGTGTCTCTTCCGGCGCCCTGTCCCTATTGGTGCCTGCCTTCACTTGGGGCCCCTTCGTGCCTTCTTGCCCGAGTGCCCCTTGGTGTCCCCTGCCCTCCCTTTGCCCTTGTCCTTCTCCTTCCTGGTGTGGTGGTGGCGGGGTGGGGAGGGGGCGCCGTTGGCCAAGGCCTTGGGGTGGGTGGCCTTGAGTCATTTGGTGGAGAGCTTGGGGGGTGTAGGGGGGGCGGAGGCCCTGCACGGCATCGCGGAGGAGGACCTCCCATGCCGCTTGCGGCCTGATGGCCCCCGGGGCGGCCTCGTTGGGGTCGGTGGGGGTGCGGGTGCGCATCTCCTTGAAGGTATGCACCATGTGCACCCCATTGTGCCTTCCCGCTCCCCCGGCCCACTTCATCCAGCGGCAGAGCTCCTGCAAAGCGGGGGTAGACCACCAGGCGAGGTGGGCGGGGCCCTTGGGGGGGGAGAGGTCCGTGCCCGGGGTCCTGGAGAGGCGGGGGGGGGACGTGGACCTGTGGTGGTGTTGGAGGTGGTGGTGGATGGGGGAGCGGGAGCGGCAGTGGCGGGGGCTGGCGCTGGAGGACGGGTACGGGCGGAGGGGGGAACGGGAGGGGGAGGTGGACATGGGGCGGCGGTGGCGTGCTTGGTGGCGTCTGGGGGAGCGGGAGTGGTGGTGGCGGGGGCTGCAGGTGGTGATGGGTATGGGCGGCGGGCGGAACGGGGAGCCCGGCGGGGCCTGTGGGGGGAGGGGGAGGTGGAAATGGGGCGGCGGTGGCGCTCGTGGTGGCGCCCGGGGGAGCGGGAGCGGCAGGAGCGGGGTCCCGGGGTGTCGTGGTGGCGCCTGGGGGAGCGGGAGGGGCGCGAGTGGTTGGTTGAGGCGCGGTGGCGGTGTGGGGAGTGTGGGCGCCGGGGGCGAGTGTGCCGTGCGGGGGGGGAGCGGGAGCGCCGCTGTTTGCGGGACCAGGGGCCTCATCGCTCGAGTCGGGCCAGTCAGGAGGCGTTGGCGGGTCCTGGGGGGCCTCGCGTGGTGCCGCCTTGTACCGGATGGGGGGGGGGAGGTCCCCCGTCGTCCACGGATCCGCCACGTAGGGGTGTGGTGGCGGCAGCGGCTGGTGGTATGGGTCGAGTGACTGTCCTTGGCGGGGTTGGGCCCGGGGCGCCCCGTCGGCGTGGACGTGGTGGCCGGGGGGATACGGTTCCTGGTACAGGGGGGCCGGCTGGGCTGGCTCAGCTAGCACTACACAATCCCCATATATGGGGCCAACTCCTTAAAACCGGTTTGTTTTCTCTGTTTTCTGCTCATTTGGTGCCCTTTGCTACCTTTCATTGAAACGGGCACCCTCAAAATATACACAAAAATGGTATTATACATGAAAAATGAACTTTTGACCTCAAATACCCCCCCATGGGGTTTGAACCCACACTCTACCAACCTTAGAGTTGTGTTTTTCCTCTAAGCTACGACCTGTCGTCGACGATCTCAGAGAAAACCGTAGTATAATAAAAAATTTGGAAAATCAGTACTCCTTACATGCTCCAACCACTATTAACCTCCCATGCTCTTAAAACCGGTCACGCGCTCACTGAGTTGTTCAACTAGTGATTTGCTGTACCCAGAGCTTTGATTTCTGATGCAATCCAAAATGTTTTAAGGATATAAATTTTAACAAAATGACAGAAGAAAATGAGACACTGGATTTTCACGAGTTCGTGCTGAAATTGCCGGATTCGGCGTGGAACCTGAGTTCTGAGTCGTTGGAACATGCAGCACAGTTGGCAAAGGAAGGCGCAATGAGTGGTCTCAGTCCTTGGCAGGCAGCGTCACTGTATTCCAAACTTACAGGAAAGAAAACACTGGCCACTGTCAAAGACACGATGGCCTTGGTTCGTGATGCCTTACTCACCTTAAAGGGCGACGACATTGGCAGAACAGGAACGTCGTCGCATCGCGAAGACGTCTTCTTGGCATGCGAAACTTTGAGCGGTCCCAAGGACCACGCTGGCCCCGCGTCGGACAAGGAGTCCACGTTCGTGTGGCGCGATGAGGTTCTGTCGCTTCCTTCACGCTTGTCTGCACTCCTGGAAGAGCGAAAGGTTTTGCAAGACGAGTTTCGCAGAAAAAAGATGTTGAAGCACTTGCCAGTGTTCGACGAGTTCCATAGGGCAGCTGTTAATAACGCGCCAACGCACAAACATCCAGCGGACGCAGAGAAGCGTCGTTGGGAACAACAGGTAAAAGACGCCATGCGAGTCCTGGGAGTAGTCTTAACACGCGAAGATGACACAACGGTAGCTCCGGAAGCACCTGTTTCATTGGTACTATGTGAACATTTGTTTGCAATGTTGGGTGCGTTGGACTACAGCATCCAAAGCTCCCGGCGAGTGGCAGTAGATAAACGGTTTGAACAACCTGCGATTGCACCAGAGTTACTCTCGAAGGATGACATGTCACTACTTCAGTCGCGCAACAAATTACAAAAAGACCTGAGAGGCACGCGTTTCTCCCCTTACTCGCATCGTAGTTCTTTCCGTTCGTTTTCAACACGAGGTCGTTTTGATCCACGGAGATCTGGCAAAGGAGGCAAAGGCAAAGGTAAGGGTTTCACCCAAAGATTTGTGCCACGTAACGACAAGTTAGATGAACGACCACAGCAGTAGCTTGACTGTAGAGGATTCTTTGGCACCAGCCGTGTGCGTGCCACCGCCGATCCATCCCCACCTGCCACTCTATTTGCGCTGTCGTGCACAATTGCATGAATGGGAAACGTTGAAAGACACATACGCGGCGTCAGTGATTCGCAATGGGCTGCAGCTTGATTGGGTTGACGGTTTTGATCCGGATCGACCAACCGACGACTTCCGTCCTCGTTCTTCCCACGCAGAGGTAACCGACCCTGAATTGGTAAAACACGTTTTGGATGCAGTGCAACAGGGTTGCATGGAATGCGTCGAGCGCAAAGACATTAAGTGTTGTGCAAGTATGTTCGCAGTGGACAAAGCGTCAGACGAGGCACATCCTGAGGGAGGCCGTCGACCTATCACCAATTTGAAGAACGTGAACCAGTTTGTACAGACCACCTATTTTCGTTTGGTCACTCTGTGGGGCATTTTACCGTTCTTGAGACCCGGTCAGTATGCTTGCAAAATTGACCTGAAAAGTGCTTATTTTCACATGGGTATCCATCCGCGGGATCGACCTTATTTGGGGGTCTACGTTGACGGTGAATTTTACAGGTGGTGCGTTTTGCCGTTTGGATTAAACGTTGCACCACGGGAATGGCAACGCCTCATGCAACCAATTTTAAATACCGTGCGTGAACGCGGAGCACTCGTTTGGGTCTACTTGGACGATTGGCTCATCATTGGCAATACTTACCGTGAATGTCTGGAACACACACGTTTTTTGGTACAACTTTTGCATCGGTTGGGTATATTGGTCAATGTCCCAAAATCATGTTTGGAGCCGTCGCAAGAAATTATAATGCTTGGTTTTATGCTGAACTTCAGGGAAGGATTCGTCGCGGTACCTCCAAAGCGCCTACAAGCAATTTTTCGGGACGTGAACAGACTGGCACACAGTCACACACCATCATTGAGGCGATGCGCCTCCGTTCTTGGAAGAATCCGTTCCTTGTTGTTCGCCATGCCCCATATCCGACTCCTCAGCGACGCCCTGGCGGTGCACGTGGCGGTGGCAGTCCAGGCTGGCTGGGAGGCAGACGTGGCGCTCCCGGAGCGCGTGTCACGTCAGTTGATGGATCTGGCGGACGAGTTACACCAGTGGAAGGGACGCACCTTCGTAGTTTCCATGGGTCACGTCAGGGACATGTACTCGGACGCGTCGGATCTGGCGTGGGGCGGAGTCCTTCAAGGGAATGCCCAAGCAGCGTTCGGTTGGTTCCTGAATCGAGAGGAACACATAAACGTCAAAGAGTTCAGGGGAGCCCTACTGACGATTCAAGCGTATGCGCTGAGGGACACCACGCTGCGATTTTTCACCGACTCAATGGTCCTTTACTGGTATCTCCGCAAGTGGGGAGGTCGCAAACCGCGGTTCAACGCATTGATTCTCCAACTGTGGAATTTTACACAAGCCAATCGCATCGAGATTCAACCGTTTTACGTGCACACCTCGGTAAATCCGGCGGACATTTGGTCTCGGCTTCGTTGGACACCGTCGGAGGCTACCTTCCCGTCGGACGTGTTGACTTGGATCCTGGAGGAGTTCAAAAGTTGGATTCAGCCGGAAATCGATTGGATGTCAAGGAGTTCCAATGCGGTGTGCAGCAAGTTCGTCAGTCCGTGTCCTCAGCCGGGGGCTTACGCCATCGATGTCTTCTCCCAGAATCTAACTTTACTTTCACCGGGGTGGGTCTTCCCGCCGTTCAAGCACATACCTCAGTTGGTCAACCAAGTGTTGGAGTCACCAGGGGTGGAGGTTCTCATGGCTCTGCCGTACAGGCCGCGCGAAGTTTGGTGGAACCTATTGATGAAACACGTGAAGTTCGCAGTGAACACGTCGGAGTTCCGGTTGCAAATGCCAGACGGCACAGAGACACAACCACGTTTCGTGTTGACCTTGGCGTATGTTTGCGTGAATACTATCAATTGCGAGGAGCTACCAACGAAGAGGCGACGCTCATCATCAATGAAATCGGGAAGGACACCTTGAAACGTTACAATTCTGCGTGGCACATGTTTGGTACGTTCTTGTTACAAGACGCGGCGCTTGCTCCACTGTTAAAGGTGGAGCGCTTTGGTCAAATCCCACTGATGACGGTGGCGGTGCAACTTTTAAAGTTTTCACGCACGCATTCTTTAAGTGCTGGGCGTATGGCGTATTCAGCAGTGTGTTTATTCCCGTGCTTTTCGCAACTACGTTTCGAGGGTATGCTACGCAACTTGAAACGTGACTGGTTCGTCAGTGTTCCTCATTATCATCGTTTCTATGATGTACGGCGTCTTATACAAGTCATGCATCAGCAACCTGTGGAGACGGAAGCTCAGCTGCGCTTGCAAGCCATTTTGTCCTTGAGATTCTTTGCCTTGTTCCGAGGCGTTGATCTGGCGCGATCACGTAGGGATATCCAACGCGCTGCTCAGCCTTGGTTCATTTCTGCTAAGCGCAAAGGGAGGAGATACTATGCACGTTATCCTATTCACAATGTTACGCCACCGTCAATTGATCCGCAGCGCTGCTTAGCGCGTTATTTGGAAGCTACTGGTGATTACGAGGGTTCTGAGATTTTTGTGTCCCTACGAAAGCCACGGAAGCCTTTATCGTCTGATACCATCAACGGTCTCACTACTCGCTGGTTAAGGAAACACCTACTGGAATTGGGGGAACTGGAGACGGATTCGTTTTCCGCGCATTCTACACGAGGAGCAGCAGCAACTGCACTAATCTATCTTGGCGTGGATCCGCATGTGGTAGCGGCATTGGGTGATTGGTCCTGTTACGATACATTCAGGAAGTTTTACGACAGGACCAGAGCTCTGTTGCGCATCACGCAAGTTCTGGTCCCTCCTGATCTTGCGACTGGGGAAGCGGCGCACGCTTCGCGCCTGGCGATTAATTAATTCTTATATAAGGGTTCAGTTCACGGGAGCTCAGTTCTTCCGTTCTGTTGCCCATATATGGGGATTGTGTAGTGCTAGCTGAGCCAGCTCGGATTTACCCGAATAGGTGAGGAGGAAAGAAGAGATGGCGAAGCAATAGCACTACACAAGACACATATATGCCCACCCTGTCCCTCCCTTAAGTTCTTCGCTCACCGTGAAAAGCAGTTGACACTTGGGTCGTCGGTTGCCACGGTTTTAAGAGCATGGGAGGTTAATAGTGGTTGGAGCATGTAAGGAGTACTGATTTTCCAAATTTTTTATTATACTACGGTTTTCTCTGAGATCGTCGACGACAGGTCGTAGCTTAGAGGAAAAACACAACTCTAAGGTTGGTAGAGTGTGGGTTCAAACCCCATGGGGGGGTATTTGAGGTCAAAAGTTCATTTTTCATGTATAATACCATTTTTGTGTATATTTTGAGGGTGCCCGTTTCAATGAAAGGTAGCAAAGGGCACCAAATGAGCAGAAAACAGAGAAAACAAACCGGTTTTAAGGAGTTGGCCCCATATATGTGTCTTGTGTAGTGCTATTGCTTCGCCATCTCTTCTTTCCTCCTCACCTATTCGGGTAAATCCGATACGGGGGGGACGGGCTGGACGGGGGAGACCCTCGCGGAGCGCGAGGAGCGGAGGCTGGCGGAGGAGGCGGTGCTGGTCGGGCCGCTGCCGCCGGCCCGGGAGCCTGGGCCAGCCGAGACGGCCGCCCCCGCCGCCCAAGCAGCCAGCCCCGCTGCCCCGCCCCGCTCAGGCGAGCAGGAAGCTGAGACCGCGGCGAGCCACGCCGCGGCCCCGACCGTGGCCCCCGGCACGCCGCCGACAAGGGGGGCAGCCCCGGCGCAGGAGCCGGGCGCATCGCCGGGGGCTGCCGCGGCCGCAGAGGAGAGCAAGAAGGGCCCGCGAGGGGTTGCGACGGACCCCGCACGGGCCGCGGGCGCCTCGCCGGCGGCCGCCGCAGCAGCAGAGGAGAACGAGGAGGGCGTGCGAGGGGTTGCGACCGCGGCCACGGGCGCCTCGTCGGCGGCCGCGACGGCAGCGAAGGAGAGCGAGGAGGGCGCGCGAGGGGCTGCAGACGCATCCCCGGCGGGCCGCGACACCGCATCGGCTGGCCACGCCGCGGCCCCCAGCACGCCACACAAGCGGGGGAAGAACCCCGCACGGGCCGCGGACGCCTCGCCGGCGGCCGCCGCAGCAGCAGCAGTGGACAGGGAGAGCGCGAAGTACCGCGCCCACGCCAACCCCACCCACACCCACACCAGCCCCCCCAAACCGTTCCCCCCCAAGCCCTTCCCCCCGGGGCGGGAGCGGCACGTCCGCCCCCCGACGCGCGAGCGCTCGCCGCCGGGCGTCACGCTGCCGCAGCTGCAAAGGCAGCAGGACGCCCGCCGAGTGGTCCAGGAAGGGCGCAGCAGCGGGGGGGAGCAGAGCGGACGGCGCGGCAGGCAGGGGGCAGGGGAGGGGCCAGGGCACGGGAAGGGCGCACAGGGGCGCGGACAGAGAGCCCAGGTGCAGGGGGCAGGGCGAGGGGAGGTGGGAGAGCGAGCGGGCCAGGGCGTGGGGGACGGGAGGCGGGACTCGCGACACGGGCAGGGGGCCGGGGAGGGGCCAGGGCACGGGAAGGGCGCGCAGGGGCGCGGGCAGGGAGCCCAGGTGCAGGGGGCAGGGCTAGGGGAGGTGGGAGAGCGAGCGGGCCAGGGCATGGGGGACGGGAGGCGGGACCCGCGACACGGGCAGGGGGCTGGAAAGGGGCCCAAGGGCAAGGGCAAGGGCGCCGCGGGCCCCAAGGGACAGGCGGGACGGGGCATGGGAGCCCAGGGGGGAGGACGGGACGAAGGGAGGGGAGCAGAGGGCGGGGCGCCCCCGCAGCCGGACGTGCAGCCGGTGAGGTGCATCCCCCCCGGCATCCAACAGATGCCGGCACACCACACCCACCACCACCACCACCACCACCACCACCACCTCTACAACATCGACCCTGACGCCGGGGAGCTCGTCCCCCCCCAACCTCCACGACACCAGCACCATCAAGCCCCCCCCGCGCCGAGGGCGGAGCCGGCGCGGATGGCCTCGGCGGAGGGGGGACGGGGCGCGGCATCGGCGCCGCAGGCGCAGGGGCAGCGAGGGGGGCCGGCACGGGGGGCGGAGGAGGGCCGGCCATGGGACCGGGACTGGGGCGCGGTCCCGGACCCTCTGCGGGAGGAGACCCTCCCCCTGGTGGGGGAGGTGTACGGGTGGTTGTGCTGGGCCAACCAGGGGACCTCCAGGAGGTCGAGGAACCGGCCCTTCGATGCCGTGCTTCTCCGGAGGGACGGAGGAAACCAAGAGGTACCCCCGGGGGGGTGGGCAGCCCCAGAGGACCACGAAAGGGTCCTCAGGTCAGTGATCTGGGCGGCGTGGCCTGACAGAGAGCCGACGTGGCCGGCCTTCCTGGAAGGGGGAGCGGTGCTCCGCATCACGGATGCGGACGCCAACAATTGGCTCCCCCGGGCTTTGAGCAGCGCCCTCGCCCACTGGCGCTACTGCCGGCACAACCCGCCGCCGCCGCAGCCCCAGCCCCCACACAAGCGGCGGCGCAGGTGAAGGCCCAGACGGCGGGTACAGGAGGGTTGGGGGGGGGGATTGGGCCCCCGGACCCACGCCCCCCCCACGATACGGCACGACGCAAGAGGGCGCGCCACCTCCCGCGGGAGGGAGGGCGGAGACAACGAGCGCGGGGGGGAACCTGCTGCCCCGCAGCCCGCTAACCACTGACCGCTAACCCTCACGGCCACCCCCGGCCGGCCAGCGCCGCGCGACAACGGCCGGGGGAAGAGAGGCCCCAGCGAGAATCCGGCTCTCAGTAGAGGGGGGCGGGGGAAGGGCGCGACCCCCCGGCCGGTTGCTGGCCCCCGAGGCCAGGACTGCCATGCCGCCCCCCCCCCGGCCGACAGGAGGCATCGCCAGGGGACCAAAGGGCCCCCCCCACTCCTCCCCCCCCCTCCCACACAGGCCCGGGAGCGGGCGGGGGGGCGGCCCCCCCACCCCCCCCCCCGCATCCACCTCAGCTGGGGAGCCACAGGCGCGGCCCTCCGCCCCCCCAGGGCCGGGGGGGCGCCCCCCCCCTCAGGAGGAACGGCGACGCGGTAAGAGCAACGGTGGCTGGACCTGCTCCCGCGAACCCACACCGGCGTGCCGGAGCAACGCGCACAACGGAACAGGAAGGAGGCCGCGCCCCACATGACCCTCCCGTAACCACAGCCCAGTCCGAGGTGACAGAAGGGGGGTTCAGGTCAGCTGGAACCCCCAGGGGAGCGGCCCACGGGCCGCCCCTTACCCCCCCCCACCCCGGGGCGGCACTTCGGCCCCGACCGCACGCGCGCGCCGGAAGGGAGCGCGCCGGCGACACGGAGAGGGCCAGAAAGGAGTACCGCAGGCCGCCGCCCGGAACGAGAGCGGGGAGGCCGCGGCGCGACAACCCCCCCCCCGCCCCCCCACCCGCCCGCCAGCCGCGGGGGCCCCGGCCCCGACCCCCCGAGGCAGGGGGGATGGGCCCCCCCGCCCTAGAGGGGAGCCGGAGTGTGACCCGCCCCCCCGCCCCAGCCGCCGGCTCACATGGGGGCCGCGAAGAACAAGCGGGCCCACGCCTGCGCACCGGGACGCCGCACAGATCGTACCAAGAGAGGTAGGTAGGGTAGGTATCTTCGGGAGCTCGGGATGCCTCCTTTGACATTGCAGGAAGAAGGTCCTACGAAGGGGACGTCCTGTTTCTCCCACTGCCCTATGTCAGGTGCCTCTTGAGCCGCTCCCGCATGTGCTTGGGAAGGCATTGTCGCGGCCACCCGGTCCATGTGTCTCAGGTGGGAGGGTGTCCCCACATGTGTCCATGGGTAGGGCCACATGCCCCCTCCTTTGGGCGGCAGCTCTGGGGGGCTGCCCAGCCGTGTGGAGTATCTCTCACCACAAGGGATATTGCTCCCGCTTGTCTACGGTATGACCGCCTCACACTTGTGGCTTGAGTTGCGGGGCCACTCTGCTTGGCAGGTGACCCCCTCCTGGACTGTGTACCGGCTCGCCTGTCACCGGTTGCTTCCATGGCTCCGGGTGACGTTTGCCATGGTCCCCGATGCAGCCTGGCCGGGCTCGGACCAGTGGCCTTGGAGTACCGCTCCTGCCACTGGCCCGGTGGGTCGGCTGGGTTGCCCCAGTGCGTCCGACCCATGGGGTATTGGTTCTTTCCTGTCCCTCGGCCGCCCTACGTGTGTGCAGTGTCCTGGGCCGCTGGGCTCCTGTTCACCGGTGTGCCCGCGCGGTTTGCTGTGGTGCGTCTGCGGTGTCCTGGGCCAGCTGGCTCCTGTTCACCGGTGTGCTCGCTCGGTGTGTTGTGTTGCATGTGCGGTGTCCTGGCCCCCTGGGCTCCTGTTCACCGGTGTGCGTGCTGTGTGCGGTGCGCGTGTGCCATGGGTGGTTGTGTCCCTCTTCCTCTCCCCCTAATTTTCGTTTTTTTTTTACTTGTTTTTTTTTTTTTTTTACTTGTTTTTTTTTTCCTTTTTTTTTTCGGAAAAAAAAAGAAAAAACAAAAAAGAGAAAAACAGGGGCGCGCGTACACTGCAGGCACAGGCACGGGCAGCTGGTGCGGCGGTGCAATAGCGTTGTGTCCTCTGGCGTGTGTCTTCGGTGCTGTGGCGGCGGTCGCGCCCCAGGGGTGCGGCTCGCGTGTCCTGATGTACACGGGTACGGGTCAGGGTGGGTTTGGTTAGGTGTCTCTTTGCTTCTGGTGCTGGCTGGTTAGGCGGCTGTGTGGGCTGTGGCTGTGGGCTGTGTCTACGTTTTTCCCTCCGCGGGCCTGGTTTGGAGTTAAGGGTTGACGGTTTCGGGGTGTGGCTCGGGTTTGATTTGTGTTGGGGCTTCGGCTCGGTTAGGCTTGGGTCAGGTCGGGTTTGGTGAGGTGTCTCTTTGCTTCTGGAGCTGGCTGGTTAGGCGGCTGTGTGGGCTGTGGGTGTGGGCTGTGGTTTCGGTGTTCCCTCGGCGGGCTTGGTTAGGAGTCAAGGGTTAGCGGTTTTGGGGTGTGGCTCGGGTTTGCCTTGTGCTTGGGTTCTGGCTCGGTTAGGCGGTTGCGCGGGGCCCGGCGTGTGGGTAGCGGCGTCCACGGGGTCGTGCGCCCGAGGCGAGTGCGGGGTGTTGCGTGCGGGCCGGCCGGCGGCCGGTGGCCTCACTGGGAGTCCCACACGGAGGGGTCGACGGGCGTGCCGGGGGCGTACGCAGCGTGCAGGTTGGGCAGCAGCGGGCGCACGTGCAGGGCGTCGGCGTGCCCGATGAGGACCTCACTGAGGACCGAGGGGTTGGCGGCAAGCAGTATGCGATGCCCGGGAGGGGTGGCGGCGAGGAGCGGGAGGATGTCCGCGGCCCGCGACGTGGGGGCGAACACGACGTTGGCCGGCTGCGGCCCCGGGAGCGGTGCCGGGGGGAGCGGGACCACAGGACGGCGGTCTACTGTGAGGTGCCAAGTGGCGCGATGGTGGGGGAGCCGGACTAGGGCGAGGCTGTGGCGCAGTGTGTGGGGCTGGGTGCTGGGCGGCGTGGGGACGTGCGGCGGGAGGGGGGGGGGGGGGGCGGTGGCGTGGGAGGGGGCACGGCGGAGGAGTGACGCCAGCGACGTGTGTGTCGTGCTGAGGGTGGAGAGGAGCCCACGGTAGCGGGCCTGGGTTCGGCGTCTTTGGGCGTAGTGGTGCTCGTTGTTGTGTGTGTTGGCTTCCTTCGGCATCCGGTTCGTTTGGTGACTTCTGGGCGGGGCCTGGCGTGGCGCCCCGTGGTTGTGGTTTGCTGGGTAACGGGGTTAGATGGCGGCGCCGCTGGCCGGGGGCTCAGGCGCGTCGTGTTGTGTGGCGCGCAGGGCTCCTGGGGTGCTGTGGGTGTCGCCGGTGTCGGTGCGCCGACGCTTGTGGGGTTGTGAGGGGGTGTGTGCGTGCGGGGCTGGGCTTTGGGTGATGTCCGACAGGCGGATGCCGTCTCGCTGCGTTTCCTGGAGGGTCTCCCGCAGGCGCCTGAGGACATACGGGTGGTCCTGGGGCGCGGGGAGGTTGCGGGGGTGGACTCCCAGGGGGTGGCGCGCATCGTCCAGCATGGCTTCCCATGCGGCCTGCGGCATTCACCCGCCCGCCGGCCGGAGGTTGCAGTTCTCCACCGACCCCTTGCGGGGTCGATGGACCAGGCCCTCGAGGGAGGGCTCTCCCCGGGCCCACTTCCGCAGCTCCCAGAGCTGCGTGTGGGTCCAGCGCTGCCACCACTGTTCCTGGGCGGGCCTGCGGTCTTGGGCGGAGGAGTGGGCGTGGGTGGGTGTGACGTGGTCGTGGGGACCGGCGGCGGTGGCGGGCCTGGGGGATTCCTCGTAGTCCTGTTCCGTTGGGGTGCGTGGGGAGTGGGGGTGCACGCGGATGTGGACCCGCGGGTGTGCGCGTATGGTCTCCGCCTTGGGGTTGGGCGGGGATTCGCGGCGGCGGCGGTAGTGGGGCATGCGTTGCATGTGGGCTGTCATCGAGGGTCGGTAGGGGGGCGGGGACGCTGCTGGTGGACCCTGGCGTTGTTCTGGCTTGGTCGGGAGCGGTCCGTCGGCCTGGGGTGCGGGCTTTGAGAGGTGGCGGGACGAGGTGCGTCGCGCCTCGGCCGCGGCGCGCTCCGCCATGAAGGTGGTGGCGGTGGCGTCGGTGACGGTGGGGGGGCGCCGCGCTGGGCGCTGCTGCCTTTGGGCCTGGGACGGCTGGGGCCGGATGTCGTAGAGGACTTCCTCGGGGGGCCGGGCTCGCGCTGCCGTCGTGGCGCCGGGTTTGGGCTTGGGTTTGGGCTTGGCTGCGGGTTGACCCTTGGGTTTGGGTGGCCGTTTGGCGGCGGTCTTGGGCGTCGGCTGGGTCGTGGGTGTGGGCTTCGTCGGGGCGTGGGCCTTGGCGGCGACGGGGCTGCTCGCGGTGGGGGCGGGTTTGGAGGCCCGTTTGGGAGGTGTTCCCCGCGGCCTGGGGGGTGGAGTGCTGGATGAGGATGTGGTGGTCGTGGTGGATAAGGTGGTCGTGGTGGTGGAGGTTGTGGAGTCGGAGGCGGAGGAGAGGGCTGTGGGAGACGGCGGAGGGTCCTGGGCCTTGGGGGCGGGCGTATGATGCTGGGTCCTGTAAGTAGCGAGAACGAGGGTGCAGGTTCGGGCATCGGGCGTGTGCGCGCGTTTTCCCTGGTGATCCGTGCGTGCTGGTGCTGGCGTGGCGGCGTTGTCTCGGCTGCGCAAGCACGTGGGTTACCCGGGGGGTGGCCATATCTGCTCCAGGACGTGCGGGTGTGTTTGCTGGAGGTCGTCGAGGGTCTGGAAGAAGCATCGCTGGATGCCGGGCATGTCCTCCTCTGTGAGGTGGGGGTAGTTTTGGGTGGGGGTGTGGGGGCCCGTCCACAGCAGCGTCATGAGGCGGGCCGCCACCATGTACGGGCATAGTTGTAGGGTGGTGGGGGGTGGGGGGGTGGGTCCCCTGCGGTTTGGGGGGGCTTCCCTCTGCTGGGGGCGCAGCGTGCCCACCCACACCCATCGGTCCGTGGGGATCCCCCAGGTCCGTTGGGTCCACTTGGCGAGGCAATACATCACCCTACCAAGGCCCTGGTAGCCGCTGCGGATGGAGAGCAGCGTGTCCAGGGATTTGGGTTCCCACGCGCCCCAGATGTGGGGGTCGTCCGGGTCGTCCCCCCTGGCGTACGTGCCGGGGCCTGGGTTGTGTGGGGGGGGGGTGTAGTCGGCGGGGAGGAGGGAGTCGGTGCCGTGTACCACCCGGTGGTCTGTGGGTGCGTCGTAGGTGGTGGTGGAGAGGGTGTAGTGCAGATTGTACATGAGGGTCATGTACGTGGAGGGGGCTGGCTGCTGCTCGTCGGGGATGGGGATGTCCCCCGGGACGTGGTGCCGGAAGTTGCTCAGGGAGGCCATCCGGGCTACCCATGTTTCCCGCTCCCACTCTTTGGTGCTGTTGGGGGTGGCGTCGGGTGGTGGGTGGGCCATGTCGGGCTCGTGGTAGCGGGTGCGGCCCTTGGTGCCCACCCGCCCCGGCACGGGGTGTCCGACCAGGTGTCGCCCCCAGTCAATGGGGGGCACCCAGATCCGGCTCCCCGTGGGGGGCGGGCTCTCGCCGTCTGGGGTGGCGCGCGGGGGGCGCTCGTGTCGGGCGACGTGGAGGAAGGCGTCGAAGAGGAAGTCTCTGACGCCTTCCCCCAGGGTGGCCGCCTGGACCAGGGTGGCCGCCCGGATGGGAGTGCTGGTGCCGGAGGTGCGGAGGTACAGCACGACGTCCTGTTCCCCGAGTCCCCGGAGGTGCTGCCGTACCGCTGCGGGGTTGTGTAGGGCGTAGGGTTCGGCCGGTGCGGCGACTGGTGGTGCGGGGTGTGATGGGAGGGGTGGTGTGGGTTGGGGGGGGTGGTCATCGTCGTCGCGCGTGGAGTCTGGTGATGGGGTCTCTTGTGGCGGTCACGGGAGGGGGGATTCGCGGTGGCGTGTGTCGGCGGGGGTATCGACGTCGATTGGCTGGTGCTGGCTGCCGCGTGTTGTGTCCGTGGCCTGGTCTCGGGGGGGGGGCGGGGGGGGGTGGTGTGGGGGTGGCGCTGTTGGTGGTGGGGGGGGCGGGGGTGGGTGTTGTGCTGGCTGGTGGTCTGGGCGTCCCTGTGGGTCGTGTGGGTGTTGCGTGTGTGCGCCGTGCGGC
This sequence comes from Eutreptiella sp. 'Long Island Sound 2002', assembly GCA_964036045.1. Lineage (NCBI taxonomy): Eukaryota > Euglenozoa > Euglenophyceae > Eutreptiales > Eutreptiaceae > Eutreptiella > Eutreptiella sp. 'Long Island Sound 2002'. Next base: position 102,745,652 of record OZ038379.1, on the reverse strand, counting down.
CCTTGCGGTTCTTGACTGGTTGTGGTGCCGGGGTGTGGGTGGGAGGCGGCCGCATGAGCGTCCGGGTGGGGCTGTGGTCCGTATGTAATGGGTGGCTGCTGGTGGATGGTGCTCGCTGGTATGGGGTGTGGGTGGGGGGGCTGCTGGTGGTGGTAGGGTGGGGGGGGCGGGGGTGGGTGTTGTGCCGGCTGGGGGTCTGGGCGTCCCTGTGGGTCGTGTGGGTGTTGCGTGTGTGCGCCGTGTGGCCCTTGCGGTTCTTGACTGGTTGTGGTGCCGGGGTGCGGGTGGGAGGCGGCCGCATGAGCCCCCGGGTGGGGCTGTGGTCCGTATTTGATGGGTGGCTGCTGGTGGATGGTGCTCGCTGGTATGGGGTGTGGGTGGGGGGGCTGTTGGTGGTGGTGGGGCGCTCCTACTAGGCCCTGGTGTTGCTGGTGTGCGTGCGCGGCTCCTCGCGGGTCCTTGGGGGTGTACGGTGGCTCGTATTTCGTGGGCCCGTGTAGCGGGGGCGGCGGCTGGTGCTGGACCGCGTGGTGGTGGTGTGGAGGGTGTGCCGGTTGTGTGTGGTACCCCGGCGTTGGTGGGTGTGGTCGCAGGGGCTGGTGGTGGTGGAATACGTGATGGTGTGGTGTGGTGATGTGCGCTATGTGGGGTGGGTGGTTCGCGGGGCCTGGTTGTGCTGGGGCGTGGTGGGGATGTAGCTGGTGGGGGTCGCTGTAGCTTGGGGGCATTAGGGGGTAGGGGTTGGGAGGGACGGGGGCGTGGTGGTGGTGTTGGTGGTGCCATGTCCCCTGGCTCTGCGCGTATGGTGGTCCTGGCATGGTGTGGACGTGTGTGGGCGGTGGTGGCTGACTGGGCTGCGGGGTTTGGGTGCTGCGGTACGGTGGTGGTGGTGGGCGTTGGCGGTGGCGGTGTTGTTGGTGTGCCCCGGGGCTCTGGGCGTGGGGTGGTGCGGTGTGGCTGGACCCGGGCCTTGGCCGGGGCGTCGCGCCCTGCTGGTGGGCGCGTTGGCGGGTCCCCTGACCTGTCTTGGTCTTCTTGGCCTGGTGGGTGTCGGGGGCGGGTGAACCCCCCTGTCCCTGTGGGGGCGACGGGGAGCGGGCGTGCCATCGGTGTGCCTCTTGGAGGCTCGTCTTGAGGCCTCTGACGTAGGTTTCCTGGTCCGTGAGGCCCATCCGCGTGGCGGTGGCCTCGTCGGGGGCGGCCAGGTGGGCGTCCCGAAAAGACGCCCAGCCCTCCGGGGGCGTCTGTTGTGCGGGGTGGGGGTGGTGTGCCGGGTAGAGGAGTGCGCTGAGGGGGTAAGGTGTTCCCTTCTGTCGGCCGAGGGCGTTTTTGAACCGGCGGCAAGTGATTCGGAGGTAGGCTGCTATCTCCTCTGGTGCCGTGTCAGCCCACGCTTCCGGCGTCAGGGCTGCTGCTTGGGGGGCCGGGAGTTGTGGGTCTGGGAGGTGTAGGTCTCGGTGGTGGAGGTATAGGGCGAGGACGATGTGGCGGGCCGCCACGTTCAAGCCGCCTCCGCTGTGGCGTAGGGGTGGGCTGTGGGGGGGCAGGGGTGTGCTGCCCGTGGCCAGGGCTATGGTCCATGCGTGGTCCGCCGCGTCCGCCACGTAGTACCCTCCCAGGTGGTCCCGGAGGGTGTCGGTGAGGAACCCGAAGAAGCTGGGGTGGCTGGCGGGGTGGGGTGCGGCTGGGGCTGCGGGCCGCTCGTGGTGGCGGGGGTTGATGTCCCCGCAGTGGGGGCAGCGGGTGAGGTGGTGCGCGGCTCTCAGGCAGACCCAGTGGTCTGGGTTGCAGGGCAGGGCTGTCTGTGGTAGCCGCCGGCTAACGCAGAGGGGGCATGCGGTGGCTGGTGGTTGGTGGTACCTGTCGACGGACGGCGGCGTGGGGGGATGGGGGCCGGTGGCGCGCGCATGCTGGTGGGAGTGTGTGCGGTGCCTGTGGCGTCCGTGTGTGCTGTGCCAGTGCTGTGCTCGGTGGTCGGTGTGTAGACGTGGTGGGGGTTCCGTGTTGGTATGTCACGGGGTAGGTTCTCATGGTTGGTAGAACAGGAGTTTGAGGAGGTGGGCTTGGTCTGTTGGGGGCAGGGTTGCCGCATGCTGCAGGTATTTGTGGGTGCGGTATGTGAGCTGCTCTGCCGTCTTGGCAACGGCCGTCCGCTGCATGTGCGCCGCCGTGGCCTGGGGGTCCTCCGCGTGGGTGCGTAGCAAGGTGTAGACGGCAGTGGGGACGAGTCCCCTGCGGACTGCCTCGAGCACCTCCGTCTGCTTGAGGACGGTGGTGAGTTGCTGGGTCGCCGGGGACTGCGTCAGCCATCCGGCGTGCTGTGCGACGGTGTGGGTTGGGTTCCAGTCTGTGAGGGTGTCCAGTCCTCTGTACAGGGGGCACGCCTTGAAGTGGTCCCATGTTTCTTCTTCCACGTGGCTGCAGATGCATTTGGTGTGTCCTGCGGGGACGTGGATCGAGCGGCGCGTATACCATCAGTGGTATCGGGTGAGGAGGGGAAGTTGTTCGAGGGCGAGTTGGAGTCGGGGCTTTTGTAGGTGTGCTGGGAAGCTATCCGGGCGCAGGGCGGAGTAGTAGAGGGGGGTGTGGACGGAGTCTTCGAGGCGTCGGAGGAGTTCGGTGTTCGCTGGGTGGCCCAGTGTGGTGGCCAGTTGCTGGATGGGTGTGGGGTAGTGGTACTGCTTGTCTCGATCCGTGTACGGCGTGTCCTCGGGCATCCATTGGGGGGGCTGTGTGGCCGGGGGTATCGGGGGCAGGTGCTGCAGGTGGCTGTGGTGTGGGGTGTCCAGTCGCACGCGTTCGAGCCCTGGGGTGTGGTTGGTGTTCTGGTGTTTGGCCTGCGTGTCTGCGCGTCCATTGCCGTATGCGTCGCGGTGTGACTCCTGCTTGATGATGTGTAGGGCGTCCTGGGGGTGCATGCCCTTGAAGGCCATCCATAGTCCCAACGCTTGTGTGATGAGGCCGGATTCGAGTGCTTTGTGGGGGGGCAGGTCCGCAAGGCGCCTGGTGAGGTGGATGTCGACCGTGGCGTCCACGACTACCCAGATGTTGCGGGGCCGGATCGTCGTGGGTGGCAGTGTGGCGCTGACGGCGTCTGCCATGGTGCGCAGTTCGCCGTGGGAGGACGCCCCAAAGATGGTGGCCCCGGTGTGGTGTTCCACGTGGAGGCCGTCTGCGTGCCGGGTGATGCGCACGGAGGCGCAACCGACCGTGGGGGTGCGTTGCTGGGTGCCGGATGCGTCAGTGAAGTAGATGATGTCGGTGTCGCTGGGTATGGGTAGGCGGGCGATTGCTCTGGGGTGATAGACGTAGATGGGGTTCCCCTGGGCGGTTCTGGCGGTGATTTGCGTGGGTTGCAGTAGTGGCGCTGCATAGACGCCTATCCCCTGGGTGATGATGGCCTGGGCTCGTGGGGTGAGGCGGAGGAGGCCCCTGTCTGGGCGTCCCTGGGTGATATACGCGTACATCAGGTGGAAGAGGTATCCCGTGTTGGGGTGGAACTTCTGGCACGTGATGGTCTGTCGCCGCTCCTTGTCGTCTTTATCGCCGCGGAGGGTGGGGCATTTGTGCTGTAGGGGGCGCATGGGTGCCTCCTGAGGTCCTGCGCGGTGTGGGTCGCAGCGGTCGTACTCCATGGCTACGCTGTCCGGGTCTGCCCGCTCGTTGGTGAACGTCCATGTCGCCGTGGGTGTTCGGGTCCAGGCTACGTGCGCTGGGTGGTCTGGGGGTACCGTGTGAAACCAGGGCGAGAGCCATGCCTGCTGGTCGGCGGTGGCGGTGGCGGTGGGGGTGCGGTAGTGGGTGGAGATGAGGTGCAGCAGGGGCCACGGAGTGTCGAGGGCTGTCGGGCCGCAGTGCAAGCACGTGCGTGGTATGCCCTGGTCACTGTGTCTGACTGGTGGTACATCGGTCTCCGGTGCATTGTGTTTGGGGATGGACCAGGGGGCATGGTGTCGCTCGACAGTGCGGGTAGCATGTTTGTGGCCGTTTGGTGCTAGTAGCAGGATGGTGGGTGGTGTCCAGCCTTCGGCTGACGGGGTGGGCTCCCCCTGCGTCGTGCCGCCGTCGTTGGGGGTCTCGTGCTCGCTCGGGCGGGGCCGGGGGTGCTGGCGCTGGAAGGCTGTGTACGCCGTGTTGATGTCTTTGTGCCCCGGCATGTCGCGCCCTGCCTTCGTAGCACATGCGCGGAGGTACGCTTGGAAGACGTGGCGTGCTGGCCATTGTGGGTCGGAAAGGAACGGGGCGTGGTGGGCGTCGCATTCGGCCATGATCTTCATCTGTGTTGGGGTGATATACACTATGGTGATGGTGGCCCCTACGAGGCGCAGGGTGTCCACCTCGCCTGCCGGGCGTCGGTGGATGTCGGTGTGTGTGGCCACGAGTGGCCTCTGTTGATCGCAGTGGTGGTTTGTCAGGATGGCGTGTGTGTGGTGCGGTAGGCAGAGTTGTGGCTGGGCCCAGATGCCAGTGCCCACGGGGGTGGAGACGCCGTGTTGCGCCAGTATCCACCGGGGGCAGGTGTTGCGGGCTATTTGAGCTTCTTTTATGCGTATGGCTGCCGCCCCGCGAACTTCTGGTTGGTGGTTGTGTGTTACCCTGTGTAGGAGGTGTGCTGCGTGTTTGGCATAGGCCATGTCGACCAGGGCGCCGGTATTGTCTCCGTAGTAGCGCCAGTGGGCCATCATGGCCTCCTTGGGGAAAGACGTGGGCCAGCCTCCGTGTTGCGCCCATGCCTTCGTCACCTGCTGTCGAGCGTGGCGTAGTGTGTCTTGGGGGCGCGGGAGGTGCAGGGCTTGGTACCCGATGGCGGCGTTGAGCACTGCTTCCATGAAGTACGCCAGGCCCTGCGTAGACAGGAGGTCCCCCCTGGCAATTTGGGGTAGCCGGGCGAGGCGCTCTTCTAGCTTGCTTGGGAGTGTGATGTGGTGGTGCCGCGTGGCCTGTGTGACTCCCAGATGGACTCTGGTGTCTTCCAGGTGTAGGGGTTCGCCTTTCCGGATGTGGGGGGTGGGGGTCTGGGCGTCGGCCAGCCCGACCGATTTGCGGGGGTGCACTAGGAGCTGGTGGGCGTCCAGGTAGGTTGTGGTGAGTTGGAGAATGGCGGATGCTTGGTCGGTGGTCGTTGGTAGCCCTGCGTTCTCAGGGTCGCGGTGGCGGGTGGCCGTAGTTAGGAGATTGTCGTCCGCGAAGTTGATGAGGGGGGACCGTAGCGGGTATGGGGCGTACCCCGGGTATACCCGTGCTAGCTCGAATGCCAGTGGCAGGGTGACGAGGAGGTAGAGGAAGGGGCCTTCGGCGCCTCCCTCGGGGACCCCGCTGTCTGTGCCGGTCCAGGGGGTGAGGCCTGCGGCTGTGATGACGGCGTAGAGTCGGGTCTGGATGTACCCGGTCATGAAGGATAGGAATGGGAGGCCCATGGCATCCCATACCTCCGTGAGGAGCCGGTGTGGGGCGTCGGGGAACGCGCCTTGGACATCGAGGGAGGCGATGATCATCTCGTAGGGGTTCATGTCCAGTGCGGTGTCCTGGAGGAAGATGGCCTCGTGGGGGGACCTGCCGGCCATGGCTCCCCGCATGCTGGCGGGCACGTGGGCGAAGACCGCTGGCGCGATGCGGCCTAGGATGAGCGTCCACACCAGCTTGACCTCGGTGGTGGCGCAGACTATGGGCCGCCAGTTCCCCGGCTGCGCCCAGTCCCCCTTTTTGTAGAGGGGGTGGACCAGGTTGGCCCACTCAGGGGGGATGGGCGTGGCGCCCGTGACGATGTCCCACAGGCGGGCTGCCAGGCGGCGTTTGATGGGCAGGGTGAGGCGTTGGTACGCTTCGGCCGGCAAACCGTCGACGCCGGGCACGACCCCCTTCTTCAGGCGGTCTAGGGCGCGTTGCAGTTCTGAGATGCTGAAGGGGTCGTGTTCGATGGCGCGCCGCTGTTCCCGGTCGAAGACCCTGGGCACATGCTCGCGGATGGTGTTTCTGGTGTGGGGGTCGAGCTCGGGGAGGGCGTCCCCGTGTTGTGCCTGGAAGCTGTCCAGGAGTGCCTGGAGGACGGCGTCGGGGTCATTGGTGAGGCCTCCTTCGGGGGTGCGTATCGCGTGGATGGTACGGCGCCCCGTGTCCTCCGCGATGCGGCTGACGTACCGTAGGGACTTGTACGGCGTGTCGTTTCTGCCGTATCTTTCGTGTTCTTGGGCTGCGGCCGCTATGCGGTGGGCGTGCCATTCCTGAAGTTGGTGGCGGCGGGTGGTGAGGAGCGCACGGAGGTGAACGTCCCGGTCTCGTGCCTCCGGTGTGCTGGGGCGTAGCAGGGTGGCGAGTTCCCCTTTCGTGGTCCAGATGTCATGGACGAGTTGCTGGAGGGTGAGGTCTGGTGGTGCTCCCGTGTGGTTGGTGTCACGCTCCATGCCGCATGCTTGTGCCGCCCGGCGCATGGCAGTGGTGAGTGTCGGTGCACCCGGGCGGCGCAGGATGGCGTGTAGGGCCCTGTTATACCTGTGCCAGGCGCCGTGGTCGTCCTCGGCCGGGAACTGCAGTGTGGGTGGGAGGGTGTCGTCTGGCAGGGTGGCCGCGGGTGGGGGTAGGTTGGGGATGATGAGGTCGATGTAGAGGGGCCGGTGGCCCGTGCCTGTGGGCGGGAGGTCCCCGTAGGCTGCTTCGTGGACGCGCACCGTGGTTGGGTCCCCGTAGCACGTGTCGATGCGGGATGGGTGGGTGCCGGCTTGGTGGGGGTAATGGGAGGGTGTGCCGGAGAGTACTGCCGTGAGGTCGGTGAGGCCCAGTTGGTGCATGGCGTCCCGGACAGCTGTGTCGGTGGCTGTGGGTGGGCCGGTGCGGTCGTCGTCGGTGGGGGCGGCGTTTAGGTCGCCTATGATGATGGTGGGTGCCAGGAGGGAGAGTCGGCGGTACGCCAGGCTCAGGGTGTCCAGGAAGTCCTTGGTCTCCTCTCCGAACGGGACGTGCGTGAGTAGCACGTTTAGCTGCCATCCGGGCCCCACGCACTCGTACGCCCCGAGGCGACCATCCAGTCCGAGGTCGGGGTGGGCATGTACCGTGACCGACGTCTTGTGGTAGAGGGGTACCCCCCGTTCCCAGTGGGCGTGATATTTGTTCCCCTCCGGGTCCAGGATCGGTGCTGGTTCGGGTTGGTCCGCTCTGCGGAGGGCTTGCTCCAGGAACCCCAGGAGGTCTGCGCCTTGGGGGTGCGGCCCGGGCATGGCTTGCAGTGTGGCGGCCTTGGTGGGGTCGTAGGTGACCGCGGGCTCGTTGAGGATGTTGATGCGGGCGTGGGCCTCCGCAGGTGCCGGTTTCTGGGGACCGGTAGTTGGGGGGGCGGGCCGTGTCCGGCCCTGGCCCCGTCAGGCGTCGAGGAGGTCGATGACGCCCTGAGCTGCGGGTGCCCTGCGGTTCCGCTTCTGGGGCTGGGGTAGGGCCCATGCATTGTGGATTTCGCCCGTGTACTCGGTGCCGGTGAGGTGCTCCGTGTCAGGGGTGCACAGCTGCATGGGGACCATCTCACGACCGGCTTGGTCTCGCCAGAGTTCGATGGTGCGCCCCAGCTTCTTGTCGTTGGGGGTGGCCGGGTCCCACTGGACGTGGATCTTGAACCCCTGGTGGTCCCCGGTGACGAGGTACCGGTGCTTGACCTCCCCTGCGGCCCATATCCACTTGGAGGGGCCCGCGGCCGTGGGGTACTCGAAGGGCAGCTGCACCCGGGTGCCGATGGCGTATTCGGGATACAGGGCAGCGGCTTCCTCTTTGGTCCAGCTCTTCAGCTTGGCCCTTGGCTTTCGCGCGGGCTTGGCCTGTGTGGGGGCCTTCCGCTTCTGCGCACCTTGGCGGCGACGGGCAGCGGGTTGTCCCTGTCGGGGAGGTGCGCCCTGGGGCTGCTGTACGGGTGCCTGGCCCCGTGCAAACACGGGTTGTTCGCGGGCGTGGGACGTTGGACGTGGGGACGGGGTCCTTCAGCTGGAACACTTGCTTGGTCATGAGGCCAAGCACTTCCTCGGCCTCCTGCAGGGCGTCGGGCGGGTCTGTGGGCCAGGTGAGGAGCCGGTGCCCGGTGCCTGCCCCGTGGCGGCGCATGTGGGCCGTGTAGCGGGTGGCGTGGCGTGTCCACGCTGGGGTGCGTTCCGGGGGGAGGGGGCCTTCTGGCGCCCCCTGCGCCCAGTAGAGGGCGTAGTGCAGCGCTTCCCAGGCTACCTCCGGGGCGTGGGGGATGCGTGCGGCGAGTCGCAAGCGGTCTCCCCCGCGTGGTGGGGGCGGGACTTCGCCGTCGGGGGCGTGTGCCGTTGCCCGTTAGACCTTGCCGTGGTCGTCCCATTCCACCGTCCACCAGGTGTCCCGGTGTTTGAGGATGTGGACCTCCGTGGTGGTTGGGGGGGCGTCCATGGCGTCCCAGCTGACGAGCTGGATGGGGCGGACCGCAGGGTGGGTCTTCGGGGGTGCTCGCATGTTGAGGATTTGGTGGATGTCCTCGGCGGTGGGGCCCGTGTCGGGGGCGTCCTGCGCTGCTTGGGCTAGAGGTGGGGAGGGGCGGTCCTCCCAGAGGCGGGATGCGGACGCCGTGGCGTACATGGCTGCGATCAGGACGTGTTCCGTCAGCCCTTCCACCATGAGGTGGTTTTCCCCCTCCAGGTCTCGGGGGATGGCGGCTTCCGCCTTTAGGGTGAGGAGTGCGATGGCGCGTTTGGGTCCAGGTGTGGCGTGCGTCGGCTCATCTGGCGGGCGTCCGTCGGATGGGGTGTGGGGGGGGCGCTTCTGGAAGGGGGATGGTCCCACTGCCAGGTGCTCGGCAAGGTGTAGCCGTATGGCGTGGTGGCGGTCCGCTGCGGGCAGGAGGTAGGGGTGTGGGTCCCCGGGTATCGTGCCGAGGAATATGCCCCCCCTGTACGTAGGGGTGGGTAGGTAGGTAGGTAGAGGCCTGCGCATGGTAGCGCGCACCGAGGGTTGCAGTGGGTGCATGGGGCTGTTATGGGGTGTGGTACCGCGTACACGGAGAAGGGCCCTACCGCGCGCTGGATGTGGCGGGGGATGATGTTGCGGAGGTCCGCCACCCGTGCCGTGCGGCCTTCGCCATAGTATATCCAGAGCGTGTCCTCCAGTGCCATTTTGGGGCGTAGCTTGCGAGCCAGTAGGTTCGAGGGGCTTTTGTGGGTGGCATCGGTGACGGTGCCGGGTCCAGCGTTGATGCGTGGGAGCAGGTGGCTTTGGTGGTCTGCCGCGGCCCGTCTGCGGGCGGTGTGGAGGGCGGTGCTTTTGGCGGGAGGGGGCGCGTGGTGGGTGGGCCTTTTGCGTGGGGTCAGGGCGACGTGCAGGGGATGCTTCCATGCCGGGCGCGGGTGGTGTTGCGGTGGCTGGAAGCCAGGGTAGGTGGTGAAGGTGTATATGGTGATGGGGGAGCGCTCATGCGTGGCCTGGAGGTAGTAGTGGTCGCGACCCGTTTTGTGGGTGACGACGACGTTTGGCGTTGGTATGTCGTAGTGTAGTGCGGTATTGGGGAGTTGTTTGGTGATGCGTGCCGTCGCGTCCCCTGTTTTGGGCGCGGTGTCGTGGGGCACGAGGATGTGGACTGCCCACGCATCGTGGGCGGGGAGGTCGAGGTCCGGTAGGGTGGGATGAATGGGGCGTCCCCGGAAGTGTGTGAAAGCTGGGTTGTGGCGTGCCGCCGTTTCCTTGATGATGGACGGTGCCCACTGGAATGGCGCCCCAACTTGCTGGGCCATGGCGGCGACGGCGCGGGCGATCGCCGTGAGGTCTGGGCCAATGCCAGGCTGGTCTGCCGGTGGTTGCAGGCCCCCTTCTGGTGCGGGGTGGTGCCACCATAGGGTGTAGCCCTTTTGTGTGTTATCGTGGGGGGTGTGCACGAGGCCCTGGTGGTTGGAGATGGCGGTCTTGAGGGCTTCCGCTGCCTCGCGGTGGAGGGTGCGCGTGTATGCCCAGACTCCGGTGGGGGGGGCCGCCCCGGTGTGGGTTTCGGCCGTGGTGGGGGCCGGCTCGAGGATGTGACTGGTCATGGAGGGTCTGTGCAGCCCTTCGTGCAGGGAGGCGCACACGTGTTCCCACCTGCCCGCCCATCCCTGTTGGGCGCTTCCTGTGTCTGCTCCTGTGGGCAGTCGCACGATGACCACGTGCCAGGGGTGTGACCCCGGTACTACGGTGGGGGGTGTGGTGTGCTCGTGAGCGTGTAGCCATACTGCGGTGTCTGCGTTCGCCGTCACGTAGTCCTCTCCTTCCGCTGTGTGGACGTTTTCGACGGCGGCCTCTCCCTCCAGGGTGAGGAGGAGGTGTGTGCCGGGGGGCTGCGCGTGCGTCTCCGCGTCCCGGAGCCACCGGTACGTGAGCGCCACGGCGCCGGGGAGGATTTCCCCCCACGTGAAGGTGCCTTCGGGTGATGCCCACTGCAGGGGCAGTGTGCGGCGTCCCCGCGAGTCGTTGGTGGCATGGTAGTCGTGGGGGAGGTGACGTTTGGTGAGCCGGTGCGGCATGCGTTCGGTGGTGGCTGTGGGGGGGTCCCAATTACATTCCTCCGGTGGGGCCGCGTCTGCGTCGTCCTCCTGGGGCTGGGCCAGCGGTAGCGCCTGTGCATTGGGTGCGGCGTCGGGTAATCCGCTGTGCGTGAGGGTGTAGAAGCCCTCGGGGGTGAGTTGGAGGACGATGTCCCACTTCGCCGTTTGCTCTGGGGACCATTGGTGGGTCCCGTCCTGCGGTCGATGGAGGGTGACCTGGTGGCCCCATCTCCAGCTGTGGTAGGCGAGGAGGCTGAGGATAGTGTCTTGCTCCGGGTCCTCCACGCTTTCCACGTATGCCGTCATGTCGGTGACGTCGACGGCGTACTCGTCCTCCCATTCTTGTGTGGGGGTGCCTGGAGGGGGGGGGGGGGCGGTGGTGTACCCGTGGAGTCCCGGCCCCGTGACGTCGGGCAGGTCGTGCTCGAGTGACGCCCGGTACTCGGCAGGCCCGTTGCTGGCTTCGTGGGTGGGGTGGTGGCGCCGCAGGGCGTTGGACAGGTGCGTCCAGGGCCTCCTCTCGCGGGGGGTGGGCCGCGGGGGGGCATTTTGCGGGTTGGGGTCCGTGGCGCTGCTTGCTGTGGGCTCTAGCTCCGGCGGGGTGAGGTCCATATGATGCTCCGTGTCCTCCGTGTGTTGGAGTTCCAGTTCTAGCAGGCTGTCGATGTCCAGGGCCATGGGGTCATCGTGCGTGTTCACGTGCCGGGGTGCTGCTTCATGGCACGGTGGGCGTGTGATGCTGGTGTTCGGGGCACGTGCGGCGGCCGGTGCGGGGTCGTGCGCCGGGGGAGGCGCGCCGTTTGGCGTGGTTGTGGTGTGTGGCTGCACGCTGGTGGCTGTCCTGGCCGGTGGTGTTGCCCCTGTGTGCGGTTCGGGTTGTGGCCGGTGGTGGGTGTTGACCTGGCGCGAGGTGTGCGGGGTTTCCAGGGGTGGTGCCGGTGGGCTGGGGTGCGGAGTCGGCGGGGCGCGGCTTCGTTCCTGTGTTGGTGGGCTGTGGTGTCCCGTGCCCCCGGGTGGGGGAGGGGGGTGCGGTGCGGTATGGTGGTGTTGTGCTGTGTGGTGGCCTTCCTGTTGGGGGGGGGGGGGGGCACCGTGTCCAGGTCTGGTGGGGTGGGCTGTCGCCCGTGGTTTGTCCTCTGGCGGTGTGGGGCAGCCCCGCGTGGTCTCTTGATCGTCCTCCTGGCGTGTTTCAGTACGTGGCCCGTGCGGGGTCGGTGTGGCGTGGGGCCTGGGGTCCCCTGGGGCGGGGTGTGCGGGACTGGAGTGTCGCAACCAGGGGGGTGTGGTCGTGTGGTGTTTGGGGGTGTCGGCCCGCCGTTGGGTGGGCCCGGTGGTGTGGGGTATTGCGTTTGCGGTGTCCGCGGGTCGGTGGGTCGCGGCTGCTTGGGCGTGTTGTGGCCCCGGTGCGGTGCCCGCGGGTGGTGAGTGGCGGTGTGTGGCTGGGGTGTAACGTTTCCACGGTTGGGGGGGGGGCTATTTGCTCGGGTGCGGGGTGGGCCCGTGGTAGGTTGCCGGCGGGTAGCGGGTGTCGGGGCCGCACTGTGGGTGGGTATTCCGCGGCGTCTCCTTGGTGCGTCCCGTGGTGGCCTCTGGTCGGCTGGCTGAAGGGGGTTTTTGGGGTGTACGGCATCCATGGGGGCACCATCCTGTGTTGGGGCGTCGCAGCGGTGGGTGCGGCGGGTCGTGGGGGTCGGGCCTGTGTCGGTGTCGACCGTGTGTTTGGCGGCGGTGTGTCGTGTGTCGTCCTCGGCGGCTCCTCATGGTGGTCTGTTATGGTGGTGCCTGGGGGGTGGTCTTGGGCTTTGCGGTTCCTGGGAGGGTGCGGGACATGCGGGGTCGGGTTGGCTGGGGGGGGGGGGGCGCGCGTGTGTGGGCTTGCGTGTTTGCCCTCTGCTCCCCCCGTGGCCCCTTCCTCTGCCTGTCCCTTACTCCTCTCTTTTCGTTGGCTTGTTTGGCTTTGTTTTTTTTTTTTTTCTGGGGGGGGGTGGCTGGGGTGCTGTGCGTGGGTATGGGTGTGTGCCGGTGTCGGCTCCTGGTTCCCAGGTCGCCGGTCCGGGGGGGGCTGACGGCGGGTGGTTGGCGGCAGTGGTGGCGTGGCGCTTGCGTGGGTGGCTGTGGCTCCTGGTTAGTGTCTGGGTGGCGTGGCCGGGCGTGGGCGTGCGTGTGGGTGTGTTCGTGGCGTGGGCTGATGGGGTGTTGGGCAGTGTGGGCGTGGTTGATTTGTGTGGGTGTCGGGTATGTGTGCGCCGAAGGCGCAGTGGGTTGGGCTGGGGCACCGTGGGCGATGCAATGGGTGGAGGAGATGCTGGTGACGCCTACGGGGGGGTGCTGTAGGCGTCGAAACGGGTCTGTGTTGTTGTCGTGGGTGCTTCGGGTGACGCGCCGGGCGGCGACGGGGTTGGTGACGCTGTTGGTGTCATAGGTGACGGGGCGGGCGCTGGGGGGGGCCTGCGGCTCCGGTGGTCGCTGTAAGTGGTGCAGTGGGTGGTGGCGCGACTGGTGGTGCCGGCGGTGAGGGTGCTGCCGGTGACGTCGATGGTGAGGGCGCTGTGGGTGATGTCATGGGTGGTGGCGATGTTGATGTGGGTGTTGCAGGTGGTGTGCCGGCTGGTGGCGCCGCTGGTACTGTCCCTACGTAGGGTGTTGCCGGGGGTGCTGTGGGCGGTGGTGTCGTCGGTGGTGCCGATGGCGAGGGTGACGTAGGCGATGCACTGGGTGACGGTGAGGCCGGTGTGTGCCGTAGGTGACGCGTTGGGAACGGGTGGTGGGGGGCCGGAGGGGGGTTTGCCGTTGGTGCAACGGGCGATGGTGGCGTTGGTGCCGCAGGTGGTGGCTCGGGTGATGGTGCTGTTGGTGATGCCGACGGGGTGGTTTGTCTGCCTGTCTGCCCGCGGAGTCGGTGCCGGCGTTGGGCGGTTGCCTGTGCGCGTGGTGGTCGGTGCGCCGGGCGCTTGGTGGGCGTGGTCGGGTGCGGGATGTGCGTGTTGGTGTGTACGTGGCGCGGGTTGCGGGGGGTCTGCGGGTGTCGGGTGCGCTGTTGCTGTGCGTGTGGTGGTTTGTGTTGTCTGGTGGAGCGTGGCCGGTGTGTGCGTTGCGTGGGTGTTGTGGGGTCTGGTCGGCGTGGGTGGTGTCGGTGTGGGTGTTTGGGGTTGGGTGCTGGTTGTGGGCGTGTCGTTCGCGCGGTGCAGTCGGGCGTGATGGTGGTGCCGCTGGCGACGTCGATGGTGACGGTGCTGCAAGTGGTAAGGGTGGGACGGTGGTGTTGGCGGTTTCCGGTGTGGGTGGTGTGGAGTGTGGGGGTGTGGCAGGTGTGGTGCGGGGCGGATGGTGGTGTGCTTTGCGACGGCGTCGCGAGTGCTGCCGGGGGGGAGGGTGTTGTTGGTGATGTTGTGGGCGGCCGGTGGCGGGTGGTGGTGGTGGTTGTGGCTGGACTGCTTGGTGGTTTTGGTGTCGGCGGGGGGCCCCGATGACGGGCCCTGGGTGTGTGGTGGCGGGTGGGCGTGCACGGGGGCGGTGATGGTGTGTCATTGCGGGTGGTGTTGGGTGTGGTACCCTTGGGCGTGCGGTTTGCGATAACTGAGCACTCACCCCTCCGGGTGGCGCGGGCCCGGTGGTCCGGTAGCCCGTCAGGCAGGTGGCGCCGGGTGCTCACGCGTCCCTCCGGACGGCGGCTGTTCCGTAGCCGGCAGGGGCTGGGTTCACTGCCGCGCGCACACACGTCCCTCCGGACGGCGGCTGTTTCGTAGCTGGCAGGGGCTGGGTTCACTGCCGGGCGCACACACGTCCGTCCGGACGGCGGCTGTTTCGTAGCCGGCAGGGGGTGGGTTCACCGCCGGGCGCACACACGTCCATCCGGACGGCGGCTGTTTCGTAGCCGGCAGGGGCTGGGTTCACTGCCGGGCGCACACACGTCCATCCGGACGGCGGCTGGTTCGTAGCCGGCAGGGGCTGGGTTCACTGCCGGGCGCACACACGTCCATCCGGACGGCGGCTGTCGCGCTGTGGGGACTGCGGGGCTTGGACTTGTTCTTGGCGGCTCGTTCGTTGTCGGGTGTTTGCCGTGGTGGTGTCGTGTTCTTGTGCCGTGGTGCGTGCTGGCGTGCGGTGCTGCGTGTGTGCCCTGCTTGGCCTGTGTGTGGCGCGCGCTCCTTGCCCGGGCGTGCTGCTGCGCAGGCACGGAGACACACCCTCTCTCTGGCGGGCCCGTTTGGCTCCATGGCGGGCCCTGTTGGCGCCCGGCTGTGGCCCGGCGCGCGGCAGTGGGGTGTGTGCACGTGGGGGGGGGGGGGTTCGGACCCCTCCTCTCGCTTTCCCCGCCTTGTCCCTCTGTCCCTCGTCGCCGGCCTGCCCTGCCTGCCCACCCTCTTCGTACCCGCTGGGTTGGCCTTTGCCGGACGGTTGGTCTTGGCGGTCTGACATGGTGTTTCTTTCCTGCAGGGCGGCGTGGGCTGGGTTCGTTTTGGGGGCGGGTTGCTCGTGTGGTGTGCCGCGCCGCTTGGCTCCTGTTCACCGGTGTGCACGCTCCGTGTGTGGTGTTGTGTGTACGGTGTCCTGGCCCCCCGGCTCCTGTTCACCGGTGTGCACGCCCTGTGTGTGGTGTCGCGTGTACGGCGTCCTGGGCCTCCCGGCTCCTGTTCACCGGTGTGCACGTTCTGTGTGTGGTGTTGCGTGTACGGTGTCCTGGGCCTCCCGGCTCCTGTTCACCGGTGTGCACGCTCTGTGCGTGGTGTTGCGCGTACGGTGTCCTGGGCCTCCCAGCTCCTGTTCACCGGCGCGCACGCCCTGCTTGTGGTGGTGTGTGTACGGTGTCCTGGCCCTCCCGGCTCCTGTTCACCGGTGCGCACGCTCTGTGTGTGGTGTTGCGTGTACGGCGCCCTGGGCCTCCCGGCTCCTGTTCACCGGTGTGCATGCTCTGTGTGTGGTGTTGCGTGTACGGCGTCCTGGGCCTCCCGGCTCCTGTTCGCCGGTGTGCACGCCCCGTGTGTGGTGTTGCGTGTACGGTGTCCTGGGCTCCCCGGCTCCTGCTCACCGTTGTGCACGCTCCGCGTGTGGTGTTGCGTGTACGGTGTCCTGGGCCTCCCGGCTCCTGTTCACCGGTGCGCACGCTCTGCGTGTGGTGTTACGTGTACGGCGCCCTGGACCTCCCGGCTCCTGTTCACCGGTGTGCATGCTCTGTGTGTGGTGTTGCGTGTACGGCGTCCTGGGCCTCCCTGCTCCTGTTCGCCGGTGTGCACGCCCCGTGTGTGGTGTTGCCTGTACGGTGTCCTGGGCTCCCCGGCTCCTGTTCACCGGTGCGCACGCCCTGCGTGTGGTGTCGTGAGTACGGTGTCCTGGGCCTACCGGCTCCTGTTCACCGGTGTGCACGCCCTGTGCGTGGTGTTCCGCGTACGGTGTCCTGGGCCTCCCGGCTCCTGTTCACCGGTGCGTACGCCCTGTGTGTGGTGTTGCGTGTACGGTGTCCTGGGCTCCCTGGCTCCTGTTCACCGGTGCTCAAGCCCTGCGTGTGGTGTTGTGTGTACGGTGTCCTGGGCCTCCCGGCTCCTGTTCACCGGTGTGTACGCTCTGTGTGTGGTGTTGCGTGTACGGTGTCCTGGGCCTCCCGGCTCCTGTTCACCGGTGTGCACGCTCTGTGTGTGGTGTTGTGTGTACGGTGTCCCGCGCCTTCTGGCTCCTGCTCACCGGTGTGCACGCTCTGTGCGTGGTGTTGCGTGTACGGTGTCCTGGGCCCCCCAGCTCCTGTTCACCGGTGTGCACGCTCCGCGTGTGTTGTTGCGTGTACGGTGTCCTGGGCCTCCCGGCTCCTGTTCACCGGTGTGCACGCTCTGCGTGTGGTGTTGTGTGTACGGTGTCCTGGGCCTCCCGGCTCCTGTTCACCGGTGCGCACGCCCTGCGTGTGGTGTTGCGTGTACGGTGTTCTGGGCCTCCCGGCTCCTGTTCACCGGTGTGTAAGCTCTGTGTGTGGTGTCGCGCGTACGGCGTCCCCGGCCTCCCGGCTCCTGTTCACCGGTGTGCACGCTCCGTGTGTGGTGTTGCGTGTACGGTGTCCTGGGCCTCCCGGCTCCCGTTCACCGGTGTGCACGCTCTGTGTGCGTGTGCGGTGTCCTGGGCCTCCCGGCTCCTGTTCACCGGTGTGCACGCTTTGTGTGTGGTGGTGCGTGTACGGCGTCCTGGGCCTCCCGGCTCCCGTTCACCGGTGTGCACGCTCTGTGTGTGGTGGTGCGTGTGCGGTGTCCTGGGCCTTTTGGCTCGTGATCACCGGTGTGCACGCTCTGTGTGTGGTGTTGTGTGTACGGTGTCCTGGGCCTCCCCGCTCCTGTTCACCGCTGTGCACGCTCTGCGCGTGGTGTTGCGTGTGCCGTTTGGCCCTTTTGCGCTCGTGTGGTGCGTGTTGTGTTGTGCCTGTGGTGTCCTGGGACACTTGGTTCGTGCTCTCCGGTGTCGTGGTGTGTTGCGGTGTGTGTGGTGTCCGGTGTGCGGTGTTGCGTGTGTGGTGTCCTGGGCCTCCCTGCCCCTGTTCACCGGTGCGCGTGCTCGTTGTGTTGCGTGGTGTGTGCGGTGTGGGTGTGGGTGCGTGCTCGCGTGTGCCATACCGTGGCCGCGTCGTTGCGGACTCTTTTTTTTGCGGAAACATTTTTCTTTACACATTGCTTCCTATGGCGTCTGATTTATTCTTCCCGTCTTGAACTCTTTGATTTTGGCGACGCCCAAGAGTAAGCGTGTCTCAATGCATGCATGGCAGTGTATGCTATTTATGCGTTGGTTTGGTACGTGTTTGTTCAATGCACTCATGCTATGCCACTTATTCTTCATGTCTTGGACTCTTTGTTTTTTGCGACACCCAAGAGTAAGCGTGTCTTAATGCTTGCATGGCGGCATATGCTACTTAACCGTTGGTTTGCGGACTCTTTGCATTTTGCGCCGCCCAAGAGTAGGCGTGTTCGTTTAATGCATTCATGCTATGCTACTTATTCTTTATGTCTTGGACTCCTTGTTTTTTGCGACGCCGAAGAGTAAGCGTGTCTTAATGGGCTCAAAGGTGGGTGGGGAGGTACATGGAGAGAGACAAAGGAAGAGGAAGCGTGCAAGTCGGAGGGTGTGGCGTGTTAGCTCTCCATTTCTTCGGTGTTTACGCGCCGCTGGTGAAGCGTTTTTCTTTACCTATACGGCGTGTTAGGGGGCGGGAGGCACGGTTTGTGGACTCTTTGTTTTTTGCGACGCCCAAGAGTAAGCGTGTCTTAATGCATGCAAGGCGGTACAAGGTACTTACTCGTTGTACCTTGGGACTCCCACGCTACTTATTCCCTTTGTCTTGGACTCTTTGTTTTATGCGACACCCAAGAGTAAGCGTGTCTTAATGCATGCATGGCGGCATATGCCGCTCACTCTTTGGTTGGTGTTGGGGCGCGCACAAGTCCCCTACTCCTATTGCATGCACTTTGCTAAGTGTTTTGGGGCACGCAACGTTCCGCTTTCCCGTCTTGGCGTCTCTTTTGTGTTACAAAAAAAGGGGGGTTGGTGTGTAAGAGCGGTTGTCATGGTTGCCCCGCATTGCACCGCAGGACAGGACGGTTAGCCCCCCATGACAACCACTCCCTGGCCGAAGGCCATCGTTTTGGCCCTACTCTCGCCTCTAATCTTCTTCTTTGTTGTTGGAGCGCGCACAAGTCCCGAGCGCCTAGGGCACGCACTTTGCTAGGTGTTTTGGGGCATGCAACGCTCAACTTCGTCGCCGTCGCGACTCTGTTGTTCTGCTTTTTCTGTGAGTGTCCTAAATTTTGCGACCTCCCCAAACAGCAGCGTAAAATGTTTTTGGGGGTTTCTGAGGTCGGAAGAATCGATTTTGCGCTTTATTTTTGCTGGTTGTGCGTCTTTTTCGTGATTTTTTTTATTCTTCTGCTGCGATCGCGCGACGACGATTTAGCCGGCCCATTTTCAGCTACTAACTCCTAGGCGATAATGGCGGAGCCATCACTCATCGTACCCAGAGAAGCCGGGTGAGCACGAACCGGAGTGGTATGGGGGGCCACGCCACCCATGGACAGCACACAAGCGGCGGCGCAGGTGATGGCCCAGACGGCGGATGCGCGAGAGTGAGGGGAGGAGCCGGGCCCCCCGACCCACGCCCCCCCCATGGTACGGCACGACGCAAGAGAGCGTGCCACCTCCCGCGGGAGGGAGTACGGAGACAACGGGCACGGGAGGGAACCTGCTGCCCCGCAGCCCGCTAACCACTGACCGCTAACCCTCACGGCCGCCCCAGGCCTGCCAGCGCCGCACGACAACGGCCAGGGGGATGAGGGGCCCCAGCGAGGGCCTGCACGAAGAACCGGCTCTAGGTAGAGGGGGGCGAGGGAAGGGCGCGACCCCCCAGCCGATGGCTGGCCCCCGGGGCCAGGACGGCCATGCCGCCCCCCCCCCCCGGCTGTCAGGAGGCAACGCCAGGGGACCAGAGGGCCCCCCACAGTCCCCCCCCCCCCCCGCACCCCCCCCAGCTGGGGAGCCACGGGCGCGGCCCTCCGCCCCGCCGGAGCCGGGGGGGCGACGCGGTGGGGGGAGCGGCGGCTGGACCTGCTCCCGCGAGCCCACACTGGCGTGCCGGAGCAACGCGCACAACGGAACAGTATGGAGGCCGCGCCCCACATGACCCTCCCGTGACCACAGCCCACTCAGGAAGGGCAGAGGGGGGGTTCAGGTCTGCAAGGGCCCCCAGTGGAGCGGTCCGCGGACCGCCCCTCACCCCCCCCCACCCCGGGGCAGCACTTCGGCCCCGACCGCATGCGCACGCCGGAAGGAAGCGCGCCGGCGACACGAAGGGGGCCAGGATTGAGTACCGCAGGCCGCCGCCCAGAAGGGGAGCAGGGAGGCCGCGGCGCGACACCCCCCCCCCGCCCCCCCACCGTCCCGAGGCAGGGGGGGTGGTCCCCCCCCCGCCCGAGAGAGGAGCCGGAGCGCGACCCGCCCCCCCGCCCCAGCCGCCGGCCCCCATGGGGGCCGCGAAGAACAAGCGAGCCCGCGCCCACGCGCCAGGACGCCGCACAGATCGTACCCAGAGAAGCCTGGTGAGCACAACGCCAGTGACCCCCGCTTTGTTGCCTGCCCAGGGAAGGCAGAGGGACGGAATGAGGTAGAGCGACGCCCCGCCCTACAGGCCCCCCCCCGGCCGGACAAACGGGGGGTACGGCGCACGCCCCCCCCCCCCCAGCCCGCCCCCCAGGCACATGAGCGCCACGGACCAGCCCCGCGGCGCGCAGCCCCCACAGGGCGCGCCGGCCGAGGGGACAGAGCAGGGCCCCCACACCCGCACGCCCGCGCCCACAACACGTGGAATCGCGGGCCCCGGCTGCCCACCCAGTGGGCGGGCAGTCGGGGGAGGGGGAGCGCATGACCTCAGACGCCCTTCGCAACGGTAGAAGGCACCCCCCCCCGGGACGCCCTGCCGCCACCCCCAAAACCCCACGCCAAGTAGGGGGGAACCGAGACCGGACCGCCCCTTCCCAAGCACGCCAGACAGAGCAAGGGACCGGAACAGGACACGCGGAGGGGCAAGGACCACGTGGAACGGCCCTACCAGCGCCCAGTGCCGGGACCACGCGAGGTGCGCACGCCACACCACCCAGGGGGGGGGGAGCGGACACCGCGAGAGCGCGAGCGCACACAAACGACAGGAACACGCGGGGACTACCAGAAGGGCAACCGGACCGAGCGCGCGGAACGCACAGACCACTTGGAATGGCGTACCAGCGAGCGAGGGTAAGGGACACCCGGACGGGACGGCCCGCCACACGCAGCGCCGAACACGCGGGGCGGGGAGGGGGAAAAGAGGGAGACACAACACCAGGTACCGGCCCGAACCCCCCGAACCGGCCGCGAGCGCCACGCACACACAGACGGGGCACTGCACCCGCCAAGGCAGTAGTGGCGCACAGCGCCAGGCCCCAACCCCTAGGCTAGGCAGCCTCCGCGCCAGCCCGAGGGGGTCCCACTGGCGACAAGCCAGTAGCACGGGCCCGGCGGCGCCGGCGCCCCGGGCGACCACGCATTAGGGGGGCGACGCAGTGGGTAAGCGCCTGCAGCCACGGCTGCGAATTGAAGCACTGACCGGGGAGTGGCGAAACGGGGAAGCCGGGGAAGGACGGGGCTCCGAGCTCTGTGAACCCGGGGGACTCCGCCACCAGGCAGGAGGTGCGTCTTGGAGGGCCCCCTACTAGGACCCGGTGGGGAGGATATCACCTGGCCCGACCAGGTGGCCCCCCGGGGCCAAAAGGCGTCTAGTACCCGCAAAATCAAACCTCAAACCTCAAACCTTCCTGGTGTGGTGGTGGCGGGGTGGGGAGGGGGCGCCGTTGGCCAAGGCCTGGGGGTGGGTGGCCTTGAGTCTTTGGCGGAGGGCTTGGGGGATGTAGGGGGGGCGGAGGCCCTGGACCGCATCGCGGAGGAGGGCCTCCCATGCCGCTTGCGGCATGATGGCCCCCGGGGCGGCCTCGTTGGGGTCTGTGGGGGTGCGGGTGCACATCGCCTCGAAGGTATGCACCATGTGCACCCCATTGTGCCTTCCCGCTCCCCCGGCCCACTTCACCCAGCGGCAGAGCTCCTGCAAAGCGGGGGTAGACCATCAGGCGAGGTGGGCGGGGCCCTTGGGGGGGGAGAGGTCCGTGCCCGGGGTCCTGGAGCGGCGGGGCGAGGACGTGGACCTGTGGTGGTGTTGGGGCCGGCGGTGGGTGGGAGAGCGGGAGCGGCAGTGGCGGGGGCTGGGGGTGGAGGACGGGTACGGGCGGAGGGGGGAACGGGAGGCGGAGGTGGACATGGGGCGGCGGTGGCGTGCTTGGTGGCGTCTGGGGGAGCGGGAGTGCCGGTGGCGGGGGCTACAGGTGGTGATGGGTATGGGCGGCGGGCGGAACGGGGAGCTCGGCGGGGCCTGTTGGGGGAGGGGGAGGTGGACATGGGGCGGCTGTGGCGCTCGTGGTGGCGCCCGGGGGAGCGAGAGCGGCAGGAGCGGGGTCCCGGGGTGTCGTGGTGGTGCCTGGGGGAGCGGGAGCGGCGCGAGTGGTTGGTTGAGGCGGGGTGGCGGTGTGGGGAGTGTGGGCGCCGGGGGCGAGTTTGCCGTGCGGGGGGGGAGCGGGAGCGCCGCCGTTTGCGGGACCAGGCCTCATCGCTCGAGTCGGGCCAGTCAGGAGGCGTCGGCGGGTCCTGGGGGGCCTCGCGTGGTGCCGCCTTGTACTGGATGGGGGGGGGGAGGTCCCCCGTCGTCCACGTAGGGGTGTGGTGGCGGCAGCGGCTGGTGGTATGGGTCGAGTGACTGTCCTTGGCGGGGTTGGGCCCGGGGGGCCCCGTCGGCGTGGACGTGGTGGCCGGGGGGATACGGTTCCTGGTACAGGGGGGCCGGCTGGTACGGGGGGGGGGTGGCCCCTGGTGGTAGGTGGGGTATGCGGGTGGAGCACTTGGTGGCTGCCATCCCATTCGCTGGTGCTGTTCGTGCACGGGGGGTTGTGGCCCGGTGGGGTAGGGTGGTGGGCAGTGGTAATGGTGGGGGTGCTGTTGGTGGTAGTGGTGGTGGGGCTGCTGCTGGTGGTGGTGTTGGTAGTGGTGGGGTTGGTGTTGCGGGTTTGGCCCTTGGACCCCGTGTGGGTTTTCCGGTCCCCCTTGTGGGGGTGGGGGGTTGGGCATCGTGCGCAGCCCCCGAGGCTGCACTATGTGGTGGGCAGGGGGGGCTGGTCGGGGGCCGGGCTTGACGGTGACGGTGGTCAAGGGGTTCCACGTCCCTGGGTCGGTTTGGCCGGCAGTGGTGGTGGTTTGTGGGGGATTGATGACGGGGCGCTTGGTGATGGGGATGTGGACGAGGGTTTGGACGGGGTCGTGTTGGGTGGCCGCCTCTGCGGTTCTGGTGGCTGCCGGTGGGAGGGGGGCGTTGGTTGTGGTGGGTGGGGGGTCCTGGCTTGGGTGAGGGTTTGGGTCAGGGCGTTGTAGGTTGGGTCTGTGTCGTTGCGTTTGTGGTGTTGTGTGGGCTCGCTTGGGCGCCAGCTTGGGTTTGGGGTCGGGTTTGGGGTTGGGGTCCGGTTCCAGGTTGGGGAGGACCTCTGTCCGGAGGTGTGAGGGCCCCGATGTCGGGTCGGGGGTCTTCCCAGTGCGTTGCCGGGGTGCCTGGGTCGCCTGTGTGGGGGTCAGGGGTCGGTGCGTGCGGCCGCGGCCTTGGCTTTTGCCGTGGCCTTTGGGATGAGGGCGGCGGAGAGGGAGGGTTTGGGGGATGAGGTGGAGGAGGTGGATGAGGCTGAGGATGAGGAAGAGGTGGTGGACGCGGGTTGGGCTTTGGGGCGGGCGGGCTTGTGGGCGGCGGCTTCTGCTGCGGCCACGGCGGAGAGGATGGAGGGCATGTCCTCGGGCTGTAGGTTGGGGGCGGGCAGCTGGGGGGGCCTGGTCGTGACCTGGCGGCCCGGCGGGCCGATCCCGTCGGCAGCGGCGGGGGAGGGAGGCGCGGGGCTGTGGCCTTCCCCTTCTGGGCTTGGCTCGGCCGGGGTCCTGCAATGTGTGAGGTTGTGTGGGCTGGCGTCCGCAGGGGGAAACAGTTCGCGTGGGCTGCATTCAGGGGCCAGGGGGGGTGGGCCTGGGTCTTCTGGGGTGTGTGCGGGGGGCGTGGGCGGGCCACCCGGGGGCGCGGGGCTCCTCTCGGCGGGTGTGTGCGGGTTGTCGAGTGTGGGGGGTGGTGAGGGGTGTCCGGTGGGTGGGTGTGTGGCGGGCGTGTGCTGATGTTCGGGCGGGTGGGGGAGGCCCGTGTCGGGGGGCCCGGGGGTGCGCGCGATGGTGGGCGTGTGTGGGTCTCCGGGTGAGCAGCGAGAGGGGAGGGGCATGGGCGGGGATTGTGCGGTGAAGTGTGTTGTGTCGGTGTATGTGTCCGCTCGCCGCGGCGTGCTTGCGTGGCAGTTGTAGGCCAGGCGGTTTGGAGGAGAAGCTTGCGGTCTTCTGCTGACGCGGGAAAGATATTAGCAGACGAGCTTGCGTATCTGGTGGACGTCTCGGTCAGTGGTGGGAAGGGGGTATGCCAACTTTGGGCTAAGACCCACGCGGCTGAGGACCCTGTGGATGGCGTGGTACCCGCAGGTGAGGGACTGCTGCGGTCCTGGGGGGGGGGTTTGGCCGCGTGTCCGGGCCCCCCTCGACTTTTGTGTGGGCGGTGGGGATGGCCCAAATCCAGTGCACGGTCCCTGTGGGTGGCCAGCGGCGCCGGATCCAGTGGGTCAGGCAGAGCATGGCCAATCCCAGGTGGTAGCCTGCCTTCCCCGAGGTGATTTGGGCCAGGGCACGGGCTGGGGGCTTGTCTCCTGGCTGGAGGACGCCCCTGAGGACCCTGTGCTGGGTAGTGGGGTCCCCTACTGCCCCTGGTGGGGAGGTCCCTGGGGCGAGCATGGTGTCTGTCCCTTTGACGAGCCATTGCGGGCCGGGGGACGTAGCCGTAGCGGCTATCACGTAGTAGTGCCCGCGCTCGAGGACTGTAACCCAGACCTCCCGCGGAGGGTGGTCACTATCTGTAGGTGGGGGGGGGAGGTCATCGTCTGCTGTGCGGAGGCCGGCGGCGCGGAGGGCGACGTCGCGGGTTGGTGCGGTGGCCTGTTCCCACTGCTCCGGGCGGTTCGGGTCCGCTGGGTGGTCCTTCTCCGCTGGGGCCCGTCGTAGGCGTACGGTCCCTCGACGCGTGACGTTGATGTCGGTGTCGTGTGTCAGGGCCTGGCCCCAATCGATGGGGAGGATCCAGACGTGCTGGCCCTGGGTGTGTTTGCGGGCTCGCCAGAGTACGAGGTCTCCGATGGCCTCGTGGAGGCCGTTGCCTGGGGTGGTCAGGTCCCTGAGGGCTTTGACGGTGCGCTTGGTCCAGTTGTCTTGTAGGCGGTACCAGCCCACGGGGGTGGTCGGGGCCCTGCCTTGGAGGGTTGCTCGGAGGAGGTCGGGGTCGCGGATGGTGGCCGGTGTGATGAGGGGGTGCCCCGGGTCCGGGGGGGGGTGGGCTGGATGGGTTGCCGGGGTCTTGCGCGTCTACGTCGACGTATGGTTGGCCCTGGTTGGGCTCGGCCGGGCTGGGAGGTGCCGGACGGCTTCTTGGGTGACAGATGGGCCTCGGGGCGCTGTGGTGGTGTCTTGGAGGCCTGCGGAAGGAGATGGGGGGCGCGTGCAGGGCGCGGAGTGGGTTAGTGGACGTCTGGGTCATGCACGGCATGTTAATGGATGAGACGCTGCATGTGTTCCCTGGCCGTGGGGTCGGTGAGTTACTCCGCGTGTGTTAACAGGAGGTGTTTGCGGTGTACCATTTGGGCTGCTGCTCTGCGGACTGCCTCTAGCTGGAGGTGCGCTGCTGCCTCCATGGGGCTTTCCGTGTGTTTGGTGAGGTGTCGGTGCAGGGCCTGTGTCACCGCCCCTCTCATGGTGGCTTCTTTGACCAGGGGATCCCGGAAGAGGTGTTCGGTGGCCTGGTGTGCGGCGCCGTGGGTTGGCCATCTTTCGTGTTGTCGTAGGGTTTCCGCCGGGGACCAGCCCACTAGGGTGTCCCTGCCTGTATGGAGGGGTCATTTCTTGAAGTGTTCCCAGTCCTCCGGGGTGGTGCGGTCGCACGGGCAACGGGTGTGTTCTTCGGGGACGTGGATGTGTTTGCGGGCGAGCCATGTGGTGACCCTGGTTAGGAATGGTAGTTGCTCCCTGAGGAGGTGGATGCGTCGTTTTTGGAGGTGGGCTGGGACATTTGCTGGGCGCAGCGCTGAGTGGTAGAGGGGGATTTGCAGTCTGTCCTGGAGCTCCTGGATGTGCGCCCGGCTGTCTGCGTCGCCGAGCACGCGGGCAAGATGTTGGATGGGGTTGGGGTAGTTGTATGCTCTGTCGTGGGAGGAATAGGGGGCGTCCTGTGGTACCCAGTCCGGGGTCTGATGGGGCTCGGGTACGGGGGGTATGTGTTGGAGGTGTGTCTGGTTTCGGCCGAGGTCAGGGATCTGGAGGGCTTGTAGGTGCGTTGTGCGCTGGTGTACTGCCTGGTTGTCAACCTTACAATTTCCGTATTGGTGTCTGTCGGACTCTTGTTTCACGATGTGGAGTTGGACGTAGGGGGGAAGGCTGCGAAGGGCTTTCCAGAGCAGCAGTGCCTGGGTGCCGAGGCTTGTCGCGGTGGCTTAGTGAAGTGGTAGCCTTGCTATGCGGAGGAGCAGGTGTGTGTCGACAGTGGCATCTACCACGAACCAGACCCGGATGATGTGCTGGAGCCGGGCGGGTAGGTGGGCCGCGATCTCGGCGATGGCGTCGGCCATGGCCCCTAGCACCCCGTGGGAGGAGGCCCCATAGGTGGTGTGGCCCGTGTGGTGGTCCATGTGGTAGTGTCCCCCGGTGTGGGTTAGCTGCAGGGTGGTCCCCCCGGTGATGGGCGTGAGGGCAGATTTGCCTGAGGCGTCGGTGAAGAAGAGCCGGTCCGCCGGTGATGGTTGTGGGAGGCGGCATGGGTTCATGGGCAGGTAGGCGTATATGGCGAGGCCCGTGGCGAGGTGGGCTACTGGGGCTGTGGGCTGCAGGATGGGGGTGGCGTATTGACACCCCTATTCCTTTGGAGATGATGTGATTCGCTTGGGGGGACAGGGCTATGAGTCCCTGCTCCGGCTGTCCTTGTGTGAGGTACGAGTAGATGTAGTGGAGGATGTAGGCTGTGTCTGGGTTTAGGTCAGGGCATGTGAGGGTTTGTGTTCGGTGCTCCGGTGTGTGGCAGGAGTGGTGGAGCGGATAGTAGGGGTGCTCCTGCTTGCCGGTTCTGCCTGGCTCGTACATGCTGTAATGGATGGCGACCCCTGCCGGGTCGGGGCGGGCCCAGGTGGGTGTAGTGGTGAAGAGCCATTTGGGCGCGTGGTCAGGGTTCCACGCTACCGTGGGGTTAGTGTCGGTGCGGTGCAACCATGGGGCTACCATTGCGTAGGCCTGTGGTGGTAGGTGGGTTGTGGGGTTGGTGTGGTGGCGTGCTATGAGGTGTAGTACGGGCCATGGTGTGGTTGGTGCCTCGGGGTCACAGGCCCAACATGTGCGTGGCATGCTCTGGGAGTCATGGGGGACCCGTGGTAGGTCTCGGGCGGTCATGGGGTGTTTCGGTATGCGCCATTTTGCCCCGTGGTGGATGACGGTAGTCTGCGTGGGTTTGGCTTCATTCCGGGCCAGTAGTAGGGTTAGTGGTGGGACTGGGCCCGTCACCGGGGGGACGGGTTCGTGTTTCGAGCCGGTGGGTGCGTAGGGCGGTGTCACTGGGATGGGTCGGGGGTGTTGCTTTGTGAACTCCCGGTAGGCTGTTTGCATGTCTTTGCTTCCCGGCAGAGTGTGTCCTGCTGCTCGTGCCGTCTGCGTGAGGTACTGGTGGAAGAGGCGGTATTGAGGCCATTCGGAAAGCTGTAGAAAGGGGGTGTGGTGTGCCCCGCTGTGGTGCAGGACCCGCATTTGGGGGAGGGTGACGTATACTGCGGTGATGGAGGCCCCGACAATGTCTATGGTGTGGATGGTGCCCTTGGGGTGATGGTGGAGGTCCCCGCAGAGGCCCTCCCTCTGGGCACGTGTGGTTGGTGAGTATGGCGTGGTGTGGGGATGGGAGGAGAAGCTGCAGGTGGTTCCACAGGCGGTTGTTTATGTCCGCCGGCATGCCCGTCTGGTGGAGTACCCAGCACGGGCAAGTGTTGCGGGCCTGTTGTGCGGCTTGGAGGCGGATTGTCGTGACCTTGCCGACCTCCGGTGAGTGGTTGTGGGTCATGCGGTGAAGGAAGAGGGCGGTGTGTCTGGTGTAGGCCGCTTTCACCTCGTCCCCTATGGCGTCCCCATAGTGGGGCCATGCCGCTCGGATGGCGCGGGTTGGTATGGAGGTGGGCCAGCCCCCGTGTGCTCCCCATGCCTTGGTCACGGCGCGTGTGGCCGGCTGGAGGGCGGTGGTGGGGTGTGTCAGGTGGAGTGCTTGGAAGCCTATGGAGGCGTTCAAGACCCCGGTGAGGTAGTACGCCAGGCTCTGGTGGGACAGGGAGAGGGCCTTGGTGGTCGGGGACACATATCTGGGGAAATGGGCGAGGTGTGATTGCAACGTGGGAGGGAGGGTGGCGTCCCCAGGGTTGGCTGCCTGGATTACCCCCAGGTAGGTGGTGGTTGTCACGACTTGCATGGGGGGCCCTTGTGGCCCTAGGGTGGGGGGTGTGGCAGACCCCTTGATCATGGCCACTGACTTTGTGGGGTGGACGATGAGGGTGTTGTGGGAGAGGTAGGAGACGGTCACATCCAGTAAGTCATTGGCCTGTTGGGTGACCGTTGGCCCGGGGTCCGGGGCATGGGGTTCGTGTGGGGTGTGCGAGACCGTGAGGTTGGTGTCGTCCGCGAAGCCCACCAGGGGGGAGAGGAGGGGGTAGGGTGCGTAGGCCGGGTAATCCTGCTCGATTGGAAGGGCAAGGGGGAGCGTCACTAGAAGGTACAGGAGGGGGCCCTCTGCTCCTCCTTGGGAAACCCTGCTGCCTGGCTCCAGGAAGGGGGTGAGGCCTGCACCAGTGCGGACCGTGTATTTCCGAATGCGGATGTAGCCGGAGGCAACGTTGTAGAAGGGGAGGCCCAGGCGTTTCCACACCGCTTCTAGAAGGAGCCAGGGGGTGTTCGGGAAGGCTCCTTTGACGTCGAGGGAGGCGATGATGAGGTCCACCGGGTCCATGTTGGCGATGGTGTCCTGGAGGAAGATGGCCTCGTGTGGGGACCGGCCTGGGATGGCCCCCCAGAAGCTGGCTGGTATGTGGGGGTCCAGGTGGGGGCGGATGCGGCGTAGGAGGATGGTCCAGACGATTTTGACCTCCGTGACCGCACACACTATGGGGCGCCAGTTGTCCGGGTCTGCCCAGTCCCCTTTTTTGTAGAGGGGGCGGACAACGTTTGCCCAGTCTGGTGGCAGTGGGGTCTGCCCCGTGACGATGTCCCAGAGGCGGTCGGCGAGGATGCGGAGGAGGTGGGCGGCGAGGTGGTAGTATGCCTCCGCAGGGAGGCCGTCGTAGCCTGGGGTTTTGTGTTGCCGGAGACTGTGGATGGCCTTCCGGACTTCGTGGATGGTGAAGGGGCACTTTTCCAGTTGCCTCCTCTGGGCGTGGTTGAACACCCGAGGGAGGCGGTCGATTTTGGCCTGGGTGTCTCGGTCCAGTGTGTCCTGGGTGGGCGTGTGTTGCCAGAGGAAGCTGTCTTGCGTGGCTTGGAGCACTGTGGCTGGGTCGTTGTTGAGGGAGCCGTCCTCCTCCCGGACCGTGGTGATGGTGCGGTGGCCGGTGTCGGTCATGGCGTCCTTGAGGTGGCGGATGGCCTTGTAACAGAGTTCATGTTGCGCATACCGTTCGTGTTCCTGGGCGATGCGCTGTTGCCTGTGGATGTGCCACCGCTGCAGGTCTGCCCTGATGTGGGCTATCTGCGTCCTGCAGTGATGTATCTGGCGGCGGGTTTTGGGGGGTGTCGGTGTGGAGGAGATTCGCTAGTTGTTGCTTTGCATGCCAGAGGTCATGGAGCATGTCCCCTAGGGCCGTGGGTGGTTGGTCGTCGTCTGTGTGGGGGTGTTGCTGGAAGCCGCAGGCGACGGCAGCCGTGCGCATGGCTGTGAGTAGGTCGGTAGGGTCTGGTTGGATGCGCCGGGCGCGGTCTATGGCCCTGTGATATTGGGACCAGGCATGCTTGTCATGCAGTGGGGGCATCTTAAGGGGGGGTGGTAGGCCTTGGTTGCATCCTCTGGGGGGCCGGGGGGAAGGTTGGGGATGGTGAGGCGGATATGCAGGGGGCTATGGCCTGTGGGTCCCAGCGGGAGGGGTCCATATCGGGCCTCTGCCCGGATGATGGTTGTGGGGTCGCCATAGCATACGTCGATGCGGGATGGGGCGGCATCTGTTTGGTGGGGGAAGTGGGACTGTTGGCCTTGGAGGTTGGCCGCCAGGTCAACGAGCCCCAGCATTTCGATGGTGTCGCGGACTGCATGGTCCTCGGGTGTGGCCTGTCCCCCTCGGTCCGCCGGGGTGGGGGCGGCGTTCATGTCGCCGATGATGATTGTGGGGGCCAGCATGGCCATCTGGCGGTATGCCTCCGCCAGGGCTTAGAGGAAGGGTTTCGTGGTGTCGCCGAAGCGGACGTGGGCGTTGATGACGTTGAGTTGCCATCCGTCCCCGATGACCTCATAGACACCTAGCCTCCCTGGGACGCTGAGGTGGTGGACGAGGTGGACGTGGATGCCGGTTCGGGCGTATAGGGGGGTCCCCTTGTGCCAGTAGCATTTGTACGCTTTCTGGTCCGGCGTATATATGGGGGTGGTTTCTTGGGGGTCGTCGCGTTGTAGGCCTTGTTCCTGGAAGGTGAGGAGGTGGGGAACCCACCCCGGCCCCTGTGCCATCGGGAGCTCCTGGAGGGCGGTTGTGGCGTCCTTGGAATATGTGACGGCCGGGTGGTTGAGGTGGAGGAGGTTGACGGTGACCTCGGTGGGGGCGGGCCGGGGCTGTGGAGGCTTGTGCCCTCGGCCCTTGCCCCGCCAGGGAGGAGGACTGGGGCTCGGGGACTCTTTGCCGGTTGGTGGGCGCTTGGGTAGGCGCGGTAGGGGGGGGCCGTGGCTCCACTCCGGGGGGAGCTCCCCAGTTTTTTTGGTGCCTCTGTGGGCCTTGTTCTCTTCGGTGCGGAGTCGGATGGGGTGGGCGCTTGTGAGCTCCGAGGTGTGGCCTTCTGGCTTGTCCGGGGCGCTGCTGCCTTGGTCTAGCTCCTTTTGGCGGTGCCAGACCACCCAGATCTGTGGCCCACTGTTGTCCCCCGGGTCGCGGAGGCGGTACTGGATCGTGCCCTCACACCAGATCCAGTCGCCTGTGTGGTCGTTGCGGAAGGGCTGCTGGACCTTCGCGCCCTTTTCGAATCCTGGGTACGCCTCGGGCGGGGGCGGTGCTGGTTGCGGGAGAGAGGATGATGAGGATACCTGGTCCGGGTGGGGCGGTGGTAATGATGGGAGGGAGGATGACGAGGATGCTTGGTCTGGGTTCGCCGGGTGGGTCGGGTGGGGTGCGGGGGGTCGGGAGGTCGCTGCTTTTCCAGCTTGGTTGGGGGCGGGTGCGCCCCTTTTTTGTGTCGCTCGCTTTGGTGAGACTGGAGGTAGCGGGGCTGGGGGGGCGTGGGGTTTGAAGAAGGGGTGCGTTGCTTGCTGGCCCGGATCCCTCAGTGGGGGTTCTGCCGGCGTTTGCATGTTCGCTTTCGCGTGGCTGCGCATGAGGTCGGCGAGCTTGCGCATGGTCTCCGGGGGATCCGATGGCCATGGCAGTGCGGCCGGGCTGTCGTCGAAGGGGTGGTGAAGGTGGTAGTTCCTCATGGCCTTGGCCTGCATGACCCAGGCCTCCGTGGGTTCCGGTGTGTCTGGGCCGTTTGGGGAGCCTTGAGCCCAGTAGAGTGCTGTGTGGAGGGCTTCCCAAGGGGGCGCCTTCGCGGCCTGTGAAGGTGGTGGCCTTGAAGAGTCGCTGCCGACCCTGTGGGGGGTCTTCCGGGTCTTTTTCTGGGGTATAGGCCTGGGCTGCCATGAGGACTCCGTGTGCCCAGTGGAGGACCCACCAGTGGGCGTCCGCTTTGAGGATATGGATGGCGGGTTGTTTGGGCGGCGTGTCCAGGTTGTCCCACGATGGCACTCTGCAGAGACTCCGTACCAAAAGGGAAACCACCAGTTTCTAGGGGGATGCGCTCCTCCCATCCTTCCTCTGATTCCTCATCTTGTGCGTTGGCGTACCATTCGTCCATTGGATCCCCTTGCTCGAAAAGGGTAAACCTTTTCACCCTCATTGTAATCTACATCCATACTCCCGCTTTGGTTATGCATAACCAGTGCGCTGGCGGTGAGTTTCTTGAAGCAATTGGCGCGCGCAAAAGCAACACGCGCATCCAAAGACTGAAAGCTCCCTTTTGGTATCTCTGAGCCTTTAGAAAACATCACTTGCTTTGGTGCCAAAAGAAAAGCAGACTAGGCCTCTCCCCGGCATAAATTCACGCACCCCGCCGCCAAATGTGCCGAGGCCATATGTTCATACGTAATCAACATTTCGCCATTTTTCACCGAAGAAGATGATTTAGGAGCCCCCAATTGACGAGCCACATTCCAAACTTGATCACTTGGAATCACCACCCCATGATGCAAAAAAATTGAAGGCGGAGAAACCACCGATTTTGTCGGGAAAATCCTTTTATTCGTGGCCACTTCAGTGATAACAACGTGGTCCAAGTCCCACAAAACCCCGCCAATTGTGAATAATTACAATTCTCATCCACAATTGCAAGTACATCAAATTTCTTCGAAAGGACCACTTGTTGACAGACATTCATGAACGTTTGGCATTTCCTGAATACTAATCTCACGTCATCCGGTGTCATTCGTGGTATTTCTTTACTTTGTGGAAAATGCGTGACAACAAGGGCACCGGTCTCTTGCACTAATGCGTATTAGATTCCATTGCGCGCCAGAGCGTGATATTGGCTCGTCAAAAGTTCATACTTATCTTGGGTAGGGAAATAGTCAAAAGCACTCCATCCTTGTGGCAATCCAAAAAACACTTTAGTCGGCAAATTTGTGCTTTTAAAGATAAGAGCTTCTTCAGTCTCACCTTGGGAAATTGAAGATCTTGCTCCACACGGCAAGTCATTGAGCAATTTGAACATATCAATAGAAGTTGCTTTAGCCTTATGCACATCCAATCGCACATAAATATTATTTTCTATTTGCATGGCTTGCGGCAACAATTTAGATTGATGGTTGCAAATGTCAATGACTTTCACATGAGGTGTGGTCCAGGCGGGCGTAGTAGACAACAACACAAAAATGTACATGCCAGAAGCATCATCCGGTACATATGTCGTTGGCTTAGCCACCAGGCCCCTCTCATTTGGCACACATGCCGAGCCTTGTGTAGTCACCACTTCTTGTGTATGTTTTCGTAACATCAAAAGTATGAGTCTGGGATCAAGAGAGTATGACAATTTCCGATCAATGGTGAGTGCCGTTACCGGTAAAACAAGCACCACTTTTGTCATACCTTCATTTTGTGTCTTCGCTGCATACTCAAAGAATTGTTTCAAAAAGGTTCCCCATTTCCAAATTGGCGAAATCTCTTCGTACCCTTGTACCGAAGGAATGTATGGTGGATGAAACCATATTGTTCTACCCAAGTGGTTTTTCATAAGTGCTCGAATATTCATACCGATGCACCCAATTTCCGGTGCGAAACCCAATGTCGATCCTACAACATCGGTGCCATCAATAAAAGGTAGGTAGGTAGGTCGACTCGGGACTGGGGTTCCCCGCAGGGGGGTCTTACGAATGGGCTTTTGCTCACCCACCCACGGCCCTACTGCACTTGCACCCACAAAGCGGCTCCCCCACATGGGGGAGGGGCGCGGTTGCCGGGAGCAGTACCCTACAGCGGGTTCTGCCCAGAGAGGTAACCCATGTTCAACCGAAGTCTCACATTCCTCTCCTTCGAGCGGATGTTACGTGGGGGAGGGTCCCATCGCACAACCTCATCAACCTCCGGATTCCGGGGCCCAGGGGCCGGGAGGCAGGCCAACGGCCCTCTCCTGCAGGCATCCCCACCTGGGTTGGTTTTCAGTAGGCGTGAGGTGACTCATAGAAGCACATCCTACGGGACTCGCATGCCGTGGCGCACACTCACGCCTCTTGACTCGGTCGAGCTTGCGCTCTCCCGGGGGGCCAGGGGTTCGAAGTAGGTCGTCGTGCTTGGTTGGTCGGTCGTTTGACGGTGCTGCGTGGTTGGTTAATGTTGGTTGGTCGGTTGCGTGATGGTAGAGTCACGATTGTGTTCGTGCACACGGTCGTCGGCGGGCGTGGGGTACCACGGTGTCCCCAGCCTGTTGGACTCCGTTCCTGTTTCGACCCGTGCACGCCTGGCTGGTTTGGTGTTGGCTGGCTTGCGTGTGGTCTGTTGACGGTCAAGTGGCGGCTGCAGCTGCGGTGTGGTTGGTGCGCAGTTGTCGTGGCTGCCTCATGGTCGGCTAGGTTAGTGTGGGTTCTGTCGCGCTGCTGCCGGTGGTGGTATCGCCGAATGTTGTTTGTGCAGCCGGCAAGTCCGTGTCGGTGCTGGTTAGTTGCGTCTTGGTTGCTCCAAGTGTAGTGTAATGTAGTTTGTCAACGTTGGTTGGCCGCGTTTGTAATGGTAGAGTTGCGGTGTTCTGTTGTGTTGGTTGGTATGGTCGCAGGCGGGCGTGGCGCACCACGGTGCCGCCATCCTGTTGGACGCCGTTCCGGTTTTGACCCGTGCACGCCTGGCTGGTTTGGTGTTGGCCGGTTTGCGTGTGGTCTGTTTACGGTCATGTGGCCGCTGCAGCTGCGCCGTGGTTGGTGCGCGGTTGCCGTGACCGCCTCATGGTCGGCTAGGCTCCCGTGGGTTCTGTCACGCTGCTGCCGGTGGTCTTATCGTCAAATCATGTCTGTGTAGCCGGCACATCCGTGTCGGTGCTGCTTAGTTGCGTCTTGATTTGTCCAAGTGTAGTGTAGTGTAGTTTGTTAACGTCAATTGGTCGTGTTCGTCGTGGTAGAGTTACGGTGTTCTGTTGTGTTCCTGGGCATGGTGGTCGGCGGGCGTGGCACACCACCGTGTCGCCAACCCGTTGGACGCCGTTCCCGTATTGACCCATGCATGTCCGGCCAGTTTGGTGTTGGCCGGCTTGCGTGTGGTCTGGTTATGGTCGCGTCGTGGCCGCTGCAGTGGTTTTGTTGGTGCGCGGTTGTGTTAGCGGCCTCTTCGTCGGCTTGTTCGGCGTTGGTTCCTTGGCGCTGCAGCGGGCGCTTGCGCAGTCGGATCTTGTGCGTGTAGGTGCCCTGCTTGTTTTGGTGTCGGTTGGTGCCAGTTGCGTTGGGCCGTCACGGTACCTTTTTACTGTGCGCCGTCCCCCTACTGTGGGGGAGAAAAGTAATGATAAGTGGTTTGACCGCTGTAAAAAGTTTTCGAATTCGGTGCCACTTTCCCTGCCGTGCCCTGGCAGCGTTACATGCACAAGCGATCATCTGGTACTTCCTGGTGCTCTTTGGCCGTCCTTTCAGCTTCGCCTGTTCCATTCATATGTACACCCCCTGTCAGTGGCAAGGCCCCGTTGGTCTTCCTTGGTGCGTCCCCGTGCTCCCCATGGGAGCCCCAGGGTGCTGTTCCGGCTCGGTGGTGCGGTGCTCGTGCTCGTGTCTGCCTGCCTGCCGTGCGCCGTATCGTGCCGTGTTTTGCGGGTCATGTGGCTGGTCTGTCTGTGTCGCAGTGCTGAGTTTGGCGGTTAGGATGGTTAGGGCAACTCGGCTCATGCTTTGGTGTCGGGACCGTCCGTCCGGCGTGGCGGGCTGGGCTCGGCGTAACACATCCGTGCCTGCTGTCAGGGGGTCGGCGTGGCCCCGTGTGGGGAGCCTGTGGTCCCTTGCGTGCCCCAGGTGGGGTTTCGGAGGACAGGAATACCGGGCAGTGTTGCAGCCCCCCTCTCGCTTCTTGACGCTGTTAGCTTTCTGCGGGGAGTGTGTTCCTTGTACCATTGTCGCAGGTTACATGTGCTGAATCCCCCCCAGCGTCCCAGGCGTTTAACCTTCACGGAGGAGGTGTGCGCCGGTCCCCGCGGTGCACGCATCCCTTGATTCTCGCCTTGGAAGGTAACGTTCTGGACGATTGTTCGATAACATTCCCGGGGTCATCGGCCCGGCCGTGGGTCCCGCGTGTTTTTGCTGGCCCCTTGGCCCGGCCCCTGGCGGATCCGCTTCGCGGGAGAGGAGGGTCAGGTGGAAGGACGGGTCCGGGTTTGGCGCCGCCCCTTTCTCTGTTGCAGGCGGGTTGCGGGGGTCCGGGAAGCGTGGCCCCCGCCCGGGGGATGTGAGAGGAAGTCGTTGGGTTGTTGTTCGTGTTCAACACCATGGGCCGCTAAGGCTAGCCTCTACTCTTCGGGTGTCCGTTGCACGTGCCGGGCAGGTTGACGTCTTTCCCGTCAGTGTGCCCGACAGACACCCGTTGTTTGAGTGTGTTGCGCTGCCGCGCGTTGTTGGGTTGTACGAGGGGGTCCTTTTGGGCAAGGTTGGCTCGCCCGGGGTCGTCAGTAAAAGGTTCCACGTCCCACACTTGAATGTCTAACACCGGTAAGACTTTCGTTAGCATTTCAAGAGATGGCATGTAGGCAGCATTATCAAAGACCAATTGCTCATCATTCTGACACAAATCTATCATGTCCGAATCATGATATTGTGATTTTTGAGCTGCAGTCTGCAGAAATGGCTGGACCATTGGTTTACATTTCTGATATTCCTGCTGAATATCAAATGAACGATTCATCATTGAATTCATCCTGTAATTTTGTAATTCAAATTCTTTTCCAAGAAGCTCGCGCATCCGCAATTGCGACCAGTCGAGAATGAGGTTTGAGGTGTTGGCATTGTGTGAAATGTGTTTTGAGGGCATAGGAGGAGTCCAAAAGGGCGTTTGGGATCTTGGCACTTGATGAAATGTGTTTTGAGGACATGGGGGCAGTTGCAAGGGAGGTTTGATGTGTTGGCACTCGGTAAAATGGGTTCTGAGGGCATATGAGCAGTTGAAAAGGGGGTTCGAGGTGTGGGCACTGGGTGAAATGTGTTTTGCGGGCACGGGGGCAGTTGAAAAGGGGGTTTGAGGTGTTGGCACTGGGTGAAATGTGTTTCTTGGGCATGGGGGCAGTTGAAAGGGGGGTTGGAGCTGTTGGCACTTGGTGAAATGTTTTTTGAGGGCATGGGAGCAGTTGGAAAGGGGGCTTGAGGTGTTGGCACTGGGTGTAATGTGTTTTGAGGGCATGGGGACAGTTGCAAAGGGAGTCTGAGGTATTGGTACTCAGTGAAATGTGTTTTGCGGGCACGGGGGCATTTGAAAGGGGGTTTGAGGTGTTGGCAATGGGTGAAATGTGTTTTGAGGGCATGGGGGCAGTTGAAAAGGGGGTTGGAGGTGTTCACACTGTATGAAATGTTTTTTGAGGGCATGGCAGCAGTTGGAAAAGGGGTTTTGAGGTGTTGGCTTTGGGTGAACTAGGTTTTGAGGGCATGGGGACAGTTGCAAAGGGCGTCTGAAGTATTGGTACTGGGTGGAATGTGTTTTGCGGGCACGGGGCAGTTGAAAAGGGGGTTTGAGGTGTTGGCACTGGGTGAAATATGTTTTGAGGGCATGGGGGCAGTTGGAGAGGGGGTTTGAGGTGTTGGCACGGGGTGAAATGTGTTTTGGGGGCATGGGGGGAGTGACGCGTTCCCGTGGGGGGCCGGCCACGGGACGCTGCGGTGACACGCACAGGTGAGCAGGCAGGCAAAGCACTACACTCACAAGGGCATCAATACGCTCGTGTCATGTGACAAAGCGTTTCAGGATCCTTGCCACTCTGCAACAAGGGAACGAAAGTATGTACAGCAACACATCAGGATATGTACACATGGGGTTAAGACTGGACTGGGGTAAGGGCATCACAGGACAAAAGACACTCAGTCCCAGCACTCTACAACTCATCCAGTTGTGTCGTCGCGCGATCCCAGCAGAAGAAAAAAAAATACCAAGAAAAGGACGCACCGCCAGAGGAAATAAAGCGGAAAATCTTCTTTTCCGACCTCAGAAACCCCCCCAACAATTTTACGCCGCTGTTTGACGAGGTCGCAAAATTTAGGACACCCACCAAAAAGGACGAACAATAGAGTCGCGACGGCGAAGGAGCTGAGCGTTCCTTGCCCCAAACCACCTAGCAAAGTGCGTGCCCTAGGCGCCAGGGACTTGTGCGCGCCCCAAAACAAACCACACATAGACAACAACAACGCCACCGGCCGCCGACAAGCAAGTATGTCATGTGCCGCGCAACGCTAGAAACCAACGAAACAAGCACAACGCGGTAAGAGGTAGACAAGGAGAGAACAAGTATGTAACGAACCGCACCACGGTGGAGATATACCACAAGTACACGACCAAGCAATGCAAGCCCGCTCGCGTAGGGAATACGACGACGCCGTAGCACGCGAAGGGGATCACAACAAAAGAAAAAAGAAGCCGCACAAGTACACAAGTATGTTGCATGTGATGCATGCAAAATACACACAAGCAACAACAACGCCACCGGCCGCCGAAAAGCAAGTATGTTATATGCCATATATTGTATGCATAACGCCGTAACAAACGCAATACAAGGAAGTTACGTGTCAAGCAACGCCAGAGTGCGCCGCCAAGTAAAGCGCAACGAAAAACGCACCGGCAAGGAAAACCAACAAGAGGTGGCACCGAATGAATGCCTATGCTCACCCCCGCTCACATAGGGAAAGAAAGGTATGCCGGCACGTGCGTGCCCGGAACGCCGCAAGGCCAACACCGCCACGGACGAGCAAAATGGTATGAAGGGACAAACAAGGGGGAACAAAAAACCAACAAAGGAGAGGAGAACGCGTGAAGGAGGCCACGTGCCACCGAGGTGAAGCACAACACACCAAAAAAAAAACAAAAAAAAAACACACAAACAAAAACTAAACATACACACGTGACTAGTCGGGTCCAAGTATGTTGCATGCCACGCTACGCTACGCAACGAACACAAGACGAGAACGGCAACCACGCCAACAAGAGTAAAAGGTGACCACGAGGCGTAACCGAGACGTGCCCACGACCCACCCGCACGCCGGCTTATGTAGGAGGCGAAGGGGAGCGAAAGGGGACAAAAGGTATGCCGCCGCATGCAAACAAATAGTAGGCAAGCCACACACCGCCACCAAGAACGCAAGTATGTTACCATGTCGTGCCACGTCGCCAACTGCCCGGCTCGCGCCACCAACCGAGAGGGGGACAAAGGAAATGGCCTTCTGCCAGGGAGTGGTTGTCACGGGGGGCTAATGGTCCTGCCCTGCCGTGCAATGCGGGGCAACCGTGACAATCGCTCTTACAGCACAACCACCCTTTTTGTAGCGCTGATTAGAACACACGAATAGCCAGGGAGGGGGACACGGGGAGCATACACACAAATAGCATAGCGCTGACGTGTGCCGGGTCCCGACAAACACACGTGCGTGCACCCACGTTCTCTTCCCCTCACAGGTCCCAAGGAGAAGCGTATGCTGGCGTTTGCGTCGTCCGGGCGTTAAAGTAGGGTTGTCTTAGACGCTTAGGCAAGTATTGCGTCGTGCCGTCGTCTCACATTAGCGAACGCCCGGCAAGGCGGGAGGACTAGGACACGTTAAGGTAGTGGGGAAAGAAACAGGTATGTTGCATGTCACGCCGCGCACGCGGAACGGGCAACGAGTAAAGGTAGCAGCCAAAGGGGTGTGGAGTCAAGACGGGAGCAAGTGGGGCAATAAACCTACGCACACGCCGGTCGTACACGCATGTCGCATGACGTACCAGCCAGCTCGAGGTGCCGTGTCGCGACAAAACCGCCGCCGCCGCACGCCCGTTTACGCCCTCTCCTCTCTCTACGCAGGTTCAAAGGAGGAAGCCCGGGCCGACAAGGAAAAAGACAGAGACACACAACAAAGCGGAGGCAGGGAAAAGGTGCATGCCAGGGAGGAGGGTAGAGGAAAGGGTAAAGTGCAGCGAAGCCACGAAAGGAACAAGGGGTAGCCAGCGAACGAGCAAGGGGCGCACACAGGGGAGGGGACACGGCGGGCACACGGCGAGCACAACACCGCACCGAGACACCGGAGAGGGGAACACCGGAGGACCAAGGGAAGAGCGGCACCACGCACAAACGACACGCACAGCACAGACACCACACACACCGCACACACCGTACGAAACCCGCAACCCACCCAGCAGTGGGCGGGCAGTCGGGAGAGGGACAGCGCCTGACCCCAGGCGCCCCTCAGAATGGTCGAAGGCACCCCCCCCGGGGACGCCCTTCCGCCACCCCCACAGCGAGCAACGCCGGCCCGCAAGGGCGCACCCTGTGGGGCCGGTGCTGGGTCCCCACGCCGGCACCGACCGCGCCCGGGACACGCGGGTCGCGGAACCCTGGCCGCCCGCTTCAGAGGACGGGCGGCCGGGGGAGGAACAGCGCCTGACACCAGGCGCCCCTCACAACTGTGGAAGGCACCCCCCCCCGGGGACGCCCTTCCGCCACCCCCACAGCGAGCAACGCCGGCCCGCAAGGGCGCACGCTGGGGGGCCGGTGCTGGGTCCACACGCCCGCATCGACCGCACCCGGGACACACGGGACGCGGAACCCTGGCTCCCCGCTCCGGAGGACGGGCAGCCGGGGGAGGGACAGCGCCTGACACCAGGCGCCCCTCACAACGGTGGAAGGCACCCCCCCCGGGGACGCCCTTCCGCCACCCCCACAGCGAGCAACGCCGGCCCGCAAGGGCGCACGCTGTGGGGCCGGTGCTGGGTCCACACGCCCGCATCGACCGCACCCGGGACACACGGGTCGCGGAACCCTGGCTACCCGCTCCAGAGGACGGGCGGTCGGGGGAGGGACGGCGCCTGACACCAGGCGCCCCTCACAACGGTGGAAGGCAACCCCCCCGGGGACGCCCTTCCGCCACCCCCACAGCGAGCAACGCCGGCCCGCAAGGGCGCACGCTGTGGGGCCGGTGCTGGGTCCACACGCCCGCATCGACTGCACCCGGGACACACGGGTCGCGGAACCCTGGCTGCCCGCTCCAGAGGACGGGCGGCCGGGGGAGGGACAGCGCCTGACACCAGACACCCCTCACAACGGTGGAAGGCACCCCCCCCGGGGACGCCCTTCCGCCACCCCCACAGCGAGCAACGCCGGCCCGCAAGGGCGCACGCTGGGGGGCCGGTGCTGGGTTCACACGCCCGCATCGACCGCACCCGGGACACACGGGTCGCGGAACCCTGGCTGCCCGCTCCAGAGGACAGGCGGCCGGGGGAGGGACAGCGCCTGACACCAGGCGCCCCTCACAACGGTGAAAGGCACCCCCCCGGGGGACGCCCTTTCCGCCACCCCCACAGCGAGCAACCCCGGCCAGCAAGGGCGCACGCTGTGGGGCCGGTGCTGGGTCCACACGCCCGCATCGACCGCACCCGGGACACACGGGTCGCGGAACCCTGGCTGCCCGCTCCAGAGGACGGGCGGCCGGGGGAGGGACAGCGCCTGACACCAGGCGCCCCTCACAACGGTGGAAGGCACCCCCCCGGGGACGCCCTTCCGCCACCCCCACAGCGAGCAACGCCGGCCCGCAGGTGCGCACGCTGTGGGGCCGGTGCTGGGTCCACACACCCGCATCGACCGCACCCGGGACACACGGGTCGCGGAACCCTGGCTGCCCGCTCCAGAGGACGGGCGGTCGGGGGAGGGACAGCGCCTGACACCAGGCGCCCCTCACAACGGCGGAAGGCACCCCCCCGGGGACGCCCTTCCGCCAGCCCCACAGCGAGCAACGCCGGCCCGCAAGGGCGCACGCTGGGGGGGCGGTGCTGGGTTCACACGCCCGTATCGACCCCACCCGGGACACACGGGTCGCGGAACCCTGGCTGTGCGCTCCAGAGGACGGGCGGCCGTGGGAGGGACAGCGCCTGACACCAGGCGCCCCTCACAACGGTGGAAGGCATCCCCCCGGGGACGCCCTTCTGCCACCCTCACAGCGAGCATAGCCAGCCCGCAAGGGCGCACGCTGTGGGGCCAGTGATGGGTCCCCAGGCCTGCACCGACCGCACCCCGGACACACGGGACGCGGAACCCTGGCTGCCCGCTCCAGAGGACAGGCGGCCGAGGGAGGGACAGCGCCTGACACCAGGCGCCCCTCACAGCGGTGGAAGGCACCCCCCCCGGGGACGCCCTTCCGCCACACCCACAGCGAGCAACGCCGGCCCGCAAGGGCGCATGCTGTGGGGCCGGTGCTGAGTCCCCACGCCCGCACCGACCGCACACGGGACACGCGGGACGCGGAACCCTGGCTGCCCGCTCCAGAGGACGGGCGGCCAGGGGAGGGACAGCGCCTGACACCATGCGCCCCTCACAACGGTGGAAAGCACCCCCCCCCGGGGACGCCCCTCTGCCACCCCCGCAGCGAGCAACGCCGGCCCGCAAGGGCGCACGCTGCGGGGCCGGTGCTGGATCCCCACACCAGCACCGACCGCACCCGGGACACGCGGGACGCGGAACCCTGGCTGCCCGCTCCAGAGGACGGGCGGCCGGGGGAGGGACAGCGCCTGACACCAGGCGCCCCTCGCAACGGTGGAAAGCACCCCCCCGGGGACGCCCTTCCGCCACCCCCACAGCGAGCAACGCCGGCCCGCAAGGGCGCACGTTGTGGGGCCGGTGCTGGGTCCCCACGCCCGCACCGACCGCACCCGGGACACACGGGACGCGGAACCCTGGCTGCCCGCTCCAGAGGACGGGCGGCCAGGGAAGGGACAGCGCCTGACACCGGGCGCCCCTCACAATGGTGGAAAGCACCCCCCCCGGGGACGCCCTTCTGCCACTCCCACAGTCAGCAACGCTGGCCGACAAGGGCGCACGCTGTGAGACCGGTGCTGGGTCCCCACGCCTGCACCGACCGCACCCGGGACACACGGGACGCGGAACCCTGGCTGCCCGCTCCAGAGGACGGGCGGCCAGGGGAGGGACAGCGCCTGACACAAGGCGCCCCTCACAACGGTTGAAGGCACCCCCCGGGGACGCCCTTCCGCCAGCCCCACCGCGAGCGACGTCAGCCCGCAAGGGCGCACGCCGTGGGGCCGGTGCTGGGTCCCCACGCCCGCACCGACTGCACCCTGGACACACCGGACGCGGAACCCTGGTTGCCCGCTCCAGAGGACGGGCGGCTGGGGGAGGGACAGCGCCTGACACCAGGCGCCCCTCACAATGATGGAAGGCACCCCCCCCGGGGACGCCCTTCCGCCACCCCCAAGGAGAGCAACGCTGGCCCGCAAGGGCGCGCGCTGCGGGGCCAGTGCTGGGTCCCCACGCCCGCACTGACCGCACCCGGGACACACGGGACGCGGAACCCTGACTGCCCGCTCCAGAGGACGGACGGCCGGGGGAGGGACAGCGCTTGACGCCGGGGGCCCCTCACAACAGTGGAAGACACCCCCCCCCGGGAACGCCCTTCCGCCACCCCCACAGCGAGCAACGCTGGCCCGCAAGGGCGCACGCTGTGGGGCTGGCGCTGGGTCCACACGCCCGCATCGACCGCACCCGGGACACACGGGTCGCGGAACCCTGGCTGCCTGCTCCAGAGGACGGGCGGTCGGGGAAGGGACAGCGCCTGACACCAGGCGCCCCTCACAACGGTGGAAGGCACCCCCCCCGGGGACGCCCTTCCGCCACCCCCACAGCGAGCAACGCCGGCCCGCAAGGGCGCACGCTGTGGGGCCGGTGCTGGGCCCACACGCCCGCATCGACCGCACCCGGGACACACGGGTCGCGGAACCCTGGCTGCCCGCTCCGGAGGACGGGCGACCGGGAGACGGACAGCGCCTAACACCAGACGCCCGTCGCAACGCTGGAAAGCGCCCCCCCGGGGATGCCGATCCACCACCCCCACACGGAACAACGCACCAGCGCACCAACGCACCAGCCACGGGACATCCGCACCCCACCCCCTGCTCTTAGACACAGCGACACAGCAATGGCGGAACCCGCGGCACCACGCAAGATACGCCCCCGATCTCCGACGCTGGACGAAGCACACGAGGTCATCAGGGCGCTGGGACTCAGAGACGGCGAAGGAGACCCCCCACAAGGGGACGCGGGCACGGACTCCGACCTGGAGGCATTGCCAGAGCCCCCCACGGGAGGCGCGCCCGCGGAACCTGCGCCGCCGGCGGGCAGCGTACCCGCGATCTGCCCCGCGTGGAAACGGGGCCACTGCACAGGCGAAGGCTGGTGCCCCAAACAGCACCCCCAGCCCGGCCCCGATGACGGAGCGTTGCCCGAGGTGAAACCCGCGGCCGCACGCGCCGCCCTACGCTACGGGGTGGCGCAGGGCTGGATCCTGGATGAGACCGCGCGCGGCAGCGTGAACATCCAGGAGGCCGTCGACCGAGTCACCCACGCGGGAAAGGCGGCGGTGGCCTTGCACACCAGGGGCCGCCACGGTGGACGGGCAGAGGGGATCATTGTGGAACTCTCGGGAATGGTGCTGGTACTGGCGGCGGACATGGTCCGAGGGGTGCTCCACGCGTCCCGCGTGCGGCGGGCGTGCCCACAGTGGACCATCCAGGTGTAGACCCCCCCGCGGGCGTGGCCCTTTTCCACATGGGCGGTGCTCGCCGTCATGTGGCACCTGGCACCAGAGGACGCCCCCACAGGGACCGCGGAGGACATCGCCCCGGGACCTCCACACCTGGCCGGCCGACCAGGATTACCCCTGGCGCAGGCCCCGGGGCGGCCTCCCGGTGGCACCAGCGGCAGAGGGGCTTAGCCTCGCGGCAACCCTCCAATGGCACCCTGACAAGCAGGCACGCCACTTCCTGCAGACGGGCACGGTCCCGGCCACCCCGCCAGACTCCGAGTGGCGATGGGACGCAGGGGTGGCGCAATCGCTGCCGGGCCCCTGGACCCTCCCGTTGTGGTACTTGCCCATGGGCACCCTGGCCCACGCCACCCAGGCCGTCAAGGGGGCTTCCCCGCAGCCGATCCTCCCCGGCGTGGCCCTGCTCTGCAGCCTGCAGGCGGGGGCCGCCTGGGTACGGTGGAAGGAAGGAAAGGGGCGCTCGAGCCCCTATTTCCCCATCGTCCAGGGCCAGGTGCTGATCCACGCCGAGGGCATGGGGACCGTGGAATGGGGGGCGATCGTGCCCGGCACGGCGTGCAGGTGGATCACGGCGGCCGCCCCACAGCCCATGCGATCGCCGCCGGCGTGCCACCGTCTCCTACGGATGGTCCACTCTTTGGCCCCCCAGCACGCCTTTACAAGGGACGTGTGGAAGGCCGTACTGAGCCACACCAGGGAGTGGCTAACGAGCCCGGGTGCGCGGTACCCTGGCGGTCTGGCACAGCACCGCCAGGCAAGGGGCTTTCCCGCCCCTGCCCCACATCGACTGGCGACAGGGGTCCACCCAGGCCTACTATATGTCGGCGGACCCCTGGCCGCTGGCGGTCCTGCTACACACTGTCAGCCCCCTCAACAAGAGGCAGGAACCGGGGTGGGTCAACCCCCCCACACTGGTGTGGAGCCCCGACCAGGAAGAGCATCTACGGGCCGCGTGGCAGGGAGACACCATCAGGGCCACGGACGTCCCGGACCTCCACGCGGGGCCAATCACGCACGCCCGCCCAGCGCCTACCCTGGCGGTGGGCCAACGGGGTCAGCAGAACCCACAGTGGGTGGTCTGCATGTTCAGCCCGGCGGACGCGCACATCG
Organism: Eutreptiella sp. 'Long Island Sound 2002'; assembly: GCA_964036045.1. Lineage (NCBI taxonomy): Eukaryota > Euglenozoa > Euglenophyceae > Eutreptiales > Eutreptiaceae > Eutreptiella > Eutreptiella sp. 'Long Island Sound 2002'. The sequence continues at coordinate 102,700,847 of OZ038379.1, read as the reverse complement.
TCGTCTGCGACCCCGAACGCCTGCCGGGGCCCGAAGCCGTGATCCGCGTGGCAGACTGCACCCGCATGATCATCAAGGCGCTGCGGGAGGGCGAACACCACGCCCTCACGCTCCAGGTCAGGCTGAAGGACAACACCCGGGCGGCGAGGCCGGGAGTGTGGCCGGCAGCGGCGCGCCCCGCCGACCTGGAGCTCCAGCTGGCGGCCCCGACCGCGGTGTACCACTGGCTACAGGCCTTCCACGACCTGCGCTGGAGGGGCAAACCCGACCGCCAAATCGGCTCCACGCACTGGCAAACGTGGCTGCAAGCAGACGCGCAGCGCGATGCCATCCGAGGTCTCGGGCCCGCGCCCGCGACGCGAGCCCTCGATGCGGCGGCCCCGGTCCGCACGCTGGCACCACACACGGTGCCGCTGGCCAGCCTGCCCTTCGAACCAGCGGCAGAGGGCGCCATTCGGAAGTCGGTGCCGTTCCCCCCGGCGCGAGGGGCCACAGAGCCGACGAAATGCCCCCTGTGTGCGGACAAGTACTACACCAGCGGGGCAATGCTGGAACACCTGGCGTGGCACGCGGTGCACGCTGCGGCCCCGGCAGACGACAAGGAGGCGGCCGCCAACATCCTGCAGGGGAGAGCACGGAGGTCCCCGTGGCACGCCCCGCACACCCGGCGCCCCCCGCCCCGGGCAGCCGACCACGCAGATGGAGGTGAGGAGGCACCCGGAGCGGCCCCAGAGGCAGGCGGTGCGGCCCCACCAGGGTCCATGTCCATCCCCGCGGGGCTGGCGCCCCTGGCCCCCCTGGCTCCCCCGGTCCCCCGGGCCCCCCTGGGAACGGGCTCAGTGGATGCGGCGCACCCAGATGCCCTGGTGGCGCCGGCGAACCCGGCGGCGATGCTGATGCGGGATAGCTGACTCCAGGAGGACACGACGGGCGACGCCCTGTGGCTCCTCTCGTGGAACCTGCGCAACGGCCTCGTGCCGCCAGACCGGTCCCTCCGGGACACACTCCGGCAGCGCCAGGGGCCGGCGGCCTGCACCGACAAGGAGCACCTCATCACCGGCATGCTGCCCCAGGAGGGGGGCTTTGCCATCATGCTCCAGGAAACGGGGATCGCCACCAGGGCGCAGGAGATGCACGTGGCCGCGGCGCTCCGGGACAAGGGGTACACCGCCTTCTTCAGCAGTCGGCTGGCGGAGACGGGAGCCACCTCCACCTCGAGAGGGGGGGGCCTCCTCACCGCGGTCAGCAGCAAGTACGTGGCGGAGCACGAGGTGCTCAGCTTCACAGAAATTGTCCCCGGGAAGGCCGCGGCCCTGGAGATCCGCACGCACGGGGGAGGCCTCACTGTCATCAACGTCCACGGGCCGCAAGCAGGCTGCTCCCCGTGGGCGGGACGGGCGGCGTTCTGGGCCGACATACAAATGTATGCCACGGCACGCAGCCTCGGCGGGAGGCACCCGGTGGTCATCGCCGGCGACACCAACATCTACATGGATGTCCCCGCCAACCCGGCCACGGAGCATTTCCGAGCGGGCTGGGAGGCCTGCGGCTTCCGAAGGGCCGCGGCAGGCGGCGAGGAGGACATGACCCCCACGCTCTACCCGTCCCAGCACAGGGTGGACACCTTCCTGGTCAACGAGTCCCTTCTGCCGTGGTCCCTGCGGGAAAGCGTCTGGGCTCGCGGCATGCCACACCCCCAGGTGGTCGGCTCGGACCACCTCCCGGTCCGCCTGGCCCTGCCGGGTCTCCTCAGCGCAGCGGGGCGCGCGGCCATGCCCACCCCCTACAGCCACACGGAGGGCCGCCTCCTCCCGTATGACGCCGAGGCCGCGCCCGTCCAACACTGCTTGTGGGCGGCGGTCACCGCCGCGCAGGATGAACCCTCCCTGGCGCCCTGGCTGGGTCCCGCAGAGCAGCACGACTACGGGTCAATGCCCGCTGCCGCGGTGGACAAGGTGTTCGAACACCTCCACGCGACGCATGACGCCCTGGCGCGCGTGGTGGGACGCCGGCAGCCGTCTCCGGCGGGAACGGACCCGGCGGAGGGGGACCTCCCGGAGAGCGGAAAGCAGCTCCAGGCAGCGGTCCTCCGCTATGACACCCTGGCAGCGCGCGCGCCGGCAGCGTATCAGGCGGACGCGGCCAGGCATGGCATCCGGTCCGAGGCGGCGCTCCGGCTCACGGATGAGCTGCAGGGTGTGTCGCCCGGGTTCCGCCCGACCACGCAGGGCCAGCTACAGGAGGAGCTGGAGAGGCAAGCAGCCGCCCTCGAGGAGGACATTCGCCAGCTCCGCGCCCTCCTGGCGGCAGACCGCAAGCGCGCCATCAAGGACTTCTTGCGCCGCCACGCCCCCGACATCGCCCAGCGATGGAAAGCCGTGCGGGGAGCCATAGAGGTAGAGGCCCCAGGCCCGTCAGGCCTCTGGAACGTGCGGGTTCCCAACACCCAAACGCTCCTCACGGAGGCCCACGACGTGATGTTCGCAGTTCGCGCCTTCTGGCGAGAACTGTATGACAAACGCCCGGTGGACCTCCCGGGTTTCCAGGCGGTCCTCGGCCGCCACGTCCCCCGGGTCCCTGAGGGGGCCTGGACACAGGTCCAGCAGTACTCCATGCAGGACCTGAAGTCCGCCCTGGACAAGGCCGATGGCAAGGCCCCAGGTCCTAACCACGTGGAGGCCCGTTTCATCAAGGCCCTCCCGGCACCCGTCCAGTGGCTCCTGGTCCATTCCTACCGGGCCATCCTCCGCGGCGCCCCGCCGCCGATGCACTGGAGAGACGCGCACATCTGGCTCAGCCCCAAGGTACCGGGCCCTGCCAGACTGGACGACTACAGGCCCAAAGCCCTGGGCCAGCTGGACATGAAGCTGCTCACGGGCCCCCTCACCCAGCGCATCACGGAAGTGCTCACACGGCACGGAGTGGTCAGCGACTGGCAGCAGGGGGCCCTCCCTGGCTCCAACACAGGCCCCCCGCTGTTCATGGCGCAGCGGCAGCTCCAGCGGGGAAGGCCCAACTACGTCCTCTCCTTTGACGCCCGCAAGGCCTTCGACACCGCCCCACACGGCGCCCTCCACCTCATCCTGCGCCACCTCTCCGTGCCGCCGGACGTCATTGACCTCCTGCTCTTCCTCCACACGTACGCCAGGCTGCGCATCGTCAGAACACACGGCTAACGCAGCCCGTCTACATGCTACGCGGCGTCCGGCAGGGCAACCCTGAGAGCCCCCTGCTGTACGCGCTCCTCCTGGAGCCCCTGCTCAGGGCACAGGGGCACCGCCTGCGCCCGCCGGGAGGGGCCGAGCACGGCCTCATCCAGGCCTATATCGACGACCTGCTGGTGGTGGCCCACACGCTGCAGCACTTCGTCGAGGGCGTGGAGGCGGTGGCCGCGTACCTGGGGATGATGGGCATGGAGCTCAACCCCCGCAAGTGCGCCATGGCCACCACGGAGGGGGTCCCGGGCCTGCAGCTGCGCCTCTGCCCCCACCTGGAAAACCCGTGGTACTGGGTACCAGCGGCGGACTCCGTCCCCTAGCTGGGACTCCAGCTGCAGCCGGACGGGGAGTTCTCCCTGCAGCGCAAGCACCGGCTACGCCTGGCGGCGGTGCACCACGGGTGCCTTAACACCCTCGCGCCACCGAAAGTGGTGCAGGACGTCACCCTGGCGATCCTCGGGGGGGGTGACGCAGTATGTCGCCCCTTTCATCGCCGACGACTCCGACACTGCACGCCACCTGGACCACATCACGGTCCAGGTCGCCAAGGACAGGGCGCGGTACGCCTCCGACGCCTCGCGGGACAGCCTGCAGGATGACCGGACCCTGGGGCTCACACGGGTGCCCACGCGGTGCCAGCAGGCAGCGGTGGCCCTCGTGGGTACACTCGTCCACCACCGCGCAACCTCCGTGCGCGCCGAGGTCACCAAAATTGTTCTGGGAGATAGCCGGCGCGCACGGAATATGTCCCGAGGTGCACTACCCCGTCCCGGAGTTGGCAACTCTGGCGGGAGGCGACTGGGTCCACCGCATACCCCGGGCCCTGGCCGCCCTGGGAGTGGGGACGTACAACCCCATCGCGTGCCCCAGGGCGGCCCATGTCCAACTACAGTCCCCGCCGGGCAAAATCGTCACGCTGCGCACCGCCAACCTGCGACACCGCGACACGTGCCGCCTGACGGTGCCACACACAACGCCGTGGCATGGGCACCACGGGCCACGCCACCCCTTCCCCGACAACGACGATCCGTGGCCGACGGCGGTGCGGGAGTGCCTCAACCAATGCGCCGATGAACACCTCCATTATTGCCGCCGTGAGCAGGAGCCCACCAACCACCCCGGGTGGCGCGACGCCCTGGCCCACCTCTTCCACACCACCGGCACACGGGACCCCCGCCTGAGACTCGTCCACCCCACGAGGGCTAAGCAGGGTGCCCACACCGGCCCACGGCTGACCCCGGACGGCCTGCACCTCCACGTCGGGGGCTACTGCCGCCGGGACGGCCTATCCCCCCCCACGCAGGGGGCGGCGTACCACCCGCCAGCAGCCCTCATGTACATCCTCCGCGACGTACTCGCGGAAAGCGAGCACCAAGAGCCTAACGCGGACGTGGCGTGGCCAGAGCCCTTACGCCCCCGGCCCGACGCGCCGACGCCGTTGTGGCTGGTGACCAGGGACGACCAATGCACCCAAGCGACGGGACAAGCGCAGCTCCGGGCCGAGTGGGTAATAGTGCAAGTGGGGGCAGGCCAGCCCGAACCCCGTAGGCTCCCCCGTGGCACCGCCCTACTGGTGGCTACGGGGGTGCCGCAGGACCCACACATGGCGGTACACGCGCTGGAGGACCAGCCGGAGGACACGGGACACCTGGTGGTGCACCAGCGCGGGGGCCCGGCGTGGCTCAAGGAACATGTGACGGCGCTACGGTCCTGGGCAAGCACGGTCGCCGGAGCGGAGATCCGGCTGCACGACCACCCGGCGATCAGCCCAGGCGACACCAGGGCGCTGAGCGTGGACCAACTGACCCCCAGCGACCCCGACGTCCGGTGGCACTCCGCCGACCTCAACGCGGGGTGGCTCAGCCCCACCGGATACTACTGGATCCCGGAGGCCTGGGGACACACCTCCTCTGTCGCGTACGGGGGCGGACCCTGCAAACACGCCACCAGCGTCGCTCTCGCCGCCGACCTCACCCGCACGTGGGCAGTGGCCATCTCGGGCACGGTGCCCGACGGGGAGGGGCTGGCCGCCTCCCTCCCCCTACATTACGGTGCCCACAGACCATGGGTCCACACGGTGGACGTCGAAGTCATCCTTCACCTCCTGCGGCACGCAGATCGCGAACGAACCACGGGGGTCCCCGCGGGCGCAGCGAAGGTGGTCAACCACATGCCCCTGAGGTGGCTCCAGGACGGCCTGTGCGCGCGGGGGCAACACGCCGGGCACCCGTTCTGGTACGTCCGAGCCACCTCGCACCACAGTGACGCCCTACTGCACAAGGCGGACTGGGCGGCGTCCCAGGACACCGTCTTGCGGAACACGCCCCCGGACCCTGGCCACGCCCAACTCATTGTCGCCGGCCGTGACGGCCATCTCGATCTACGGCCCCCCACGATGCGGGTGCCTGGCGAGGTCGCGCAACGGGCGCAGACGGACCATGCGCTGACGCACCGGGGACACACACCTTTGGGCGCGGCCCACGCCACGGCCTACGTCCACGCCCGGGACCTCACCGCGGCAGCCACCAACCGCCGGGCGCTGCGGGCCCGAGACGGCCACACGCCGGTGCAGTGCAGGCTCCGCGTCCGGAAGGAGCGGCTCTCCGGCGTCGCCATCGTCCCACAACCGTGCCTTTTCTGCGGCGGCCCGGAGGAGACCCCGGTGCACATGCATGTGGGTTGCACGCACTCACGGCTCCTCTGGCCCCACTAGCGCCAGGCGGTACACGAGGCGGCCCGCCACCTCCCGCCTGGGGACAAGGCCCTGTGGGTGGCCTCGTGGCGCTCCGCAGGCGCCACGTGGACGGAGGTGTTCTGCTCCGGACTGGTGCCCGAGGACGCGGAGGCGCAGCTCCGCGCCATAACCCGATACGACCCGCCGGGAGGGACCTCGGTGGACGATTTCCTCCACCACATGCTCCGGCTGGGGGACTTCGCGTGGGAGCTTCGCAACCACCGGCGGGAGCAATTCCTCCGCGAGCCCGAGAGCGCGGCGGCCCGGGTGCACCGGTGACTCACTGCGGCGGAGGGCGACCACCCTCCCCCTCCCCCGCGCCCTGACAAGGACTTCGTAGCCTCCCTCCGTGTTGTGAATGGCACTCTGGAGTGCCCGCCCCAAGAGAGCCCCCACCCGTACCAGGACCTGCCGGGGGGGTTCTCGAGGCACCTACAAGACGCCCTCTTCCCACCGTGGATCATCGGGCGCGGCTCCATGACTGCATGGGAGGCGCGCATCGTGGGGGAGGAGTGGGCGCGGGAGTGGAGCCGGTGGTGCGCCGCCACGCGCGTCCCGGAGACCCCTGCGCAACGATACGCCGCCATCCTGCTCCGGTGGTGGGGGCCGGACACCCGGCCGAGACCTACCATGATCCGCGGGGCGGGGCCTGACCACCCGTGGGACGCGGCGACGGGGGAATGGCTGCAGGCGGCCCCGGGGCCGCGAACGGGATGGACTGGGGACGTGTCCTCACTCGTCAGGACACCCGTCCCGCCCCGCATCGTCCTTCACGCCGCCAACGTGCTCCGGGCTACGGAGATACGCACGTGGGGACACGCTGCGGCCACCGTCCGGTGGCACCCCCCAGAGGACGGGGCCACCCAACTCACCGTGGCGCACTTCAAAGCTGGGGGGCCGGTATACGACGACGCCCTGTCCCGGTTGGGCGACACCCAGGGGCCCTTGCTCCTCATGCTCCCCACCGGCATTGCAGCCGCGCTGCGCCAGGAGCTGGACGGCTGCGAAGGGCTGCCAGTGGGGTGGGAGGCAGTCGCGGACGGCACCCTGCTGGCCCTCCTCCACAGAGACACCGCGAACAGGTGCCAATGGGATGCGCTGACGCCCCACCTCACCGGGCGCCACGTGTACATGGCGAGCCCCCCCCAGGGGCACCCCCGCCCGGCGTGGGACGACCTCATCGCCGCCTTCCACGACCACGGGATCCTCCCCGACGACACGTGGCAGGAGGTCCGGCAGAGGACGCTTGGCAAGGACTACCGGCGCCGCGTCCACGCACGCCTGCTGGAGATCCGGGACGCCCTCCGACAGAGGTGGGACGACCTCTGGCTCCGCCATCTCGACCTTCGGTCGCCGCCCTCCCACCTCCCACACACCTGCCGACTCTGCAGAGAATGTGACACGGTGTCCTCCGCAGCGTCGACAGGCGCCAACAGGTGCGCGCGGTGCACCCAGGTAGCCGCGTGCCCCTGGCCCGAACCTCCCGCAGGCCCGCGCAGGCGCACAGAGGAAGAGGCCTTGCGCCGGCGCATCGAGGGGGCACACACCCCCTCGCACGAACAAGCGGGCCCCGCGGGCGCTGCCCTTCTGTGGATCCACGTGCACCTGCGGGACCCCACATCCGTTGCGCACCTGTCGCACGTGTTGGCCCCCTAACCCCAACCCGCCACCGCCCTTTGCAGAGCCCGCAGCACCATGCCAGCCCGACGGGAAGATGGGCCGGGGCACACCAGGGCCCGCCGCAGAGCGCAGGAGGCGGCCGTCCGAGGCCTGGTGGCGGACGCGGTGGCGGAGGCACACGAAGCGCACGCTGCCGCACGGTGTGACCTGGAGGGCAGTGCGAGGGCTTTCCTCAACGAGACCTCCCTCCCGGCCGTCCGCGCCCTGAACGGAGCGGGGGCCCCTACGCTGCTCCCGGCAATGCACCGGATCGTGAACGCCATCCGGCTGGGGCTCATCAGCCCAGAGGCGGCCCTCTACGGGCACTGGATGGAGTGGCGCGAGTCGATTCAGTCGGGCCGGCCCCTGTCCATGGGGGACACCCAGCGGCTGACGGGAGCGGGGTCTGCCATGTCCCTCCGCAGTAGCGCCCCAGCCCTGCTGCACGCCCTCAGGACGCACTACCCCGGGGACGCGGCCCCGTACCTGAACCAGGCGCGGGCCACGTACCCGGGAGGAGTGTCCGAGCTGGATGCGGCGCTCCACCTTCTACACCCGCCGGACGAGGACCTGGAGGTGGGCGAGGTCACGGTGTTCGTGGAAGGCGCGGACGAGGCGTCCGCCCGCCCCCGGCCGACCAACCCGGTGTACGACGGCACCGGGCCTACCCCCCCGTAAGCCGTCGTCTACGAGGGGTTCCCCAGGGAGCCCACTTGGTGCCCCGCCCTCCCGCCGGCGACGCACGGGCCCCGCGGCTGGGCTAACCCAGACCTGTCCCCCCCCCTCTCCAGGACCAGGGGTGCCCACCACAGGGGGCAGGTCCTCTGGCAGGAGTGCCCTGGCACCCCCCTCCTCCTCCTCGTCGTCGCGACCCGCGGGGACCCGGGGCGGATCCTGGGGATCACCCCCACCCACCTCTATGGGGCAACACCCGTACCCCGCCCCCCCCAACCGGCACCCGCGGCGCGGGACAGAGTACACACCTTCCTGCGCACACAGGAGGTCACCGCCGTTACGGGGGTCCACCTGGTGCGGCTGCCCCCGACACCGCTCGACGACCCCCGGGGGCCCAGGGCCCTGGGCCCCGCCCCAGACTGGGAGCTGTGGCGCGACGCGTGGGCCGCGTGGCTCCCCCGCCTCCCCTCCCAATGCCGGTGGATGGCCGCAGGCCCCCGGCCGTGCGGGGCTGACGCCACAGCCGGCCCCCCACCCCCCCCCCCCCCTCCACCCCGCAGAGTATCACACGGCACTGCCCACGGCACGGCACAGATGCACCGGGAGGTAGTGGGAAGGGCGCGCCTGCCACCACGCATGCCTACCAGGGTAACAGTGATGGCAGACTCCGATGGGTCCCCCCAGCGGGACGACCGCCACCACCGCCGGTCCCGCTCCCGCTCCCCCGTCTCCTCCCCGGAGTGGACGGGGGAGACCCTCGCGGAGCGCGAGGAGCGGAGGCTGGCGGAGGCGGCGGTGCTTGTCGGGCCGCCGCCGCCGGCCCGGGAGCCTGGGCCAGCCGAGGCGACCGCCGCCGCCGCCCAAGCAGCCAGCCCCGCCGCCCCGCCCCGCCCAGACACGCAGGAGGAGGAGACCGCAGCGAGCCACACCGCGGCCCCGACCGCGGCCCCCGGCACGCCGCCGACACGGGGGGCAGCCCCGGCGCAGGAACCAGGCGCATCGCCGAGGGCTGCCGCAGCTGCAGAGGAGAGCAAGAAGGGCGCGCGAGGGGTTGCGACCGCGCGGGCCACGGGCGCCTCGTCGGCGGCCGCCACGGCAGCGAAGGAGAGCGGGGAGGGCGTGCGGGGGGCTGCGGCCGCGACCCCGGCGGGCCGCGACACCACCTCGGCCGGCCGCGCCGCGACCTCCAGCGCGCCGCGAACGCGGGGGACGGACCCCGCACGGGCCGCGGGCGCCCCGCCGGCGGCTGCCGCGGCAGCAGAGGAGAACGAGGAGGGCGTGCGAGGGGTTGCGACCGCGGCCACGGGCGCCTCGTTGGCGGCCGCCACTGCGGCGAAGGAGAGCGAGGAGGGCGCGCGAGGGGCTGCGGCCGCGACCCCGGCGGGCCGCGACCCCGGCGGGCCGCGACACTGCCTCGGCCGGCCACGCCGCGGCCCCAAGCACGCGGCGCAAGCGGGGGAAGAACCCCGCACGGGCCGCGGAGGCCTCAGCGGCGGCCGCCGCAGCAGCAGCAGTGGGCAGGGAGAGCGCGAAGTACCGCGCCCACGCCAACCCCACCCACACCCACACCAGCCCCCCCAAGCCGTTCCCCCCCAAGCCCTTCCCCCCGGGGCGGGAGCGGCACGTCCGCCCCCCGACGCGCGAGCGCTCGCCGCCAGGGCGTCACGCTGCCGCAGCTGCAAAGGCAGCGGGACGCCCGGCGAGTGGTCCAGGAAGGGCGCAGCAGCGGGGGGGAGCGGAGCGGACGGCGCGACTCGGGGCAGGGGTTAGGGAAGGGGCCAGGGCACGGGAAGGGCGCGCAGGGGCGCGGGCAGGGAGCCCAGGTGCAGGGGGTAGGGCGAGGGGAGGTGGGAGAGCGAGCGGGCCAGGGCGTGGGGGACGGGAGGCGGGACCCGCGACACGGGCAGGGGGCTGGAAAGGGGCTCAAGGGCAAGGGCAAGGGCGCCGCGGGCCCCAAGGGACAGGGGGGACGGGGCATGGGAGCCCAGGGGGGAGGACAGGGCGAAGGGAGGGGGGCAGAGGGCGGGGCGCCCCCGCAGCCGGACGTGCAGCCGGTGAGGTGCATCCCCCCCGGCATCCAACAGATGCCGGCACACCACACCCACCACCACCACCACCACCACCACCACCACCTCTACAACATCGACCCTGACGCCGGCGAGCTCATCCCCCCCCAACCCTCACGACACAAGCACCATCAAGCCCCCCACGCGCCGAGGGCGGAGCTGGCGCGGATGGCCTCGGCGGAGGAGGGACGGGGCGCGGCATCGGCGCCGCAGGCGCAGGGGCAGCGAGGGGGGCCGGCACGGGGGGCAGAGGAGGGCCGGCCATGAGACCGGGACTGGGGCGCGGTCCCGGACCCTCTGGGGGAGGAGACCCTCCCCCTGGTGGGGGAGGTGTACGGGTGGTTGTGCTGGGCCAACCAGGGGACCTCCAGGAGGTCGAGGAACCATCCCTTCGATGCCGTGCTCCTCTGGACGGACGGAGGAAACCGAGAGGTACCCTCGGGGGGGTGGGCAGCCCCAGAGGACCATGAGAGGGTCCTCAGGTCAGTGATCTGGGCGGCGTGGCCCGACAGGGAGCCGACGTGGCCTGCCTTCCTGGAAGGGGGAGCGGTGCTCCGCATCACGGATGCGGACGCCAACAACTGGCTCTCCCGGGCTTTGCGCAGCGCCCTCGCCCACTGGCGCTACCGCCGGCACAACCCGCCGCCGCCGCAGCCCCAGCCCCCACACAAGCGGCGGCGCAGGTGAAGGCCCAGACGGCGGGTACGGGAGAGTTGAGGGGGGGAGCTGGCCCCCCCAGCCCACACCCCCCCCACGGTACGGCGCGACGCAAGAGGGCGCGCCGCCTCCCGCGGGAGGGAGTGCGGAGACAATGAGCGCGGGGGGGAACCTGCTGCCCCGCAGCCCGCTAACCACTGACCGCTAACCCTCACGGCCACCCCCGGCCGGCTGGCGCCGCGCGACAACGGCCGAGGGACGAGGGCCTGCGCGAGAATCCGGCTCTCGGTAGAGGGGGGCGGGGGAAGGGCCCGACCCCCCAGCCGATGGCTGGCCCCCGGGGCCAGGACTGCCATGCCGCCCCCCCCCCCCCCGGCCGACAGGAGGCATCACCAGGGGACCAAAGGGCCCCCCCCACCCCCCCCCCCCACACAGGCCCGAGAGCGGGCGGGGGGGCGGCCCCCCCGCCCCCCCCCCCCCCCCCGCACCCACGTCAGCTGGGGGGCCACAGGCGCGGCCCTCCGCCCCCCCAGGGCCGGGGGGGCGCTCCCCCCCTCAGGAGGAACGGCGACGCGGTAAGGGCAACGGCGGCTGGACCTGCTCCCGCGAACCCACACTGGCGTGCAGGAGCAACGCGCACAACGGAACAGGAAGGAGGCCGCGCCCCACATGACCCTCCCGTAACCACAGCCCACTCCAGGGTGACAGAGGGGGGGTTCAGGTCAGCTGGGGCCTTCGGGGGAGCGGTCCACGGGCCGACCCCCACCCTTTCCCACCCCGGGGCGACACTTCAGCCCCGACCGCACGCGCGCGCCGGAGGGGAGCGCGCCGGCGACACGGAGAGGGCCGGAAAGGAGTACCGCAGGCCGCCGCTCGGAGCGAGAACAGGGAGGCTGCGGCGCGACACTCCCCCCCCTCCCCGCCCCCCCACCAGCCCGCCAGCCGCGGGGGCCCTGGCCCCCACCCCCCGAGGCAGGGTGGATGGGCCCCCCCCCGCCCGAGAGGGGAGCCGGAGTGTGACCCGCCCCCCCGCCCCAGCCGCCAGCTCACATGGGGGCCGCGAAGAACAAGCGGGCCCACGCCTGCGCACCGGGACGCCGCACAGATCGTACCCAGAGAAAGGGAGTGGTATGGGGGGCCACGCCCCCCATGGACAGCACACAAGCGGCGGAGCAGGTGATGGCCCAGACGGCGGATGCGCGAGAGTGGGGGGAGGAGCTGGGCCCCCCGACCCACGCCCCCCCCATGGTACGGCACGACGCATGAGAGCGTGCCACCTCCCGCGGGAGGGAGTACGGAGACAACGAGCGCGGGAGGGAACCTGCTGCCCCGCAGCCCGCTAACCACTGACCGCTAACCCTCACGGCCGCCCCCGGCCTGCCAGCGCCGCGCGACAACGGCCAGGGGGATGAGGGGCCCCAGCGAGGGCCTGCAGGAGGATCCGACTCTAGGTAGAGGGGGGCGGGGGAAGGGCGCGACCCCCCAGCCGATGGCTGGCCCCCGGGGCCAGGACTGCCATGCCGCCCCCCCCCCCCGGCCGTCAGAAGGCATCGCCAGGGGACCAGAGAGCCCCCAACAAACCCCCCCCCCCGCACCCCCCCCAGCTGGGGAGCCACGAGCGCGGCCCTTCGCCCCCCTGGAGCCGGGGGGGCGAAGCGGTGGGGGGAGCAGCTGCTGGACCTGCTCCCGCGAGCCCACACTGGCGTGCCGGGGCAACGCGCACAACGCAACAGTATGGAGGCCGCGCCCCACATGACCCTCCCGTGACCACAGCCCACTCAGGGAGGGCAGAGGGGGGGTTCAGGTCTGCAAGGGCCCCCGGGGGAGCGGTCCGCGGACCGCCCCTCATCCCCCCCACCCCGGGGCAGCACTTCGGCCCCGACCGCATGCACACGCCGGAAGGGAGCGCGCCGGCGACACGAAGGGGGCCAGGATTGAGTACCGCAAGCCGCCGCCCAGAAAGGGAGCAGGGAGGCCGCGGCGCGACGACCCCCCCCCCGCCCCCCCACCGGCCCGCGGGCCGCTGGGGCCCCCGCCCCCACCCCCTGAGGCAGGAGGGATGGCCCCCCCCCGCCCGAGAGAGGAGCCGGAGCGCGACCCGCCCCCCCGCCCCAGCCGCCTGCCCCCATGGGGGCCGCGAAGAACAAGCGAGCCCGCGCCTACGCGCCAGGACGCCGCACAGATCGTACCCAGAGAAGCCTGGTGAGCACGAACCGGAGTGGTATGGGGGGCCACGCCCCCCATGGACAGCGCAACGCCAGTGACACCCGCTTTGTTGCCTGCCCCAGGGAAGGCAGAGGGACGGAATGAGGCAGAGCGACCCCCCGCCCTACAGCCCCCCCCCCCCGGCCGCACAACTGGGGGGTACGGCGCACGCCCCCCCCCCCCAGCCCGCCCCCCAGCACATGAACGCCACAGACCCGCCCCGCGGCGCGCAGCCCCCACAGGGCGTGCCGGCCGAGGGGACAGAGCAGGGCCCCCACACCCGCACGCCCGCGCCCACAACACGTGGATCGGGGGCCCCGGCAGCCCCCCCAGTGGGCGGGCAGTCGGGGGAGGGGGAGCGCATGACCCCAGACGCCCCTCGCAACGGTAGAAGGCACCCCCCCGGGGACGCCCTGCCGCCACCCCCACAACCCCAAGCCAGGTAGGGGGGAACCGGGACCGGACCGCTCCCCCCCAAGCACGCCAGACGGAGCAAGGGACCGGAACAGGACACGCGGAGGGGCACGGACCACGTGGAACGGCCCTACCAGCGCCCAGTGCCGGGACCACGCGAGGTGCGCACGCCACACCACTCAGGGGGGGGGGAGCGGACACCGCGAGAGCGCGAGCGCACACACACGAAAGGGACACGCGGGGACTACCAGAAGGGCAACCGGACCGAGCGCGCGGAACGCACAGACCACGTGGAATGGCGTACCAGCGAGCGAGGGTACGGGGCACCCGGACGGGACGGCCCGCCACACGCAGCGCCGAACACGCGGGGCGGGGAGGGGGAAAAGAGAGAGACACAACACCAGGTACCGGCCCGAACCCCCCGAACCGGCCGCGAGCGCCGCGCACACACAGACGGCGCACTGCACCCGCCAAGGCAGTAGTGGCGCACAGCGCCACGCCCCAACCCCTAGGCTAGGCAGCCTCCGCGCCAGCCCAAGGGGGTCCGCCTGGCGACAAGCCAGTAGCACGGGCCCGGCGGCGCCGGCGCCCCGGGCGACCACGCATTAGGGGGGCGACACAGTGGGTAAGCGCCCGCAGCCACGGCTGCGAATTGATGCACTGACCGGGGAGTGGCGAAACGGGGAAGCCGGGGAAGGACGGGGCTCCGAGCTCTGTGAACCCAGGGGACTCCGCCACCAGGCAGGAGGGGCGTCTTGGAGGGCCCCCCACTAGGACCCGGTGGGGAGGATATCACCTGGCCCGACCAGGTACCCCCCCGGGGCCGAAAGGCGTCTAGTACCAGCAAAATCAAACCTCAAACCTCAAACCTCAGACACTCAATCCCAACTCATATCCCAATCACAGGTCCGACCCTCCAGGTGGCTGGTAGGGGCGGGGGTTCAAACACAACCCATGCCCTGCTCAGTCCGGACCCTGAAACCCTGTCAATAGGGGGGGTGTCCCGCCCAGCCACAGGCGAGTTCCTGGAAACCAAGTGGCTCCAAGGCCAACAGACTGTTGCTCCCTATGCTCCCCTAACGGCAGGTCCCAACTCCCATCTGGGCCAGAGATATGGCCCCGCCATTATCCCCTAGGAGTTGGTAGCTGAAAATGGGCTGTTTCAGCCCGAACTGATATTAGCTCAAAAATCTCCAAAATGGGGACGAGGCAACTGACCCTATGCCCTTCGCATACGAGCTCCCTGGAGCCCTCACCCAACCTGGTTCCCTCTGAGGTCCCGGCATCAGGGCACCACGGGTTCGCCAAGTGGGGTCAGGATGCCCAAAATGGCAAAATCGGCCGTCTCGGGCGACCGTCCAGGGCAGGTTATCTTGGCAATATTGACGCGCCAAGACTTGATTCACAACCCTTGATATCCCCTCTGGTCCCACGCCCTGGGTTATCGCTTGCTGTCACGCTGGCTGCTTACTGTTCACCGAGGGGATGACCACACGGACGGGGCAGAAAGCAACATGCGGTGCAAAGGGGGGGATCGTGGATCGCACCAAAAGTTGAATAACTCCGGATGAGCCTGAGGAGCAAATACGAAACTCAGTGGCGTTCAACCCTCGGTCATATGGTACAATAATCGCACTTCCTTCCCGGCTAGCTCCAGTGCCCCATGGAGATATGGTAATTCCAATATGGCACACAATGGCAAAAACAGCGAAGTTTGGCCAAAATGGCCCGCACTCATGATTCCATATCTTCATGGCCACGGCGAGGATCCTTTCAACCAAAGATGCTAAAGACATATGGGACTTAGGTCCCAATATATGCCACTTGCCAACCCTCATGGTCGCCTCTAGCCATTTTTCCCATTGGAGAGGAAGTGACACACAAATGGGGCAGAATGGCAACATACCCCAAATTGGGTGACTCACAACTCTCCCATTGAGAGGAGAGGCCACATGGGGAAACATCCCATTCGATACGTGTTTGTGTGCCCTCTCCGAATTGCCCTTACCTTTGGTCAAGTGGCGCACGCAACCTCGGGGGTGAAATCAGGGGGAGAAGGAGTTTGTGGCCAGTTTTGGGCAAAACGGCCAAAATTCACCCAAAAGTGGTCCCTCCAAATATCGTATCTCCGTATCGCAAGAGAAAGGAGCCTCGGGCTTTTGCATGGATGCAAACCGAAGCTTTGCTTCCCTTTTGCAACAAGGGTTGAGGTTCAAAGCATAATGAAAGCATTTTTAACACCTCAATCCTTGAAGCACACTACTTATGGGAAAAAGTGCGTATATCGGTGATATTGGCATGAACATATCTTTGGGACCTTGAGGAGCAAAAATATGAGTAAACATCTTTGGAGTAGGCCCATAGTAGGTGCTTTCAAATATGCACACTATGGTTAGATTGTCTCCGCCCACTGATGTCATTAGTGCTTGCATATGAGCGCGTGTGCAAAGAGGCAATATGGCACGCGTGCTCACAAGGCGAAATTATATAAAATAGAAGACAAGGTTGTAAAAATCAACCAAGCCATCCACGATGTCCTTCGTGGTCTCTACATTACATATTGCCTTGGTTCAAGGCTCAACTCCCCAAAGGCTTCGGATACGAGCCTCGGGAGTTTGGCCATTTTGGCCTAATTTTCGACCAAAACTTGCCTTCTTTTGAAAATAGAGTTTTGGTACGCATTGAATTGCGTGGAGCCATCGTTGAGTTGGCTCGAAAAACGAAAATGGCCTCGGGCTTTCGGTCTTGTGAGCATTGTGTTCGGTCATTGACGTTCATGCTCACAAGGCCACAAAGTTAGCGTTTGCGCACGCAAACGACTTGGGTTTGCGAGACCCATAGGCTGCATAAAACACCGCCATTACCCGCTTCCCTATACAAAGTAATATGCCCACGTGAAAGGGGCATGGATGAAAGACATAGGGGGGGGAAGTAGGGATCCATCTGAACTCATGGTCCTTGAGAAGCATGAGTTCGCACGATCGACAGAAAGCCTTGCGCGCTGATTTTCTCGAAAACGCAACAGCGAAGAATTCTGGTGAATACACCAGATAAAAGTTCATAAACTACCCTCTAGATTCAGCCCTTAAGTTCTCTTAGAACCTCACAGGTACTCGGGAAAAGTCATTCACAAAACTCGCCACGGAGAAGCGACGAAGGCGCGCGAACAGGCGACATCAGGCGGCGATTTCACGACAATTAGAAATTGCGGTAGAAATCGGGTATTTCACCGATTTGTGACCGAAAATCGATCAAGACAATAAAATCAACGTAATTCTACATCGATTTATTGGTTAGAAATCGGATTCCAGATTTCACGGGTTAGAGAACAGGGATAGCCGGTGTCAACGGTATCCGCACGGTTGTGACGGCTCGCAGGCCTCTGGGCCATGGGCCATAACGGGTGTGACGGCTCACAGGCCTCCGGGCCATGGGCCATAGGTTCTGGGTACCGCTTCACCCCTCTCCTTAGAGCAAACCCTCGGGGGGGCTCGATAACACCCAAGCATGGCAGCGGGTACCCAGGACAATCCCCTGAAGGGCGGGGGGCGTCACATCCTCACTTCAGGCTGATTCGCAGGTTAGGCTGTCAAATCCCACAGTAAGACAGGTATGGTGCTGTAGCTGTTAGTAATTGCATGTATAGTATCAAGTATCAAGTCCCGGGTCCTGGCGGCGATTGTTCGGCATCCAAAGGACCCGTTAACCCATACCAGGCGCACCGGGTGCCGGCTGCTACGGTCACTACCACAGTGGCAGTGGCATACACGGCCAACATAGGCGTCACGCGACGACCGAGGTGGTCCCACAGGTCGAGAGGGACCACAAGAATCCATCAGGCTACCCCAAGCTTCCCAAGGCCCGCCGACTGGGGAGAGTCCCCACGGGTCCTTCCTCGGGCGCACCATGTCCATATCCATACGACGCGAGTCCAGAGTGGTACAGCCGAACGAGCTCCTCCTTAAGGGATCGGGCATCAAGGCCGTCTTTTCCCTCGCCCTATTACCACGAAGGCCATACATGAGGGAGTCCTCATGCAGTGTGGGCGGAGGCGTCGACTCCTCAAACCACCAGTTTCCCAGGCAGACTGACCGAGGTCAGGAGCACCGGAGGCCGCCATCCGACTGCAAGTGCGTCTGCGATTCGGTAGGCTCACACTGGGACTGACAGTGGCGGACCGCTGGGACTGTAGTCAGGCAACTGGGCTTCCCGCCTGGCGCCATCAGGATCTCAACATCACAGCGAATAGGGCACACGGTATCACGGGCAGTCAAACAGAAGAATCTGTGCTTCGGTACTGGTCCAGGCTGGACCAGGCTGTAAGAACATGTACACGTCAACTCAAGGCGCCTGAGTATCCGTTGCGCATCACGCCAGGGGGAAAAACAGTCCATACTTCAGTGATGGGCTGACATACAAATGCACATATCCTGGAGGGGCAGAAAAGCAAAACAACAAGCGGGTTAAAGAGGCGCGTAAACACACTCTGGACAGAGCGCCAAACCACGCCACGGTCAGGGTAAGGCAAATGCAGGAGGGTGGACAGGAAAACGCCTGAGTCCAGGCCATATATAGTCTGCAGACACACGTCGACTGGTCTGGATTACGCAAGTGCCATGGAACCAGACCGCACACCAAAAAATCGCAATGCCGATGACAGCGGCATCCGTTGCGCAACGACGTATGGGCTTCAAGGCCCCAAGAGCTCAGAAATATGAACGTCAGTCGCCCTACCTGGTTTCCCAAGGAATCAGCAGGGGGGGGAGTGACAAATAGAAGAAAAGAGGGGCCATCCTCCTCTGGATTCAGCAGGGGGGGGTATATGGCCACCCTGATGGCAGGTCACCAAAAGATGGAAGAGAGCAAGCAAGTAAGGGACGATCCGTCGACCTCACAAGCGCTGAAAACACATCAGGGGAGAGCTCGGGGCGCTGATCAGGCACCCCTGGCTGCAATCGCCCGGGTGAGTGCTGCCAAGTCTGAAACGTGGATCTTGGTCTTGTGCTTGCGGATGTACTCCATGAAGGGAGTATTGACCCGCGGCACGAACGAGGAGACGGGTTCGCAGGTGTCGTGGGACGGCCCATAGCCTCGCCAACGAACCTTGAACTCCAGGCCTCCGGGTGCCGAGGCTTTCGGACGCTGAGCCAGGATCTTCTCGACTGTGTAGTCGTCCTGCTCAGCATAGTCGTCGTCCGAATCAGCCTCATGTGCGGCGTAGCTCAGGGACACATGTTGGCCACGGAGATCGGTTTCCCGCACACGGAGTTGACTCTCGTGGCGCTCCTGGAACTGTCCGTGACCCACCTTGATGCGGTAGGTGTCCTCACCAATCCTGCGGACCACCTCGCCGGGTGTGAACCAGGTCTTGGTGCGCGATGGGTGCCCATAGGGCGGGGTTTGATCACCCACACCGGGTCTCCCACCCTGAACTTCTGCGCTGTCGAGCTCGGGGCGGACTTCTGACGCTCAGCATGCTCCTTCTCAAGCTGCTGGCGGATGTCCCGCGCCGTTTGCTCTTGCCGCGCGAAGAATTCCTTGGCATCCATAGCCATGCCATCACCAGACAAGGGAAGTCCCCTACCCAGGGGGTCCCTGCCGAACAGAATCTGGTGAGGGGACAAACCGCCCGGAGTGGGGGTGTCATGATGGGCCTTCAGAGCAGGCCACATCTCCTCAAACCAGTTCCGACGTGGATTGGTGATGTGGATCTTGCGCAGCTTCTCGAACAGCTGCCGTCCAGCCATCTCAGCACGGCCGTTAGACCGGCTGAGATAGGCGACGCTCTTGGCGTGACGTATTCCCATGAGGGAACACATAGCCTTGAACCAGCCACCAGTAAACTGGGGCCCTTGGTCACTGCAAATGGTGCGGGGGATGTCAAAGACCGTCAGCCAATGACGAATCATCATGACTGCCACTTCGTTGGCAAGCAACCCCTTTTTGCGTGCCGGAACGGCTACAACGTAGCCGCTGTGGCGATCCACACAGGGAACCACACAGTCAAAGGTCTCTTTGCCAATGTGCACTTCGGGCATGGAGAAGACATCCATGGCCACGCTCTCCATGGGCTGGTCAGGAACCGGGGTCCATTGGGCTTCCCCCTTGACGTTCTGGTTGTCGGGATTGCAGGCCTGACAGACCGAGCAACCCTTCCTGACCTCCTTGATGGCGGTGTAGAGAACAATATGGTCGATCTCGAACCGACGCTGCATGTCAAGAGCTTGCTTCTTGACCCCTGGGTGCAGCATGTGGTGGTGCCAAGCTTCACAAAGCTCGAGCACCCGGGACTCCGGTACTAGCAGCTTACCATTCCGGTAGAGCTTGCCATCTTCCTCAGTCAGCCCCTTTGGCCACTTCTGCCCGTCGTCAGGGTCGGTCACAGCCCTATACTCGGCTCCAAAGGCCTCAGACTTGGCGTAATCGTCGGTCCAGTCGTCCTGGAGGCAAGACTCCGGGAAGAGGTGCCTGTCGGACTCAGCTCCCTCAGGGGCGAGTACTCTGACCGCTCTGCTCACCCTCGACGCGAGGGGGGCATCCGCAGCCATGACGACGAAGCATTTAACACCCTCCTCCTCCATCAGGCGCTCCATTTCCATGATCTTCTTGGCTTCAGCGGTCTCAGCCTCATCGCCATGGGCAGAGATGTCCGTCATGCCCTTGCTGGCGGGATAGGCCCACCTACTGAGACAATCCGCCACGGTGTTATCCTTTCCAGGAATATACACAACCGTGAGGTCGAACTTGGCCAAGGTCTCATGCCATCTTGCCCGTCATGAGGCGGGACCTGAGGGGGTGTCCACGTGCTCTTTGTGCCACTACTGCAGACTCTGATGGTCGGTGCAGACGGTGACGGGATGGAGGGCTATGTACCCAGCCCATTTCCTGAGAGCCATGACGATGGCATACGCCTCCTTTTCTCGGGGCGTCCACGTCCGTCTCTGGCCTTCCGCCAGGACTCGGCTCCAGAAGGCCACGGGCACGTGCCTCCCGTCGTCAAGCACTTGCTCCAACACTGCGCCAACGGCGTGGTCGGAAGCGTCGGTGCGCAGGACGAACCCTCGGTCGGGATCCACGAGGTGCAGACCCACTGCGGATAGCAGCGCCTGCTTCATCCCCTCAAAGGCACGGTCGGAATCAGCATCCCAGACCAGAGCCTTCTTGGACACCTTCTTGGTCTCCACTCGGTTGCCCTTGAGCATGGTCGTCATCGGGGCTGCATACTCGGCATACATTTTGATATACCCCGAGTAGTAGTTGCAGAACCCCAGATACGCCCGTAGCTCAGAGACCGTCTTGGGCTTTTCCCTGTGCTCAATCGCAGCCACCTTGCCAGGTATGGGCTTTCGCTGCCCGTTCCCAACCACGTGGCCGGCGAAGACCACATCGCTTACCGCAATGGTGGCTTTGTCACTGCTGCCCGTGAGTTTGTGCCGAACCAGAAGGTCCAGCACTCGAGTGACGTCCCTCTCATGTGCCTCCAGGAGCTCCTCGTAGCTCATACTGGGGTCCCCGGACGCGATGATCACGTTGTCCACGAAGGGGTCTGCACAGTCACGCACCGGCTCAAGCAGGTTCTCCAGCATCCGCTGAAAAGCCGCATTGCCGTTGGTAACGCCCATGGGCATCACCTTCCACTGGAGAGGTCCAAGTGGAGTGCTCATGGCCGTGCAGGCACGGGACTCTTCGGCGAGAGGCATCTGATGATAACCATGTTTCAGGTCAATCACCTTGAAGATCCTCCGCCGGTGTTGTTTTTGCAGCATGTCCTCAATGAGGGGCAGCGTATAGCTGTCATGCTGCGTTTGGGCGTTCAGGCCGCGGTAGTCGACCACGGGCCGCCACTCACCGGCAACCTTCTTGGGGACGACGAAGCACGGAGAGGCCCACTCGGAGTGGCACGGCTCAAGCCAGCCTCTCTGGATGAAGTCACGGAGGAACTTCTCCATGGCCTCTTTCCTCTCGCCCCTCAGGGCAAACTCCCGGTGACGATACACACGGGGGTCCTGCTCCAGTCGTATCTTGGCCTCGCCGTACGGTCCACGCACCGGTGGGGGAAACACAGGCTTACCGCTGAAGAAGGTATCACCATACTTCTGCTTCAGCCTGGCCCTCAATGCCTGAATCTTGGGGCAATCGTCGGACCCCGCCTTGGCTTTTCGGGGCACTTGAACCACGGAGCTTACTTGAGGGGTAGCTACTTCGCTCGTCTTCGCCTCAGGCGGTCTTCCCAGGTGGCCCAAAGGGCCATCTCTGGTCTTGCCTCGGAATAGATCGCCGTAGGTGGGTGGGTTACCGCCGGGCGGCTCGTCCTGGCTGGACATGTGATCCAGCACCCTCTGTACGAAGGTATTCCCGTCATAGGAACCGGAGACGATCGAGTCCACTTCCCACCAGGCTCTGTCCTGGCCTTTGCCCTCACGCTGGTTTCCCCAGTCGTGAAAGGGCTGATCCATATACCCCTGAACCAGATCCAACTCCTCTTCAGTGAGGGGGTCTTCCGATTCTCCGATGTCAACGGGGGGAACCGCAAAGCATTGCCTCCAGGGCTCTGCTATGATACGGTTGACACACACGAAGTCCGTGGCGTCGGCCTGATCAAGGCCCCCATCCACATAGTGGAATTCCGTTGGCCATCTCTGGGGTGGCATGGGCTGTCCCTTAGCGTCCTGATAGACACTCTCTCCAGCCGGTAGGACGACCTTGTTTAAGGTCATGTCGGTCAATGAGGCTAACCAATGTCGGGTACTTTCCTCCTCGGTGCATCCCATAGGAACAACCAGCACTGCCTTGGAGCGGTCCTTGCGAATCTTCGCTATCGCTCTTGGAATGTCCCATCGAGGGCAATGGATCCACATCAAGCCCTGATGTGGACCCCAGTGCTTCTTCCACGCGGAGTCCTGTGCGCTCCAGTACTTCTCACATACCCGAAGATGGGCGGAGGTTCCTGAGGAGAACGCATCCAGGGCCAGATCCGACGCTCCCAGGTCCGCGACCACTCGGTTAGCCACTTCCGGCATTACGCCGTACTCCTGGTTTGCAGGACCAGTTGGCTCAGTGTCCAGTGCGGCCACTTCGAGCTGATTGCGTTCGGGGTGGATCCATTGGCATTCCACATGGTGCTCAGGTGACGACAGCCACGAGAGTTGGTCGTCCTGGTACAGGGTCATGGAGGCCCGGGCCGGGAGGACGCCGGAGTCCGTCTCCATCATGAAGTCGTACCCAACGATCATGTCCCAGTCCATCTCGGCCTCGTAGAAGCGACCATGCAGGAGGATTTCCTTGCCGAGGTCTGGGCGGCTCAGCTCACGATGGTTCACGAACTGCAGCCCAATGGCCGCTTCCTTCGTGCCTCCCACCATGTACTGGCCGTTCGCCACCTTCAGCCTGACAGGTTTCCGACTGTTGGTCAGACACTCTGGTGGGAGTAGGCCAGCCTTGACCAAGCTGACTTGTGCTCCCGTGTCGACCAACACGTCGAAGACCTTTTCCACTTCCCCGCATAAGGCACGGACCTTAAGGTGCAACTGCCGCTCGCGCCCAACTCGGCGCACGGCGTGCAAGCTCAGGATCTCCGGCCGTTCCAGAAGCTCGACAAGCGACTGGTGCAGGTCGTGGACAATGGGCTCAGGCTGCCCATCTGCAGCATCCAGCTGCGGTCCGGGTGATCCTCCGATACTCTCGGATAGATCCTGAAGTACATCAAACACTTTTTTGGTCGCGAAGGACGGACGGGTGCAAGGGTTCGTGCCTTCACTTGCCCTCACCCCGCCTCCGCGACTGGGTGCCGGACCGGGCCTTCCGCCCGCGGCAGTCCCTTTGTGCTTATCGACTCCCGACTGGGATAGTTCGGCGCTTCCCACGTCACCATCCTGCGACCGCCCTAGCTGGGGCCCTTGGCTGCAGGGGCTCCGCTAGGGGGCGTCGGTTGTGGGAGAAGGGGTGTTCTCCTCCGCATCAACCTCATTGACGCCCTTCTTCCTTCCCCCTTTCTTACCCTTCTTGTCCTTGTCCTTGTTCTGGTCATTCTGGTTGTTCTCCTTGTTCTTGTTGTCCGACCTGGGGACCCAGTTCCTCTTGATCTCCTGGATCTCCTTGGCCAACTCGGTCCCCTGCGACACCAGCTTGGAGAGCTCATCCCTGTCCACCTCCACCTTGGCTTCCCGGATACCCGCGGGCGCACGCTTCTTCGACCCGTGCGCCTTCTTGTAAGCCTCCGTGTCGGCCTTGTGGATGGGGCATGTTCGGTGTTCATGGTTGAAGCCTTTCTTCCTCCCATAACACACGAAACAGCCCTGAGGGTGAGCTCGTATGAACTCCCCAAAGGACAGCGGAGGGTCGCCAATGCGGCGAGGGTCCCTCTTCTCCTGCTTCCTCCAACCCTGCTGCAGGGGCTTGCAGTTTCCCGGTTTGCTCCCCGCGCTCAGGTTTTTGGCCACGAAGGCACAAACGGCCACTTCGGCGGGCTCATCGTCGTCGTCATCGTCGACGAGAGTCTCATCGCCGTCGGCTCCCGCTGGGTCCATGGCAGCTTCCCAGCCAGGTCCCTCGCCAACGTAGTTGACGTCGCGGTCGCCGGGCCTCAACACGCGGGTGTGGTGGAGGTTCCGGTACTCCTTGAGCACCTCCTCTCCAACCCACTCCAGGATCTCGTCGCAGCTCATCCGCGCCGGGATGGCCTGCAGACGGATGGTCTGGCCGCTCAACTCACACTCGTCAAGGCGCCACATCGCGGTCTTCTCGCGATCGCCCGAGACGGTGATGAGGAGAGCGTTCCGCAGGGAGTGCCGTTTGACATCCCGGGCCACGTTCTTCCTCGTCCAAGCCACCACGTTCGTATGATACTCTTTGGGGAGCATCATCTTGACCGTGTGGTTGGACTTGGCCCGCTTGAATTCCTCCTTGGTGACCCTCTTGATCCATGCTTCCGGCAGCATGGAGAGCAGGCGAGCCTGCTCGTCACCCTCGTTCCGATCCTCCACGTTGCGGCGGAAGAGGGTGTATTTACCTCGGAAGTCTCGTCAATCTCGTAGGCGGATCTCCCGTCCATCATGCTCAAGCTTGATGGACTTCCAGCGCTTGGCCGCCACCTGCGGAGCGTCCACCCCGCTCCTGCTCGTTGAGCCACTTCTTGGCTTCCTTGAGGGTCTTGATTCTCCCCTCCTTGGTCGCCACGAAGTATAGCTCTCCGAGCACTTCCTGCAGGCGGCACCTGAACTGTCTGAAGACATACTTCTCCGCATCCGCGGGATGCATGTCCTCAGTAACGGTTACCCCCCAATCGTCCAGCTTCTGCAAGAAGCGGTCGAGGTTGAGGGGGTTGCCGTCCTACATGGGGGGCTTGATGTCCTTCAAGTCTTCCCACACGGCGGCATCCGCGGCCTTAGAGACCATGAACTCCGGCCGCGAGGTCGACCGAGGTTCCCATCGGCCTCTCCCACGGACTCCCACGGCCGCCACGTCCATCTCTTCCATGGAATCCCCGTGGCTACGCCGCGGTTCCTCCATGTATGCTGAACCCAGATGTTCACGCCGTACTCCTTCCATGTATGCCTCCTCATCACGGCGCCGGCGGCTGCGTTCAGCGGCCTCCCGTCGTACACCACGCGGCGGGCTGATGTCGAACTCCTCCAGGTCCAGGTCCAGGTCCTCACCTTCGCCGACATCCCACTCCACGTCTCCTCTGGGGACCTCATCCCTGAGTCCACCATAACGTCCACCAGCCATTGGGATTGGCTCCAGGGCTGGTGCGGGGCGCCGGGGGCGTACCGGTGTCCGCGGTGGAGCACGGCGGTTGCGGTACTCCGCGCTGAGCCACTCATCACGCCAATCCTCACTGCCACTGCCGGGCTGCACGCGCTCGTTGCGGCGGCCCGCGCTGTAGTGAGAGGGGGCGGTGAGAGAGGGGGCACTGGCGCTGGGGCGACTCCTGGGGGCTCCGCCGGGGGCGTGGGGTCTGCCTGGACCTGGTCCGGGTTTCCAGCCGTCGTCCGACGAGCCAGACTCCAGGGGTGGGTGGTCGCTGCCGACGCTCCCACGGGCTTCCAGCGCGTCCAGCCTCTGCTGCAGGCTGCTGATGACCGTTTTCAGCTGCCTGGTCTCGGCCCTGGCGATGTCCAGCTCTCTCTGCGCGCGCGCAGCGACCTTGGAGATGCGAGTCATCTCGCCCTTGCCCGTGTCTACCTCGCACTCGAGGAACTGGACCCTCCTGCGGAGGTAGACAATCCACCGCCAGGTGGTATCCGGGTCGCCGTTCCCTGGTGGGTCGTTGGGGTCCCCAGGGGGTTCTCCAGGAGGGCCTCCGCCGGGTCCGCCCGGTCCAGGGGGTCCTCCCACGCCCGGTGGTCTGCCTCAAGGGGGTCCACCTGGTGGGCGTCCTCCAGGGGGTCCTGATGGTCCTCCGCCAGGGTGTCCCGGTGGGTCCCCGCCGGGCCGCCTCGGTGGGTCCGAGGATGGGCGCTTCTTCAGGATGCCGAAGTCCATGTCGTCATCCTCGTCCATGTCGCCCCACCTGGGCGTCTCGGTCTCGGAAGACTCCGAGCTCCGGTAGGGAGGAGGGAGATCCTCATCCTCACCTTCCGGCTCCATGGGGACGTCTCCGCCTCCTCCGCCCGTCCAAGCCACCACTTGGCGATGTCGGCGGCCTCGTTCATCCCCGTCGCTGGCGGTGAAGAAGGGGTCACTGTCGTGGGGGTGTCCACCCCCTGGCCTCCGCGGCCTCTCGGGGGTCTTCCCCTTGCCCTTCCTCCGTCGATGGGCAGTGGGGCCACTGCTCCCACTGCTGCCCGTGTCGGCCTCGTCCAGCGTCATCTTGGAGGAGGCGTCCCCTTCGAAAAGCTTTCGAAGGGTCTCCACTCGTGATCCTCCCGGGGGAGTCTCGCGGCGGAGTTTGGCCTCTGCCTCCTCCATTGCGGCGGCTGTGGCTGCGGCAGCTCGCGCTTCGGCTTCCTCCTGAGCACGAGCTGCCTCGGCATCCCGGGCCTGCTGCAGCCGCGCCTTCTCCGCTTCCAACGCCGCCAACTCCGCCTCCGTCTTGGCCTTCTCCTCAGCGACCTTCCGTCGCGCGGCCTCGATGGCATCCTTCTTGGCGGCGTCCGCCTGGGCCTTGGCCGTCGCTTCGGCGTGGGCCCTTTCCTCCGCCTCCTTCTTTGCCCTCTCTTGGGCAAGCGCCTCGTTGCAGGCAATGGCATCCTGCGTCCGGCGGGCTTCCTCGTCGGTTGCCCTGATCTGGGCAGCCACTGCCTCCTGGGCGGCCGCAGCCGTGAGAACGGCCGCGATGGCTGCCACTTTCGAGGCGTGGTAGTCCACGCCTCTGCCCCACTCGGTGGCCTCCTCATGGGCAATGCCGACGGCGCCCTCCACGGCAGCGTTCTGCTGCGTGGCCCGTTGCCGGGCAACCCGAAGGTTGCAGGGCACCCCACAGGTGCGCTCACAGGCGCGCGCCACGTCCCTTTGGGCGGGAGCGGCGCTGCTGCTGGAGCCGGCCTGGTCGGCCGGCATCCTCCCGCGGTGGGCCGACTCCACGTCGCTGCTGGGGACTGCTTGGGCCTGCTGGGGCCTCAGGAGCAGCGGACGGGGCTTGGCCTTGGTCTGCTTGGCGACTTGGATGTAGTCGCCAAGGGTGGTGGAGCCGGGGTGGTGACCGCCATTGGCCCGTTGGGGACTGGGGGCTGGGGTTCCGCCCTTGGCGCCTTGGGCAGCTTCGGCGGCCAGGGACTCCTGGTACTCCCGCCACTTCCGGTCCCCCTTCCTGTCCCCGGCAGACCGCTTCTCCTTCCCCGGAGACGCGCCGCTGCTGCCCTGCAGCCTGCGCTCGCTCCCCGGTTCCGGGAAGTTCTTCTCGATCATGTCCCACATGGAGACGTTGATCGAGGCGCCCGACGGGTACTCGTTGGGCATCTCGTCCTCCTCAATCTCGTCGGGACGCAGGCCTTCGCCGGGCCTGTCAGGCCGGGTCCACGTCCTCCAGCGCCTCTGCTGGAAGCGGAAGGCGAACCCTTCCGCCCGCAGCCAGTCCTTTACGGCCTGCAGGCGGTCGGGGGCCATGTCTTTGCGGAGCTCGAAGCTCCCGGGCATGCCGCCTTTGCAGTGGGGGTGGCTGTGGCGGTAGTGCTGGTCCCAAAGGTGCGCTGCATGGGGGTGGGGCCGTTGCCACATCCTACCCGCTTCTTGCCAGTTTACCATGGCAGCGGGGGGGCGTACTTGGTCTTGAGGTCCTTGGCGTGCACTCGTTCCACTCAACGAACTGGTGGTGGTTGTTGAGGCCGGTGCTGCAGCACTGGGCTGCGAGTGCGGCCGGTGCTGGTCTGCCGGTGGCTGTGGAAGTGGTTGACGCGGCCTTGCTGGTCGGCCGATGGGACTCGCTGATGCAGGAGTCCTGGTCTGTGCACCTCCTTCACGGTCACGGTGCGGTCAGGGCGATGCTCTGGACGGCGCTGCGGGCTCCGTGACGAACTCGGCGCTGTCGCTGGGCGGCGCTGCGAGCCGCTGCGCTGCGCTGCGAGCTGCTGCGCTGCGCTGCGAGCTGCGAGCTGCGAGCTGCTGCGCCGCGCTGCTCGGGGTTGATGGCCCCGAGTGGCACGCGAGGGATGGGTAACCCCGCGGTGGTGAAACGCTTTTGACGCGTTTCCGTGGGGGGCCGGCCACGGGACGCTGCGGTGACACGCACAGGTGAGCAGGCAGGCAAAGCACTACGCTCACAAGGGCATCAATACGCTCGTGTCATGTGACAAAGCGTTTCAGGATCCTTGCCACTCTGCAACAAGGGAACGAAAGTATGTACAGCAACACATCAGGATATGTACACATGGGGTTAAGACTGGACTGGGGTAAGGGCATCACAGGACAATAGACACTCAGTCCCAACTCATATCCCAATCCCAGGTCCGACCCGCCCAGTGGCTGGTGGGGGCGGGGGCTCAAACACAACCCATGCCCTGCTCAGTCCCGACCCTGAAACCCTGCCAATAGGGGGGATGTAGCGCCCAGCCACAGGGGAGTCTTTGAGAACCAAGCAACTCCGAGGCCAACTGACAGTCGTTACCCATGCTCCCTGAACTACGAGTTCCAGCTTCATTCTGAGCCAGAGATATGGCCCCGCCATTATCCCCTAGGAGTTGGTAGCTGAAAATGGGCTGTTTCAGCCCAAACTGATATTAGCTCAAAAATCTCCAAAATTGACCCCTCATTCGGAACCGCCAGAGGTAGGGACGAGGCAACTGACCCTATGCCATTCGCATACGAACTCTCTGAAGCCCTCACCCAACCTGGTTCCCTCTGAGGTCCCGGCATCAGGGCGCCACGGGTTCGCCAAGTGGGGCCAGGATGCCCGAAATGGCAAAATCGGCCGTCTCGGGCGACCGTCCAGGGCAGGTTATCTTGGCGATATTGACGCGCCAAGCCCTGATTCACAACCCTTGCTATCCCCTTTGGTCCCACGCCCTGGGTTATCGCTTCCTGTCACGCTGGCTGCTTACTGTTCACCGAGGGGATGACCACACTGACGGGGCAGAAAGCAACATGCGGTGCAAAGGGGGGGATCATGGATCGCACCAAAAGTTGAATAACACCGGATGAGCCTGAGGAGCAAATACGAAACTCAGTGGCGTTCAACCCTTGGTCATATGCTACAATAATCGCCACTTCCCTCAGGCTAGCTCCCGTGCCCCATGGAGGAATGGTAATTCCAATATGGCACACAATGGCAAAAATAGCGAAGTTTGGCCAAAATGGCCCGCACTCATGATTCCATATCTCCATGGCCACGGCGAGGATTTTTTCAACCAAAGATGCTATAGACATATGGGACTTAGGTCCCAATATATGCCACTTGCCAACCCTCATGGTTGCCTCTAGCTATTTTTCCCATTGGAGAGGAAGTGACACACAAATGGGGCAGAATGGCAACATACCCCAAATTGGGTGACTCACAACTCTCCCATTGAGAGGAGAGGCCACATGGGGAAACATCCCATTCGATACGTGTTTGTGTGCCCTCTCCGAATTGCCCTTACCTTTGGTCAAGTGGCGCACGCAACCTCGGGGGTGAAATCAGGGGGAGAAGGAGTTTGTGGCCATTTTGGGCAAAACGGCCAAAGGTCACCCAAAAGTGGTCCCTCCAAATATCGTATCTCCGTATCGCAAGAGAAAGGAGCCTCGGGCTTTTGCATGGATGCAAACCGAAGCTTTGCTTCCCTTTTGCAACAAGGGTTGAGGTTCAAAGCATAATGAAAGCATTTTTAACACCTCAATCTTTGAAGCACACTAGTTATGGGAAAAAGTGCGTATATCGGTGATATTGGCATGAACATATCTTTGGGACCTTGAGGAGCAAAAATATGAGTAAACACTTTTGGAGTAGGCCCATAGTAGGTGCTCTCAAATATGCACACTATGGTTAGATTGTCTCCGCCCACTCGTGTCATTAGTGCTTGCATATGAGCGCGTGTGCAAAGAGGCAATATGGCACGCGTGCTCACAAGGCGAAATTCTATAAAATAGAAGACAAGGTTGTAAAAATCAACCAAGCCATCCACGATGTCCTTCGTGGTCTCTACATTACATATTGCCTTGGTTCGAGGCTCAACTCCCCAAAGGCTTCGAATACGAGCCTCGGGAGTTTGGCCATTTTGGCCTAATTTTCGACCAAAACTTGCCCTCTTTTGAGAATAGAGTTTTGGTACGCATTGAATTGCGTGGAGCCATCGTTGAGTTGGCTCGAAAAACGAAAATGGCCTCGGGCTTTTGGTCTTGTGAGCATTGTGTTCGGTCATTAACGTTCATGCTCACAAGGCCACAAAGTTAGCGTTTGCGCACGCAAACGAGTTGGGTTTGCGAGACCCATAGGCTGCCTAAAACACCGCCATTGCCCGCTTCCCTATACAAAGTAATATGCCCACGTGAAAGGGGCATGGATGAAAGACATAGGGGGGGGAAGTAGGGATCCATCCGAACTCATGGTCCTTGGGAAGCATGAGTTCGCACGATCGACGGAAAGCCTTGCGCGCTGATTTTCTCGAAAACGCAACGGCGAAAAATTCTGGTGAATACACCAGATAAAAGTTCATAAACTACCCTCTAGATTCAGCCCTTAAGTTCTCTTAGAACCTCACAGGTACTCAAGAAAAGTCAATCACAAAACTGGCCACAGAGAAGCGACGAAGGCGCGCGAACAGGCGACATCAGGCGGCGATTTCACGACAATTAGAAATTGCGGTAGAAATCGGGTATTTCACCGATTTCTGACCGAAAATCGATCAAGACAATAAAATCACGGTAATTCTACATCGATTTATTGGTTAGAAATCGGATTCCAGATTTCACGGGTTAGAGAACAGGGATAGCCGGTGTCAACGGCTTCCGCACGGGTGTGACGGCTCGCAGGCCTCTGGGCCATGGGCCATAACGGGTGTGACGGCTCACAGGCCTCCGGGCCATGGGCCATAGGTTCTGGGTACCGCTTCAGGAGTTGCAAAGGGGGCTGGAGGTGTTGGCACTGTATGAAATGTGTTTTGAGGGCATGGGAGCAGTTGAAAAGGATGTGTGAGGTGTTGCCACTGGGTGAAATATGTTTTGAGGGCATGGGGGGGCAGTTGCAAAGGGGGTTTGAGGTGTTTTTACTGGGTGAAATGCCTTGCGGCGGCATGGGGACAGTTGCAAAGGGCATCTGAGGTATTGGTACTGGGTGAAATGCATTCTGGGGGTATGGGGGGAGTTGCAAAGGGGATTTGAGGTGTTGGCACTGGGGGAAATGTGTTTTGAGGGCATGAGGGCAGTCGTAAAGGGGATTTGAGGTTTCTGCACTGGGTGAAATGTGTTTTGTGGGCATCGGGGCAGTTGAAAAGGGGGCTGGAGGTGTTGGCACTGTATGAAATGTTTTTTGAGGGCATGGGAACAGTTGAAAAGGGGGTTCGAGGTGTTCTCACTGGGTGAAACGAGTTTTGAGGGCATGGTGGCAGTTGAAAAGGGGGTATGAGGTGTTGGCACTGGGCGAAATGTGTTTTGTGGGCATGAAGACAGTTGCAAAGGGGGTCTCAGGTATTGGCACTGGGTGAAATGTGTTTTCCGGGCATGGGGGCAGTTGAAATGGGGGTTGGAGATGTTGGCAATCCGTGAAATGTGCTTTGGGGCCATGGGGGGAGTTGAAAAGGGGGTCGGAGGTGTTGGCACTGTATGAAATGAGTTTTGAGGGCATGGGGACAGTTGCAAAGGGCGTCTGAGTTATTGGTACTGGGTGAAATGTGTTTTGCGGGCACGGGGCAGTTGATAAGGGGGTTCGAGGTGTTGGCACTGGGTGAAATATGTCCTGAGGGCATGGGGGCAGTTGAAGAGGGGGCTTGAGGTGTTGGCACTGGGTGAAATGTGTTTTGAGGGTAAGGGGGGAGTTGCAAAGGGGAGTTGAGGTGTTGGCACTGGGTGAAATGTGTTTTGAGGGGATGGGGGCAGTATGACAGGGGGTTTGAGGTGTAGACACTGGGTGAAATGTGTTTTGTGGGCATGGGGGCAGCTGAAAAGGGGGCTGGAGGTGTTCGCACTGGGTGAAATGTGTTTCGAGGGCATGGGGCCAATTGAAAAGGGGGTTTGAGGTGTTGGCACTGGGTGAAATGTGTTTTGCGGGCATGAGGGCAGTTGAAAAGGCGTTTTTTTTTGACCTATTCAGTCTGAGACTGTTTTATCATACAACATTGGTTACCCAATGGGTGCCAGTAGCGGATGTACTGTTCTATATCCCCACTACCTTCGCGAATTCATTCTCTTTGTGTTCGGTCTCTGTTTCGTAGCTATCCACCTATGTGAGGCCTGAGCCCATTGAAAATCTGTTTGCCTATCCCTGTTGTGGGCCCCTTTGTTACCCTGTCTGCTTGTGTTGGGCTCTGTGGGATACCCTGAATATCTTGGATTATCTGGATCCTCCTATGTGCCCTTCCGGCTGCTGTGGAGCATCCTGAATATCTCCAGATGATCTGGGTATTCCTGTTTGCCCTCACTGGTTGACAGTGGTTCATTGGGTTGCCCCAAATCGGGAAATTTCCGGTCGCAGGTGTCCTAACTGCCCAAAATGTCAAGGAGACACATTGAATATAATCAACCATGAAGACCAAAGCTAAATATTAAGTGCAGCACTCTATCAGTCACTCAGGCAACCCAAAGGAACTACTCACAAGTAAGCTGTCACCACAGGGTAGCTTACAAGCAACAATACGGAGCGCCCCTCAGCACGGTGGCCTTCCCGGCCACCAATGCGCTGATCATCTGTATCACCTCAAAGCCCTTTATGCAAAATCGAAGAAGAGCTACTCGCTGTTCATCGATTTCAATAAAGCCTTTAATTCAGTGCCTCATAGCACACTCTGGACCGTCCTCGAACGGGCAAATTTTTCTGCTTCCACAATTTCTCTCATAAAGCAACTATACTCCTTCCCTCAAGACAGCCCCATCATCAATGGCCGCACTCCCCACGCATACCTCCAAACCAGGGGCCTCCGACAAGGATGTCCCCTCTCCCCCCTACCCTTCATTCTCTATCTCAACTCCCTCTTCCACTATTTTTTTGCCACTGTGCCCCCCCCCCGGGCAAATGCCCGCACTAGCCACCACGCCTACATCGACGACATCCTGATCAGAAGTGAGGACGTCAACTACGTCCAAAACAGCCTCAACTACTTCGATGGGCCAGCCAGGGACTGGGGACTGGACATGAATGTGTCTAAGACCGAAGTCCACGCAAATGGCACAGCCCCCCAAAAGGAGTCTCTGACACCCAGGGGCTCGGAGTTCCACACGTACAACAAAAAAACGGGTCGCCCGCACACATGCTATAAATACCTGGGGGCTTATCTTTTTACTTGCCACCAGGCAAAGGGCCTGTTTCACATGCTCAAGGCGGAGATCCAGAGTTTTTTTGCCCGGCTCTCTCCCTTGCCTCTTACACTTAGTGAGAAGGTCCGACTGACGAACTCTCAGCTGGTCCCAGCACTCGCCTACCGCTTAATCACCCACTCTCTTTCCCCCAACCAGCTCGGAAAGCTTCAGGCACTTATCTGGGCGGGAGTTGCGTCTCGCAGCATCACACGTCTAGTCTCCCCCAAAGACCGTTTCGCGGCTCGCCCAAAGGGAGGGTTGGGAATGAAGTTCCTACCGCACAGCGTCCACGTTGCCACAGTGAACTATGGACTACGGGCCCTTTGCGGCCTTGCCCCAAAGTCAGTTGGCCCCCTGTACGTCCAGTCTTTACTTAGCTCGAACCAGAGGGTTTCGGACCCGGTGCAATACTCTTTTATGGACTCCATCCATGCCCTTGGCATATCTTTCCACAGCATAGGCCCGTGGAGACCCACCGCTATTCGGGATCTAACGCCTGGTACCCAGCTAACCGTTAGGTTCAAGTCAGGACAGGCCACAGGAAGAGTGACCGAGGCCACCTCCAAATGGGCCAACATCTCGTTCCACGACGGGGTCTACTCGGTGGATACCCAGACGTCCTACACCATGCACATGCCATGCCACGCCGTCATGGTTTACTCCCGCCCCTCTCACTTCCAGCTAGTCCCTGAATTTTTGCGCCCTCAAGAGACCATTCACGAACCCCCAGTGCCACCGCACAACGCACACGCACTGGGAATCAGCCAACACGGCCATCTCTTCGCTCTGCAGGCACAACACTACCTAGAGAAGAAGTCTCTCGATGAGTGGGGATGCCACGATGCCGCGGAGGCACTAACCAGGCCGCCGGCCCCCGGCCTACAGCGGTTCTGGCTATATTCCGATGGCTCTTCCGGAGAGTCCGGCCATGCGGCCGCCATCACGGCCTTTCTACCCGACGGTACAACCAGAGTCCTGTGCCTGTCCTCACCGCATCCCTCTTCTCTGGGTTCGGAGTTCTGGGGGGCGGTAGCAGCCATTCGCTGGATCCACAGGGAGTTTTCCCAATACGAAGTATGTTTGTTGATTGACAACGAACAGGTGGTGTCCACCCTCCAGAAATGCCAAGTTCGTAGGCCCTGCCCGTTCCAAGACGAAACATGGACCGTCGCCGTACACAGCGCCCTATGTCTCATTACTAACCCCCTCCACATCATGTGGATCAAAGGTCACGCCAATTTTATTGGCAACGAAATCTGCGACCATTTTTCTAAATGGGCAGCTCACAGCCTGATTTTTACCCCGGACCTCCTCCCCCCCCCCCCACTGGGCTCAGTGGCGGTACACCACCTGCCTGTCCTCCACAAGCTTAGGGTACAGCAATTCCGCCACCTATTGCCACGGCATTCCGATAGCAACATAGCGGGCGGCCCCAGCTTCAGCCTGTACAACAAAACTTCCTGGTTTTCGTCCCTGTTTTTCAAACTGGCGTCCGGGTGCTACAATGTGCACGGGTACCAGTGGAGCAATATGCTCCACGACTACCACTGTTCCAGGTGCGGACAGCACCATCCTTTCGACCCTGTATCATGCCTGGCCTTCTGCAAAGCGTTGGACCAACACGTCCAGGCATACGTCTCCTCCTGGGGAACCCTTTTCAGCCCCATTGTCCTGCACTGGTGGCTCTCTGGACCCTCAAAAGCTGACCGCAGGAACTTCATGAGAACTCTGGTACCAAAGTCCCTATGGTCCTGCCTCTCCAAGCCGATCCCGGGCTCCACCCGCGCCGAGCACAGAGCCATGCTTGGCCTAGCCCTGGAGGAGCGCGTAAAGCACCTGGACAAGGCTGTCCACCAAGCACATGATTGGCTGTGTTCGAATCCTCTCCCTTGGGACCCAATACTTTGGGCGCACCCCTCCGACCCTCTCAACCCCTTCTCGGTTTCGCACGGTGCGTTCAGTACCTCCGTCCACATGCCCCCTCGGGCCCGCCCTGTATACCAGCACCCCCCACCTCTCCCCAAACACGCCTTAAAAAAACCGTCCAAGCCAGCGTCAGCCAAAGCACAACCAACCACGCGCAGCGCGCCAAAAAATTCCAAACACCCATCCAGCCGCGCATCCGCACCACGCCCCCCCCCCCCTCGGCCATTCCCCGCCCTCCTCAGCACTCCCGCCCACGGCCACCACAAAAACGCCATCGATCACCACAAACCCACCAGGCCACAATCGTTTGGGCGCCCCCAAAGCGCGCCAAGACCGCTCTCCCCCTCCCACCCCCAAGCTCCAAGGCACGCTACCGTCAAACACGCCTACCTCACCCCTCAAGGCCCAGCCTTACTAGGTGCCCAGACCCGGCTGCCCCTGCCCCCCCCCACTCCAACGCCTCCCGGGACATCCGGAATTTCTTCCGCCCATCCAGCGATTATCTGTCTCCTCCTCTCGACCCCTTCAGCCCTCCGCCCCTTCCGGAACCCCCCCCCTTCCCCACAGGGTAAATCAGCGTTCATCTAACCAAACCATCAGAGCAACCGTGTACATATCTTTATATGTTGATGTAAATACTTTCATTGGGGGACGTCAGTTGATGCGGTTAAGAACATTCAAAAAAAATACGGAGCGCCCCTCATTACTGATCCAATTGTGTG
This sequence comes from Eutreptiella sp. 'Long Island Sound 2002', assembly GCA_964036045.1. Classification (NCBI taxonomy): domain Eukaryota; phylum Euglenozoa; class Euglenophyceae; order Eutreptiales; family Eutreptiaceae; genus Eutreptiella; species Eutreptiella sp. 'Long Island Sound 2002'. The sequence continues at coordinate 102,664,711 of OZ038379.1, read as the reverse complement.
GGGTTATGTTAAGCCTCTTGATTAGCAAAGGTCATTTGGAACCCCATAAATACCTCACCAGAGTGATCAGAATTCGGAGTGCTCGCGTACATGTTTCTTTTTTCAAAACCAGTTCAGATGGGTTCTGGAATGTGCGGATCATCAACGTTCCCTGTTCTTGAAGCAACCCCTCAGCTGATAATCCTGCACCTTAAGCTGAACAAATGATTCGCACAATGGCACAAGCCTTACAATGAAGTGTTGCCCCGCAAGAAGGCCGGGTTGAAAAAGACACAAATATGTATTGGCTCAGGTGTGCAGATGGGCTGTTCACTAACTATTCACATGCATCATCTGGGCCATGTGTACATATGGATACTGACTACAAACCGATACAGACAAGAGACACAAACACACTATGGCTCAGGAGGGCATATGAGCATGCTTCACCTGGGCCATGTGTACATACCGATATTGACTACGTACCAATTCATACATGCCCCTCTGGACCTGTATGCAATCCGACGGAAATTGGGGCTGGGGGGGGGGTCCCGTGCATTTTGTCACCAGGTTGTTTGCCCTTGCCAAAGCCTTGCCTGCAGGAGCAAAAGCAGTAAACCGGTTGAGAAATACAGTGGAGGAGTATGTCTCTGACACGGTGTGACAAACAACCAGGCCATACACTGAGAAATGCCAGAGAGGACCTCTCACGCACCCATCAGTACAGCACGCAGGCAGTAATGCGGCAAACCACGGCCAGTCAATGTGCAGGGGTCACAGAAGGTGGCGGGAAGAGAGCGAACTGCAATCTGGGAATACGCTGTTAAGACTGGTGCTGGATGTGACACGGAAGCGCAGGGCACGCATGCTGCAGCAGTTCACTTGCGAATGGGGCAATTGGTGAAGCATGGGATCGTGCCGCATCGAGATGCGGCTGGGGACACCCTGCGACGGCCTGGGGACGGCACATACCAGGTGTGCCAGCGATGTGGTATTCCCCTGGTGGTGCCCGGGTCTTAGCCCAAAGCTAGCATACCCCCTTCCCAAGAAGGACCAAGAGGTCCACCACACACGCAAGCTCGTCTGCGAAATCCTTGCCGCGGCAGCAAAAGACGGCAAGCTTCTCCTCCAGACCGCCCGGCCTACAACTGGCCACGCAAGCCCGCCGCGGCGAGCGGACACATACACCGTCACAACAAACCCCACCGCACAATCCCCGCCCATGCCCCTCCCCTCTCCCTGCTCACCCGAAGACCCACACACGCCCACCATCGCGCGCACCCCCGGGCCCCGCGACACGGGCCTCCCCCACCCGCCCGAACACCAGCACACGACCGACACACACCCATCCTCCGGACACCCCTCACCACTCCCCGTGCCCCGCGGCACGCCCACCCCACCCAGTGGCCCGCCCACGCCCCTCACACACACCCCAGGAGACCCAGGCCCACCCCCCCGGCCACTGAATGCAGCCCACGCGAACTGTTCCCCCCCCGCGGACGCCAACCCACACAACCTCACACATTGCAGGACCCCGGCCCAGCCAAGCCCGGAGAGAGAAGGCCACAGCCCCGCGCCACCCTCCCCTGCCGCTGCCGACCAGATCGGCCTGCCGGGCCGGCAGGTCACGACCGGGCCCCCCCAGCCGCCCGCCCCCAACCCACAGCCCAAGGACATGCCCTCCATCCTCCCCGCCATGGCCGCAGCAGAAGCTGCCGCCCACAAACCCGCCCGCATCACAGCCCAACCCGCGTCCACCACCTCCTCCTCATCCTCAGCCTCATCCACCTCCTCCACCTCATCCTCTGACCCCCCCCTCCCCGCCGCCCTCATCCTGGAGGCCACAGCAAAAGCCAAAGCCGCGGCCGCACGCATCGCCCCCCCGACCCCCACACAGCCGACTTAGGCACCCCGGCAAAGCACCGGGTAGACGCCTGACCCGACATCGGCGCCCTCACACCTCCGGACAGAGGTCCTCCTCAACCTGGAACCGGACCCCAACCCCAAACCCGACCCCAAACCCAAACTGGTGCCCCAGCGAGCACACACAACACCACAAACGCAACGACACAAACGGAACCGACACCGCCCTAACCCAAACCCTAACCCAAGCCAGGACCCCCCACCAACCACAACCCACGCCCCCCTCCCACCAGCAGCCACCACCACCGCAGAGGCGGCCACCCAACAGGACCCCGTCCAAACCCTCGTCAACATCCCTGTGACCAAGCGCCCGGTCATCCGTCCCCCACAAACCACCACCGCCGCCGGCCAAACCGACCCAGGGACGTGGGACCCCTCGACCACCGTCACCGTCAAGCCCGGGCCCCGACCCGCCCCCCCTGCCCACCACATGGTGCAGCCCCAGGGGCTGCGCACGATGCCCGACCTCCCACCCCCACAAGGGGGACCGGAATACCCACAAGGGGTCCAAGGGCCATACCCGCAACACCAACCCCACCACTACCAACGCCACCGCCACCAGCCGCCCCACCACCACCACCACCAACACCACCCCCACCACTACCACTGCCCACCACCCTACCCCACCGGGCCACAACCCCCTGTGCACAAACAGCACCAGCGAATGGGATGGCAGCCACCGAGCGCTCCACCCGCATACCCCACCTACCACCAGGGGCCACCCCCCCCAGTACCAGGAACCGTATCCCCCTAGCCACCACGTCCACGCTGAAGGGGCCCCCCGGGCCCAACCCCGCCAGGGACAGTCACTCGACCCATACCACCAGCCGCTGCCCCCACCACACCCCTACGTGGCGGATCCATGGACGACGGGGGACCCCCCCCCCCCAGTACCAGGCGGCACCACACGAGGCCCCCCAGGACCCGCCGACGCCTCCTGACTGGCCCGTCTCGAGCGATGAGGCCCGGTCCCGCAAACGGCGGCGCTCCCGCTCCCCCCCCGCACGGCACACTGGCCCCCGACGCCAACAGTCCCCACACCGCCACCGAACCTCAACCACCCACTCGCTCCGCTCCCCCTCCCCAAGGTCCCGCCACGACCCCCTGGGACCCCGCTCCCGCCGCTCCCGCTCCCCCGGGCGCCACCACGAGCGCCACTGCCGCCCCATGTCCACCTCCCCCTCTCCCCTCCGGCCGTACACGACCCCCAGCCCCAGCCCCCACCACCACCGCTCCCGCTCCCCCCGGCGCCGCAAGGCACGCCACCGCCGCCCCACGTCCACCTCCCCCTCCCCCCACAGGCCCCACCAGGCTCCCCGTTCCCCACGCCGCCGATACCTATCCACCACCGCCAGCCCCCGCCACCACCACTCCCGCTCCCCCAGACGCCACCAAGCGCGCCACCGCCGCCCCATGTCCACCTCCCCCTCCCGCTCCCCGCTCCGCCCGTAGCCGTCCTCAACCCCCAGCCCCCGCAACCGCCGCTCCTGCTCCCCCAGGCACCACCACCCCCACCACCACCACAGGTCCACGTCCTCCCCCCGCCGCTCCAGGACCCCGGGCACGGACTCTCCCCCCCCCTAGGCCTCTGTCGGCCCAAATTTCAGCCACCACAAAGCGAGGGTGCAGGCCGTGGGCTGGTTCCCCTTGGGGACCAGGAAACAGGGGAGCAGACCTTTTGCTGCCCCTACCCCCCCCAACAGAAATGGGGCCGGACCGAAAGCAGGCCCAGCACCCCCCCCCCCCCGCATGCCCTCGCACCCTCGCACTCACTGCAGGCCGTCACATGGGGATCAAGGTCCCTCCCCACATGGACAGGGAGCAGACGCCGAACGACGAGTATGTTGGGATCTGGGACCCGCATGGTAACCCAGCAGGTGGTCCTCCTCTCCCAAACAAGTGAGCAGGTAGACCCAACCACCACTACCCCCCCCCCCCCGCCTGCGCCCCCGACGGCAGGGGTGCACGGAGTCGGCGCCCTCAGGGCCCAAAAAGTGGAGGCAGTGCAGGGCTCACAGCTTGACCGCTGTGGGTATCCCTTGAGCGGCCTGCCCAGGGAACCTTCAGGTGTGCGCGTGCCCCTCCAACTTCATCACAGACGCCCAGGCCAGCACAGCCCCGTGCACTCCAGTTCAGTTGTGGGCGACCCCTGGAGGCCAGACAGCCACCTGCCGACCCCTGCCCCCCCCCCCCCCTTCCTTACGGAGCGGTCACTCGGGTGGTGTGCCCTCTGGGCCCCCCCGTTTACGCGGGCAGTAGCACCGCCACCCAGGCCCCGAGCCCGGGCAGGCTCCAGGGCAGGGCAGCGCTCGGCGCGCCCTGGAGCCCCTCCCCATGCCGTCCCTCAACGCCGTGGGCGGAGGGTCCAGTCTACGACAACACCACCAGTGCCTTGGGCAGTCAGGAGGTGTGGACCCCCCCAGTCGTGCGCCCAGGGAGCGCGCCCCCGTGCCTCATGCAGTCGTGGGGCCGCTGGCAGCATGTCAATGACCGGGAGGCGGCGTGTCCAGACCGAACACTCCCCCGGCGGGCTCAGCGTCAGGCTCCCATGGCCTCCCTGCCGGGGCTTAGAGCACTAGGCATCACACAACCCCCCACATGCAGGCGCAAGCGAGCAGGGCCAGGCGCGGCGCAGCCGTGTGACCCGTCATGCCCTACAAGCGCCACCAGCATGCACGCCCCACCCACCTGCCCTGTGCGCGCCACACACACAGGCACGGCGGCATCTCCCTCCCGTGTGTGCCACCACGGGGTACGGGGGCGGTCAACAGTCAGGCAGGCCTTGGGACCGGACAACCGCGATTCGCCTAGCCCAGTTGTGTCGGCACAAAGGCGAGTGCTGACTGTGGGCCAGGGCGTCCGGTACAGGCCTTGACCCAAACCAAACCAAACCCCTCCAAGGCCCCCGCCCACCTCGCCTGGTGGTCTGCCCCCGCTTTGCAGGAGCTCCGCTGCTGGGAGAAGTGGGCCGGGGGAGCGGGAAGGCAAGATGGGGTGCACATGGTGCATACCTTCGAGGAGATGCGCACCCGCACCCCCGCCGAACCCAACGAGGCCGCCCCGGAGGCCATCATGCTGCATGCGGCATGGGAGGCCCTCCTCCACGATGCGGTCCAGGGCCTCCGCCCCCCCTACACCCCCCAAGCCCTCCGCCAATGGCTCCAGGCCACCCACCCCCAGGCCTGTGCCATCGGCGCCCCCTCCCCACCCCGCCACCACGACACCAGGAAGGGTAAGGACAAGGGCAAGGGGAGGGCAAGGGACACCAAGGGGCACTCAGGCAAGAGGGCACGGAGGGGCCCCAAGTGAGGGCAGGCACCCATAGGGACAGGGCGCCGGAAGGGACACCACATGGGGGCAGGAAACCACCCAAGAACCAGGAAGGGGCAGGAGGGGGGACCGGGGCACGGAGGAAAAGGGCACCACGGCAAACGCCACGACCCACACCCAGGAAGGGCATACCACGGCGGGGGGACCAGCGCCGCCCCACCCCCACCGAACGCCGCATGACTCCCGGTGGCGCACCCCCCAACACGCACCGCCGAAGCAAGCACCGGACGCCGTACGGATCAAACCAGCGCACACCCACCAGCCACCGGAAACCACACGGGGGATGGAGGGCACACCTACACGGGGAGTACGGGCCACACCCACAGAAGAAGCCGCAGGGAACGCTGCCGCACTTCGCACCACCACGCCCTCACCGCCAGGCGACGACCCCGGCCGCCACAAGAGCCACCTCACAGGCACCGGAAGAGGACGAAGTCACGGCCACAGCGACCAGGGCTAGGAACCGGGACCCGAAGAGGACACGGGACCAAGGCACAGGCCCCCAGTGAGGGCAACCCCACACACGCCTACCCGACCAACCAGCCCGAGCGGCACGCCCAGGCCCCCACAGCACGGACCCAGCGAGACACCCACAACTAACCGCACCCCCCAGCCACCAGCCAGCCACACTGCGGCCCGCACTCCGCACCCCAACACAGGCCAGGCTGACCTCCACTGACCCACCACGGCACAATGTGAGACCACGGCACACCACACCACAGCGCGCCACAGTGCAACGCGCCACAGCACGACGCGACGCGACGCGGCACAGAGTGGCACAACACGGCACGACTGACCCTAACCTGAAGGACAAACCAAAACAAGCCATCGCACACCCCGGAAGGGGCCGCACCAGCACGCCACACACCGGCACCGCAGGCCACACACGGGGCCACCGCGCGCCTGGCAACAACAGTGGCGGACCACCCAGACGGTTAAAACTGGCAGCTCAGAGGAGAAAGGACATGAACAACCCCAGCCCCCTAACCCAGAGCCACACGCAGCCACCTGGCGCAGCCGCCCAGCCGGCAGAGCCAGGACCTAACCCGGCAGGAAGGGGCGCCGAGCCGAACGTGTACATAGCCCGACCGACCCATGGGGCCGGAACACAGCCAAACAGAACGCTACCGCCAACAGCAGCCCGGAAGACCACACTGAACGCGGGCCAGTGCGTGCGCCAGCCCAGGGAAGGCAGAGGGAGGAACAGGCAGCCCCCCCCCCCCCCGAAAAAAAGGAAAAAAAAAGGGGGGGGGGGAAGGGGGGGGGGCGCGAAAACAGCCTACAGCCACCAAACCGCCCGCCAACACCACAAGAGGCCGCCAAACCCCCCACCCAGAAGGCACTGAAGACAGGACGCCAGGAGAAGCACAGGGAGACCACCCAGCCAAAACCGGCAACACCAAGCCAGGAACAGCGGCCTACCGGGAAGAGGGACACCGAAACATGCAGACACACACCACGAGAAAAAAAAAAGAGCCAGCAGCCCAGCCCGAAAGAAAGGGGATGGGGGGACAGGGGCCACAAGACCCGGGACAGGGACACCCAGCAACCGACACCACAAAGCCAAACCAAAAAAAACAAAAACAAAAAGCGCAAAAAGCACACCCCGACAACCCAGCCAAGAAGGGCAGGGCACAGCCGAGACCCGGGCCGAGCACGCACGCCCACACCGCACACCGGAACCGGAAACGGCAGGGGGTCAAGCGGAGCTCGCACGCAACCACACACGTCGCATAAGCAGTCCAAAACGGAAGCCCAACCACGAACACCACAAACAGCCGGTAAAAGAGGGACAACACCACAAACCGTGCCCAAACACACCCACCATAGACCCCAGCCAGGACTGGCGGGGTTAACAAAACGCACACCCAACCGCAACCCGGACCCAAACACAAACGCTGCACAACAGTAGGAAACCCAGTGCCCACAGCCCGGGCACTGAGGCAGCCCGTGCCATGCAGGTGACCCGGCCAAACAAGATCTGGAGACCGGGGGTAAGACTGCATCCTAAGGCCTGCGCTGCTTTGGGACTCGAGGCGGAGCGTGCGACACCCAAGCGCCTCGGAACCCTAGTACCAAGAACGTGCATGCATGCCTTGGGAACGAGATACGCCAAGAAGTCCGGTGAACCTCTAGGGTTCCGCCCAAAGGAGGGGACGTGCGCAAGCATGGGGGCACCCTTCGGGCAAGACAAGCACGTCACGCCGGCGGCGATCAGCCCTCCTGGTGTTGCCTGGGGCCGCTTTGTTCGGGGCCAACAGTCAGGTCTAGCGGGATGTAAGCTGCCTCCCCTCGTCACGCGCGGAGCCTCTTCCTGTTCGTCACAGGGGCGACGCCAGGGAAAACCATGGGGCGCCTCTCCACGACTGAGTGCACCTACCTACCTACCTCCCCTGGTGGTGAGCTGCACAGGTCCTCGTCAGCACCACCCCCGAACTACGTTTCACGAAGCTCCTTCAGGCAATGCAGTGAAAATTTATAGAACAATCCCGAGGCAGACAGGCTGCCAAACACAGCTCACATGGGTTCTGGAATGTGGGGATCATCAACGTTCCCTGCTCTTGAAGCAACATTTCTATATGGACGGCTGAACCCGAAGTGCTATGCAAACCACGGCCAGTCAATGTGCAGGGGTCAGAGAAGGTTGCGGGAAAAGAGCGAACTGCACTCTGTGAATACGCTGTTAAGACTGGTGCTGGATATGACACGGCAGTGCTGCGCACGCATGCTGCAGCAGTTCACTTGCAAATGTGGCAATTTGTGAAGCATGGGATCGTGCCGCATCGAGATGCGGCTGGGGACACTCTGCATGGGCATGGTGACGGCACGTACCATGTGTGCCAGCGATGTGATATTCCCCTGGTGGTGAGCTGCGCAGGTCCTCGTCATCACCACCACCGAACGACGTTTCACGAAGCTCCTTCAGCCAATGCAGTGAAAATTTACAGAACAATCCCGAGGCAGACAGGCTGCCAAACGCAGCTCACATGGGTTCTGGAATGTGGGGATCATCAACGTTCCCTGCTCTTGAAGCAACATTCTTATTTGGACGGCTGAACCCAAAGTGCTATGCAAACCACGGCCAGTCAATCTGCAGGGGTCACGGAAGGTGGCGGAAAAAGAGCGAACTGCAATCCGTGAATACGCTGTTAAGACTGGTGCTGGATCTGACACGGTAGCGCAGGGCACACATGCTGCAGCAGTTCACTTGCAAATGTGGCAATTTGTGAAGCATGGGATTGTGCCGCATTGAGATGCGCTTGGGGTCACTCTGCATGGGCATGGTGACGGCACGTACCAGGTGTGCCAGCGATGTGGTATTCCCCTGGTGATGAGCTGCACAGGTCCTCGTCATCACCACCACCGAACAACGTTTCAGGAAGCTCCTTCAGCCAATGCACTGAAAATTTACAGAACAATCCCGAGGCAGATAGGCTGCCAAATGCAGCCCACATGGGTTCTGGAATGTGGGGATCATCAACGGTCCCTGCTCCTGAAGCGACATTTTTATATGGACGGCTGAACCCAAAGTGCTATGCCAACCACGGCCAGTCAATGTGCAGGGGTCACAGAAGAGGGCGGGAAAAGAGCGAACTGCACTCTGTGAATACGCTGTAAAGACTGGTGCTGCATGTGACACGGCAGCGCAGGGCACGCATGCTGCAGCAGTTCACTTGCAAATGTGGCAATTTGTGAAGCATTGAATACTGCCGCATCGAGATGCGGCTGGGGACACTCTGCATGGCCATGGTGACGGCACGTACCAGGTGTGCCAGCGATGTGATATTCCCCTGGTGGTGAGCTGCGCAGGTCCTCGTCTTCACCAACACCGAACAAGGTTTCACGCAGCTCCTTCAGCCAATGCAGTGAAAATTTACAGAACAATCCCCAGGCAGACAGGCTGCGAAACGCATGTAGACACAATGCACACGTCTGCAGAGGGGCTACCACCAAGGCGCCGCAGCTGGATTTCCGTGTTGCAGCAGTACCAGCTGTCACAATGCTCCTAAAATTGCAACGCATCGGTGCACTAACCTGCAGAGGCAGGGCGGCGCATAACACAAGCATTGGATGAGATGAGAGAGGTCTAACCTTAAGCAAGCCGAATCATCAGCAACAAATGCGGACGTCTGAGGAGGCCAACTACTGGGGAGTGGTGGGTGCAGCCTGAGACGGTGTGATGCTCAACAGCGACTGCCAGGAAAGGTCAGCCAAATTGAGCAAAAAGCAATATCCTCCAGGAAATCCAATTCAATCACTGAAGCAACTGCCGCCCAAAATCGGAATGCTGGTGCAGTGGTTGAACCAGTTGCTGAGTTTGATGTAGTCGAGCAGCAAAGTCAAACCGCAGCCAATATCTGATGTTGAGCTGGGAGCAATCAAACAACAGAAGACAAGTACTGAAGTAAAGAAGAGCAGCATGAGGCATTTTACCCGCAGGCTCCATCTGCAGGCGCAAAGACAGGCAGATTAAATAACAACGAGATGCACAGAGATGTACAAGCATCCTGCAACTACAATCGCAACTACCACCAACTCCAACGCGGGCAGAACCTCTGAATATGGCCCAACTCCCCACAAAAAACAGACAGAACCATTACCCTTAGGTCGCTTGGGAATTCTCTCATCAGAGGCTCCTCCCGGATCCATATTCTGCTGTGAAACCCACTGAAAAGTAGCACCCTGAACACTCGTCCTATGTGTCTGCACTGACTCAGCATATATCGCACGAAGTCGCCCCCCCCCTACCTTGGAGGTAGGGGGGGGGTAGGGGGGGGGGTAGGGGGGGGGGTAGGGGGGGGGTTGGGGGGGGGTAGGGGGGGTAGGGGGGGGGGTAGGGGGGGGAGGTAGGGGGGGAGGTAGGGGGGGGTGGTAGGGGGGGGGTAGGGGGGGGAGGTAGGGGGGGGGTAGAGAAGGTAGGGGGGGGTATGGGGGGGGAAGGCGGTGCACACACAAGGCAGAACACACAAAAGGCGGCCTGTGGCCACCGCAGGAGTCTTGTTATTTAAGGGGCCACAGGCAAGGCGGTGCACACAGAAGGCGGTGCACACACAAGGCGGAACACACAAAAGGCGGTCTGTGGCCACCGCAGGAGTCTTGTTATTTAAGGGGCCGCAGGCAAGGCGGTACACACAGAAGGCGGTGCACACACAAGGCGGACTACACAAAAGGCGGTCTGTAGCCACCGCAGGAGTCTTGTTATTTAAGGGGCCACAGGCAAGGCGGTACACACAGAAGGCGGTGCACACACAAGGCGGAACACACAAAAGGCGGCCTGTGGCCACCGCAGGAGTCTTGTTATTTAAGGGGCCACAGGCAAGGCGGTACACACAAAAGGCGGTCCACACACAAGGCGGTGCACACAAAAGGCGGTCTGTGGCCACCGCAGGAGTCATGTTATTTAAGGGGGGTGCGGGGGCTGGCCCCCGCGTCGAGCGAAGCGAGCCGAAGGTAGGGGGGGGGAGTAGGGGGGGGGGGGAGGGGGGGGGAGGTAGGGGGGGGAGGTAGGGGGGGGTAGGGGGGGGGTAGGGGGGGGTAGGGGGGGGGCTAGGGGGGGGGGTAGGGGGGGGGTAGGGGGGGTAGGTAGGGGGGGAGGTGGGGGGGGCGACTTCGTGCATACTATCGACTCAGTCCCTCTATTCGCACCCTGAGATTCTGCAGAAAGCGGTTGACGTCTAACCCGATCAGTCATGGGCCGCACCCCCGTGGACCCAAAACCCTGTCCAGACCTACTCGTGCGTGACAGCGCGGGTACATACTGAAACAGACGGGATAGACACTGCACAATCACCAGTTGAGCTATTCCATCCCCTGCACGAACCTCAAAACGGTCTGGTCCATAGTTCCGGAGCAGAGCACAAATTGTACCCCTGTAATCTGAGTCAATGACGCCGGGTACTGGCTCTACGGAACAAGGCAAAGGAAGACCGGAGCGCGGCAAAACCAGACCCACAAGCCCCACAGAAATCTCAACAGCGCAATCAAGCGCCATCAATGTCAAAGACCCAGGAGAAATCGAATAGTCACGAGCAGCAGACAAATCATATCCCCCCGCCGCAGCGGATGCCCTTACAGGAAGGGTAGCCTTGTCCGAATGCAGCACACAGTTCAAAGCATGTTCAGGCGCCGGATCATTCACTGGCTCAGGTGACGGATCTGCAGGTTTCTGAGAGGGGGAGATCTCTACCGAACCTTCAAATTTAAACAACTTCCTGGCCAACAGGTGCATCTCAGCTTGTTGCCTGGAGGTACAACTCTTATAATTGACGATTTTCCTGAACCTCGCCATCAGGTCGGGTCCACTATCCTCTGATCCCCCAGAATCTGACGATGAGGCCACAGAGGGCGAGCTCCTTATCTCAGCTTGGCTGAGTTGAACCGATTCTGAATCAGACATCTCCTACCCAACAATAGAAACAAGAAGCAAAGCACAAATCAACACATTAGGTCGTCTTAGTGCGCTTCCTGGGCGGGTCAGTCACTGACACCTCGACCATCCAATCAGTCTTCTTAAGGAAAGAACGTTTAAGAGATTGCGGTGGGATGTGTGAAAATTAGCTTCTCGGAAGCTCGAGTTGAAGAGGGGGGTTTGAGGTGTTGGCACTGGGTGAAATGTGCTTTGGGGATATGGGGGGAGTTGCAAAGGGGGACTCCGGTGTTGGCACTGGATGAACCGTATTTTGAGGGCATTGGGGGAGTCAAAAAGGGGGATTGAGGTGTTGGGACTTGGTGAAATGTGTTTTGAGGGCATGCTGGCAGTTGAAACGGGGATTCGAGGTGTTGGCAGTGGGTGAAATGTGTTCTGAGGGCATCGGGGGAGTCGAAAAGGGGGTTTGAGGTGTTGGCACTTGGTGAAATCTGTTTTGCGGGCACAGGGACAGTTGAAAAGGGGGCTCGAGGTGTTGGCACTGGGTGAAATTTGCTTTCGGGATGTGGGGGGAGTTGCAAAGGGGGTTTGAGATGTTTGCACTGGGTGAAATGTGTTTTGAGGGCATGGTAGCGGTTGCAAAGGGGGTTTGAGGTGTTGGCAGTGAGTAAATTGTTTTTTGAGGGCATGAGGGGAGTTGAAAAGTTGCTTTGAGGTGTTGGCGTTGGGTGAAATGTGTTTTGGGGGAACGGAAGGAGTTGAAATGGGGGTTTTGTTTTTGATACCAATTCAGTCTGAAACTGTTTTATCATACAACACTGGTACCAGTAGCGGATGTACTGTTCTATGTCCCAACTACCTTCGCAAATTCATTCCCCTTGTGTTCGGTCTCTGTTTGGTAACTATCCAGTTCTGTGAGACCTGAGCCCATTGAGAATCTGTTTGCCTATCCCTGTTGTGGGCCTCTTTCTTACCCTGTCTGCTTGTGTTGGGCTCTGTGGGATACCCCGAATATCTTGGATTATCTGGATCCTCCTATGTGCCCTTACGGCTGCTGTGGAGCATCCTGATTATCTCCAGATGATCTGGGTATTCCTGTTTGCCCTCACTGGTTGACAGTGGTTCATTGGGGTGCCCAAAATTGGGAAATTTCCGGTCGCAGGGGACCTAACTGCCCAAAATGACAGAATGGCGGTTTGAGGTGTCGGTACCGGGTGAAATATGTTTCCAGGTCATGGGAGCCGTTGAAAAGGGGGTTGGAGGTGTTGACACTGGGTGAAACGTGTTTTGAGGGCACGGGGGAAGTTTAAAAGGGGGTTTCAGGTGTTGGCACTGGATTAAGTGAGTTTTGAGGGCATGGAAGCAGTTGCAAAGGGGGTTTGAGGTGTTGGCACTGGGTGAAATGTGTTTTGGGGATATCGGGGGAGTTGAAAAGGGGTTTGCTTTTATACCAATTCCGTCCGAGACTGATGTATAACACGATTCATCACCCAGCCAAACTGATGGACCCATGCTCGTCTTTGTATGTACAGCTTACATATGTGGTGTTGGTCTGTATGCTGCCAGCTCGAGACCCTGCGCTGGCTACTATCATGTGCGTGTTCCACCTTCCCTGGCTTCGCTATGCTGGTCCTGGACCAAAGCAGTGGCCCTAGCCGCCACCTTGGTGTGCGATTGCTATTTGTGGTCCTTTCTCTTAATTAAATTCTTCCTGTGCACTCAACGATGAAGAAAGAATTTTTTGGCTTATGGATAGCTAGTTGGCTTTTTTTCCGGTAGGCTATTCGAGTCTCTCCGCTTTGGCCGTTTAGCCTTTGGCTTGACCTTTTTTGGCCTTGGCCTATATGGCCGTGCCTTATTCTCCTTGGCGTATTTGGGCGTGCCTATTTGGCCTTGGCCTGTGCTCAAGTGTCTCTTTGCCTACCGGATCAATTGCCTGCTTGCCATCCATTTGACTCACCCCAAAGGCAAAACAAAGTCATTACCCTGCTTTTCGCTTGCTCAATGAGACGAAGAAAAAGCATCAGAATACAGAGAAGAAATTCACTGAAGGCAGCAACCAATTCACACCAAACCAGAAAGGTTGTAGCACATCACCACTGAAGCCACGGCAACACAGTCACTCGAGAAGGCACAAAAGTCTAAGGTGTGCTATCAGAATAACACCACAATATATAGATTCATACCACTTCCTTACACTCAGCAACCTGTCACTGAGCAAGGCTATTGGATGCCCCATGGTGCAACTAACAATAACATAGGCACTACAAGTCGCACCACAGTTTACTGTACATTACATCGACTAAAGTTTGCTCTGGTCTAGTATAGAGAACTATCACTGAACTCCACTATCATCCCCCTCGCAAAAGGTAATCAAGTACCTGATCCCGAAGAAAAAAAGTTCTGCATTCCATCAGAACCAGAACAACCACCTCTCACAACGGGAGATCACCACCCACCTCCCAGACAGACCAGGGCTTCCCTAAGTTGTCGTGTTTACATGCTGGCAGCTCAGCACAATCAATAGTGTTGTTCTTCTACCATGTGATGTGCCTTTAGGCCTCTCTATGACAACTAAAGCTAACCTTTTGGCAGGGAAATACACTTTTTCTTACTCCCCGATTGTGCTGTGGTGGCCACCACTGTCGCTCCTTAAAGGAAAGAGGGAATTGTTCCTGACCTCCCCATGGCTTCAACATTCTTTGGAACTTTCATATAACATCCCTAACATCGGAAAGAAGGCGCTGCGTCAGGGCAGTCGCCAGTTTTTGCTTAGTGATAACAGACACCTACAGCTCCCACTGCGCTGATTGGCGTCGCTGGGGCAGCAGTGGCTTGGTAGGGGGTTAGAATGGGCATGCCAATTCATGTGTGCATACACCTCTCCCTCCAAATAGCAAAACGCAGTGCAAAACGCAAAACCCAACGCAGGATACGATCAGGGCACGCTGTCTGGGGTCTCGTTGAACCTGCTGGCTGACCTGATCTGTCCTTAGTGCAAGGGGGTGGCGTTGAAAATGAATTTGCCCTCAATGGGGTCTTGGATTCTGGACGGTGGTCCAGGAGTCACGTTTTCGGCCAGAACACGGCCTACTCCACTGTTTCCGCTCCAGGATATCTGCAGAGAAGGGACGAAGGGTTGAGGGACAGATAAACATGCAACGATCGATGCAAACACCAAAATCCGTCAAATGACGGCCTAGAATGTTTCTGAGGGTACACACCTGTCCAGAATATCCATGTGCATTGAATGCACATTTTTAGGCAATTTTCTTTCATCACAGGAATTTCTAAATTCCTGGATTTACAAGCAGAGAAAAGCGGCGCACCGGAGCGCATCCTAATTCGGCGCCGGAATAGAGAGGAAAAAATTTGATTATAACAGTATGTCACGTAACAATGTAGAAAAGACGAGACATACAATAAATAATGAACGTAGAGACTCCACGTGTGCCTCTAGGAAAAATGAAGAATGAAGAATTCGAGAGTTCAATATGAATTCAAAGAAAGAGGTATAAACATACAGGTTGTGTTTGCTTCGCATGCAGCATACTCATTGCTTGTCTGGTGTTTTTGCTGACAAGTTGTGTAGCAACGCAAACATAGAGTAGAGGGATTGATTAGAAGATTGCCTGATGGTTAGAGGTGTGATTAGGGCAAAAATGATGGCTCCCGGCCAGGGTGTGGCTGTCACGGGCGGCTAACGGTCCTGTCCTGCGGTGCAATGTGGGGCAACCGTGACAACTGCTCTTACACACCAACCTCCCTTTCTTGTAGCACTGATTTGAACGTACACAGGTGTGCATAAACGATTTGCTTCGTTTTTGTTTCGTGTCACGTTCCCACTTGCCCTCTCTCTCCAGCGGTAGGTAAGGTGAGTAAGCCCAGAAGGGTTCACCCCCTGGTTGAGGTCGCGTTTGAGATTGGTATGGATTGATGGAAAAGTATTGTTGAAAATAGTGGCTTGTCAGACTCGTGCATACCCGTGCATGCATATGGCGCATCAAAAGGTTGCCCACGCGTGTTGCGCACGGTATAACCCTTGTTTACGCCATCCAAGGGCTCTACCCCACGTTCTATCAGAGAACAGGTGGAGTTCCTTAAACTTGCTTTCTTGCAACTCAGTAAGAGGACAGTGTATTGGTTTCCAGCCTAAGAAGCGTATAATATGTGGAGGCTGGTTAGGTTCCTCAGCCGCTTACCGAGTACATCCGCCTTTGCTTTCAGGTGGGAGGATCAGGGTGATTGGTGCAGCAGCAGTTGCCTTGGACGACTTCAGATTTCTCTGCCCGCGCTAAAAAGGGCGCTGATCACACAATCAACAAACTGTATCTCAGCCAGGAGTGGCGAGGACAGTCCAACCACATCATCATACACGCAGTGCACGCAAACGGAGCACACTTCCCTCCAAGCCCTGACAGGAAAATGCATAGTGGCGTCCCTGTCAGGCAACAGTCGATTAGTAGCGCTGGGTTCTCTTGTACTTTCACTGTTGGCCATTAGGGCCTGGGAAAGGTTCCTCCACAACGCCCAGTAGCGTGTGTGTGTAGGAGTGGTAGGTCTGGGTGAGGGTTGAGCCCAGTGCTCGCTCATCCTTCGAAGGCTGGTGCCACTGTAGTGAGTGTAGGGCCTGTAGTGTGTGTGTAACTGTCCCGCCTGTTTCCTGAAATTTTATCAGGGTTTTGGTGGGCAGTGGCAGTGCTAGTCTAGGTTTTGGCCGTGTAGCAAACAGGCATTTTCATGCCTCATAGCCTTCGGCCACCCCTCCCTTGTAGTAGCCAGGCAGGTAGGAAAACCAATACCTTGGCGTTAGCGCTGGGTATTCGCCGAAGGAAGTCTGGTGCCAGCACAGAAATTCGGCACCTAGGGGCGGAGAGACCCGGGGTGTACCCCGTGGCACCATGTAAAGACATCCGCTGGGTTCAGCAAGGGTGCAGACTTGGGTAGAACTAGGACACCATTTCTGCAGCTTGCTCATAGGTCGTCAGCATCAGCACACTCACACACACATAGGCAGGTATAGGAAGGGTTCAGTCCCTAGGCTTCTTCTGAGAGGCAAGCGTTTCAGCGAGCCTCAGCAACGTTCCCAGGTTGTTCTGGGACACTTAGTCTACCAGAACAGAATTCAGGCGTCCCTCAGGAAGCACAAAGGCAGAAAAGGGTTCCCAGGTAGCTTCTCCAACTCCAAACCCTTCCCAGAGGGTGAGGAATTGCCACCCTTGGCGATAGCGGTGTCGGATAACGGACTTCACCAGGTAGAAGTGTTTCTTAGCCATCCCCTCGGCATTCATGTCTGAAAGCTCTCCTTCAACTTCCATTGGGCTTGCAGCGCCTTGTAGGTCCAGGGCGATTATCTCCTCGTTGTGTAGTTCCCATTCACCCCCACAGAGGTCCTCTGGGTCGTAGTAGTGCTTCAGCTGTTGAGCAGCGCACACAAGGGTCCCCCCTAGTCGGGGGGAACACCGCACGGTGATGCGGTGACCATCCACAGACATGATCTTGTAGGGCTCAAAGTATGGGTCATCGCTGGTGGAGCGTGGCCAGGCAGGTACCCAACTGTGGTGCACTAGCACCCAGTCTCCCTCTTGGTATGAGGCTGGCACCTCATGCTTGTTCGTCTTGTTCCACTGGCGCTCCCTGACTCTCTGGAGCATAGCCTCGGCCTTGTCCACCTTGTCTTGTTGGTCCTTCAGCCACTTACCCTCCGTGGAGTAGGACTCCTCAGGATAGGGAGCATGTAGGAACCACGCCGGGCGTCCCATGAAATGCTCACAGGGCGAATAGCCAGTTGCCGAACTTGAGGCGTCCCTCAGGAAGCACAAAGGCAGAAAAGGGTTCCCAGGGAGCTTGTCCAACTCCAAACCCTTCCCAGAGGGTGAGGAATGGCCACCCTTGGCGATAGCGGTGTCGGATAACGGACTTCACCAGGTAGAAACGTTTGTTAGCCATCCCCTCGGCATTCATGTCTGGAAGCTCTCCTTCAACTTCCATTGGGCTTGCAGCGCCTTGTAGGTCCAGGGCGGCGATCTCCTTGTTGTTTAGTTCCCATTCACCCCCACAGAGGTCCTCTGGGTCGTAGTAGCGCTTCAGCTGTTGAGCAGCGCACACCAGGGTCCCCCCTAGTCGGGGGGAACACCGCACGGTGATGCGGTGACCATCCACAGACAGGATGTTGTAGGGCTCAAAGTATGGGTCATCGCTGGTGGAGCGTGGCCAGGCGGGTAGCCAACTGTGGTGCACTAGCACCCAGTCTCCCTCTTGGTAGGAGGCTGGCACCTCGTGCTTGTTCGTCTTGTTCCACTGGCGCTCCCTGACTCTCTGGAGCATAGCCTTGGCCTTGTCCACCTTGTCTTGTTCGTCCTTCACCCACTTACCCACCGTGGAGTAGGACTCATCAGGATAGGGAGCCTGTAGGAACCACGCCGGGCGTCCCATGAAAAGCTCACGGGGCGAATAGCCAGTTGCCGAACTCTCTTCGGAGTTCATCATCAAGGATATGACGGGGAGTAGTCTCACCCAGTCTTTGGTGGGCTCAATCTTGCACCATATCCTCACGTTCCCTTTGAGAACCCGAATCTGTTGCTCACATAGGGGGTTACTCGTATGAGTATAGGATGTCCCCGTTGACACCTGGACATTGAGGGACCTCAGGACTCTCTTGTACCAGCCAGTGTCGGAGCGCACTCGGACGCCCTCGTCGGAGTTAATCTCTTTGGGTGCCCCATAGACACAGAACCACTCTTCCTGGAGTACTTTGATGGTCTCCTCGCCGGTGGTGTGTTTAATGCATGGGAACATCCTGGTAAACCTGGTCAGCCCACAGGTTACCACTAGGGCAACGTCATAGCCCCCAAACGTAGGTATCGCCGTGTAGTCCACGTAGAGAACACTCTTGGCACAGTGGGGGATAGGGAGGGCCAAATGGAGACCTCTGTCCCTGATATCCCAGGTTTGCAGGACCGACACTGGCACTTGGCCACCATGGGCTGGATGGTTTTCCGCAGCTGATCGTCCGTCCATGTAGAGTGGAATTACTGGTTTAAAAGCTTCAGGGTGGGGTTCGCTCCCACATGATCACTGGACTCATGCGTCCACTTGAGGAGTGCCGGAATACGGTCGCTAGGCACGACTATCCGGTCCTCATGCCAGAGGTAGGTCTTGTCCCGCTTCCACTGCTCCTGATTGACCAGGGCGGGTTCCAGACGCTTCTCCAGGCGTTTGTAGTTGTCCCCAAGGTCTTTCAGGTACTCCACTTGTTGGAGTCCATCCAGGGGTCTGATCATGGTCATGTTGAGGTCCAGGTTTACATCCATACGGCCGAATGCCTCCTTTGCCAGCTCCTCAGACCTGGCACCAATCATGTCGTCAAAATTGTTGCGGCTGATGTAGTCCGCACACTTGTTCTTGACGCCCTGGATATGATGTACAGAGAGTTTTAGCTGGCTCAGGTAGGTCCACCAGCGTCTGAGCTTAGCCTTCTCAGGTGGGGGTCCCTCCTGGAAGGTGCGGACTGGTTCTTGGTCAGACAGCCAAACCACTGGGTTACTCCCCTAAAATCGGGACTGAGAGGATAGCACTAGCATACCCGCGAGCAGTTCCTGCTCATAGGTAGAGTAGTTACCCCGGGCTTCATTCCATTTCAGTTCGATTGACCCAGGGGAACCAGGACCCATTTGTCGTCAGGGTAGCCGTGCTTGAGGGTACCGTGTCGGTTTAGTCCATCAGTATCCCATTGGGAAATGGCCGAGTCGAACCCCTCCTTCTCTAGTGCTTGCCACTGGAACCACGTTCCACCTCCGCCCACGTTGCTGGCGTCAGTCACGAGGATAATTTCCCCCTATGCTCTAGGCACGCCTAAGCACTTAGCGTTTGCCACCTTGTCCTTCAGCTCGTCAAACGCTTGTTGTTCCTGACGGCCCCAGCACCAAGTAGTACTCTTCTTAATGAGGTCCCTCAGGATGGCGCTGGTGTAGGTGAAAATTTTGATGTGGCGGCAGTAGAAGTTGCAGGCCCCAATGAAACTGCGTACATCATGGAGTCCTTTCTTGGGGTTACCATGTCGTACCTTAGCATCCATCAGGGGTTTGGCCTTAGAGGCTGCAGGGGTCTACCAACCATAGCCAATGTCGAACCCCAGGTACTGCATAGTCTCCTGCATGAACTCGCATTCCTCCAGTTTGAGTCTGGTGTGGTTCTCCTGGCAGACTGCAAAGGACTCGCCCAAGAGGATTGGGTGGTCCTTCTGAGTATTCGTTCCCAGGCATACGTCGTCGATGTGTGGTTCCATCTGGGCGCCCCGGGATATGAGTTCTTGTACCACAGGTCTGCGACCGAGGATGGATAGAATCTTGTTCATCAGGTCTACAAAAGGAGCGGGTGCGTTAGCCACGCCAAAGGGCATGACCTTCCACTTGAACACCCTCCCCTGAGGGGTGAGGAAGGCTAGGAGCTCCTGAACATTGGGCGTCAGATCCGCTTGCCAGAATCCACTCCGCTTGTTCATCTTCCTCTTGTAGCGGCAGGAGGCTATCCTTTCGAGGGTTGACTCCATGTTAGGAATGGACCCTGAGTGGTTCAGCGTCTTCTTGTTCAGCTCTCTATAGTACACTACCAGCCGTTCGGTTGTAGACCCAGGCTTAGCCACCAGGAAACAGAGACTGCCATGTTGGGGGTAGTCCCCACCTTTGTATTCCAGGACCAGGGCAGGCTCGATACATTCTTGTATCTGTCGCTGTATCTCATCGGCCTGCTCTTTAGGAGCCGGGTAGGGTCTCCTACGTATCTTGTGAGTCACGAACTCGGGCTTCAGCTTGTGGTCCATCCGTACCAGCTCGTCACAGGAGGCTGGAGGGGGTAATTCTGCGAATACCTGCAGGTAGGTCCTGATCAGCTTCTGTACTCTAGGGTCCAAGAGTTTGATCTTGTCCTCCATGTCCTCGTCACAGTGTAGATTGCCTGCCCCTTGGTGTATGGAAGCGGGGAGGTGGTCCTCAACCGGCTCAGCGTCCTTGGCCGTATGCTTCAGTCCTTGGTAGGCATAGACAAGGTCCCGTTTCACAGTCTCAGGTGGTCGGTGACAACATAGACACACTCGAGGGGGTTCGCATACGCATTCCTCCGAGAGTTCATCCTCCTCTGGGGTCCTCAAATGGGCAGCCCACGCGTTCTTCATGAGCTTCAGATCCACCTCTCGTTGCCAGGTGGTAATCTTCACTTGCGAAATATTTCCCATAGACCCTTGCTTCAACGACCGGGAGCGCTGGGTAGGCCTAGCGTAGCATAGCGCTTTCGCCACCAATCTCCGCTTGGAGTCCACGTACTCTCCCAGCCTTGATCGGGAGTCCAGCTCCTTGTCCAGGGGCTCCTCTCCCCTCATGGAGAGTAGGGGCTCCTGTGGGGCAGCGTAATCGGCGTTCTTCAGTTCCTCCACGCACGTCTGCATGAAGAAGGCGTCATGCTCAGTCTCGTCTTCGGAGTGTATAGAGCTGGGTAGCTCGGATAGCCCACACTCTCAGACTACATCAGGATTAGGTACACGGCAGGGGGAGCTCGGGGCAACAGTTTCGGACACGATGTACTCGTCTCCCCCAGGAATAGTTTCTACGGCGTGTCGGAATCTTCCCAGGGCACTTGGGCTAGGCCAGCGTCCACCACGCTTAGCATGCTCCCTCATCCTGGTTTCCCGATGGGCGTCTTGCAACCTAGAAGCACGTAGATTGCGTCATCCGGCAGCCGAATGGAGGTGAGCGTCAGCTTGTCCAGTAGAGTACGCAAATACTCTTTTCTCCCCTGGGCTCCCCAATCTGGGGAGCAGAGGACCATACAGGAACGTTCCAGGGCCACCTTGGTCAGAACGTTCCCTAGTTCACTGAATCCTGGGTTCGCGTAGGCCATCCCGAAAGAGGGCCCGTAAAATTTGTAGCAGCAATGTTTCCCTTTGCTGCAGTAGAGGTCGAAGACATGTTGCTTGTCGCTGGCGAATAGCTCCACGTTCAGGTCTTCCCGGGAGTATCCCAACTGCTTTAGACCTTGGTCCAGGATATCCCGTAGGAGCTGATAGTCCTCGGTTTTGTAGGCGACCATCACGGTAGAGGGCTCCTTCTGGCCTACACTGAGGTAGCTTGACGTATGTTCAGACTGCTCCAGTGGTCCACCTGGAGGAAGTAGGGCGCCTGCAGTGTAAGGGATAGAATCTGGGAGTGTTCGACGAAGAAGTCGGCGCGGGGTGTCCATCACGTAGAACCAATGGGCAATGCTCCTAGATCCCATAGGCACTTCGACCTCACATTCCCCACAACTGTGAACCACATGCCCATCCCCCATGCGGAGGGCTGCGGTAGGCATGATGTTCTTCACGTCCCCCTGGGGTAACGTTTTCTTGGCCACAAGAGATATAGTGGCCCTAGTATCCAGTACCCCCAGGGTATTCTCGCTCCCCAAGACAGATTCGTACCCGGAACACCAGGTCTGTAGGTCCCCCGGAGCGTCCCTGTCAAAACTCTGCAGGGCAGGTGACATCCAACCCATTCCTCCGTAGTTTCTGCACCATGCGCATGACACGAGAGCGCTTGCGGGCGTTGGCCTGTTCCCCATCTTCGTTGGCACGCTTAGTCCCTTGCTCTTGTTGAACTTGTGTCTGGGAACTTGTCATAGGCCCCGTATTTGCCTGGCCACCAGAGGCCACAGTGTTTCCCCCTGGTGTAGGGTTGGGGTTCCCTCCTGACAGGTCCACGTTTTTGTCCTTGTCCGGCTTGCGGTCATAGCCTCCTCGTCCACCTTTGCCTTTGCCACCTTGACCGTTGCCATTGCCCTTGGAATTGCCCTTGCCACTGTCCTTTTCGGCGATGCCCTTGCCACCACCCTTGCCACTGCCGTTCTCGCTCTTCAGCTTTCCCGAGAGGCGTTGCTTGTGGTAGCACTTGTCCTCTTAGGGCTTCCTCTTACCACAGAGCGCACAGGTGATTGTGCACCTGTAGTGGTCCGGCAGCTTGGCTTTGCCGCCGATGTTGGTCTCCTGCTTCTTTCCCTGGACCACGAAACAGTCCCGCTGGTCGCAGTCAGGGGCATGAAGCAGGCAACCCTGCCCATCTCTGGCATCGCACCAGAAAAGGTCGTGGACATTGCTCATGAAGCCAGCATTTTTGGGGGTAGTCCCCTGTCGAGGTTGGGGTCCTTGGTACCCTCGGCCATGGCTCTCAGAGCCGCCTCCTCCAGGACAGTAGGCGTTCAGGTGCTGGTATCTTTCTTTTTCCAGCGCCAGCTCCAAACGTAGCACAGCTAGGTCCTTGCAGTTGAGGGCTCTTGCCTTGCGCTCTGCCGTTGCCTGGCATTCATCCCACACTTCTCGTGGGAGCTTGGCCACCCATCAGAATAGCAGCTCGTCGCTGCCATAAGAAGAGGGCATCAGTCGCCCTACCCAGTGGTCCAAGACGCCAAGCAGCTCAGAAATCCTGGCAGGCCTGGGGTTGTTGGGCAGCACGGCCAGGTTCTCGATCTTGGCCCTGATGGAGAGGTTGGTCTCGTAGAAAGGGTACTGCCTCTCCAAGGCAACCAACACGTCAGCGAAGGTGGCGGACTTCGTCTTGATCTGCTTGACCTGCTTCTCCAGGTACTTGGTCTTGCAGCACTGCAGGAGCAGATCGCACTTCACTCGCCCAATAGCACGGGTTTGGCCGGTCATCCTCAGGAACCGGCCGAAGCTCTCAGCGAACTCGCTGAGGTCCTTCCCTGTGAACTCTGGCAAGTTCACCACGATCTTGGAGCTGGCGATAGCCTTAGCCTCCTGAGACCTGCGTCCCTCATGGCGCTTGGTCTTCCTCTTTTTTTTCTTCTTCTTGCCGCTCCTGATCTCGGGGGCCTCAGGGTCATCGTCCTCAGAGGGTGAAGCAGACCTCATAGATTTCTCGCTCATCATCAGAAGGATCACCGCCAAGCTCACTAGAGCCGTAGGGCTCAACATCAACCATAGCCCTTAGGGCTGTCAACACCAACTGGTCCAGCTCGGCTCGTGTGGAGTTCTCCACGTGACTGTAGGGGGGCTGGGCAGTTCTTGGTACGAAAGGGCTCCTTGGTATCACAGCAGGTGCTGGCATAGGCCGGCTCCTCAAGCCTCCCAGGATGTTCGCCAGTCCCGCCACCAAATGATTGGCTTGTAGACGATGATGTGAAGCTACCATGGTGCTAGGTGACGTTTGGAGAGGAATCAGGAGCTCCAAGTGGGCCCAAATTACTTGAATTAGATCACCAACTAGTTCTGGAGTGGCTATTCGAAGAGCTTCTCGTATCTCCCACCGCGTCAGGGATTTGTTTGAGGATCTTCCTGAACCTCGGCTCCTTCTACCACAAGACTCAGGGCCACGTAGGCCACGCAGAGAGGTGAAACCAGGTGCTGACATGGTATAGCCAGGCTTGGGCGCCGCATAGCCAGGTATCCCAGTCATGTACACGGCTGCCGCGAGTATGTGATAGTCATCCTCATAGCGGCGCGGCATAGGCTCACGAACACCGGTGTAGGTGGAGCTGGATCCCACTGGTTCGCCGACTGCAGTTGCCATAGGTGGCACAGTCGCGGCTGGAGTCACACCGTAGGTGGGGTAAGGCATCCCAGTAACGCCTAGACCCTCAGCCATAGGTGGAGTGGTTGTGGGTGAGGATGTAGCCGGATGTGTGGCTGGGAGTGTAGGTGTTGTTGGAGAGGGTGCTGCAGGGTAATCTGAGGCGCTCAGCGCGCTCTCAACAGGTTGGTTATCTAAGGGCACCTCGTCGGATTGTTTGTATCCATGTCCAGGATCTACCTCTTCGACTCCCATGTCCACTGTTTCTTGTCCTTCTTCTCCTCTTTGCCATCAGGTCCTCCAACAGAGAGTCCACTGAAGGCAGCTCCCAAGCCCTCCAGCGAATCATCCCCCAGCCCACTTAAGGGCCCTCAAGGTACAGGCTCCTCAGGTTCAGGTTCACCAGTAGGTCTCGGCGCTGGCGCTGGCTTGGCTGCTGCCACTGAGGGCGCTGTCGTCCTGGCAGTGTCCTTGGTGTCCATGTTATATTTCTTTGCCCTTCAGTGGAGTCAGTCTCGACGTACTGGTTGTACTGCACGGGGTTGCAGGTACCAAAACAGTGAAAATCTCTGCTACCAGAAAGTTGGAACAGGCTTTCACTGATGAATGCTTCCATTATATTGTTTTGTTTGTGCCTCTGCTTGGTCCTGCTGCTTCCTGATGTAGCTCAGGTGTTCGACATACATATGTTCTAATGAGATCAACCAGAAATACAAGTACCCACAGTGCAAGCAAGGGACCACAGGATCGAATCCACAACATGAACGGCTGCAGTCAAGGGAGATAGTGTAACAACAAAGGAAACTCACCATAACTACAGATTTATGAAAAGATAGTTCGAAAATATCCTACAATCATGTGAAAACTGCCCACATGGGCATCCCTTATATTATAGTGCCATCTAGAGATGTGCACGCTTTGTTTTGGGTCCCATAAGTGCTGAGGTGGCATGGCTTGTGGCGCTGGGGTCACTGCCATGTCACATGGGATCTTCCTACTTAGCTAGGCTGACTGGGAATTGAACCCAGTACCTCTCAAAAACAGGTGCCCAAGCCCCCTAGGGTGCAAACCCCTAGGACAGCTAAGCATTCATGAGAAAGTATAGAAAAATGTATAGGCTCTGGATTAATGTCAGCCCTCAGTTAGTCCAGAGAATGGTGAATAAGTACAATCAGTTGGGGGGTCAGGGGTCCAGACAACACCCATAGTTCAATGCTTGGTTTTATAGGTCAAAATGTCTTGTCACTCCTTTTGGGTAGGCCAATACTAAGATGAAAATGTGATGTGCCTTCAGGCCTCTCTATGACAAGTAAAGCTAACCTTTTGGTAGGGAAATACACGTTTTCCCACTGTGCTCCGGAGTCGGTACCTCTGCAGACAAAACATCATCTAAATGAACAGAGTACTTTGACGCGTTGCTGACACCAACTTGCCTGTTCTGCGCGTTAGACAGTAGCGATAGTTTTTGTTTCAGTACGGAGGTTACATGACTCAACCCACGAATCTTCTTTCGCAACTGTGATTTCCAAAATCGTTGCAAAATCTGTCCTGCCAAAACTTTCGAATCAGGCATTGAACTTAATGTCAAAAAGTCCGAGGAAGAATTCAGTACAAGAAAACGTGAGATGCAGATAAATTTGCCGCAAATTACGATTGAATTTTCAATGGCTCTTCAATCACAGACGCGAAATCCGCAAGGCCGCAAATCCGCGAGCGTGCGCTTTTAGTTGAAAAGGGGGTTTGAGGTGTCTACACTTGGTGAAATGTGTTTTGTGAGCATGGGAGGAGTTGCAAAGGTGGTTTGAGGTGTTGGCACTGTGTGAAATGTGTTGTGAGGGCATCCTGGCAGTTGCAAAGGGGGTCTGAGGTGTTGGCGCCACGTGAAATGTGTTTTGTGGGCATGGGAACAGTTGAAAAGGGGGTTGAGGTGTTGGCACTGAGTGAAATGTGTTTTGAGGGCATGGGGGGAGATGAAGAGGGGGTTGGTGGTGTTGGCACTGGGTGAAATGTGTTTTGAGGGCATGGGGGGAGTTGAAAAGGGGGTTTGAGGTGTTGGTACTGGGTGAACTGTGTTTGGAGGGCATGGGGGGAGTTGAAAAGGGGCTTTGAGCCGTTGGCACTGCGTGAAATGTGTTTTGAGGGCATGGGGGCAGTTGCAAAGGGGATTTGTGGTGTTGGCACTGGGTGAAATGTGTTTTGTCGGCATGGACACAGTTGAAAAGGGGGTTTGAGGTGTTGGCACTGAGTGAAATCTGTTTTGAGGGCATGGGGGGGAGTTGAAAAGGGGGTTTGGGGTGTAGGCACTGGATGAAATGTGTTTCTAGGGCATGGGAGGGGTTGCAAAGGTGGTTTGAGGTGTTGGCACTGGTGAAATGTGTTCTGAGGGCATGGGGGCAGTTGCAAAGGGGGTCAGAGGTGTTGGCACCATGTGAAAGGTGTTTTGTGGGCATGGAAACAGTTGACAAGGGGGTTTCAGGTGTTGTAAGTGAGTGAAATGTGTTTTCTGGGCATGGGGGCAGTTGAAAAGGGGTTTTGAGGTGTTGGCACCTGGTGAAATGTGTTTTGTGGACATGGGGGCAGTTGCTAAGGGGGGTCAAGGTGTTGGCCCTGGGTGAAATCTTTTTTGAGGGCAAGGGGGGACTTGAAAAGGTAGTTTGAGGTGTTGCCACTGGACGAAACGTGTTTTGAGGGCATGGGGGGCGTTGCAAAGGGGGTCCGAAGTGTTGGCGCCACATGAAATGTGTTTTGTGGGCATGGGAACAGTTCAAAAGGGGGTTCAAGGTGTTGGCACCGGGTGAAATGTGTTTATTCCGGCATAGGGGAAGTTGAAGTAGGGGTTTGAGGTGTTGGCACTGGGTGAAACGTATTTTGTGGACATGGGTGGAGCTGAATAGGTGGTCTGAGGTGTTAGCACTGGATGAAATGTGTTTTGAGGGCATGGCGGGAGTTGCAACGGGGGTTTGAGATGTTTGCACTGAATGAAATGTGTTTGGAGGGCAGGGGTGGACTTGAAAAGGTGGTTTGAGGTGTTGGCACTGGGTGAAGTGTGCTCTGAGGGCATGGGGGCAGTTGAAAAGGGGGCTTTAGGTGTTGTCACTGGGTGAAATGTGTTCTGAGGGCATGGGAGTAGTTGAAAAGGGGTTTTGAGCCGTTGGCACTGGGTGAAATGTGTTCTCAGGGTATGGAGCTTAGGCCACGCTAACTACCAGCCCCCTACGACCCAAACATGTCGCAATTTCTGTGTCTTCTTTTTCTGCCTATGTTTTCCATGTGTCGTCTGTACTGTAATAGGTGGTGTAGAATAGTTCTACATTTCTTGCGTGTCCTCTGCCTACACACTTTGAAACTCAAATTCACTGTCTCTATTTGCCAATTCGCCAAGACCTGGGTGAAATTTTCCCCAACCCCCCCGGATAGCAAAAAAGGTGCACATATTTTGATGTCTTGACGACCCTGGGCAAAATTTTGCCCAGCTCCGCCTGTTCTGTAAAATATATAGCTTAAGAACACGAATCAGTGATCCTGGGCGAAATTTCTTCCAGCCTCCCCATGTTGTTTCTTCTTCTTTGTTTTCCTTGTCCTGTGCCTGATATGTTGCCCTTTGCTTGCCCGTCACTTAGGCCCACCAGTCGATAAAGTTGAACCTGGGCGATGTTTCTTCCAGCTTGCCTTGACACCCTTTACCTGCAAGGTGGTACCTCTGTTGGGTTCTGTTCACTGACTCTTAGGGGTGCTTCTGCCAATGTGGCTGTGAGACATGATTGATTTGCGCTTTCTTCAAACGGCCGTGGGGAGTACTCGCGTTCGTACCCAGAAGGCTGTCATTGGGGTGGAATTGAACAAAGGGAGGACATTCCCGCTGCTGCAGCTGGCACTGGATTTGCGTCACAATAGAAAGACTAGACGTAATGTTGGGCATGTGCTCGCTGCCTTCCGATCTACTCGTCGACAAAGATGGTTGTTGGTACTGCAGAAGCAAGTTTTCTCACTGTATAACAGTGTGCAAGTGCTGACATATCCCCGTGCTAAGAGGGCCACTGGAGCGTCATATGGCGCTACAATGACCCAGTGCATCCGCTGCAAGCTGGCAATGGCAGGGGAATGCACTATCAATGCCCCGCCCAGGCCTGCGTTCAAGCTTCACACCTGTCGGATTCATTTGAGAGACAGCAAAGACTTTGAATGTGACTGCTGTCGGTGTGTTGCACAATACTGAGCTGCCCGAGTACCACGGTCTGCCCGGTCTGGATGCTGTTGCACAATGTATACCCAGGGTCGTGGACTACCTTGTTCGCTGTGTTGGGTTGCTCGGGCAAACAAGTACAGTCCCAGATGGATCTATTCTGCCGACCTGGGTTCGTGCACCTCTGGACTATGCTCGCAATGCTGTGGTATCCCTCAACTGGAGACCCTTTCTGTTATCACACCTGAAATGCGGAAGTCATGTTGAGTTATTGGAGTTTTTCAGGGGGGTACAATGCTAGCAGGTGAAGACCAGACAGACTGTGCCATTTCTGATTGACATGAACATCTTTTACGCACTCCTGAAAATGTAGTTCGGAGCAAGCTATGCCCCCTGGCACGTAGACCAGTTCCTGCTGGGACACCCGTTGCTTTACGGTGTCTGGCACCCATACAAGTATTGTGTGGAAAACGCCTATAAGGCATTTGCCCCTATTATTAATTTTCTTGAGCAGGGTTGGGACCTGAGAGCAGGAGCTGTGGTGCCCATGAAAGTCAAACTGCGTCACATTGTTGATTTGTTCCTGGCTACAGCTGCTGAAAAAGCATGGCCTGATAGTACTACCAAGGCCCTTATGAGTAATCTTGCTGAGTTGTCTGATGCTGAAAGACTGGGTCTGAAATGTCTGTTAGCCCTGAAGGCCCTGTTATACTCGTGCTGCCCACCACTTCTGGCACTAGGGGTTCGTGTGCGTGAGTTTGCCTAGAACGGTCGCTCTCTGAATTCGAGTGTGGCTGCAACAGAATGCATTCGAATGAGTACTGCCTTGATGACGAATATCATACCTTCTGAAAAGTGGCTGAGCACTGATTCCTGTGTACCAATACCGTAGCACTGTTTTTATGGTCCGACTGGCACACCCGGCCACTTGGTTGCGTGTTTTTTGAGGAGTACGGCGAAGCAGTGCTTAGTCGCCTACTCATGAGGTAAGGGGAGGTTGGTAATGCCCAGTCGATGCATCAGACAACCGATATTTCTTTACCTCCCCCCCCCCCGCACTTCCGGGAGAGAAACAATGCCAGGGTGTTCTGACGCAGAAGTCTGTGGACAAGTACACAAAGCACGTGCGTTTGATCATTCAGAACATATCACATGCCTGGTTCCCCATTGCTGTCTTGGAAGAGGACAGGTATGTGGTCAAACGTCTTGATGAAGCCCCCCGCATGCAAATTCTGGGACTGTTGTCTTCTTTTTTGAGCCTGGTTCGGCATAGGCTACGGTGTTTGACTGCCAAGACCAGAATACCCAATGCTGTTGAGGATTTTCTGAATGCATACAGTCAGAAATGCTCCAATGTTAATCAGAGGCGGTGAAGTGCACACTACCAGAGTATCAACATAGCCGGTGGTAATGCTGCAAGACCAGCCGCCAAACTCCCAGCGTGCGGTGTGCCGGTGGTCGTTCCCCCAGCCCCCGCCCTCCCCCCGAACCCCCCCCCGAAAACCCCCAGCCCTCCACCCCATGCCTGCTGCTGTACCGGTGGTAGATGATTTCAATTATGTTGACAGTGCCAGTGAGGGCCCAGAGGAGGTGCGCGGTGACTCGTCCCTGGAAGTGCTTGATGAGGAAGAGGAGTTGGGACGGAGTACACAGGGGTGGGATTGATTTGACTGTGTTATATGCTTTTGTGCTTCCAGCTGGGCGAAATTTCGCCGCGGCGCCCGACCTGAATGATTTTGAGCCTGGTTTTATTTAAAACTGCCTGACCTAGGCAAAAGTTCGCCCAGCTTTCCAGTCAGTGTGACTTTGGCATCCTTCAGCACTGTGTCATCCCTGTTGAACAGCAGGTTGTGTTTTTGAACTTGGGTTCTCCAAATTTGATCTAATTTGGCTAATATCTCTGTCTGAGCACCTCGGTATCACAATGTCTGCACTCTGCACCTGCTGTCTTGTTACGTTCCAAGCAATGTCTTCTATGGAAATCTTTCAAAATGTTGGGACACCGCCCGAAAACATGGCCAATGATGAAGATCATCTTAGTGGAAGTGAGGGAACTCCTGCTGCTGAAGCCCCCGCACCAGAATCAGAGCCCAAACCAGGGCCAAACAGAAGCCAAAGCCCAAACCCAAATGAAACGCAGACATCCCTCTGGCAGATTACCTCACTTCCACAAAACGCATTCGTGTGCGATCGCATCAGATCCTGATTGATAGAGACCGCTCTGAAGGCCAGGTTCTTTGGCTGAACCCCGACCGAGTCCAAGGCTGCTATGATGATTTATTAGGGGCACCGACACCTGATTGTATTGACGATTTACTGCAGGTACCTGGCGTGCGTATGTTCTGCCCCGTCCTGCTTCGATTGTACTCGATCTTTATTGCCATTTGACTTTACTCTGTACTGCCTGTTACCTCATGTACAGCTGGGCTTTGGTATGCCATAGAGGGTCAGCACATCTACACGGCTGCTATGCAACATCCAAAGGATAAGGATGTGTTTTGTGGGC
Organism: Eutreptiella sp. 'Long Island Sound 2002'; assembly: GCA_964036045.1. NCBI lineage: Eukaryota > Euglenozoa > Euglenophyceae > Eutreptiales > Eutreptiaceae > Eutreptiella > Eutreptiella sp. 'Long Island Sound 2002'. The sequence goes on along the minus strand of OZ038379.1, from coordinate 102,633,869 downwards.
ATGGTGGCTGTTGAAAAGGGGGTTTGAGGTGTTGACACTGGGTGAAATGTGTTTTGAGGGCATGGAGGGAGTTGAAAAGGGGGACTGGATGCAAGTCGCAGACTGATGATTGTACCGGAGGCAAAGGAGACAGTTGTTGCAGGGTTTGACCAACAGGTCTGTTTGCACTGCCCCGTTGTGGTTGCCAACAAGATTTCTTCCTGACCGCCTCTCAGCTATGTGCAGCTGTACCTGGGCAGACCCAGAGATCTGCTCAATCTTCGGGAAGACGTGCAGCCTGGGGTCCGCATCATAGAGGACCAGTTAAAGTTTCTTGGCATCACCTGGGAATCCGCCACGAACTACACACAATTCATTCAGCTGGCGGACGGAGCCAACACGCACAAGATCTGCAGTCTGCAAACAGGATCAGCTGATCAGACGACACGCTGTGGTTTGACTGTGCAGACTTGCCCAGAGAGGCAGTAACCTCCTTTTTCGTGCAGGTCCTGCGGGCAACCGCAATGAATCTCGAAAGTAGCCGAGGACACAATGCTATGGTGATTGACATCAAGAAAAGCGCCAACAAGGGTGGTCTTGCCAGTATCTAGGAGGGAAAGCTGTTTTTGGTGGATTTGGAAGGTTAAAAGCAGGTTGCCTTGATTGGCCGTGACGGAACGTTGCAGCAGGAGACGAAGCACATTAACAAGAGCCTGTTTGGGCTTAACAGGTGGATTTGCTTTTTATGTGCTTCAGTAGCACCTTGGGATGCGTGCAGGCGTGGCAGTTCCTGCTGCATCTTCACGTTTCAGATTTGGCCCATCCTACCTACTATAACGTCTGCTACCACATACTGAGCTGTGGACTGCTCTGATACCTGATTCTGAGAATTCTCTTGAGTCCTGTCTGGTGTGAGGGTTTTGCCAGCTTACCAAGGTTCGACCCCCCCAAAAAAATTTCAGGGAGCTATGGTGGTTGGAAGATATCTGGGCCCCGACCGCAGCTTGACGCTGACCCACCCTGGTGCTGTCTGTAGCTATGGTGGCAGCCAAGCCTACGGCAGGTGGGCCCATGTCTGTGGACAGAGATTTTCCCCAGGCTCCAGCTCCATGCCCCAAATGTCTCAAGGGACGCTCTCACCAAGTCTTTTGACTCCCAGACGTCCGCATCAAAATAAGACTGTGCACCGAACATAGCCCCTCATTGTCCTGAGCCAGAACTGAGACAGCAGTGATCCCAGTCCCATAGTCAACAGTGACCAACCAGGGCTGAACGTTGTCTCCCTATCCCTGTCTGATGCTTTTTTTGTATGCAATGCAACCAGCTGGTTCTTCTCAGCCTTCAGCGTTTTATGTGCTTCAGTAGCACCTTCAGATGCCTGCAGGCGTCGCAGTTCCTGCTGCATCTTCACGTTTCAGAATTGGCTCATCCTACTTACTCTCGTGTTTGCTACCACATACTGACCTGTGGACTGCTCTGACTCCTGATTCCGGGAATTCTCTTGAGTCCTGTCTGGTGTGAGGGTTCCAAGGTGTCACCCCCCCCCCCCCCCAAACAAAATCAGAGGGCTATGTTCGTTGGAAGATATCTGGGCCCCCACCCCAGCTTGAGGCTGACCCACCCTGGTGGTGTCTGTAGCTGCGGTGGCAGCCAAGCCTGCGGCAGGTGGGCCTGAGAGATTTCCACCAGCACCATGCACAAAGCATGGCCTCAAGAGACACTCTCACCAAGCCTTGTGATTCCCAGACCTCTGCATCAAAATAACAGTGTGCACTGAACATAGCCCCTCATTGCCCTGAGCCAGAACTGAGACAGCAGTGCTCCCAGTCCCATAGTCAACAGTAACAAACTAGGGCTGAAAGTTGTCTCCCCATCCATCTCTGGCGGCGCACCATGCGTTGTGCGCGCGTTATGCCTGGACTGTGCGCGTACTGTGCGAAAAGGTGGCTATTTTTCACCAGCTTTAGCCACGGGTCCCAGAGTCCTGAATTCTGCACCCTACAGCCCCTGCTGGTACACCAGGGACTTTCTGTTCTAGTCTGATGCTTGCCGCGGGTCCCAGTGTCCTGAATTCTGCACCCCCAATGCTGTTTCGAATGAATCATGCACGCTTATGTGGGTTGGTGGTTTTCAGTAGTTTTTTCAAGATAAACAACATAATAACTGGCGCTGTGCCTGCACTGTGTGCGCCCTGTGCTAAAACGCCCCCTCTGATGCTTTTATTGTATGCAATGCAACCAGCTGGTTCTTGTCAGCCTTCAGGTTCTTAGGTGCTTCATTAGAACTTTGGGATGCCTGCAGGCGTGGCAGTTCCTGCTGCATCTTCTGGTTTCAGATTTGGCCCATCCTACCTACTCTCGTGTTTGCTAGCACACCACCACATACTGAGCTGTGCACTGCTCTGATTCCTGATTCCGAGGTTTGAGGTTTGAGGTTTGATTTTGCGGGTACTAGACGCCTTTCGGCCCCGGGTGGGCACCTGGTCGGACCAGGTGATATCACCCCCACCGGATCCTAGTGGGGGGCCCTCCAAGATGCACCTCCTGCCTACCGGCGGAGTCCCCCGGGTTCACAGGGCTCGGAGCCCCGTCCCTCCCCGGCTTCCTTGTTTCGCCACTCCCCGGTCAGTGCATCAATTCGCAGCCGTGGCTGCGGGCGCTTACCCACCACGTCGCCCCGCTAATGCGTGGTCGCCCGGGGCGCCGGCGCCGCTGGGCCCGTGCTGCTGGCTTGTCGCCAGTGGGACCCCCTTGGGCTGGCGCGGAGGCTGCCTAGCCTAGGGGTACGGGCGTGGCGCAGTGCGCCACTACTGCCTTGGCGGGTGCAGTGCCCCGTCCGTGTGTGCGCGGCGCTGGCAGCCGTTTTGGGGGGCTCGGGCCGGTACCTGGTGTTGTGTCTCTCCCGTTTCCCCCTTCCCACCCCGCGTGTCCCGCGCTGCGTGTCGCGGGCCGTCCCGTCCGGGTGTCCCTTACCCTCGCTCGCTTGTACGCCATTCCACGCGGTCTGTGCGTTCCACGAGCTCGGTCTGGTTGCCCTTCTGGTAGTCCCCGCGTGCCATCTGCGTGTGTGTGCGCTCGTGCTTCCGCGGCGTCCGCTCCCCCCCCCCCCTGGGTGGTGTGGCGTGCGCACCTCGCGCGGTCCTGGCACCGGGCGCTGGTAGGGCCTTTCCACGTTATCCGTGCCCCTCCGCGTGTCCTGCCCCGGTCCCTTGCTCCGTCTGGCTTCCTTTGGGGGGGGGGCGGTCCGGTCCCGGTTCCCCCCTACCTGGCTTGGGGCTGTGCGCCCCCCGTGGGGTGGGTCCGTGGCGTTCGTGTGCCTCGGGGCAGGTTGGGGGGGGGAGGGGGGCCTGTGCGCCGTCCCCCCCGTTTGTGCGGCCGGGGAGGCAAGTAGGGCGGGGGAAGCTCTGCCTCGTTCCGTCCCTCTGCCTTCCCTGGGCAGGCAACAAAGCGGGTGTCACTGGCGTTGTTCTCGTCATGGGGGGTGTGGCCCCCATACCGCTCCGGTTCGTGCTCGCCCGCCTTCTCTGGGCGCGATCTGTGCGGCGTCCTGGCGCGTTGGCGCGGGCTCGCTTGTTCCCCGCGGTTCCTGTGGAAGCCGGCGGCTGGGGCGGGGGGGCGGGCCGTGCTCCCGCTCCTCTCTCGGGCGGGGAAAGGGGGGACCATCCCCCCTGACTTGGGGGGGTGGGGGCTGGCTCCCCCGCGGCTTGCGGGCCGGTGGGGGGGCCGGGGGGGGGTCGCGCCGCGGCCTCCCTGCACCCCCTCTGGGGGGTGGCCCGCGGTTCCCTACCCTGGCCCCCATCTTGTCGTCGGCGCACTCCCCCCCGGCCTGCGCGTTTGGTCGGGGTCGCGGGGCCGCCCCGGGGGGGGGGGGTTTGGGGGGCGGCCTGTGGACCGCTCCCTCGGGGGCCCCTTCAGACCTGACCCCTCCCTCTGCCCTCCCCGAGTGGGCAATGGTCATGGGGGGGGTCATGGGGGGCGCGGCCCCCATACTGTTCTGGTGCGCAGCCGCGTGCCGCCCCAAGGCTTGGTCCGCGCGCCGCTCTAGCGCGCTGATGTGGGCTCGCCCGTCAGCCGCGACCCCCGCGGGAGCAGGCTGCTGGGGGCGCTGGGGCGCGCGGTGTGCAGGTCCAGCGGCATCCCCCCCCCCCCGCATCGCGGTCCCTTCTGGGGGAGGGGGGGCGTCCCCTCGGCCCCGGGGGGGCGGAGGGTCGCTCCTGTGGCCCTCAAGCTGGGGGGGGGGAGCGGGGGGGGGGGGGGCTCGGGGGTCGCTCTGCTGCCCCCGTGCCCCCGCCCCGTCGGGCGTCGGCCTGCCATCCGTTGTCTCCGGCGCGCCCCCCCGGGGTATACTCGTGCCGTGGGGGTTGCAGGGCAGCCGTGGGCGTCGGGCTAGGCCCGGTCGGCCGCCAATGGGTCAGTGCGGCGGGGGGGGGAAGCAGGGGGGGGGAACCCCCCCGCCCTGGTTCGCGCCCCCGCCTTCCCCAGGCCGGGCTCTGAAGGGGCCGCTCCGTTTGTGCCGTCCCGGGCGCCGACGGTCCGCCGTTGGTCGGCAGCAGGCAGGGCGGGAGCGTGCGGGCGGTTCACCGGGGGCGCTTGCCGCGGCCGCGGTGCCCCCTCACCCCGGGTGCAGCAGCCTTTTCGGGGGGGGTGCGGGGCCGCCGTCTCTTCGGTCTGCCTCCGCCCGCTCTTGGGCCTGAGGGGGAGGGGGGGGGGAGTGGGGGGGGCCCTCTGGTCCCCTGGCGCCGCCCCCCGACGGGCGAGGGGGAGCGGCCTGGCGGTCTCGGCCCCGGGGGCCAGCCGTCGGCTGGGGGGTCGCACTCTTCCCCCGCGACCTTCTACCTAGAGCCGGACCCTCGTGCAGGCCCTCGCTGGGGTCCCTTGTCGCCCCCGCCGTTGCCGCGCAGCGCTGGCCGGCCGGGGGCGGCCGTGAGGGTTAGCGGTCAGCGGTTAGCGGGCTGCGCGGCAGTAGGTTCCCGCCCGCGCTCGTTGTCTCCGCCCTCCCTCCCGCAGGACTTGGCGGGCGCTCCTCCGCTACGCCATATCCGGTCGGGGGGCCCAACTCCCCCCCCCCACTCTCTTGCGTCCGCCGTCTGGGCCGTCACCTGCGCCGCCGCTTGCGTGGGGGCTGGCGCTGTGGCGGTCGCGGGTTGCGCTGGCGGTAGCGCCAATGGGTGGGGGCGTTGCGCAAGGCCCGGGGGAGCCATTTGTTGGCGTCCGCATCCGTGATGCGGAGCACCGCCCCCCCTTCCAGGAAGGCCGGCCGTGTCTGCCCCCTGTCGGGCCACGCCGCCCGGATCACTGACCTGAGGACCCTCTTGTGGTCCTCTGGGGCTGCTCACCCCCCCGGGGGTACCTCCTGGTTTCCTCTGTCCCTCCGGAGGAGCACGGCATCGAAAGGCCGGTTCCTCATCCCCCTGGTGGTCCCCTGGTTGGCCCAGCTCAACCACCCGTACACTTCCCCCACCAGGGGGAGGGCCTCATCCCCGAGAGGGTCCGAGACTTTGCCCCAGTCCTGGTCCCAAGGCCGGGCCCCCCCTGCCCCTCACGCCGGCTCCCCCTGCAGCCCCTGTGCCTGCGGCGGCGGCGCCGCGCCCCGCCCCCCCCCCCCCCGCCGAGGCCATCCGCGCCGGCTCCGCTCTCGGTGCGGGGAGGGCTGGCTGGTGCTGGGGTCGTGGGGGTTGGGGGGGGATGAGTTCTCCGGCGTCGGGGTCCATGTTGTAGAGGTTGGCGTGTTGGGGGTGGTGGTGGTGGGTGTGGTGCGCCGGCATCTGTTGGATGCCGGGGGCGATGCACCTCACCGGCTGCACGTCTGGCTCCGGAGGCGCCCCGCCCCCCTGCCCCCCTCCTCTCGACCCGCCCTCCCCCCAGGGCTCCCATGCCCTGTCTTGCCTGTCCCTGGAGGCCCTTGGCACCCCTGCCCTTGCCTTTGGGCCCCCTTCCGGCCCCCACGCCTCTGTCCCCCTGCCCGTGCCGTGGGTCCCACCCCCTGTCACCCACGCCCCCGCCCAGACTGCCGGCGCCTGTGCCCGTCCCGTGCCCGTGCCCTTGCCCTTGGCTGCGCCCACGCTCGCCCACCGTCCCTCGCTCCGCTCCATGCACCTGAGCGCCCTTCCCGTGCCCTCGCCCCTTCCCGGCTCCCTGCCCTGTGTCGCGCCGTCCGCTGCCCGCGCTCTGTCCCCCTCTGCTGCTGCTGGCCTCGGTGCCCCGTCCGTATTTGCGCCCTTGCTCCTTGCCGCGTGCGCCCTGGCCTGCTCCCTGCTCGTGCCCCTGGGCAAGTCCCATGTCGCCTCCTGTCCCCCGCTCCGCGCTCCCGTGGCTGTAACGCAGCTTTGCCTGCGCGCCGTCCCCTCTTTCCTGGATCACGCGCCGGGCGTCCCGCTGCCTTTGCAGCTGCGGCAGCGTGACGCCCGGCGGCGAGCGCTCGGGCGCCGGGAGGCGGACGTGCCGCGTCCGTCCTCGGGGGAAGGGGTTTGCGGGGAACGGCTTGGGGGGGCTGGTGTGGGTGTGGGTGGGGTTGGCGGGGGCGCGGTACTTCGCGCCCTCCCTGCCCACTGCTGCTGCTGCGGCGGCTGCCGGCAAGGCGCCCATGGCCCGTGCGGGGTCCGTCCCCCGCTTTCGTGGCGTGCTGGGGGCCGCGGCGTGGCCGGCCGAGGCGTCGGCGCGGCTCGCCGGGGCCGTGGTTGCAACCCCTCGCGCACCCTCCCTGCTCCCCTCTGCGGCTGCGGCAGCCCTCGGAGATGCGTCCGGTTCCTGCGTCGGGGATTGCCCCCGTGTCGGCAGCGTGCCGGAGGCCGCGGTCGGGGCCGCGGCGTGGCTGGCTGGGGCTGTGGTCTCCGCTCCCCGCGCGTCTGGGGCCCCAAACCGGGGCGGGGCTGCAGGGCTCGCTGTTTCAGCGGCGGGGGCGGTCACCTCGGCCGGCTCAGGTTCCTGGGTCGACGGCCCGGTGTCAGCGGAGGCCGCCCGGGGCTGTCCAGCCGGCGGCCCGACCGGCACCGCCGCCCCCGCCAGCCTCCGCTCCTCGCGTTTGGCGGGGGTCTCCCCTGCCCATTCCGAGGAGACGGGGGAGCGGGAGCGGGACCGTAGGTGGTGGCGGTCGTCCCGCTCGGGGGGGGCATTGGAGTCTGACATCACTGTTATCCTGGTAGGTATGCGTGGCGGCAGGTGCGCCCTTCCCACTACCTCCCGGTGCATCAGTGTCGTGCCGTGGGCAGTGCTGTGCAGTGCTCTGCGGGGGGGGAGGGGCGGAGGGGGTGGGGGGCCAGCTGTGGCGTCAGCCCCGTACGGGCAGGGGCCGGTGGCCATCCATGGGCATTGGAAGGGGAGGCGGCAGAGCCACGCGGCCCACGCGTCGCGCCACAGCTTCCAATCTGGGGCGGGGCTCAGGGACCTGGGCCCCCGGGGGTTGTCGGGTGGTGCCGGGGGGAGCCGCACTAGGTGGACCCCTGTAATGGCGGTCACCTACTGTGTTCGCAGGAAGGTGTGTACCCCGTCCCGCGCCGCAGGCGCCGGGAGGGGGGGGCAGGGTACGGGTGCTGCCCCAAAGATATGGGTGGGAGTGATCCCCAGGACCCGTTCTGGGTCCCCGCGGGTCGCGACGATGAGGAGGAGCAGGGGGGTGCCAGGGCGCTGTTGCCAGAGGACCTGCCCCCTGTGGTGGGCACCCCTGGTTCCGGAAAGGGGGGGGGACAGGTCTTGGTTGGCCCAGCCGCGGGGCGCGTGCATGGCCGGCGGGAGGGCGGGGCACCAGGATGGCTCCCTGGGGAACGCCTCGCACACGATGGCGTACGGGGGGGTGGGCCTGGTGCCTTCGTGTACCGGGTAGGTCGGCCAGGGGCGGGCGGGCGCCTCGTCCGCGCCTTCCACGAACACCGTGATTTCGCCCACCTCCAGGTCCTCGTCCAGTGGGTGTAGAAGGTGGAGCGCCGCATCCAGCTCTGACACCCCCCCCGGGTACGTGGCCCGCGCCTGGTTGAGGTACGGGGCTGTGTCCCCGAGGTAGCGCGTCCTGAGGGCGGGCAGCAGGGCTGGGGCGCTGCTGCAGAGGGACATGGCAGACCCCGCTCCCGTCAGCCGCAGGGTGTCCCCCATGGACAGGGGCCGGCCTGACCGGTTGGACTCGCGCCACTCCATCGAGTGCCTGTAGAGGGCCGCCTCCGGGCTGATGAGCCCTGGCTGGATTGCGTTCACGATACGGTGCATCGCCGAGAGTAGCGTAGGGGCCCCTGCTCAGTTCAGGGCGCGGACGGCCGGGAGGGCGGTCTCGTTGAGGAAAGCCCTCGCACTGCCTGTCGGGTCACGTCGTGCGGCAGCGTGCGCCTCATGCGCCTCTGCCACCGCGTCCGCTACCAGGCCCCGGACAGTCGCCTCTTGCGCTTGGCGGCGGGCCGTGGTGTGTCCCGGCCCATCCCCCCGTCAGCGTGGCATGGTACTGCGGGCTCTGCAAAGGGTGGCGGCGGGTGGGGGTCAGGGTGCGAAAAGGTGCGACAGGTGCGCAACGGATGTGGGGTCCCGCAGGTGCACGTGGATCGACAGAAGGGCAGGGCCCGCGGGGCCCGCGCGTTCGTGTGAGGGGGCGTGTGCCCCCTCGATGCGCCGGTGCAAGGCCTCCTCCTCCGTGCGCCTGCGCGGGCCCGCGGGAGGTTCGGGCCAGGGGCACGCGGCCGTCTGGGCGCACCGCGCGCACCTGTTGGCACCTGTCGACGCTGCGGAGGACACGGTGTCGCATTCCCTGCAGAGTCGGTAGGTGTGTGGGAGGTGGGAGGGCGGCGACCAAGGTTCGAGATGGCAGAGTCAGAGGTCGTCCCACCTCTGTTGGAGGGGGTCCGGGATCTCCAGCAGGCGGGCGCGGACGCGGCACCGGTAGTCCCTGCCGAGCGTCTTCTGCTGGACCTCCCGCCACGTGTCGTTGGGGAGAATCCCGTGGTTGTGGAAGGCGGCGATGAGGTCGTCCCACGCCGGGCGGGGCTGCCCCTGAGGGGGGGTTGCCATATACACGTGGCGCCCGGTGAGGTGGGGCGCCAGCGTATCCCATGGGCACCCGTCTGCGGCGTCCCGGTGGAGGAGGGCCAGTAGGGTGCCGTCCGCGACCGCCTCCCACCCCACCCGCAGCTCGTCGCAGCCGTCCAGCTCCTGGCGCAGCGCTGCTGCAAGGTCGGTGGGGAGCATGAGGAGCAAGGGCCCCTGGGTGTCGCCCAACCGGGACAGGGCGTCCTCGTATACCGGCCCCCAAGTTTTGAAGTGCGCCACGGCGAGCCGGGCGGCCCCGTCCTCCGGGGGATGCCATCAGACGGTGGCCGTGTCGTGTCCCCATTTGCGTATCTCCCTAGCCTGGAGTACGTTGGCGGCGTGAAGGTTGATGCGGGGGGGGACGGGCGTCCTGACGAGTGAGGTCACGTCCCCCGTCCGTCCTGTTTGCAGCCCCGGGGCCGCTTGCAGCCATTCCTCCGTCACGGGTTGTCAGGTCCTGCCCCGCGGATCACGGTGGGTCTCGGCCGGGTGTCGGGCCCCTACCCCTCGAGCGGGATGTCGGCGTATCGTTCCGCAGGGGTCTCCGGGGCGCGCGTGGCGGCGCACCACCGGCCCCACTCGCGCGCCCAACCCCTCACCCACTATGCGTGCCTCCCACGCGGTCATGGAGCCGCGCCCGATGATCCACGGTGGGAAGAGAGCGTCTTGCAGGTGCCTCGAGAAACCCCCCGGCAGGTCCCGGTACGGGTGGGGGCCCTCTTGTAGCGGGCACTCCAGAGTGCCATTCACTACACGGGGGGAGGCTACGAAGTCCTTGTCAGGGCGCGGGGGAGAGGGGGGGGTAGTCGACCTCTGCCGCGGTGAGCCATCGGTGCACTCGGGCCGCCGCGCTTAGGGGAGGAGTTGCTCCAGCCGGACGTTGCAAAGCTCCCATGCGAAGTCCCCTAGCCGGAGCATGTGGTGGAGAAAATCGTCCACGGAGGTCCCTCCCGGCGGGTTGTAGCGGGCTATGGCGCGGAGCTGCGCCTCTGCCTCCTCGGGCACCAGCCCAGTGCAGAAGACTTCCGTCCATGTGGCGCCTGCGGAGCTCCACAAGGCCCCCCACAGGGCTTTCTCCCCGTGTGAGAGTTGGCGGGCCGCCTCGTGCACCGCCTGGCGGTAGTGGGGCCAGAGGAGCCGTGAGTGGGCGCACCCCACGTGCATGTGCACCGGGGTCTCCTCCGGGCCGCCGCATAGGGTGCACGGTTGTGGGAGGACGGCGACGCCGAAGAGCCGCTCCTTACAGACGCGGAGCCTGCGCTGCACCGGCGTGTGGCCGTCGCTGGCCTGCAGCGCCCGGCGGTTGGTAGCTGTCGCCGTGAGGTCCCGGGCGTGGACATAGACTGTGGCGTGCGCCGCGCCCAGAGTTGTGTGTCCCCGGTGCGTCAGCGCATGGTCCGTCTGCGCCGGCTGCGCGACCTCGCCGAGCGTCCGCATCGTGGGGGGCCGTAGATCGAGGAGGCCGTCATGACCGGCGACAATGAGTTAGGCGTGGCTGGAGCCCAGGGGCGTGTTCTGCAGGACGGTGTCCTGGGACGCCGCCCAGTCCGCCTTGTGCAGTAGGGCGTCACTGTGGTGCGAGGTGGCTCGGACATACAAGAACGGGTGCCCGGCGTGGTGCCCTCGCGCGCACAGGCCGTCCCGGAGCCACCGTAGGGGCATCTGGTTGACCACCTTCGCCGTGCCCGCGGGGACCCCCGTAGTCCGCTCGCGATCTGCGTGTCGCAGGAGGTGGAGGATGACTTCGGCGTCCACCGTGTGGACCCACGGTCGGTGGGCGCCGTATTGCAGGGGGAGGGAGGCGGCCACCCCCTCCCCGTCGGGCACGGTGCCCCAGATGGCCACCGCCCACGTGCGGGTGAGGTCAGCGGCGAGAGCGACGCTGCTGGCGTGTTTGCAGGGTCCGCCCCCTGACGCGTCGGAAGAGGTGTGGCCCCAGGCCTCCGGGATCCAGTAGTACCCGGTGGGGCTGAGCCACCCTGCGTTGAGGTCGACGGAGTGCCACCGGACGTCGTGGTGGCTGGGGGTCAGTTGGTCCACGCTCAGCGCCCTGGTGTTGCCTGGGCTGATCGCCGGGTGGTCGTGCAGCCCTGATTTCTGCTCAGGCGATCGTGCTTGCCAAGGACCGGAGTGCCGTCACATGTTCCTTGAGCCACGCCGGGCCTCCGCGCTGGTGCACCACCAGGTGTTCCGTCTCCTCCGGTTGGTCCTCTGGCGCGTGCACTGCCATGTGTGGGTCGTGCTGCACCTCCGTAGCTACCAGCAGGGCGGTGCCACGGGGGAGTCCACGGGGCCTGGGCTGGCCTGCCCCCACCTGCACTATTACCCACTCGGCCTGGAGCTGCGCTTGCCCCGCCGCTCGGGTGCATTGGTCGTCCGTGGTCACCAACCACACCGGCGTCGGCGCGTGGGGCTGGGGGCACAGGGGCTCGGGCCATGCCACATCCGCGCTAGGCTCTCGGTGCTCGCTTTCCGCGAGTACGTCGCGGAGGATGTACATGAGGGCCGCCGGCGGGTGGTACGCCGCCCCCCGCGTTGGGGGGGGGTAGGCCGCCCCGGCGGCGGTAGCCCCTGACGTGGAGGTGCAGGCCGTCCAGGGTCACCCATGGGCCGGTGTGGGCGTCCTGCTTAGCCCTCGTGGAGTGGACGAGTCTCGGGCGGGGGTCCTGTGTGCCGGTGGTGTGGAAGAGGTCGACCAAGGTGTCGCGCCACCCGGGGTGGTTGGTGGGCTCCTGCTCGCGGCAGCAATAGTAGAGGTGTTCATTGGCGCATTGGTTGAGGCATTCCCGCACCGCCGTCAGCCAGGGGTCGTCGTTGTCAGGGAAGGGGTGGTGTGGCCTGTGGTGCCCACGCCACGGCGTCATGTGCGGCACCGTCAGGCGGCACGTGTCGCGGTATCGCAGCTTGATGGTGCGCAGCGTGACGATGTTGCCCGGTGGGGACTGTAGTTGGACTTCGGCCACCCTGGGGCACGCGATTAGGTTGTAGAGCCCCACTCCCAGGGCGGCCAGGGCCTGGGGTATGCGGTGGACCCAGTCACCTCCCGCTAGAGTTGCGAGCTCTGGGACGGGGTAGTGCACCTAGGGGCATATTCCGTGCGCGCTGGCTATTTCCCAGAACATCGTGGTGATTTCGGCGTGCACGGAGGTTTGAGCGGTGGTGGTTGAGTGTACCCACGAGGGCCACCGCTGCCTGCTGGCACCGCGTTGGTACCCGTGTGAGCCCGAGGGTCCGGTCATCCTGCAGGCTGTCCCGCGAGGCGTCGAAGGCGTACTGTGCCCTGTCCTTCGCGACCTGGACCGTAATGTTGTCCAGGTGGCGCGCGGTGTCGGAGTCGTCGGCGATGAAAGGGGCGATGTACTGTGTCAACCCCCCGAGGATCGCCAGGATGTCGTCCTGCACCACTTTTGGTGGCGCGAGGGTGTTGAGGCACCGGTGGTGCACTGCCGCCAGGCGCAGCTGGTGCTTGCGCTGCAGGGTGAACTCCCTGTCCGGCTGCAGCTGGAGTCCCAGGTAGGGGACAGAGTCCGCCGCACGTACCCAGTGCCATGGATTTTCCAGGTGGGGACAGAGGCGCAGCTGCAGGCCCGGGACCCCCTCCGTGGTGGCCATGGCGCACTTGCGGGGGTTGAGCTCCATGCGCATCATACCCAGGTACGCGGCCACGGCCTCCACGCCCTCGACGAAATGCTGCAGCGTGTGGGCCACTACCAGCAGGTCGTCGATGTAGCCCTGGATGAGGCCCTGCTCGGCCCCTCCCTGCGGGCGCAGGCGGTGCCCCTGCGCCCTTAGCAGGGGCTCCAGGAGGAGCACGTACAGCAGGGGGCTCTTGGGGTTGCCCTGCCGGACGCCGCGCAGCATGTGGACGGGCTGCGTTAGCCCGTGTGCGGTGACAATGCGCAGCCTGGCGCACGTGTGGAGGAAGAGCAGGAGGTCGATGACCTCCGGCGGCACGGAGAGGTGGCGCAGGATGAGGTGGAGGGCGCTGTGCGGGGCGGTGTCGAAGGCCTTGCGGGCGTCGAAGGAGAAAACGCATTTGGGCTTTTTCAGTTGGAGCTGCCGCTGCGCCATGAACAGTAGCGGGCTCGTGTTGGAGCCAGGGAGGGCCCCTTGCTGCCAGTCGCTGACCACTCCGTGCCGTGTGAGCACTTCCGTGATGCGCTGGGTGAGGGGGCCTGTGAGCAGCTTCATGTCGGGCTGGCCCAGGGCTATGGGCCTGTAGTCGTCCAGTCTGGCGGAGCCCGGTACCTTGGGGCTGAGCCAGATGTGCGCGTCCCTCCAGTGCATTGGTGGCGGGGCGCCGCGGAGGATGGCCCGGTAGGAGTGGACCAGAAGCCACTGGATGGGTGCCAGGAGGGCCTTGATGAAACGGGCCTCCACGTGGTTGGGACCTGGGGCCTTGCCATCGGCCTTGTCCAGGGCGGAGTGCAGGTCCTGCATGGAGTACTGCTGGACCTGTGTCCAGGCCCCGTCAGGGACCCGGGGGACATGGCGGCCGAGGACGGCCTGGAAGCCTGGGAGGTGCACCGGGCGTTTGTCATACAGTTCCCGCCAGAATGCGCGAACTGCGAACATCACGTCGTGGGCCTCCGTGAGGAGCGTTTGGGTGTTGGGGTACCGCACATTCCAGAGGCCTGACGGGCCCGGGGCCCCTACCTCTGTGGCTCCCCGCACGGCTTTCCACCGCTGGGCGATGTCAGGGGCGTGGCGGCACCAGAAGTCCTTGATGGCGCGCTTGCGGTCTGCCGCCAGGCGTGCGCGGAGTTGGCGGATGTCCTCTTCAAGGGCGGCTGCTTGCCTCTGCAGCTCCTCCTGTAGTTGGCCCTGTGTGGTCGGGCGGGACCCAGACGAAGCACCCCGCAGCTTCTCCGCGAGCCAGAGCGCCGCCTCGGACCGGATGCCATGCCGTACCGCGTCCGCCTGGTACGCCGCTGGCGCGCACGCTGCCAGGGTATCATAGCGGAGGACCGCCGCCTGCAGCCGCTTTCCGCTCTCCGGGGGGTCCCCCTCTGCCGGGTCTGTCCCCGCCGGGGACGGCTGCCGGCTTCCCACCACACGCGCTAGGGCGTCAAGCGCGGCGTGGAGTTGTTCGAACACCTTGTCCACCGCGGCCGCGGGCATGGACCTGTAGGCGTGCTGCTCTGCGGGACCCAGCCAGGGCGCCAGGGAGGGTTCATCGTGCGCGGCGGTGACCGCCGCCCACAGACTGTGTTGGACGGGCGCAGCCTCGGCGTCGTACGCAAGGAGGCGGCCCTCCGTGTGGCTCTAATGGGTGGGCATCGCCGCGCGCCCCGCTGCGTTGAGGAGGCCCGGCAAGGCCAGGTGGACCGGGAGGTGGTCCGACCCGATCACCCGCGGGTGTGCCATGCCGCGAGCCCAGACGCTTTCCCGCAGGGACCTCGGCAGGAGGGGTTCGTTGACCAGGAAGGTGTCCACCCTGTGCCGGGACGGGTGGAGCGTGGGGGTCATGTCCTCCTCGCCGCCTGCCGTGGCCCTCCAGAAACCGCAGGCCTCCCAGCCCGCGCGGAAGTGCTCCGTGGCCGGGTTGGAGCCGACATCCATGTAAACGTTGGTGTCACCCGCGATGACCACCGGGTGTCTTTCACCGAGGCTGCGTGCCGTGGCATACATTTGTATGTCGGCCCAGAACGCCACCCGTCCCGCCCACGGGGAGCAGCCTGCTTGCAGCCCGTGGACGTTGATGAGGGTGAGGCCTCCCCCAGCTGTGCGGATCTCCAGGGCCGCGGCCTTCCTGGGGACAATTTCCGTGAAACTGAGCACCTCGTGCTCCGCCACGTACTTGCTGCTGACCACGGTGAGGAGGCCCCCCCCTCTGTAGGTGGAGGTGGCTCCCGTCTCTGCCAGCCGGCTGCTGAAGAAGGGGGTGTACCCCTTGTCACGGAGCGCCGCGGCCACGTGCATCTCCTGCGCCCGGTTGGCGATCCCTGTTTCCCGGAGCATGATGGCAATACCCCCCTCCTGGGGTAGCATGCCGGTGATGAGGTGCTCCTTGTCGGTACAGGCCGCCGGCCCCCGGCGCCGCCGGAGCGTGTTCCTGAGGGACCGGTCTGGCGGGACGAGGCCGTTGCGCAGGTTCCAGGAGAGGAGCCATAGGGCGTCGTCTGCCGTCTCCACCTGGAGTCAGCCGTCCCGCATTGGCATCGCCGCGGGGTCCGCTGTGGCAGCCAGGGCTCCTGGGTGCGCCGAGGCCATGGGGTGCGGAGAGCCCGTTCCCAGCGGGACCCAGAGGGGGGCCAGGGGGGCCAGCCCACCGGGGATGGACCCTTGTTGGGCCGCACAGCCTCTGGGTGCCTCCTCATCGCCGTCTGCGTGGTCGGCCGCCTGGGGCGGGGGGCGCCGGGCGTACGGGGTGTGCCATGGGGACCTCCGTGCCCTCCGTTGCAGGATATTGGAGGCCGCCTCCTTGTCGTCAACCGGGGCTGCAGCGTGCAGTGCGTGCCACGCCAGGTGTTCCAGCATTGCCCCGCTTGTGTAGTACTTGTCTGCGCACAGGGGGCATTTCGTTGGTTCCGTGGCCCCTCGCGCCGGGGGGAGCGGCACCGACTTCCGGATTGCGCCCTCCGTCGCTGGTTCGAAGGGCAAGTTGGCCAGTGGAACCGTGTGTGGCGCCAACGCGCGGCCCGGGGCCGCCGCATCAAGGGCTCATGTTGCGGGCGCGTGCCCCGGACTCCGGACGGCATCGCGCTGCGCGTCTGACTGCAGCCACGCTTGTTAGTGCGTGGAGCCGATTTGGCGGTCGGGTTTGCCCCTCCATCGCAGGTCGTAGAACGCCTGTAGCCAGTGGTACACTGTGGTTGGGACCGCCAGCTCGAGCTCTAGGTCGGCGAAGTGCGCCGCTGCCGGCCACACCCCGGGCCTCGTCGCCCGGGCGTTGTCCTTCAGCCGGACCTGGAGCAGGAGGGCGTGGTGTTCGCCCTCCTGTAGCGCCTTGACAATCATGCGGGTACAGTCTGCCACGCGGACCACAGCTTCGGGCCCCGGCAGGCGCTCGGGGTCGCAGACAACGATGTGCGCGTCCGCCGGGCTGAACATGCAGACCACCCACTGTGTGTTCTGGTGTCCCCAGTGGGCCACCGCTAGGGTAGTCGCCGGGCGGGCGTGCGTGATTGGCCCCGCGTGGAGGTCCGGGACGTCTGTGGCCCTGATGGCGTCTCCCTGCCACGCGGCCGGTAGATGCTCTTCCTGGTCGGGGCTCCACACCAGTGCGGGGGGGTTGACCCATTTTGGTTCCTGCCTCTTGTTGGGGGCCCTGACGGTGAGTGACAGGACTGCCAGCAGCCAGGGGTCCGCCGACATATAGTAGGCGTGGGTGGGCCCCTGCTGCCAGACCACATGGGGCAGGGGCGGGAATTCCCCTTGCCTGGCGGTGCAGTGCCAGACAGTCCAGCAGCCCCCGGCCAGGACGTGCAACCGGTACCCTCCGGTGTGGCCGTGCAGGATGGCCTGGTAGCCCGCCGTCTGCAGCACCAGTGCCCCCCCCTGCTGAGGCCCGGGAGGGGGTGTGCCGCCGCCCGCATCCCAGACGCGGGTGCGCCCGCAGAGTGTGGCGTGCCACGGGTGGAGTGCATCGGGCTGCGGCCCTTGTATGCTTCCCGCAATCTGCGCCGGGCCGTGGTGGTGGGGGAAGCTCTCCCCGCCGTCTGCCAGCAGCGCCGCCGCGACGACGTATAGCTGCTCCGCTGTGAGGCGTGCCGTCAGCGCGTGAGTTGCGGCCGGCTTGCGGGGCTGCGTGTCGCGGCAGGGGACGGGGGGGAGCAGCTGCGCCGGCCACACCGCCACAAGACCCATGGTGACGGCCGCGACCGTGGACGCCAGCGCCGTGCGGTCCGCTGGCCTGTACGGCCTGAGCCCCGTGGTATCTCGGGCGAGGTGCCTGCAGGCCGCCGTCCAGGCCACCGCTCCGCAGTTCGTGCAGTCCGGTTCGGCAGCATCCGCGCCGTTGCTTCCCCTTTGCTGTACCGCGGTGGCTGTGTCGAGCGAGGGGCCCTGCTGCAGCGCCTCCGGGCCCTGCCCCGGCGAGAGGGTGGGCAGGACCGGCTGTGGGAAGCTCTGCGCGCCTCGGTGCTCCGGGTGCGTGTGGTACGGGTTTTGCCGGCGGTGCTCCGGGGCCGCCTGGGGTCAGAAGGGGAGTTGATGTGGGTACCAGTGGCCTTGTGCGGCGGACGGGTTGCGGAGCATTAGCCACTGTTCCACCACGCCTCCCGGGTTCGTGGTCTCGACGCGGCGCTGCAAACCCAGGCGGCCCAGGCGGTTGGACGTGCCCACGGGTGAGATGTGGGTCTGCGGGTAAAGCACGCGCAGCGGCTCCAGCGCCAGGTGTAGCACCTCGTCGTTGAGCTGCTCCATGAGAGCCAACGCCCTGTGCAGGGCGTGGCGGACCCCGGGTGGCGGGACCGTGAGCTGTTCGAGCACCGGCCCCGGCAGGTACCGTGCACCCGTGTTCGTTAGCCACTCCCTGGTGTGGCTCAGTATGGCCCTCCATACGTCCCTCGTAAAGGCTTGTTGGGGGGCCAAGGAGGGGACCGCCCGTAGGAGGCGATGGCACGCCGGCGGCGATCGCATGGGCTGTGGGGCGGCCACATTTATCCACCTGCACGCCGTGCCGGGCACGATCGCCCCCCATTCCACAGTCCCCATGCCCTCGGCGTGGAGTAGCGCCTGGCCCCGGACCAGGGGGAAATAGGGGGTCGGGCGCCCGCCCTCTTCCCTCCACCGTACCCAGGCCGCCCACGCCTGCAGGCTGCGGAGCAGGGCCACGCCGGGGAGGAGCTGCTGCATAAAAGCCCCCTTGACGGCTTGAGTGGCATGGGCCAGGGTGCCCATGGGCAAATACCACAACGGGAGGACCCAGTAGCCCGGCAGCGGTTGCGCCTCCCCTGCGTCCCATCGCCACTCGGAGTCTGGCGGGGCGGCTGGGACCGTGCCCGTCTGCAGGAAGTGGCGTGCCCTCTTGTCGGGGTGCCGTTGGAGGGTTGCCGCAAGGCTGAGCCCCTCTGCCACAGATGCCACTGGGAGGCCGCCCCGGGGCCTGCGCCAGGGGTAATCCTAGCCGGCCGGCCAGCTGTGGAGGTCCCGGGCGATTTCCTCCGCGGTTCCTGTGGGGGCGTCCTCTGGTGCCAGGTGCCACATGACGGCGAGCACCGCCCACGTGGAGAAGGGCCACGCCCGTGGGGGGTTGTACACCTGGATGGTCCACTGTGGGCGCGCCCGCCGCACGCGGGATGCGTGGAGCACCCCTCGGACCATGTCTGCCGCCAGGACCAGCACCATTCCCGAGGGCTCCACAATGATCCTCTCTGCGGGTCCGCCGTGGCGGCCCCGGGTGTGCAAGGCCACTGCCGCTTGTCCCGCGTGGGCGACTCGGTCGATGGCCTCCTGGATGTTCACGCTGCCGCGTGCGGTCTCATCCCTGCGCCAGCCCGTAGCGTAGGGCGGTGGGTGCGGCCGCGCGTCCCACCTCGGGCAGCGCTCCGTCATCGGGGCCGGGCTGGGGGTGCTGTTTGGGGCACCAGCCTTCGCCGCTGCAGTGGCCCCGTTTCCACGCGTGGCAGAGGGTGGGCACGCTGCCCGCCGGCTGCGCAGGTTCCGCGGGCGTGCTGCCCTTGGAGGGCTCCGGTATTTCCTCCAGGTCGGAGTCCGTGCCCGCGTCCTCTTGTGGGGGGTCTCCTTCGCCGCCTCTGAGTCCCAGCGCCCTGATGACCTCGTGTGCTGCGTCCAGCGTCGGAGATTGCGGGCGTGTTCTGCGTGGGGCCGCGGGTTCCGCCATTGTTGTGTCGCTGTGCCTAAGAGCAGGGGGTGGGGTGCGGATTTCCCGTGGCTGGTGCACGTGCTGTGGGCGCGGCGGGGCGTGGGTGGGGGAGCTCGTACGCCGGTTCCGCGGGCGGGCATTCTTGTGTGCGTGTGGGCACTAGGTGCTCCCCCCCTGTGGTCCGTGGCGGCCCCGTTGCGAGGGGCGTCCGAGGCCGGGCGCTCTCCCCCCTCCGGCTGCCCTCCTCCTCGAGGCTGTCGGGGCCCGCTGCCCACGTGCTGTGGGCACGGGTGTGCGGGTACGGGGTCCAGCGCTGTCCCCGTGGCCCGTATTCCCTGTGTTCCTCAGGGGTGGGCAGCCGGGGTTTCGCGGCCCGCGTGTCCGTTGTGAGGGGCGTCTGCGGTCAGGCGCTCCCCCTCCCCCGACTGTCCGCCCTCTGGGCGGGGTGTCGGGGTCCGTCGTCTACTCTTGCTGTTGGCGCGGGTGTGCGGATGTGGGGGCCCGGCGCTGTCCCCTCGGCTTGCATGCCCTGTGGGGGCCGCGCTCCGCGGGGGTGGTGGGGGCCGTCCCCGGGGGGGTGGTCCGCCACCTTTGCAAGGGGCATCTGGTGTCAGGCGCTGTCCCTCCCCCGGTCGCCCGCCCTCTGGGCGGATTGTCGGGGTCCTCCACCCGCATGCTGTTGGCGCGGGTGTGCGGGTGTGGGGGCCGGCACTGTCCCCTCGGCCTGCATGCCCTGTGGGAGCTGCGTGCCGCGGGGTTGGTGGGGGGCCGCCCCCGGGGGGGCTGGCCTGCCACTGTTGTGAGGGGCGTCTGGCGTCAGACGCTGTCCCTCTGATTCCTGATTCCGAGAATTCTCTTGAGTCCTCTCTGGTGTGAGGGATTTGCCAGCTTACCAAGGTGTGACCGTCCTCTGCTTCCCTCCCCCCTCAAAAAGAATCAGGGAGCTATGGTGGTTGGAGGATATCTGGACCCCAAGTGGGCCAGGTGGCAAAATCGAAACGCAAATGAGCGCCCATTGTTATGGGAGTATGCAATTTTCAGGCGGTTTGGTAATATGGCAATATGGTAGAAGTTTCAATGCACACCAAATTGGCAGTGTATGAATGAAACAATGATGTAGAAGCGAATATAAGTATGGGTTATGGGCAGATGCCCCAGGAAAACATTGCAAGAGGTGAATGGCTCATTGTTCGCCTCTGACGTGTGCAAGGTGGATAGGTGCATTGGGCGATGGATAATTTGCGATGAAAATATTGGTTGAATTTTGAAATGCTTTTTTGAGAGCACAAGCCACATTTTTGAAGAGTGAGGACTAAATTTCTGCCCTATTGCATGAATGAACATCAAAGAGTAAAGATTAAAAGGATTCCTACATTGTTCCATATATGTAGTCACAAATTTCCATGCTTCACATGATTAACCAAATTCTGTACCGCCACAAATGATATGTTTTTTTGTTTTGTTGGCCACTGTTTTCCCCCCTTGGGGTGCACCACCAGAATGGTTTGTACGGGTGCTGTGTCGTCGCTGCGTTCATATTGAAATCATTTGTTTTTGAGTTCTCTTACCCCAATATGTTTCATTTTTGTTTTGGGGGATCTCGTGTCGCGCAGGCATTTTTTTCCCAGCTTGTGCTTCCGCTGTGTGACATACACCTATTTCAATGTTTTATGCATTTTGGAACAGGTTTTCCAGGTTTGGTCAAATATTCATGATTTACCATTTTTGAAAGCAAAAGTCAAAGGAATTGGTTGCAATGAATTAGCGGAAGTTTTTGTAACTCTTTGTGACAGTTATGATTCCGATACTCGAATTACAAAACCCCTTTTTTTCGACATGGTTTCAAATTTTTTCTCATCTGCTTTAAATGCAATACACGGCTTTTGATAAAGTACTGTTTTCCTGTTTCATAATTCTTTCGTCATTTGTTCTGAAAATGAGAGGTTTTGAATGTTTCATTTGCTTTTGGTGGTTAGGAGAATGTAGTGTTTTGCCTTCCATGAATGGTCATCTACCCGTTTGTAGCCATCAAAGCACTTGTTGACCGAACATCGAAGCAGTGAATCAAATTTTTCCCCTTTGTTGCATTCACCGTCCATCAGCAAATACGTCACACAAATATAGCACCAAATGTGCACATGAATGCATTGGGGCAAATAACACAAACAACCTAAAACTTCTTTGGTGAGAAATGGCACATTTTCTCCCTAAATGGAATTATCGTGTTGTTTTGGTCCACGTTTTCTTGGATTTTGTGAGTGATTAAAAGAAGCATTGGGGTAAAGAAGTTTTGAAGATCATCATTTGAGAAGAGGTGTCTTCCCAATCCAAGATGAGAAATATGGATAATGTGGCTCGCATATGCGCATTGTTTGTCAAAGAGCTTCATAATACTGTTGCATGTCTGCCGTGATGGCAAAGATCAACGTAGATTTTGCTGTTTTTTGACAAGGTACCTGAAAGAAGCCCAGGATGACTGGAATGCCAAATTTGGATTTGTTGGGTAACGTAGGGGATGTGCTATCATTTGGCCCAACGACATGAAGAAACATGTGCTGTTGGAGTGTTTATGAAACAAATAGGATGGTGTAGATACTTACGTCTACTGGAACATCCAGCTTTGTTACTTACGTCTTATGGCCCTTATAATGTTCGGGTAGACGTAGGAACTTCTACTTACGTATAGCGGAAAGAGTGTTGCGTCTAGCGCAATATTATAACCGTACCAAATTTAACATTATAATGTTCCGCTAGACGTATCGCGACGTACATCCCTGATTTTTTGTAGAGATTCGGGAAGGCAATTGATGGATGCATTGCTTGCGAATGGGCCTGCACTAGCGGCAAATCTTTTCTATTGTTTTACCACAGGCGCACGTTGTCGCGATCGCAAATGACGGCGTCGCCTGTCTAGCGGCTCTGATGAGCCAAATTCATAAAGTCATTTTTTGAGAAGTCAACAGCGCAACAAAATACGAGTGCTCCGCAATTTTGTTCTCGATTTTTTGACACAAGTTGCCCATTTTTCACATGAAGAAAAGTCTCCAAACGCGCTTTCATCCTCCAAGCCGAATAACAAGGGATTGACGCGTTCAAGCTCCCAAGGGCGGCCTAATGTGCCTGATTGGCAGTGTTGATGATGGTTTGCCCCCATCAACCTCATATTGGGGCCATTGGATCCCAAATCAATATGCGCAAAGGGTTATATACTTTTGAGGCTTTCCAAAAATTTGGCTATCTCATGTACTTGGCGACCAAGTACATGTAGAAAAACGTCGAGTGGGTCTAATCTCA
Source organism: Eutreptiella sp. 'Long Island Sound 2002' (assembly GCA_964036045.1). Classification (NCBI taxonomy): domain Eukaryota; phylum Euglenozoa; class Euglenophyceae; order Eutreptiales; family Eutreptiaceae; genus Eutreptiella; species Eutreptiella sp. 'Long Island Sound 2002'. The sequence continues at coordinate 102,611,825 of OZ038379.1, read as the reverse complement.
CTCTTTGCATGCCTTAACACCCGGGTCATATGACGTGAATTCTCCGGAGGGGGCATCCATTGCAACCCACTTGGCCACAATTTGTGATTGCATGCCAAACACTGACTTTCAAAAATGAGGTCAATTTCCGACCCAAGCACTTGTATGTGCGTTCAGGGACCAAAGGTACATAAGAATATAGGCATACTTAGGTCCTAGGCCACTAGGCTTGGTATATAAGGCTTGCGTAGGGTTGTTGGTCAAATATGGGTCATTTTGTGGGCCCATTTGGCGGGTGCACCATTCCAATACAAACCCGCCAATGGACCCCATGGTAAGCGGAGCCCTTCTTCCCTACCCAGATCAACACCCGAAAGTCTAACCCCCATCCAAAAGCCCGTGGAGAGCACACCCGAAGCGATGCGGTGCAAGCAAGGTGTGTTAGTCGCATTTTTCGATCTTTCCACGTGCCCACTTGGGGAGCAGCACAATTAACCTTCCATGGCCCCTCAAGTGGAGGCCGAGCGTGCCATTGAAGGTCCATGGTGCCAAGACATAGTGTGGGAAGGGAACTGCCGGCTACTCTCTTCAAGCTGTGGGGAATTCAAACCAATTTTCGTATTTTTTCATCAATTTTACCATTTTTTGGCCGTCATGATGACAGGTGGCAACCTTGTATTGACACCATGACCCAAGTATGTTCACTAAGTACCCAGGTTGGTGCCCAACATTTCTTGGACCCAGCCAATACCTCCTCTTGTGCTTGGCACACCAAGGCCATCCTGTGGGCAACTTGGGCAAATTCCAAATCATGGGCTCACTTGGCGGCCCTGAAATTTCCGAATCCAGGGGGTCTTGGTAGACACCAAAAAGATATGATGGACACATAGGACGTGATACCAATTCTGGGTCATGCTCCGGTCCAAGTCAGACATGTACGCTATTTACCCTCACCTTGAGTGTGCGCATTTTCGGCCATTTTCCGCCATTCTCAATATTTCTGGCCCGACGTGCACCATGCTCAGCCCCCATGTGCACGCTGGTGGCATGGAGCAATGGACCGTATATGGTATTTTGCTTTTGCACATTGGTCCCCATGACTCACATACCTCGTGGGTGGGCGGATGCCTACACTTACAGGGAGCTAGGCCACGGTGAGTATGGTCAATTTTGCCATTTTTGCACTTGTGGGTCCAGTTCAGGCCAACGCCATGGTATGGCCAATGGGGATCTAAGGGAACCAAGTACGTGTGGGCCTCATGTAACCCTAATGGCATCGCACACCGAGCGCTGAGTTTTTCTTTTTCGGCTCATTTTTGGGTATGCCAAAACACCCCTTTTGGGACCACAATTTCAGCCCCGCATGTGAGCAATTGGCGGCCCCATATCTCTATGTCCACGAGGAGTCCGGACCTAGTTTCAAGTCTTGCGCTTAGACATGAGTCTTAGGTTTCGCCTGCTGTCCCATCAGCCATGAGCTAAGCTTTGGCTGCCCAGGCCCCCTATGGGAGTCACCCCATTTTTGGCCCATTTTTGCCCTTTCTGCACCCGGACCTGGGTGTCACCAACCTTTGAAACGGCGTCAGGGTCAGAGTGGGAATGGGCACAGGGACTCAAGCTACCTTCCTCCTGCACAGCATGCCTATCCTGACCTCTCCTTCCATGTGTGCTTGGTCATCAAGTTTTTCACATACTGTCCACTACTTTTGTTGCGTTTCTCAATTTGATTGCCTCCATCTCCATCCCCACCATTGCCTTTTACATCCGCCACCGCCCACCCTCCAGGTTCTCTCCACGCACAAAAGTGATTCTCATCGACTTCCTGCAACTTGCTCGTGTGACTGTCCAAGGGTGTGGAGGATTTTCAGGACAGGGATGTTCCTTTTTGACGTAGTGAGGAAAACCCATGGAAACCCCAGCAAAATTCAACGGCATGCCAAAGTCCAGCCAAGCAATCGGGGATGTGGCCGACCAGAGACCGATCCAGCCAAACCTGCGTCATGGTAGCAGAGGAGGCTCTGGAATCACTGGCCTTACCCCCGACGCGCTAATGAGCCACAACCAGCCGGAGGTTGCTCCGGAGGACTTGGCCAACATTGCGCCGCCTACGCTGGACCCCGCGGTGAACGTAAACATCTTGCGCCGGTCCCTGTTACGATCAGATGACCTCGGGTCAGTGTTGTCACCCTCGGTCGCCACAGCCCACGAGGGACCCCAGCCCGAGGGCGCCCTCGTTGTAGTAGGGGATCCTAGAGACGACGAGGAGGACAGGGTGTAGCAACTGCAGCAATTCGTCGTCGCCAGGCGTGTTCAGCTTGAGAAGGAGGAGGCCTTGAGGATCCGCCTCGAGGCCCAGCTGAAGGAGACGCTGGAGTTCACCAAGACACATGGCCACCACAAGCAGATGGTGAAGGAGGCCAAGTCCCTGGACTCCATTGCGGAGATTGTCTGCAAGTTTGCTGCCTGCCAGTCAGCGGCAAGGAAGCACAAGGCTGAAGCCCCACCTGCCATCTGAGGCAGCCGCTGGACCGGCTGGGCTCGGAGCCCGCAAGGCCAACCGCATGGGCCATTGAAACGCAGCCGCCGGTGCAGCCACAACCAGCCGCAGATGAGGACTCCATGGCTTTGGACGACAGCTTCCTCCGCCGGTTCCCTGCCCCAAAGCACATCGAGACCATTATGTGCAACAGAGAGTTTGGACCGCAAGCAGGCCCAGCTCCAGTCCACCAAAACCAGCACCGTGTGGCATTTGCAGCATCCACTCCTTCAATCCATCATGCCGAGCCCCCTGCAGCATCCGCACCATCAGTCCACCGCACCCACCGAGTGGTTGAGGAACGCATCGAGATGGACGAGGAGGCGGCCGCGGTGACGAGCTCGGGTACACGGGCCACAGCCGCCAGTTTAGGATCTGGCAACCGGTTTGTGTTGGTGGAGGAGTTTCTGAACGTCAGGAGTGTGTCAGACCCTCCGTCTCCAGACGTGGAGGACGCCGCGAGTGAGCACTCGGGTGTGGAAGGGCGGCTGGCCCAGCTGGAGTGGGAGAAGAATCCGCTAGATCAAGCCGTGGTGACCAAGCAGACCATGCTGCAGCATGCCGAGCATATCTGCAAGCTGGAGCGGGCCATGTTGGCACTCTGCGAGTTGATACTCGAAGCCCGCCCAAAAGAGGAGTGATGTGTATGGGGGCCCGTACCCCGCATACTAGGGTCAGGGTCTCAGGTTTTGAGGGGCCAATAGGCCAGAGTAACTCGAGGCAGCGCCAGATCTAATCCTCACAGAATTTTCTGGCGCAGAAATACCCGTAACTAACCCAGAAAACTCTATTTTCTGTGCGTGTGCGCGAGCGACGACTGTCGCCGTCGCCTGGGTTTCTGCGAGTTCTCGAGAATTCGTTTCTCGATGTTTTAGGAGTCTAATTATTTTAGTTGTAGAAATATTAGTGTCAAGAATATCCGGATCTTACAGCATCACTCCGGCGCCCATGCGTGAAGGTAGAGTTTTGCGTTATAGGGCTAGTTGTCAATTTTTTATAAAATTGCCGGTTTGGTTTCAGAATCAGGGTAAGAGCCCAAATTGGAGGGCATGTCTCAGTGTGTGCATATGTTTTTTAGTCCTGAGCTGGTTCCGACGTGTTCAACTTCGTCGCTTTTCAGGACGACGTCGACGCAACGTCGTCAGTTTTGACCAATTTCTGTGACTATTTATTGCCTACTTGAGCCTTACCCTAACCATGGATTGGTTTTGAGACTTTCCACTCCTCCTTTACCCTTAACCTATTATTTATCATCGTTTATTTCTGTTTTCAGGACTGACTGAGAGGTATATAGGTAATCTCAGAGATTTATTTGTAGTCATGTAAATGCATTGATTTTGTGCTTGCATGGCCCAGGGTGGAAAAAGGGATGTGAGCTTGGAAGGGTGTAGGTTTGAAAACCCCTTTCTTTTCTGGTGAGTAAAACTGAAACCTAGAGAGAACGCACTACCACCCCCTTGGGGTACGCTTCAAAAAAACCTAAAATCCATCTCGCTCATGGACACAAATAAATTGGGGTGTCCATGAGTGAGGCCCACCTTTCCCGCAGCCCGCCTCATCATGTCTACCGACGAGGAGGCATACGTGGGATGCCTCGCAGGGTCCAGCTGTAGCAGCAGCAGTGCCAGTGACAGCTACTCCGACCCTGAGACCTCCAGCCGCCGCCGATCGCCAACTACGACGCCGCGGATCGAGGACTGGGCTGTGGCGCTGCAGTCGCCGCGGTCCAGCCTCTCCTCGAACGCGAGGTATGAAGACTGGGCTGAGCAGGGGAAGGCCCAGAGGATGCAGCAGGCCGCAGAGATGACGCCAGCGACACCAGCGACGACCTCTGTGACAGCCAGGCCTGCAGGGGCCCACCAGGGCGAAGGGGTCTGCGAATGCCCCGGATGTTGAGGGCTCTGGAAGCCCACACCCGGAGCGGCGCCACCGCCGCCTCCAGCAGCGACAACGACGACCCCAGCGACCCCCACAGGACACAGCCGCTGGCGGTACTCCAGGGGGCCCAGAAGATCATCAAGACCGGAGTAGACATCCTAGATTGCCTGGTTTGAGGCCCAAGTGGCCCTGCGATTGGTGACGTTATCTGATTCGGAATAAGTGTTCAAATAAGTAGTTGTTCCTGAATTCTCTGCAAGCTCTGCGCTGCAGATTTTGGCAAGCTTCGCGCTGCGGTATTTTCTCTTTACAAGCTCCGCAATGTAAAAAGGTCTGCTTCGCGCTACAGATTTTTCCTGAATTTTTTTCGGAAAGTTCTACCCTGATATTGTTGTTTTTTCTATTTTTTCAGCTGCCTGTGTGCCTCTGGCTCCTTTCTGCAGGGACGGTCCGGTGTACCCTGATCAGGTACCCGTTGGCAGGACACTCTGTACTTCACACTCTCAGTTTCTACAGTTTTTACTGATTTCTTTCTGTGAAAGAGGGCCAATTTTCAGCCCTCCACGCCTGAGTGGGGCAGGCATTTGCAGTTTCAGGGCAGCCCCTCATCAGCCAGTTCCCCAGTCCATGCGTGGCGCCCTGTATCCTGCTGCAGCTAGTGCCTAGCCTCCGAAATCCCTCAGATTTTACTCCAGAATTTTTTTCCGATGGCAACGTTTATTGTTTTGCACCTCAGGATAATTTCCTGGTTACACTGTTAACCTGATTTCTGTACCAGACTACTTTCTGACCCTTCATGATGGTCAGAGCTTGCTCTCTGGAGCTGCAGCAACCTCTTAGGGAGGGTGGTAATGTGTATGGGGGCCCGTAGCCCGTATACTAGGGTCAGGGTCTCAGGTTTTGAGGGGCCAATAGCCAAGAATAATTCAAGGCAGGGCCAGAACTAATCCTCATTGATTTTTCTGGCCCAGAAATACCCGTAACTAACCCAGAAAACTCTGTTTTCTGTGTGTGTCCGCGAGCGACGACTGTCGTCGTCGCCTGTGTTTCTGTGAGTGTTCGAGAATTTTTTTCTCAATTTTTTAGAAGTTTAATTATTTTAGTTGTAGAAATATTAGTTTCAAAAATAGGCGGATCTTACGGCAGCCCTCCGGCGCCGATGCGTGAAGGTTGATTTTTGCATTAGAGGGTTAGTCGTCGATTTCCTTTATAAAATTGCCAGTTCGGTTTCAGAAACAGGGTAAGTGCCCAAATTGGAGGGCATGTCTCAGTGTGTGCATATGTGCTTTAGTGCGTTGTAAAGTCGACGCGTAACAGGGGCCACGCTTCGAGGGGGGAGCGACGCTAAAAAGATGTTTTTTGTTCCAAAATGGCTCTATTTCACTGTTCTTCAGTCCCTTAACCCCCAGGACTGTCCCTCCACCCTGACAACAGTCCTGAGCTGGATCTGACACGTCGAACTTTGTCACTTTCCAGAACGACGTCGACGCGACGTCGTCAGTTTTGACCAATTTCTGTGACTATTTATTGCCCACTTGAGCCTTACCCTACCCATGGAGAGGTTTTGAGACTTCGGAATCCTCCTGTACCCTTAACCTAATTTTTACTTTTGTCTATGTCTGTTTGCAGGACTGACTGAAAGGTAGGTAACCTCTTAGCATTATTTGTAGTCATGTAAACGCATTGGTTTTGTGCTTGCATGGCCAACGGTGGAACAGGGGGTGTGGACTTGGAAGGGTGTAGGGGTGAAAACTGGTTTTTTGGGGTGAATAAAACTGAAACCTAGAGAGGACAACCCCCCCCCTTGGAATGCGCTTGGAATATGCGTCTGAGGCTACCTATGTCGCTAGACTGACTGCCCTTCAGCACATTGCTTTAGCGCCGCCGCAGATGCACACGTGCGCAGGCACAGACATGTCAGAACAGGACCGCAACTCGTGTAGAATAGCAACTTTTCAAGCTTTTCGCATGTTTGTATTTATTAATTTTGGATTGATACACATGGCATCTGTCCATCTTGCTCTGTAGCTCAGTGGTGTCATGGGCGCAAAAGGCCATGGAACCTTTCTGACGCGGTTTTGAAAGGGATCTCCCAACTTGACCAAGGCCTCAAATGCAAAACCAGTCGTGTTTTCCCAACCCCGGCTGTCCTTCGTGTTTTGGCGTGCTTTTTCATCACTCTTTTGGCGCCTTCGTGTTTTCTGGACTTCACGGAGGTGGAACTCGTCACGCTTCGCTCCAAAGTTTCACAGACAGGGCACATGGTAGCACAGGAAGCACGAGCAGCAGCAAATTGGTACTGCACACGCCTGTTTGTAGTTCCGCAGCTTCACTCAGCAGTTCTCCCACTTCTGACGAGCTCGGCATGGCCGAAAGGTTCCATGGCCTTTGTCGCCCATGACACCACTGAACTACAGAGCAAGATGGACAGATGCCATGTGTATAAATCCAAAATCAATAATACAAACATGCGAAAAGATTGAAAAGTTGCTATTCTACACGAGTTGCGGTCCTGTTCTGACATGTCTGTGCCTGCGGACGCGTGCATCTGCGGCGGCGTAAAGGCAATGTGCTGAAGGGCAGTCAATCTAGCAACATAGGTAGCCTCAGACGCATCAGGAGGCCTCAAAGCCCATGGGTCCAGCCCCCCAAGTGGGACTACCCCCGCCACCGGAGGTGATTATGCGTGGGGAACCCTTCCCTATGCCACCGCCAGTGCCACAACTTCAGGCGCAGCACTTGGCTCACGCGGAGCAATGGAAGGGACATGCCAATTCCCCCACGGGACTGCCGCCAGCACCGGCAACCAGAATGGCTGGTGAGCCATTCCCGATTCCGACACCTGCGCCCCAGCTCCTGGCGCAGCCTAATGCTCAACATGGTCACAGCCACCAACACCATCAGCATCACGACCAGCATCATCACCAACATCATCAACACCACCATCATCATCATCAGTGAACGCCCCTGGGCATGGTGGACACAGGTGTCAACCCTGGTGCCACGGTGGACCAAGATACCCGCCCGCATTTGGGCAGAGCATGCTTGGAAGAGCCGAGGTGCGGCAATACCTATTCGACCAGAGTTTACTCGGGTCAATTGCCCGAACACAAGGAGAGTACCTTGCCATACAGGGACCCCCACCCCTGTATGGCGACAGCGTCAATGCCGGAGCACATGCCATGGCGCCAGCACCGCCCACTGAGGCACCCGTGAACGCCCTGCACATGCAGAAGTACGGAGGTGGCGGATGACATGCGCCCCGAGCAACGGCAGCGACGGTAACACCCACTGTGTTAGCCAATGCACTCGCTGAGGCGCAGATGACCCGAGTCATGGCCAACATCCCCATGCCCAAGTACAGTGGCAACCCGGGGGACTTGGACAAGTTCGAGCGGATGTGGAAGAAGTACGTCAACGACTGGACCATGGGATGCAATGGCGCTCAGAGGCAGCAGTTTTGCCTGTCCATGCTGCGCCCGTGTGTCCCAGCCAACGTAGCGAAGGAGTTGGATGGTTGCGTGGAGGACGGCAAGATCTCCACCACGGACGAGATGTGGCGCGCCTTTCCGCAAGAAGAAGTCGCCGATATCCCGCACCATGCCCAGCGCCGTTTCAAGGCCGTGTGGCTGAGGACATCCGGAGGCCGCATCCGGGTGGCAGATTGGAGGGACTTCCGCCGGAAAAACCGCCACTTCAGGCGGTATGTCGAGGACTGGACGGAGGAGTGGGATGCTGCCAGGGTGTACGACGTGCTGCCGTACAAATGGCAAGAGAAGCTGCAAGCCGAGGCGCAGAAGAGAGGCCGGTGCAGGACCGTGGTCAAGATCCTCGTGCCCAAGCAGCAGCACCAGGGCCTGCTGCAGTGGATCAACTCCTGGGCGACCGTGCATTATGGGTTCGACACCATGAAGAACGCCTTGATGCTGACAACGGAGAACCGCAGGATGGGCCATAGCCTAAAGGCCATGGACAGCATGAAGTGCACCACAGCAATGCTGAAGGTCCGCGCAATCGACCCGCGGGTGACCGCTGATGAGATCATTGACTTCATCAGCGGGAATATGACGCTCCAACACCGCAAGGAGGCGCTGCATCACGACCGAGGAGGCCAGGAAAACTGGCAGCCGCAGGATGTTCAGCAGACGGATGCTGATGTCGCGGAGCGTGCCACCCCCTTCAAGCAGGACAAGCCGAAGGGCAGTGGCAGCGCATCCGATTACAGTGGAGCCACACCTCAGAGTCCGTACCCGGAGGTTGGAGTGCAGGTGATGGACGCCATCCTGGCGGAAGTGTAGGGGGTGCAGTCCACCAGCCAGGTGAATGCAGCCCGCAAGAAGAAGGAACCGCGCCGCTGGGGTACACCGCCACTGTCATTTCGCGAGTACCATGAGAAGCACGGCGGACCAGACGGCAAGGGCGGCTGCTATGTCTGCTACAGACAGAATCGTGATCACCGCCATGATCACACGCGCTGCGGGGTGAACAAGAGGGAGAAGGCGCAGAACTTCTGGCGCCACCCTAACAAGGTCCCGCAGCGTGATCAGCGAGGTGGCCGTGATCGCCGCCAACATTGACAGAGCAACGCCAACGGAGAGCGCTACGCTCAATTGATTGTGGAGATCCAAGAACTGCGGAACCAGCTCACAACCAGCCAGCCACATGGATCTTCTGGGCCCCCGGCCTAGAGGAGCCCCCGTGGCAACGGGTCTCCACAGCCGGGGATCCCATGCTCTGTAGAGCAGGAGAACACCCCCGTCACAGCCGTGACTGTGTGCGAAAGCGCACTGGATGTGGGGGAAGCCATTGGTCCTGCCTGTCCAGCCGGATCACAGATATCCCGATGAACCCTGGTTGCATGCGATACGCCAGGTCCGCAAACATCGCCAGTTGCATCTCAGGGTCCTTGGGGTAAGCAGTGCTGGCGAGGAGCGGATCTTCAAGATCCTTGTGGATACCGGAGTTCAGGTGAGTCTGGTGCGCAGGGGACTTCTGAGTTCCCGATCCCTGCGGCGCAGCGCTACGCCGGTCACCCTCAGAGTGGCCAATGGGGAGATCATGGAACGGGGACTCAACAAGGCTGAGATCAGCCTGGAGTTCGTCCGCCACGAGCACCTGTCGCGCCTAGATCTGGTCACAAACACCGGATCAAGGGGTTGTTCTACGAGGCAGCGCTGCCGGAGTGGGATATGATCATGGGATTCGACGTTCTGGACATCGCGCACGCCAGGGTTCTTCTCCACTGGCCCACCCTGCTCCTCGAAGAAGCCAACAAGCTCAGCTGGCTGAACACCTCCATAAAGCCTCAGGTGTCTCCGTGGGAGCCGGCCGAACAAGACGTCTTGGCTCAGGCCGTGGGGAGCATGTCGACAGGACCTTCTACAGCCGACATTGAGGATGAAAACTGGCTGTTCGAAGGTGCCTTTCACATGGCACTTGGTGAGCTCGGATTGAGCACCCCGCAGGTGGACGTATTCCGCAGCGCGGCGCTGCGGAAGTGTCAAAGGGTCTGTACCAAGGAGGACAATGGATGGAAGTGGTTCAAGATGTGATCTCTGGTATCTGTTGTACATCCATGCCCCACGTGGCTCGTTGGAGCGCGTTGTGGCGAGGATTGCCCGTGACCGCGCCCGAGCTGTCGTGACCATCCCCTCGTTCGACACCCCCTGGGTGCAGGATCTGAGGTGCATGACCCTGATCGACACCCAACTCCCATCGTCCGAGGACATCTTCTTGAACGCCCAGGCAAACCTGCTGCCACCGCCTGCCAAGGGTTCGAACACCACAGTCGCATACGTGTACCGGTCCCTGGTCCACCCCGATTGCGACATGGGGATGTCTTCTGTCACGGCCAGGCTTCAGCCGGAGGGATGCACCATTATGGATCGTCCTGGCCGCAGCATCAGCCGCATCATGGCCCTACCGGTACACTTTGGGGAAGAGACAACCGATTGCTGGTATTGCCCACCGGGGAGGGCACAAGAAGCCCTATCGCCGGATGAGCAGGACATCGTGTGTGGGTACTGAAGCGGTACCCAGGACACCACAGCGCAAAGGGCAAATGTCTACCGTTCCCCCTCACCTGCGTCTATTCTCCGTCCTGCCTGTGGGGATATCTTTCCTCAAGCCCATTCGGAACCAGCATGGGACCGATCCCGTCCCTAACCTTCCTAATTGATTAAATTGATCAGGAATTTTTATAATTTGCAAGAAATCGATTAAAATCAATTATTCCGACCCGATTTTCTGCCGCCGTGAGAATGTCCCCCGTCCTTGGCTGCGGGCGTGCTGGCGACGTGTTTCCGTGGCGAGTTTTGTTTTGGCTTTATCTCCTGTACCTTTGAGGTTGGAAAGGAAGTCAAGAGACGGATCTGTAAGGTTTTTCATGTACTTCCAAACTGGTGTCCTCACCAGAATGTTTCGCGTCGCGTCTGGGATAAAATCGACGCGCAAGGTTTTCTGTCAAGCGACCGAACTCTTGGTTCTCATAGACCATGAGTTCGCAGGGAACTCTACATCTCCCCTCTTCGCCTTTCTTTTATGCCCCTTTCACATGGGCATATCGCTTCCTTTGGGGAACCAGCTCGTAGGGGGGTTTTGGGACAAACATGGGTGCGAAAAACCAAAGTCAAAATCGTGCGCAAACGCTAAGTCTGTGTACTTGTGAGCATGAACGTAAAAAACTTGACATAATGATCAGAAGACCATTAGCCCCAGGACATTTCCGATTTTTGAGGCAACTCAACGGTGGCTCCACGCAATTCAACGCGTACCAAAACATGGTCGCTTGAATAGACGACTTTTGCTCAACATTTTGGCCAAAATGGCCCTGGATCCAAGGCTCCTTCTCAAAGCCAAGGGCCATATGAGCCTCAAATCAAGGCAATATGGAAGTTAGAGAGCAGGAAGGGCATCGTGTATGGCTTGCTTAATTTTTCCAAGCCTATTTACTTTGAAGCCGGTTCGGACCCCCGTGGCCATCTTGGGGTCACTTGGGGTGTGTATCTATGTGCCGGCAAGCCGCCATTGGCTGATATGATACTCTCCCATGCACCTGATCTAACCCGATGTGATGGTGTGATAGGTTTGGCCATTCCGGCTATGAGCGGCCATATTCAGAACCGAGGCACCGCCAGCGGAGATTTATATATCGGAATATCAGGAATCAACAGGGTTTTATCATCATAATGTTTCCGTAATTTTTCAGTTTTTCGTTCTGATGATCAATGTATCGGCGACTGTCAGTTGGCTCGCGATTTTGCGTTAACCGATTGGTTAACTGTTATTTCCAGATATTTTGGCAGATATTCCGTTGAAGGGTCAGATTTCATCAGCAAAGGGTTCGTTGCTTCCGCAATTCTCTGAATAAGCACTCGAAATTTTAATCAGAATTTTTCGCGATGTCGAAATCGGATTTTCGACTTCGACATCGCCGCACTTGATTTGGACTTCTTCGAGTGGTCGTACGCCTTTCCCTATGCCCGAATCAGGTTTCCCTTATACTTGCCACCCATTTGACTTGGAGATATAAGGGAAACAAAAGCGAATCGTGGGACCACTTTGAAGAGCCATATCTACGAGCGAGTGTGAGGAAAGAGAATAAGGAAAGTTGGGTTGGAACTGCCTTGGTCTCAACTTAATTTAGGAAGCATCAAACGCCTTTGGTGCGCACATATGCCCGGTGTAGCAAGGGAAAAAGGTCAAGAGGGTATAAAGTGATATATAACTCTTGGACCGTGCAACCGAATATTTTAATGCGATTTTCGAGTGTGCCGCATGAGTGTTGGGGTTGCATAGCAACTTTCCTTGGGTTCCTACGTATTTTTAACGTGAAGTTATGTCAATGGAGGGACATGGCATATCATGGTGGCAGCCATATTTTGAGGGTATGTGTTGTATGCATGGTATATGTTTGATATGCTCACGCCCATGTTATATATCTTCGTGTGGCCGAAGAGATGGGGAGCCATACGTGACAAGGGCTTTGCCCATGTCCCAATTGTGGTATTCAAAGCGCTAGACCAAGTCTACCGCGTATGTATTGCTCATGGTATGTTTGACAAAGAGATCCATGGGTGCACTCCCATTTTCATGGGGCATGTAGATATTAGTGGCAAAGGTATCTTAATGCGCCCGATTGGGGATCCGAGTGGGGGAATTGTTCGTAAGTGGTTCCAATCATTTGTGTATTGAACCATGAGCGAATATCATGGGTGAGCATAGAGATATACTATCATGACAACTTTGTATTTGGTCATATTTTCATGTTTTTGACCTCAATTCATGCTCATTTTTGCGTTTTGTGTACTCACCTGGTCAGCTAACAGCAAGATGCCTATGGAGAGTCGAACCATGGTATGTTGTTCATTCGTTGGCATATGCTTTGGAGTTGAACACCACCATATGCCGGATTGCATACTCCATTTGGCTTGGCGCACGAAGGATCATGAGAATTGGTCTCAAGATCATGGGCGGACTTGGGCAGTGCGTGGCGCCCATATCCGAAGGGGTTTCGAAGGTAAAGTGGGGATGTACATGGGCATTGGCCTTTGGTCTATATTCTCCATGAATATTAGACTTCGATTCCATGCATGCTTTGAGCCTTCGGATAAGTGGTAACTCCAATTTTGAGCATATATGTGATATATGGCCAATATGGTGTGAATTGGCAGTTTTTTGGCATGTTATGAGTTCAAACTCATAGGTCTTTTCTCTAATCCCATTCGACTCCAAGTCCAACAAAGTTTATGTCAGGATAGGGCATGGTCCTGAGTGCCACTCTAGGCCATGACACGCCACCTTCCCTATTGGGCTAGGATTTAGAGGCTTGGGAGTGAACACATTTTTCGGGTTTATGTAGTGACTTTTGACTTACGGCATTCAGCCATCTCATTTGACCTGGTTCAGGGCAATATGTTGGTGAGTCAGGGGAAGGTCTTGAGTCCAGGGAATGAGGGGTTTATGGCTGTGATTGTGTATGTTTACCTCTTTCCCCAACTTTGCTTTATTTGTGTTCATATGCCAATTTCAGAGCTTTCTTCTTTGGTGCAATTCTTGTACATGCCCGCCACCATGGGAATACCGGTGTGCTGAACGGAAGCCCGCAGCCTGATTTGGATTGTGAATCGGGTTATTGCTGTATTTGTGGGATCTGGTTGCCATTCAGGGTTGAAGGAGGATTTTATTTTCTATATTTTTGGATTTGGAACCTTGGATTTTGATAAATGCAATCGTTGATCAGGAGCAAGTCAGCAGGGGTTACTGGCGGAAGGGGCACAGCGGGGGCCAGTCCTGGTAGGGACCTTCTTTATGGTAGCAGAGGCTTACCTGCTGCCCCTACCAACCGCCGACCCGGGGACTTGGGCCCTTATGAGCCCTGCCCAAGTACGCCCCGGGTGCGTATTGTGGACTCGATGGAGACCACGCCGGAGATTGGAGCCATAGAAGGACCGAGACGTTCAAAAGTATGGCGAACTCCGGAAGTTGAAGCCCGAAGAGAAGAACGACACTCGGGAAGAGGGGGACGTGACATGGAGGACCTGGTCTCCATGTGTGAGCGTCGCTGCCGAAAGGCATGCAACCTCCGCTCCGCCGCGGAGGACTCTGATGAGGCCTGCCATTCAGGCAGCAGTGGAGGACGGGCCCGGCGCTACCGGAGGCGCGGGTCACCCAAGTCCGCGGCAAGGGACGCCGGGGCTATGGACACGGACCCCAGCCCGGTCAGGCTGTGGGAATCCGAGGGGCACTCGGAGGGCTATCGGACAGCCTACGAGCCACCTTTGGAGCCAGAGATGTCCGCGCCGATCGCCAGGGCGCATACGGCCCCTGAGCCCGCCCTGCAGCACGACGCCGAGGGCTTGGAGAGGCCAGCCAGGGCCCGGACGGCACCTGTGCCCCGGCACACGGGACCAGAGACGGACGCCATAGGCGATACGCCCATGGGCGATGAGTCTGAGGTGCCGGGAACCGCGGGTTGCGCTGAATCTGGCGGAAGGCACGCTGCGTGCCACTGCGAGCACGTGTCCTTCCTCATGGGCAAGTACCCGAAGATGGGGATGGACGCCATCGTGAATCATCTTGACCGCCTGGACAACGCCAAGGATGCTCTAGAGGAAGACGTCGCGGGGATTCTGGATGACCAGTCGGCCGCGGAGAACCACATGGAGGAGCTGCGAGCGGATCAGGCCCGGTACCGGGAGAATCTGGAGCTGGCCCTGCAGAAGCAGCAGCAAGTGGTGGACAGCCTCCTCCACTTAGTGGAGGACATGTCGGGACGCCTGAGAAGGCTAGAGGAGCGACAGCCCCTCGCCTCGGGTCCGGAGCTCCCGGCAAAGCCGGCCGCGGTGGAGCTGGTGGAGCGGGTTAAGACCCTCAGGAGCGCCATGGAGAAACCCATGGGCGGCCCTGCAGAGGCACCCTACGCGCCTCCGCGTGTTGACCCGGGTGCGCTGCCGTATGTTCCCCTGTTCAGCGAGTCCACAATGCTCGGGGAACACACGGCACCGGCTGGGTCCATGCGGGAAGGGCACGTAGCCACGGACACGAGGAGCCTGACAGTGCAGATGTCCCATGCCGCCCAGGATCTACCGCCAAGTACGACTACCTATGCAGTTTATGCGGAAGAGGAGATCCAGAACCAGACCATGCAGGGGCGAACCATGGGAAGCGCCGGCGGACATGGTCGAGGCCATCCAAGCGGAAACCTGTGGGCGAAGGACCCCAATACGGGGATATGGACGGCCGATGGAGCAAGTCCTTCCCGCATTCCAAACCCCATGGGTTCAGGCCCAACTGGACCGCAATCCATGGAGGAGAGGGATGTACGGGTAGTGTACTCACACCCCCCGGCCACAGGTGGTATCCGTCTCGGTGGAGTGGTGGCTGGAGACGTCGGAGACGCCATCAGGATCGATGACCTCAGGGGAATCAAAATCCCCTACTACGATGGTAACCCCTCCAACCTGGATGACTTCATCCTGGATTGGGAGGATTTCGCCGAGGAGGTCGTCGGCGAGATGCGGGAAGCGCCGCGGGATAAGTGGGTATGCCGGACATTCCCACACCGCCTGGCGCAGGACCTGAAGGAGGAGCTGCGGGATCAGATCCGGGAAGGACTGATCAGGACGGAGCAGGCCTGCCTCCAGTGGTTGGAGGATGAGGAGCGGGTGGACGCTCCTAACCAGAAGCTGGAGGACCTGTGGTCCATTCCACTGCCGCTGGACCGCGGTGAGTTGCGGGTCCGGGAGTGGAACCGGTATCTGCGGAAGTACCGCAGATGCCTCAGGTTGGTGGAAGACTGGAACGAGGCCAGTGAGATCCGCCACTTGCTGAAGGACGTCCTTCCCGGCAGCTGGAAGCGGAGAGTGGAGGACGAGGAGAAGAAGCGCGCCAAGAGACGGGTGGCGGTGAGGATCATGGCGGCGGAGGATACCCATGCGGGTATCATGGAGTTCTTCAGGAGGAACCTGGGCGAACCCGACCGGATGTTGGGACTGAAGAACGCCGTGTACGTGGAGGTGTTCGGAGACTCCATGGGGCAAAGGTTGCTGCGCCTCAACAACGTGGAGTGGAGGCGCGGGGAGCCGCTGAGGATGCAAGTCATCTTCGCCCGCATGAGCCTGGACGAGATCGTGAAGTACATCACGGTGGAGTTGGAGCTCAATGCGAAGAACGAGGCCCACGTGCAGGATCGACATGGTCATGGACAACGAGGCCACCGAGAAGACCGCCATCAGCGAGAGATCCAGGAGGACACGGCCAACTCTGCGGAGGATGGTAGTGGAAGTGGCCAAGACCACTGGACCCGGGAGGATCACGAGGAGGCCCATTTCTTCGCGTTTGTGGCGCACAACGTGAGGAGCCATGGGCAGGATCGGTCCAGATGGAGCCAGGTGGGACCCAAGAAGAACAAAGAGCCAAGGAGGATCGGGAACCCACCGCTCTCGTTCCGAGAGTACAGGTCTCAGCACGACGGGTGCTGGGTCTGTTATGGCAAGGGAAACAACCATGCACACGACCACCGTCAGTGCAAGGTGTATGAGGCGGACAAGAAGGCCTACTTCGCTGCTCACCCCGAGAAGAAGCCCAAGGAGCAGCGGATTTCCGATTGGAGGGCGAAGGGCGGAGACGGGGGAAAAGGCCAAGGCAAGGGCCAAGGAGAAGGCGGAGGAAGAGGCTATGGTGGTGGACCTGGCCAAGACCGACGAGTGAGGTCGATCGAGGAGGTTGCTGAGGACATGTTGAGGACGTTGAAGGAACTCAAAGCCCAGCAACGTGGTGGACAAAGTCCTGGCAGATCACAGCCGGAAGGGGCTGCGGGAAGCCAAGTTTAGAGGAGCCCCCACGGGAGTGGGACCTCGGAGGTCTCTCCTCCGAAAATCAGTGGAATCCCTGAGGAATTCGAGGCACATCGGGTGCCGAAGAAGGCTCCGGAAGAGCCAAAACCACTGAGCTTCGCCACTCCCAACCCCTGGAGCGCCCTGCCAAGGGAAGTACATGGCAAGAAGGAAAGAGCGACCACAGAGAGCCCCGTGGACGGGCAGGACCAACCCAAGATCTACACCATCCGTGACCATACCCTTGAAGTCCTGATGCACCCGGACGTGCTAGAGTTGCATGCCGTGAGAGTCGTCCATACACCTCATGGCGACGAGCGGCAGTTGCACTTGAAAGTGCGAGTACGGTGCGGACGAGAGGAGGAGGTGGTGGATGTGTTAGTGGATACGGGTGCCTAGGTGAGCCTGGTTCGGAGAGGGTTGTTCAAGGAGGAACTCCTGCAGCCCAGCCGGAGACTGGTCCGCCTGAAGGTCGCCAACGGAGAGATCATGGGTGGCGGCACCCATGAGGCCACCATCAGTATGGAATTCTGGGAGCATGAGCGCTTGAACTGCCCTGATCAGGCGAAGAGAAGCACTCTATCCGGGAACTTCTATGTGGCCGACATTACCGATTGGGATATGATCATGGGGTATGACTTCATGGTGGCAAATGCCATTGGAGCCCTTCCTCATCGTGCAACACTGGTCCGGGAGGATGATGAATGCCTAACATGGCTGTCCACGGACTATGCATGCGGATTATCCCAATGGAATGCTGAGGAAGAGGATCGGATCGTCGAAGCGGTGCAAGCTGTTGGTGCCAAGTCCAGAGGAGACCGTGGAGTTCAGCTCACGGAGTATGGAATGGCGCCGCAGGTGTACGACAGGATGATCCAGACGCTGGGGGCCGAAGCGCCCGGGACGGACGTCTTCGCTTCCCGGGATGCCCCACTTCTGCGGAAGTGTAGGAGGCATTGGCATCGAGGAGATTCAGCCTGGCACAGACATTGGGGTTTGAAGGAGTGGGGACCCATGTATTGGCATGGCTCCCTGGACAATACCAGACGTACGGTGGAGAAGATCATCGCGGATAGGGCGAAGGGGATCCTGGTCATAACCGGCATAGGATCCACCCCATGTCCGCTGGAGGGTCTCAAGTCGACGCTGGACTCCATCACCCTGAACGAGATGTTATTCGGGCCAGAGGAGGAGTTGTTCATCGACGCCAAGGGTATATCAATGCCCTCCCCGGGTCAAGTGTGGGGTACCAAGGCTTTCCTGGTGGATGGGGCGCAAGCCCAGCCCACGGGTGATGAAGCGTTCATCCGTAGGGTGGAGGCGGTGCCCATGAAGGTTATGTTTGAGCCCAAGGAGGGGACGGATCAGCCTATTGATGGCATTGACGTCCTGTCCCACGCCGAGATCGACGACGTCGTCAACTACATGTGAATGGGGATGCACGACCGTGTAGCAGCCAAGAAGAGGCGGGCCATGGTTACATCTCCGCATTGGTGGGATGACAAGATGTTGGTCACCGGCAAGTACGAGAAGGACGAGTTCGTGGCGAGGGTCATGGATCACATCGCGGACCAATACGATGGTCCGGTTGGGTCGGACCCACCAACATGGGACTTTCCAAGAATGGGTGCCGATAGCGACAGTCACCAGCCCGAGGCCGCAAATTTCCGAAGATTATCGGTGGGAAGAGCTCCCCACGACGATGAAGACGGCATATCGGACGAGGAGAAGTCAGAATCGGACCCAGAAGAGGCCTATACCGCAGTGCGCTCGGTTGTGTCTATACCGAAGCAAGCGGCTGAAGAGGCCCAGGAGAACCCGAAGGTCGCCGAGCTGAAGGAGAGGCTGATCAAGGCCTATCCGCGGCTATTCAGTGGCGTCGCCAACAAGAACCCTCCAGATCGTGGGAGGTTTGGTACAGCGAAGATCAAGCTGAAGCCGAACCCGAAGATCTATCGTCATCGGGAGTGCCAACTTCAGGGCGATCGGGCCGAGGCCATGAAGAAGCTGTTGGCCGAGTTCATTGAGCGGGGATGGATCGAACCCTCCGACAGTGAGTGGGCAAGCCCAGCCTTCATCGTGCCCAAGAAGGAGAAAGGCGAGTGGAGGTTGGTGGTTGATTACAGAGGTTTGAACGAGCAGACCGAGCACGACTCGTACTCGCTTCCCCTGATCGACTCCATCCTCCAGAAACAACAGAAAAAGCGGATTTTCACGGTGTTGGACCTGAAACACGGTTATCACCAGATGCCGCTACACCCGGATTTCAGGCCCTGCACAGCGATGTCAACGCCGCTGGGGCCCATGCAGTGGAAAGTGGTGCCAATGGGCGCCAAGAATGGCAACGCCGCTTTCCAGCGCATGATGGAGGACCTACTCGGTCTGGTCCGGGACTGTGCCGATCCCTTCGTGGATGAAATCATCATCGGGTCCGGCACGGAGAACATGACTGAGGACGAGCTCATCGACGTGCATGAGAAGGATCTGCGCCGAGTGCTCAGCGAGTTGAACAAGCACAACATGGTGTGCAAGCCCACCAAAGCCTCACTCTTCGTGAAGGAAGTGGAGTTCGCGGGTCACGTGGTTGGTCACGGGCAACGCCGTCCCATGCCTGGGAAGCTGGCGTCCCTGCACCACTGGGAGAAGCCCCAGACCATCAGCGAACTCCGGTCCTTCATGGGGTTCTGCAATTACTATTCGGGCTACGTCCGGATGTATGCAGAACTCTCGGGGCCGCTGCACAAGATGCTGCAGGTGGGGAAGTTCGATGGCCGGAAGGGGAGCATAAAGAAGCTTGCCTGGACCCCTGAGGCTGAAGATGCGTTCAACAGCCTGAAGGAGCGACTCCTGGGGCAGTTGGGGCTGTTCCTGGTGGACCCGGACAAGGGATTCGTGCTACGGACAGACGCCTCAGACTATGCCGTGGGGGCAGTCCTCGAGCAAGTCCGGGACGACGGGACTCATGTTCCCGTGGCGTTTTGGAGCAGGATCCTGGCCGAGGGCCAACGCCGAACATGGACCGCGAGGGAGAAGGAGACATACGCCATCGTATGTGCGCTCAGGAAGTGGTCTGGCCACATCGGACTGCCGCCGGTGGTGGTTTGCACGGACCACCAGTCCCTACAGAGCTGGCACAAGGAGCATGTCGACACCCCCTCAGGACCAGCGGCAAGGAGGGCCCGATGGCACGAGACGTTCGCCAAGTTCGACCTCAGCGTCGTGTACGTCCCGGGGAAGGACAACACTGTGGCGGATTGCCTCAGTCGCTGGGCCTACCCCGCGGGCAAGGCGTGGATGGACATATCCAGCCATGGAGACGCTGAGGAGACCGAGGAGGCCAAGCGCATCATCGAGATGGAGAAGGTCATGGAGCAAGAGGGGGTCAAGTGTTTTGTGGTGATGGCAAACCGTACAGACTTGGCCAAGTTCCGGGGCACCCGAGTCCAGGCTATTCGAGAGGAAACCCTCGAGCAATGGATGGTGGCCCCTGTAGAGCTAGTCAGGTCGGTGCTCACAGAGAACTGGTCGGATGACTATGCGGCATCCGGGCACTGGAGCAGGTACTGGAACGCCGTGAGCGCCCCGTCGGACGACGAATGGCCCGAGGGCTTGACCGAGGATGGCGACAAGTTGTTCCTCAAGGACAAGCTGCTGGTGCCCGAGAACGGAGTGGAGCAGCTCATTGACCATTGGCACAACGCCCAGCTCATGCATCCTGGCCGAGACAAGATGCAGCAGGACCTGGAGTGGCGTTTCAAATTCCCTCCGGGGTACTACGCCATCCTGGATAGGTACTGCAGCGACTGTGCCGTGTGTCGGGCCACGAAGAGCCCCAACCACTCCACAGCGGGCAACCCGGTGTATACGGCTATACCGGAGGCCCCTATGCGGTCCGTGGCCATGGATGTATTCGCCATGCCTGAGGTCACCGTGGAAGGAGAGACCTACGACTGTGTCATCCTTGCGGTGGATAGGCACAGTGGGTATATCGTGGCGGTCCCTGGCAAGAAGTCCAAGAAGAAGGACAAGAAGGACAAGCATGGGGTGGGGCTGCAGGCCAAGACATTCGCTAATGCCATGATCAGGCATTGGCTGACGATTTTCGATGTCCCAGCTGTCATCTGCAGCGATCGGGGCAGTCAATTCGTGGGGACGTGGTTCAAGACGATGTGCAAGCACATGGGGATTCGGCACGCCAAGACCGTGGCGTACCACAGCCGGTCGAATGGCCGTGCTGTTGTGGCCGGGCGGCAGATGTTCGAGAAGTTCCGCCAGCTGCACATTGACGAACCGGGCCGGAACTGGTACAACTCGCTGTGGAGAGTGCTCCAGGCGTATCACGACCTTCCGGGACCCACTGGACTGTCGCCCCATCGCATCCTGTTCCTACGGGATCGAGTGTCACGCACTCTCCCGTGGATGAACCATGGCAAAGTGGCCCGGGATGCGAGTGCCATGATGGCTGAGGCGGACGACACGGCGGCCAAGGTGTGCAAGGCACTTCAGGACGAGCATGACAAGAGGGCCAAGTAGTTCAAGCAGGGAAAAGTCCAGAAGTATGCTCTCCAAGACACCGTGTGGGTGGAGCGGCACCACAAGGATGTCCTGTCCAGGCATCGGCAGGCATCTTGGTATGTGCCGGGGGTAATCGTGCGGAAGGTCGGGCAGGATGTGTATGCCGTTCGTGTGGGGGATAACAAGATCCTGGACCGCGACCACACCCAGCTTCATCCCCGAGCTCCAGACCCCAGCGGACGTCCCGTCACCTTCGAGTTCACGGCCGGCGATGTGGACTCGGACGATGAGGGTGAAGACGACGACCTCACCGCTGAGAAGATCCTGGCGGACAAGCCGGACCCGGGGACGCCTGGGGGTAGGCTGTACAAAGTCCGTTGGAAGGGATTCGCCGCATCCAGGGACTCGTGGGAACCTCCGAGCAGTTTCGTGCCGAGGTATACCACGGTCTGGATGGACTACCTAAAGAAAAAGGGTATTTCTTTGGATGTCAAGGACGTATTGGTCCATTTGGTTGCTGCTGTAGCACCGTAATGGATCCTCCCTTGGCATTTTGTTTGTTTCTGTGAATGGGGAGACAAGTGAGGGCGTTCATCTGGGGATTTTTCGGCCTTAATTGGCCATCTACCCCCTTCACTCGATCTCCACATATATATTGCATTGTGGTATACTCATTTAGGTCGACCGACGACGTTTTTCTATCTTTGATCCCCTTGGTCCATGTTGTAGATCAAGAGGAGACCGGATATGGCGTAGGGCGCTGATTATCAGTGTCCTCACCCCTCCCTTGGGGCATGGGGGACGCCTACGACGTGTGTGGGGCCTCCATGTGTCCTTGGGACATGGAGGGGGGGGTTGGATCCCATTGGGGTCCTCCCGTCCTCTCTTCATTGGTTTTCGAGCGGATACAACGCTCTGAGAAGGGGGGTGAAGCCGGTTCGGACCCCCGTGGCCATCTTGGGGTCACTTGGGGTGTGTATCTATGTGCCGGCAAGCCGCCATTGGCTGATATCATACTCTCCCATCCACCTGATCTAACCCGATGTGATAGTGTGATAGGTTTGGCCATTCCGGCTATGAGCGGCCATATTCAGAACCGAGGCACGCCAGCGGAGATTTATATATCGGAATATCAGGAATCAACAGGGTTTTATCATCATAATGTTTCCGTAATTTTTCAGCCTTTCGTTCTGATGGTCAATGTATCGGCGACTGTCAGTTGGCTCGCGATTTTGCGTTAACCGATTGGTTAACTGTTATTTCCAGATATTTTCGCGGATATTCCGTTGAAGTGTCAGATTTCATCAGCAAAGGGTTCGTTGCTTCCGCAATTCTCTGAATAAGCACTCGAAATTTTAATCAGAATTTTTCGCGATGTCGAAATCGGATTTTCGACTTCGGCATCGCCGCACTTGATTTGGACTTCTTCGAGTGGTCGTACGCCTTTCCCTATGCCCCAATCAGGTTTCCCTTATACTTGCCACCCATTTGACTTGGAGATATAAGGGAAACAAAAGCGAATCGTGGGACCACTTTGAAGAGCAATATCTACGAGCGAGTGTGAGGAAAGAGAATAAGGAAGGTTGGGTTGGAATTGCCTTGGTCTCGACTCAATTTAGGAAGCATCAAACGCCTTTGGTGCGCACACATGCCCGGTGTAGCAAGGGAAAAGAGTCAAGAGGGTATAAAGTGATATATAACTCTTGGACCGTGCAACCGAATATTTTAATGCGACTTTCGAGTGTGCCGCATGAGTGTTGGGGTTGCATAGCAACTTTCATTGGGTTCCTACGTATTTTTAACGTGAAGTTATGTCAATGGAGGGACATGGCATATCATGGTGGGAGCCATATTTTGAGGGTATGTGTTGTATGCATGGTATATGTTTGATATGCTCACGCCCATGTTATATATCTTCGTGTGGCCGAAGAGATGGGGAGCCATACGTGACAAGGGCTTTGCCCATGTCCCAATTGTGGTATTCAAAGCGCTAAACGAAGTCTACCGCGTATGTATTGCTCATGGTATGTTTGACAAAGAGATCCATGGGTGCACTCCCATTTTCATTAGGGATGTAGATATTAGTGGCGAAGGTATCTCCATGCGCCCGATTGGGGATCCAAGTGGGGGAATTGTTTGTAAATGGTTCCAATCATTTGTGTATTGAACCATGAGCGGATATCATGGGTGAGCATAGAGATATACTATCATGACAACTTTGTATTTGGTCATATTTTCATGTTTTTGACCTCAATTTTTGCTCAACCTTGTGTTTTGTGTACTCACCTGGTCAGCTAACAGCAAGATGCCTATGGGGAGTCGAACCATGGTATGTTGTTCATATGTTGGCATATGCTTTGGAGTTGAACACCACCATATGCCGGATCGCATACTCCATTTGGCTTGGCGCACGAAGGATTATGAGAATTGGTCTCAAGATCATGGGCGGACTTGGGCAGTGCGTGGCGCCCATATCTGAAGGGGTTTCGAGGGTAATATGGGGATGTACATGGGCATTGGTCTTTGGTCCCTATCCTCCATGAAAATTAGACTCCGATTCCATGCATGCCTTGAGCCTTTGGATAAGTGGTAACTTCAATTTTGAGCATATATGTGATATATGGCCAATATGGTGTGAATTGGCAGTTTTTTGGCATGTTATGAGTTCAAACTCATAGGTCTTTTCTCTAAGCCCATTCGACTCCAAGTCCAACCAAGGTTATGTCAGGGTAGGGCATGGTCCTGAGTGCCACTCTAGGCCATGACACGCCACCATCCCCATTGGGCTAGGATTTAGAAGCTTGGGAGTGAACACATTTTTGGGGTTTATGTAGTGACTTTTGACATACGGCATTCAGCCATCTCATTTGACCTGGTTCAGGGCAATATGTTGGTGAGTCAAGGGAAGGTCTTGAGTCCAGAGAATGAGGGGTTCATGGCTGTGATTGTGTATGTTTACCTCTTTCCCCAACTTTGCTTTATTTGTGTTCATATGCCAATTTCAGGGCTTTCTTCTTTGGTGCAATTCTTGTACATGCCCGCCACCATGGGAATACCGGTGTGCTGAACGGAAGCCCGCAGCCTGATTTGGATTGTGAATCGGGTTATTGCTGTATTTGTGGGATCTGGTTGCCATTCAGGGTTGAAGGAGGATTTTATTTTCTATATTTTTGGATTTGGAACCTTGGATTTTGATAAATGCAATCGTTGATCAGGAGCAAGTCAGCAGGGGTTACTGGCGGAAGGGGCACAGCGGGGGCCGGTCCTGGTAGGGACCTTCTGTAACTTTTTGATATAACATTGCCTTGTGAGCACGCGCGCCTAGGCTGCCTTTTGCACACGTGCCCATATGCAGGCATGATTGACTTGGGATCCAAGGGAGGACTTGATCCATAGTAAGTATGTTCGTAAACACTTACTATGGGTCCTCCAATTTCGGTATATGCCATATTATGTGGCCTTTCGTATCCCATGGGTATATATGTCGCAATATTGCCATTTTGGCCATATTTTCCACTTTTCGTGTACTCCAAGGGCCAAAGTGTTAAAAATGGTCTTCTTGTGCTTCGGACCTGAACTAATGTTGATAAGGGCACTTGGGGGACGTCAGCCCCAGAACAAGTTGATGCGGCTAAGAACATTCAAAAAAAAAGTTGATAAAGGGACTTAAGGCTTTGGGCTGCTTCCATGCAAAAGCCTAAGTTCCATGTCCCTTGGGAACGGGAGATACAATTTTTGGAGTAAACTCGTTTGGGACTACTAACCCTTATTTTGGCAATAATGGCACCAAACCCCATCTCCCCCGTAATGTTCGCCCCCGTGTTTGCACATGTTGTCCAAGGTTAAAAGCGATTTGGAAAGGGGACATACACCCGCCTCGAATAGCCTGTGTCCCCTTGTGTCCTCTCTTTGGGATGGGAGAGCTATGGGTGGCTTAATATGGGGTATACTGCCTCTTGCCATTTTTCGTGTACCATCTTTCTGCTAAGGGGAAAAATGGGTAGAGGCGACCTCGAGGGTTAACATTGGGCATATATTCAGACCTAAGTCCCATGTGTGTATAACAACGTATGTTAGATTATTGCTCGCCATGACCATGGAGATATGGGATCGTGAGTGTGGGCCGCTCCTCCAGGCACCGCCACCCCCGCCACCACCGCAGGACCACGTCCTCCCCCGGCCGCTCCAGGACCTCGAGCTCGGACCCCTCCCCCCCCCAGGCCCCCGCCCACCTCGCCTGGTGGTCTGCCCCCGCTTTGCGGGAGCTCTGCCCCTGGGTGAAGTGGGCCGAAGGAGCGGGAAGGCGAGAAGGAGTGCACATGCTGCACACCTTCGAGGAGGTGCGCACCCGCACCCCCGCTGACCCCAACCAGGCCGCCCCGGAGGCCATCATGCCGCAAGCGGCATGGGAGGCCCTCCTCCGCGACGAGGTCCCGGGTCTCCGCCCCCCCTACACCCCCCAAGCCCTCCGCCAATGGCTCCAGGCCACCCACCCTCAGCCCTGGGCCATCGGCCCCCCCACCCCCCCACCCCACCACCACCACACCGGGAAGGGGAAGTGCACGGGCAAGGGGAGGGCAAGGGACAGAAAGGGACACTCAGGCAAGGGGCCACAGAGGGGCCCCAAGAGAAGGGCAGGCGCCCATAGGGACACGGCACCGGAAGCCACACAACGTGGGGGCAGGAAACTACCCAAGGACAAGGAAGGGGCAGGAGTGGGGACCGAGGCACAGAGGAAGAGGACACCACGGCAGGCGCCACGACCCACACCCAGGAAGGGCATACCACGACATAGGGACCAGCGCCGCCCCACACCCAGCGAACACCGCATGACTCCCGGGGACGCACACCCCCAACACGCGCCACCGCAGCACGAATCGGACGCCGTACGGATCACACCAGCGCACATCAACCAGCCAACAGAAACCACACAGGGGATGGAGGACAAACCTACACGGGGAGAATGGGCTACACCCACAAAGGAAGCCGCAAGGAACACCGCCGCGCAGCCCACCACCGCGCCCTCACCGCCAGGCGACCACCCCGGCCACCACAAAGGCCACCTCACAGGCACCGGAAGAAGATGAAGGCACGGCCACAGCACCCAGGGATAGGGACCGGGACCCCCAGAGGACACGGGACCAAGGCACAGGCCCCCAGGGAGGGCAACTCCACGGACACCTACCCGACCCACCAGCCCGAGCGGCACGCCCAGGCCCCCACAGCACGGACGCAGCGAGCCACCCACACCTAACCGCACTCTCCAGCCACCAGCCAGCCACACCCCGACGCGCACTCCGAATCAAGACACAGGCCATGCTGACCTCCACCGACCCACCACGGCACAAGACGAGGCAGCACGGCCCACCGCACCGCAGCACGTCACAGTGCAACGCACCACGACAACGCACCCCAAAGCGCAACACGCCACAGCACGACGCGGCGCAACGCGGCACAGAGCGGCACAACAGGGCACGGATGACCCTAACCTGAAGGACTAACCAGAACAAGCCACCGCACACCCTGGAAGGCGCCGCACCAGCGCGCCACACACCGGCACCGCGGGCCACACACGGGGCCACCGCGCGCCCGGCAACAACAGTGGCGGTCCACCCAGAAGGTTAAAACTGGCACCGCGGAGGAGACAGGACACGGACAACCCCAGCCCCCTATCCCAGAGCCACACGAAGCCGCCTATCGCAGCCGCCCAGCCAGCAGAGCCAGGACCTAACCCGGCAGGAATGGCGGGCCGAGCCCAACGTGTACATAGTCGACCCGACCCATGGGGCCGGGACACGGCCAAGCAGAACGCAACGGCCAACAGCAACCCGGAAGACCACACTGAATGCGGGCCAGTGCGTGCGCAAGCCCAGGGAGGGCAGAGGGAGGAACAGGCAGACCCCCCCCAAAAAAAAAACAGCGGGGGGGGGGGGGAGAGAACGGCCCACAGCCACCAAACCGCCCACCAACACCGCAAGAGGCGGCCAAACCCCCCACCCAGAGGGCACCGAAGACAGGACAGGGGAAGGGGCACAGGGAGCAACCCAGCCAAAAGCGGCAACACCGAGCCAGGAGCAGCGGCCGACCGGAAAAAGGGACACCCAAAACGCGCAGACACACACCACGCTGGGAAGAAAAAGAAAAAGAGCCAGCAACCCAGCCCAAAAGAGAGGGGATGGGGGGGCAGGGATCACAAGGCCTGGGACAGGGACAGCCAACGACCGAGACCACAAAGCCAAAGCAAGACACGCCCCCCCAAAAAAAACACACCCCGACAACCCAACCAAGAAGGGCGGGGCACAGCCGAGACCCGGGCCCAGCACGCACGCCCACACGGCACACCCCAGCCAGGAAAGGCGGGGAACAAGCGGGGCGCGGGCACAAACACACACACAACCCCACGCCCCAGCCGGGAGTGGCGGGGCGTGGCAGCAACAACACACCCCCGCACAGCAACCCCAACCAGGAGGTGCGGGGGACCACGTGGGACGGGCACACAAGCACACACACATCCCAACACCCCCCCAAGGAGTGGCGGAGCGCAGCCGAAACCCAGATCCCAGCACGCACGCCCACACCGCACACCAGAACCGGGAACGGGGGGGTCTTGGCAGCTGGGCAGAATGGGGGTCCCAAGGGGGGGGGGGGCTGCGCGCGACCCACTACACCCACATGCATACCTCAAGGGGGTGTGTGTGTCTGGGGGCATGAGGGTATAGGGGTATGTATGCAATAATGGCGATTTCTCGTCTTTGCCTGTGGCCGCTATTCCCTGTGTTCCTCAGGGGTGGGCAGCCGGGGTTTCGCGGCCCACGAGTCCGTTGTGAGGGGCGTCTGCGGTCAGGCGCTCCCCCTCCCCCGACTGTTCGCCCTCTGGGCAGGCTGTCGGGGTCCGTCATCCACTCTTGCTGTGGGCACGGGTGTGCGGGTTTGGGGGCCCGGCGCTGTCCCCTCAGCTTGCATGCCCTGTGGGGGCCGCGCTCCGCGGGGCTGGTCGGGGCCGTCCCCGGCGGGGTGGCCCGCCACCGTTGCGAGGGGCGTCTGGTGTCAGGCGCTGTCCCTCTCCCGGTCACCCGCCCTCTCGGCAGGCCGTCTGGGTCCGCCACCCACATGCTGTCGGCGCGGGTGTGCGGGTGTGGGGGCCCGGCACTGTCCCCTCGGCCTGCATGCCCTGTGGGAGCTGCCTGCCGCGGGGGTGGAGGGGGGCCACCCCCGGGGGGACTGGCCTGCCACCGTTGCGTCTGGCGTCTGGCGTCAGACGCTGTCCCTCTGATTCCTGATTCCGAGAATTCTCTTGAGTCCTCTCTGGTGTGGGGGATTTGCCAGCCTACCAAGGTGTGACCATCCTCTGCCCCCCTCCCCCCTCAAAAAGAATCAGGGAGCTATGGTGGTTGGAGGATATCTGGACCCCAAGTGGTCCAGGTGGCAAAATCGAAACGAAAATGAGCGCCCATTGTTATGGGAGTATGCAATTTTCAGGCGGTTCCGTAATTTGGCAATATGGTGGAAGGTTCAATGCACATCAAATTGGCAGTGTATGAATGAAACAATGATGTAGAGGCCAATAGAAGGATGGGTTATGGGGAGATGCCCCAGAAAGACATTGCCAAAGGTGAATCGCACCTTGTTCGCCTCTGACGTGTGCAAGGTGGACGGGTGCATTGGGCGATGGAAAATTTGCGATGAAAATATTGGTTGAATTTTGACATGCTTCTTTGAGAGCACAAGCCACATTTTTGAAAAGTGAGGACGAATTTTCTGGCCTAATGCATGAATGAACATCAAAGAGGAAAGAATAAAGGGATTTCTACATTGTTCCATATATGTAGTCACAAATTTCCATGCTTCACATGATTAACCAAATTCTGTACCGCCACAAATGATGTGTTTTTTTTGTTTTGTTGGCCACTGTCTTCTCCCCTTGGGGTGCACCACCAGAATGGTTTGTACGGGTGCTGTGTTGTTGCTGCGTTCATGTTGAAATCATTTTTTTTGGGTTCTCTTACCCCAATATGTTTCATTTTTGTTTTGGGGATCTCGTGTCGCGCAGGCATTTTTTTCCCAGCTTGTGCTTCCGCTGTGTGACATACACCTCTTTCAATGTTTTATGCATTTTGGAACAGGTTTTCCAAGTTTGGTCAAATATTCATGAGTTACCATTTTTGAAAGCGAAAGTCAAAGGAATCGGTTGCAATGAACTAGCGGAAGTTTTTGTAACTCTTTGTGACAGTTGTGATTCCGATACTCGAATTACAAAACCCCTTTTTTTCGACATGGTTTCAAATTGTTTGTTATCTGCTTTAAATGCAATACAAGGCTTTTGATAAAGTACTGTTTTCCTGTTTCATAATTCTTTCGTCATTTGTTCTGAAAATGAGAGGTCTTGAATGTTTCTTTTGCTTTTGGTGGTTAGGAGAATGTAGTTTTGCTAAATACATGCTTTGTTTTGCCTTCCATGAATGGTCATCTACCCGTTGGTAGCCATCAAAGCACTTGTTGACCAAACATCGAAGCAGTGAATCAATTTTTTCCCCTTTGTTGCATTCACCATCCATCAGCAAATACGTCACACAAATATAGCACCAAGTGTGCACATGAATGCATTAGGGCAAATAACACAAACAACCCAAAACCTCTCTGGTGAAAAATGGCACATTTTCTCCCTAAGCATAATTATCGTGTTGTTGTGGTCCACGCTTTCTTGGATTTGTGAGTGATTAAAAGAAGCAGTTGGGTAAAGAAGTTTTGAAGATCATCATTTGAGAAGAGGTGTCTTCCCAATCCAAGATCAAAAATATGGATAATGTGGCTCGCATATGCGCATTGTTTGTCGAAGAGTCTCATAATACTGTTGCATGTCTGCCGTGATGGCAAAGATCAACGTAGATTTTGGTGTTTTTTGACAAGGTACCTAAAAGAAGCGCAGGATGACTGGAATGCCAAATTTGGATTTGTTGGGTAACGTAGGGGATGTGCTATCATTTGGCCCAACGACATGAAGAAACATGTGCTGTTGGAGTGTTTACGAAAGAAATAGAATGGTGTATATACCTACGTCTACTGGAACATCCAGCTTTGTATCTTACGTCTTATGGCCCTTATAATGTTCCGGTAGACGTAGAAAATTCTACTTACGTCTAGCGGAGAAAGTGTTGCGTCTAGCCGAATATTATAACCGGACCGAATCTAACATTATAATGTTCCGCTAGACGTATTGCGACGTACATCCCTGATTTTTTGTACAGATTCGGGAAGGCAATTGATGGATGCATTGCTTGCGAATGGGCCTGCACTAGGGGCGAATCTTTTCTATTATTTTACCACAGGCGCCCGTTGTCGCGATCGCAAATGACAGTGTCGCCTGTGTAGCGGCTCTGATGAGCCAAATTCATAAAGTCATTTTTTGAGAAGTCAACAGGGCAACAAAATACGAGTGCTCCGCAATTTTGTTCTCGATTTTTTGACACAAGTCGCCCATTTTTCACGTGAAGAAAAGTCTCCAAACGCGCTTTCATCCTCCAAGCCGAATAACAAGGGATTCACGCGTTCAAGCTCCCAAGGGCGGGCTAATGTGCCTCATTGGCAGTGTTGATGAGGGTTTGCCCCCATTAACCTCATATTGGGGCCATTGGATCCCAAATCAATATGCCCAAACGGTTATACATTTTGGGGCTTTCCAAAAATTTGGCCATCTCATGTACTTGGCGACCAGGTACATGTAGAAATACGTTGACTGGGTATAATCTCCTTCTTTGCATGCCTTAACACCCGGGTCATATGACGTGACTTCTCCGGAGGGGGCATATATGTCCATTGCAACCCACTTGGCCACATTTTGTGCTTGCATGCCAAAGACTGACTTTCAAAAATGAGGTCGATTTCTGACCGAAGCACTTGTATGTGCGTTCAAGGACCTAAGGTACATAAGAATATAGGCATACTTTGGTCCTAGGTCACTAGGCTGGGTATTTAAGGCTTGCGTAGGGTTGTTGGTCAAAAATGGGCCATTTTGTGGGCCCATTTGGCGGGTGCACCATTCGAATACAAACCCGCCAATGGACTCCATGTTAAGCGGAGCCCTTCTTCACAACCCAGATCAACACTCGAAGTCTCACCTTCACCCAAAAGCCCGTGGAGAGCACACCCGAAGCGATGCGGTGCAAGCAAGGTGTGTTATTCCCATTTTTCAATCTTTCCAAGTGCCCAGTTGGGGAGCAGCACAAGTAACCTTCCATGGCCCCCCAAGTGGAGGCCAAGCGTGCCATTGGAGGTCCATGGTGCAAAGACATAGTGTTGGAAGGGAATTGCCGGCTACTCTATTCAACCTGGAGATATTCTAATATATTTGTCGGGATTTCAAGTCCAATTTTCGTGTTTTTTCATCAATTTTACCATTTTGCGGCCGTCATAATGACAGGTGGCGACCTTGTATTGACACCATGACCCAGGTATGTTCACTAAGAACATACGATGTTGCCAAACATTTCTTGGAACCAGCCAATACCTCCTCTTGTGCTTGGCACACCAAGGCCATCCTGTGGGCAACTTGGGCAAATTCCAAATCATGGGCTCACTTGGCGGCCCTGAAATTTCCAAATTCAGGGGGTCTTGGTCGACAGCCAAAAGATATGATGGACACATCGGACTTGATACCAATTCCGGGGCATGCTCCGGTCCAAGTCAGACATGTACGCTATTTGCCCTCACCTTGAGTGTGCGCATTTTCGGCCATTTTCCGCCATTCTCAATATTTCTGGCACGACGTGCACCATGCTCAGCCCCAACGTGCACGCTGGTGGCATGGAGCAATGGACCGTATATGGTATTTTGCTTTTGCACATTGGTCCCCATGACTCACATACCTCATGGGTGGACGGATGCCTACACTCACAGGGAGCTAGCCCACGGTGAGTATGGTCAATTTTGCCATTCCGGCACTTGTGGGTCCAGTTCAGGGCAACGTGATGGTATGGCCAATAGAGATCTAAGGGAACCAAGTACGTGTGGGCGTCATGGGACCTAAATGGCATCGGACACCGAGCGCTGAGTCTTTCTCTTTCGGCTCATTTTTGGGTATGCCAGAACAACCCTTTTGGGACCCCAATTTCAGCCCCGCATGTGAGCAATTGGTGGCCCCATATCTCTATGTCAATGAGGACTCCGGATCCAATTTCAAGTCTTGCGCTTAGATATGAGTCTTAGGTCTCGCCTGCTATCCCATCAGCCATGAGCTAAGCTTTGGCTGCCCAGGCCTCCCCTGGGAGTCACCCCATTTTTTGCCCATTCTTGCCCTTTCTGCAGCAAGACTTGGGTGTCACCAACCCTTGAAACGGCGTCAGGGTCAGAGTAGGAATGGGTACAGGGACTCAAGGAACCTTCCTCCTGCACGGCATGCCTATCCTGACCTCTCCTTCCATGTGTGCTTGGTCATCAAGTGTGGTTAATTTGTCACATACTGTCCACTACTTTTGTTGCCTTTCTCATGTTGATTGCCTCCATCTCCATCCCCACTGTTGCCTTTTACATCCGCCACCAAGTACCCTCCAGGTTCTCTCCACACAGAAAAAAGATCCTCATCGACTTGTTGCACCTTGCTCGTGTGACTGTCCATGGGATGTGGAGGATTTTCAGGACAGGGATGTCCTTCTTTGACGTAGTGAGGAAAGCCCAAGGAAACCCCAGGAAAAATCAACGGCATGCCAAAGGCCAGCCAAGCAATCGGGGATGTGGCCGACCAGAGACCATTCCAGCCAAACCTGCGTCATGGTAGCAGAGGAGGCTCTGGAATCACTGGCCTTACCCCCGACGCGGTAATGAGCCACAACCAGCCGGAGGTTGTTCCGGAGGACTTGGCCAACATTGCGCCGCCTACGCTGGACCCCGCGGTGAACGTGGACATCTTGCGCCGGTCCCTGTTATGATCAGATGACCTCGGGTCAGTGTTGTCACCCTCGGTCGCCACAGCCGACAAGGGACCCCAGCCCGAGGGCGCCCTCGTTGTAGTGGGGGATCCTAGAGACGACGAGGAGGACAGGGTGTAGCAACTGCAGAGATTCATCGTCGCCAGGCGTGTTCAGCGTGAGAAGGAGGAGGCCTTGAGGATCTGCCTGGAGGCCCAGCTGAAGGAGACGCTGGAGTTCATCAAGACACATGGCCACCACAAGCAGATGGTGAAGGAGGCCACATCCCTGGACTCCATTGCGGAGATTGTCTGCAATTTTGCCGCCTGCCAGTCAGCGTCAAGGAAGCACAAGGCTGAAGCCCCACCTGCCATCTGAGGCAGCGGTTGGACCGGCTGGGCTCGGAGCCCGCAAGGCCAACTGCATGGGCCATTGAAACGCAGACGCCGGTGCAGCCACAACCAGCCGCGGATGAGGACTCCATTGCTTTGGACGACAGCTTCCATCGCCGGTTCCCTGCCCAAAAGCACATCGAGACCATTATGTGCAACAGTGAGTTTGGACCGCAAGCAGGCCCAGCTCCAGTCCACCAAAACCACCACCGTGTGGCATTTGCAGCATCCACTCCTTCAATCCACCATGCCGAGCCCCCTGCAGCATCCGCACCATCAGTCAACATCACCCACCGAGAGGTTCAGGAACGCATCGAGATGGACCAGTAGGCGGCCGCGGTGACGAGCTCGAGTACACGGGCCACAGCCGCCAGTCTAGGATCTGGCAACCGGTTTGTGTTGGTGGAGGAGTTTTCGAACGTCAGGACCGTGTCAGAACCTCCGTCTCCAGACGTGGAGGACGCCCCGAGTGAGCACTCGGGTGTGGAAGGGCGGCTGGCCCAGCTGGACTGGGAGAAGAATCCGCTAGGTCAAGCCGTGGTGACCAAGCAGACAGTGCTGCAGCATGCCGAGCATATCCGCAAGCTAGAGCGGGCCATGCGTGCAATCTGAGAGTTCATACTTGAAGCCCGCCCAAAAGAGGAGTGATGCGTATGGGGGCCCGTCCCCCGCATACTAGGGTCAGGGTTTCAGGTTTTGAGGGGCCCATAGGCCAGAAGAACTCAGGGCAGGGCCAGAACTAATCTTCACTGAATTTTCTGGCCCAGAAATACCCGTAACTAACCCAGAAAACTCTATTTTCCGTGCGTGTGCGCGAGCGATGACTGTCGCCGTCGCCTGTGTTTCTGCGAATTTTCGAGAAGTCGTTTCTCGATTTTTTAGGAGTTAAATTATTATAGTTGTAGAAATATTAGTTTCAAGAATATCCGGATTCTACAGCATCACTCCGGCGCCGATGCGTGAAGGTTGAGTTTTGCGTTAGGGGGCTAGTTGTCAATTTTTTAGAAAATTGCCGGTTCGGTTTCAGAATCAGGGTAGGTGCCCAAATTGGAGGGCATGTCTCAGTGTGTGCATTTGTGCTTTGGTTCGTCCTGAAGTCGACGAGTAACAGCGTCGACGCGTCGAGAGGGGAGGGAGGCGAAAAAGTTGTTTTCTTGAGCCAAAATGGCTCTATTTCACTGTTTTTCAGTCCCCTAACCATCAGGACTGTCCCCCCACCCTGACGACAGTCCTGAGCTGGATCTCACGTGTCGAACTTTGTCGCTTTTCAGGACGACGTCGACGCAACGTCGTCAGTTCTGACCAATTTCTGTGACTATTTATGGCCTACTTAAGCCTTACCCTAACAATGGAGTGGTTCTGAGACTTTCTACTCCTCCTTTACCCTTAACCTATTATTTATTATCGTTTATATATGTTTTCAGGACTGACTGAGAGGTATATAGGTAATCTCTTAGAATTATTTGTAGTCATGTAAACGCATTGGGTTTGTGCTTGCATGCCCAGGGGTGGAACAAGGGGTGTGAACTTGGAAGGGTGTAGGTTTGAAAACTGATTTTTTTCCGGTGAGTAAAACTGAAACCTAGAGAGGACACACCACCACACCTATGAAATACGCTTCAAAATAACTCCAAAATCCATCTCGCTCATGGACACAAATAAATTGAGGTGTCCATGAGTGAGCCCCACGTTTCCCGCAGCCCGCCTCATCATGTCTACCGACGAGGAGGCCTACGTGGGATGCCTCGCAGGGTCCAGCTGTAGCAGCACCAGTGCCAGTGACTGCGACTCCGACCCTGAGACCTCCAGCCGCCGCCAATCCCCGACTACGCCGCCGCGGATCAAGCACTGGCCTGCGGCGCTGCAGTTGCCGCGGTCCAGCCTCTCCCCGAACGTGAGGTATGAGGACTGGGTTGAGCAGCGTGCGGCCTACCACCGAGGGGAAGGCCCAGAGGATGCAGCACGCCGCAGAGATGACGCCAGCGACACCAGCGACGACCCCTGTGACAGCCAGGCCTGCAGGGGTTCACCAGGGCGAAGGGGTCTGCGAATGCCCCGGATGTTGAGGGCTCAGGAAGCCCACACCCGGAGCGGCGCCACCGCCGCCTCCAGCAGCGACAACGACGACCCCAGCGACCCCCACAGGACACAGGGTCTGCGACGCTGCCGCTGGCGGTCCTCCAGGGGGCCCAGAAGATCATCAAGACCGGAGAAGACATCCTAGATTGCCTGGTTTGAGGCCCAAGTGGCCCTGCGATTGGTGACGTTATCTGATTCGGAATAAGTGTTTAAATAAGTAGTTGTTCCTGAATTCTCTGCAAGCTCTGCGCTAGAGATTTTCGCAAGCTTCGCGCTGCGGTATTTTCTCTTTACAAGCTCCGCAATGTAAAAAGGTATGCTTCGCGCTACAGATTTTTCCTGAATTTTTCTTCGGAAAGTTTTACCCTGATATTGTTGTTTTTTCCTTTTTTTCAGCTCCCTGTGTGCCTCTGGCACCTTTCTGCAGGGATGGTCTGGTGTACCCTGATCAGGTACCCGTTGGCAGGACACTCTGTACTTCACAGTCTCAGTTTTTACAGTTTTTACTGATTTCTTTCTGTGAAAGAGGGCCAATTTTCAGCCCTCCACCCCTGAGTGGGGCAGACATTTGCAGTTTCAGGGCAGCCCTTCATCAGCCAGTTCCCCAGCCCATGCGTGACGCCCTGTTTCCTGCTGCAGCTAGTGCCTAGCCTCCGGAATCCCTCAGATTTTACTCCAGAATTTTTTTCTGATGGCACTGTTTATTGTTTTGCACCTCAGGATAATTTCCTGGTTACACAGTTAACCTGATTTCTGTACCAGACTACTTTCTGACCCTTCATGATGGTCAGAGCTTGCTTTCCTGGAGCTGCAGGAACCTCTTAGGGAGGGTGGTATTACGTATGGGGGCCCGTAGCCCGCATACTAGGGTCAGGGTCTCAGTTTTTGAGGGGCGAATAGCCCAGAATAATTCAAGACAGGGCCAGAACTAATCTTCACTGATTTTTCTGGCCAAGAAATGCCCGTAACTAACCCAGAAAACTCTGTTTTCTGTGCGTGCCCGCGAGCGACGACTGTCGCTGTCGCCTGTGTTTGTCTGAGTGTTCGAGAATTTATTTCTCGATTTTTTAGAGGTTTAATTATTTTAGTTGGAGAAATATTAGTTTCAAGAATAGGCGGATCTTACGGCACCCCTCCGGCGCCGATGCGTGAAGGTTGATTTTTGCGTTAGAGGGTTAGTTGTCAATTTCCTTTATAAAAACGCCAGTTCGGTTTCAGAATCAGGGTAAGTGCCCAAATTGGAGGGCATGTCTCAGTGTGTGCAGATGAGCTTTAGTGCGTCGTAAAGTCGACGCGTAACGGGGTTGACGCGTCGAGGGGGCAGCGACGCCAAAAAGTTGTTTTTTGAGCCAAAATGGCTCTATTTCACTGTTCTCTGGTCGCCTAACCCTCAGAACTGTCCCTCCATCTTGACGACAGTCCTGAGCTGGATCTGACACGTCGAACTTCGTCGCTTTTCAGGACGACGTCGACGCGACGTCGTCAGTTTTGACCAATTTCTGTGACTATTTGTTGCCTACTTGAGCCTTACCCTACCCATGGAGTTGTTTTGAGACTTTCGAATCCTCCTGTACCCTTAACCTATGATTTGTTATTGTTTTTTTCTGTTTGCAGGACTGACTGAGAGGTAGGTAACCTCTGAGAATAATTTGTAGTCATGTAAACGCATTGGTTTTATGCTTGCATGGCCAAAGGTGGAACAAGGGGTGTGGACTTGTAAGGGTGTAGGGATGAAAACTGATTTTTTTGGGTGAGTAAAACTGAAACCTAGAGAGGACCCCCCCCCCCTTGGCATGCGCTTGGAATATGCGTCTGAGTTTACCTATGTCGCTAGACTGACTGCCCTTCAGCACATTGTCCTTGCGCCGCCGCACATGCACACGTGCGCAGGCACAGACATGTCAGAACAGGACCGCAACTCGTGTAGAATAGCAATTTTTTAAGCTTTTTGCATGTTTGTATTTATTAACTTTGGATTTATACACATGGTATCTGTCCATCTTGCTCTGTAGTTCAGTGGTGTCATGGGCGCAAAAGGCCATGGAAGCTTTCTGACGCCGCTCTGAAGGGATCTCCCAACTTGACCAAAGCCTCAAACGCAAAACCAGTCGTTTTTTCCCAACCCCGGCTGTCCTTCGTGTTTTGGCCTGCTTCTTCACCACTCTTTTGGCGCCTTCGTGTTTTCTGGATTTCACCGTGGTAGAATTCGTCACGCTTCGCTCCAAAAATTCACAGACAGGGCACATGGTAGCACAGGAAGCACGAGCAGCAGCAAATTGGTACTGCACACGCCTGTTTGTAGTTCCGCAGCTTCACCCATCAGTTCTCCCACTTCTGACGAGCTCGGCATGGCGGAAAGGTTCAATGGCCTTTGTCGCCCATGACACCACTGAACTACAGAGCAAGATGGACAGATGCCATTTGTGTAAATCTAAAATCAATAATACAAACATAAGCTTGAAAAGTTGCTATTCTACACGAGTTGCGGTCCCGTTCTGACATG
Source organism: Eutreptiella sp. 'Long Island Sound 2002' (assembly GCA_964036045.1). Lineage (NCBI taxonomy): Eukaryota > Euglenozoa > Euglenophyceae > Eutreptiales > Eutreptiaceae > Eutreptiella > Eutreptiella sp. 'Long Island Sound 2002'. The sequence goes on along the minus strand of OZ038379.1, from coordinate 102,573,708 downwards.
TCCGTGCCTGCGGACGCGTGCATCTGCGGCGGCGTAAAGGCAATGTGCTGAAGGGCAGTCAATCTAGCGACATAGGTAGCCTCAGACGCAGCAGGAGGCCTCAAAGCCCATGGGTCCAGCCCCCCAAGTGGGACTACCCCCGCCACCGGAGGTGATTATGCAAGGGGAACCCTTCCCAATGCCATGACCAGCGCCACAACTTCAGGCGCAGCACTTGGCTCACGCGGAGCAATGGAAGGGACATGCCAGACCCCCCACGGGACTGCCGCCAGCACCGGCAACCCTAATGGCCGGTGAGCCATTCCCGATTCCGACACCTGCGCTCCAGCTCCTGGCGCAGCCTAATGCCCGACATGGTCACAGCCACCAACATCATCAGCATCACCACCAGCATCATCACCAACATCATCAACACCACCACCATTGTCATCAGTCAGCGCCTCTGGGTGGATACGGACATGGTGGACACGGGTGTCAACCCTGGTGCCACGGTGGACCCAGATACCTGCCCGCAAGTAAGAAAAAGTGCTTTTCCATTGCTTTGGGACATACTCTAGTTGTATTAGAGATGCACTGAGCATCCATGCATTATTATCTTAGTATTGGTCCAACCAGAAGTGGTGATAACACATTTTGACCTATGGAACCAAACACCCAATCAGGATATGGAGTGGACCCCTTAATCCCCTTTCAATCAGAAGTAAAACATCTTTTCCTGAGTTGACTGAGCACTGACATACCTAAAGTAGAGCCTATGAATTTATCTATGTTTTTCCATGAATACTTATCTGCCCTAGTGGTATACACCCTAGGGGGCTAGGCACCTCTTTTTGAGAGGTCCTGGGTTCAATTCCTGGTCAGCCTAGCTAAGTAGGAGGATCCCATGTGACATGGCAGTGACCTCATCGCCACATACCATGCCACCTCAGCACATATGGGACCCAAAACAAAGAGTGCGCATCTCCTAAGATGGCACTATGGAGAGAGAGTGATCCTGAGGCAGTTTTCTAACTCTTTTCCTAAAACATTTCAGCTAACTTTGTGAATATGCATTCTTATGTGACCTGGGCTGTAGTTTCTGTGAATATCCAATCATCTTTCACTGTTTACACTGCAGCCCTCCATGCTTTGATCCTGAATCCTCTTCTCTTTGCATACTATTGGCTTGGGCTATCCTGAAGTGACTTGGAGTGGCTGTATTTCATCAAAACAAAAGCTTTTCATCTCAAAAAACAAGCAGCAGGAATCCCTACACCAACAGCAAGCAGCAGGAGAGGCCAAACACAGTGCTGAAAACACTATAAACTTTTCTGGTAGCAGAGGCAGCCTGTCTCTGTGCACCGGCAGCGACCCCGCGCCGTACAACCAGTGCTCCGAGCAGGCAAATATAAGCAGAAGGGCGGATTAAGATGGACCCAGGAAGAGTGGACGCCGATGTGAACACAGCGCCAGCGCCTGAGGCACCGGCAAGGCCGGCGCCTGACGCTGTACCTTCGGTGGAGCCCTTACATGGGCCAGTGGATACGGCGGAGGACTCCCTGGATGGCCTCCAGACGGCCTTCGGGGCCCTGTCGGTGGAGGAAGTGGTCTCTCAGCCTCAGCCTGTGAAGAGGAAGAGAGAGAACGAGAGCGAGAAGGATGCTTGAGGAGAAGCAGACGAAGGAGAGGAACAAGGGCAAGACCTGACGAGTATCCCTACCTTCGAAGGCGCACCAAGCGCTTCTGGCCTCCCTGTATCCCCCTCTCCCATAACCACCACACTCCCAGCCGCAGCAACATCCACTTCCACAACCAACCTGCCTATGGCAGAGGGCACAGGCTTTACTGGCATGCCTCACTACCCCGCCTATGGTATGGGCCCACCAACCACTGCGCTCCATGAGGCAACTACTGCCAGTGAGCAGGTGGCTTCCAGCTCCGCGCCGCGATGGTATGCGGCTGAATATCCCCATCCACTCCACGCTACTGGAACCTATGTGGAGGTCCCTGGGTATGCTCCTGGGTATGCACCTGGGTATGCACCCTTGAGTGGGTTGAGGAAAGGGCCTGAGTCCCTTGGAGGCAGGAGTAGAGGATCGGGAAGATCCTCCAACAGGTCCCTGACGCGATCGGAGATCAACGAGGTGCTCCGAGGAGCCACTTGGCAAATCGTGAGCGACCTCACGCAAGAGATCAGGGAGAAACTGGAGCCCCTGATGATCCCGTCCCATGCGTCACCTACGACGGTGGGAATGTCACCCCACCGAGTACAGGCTAACCACCTGGCGGCAGGGTTGACCAATACCCTGGGGAGCCTGAGGAGCCGACCGATGCCGACTCCTGCAGCAGTACCGAGAAGTCCATTCGTCCGGAGAACGGCCCAGCCGCCCTACAGCCACGTGACGAACTCGACGAGGGCCGAGCTGGACCAGCTGGGGCTGACAGCCCTAAGGGCTTTGGTGGACGTGGAGCCTTATGGCTCCAGTGATCTTGGCGGAGACCCCTCCGACGACGAGCCGCCGTCGATGGACTCTTCTTCGCCCTCAGACGACGAGCACCCTGAGGACCCCGAGGACCCCAAGGGTAAGAAGAAGAAGAAGAAGAAGAAGAAGACCCGACGCCCTGGAGGACGCCGAGCTCAGGAGGCGAAGGCTATTGCCACCTCCAAGATAGTGGTGAACCTGCCTGAGTTCACAGGCAAGGACCTCAGCGAGTTCGCTGAGAACTTTGGCCGGTTCCTACGACTGACCGGCCAAACCCACGCGAGTGGGCGAGTGAAGTGCGATCTGCTCCTGCAGTGCTGCAAGACCAAGTACCTGGAGAAGCAGGTCAGGCAGATCGTCACTAACTCCGCCACCTTTGCCGACGTGTTGGTTGCCCTGGAGAGGCAGTACCCGACCTACGAGACCGACCTCTCCATCAGGGCCGAGATCCAGAACCTGCCCGTGCTGCCCAACAACCCGAAACCTGGCAGGGTCTCCGAGCTGTTGGCGGACTTGGATCACTGGGCTGGACGACTGACGCCCGGTTCCTTAAGCAGCGACGACCTGCTGTTCTGGTTGTGCGCCAAGCTCCCCCGAGAGCTATGGGACGAGTGCCGTTTGACGGCTGAGCGCAAGGCTAGATCCCTCCGCTACGAGGATCTATGCGTGCTGCTCCTGGAGATGGCGCTGGAGAAGGAGAGCGACCAGCACCTGAACAACTACCGCCCTGGTGGTGGAGGTTCTGGAGGCAAAGGGTACCAAGGTTCCCGACCCGGGCGGGGACTACCCCCAAACACGCCCACGCCCGCCTAATGGAGAACGTGAAGGAGCTATTCTGGTGTGATGCCAGAGATGAGCCGGGCCACCTGCAGCACGCCTCTGACTGCGAGCAGCGAGACTGCTTCGTCGTCCAGGGGAAGCAGCAGGAGAAGATCACCGGCGCCAAAGTGAAGCTGCCGGATCATTACCGCTGCACCATCACGTGTGCATTCTGCGGTAAGCGGAAGCACTACGAGGATGAGTGCTACCATAAGCAACGCCTAACGGCGAAGCTTAGGGGGGAAGATCCTGGCAAACGGTCAGGCAAAGGTGGAGGCAAGGCCAAAGGCAACGACTCCGGCAAGGGCAAGTCGAAAGGACGTGGTCAAGGTGGTCAAGACAAGGGTCAAGGTGGACGAGGAGGAGGCGCTAACCGCCAGAACGACAACAAGAACAAGGACAGAACGGAGGTAACCCCAACCCTAATCCAGGGGGGAACTCCGAGCCCTCTGGAGGGCAGTCTGGACCGACCACACGCTCACAGACGCAGGCTCAGGAAGAACAAGGAGCCAAGCGTGAGCATGAAGGTGGTGATGACGGCAACGCCAAGAAGAGAAGCCGTTTCATGAGGATGGCCCGCAAATTGCGGGACAAGGGGTTCCAGGTGACCTGTCCCGCGGAATTCTGACGGGGACGCTCTGGTGGCACCCAAGACCTGGTGTTTTGGGTACGTATCTGACTAGGGGGACGTGAATACCTGGGGGTACTGGATACTGGCGCCACAATATCTATAGTGACCAAGAAAATTTTACCTTGTGGGAGCCTGAAGAACACCATGACCACCGCCGCTATACGCATGGGGGATGGACATGTGGTGCACAGCTGCGGAGACTGTGAAGTGGAGGTACCTATGGGCTCCAGGACTATCGCCCATCGGTTCTATGTGATGGACACTGATGCCTTCGACTTTGTACTGGGTACTGACTTCTTCGTGCAGCACTCCCAGATTCAATCCCTGACGCTGCAAGCGCCCTACCTCCTGTACGTGGACCACGGCAGTGGCAGGGAGTCTGTGCCACTGGAGCAGTCGGAACATACCTCGAGTTACCTGAGACTATCGAAGGAGGAGCCCTCGAACATGATGGCGGCCTCCAAAACTGAGGACTATCAACTATTGGGGCAAGTCCTAGACCAAGGTCTGAAGGAGTTGGGTTACTCTCGAGAAGACCTGAGTGTGGAGCTGTTCGCCAGCGACAAGCAGCATGTACTGGACCTATACTGCAGCAAGGGAAAGAACTGCAGCTACAAATTTTACTGGCCCTCTTTCGGGATGGCCTACGGGAACCCCAGATTCAGTGAACTGGGGAAGGTGCTCACCAAGGTGGCCTTGGAACGTTCCCGTATGGTCCTGTGTTCCCCCGATTGGGGAGCCCATGGGGGCAACGAGTACTGGCGAACCCTCCTTGACAAGCTGACTATCAGCTCGGTGCGATTACCTGATGAGGCCATCTACGTGCCTCTGGGACGCAAGACGCCTATTGGGAAGCCCGGATGGGGGAGTATGCTCAGCGTGGTGGACGGAAGTCTTACCACCATCCCCTGGGAAGACCTGGACCCTACTCTGGTCCAGGCTATACAACGAGAAAGCGATGGACTCGCCTTGGGTGACTTGAAGGATCGCCTACGACCTCAAGATGCTGTTGAAACTACACCCGGAGGAGATGAGTACGTCGTGACTGACACCAACGCCCCCAACTCTCCCTGTCATGTACCTGTTCCTGATGGAGTCTCTGAGTGTGGACTATCTGAGCTACCTAGCTCTATCCACTCAGACGACGAAACTGAGCACGACGCCTTCTTCGTGCAGACCGCGGTGGAGGAAGTGGAGAACGCCGAGTACGTCGCCCCACTAAAACCCCTACTCTCCATGAGGGTGGAAGACCCCGTGGATGAAGAGCTGGACCCTCGATCCAGGCTCAGGGAGTATGTGGATTCCAAGAAGAAGTTGGTGGCGAAAAAGCTATGCTACGCGAAGCCTACCCGCAGCTCGTGGCCAGTGAAGCAAGGACGTATGGGAGACCTATCCCAACTGAAGGAGGACCTCGAACAGAAGATCACCACCTGGCAAAGGGAGGTAGATGTCAAGCTCATGAAGAGCGTATGGGGTGCCCATGTGAGGACCCCAGAGGAGGACGACCTCTCGGAGGAATGTGTATGTGAACCCCCTCGAGCGTGCCTATGTTGCCATCGTCCACCGGAGATGGTCGAGCAAGACCTTCTATATGCCTACCAAGGGCTGAAGGATACTACCTCGGGCGAAGAGTCGGTGGAGGACCACCTCCCGACGTCTATTCAAGGGGCAAGCAACTTACACTCCGACGAGGACATGGAGGACAAGATCAAGGTATTGGACCCGCGGGTACAGAAGCTGATAAGGAACTATCTGGAGGTGTTCGGAGAACTACCCCCTCCGGACTCATGCGACAAGCTGGTACAGATGGACCTCAAGCTGAAACCCGAGTTCGTGGGTCACAAGATCCGGAGGAGACCCTATCCAGCTCCTAAAGAGCAGGCCGACGAGAACAAGCGACAGATACAAGAGTGTATTGACGCTGGCCTAGTCCTGGAGTACAAGGACGGGGACTACCCCCTACACTGCAGCCCCTGTTTTCTGGTGGCTAAACCTGGGTCTACAGCCAAACGGCTGGTAGTGGACTATGGAGAGCTGAACAAGAAGACGCTGAACCACTCAGGGTCCATTCCCAATATGGAGTCTACCCTGGAGAAGATAGCCTCCTGTCGCTACAAGACCAAGATGGACAAGCGAAGTGGATTCTGGCAAGTGGACCTGACGCCCAACGCGCAGGAACTATTGGCCTTCATCACCCCTCAGGGGAGGGTATTCAAGTGGAAAGTCATGCCATTTGGCGTGGCTAACGCACCCGCTCTGTTCCAAGAGCTGATGAACAAGATCTTGTCCATCCTACGGAGGAGACCTAAGGTGCAGGAGCTCATATCCCGTGGGGCCCAGATGGAGCCTCACATCGACGATGTATGCCTCGGGACCAATACCCAGGAGGATCACCTAATCCTCTTGGGTGAGTTCTTTGCGGTCTGCCAGGAGAACCACACTCGACTCAAGCTGGAGAAGTGTGAGTTCATGCAGGAGACCATGCAGTACTTGGGGTTTGACGTTGGCTATGGGTGGTGGACCCCAGCGGCCTCTAAGGCAAAACCCCTGATGGATGCCAAGGTACGACACGAAGACCCCAAGAAAGGACTTCATGATGTACGCAGTTTCATTGGGGCGTGCAACTTCTATCGCCGCCACATCAAAAACTTCACCTACACCAGCGCTGTACTGACTGACTTGATCAAGAAGAGTACTACTTGGCGCTGGGGCCCACAAGAGCAACAAGCGTTTGACGAGCTCAAAGACAAGGTAGCCAACGCTAAGTGCTTGGGCGTGCCTAGGGCACAAGGGGAGATTATCCTGGTGACCGACGCCAGCAATGTGGGCGGTGGTGGAACGTTGTTCCAATGGCACGCACTAGAGAAGGAGGAGTTCGACTCGGCCATTTCCCAATGGGGGACGGAAGGTCTCAACCGAGATGGAACGCTCAAGCACAGCTACCCTGACGACAAGTGGGTCCTAGTACCTCTGGGCCACTGGAACTGGAAGTGGAACCAGGCCAGGGGGAACTACTCCACCTATGAGCAGGAACTGCTCGCGGGTATGCTGGTGTTATCCTCACAAGCACGACTGTTGGGGAGTAACCCTGTGGTCTGGCTATGCGACCAAGAACCAGTCCGCAGTTTCCAGAAGGGCCCCCCACCTGAGAAGGCCAAGCTACGTCGCTGGTGGACCTACCTCAGTCAACTACGGCTGACGGTACACCATATCCAGGGAGTGAAGAACGAGTGTGCCGACTACATCAGCCGCAACAACTTCGACGCCCTGATTGGTGCCCGGTCTGAAGCGCTGGCTAAGGAGGCGTTCAGCCGTATGGACGTACACCTGGACCTGAACATGACCATGATACGCCCCCTGGATGGACTCCAACAATCGGAGTACCTACAGGAGTTTGGGGATATCTACCGGCGCCTGGAGAAACGCCTTGAACCCCTCCTGGTCAACCAAGACCAGTGGAAGCGGGACAAGAGCTACCTCTGGCACGAGGACCGCATCGTGGTTCCTAGTGACCGAGTCCCAGCGCTGCTGAAGTGAACCCATGAGTCCAGTGGTCATGTGGGTGCTGACCGTACCCTGAGGCTGTTCAAGCAGTGGTTCCACACTACGTGGACTGATGACCAACTGCGGAAGACACTCCAGCCTATCGTGGACAAGTGCCCGTGCAGGTCCTGTAAACCAGGGGATATCAGGGACAGGGGTCTCTACTCGACCCTGCCCATCCCACACTGTGCCAACAAGGTTCTATACGTGGACTACACGGAGATGCCGAAGTTCGGGGGCTATGACTTCGCCCGCGTGGTAACCTGAGGGTTGACCAGGTTTACCAGGGTGTTCCCATGTACCAAGCACATTACCGGAGAGGAGACTTTCAAGATACTCCTGGAGGAGTGGTTTTGTGTCTATGGGGCGCCCAAGGAGATCAACTCTGATGAGGACGTACGAGTACGCTCAGACACTAGCTGGTACAAGAGGGTCCTGAGATCCCTCAATGTCAAGGTGTCTACGGGGATTCCCTACTCTCACACGAGCAACCCCCTATGTGAGCGACAGATTCGTGTCCTGAAGGAGAACGTCAGGATATGGTGCAAAACTGAACGCACCAGAGACTGGGTGAGACTACTCCCCGTCATATCCTTGATGATGAACTCCCAAGAGAGTTCAGCTACTGGCTACTCGCCACATGAGCTATTCATGGGGCGCCCGGCGTGGTTCCTACATACCCCCTATCCAGAGGACACCCATTCTTCTGCCGGTGAATGGGTCCAAGAGCAACAAGCGAAGGTGGACAAGGCCAAGGCTATGCTCCAGAGAGTGAGGGAGCGTCAGTGGAACAAGAAGAACAAGCACCGTGTACCGGCCACCTACCAAGAGGGAGACTGGGTGCTGGTGCACCACAGTCGACTACCCGCCTGGCCACGCTCTACCAGCGATGACCCATACTTCGGGCCGTACAAGATCCTATCTGTGGATGGACACCGTATCACCGTGCGGTGTTCTCCCCGTCTAGGGGGGACCCTGGTGTGCGCTGCTCAACACCTGAAGCGCTACCATGATCCTGAAGACCTCTGTGGGGAGGAGTGGGAGCTGAACGACGAGGAAATCGCTGCTCTGGACCTACAAGGGGCTGCCAGCCCCATGGAAGTTGAAGGTGAACTCCCCGACATGAACGCCGAGGAGATGGCTAAGGAGGGCTTCTACCTGGTGAAGTCTGTCCTACGCCACCGCTATCGCCAGGGTTGGCGCTTCCTCACCCTCTGGGAAGGGTTTGGAGTCGAAGAGGCCACCTGGGAGCCCTTCTCTGCATTTGTTCTACCTGAGGGACGCCTAAACTCAGTTCTGGTTGACTACTTGTCCCAGAACAACCTTGGTGAGTTGTTGAGGCTCGCTGAGACGCTTGCCTCCAAGACTAAAGCTAGGGACTGAACCTTACCCTTACCTGCCAAAGCGTATGTGTGAGTGTGCTAGTCCTAAGGTCCTGAGAGCAAGCCGCAGAAGTGGTGTCCTAATTATACCCAAGTCTGCGCCCTTGCTAAACCTGGAGGGTTGGCTTATTGATGCCACGGGGTACGCCCCGGGTCTCCCCTCCCCTATGCGCCCAATTTCTGTGCTGGCGCAAAACCTTGGGGGAATACCCAGAGTGTTAATCCAGGTATTGTTTTCCCTACCTATCTGTCTACTACAGGGAGGGGTGGCCAAAAGCTATGAAGGCATGCAAAACGCCTGTTTGCTATGTGGCCAAAACACTGACCTAACCACTGTCACAGCCCACCAACCCAGCTAAAATTGCAGGAAAAGGGTGGGACAGTGACACGCCCCCTACAGGTCCTACACACCCTACAGTGGCACCATCCTGGTGGGCGAGCACTGGGCAACTGGCTCTAGCCCCCACGCAGGACTACCACTCCTACACGCACACTCTACTGGGCGTTGCGAAGAGGAAGGTCTCTTGGGTCCTAGCGACCCACCTGTGAAATGACAAGAGAACACAGCGCTGCTAAGCAACTGTGGCCTCACAGGGGACGCCACAACGTGTTTCCCCTGCAAGGGCTTGGAGGGAAGGAGTGCTCTCGTGTGCAAGGCGCAGATGTCGATGGAGTCGGACTCCCTGCTCTGCCACAGGCGGAGCGGAGTTACTTGTTTGTGTGATCTGCGCCCCTGTTAAGCAGGGCATAAAAAAATGCTGCTGCACCACTCACCCTACCTGCCCACCTGTAAAACAAAGGCATATGAAAGGGCGTTTGCGGCGGAGAAACAAGGCACACTCCAGGTATTATACCCTTCTCAGTGTGCCCTATAATACGCTGTCCGCAAACACGCTGCATGGAGCAGCTACCCTTATCAAGCAAGCAAGCGTTAAGGGACTTCTCAGGTTCTCTTAAAGAAAGTACCGAGGAGCCCCCGGGTAGCCTAAACAAGGTTTACCGTGCGCACTTCGCGTGGCCTACCCTTTAATGCGTGTGTGCATGCACGAGTATGCACTTCCCACGTGGGCAAACCTGCCCATCTGCGCGCCAATCTTGACTCCACCAGGGGGTGGCACCGCCTGGGCGTACCTACCTTACCTACCGCTGGGAAGTGAAGCAAGGTGAGAGAACAAAAGGGGCGCACGCGAAGAACGTTGCTATGCACTTGTGTGTATGACTAATCACCCTGATCTGACCGTTAATCATCTGCAATCTTTCTAATCAATCCCTCTACCGCGTCCTATCGTGGCTATCGTTGTTAACGCTGCTACACAACTCGTTCACGGAGACACGAGACGAGCAATGTGTATGCGGCATGCAAGACAAGCATACCTGTAGTTTATACCTGATTCATTGAAGTCTTTTCGATTGATTCTCGAATTCTTGAATTTTTGATGCTTCTATTAGTGTGGGTGGAATCTGTATGTTTGTTTATTAATGTGTGTCTCGTCATCTTCAAGACTACGTGATACATACGTTTATAATTCCATTATTTTTCCATTTTCCGGCGCTCCGCTAGGAGCCGCTCCTGCGCGCCCCCATTTTATGCGTATGAATTTCTGGATTTAAAAAATCCAGAGATGACTATAATTTCTATAAAAATGTGCTTCTGATGCACAATTGGATTCTGCTCAGGTGTGTCGTTTCAGAAACATTCTACGCCGTCATTTGACGGATTTTGGTGTCGTCGCTTCGTTTTTGCGTGGATTCGTCCATATTCCTCCCATTCCTGCCTCTGCAGATACCCATGCGCAGCCTCGCTGAGTAGGCCGTGCTCGGGCCGAAACGCAGGTGCCTGGAGAGACTGAGCAGAACCAAGACCCCACCAAGGGGCAAATTTAATTTTCTTTCGACTCCCTTCGCCCTAAGACAGGTCACAGGTCGCCAGCAGGTTTACGAGAACCCATGCGAGTGTGTATAATGTGTCTTGCGTTTGGGTTGTGTCGACGCTGCGTCTTGGAGGGAGGGATACATATGCACATGTTTGGCATGCTCCCAATCTAACCCAACCAAGCCACAGGAGCCCCGGCAGCGCCAAGAGCGCTGAGTCTTCTGTAGGAAACTGTACAATCAGAGCAGCAAAAGGACGCGAGCCATGGTGAGCGCCCATTTTTTCAGTGTGAGGGAGACTGTAGGTATTTTAAAGTAGATGTGGAAACCAAGGAAGGCCAAGAAAAATTCCCTTTTTCCTAAAATGCGACAGTGGTGGCCACCACAGCACAAGGGGGGAGTAAGAAAAAGTGCTTTTCCATTGCTTTGGGACATACTCTAGTTGTATTAGAGATGCACTGAGCATCCATGCATTATTATCTTAGTATTGGTCCAACCAGAAGTGGTGATAACACATTTTGACCTATGGAACCAAAGACCCAATCAGGATATGGAGTGGACCCCTTAATCCCCTTTCAATCAGAAGTAAAACATCTTTTCCTGAGTTGACTGAGCACTGACATACCTAAAGTAGAGCCTATGAATTTATCTATGTTTTTCCATGAATACTTATCTGCCCTAGTGGTATACACCCTAGGGGGCTAGGCACCTCTTTTTGAGAGGTCCTGGGTTCAATTCCTGGTCAGCCTAATTAAGTAGGAAGATCCCATGTGACATGGCAGTGACCTCATCGCCACATACCATGCCACCTCAGCACATATGGGACCCAAAACAAAGAGTGCACATCTCCTAAGATGGCACTATGGAGAGAGAGTGATCCTGAGGCAGTTTTCTAACTCTTTTCCTAAAACATTTCAGCTAACTTTGTGAATATGCATTCTTATGTGACCTGAGCTGTAGTTTCTGTGAATATCCAATCATCTTTCACTGTTTACACTGCAGCCCTTCATGCTTTGATCCTGAATCGTCTTCTCTTTGCATACTATTGGCTTGGGCTATCCTGAAGTGACTTGGAGTGGCTGTATTTCATCAAAACAAAAGCTTTTCATCTCCAAAAACAAGCAGCAGGAATCCCTACACCAACAGCAAGCAGCAGGAGAGGCAAAACACAGTGCTGAAAACACTATAAACTTTTCTCCGCATTTGGGAAGAGCATGCTGGGAAGTGCTGAGGTGCCGCAATACCTATTGGGCCAGAGCTTACTCGGGTCAATGGCCCGAACACAAGGAGAGTACCTCGCCCTAGAGGGACCCCCACCCCTGTATGGCGACAGCGCCAATGCCGGAGCACATGCCATGGCGCCAGCACCGCCCACTGAGGCACCCGTGAACGCCCTGCACGTGCAGAAGTACGGAGGTGGCGGATGACATGCGCCCAGAGCGACGGTAACACCCAACGTGTTGGCCAATGCACTCGCTGATGCGCAGATGACCCGAGTCATGGCCAACATCCCCATGCCCAAGTACAGTGGCAACCCGGGGGACTTGGACGAGTTCGAGCGGATGTGGAAGAAGTACGTCAACGACTGGACCATGGGATGCAATGGTGCTCAGAGGCAGCAGTTTTGCCTGTCCATGCTGCGCCGGTGTGTCCCAGCTAACGTAGAGAAGGAGTTGGATGATTGCGTGGAGGACGGCAAGATCTCCACCACGGACGAGATGTGGCGCGCCTTTCCGCAAGGATGAAGTCGCCGATATCCCGCACCATGCCCAGCGCCGGTTCAAGGCCGTGTGGCTGAGGACATCCGGAGGCCGCATCCGGGTGGCAGATTGGCGGGACTTCCGCTGGAAAAACCGCCACTTGAGGCTGTATGTCGAGGACAGGACGGAGGAGTGGGATGCTGCCCGGGTGTACGACGTGCTGCCGTACAAATGGCAAGAAGAGATGCAAGCCGAGGAGCAGAAGAGAGGCCGGTGGAGGACCGTGGTCAAGATCCTCGTGCCCAAGCAGCAGCACCAGGGCCTGCTGCAGTGGATCAACTCCTGGGCGACCGCGCATTATGGGTTCGACACCATGAAGAACGCCTTAATGCTGACCACGGAGAACCGCAGGATGGGCCATAGCCTAAAGGCCATAGACAGGGTCAAGTGCACCACAGCAATGCTGAAGGTCCGCGCAATCGACCCGCGGGTGACCGCTGATGAGATCATTGACTTCATCAGCGAGAATATGATGCTCCAACACCGCAATGAGGCGCTGCATCACAGCCGAGGAGGCCAGGAAAACTGGCAGCCGCAGGATGTTCAGCAGACGGATGCTGATGTCGCGGAGCGTGCCACGCTCGTCAAGCAGGACAAGCCGAAGGGCAGTGGCAGCGCATCCGATGCCACTGGAGCCACACCTCAGAGTCCGTACCCTGAAGTTGCAGTGCAGGTGATGGAAGCCATCCTGGCGGAAGTGTAGGGGGTGCAGTCCACCAGCCAGGTGAATGCAGCCCGCAAGCTGAAGGAACCGCGCCGCTGGGGTACACCGCCACTGTCATTTTGCGAGTACCATGAGAAGCACGGCGGACCAGACGGCAAGGGCGGCTGCTATGTCTGCTACAGACAGAATCGTGATCACCGCCATGATCACAAGCGCTGCGAGGTGAACAAGAGGGAGAAGGCGCAGAATTTCCAGCGCCACCCTGACAAGATGGCCGTGATCGCCGCCATCATTGACAGATCAACGCCAACGGGGGGCGCTACGCTCAATTGAGAGTGGAGATCCCAGAACTGCGGAACCAGCTCACAACCAGCCAGCCACATGGATCTTCTCGGCCCCCGGCCTAGAGGAGCCCCCGTGGCAACGGGTCCCCACAGCCGGGGATCCCATGCTCTGTAGAGCAGGAGAACACCCGCGTCACAGCCGTGACTGTGTGCGAAAGCGCACTGGATGTGGGGGAAGCCATTGGTACTGCCTGTCCAGCCGGATCACAGATATCCCGATGAACCCTGGTTGCATGCGATACGCAAGGTCCGCAAACATCGCCAGTTGCATCTCAGGGTCCCTGGGGTAAGCAGTGCTGGCGAGGAGCGGATCTTCAAGATCCTTGTGGATACCAGAGTTCAGGTGAGCCTGGTGCGCAGGGGACTTCTGAGTTCCCGATCCCTGCGGCGCAGCGCTACGCCGGTCACCCTCAGAGTGGCCAATGGGGAGATCATGGAACGGGGACGCGACAAGGCTGAGATCAGCCTTGAGTTCGTCCGCCGCGAGCACCTGTCGCGCCTAGATCCGGTCACAAACACCAGATCAAGGGGTTGTTCTACGAGGCAGCGCTGTCGGAGTGGGATATGATCATGGGTTTCGACTTTCTGGACATCGCGCACGCCGGGGTTCTTCTCCACTGGCCCACCCTGCTCCTCCAAGAAGCCAACAGGCTCAGCTGGCTGACCACCTCCATAAAGCCTCAGGTGTCTCCGTGGGAGCCGGCCGAACAAGACGTCTTGGCTCAGGCCGTGGGGAGCATGTCGACAGGACCTTCTACAGCCGACATTGATGATGAAAACTGGCTGTTCGAGGGTGCCTTTCACATGGCACTTGGTGAGCTCGGATTGAGCACCCCTCAGGTGGACGTATTTCGCAGCGCGGCGCTGCAGAAGTGTCAAAGGGTCTGTACCAAGGAGGACAATGGATGGAAGTGGTTCAAGATGCGATCTCTGGTATCTGTTGTGCATCCATGCCCCACCCGGCTCGTTGGAGCGCGATTTGGCGAAGATTGCCCGTGACCGCGCCCGAGCCGTCGTGACCATCCCCTCCTTAGACACCCCCTAGGTGCAGGATCTGAGGTGCATGACTCTGATCGACACCCAACTCCCATCGGCCGAGGACATCTTCTTAAACGCCCAGAAAAACCCGCTGCCACCGCCTGCCAAGGGTTGGAACACCACAGTCGCATACGTGTATGGGTCCCTGGCCCACCCCGATTGCGACATGGGGATGTCTTCCATCACGGCGAGGGTTCAGCCGGAGGGATGCACCATTATGGATCGTCCTGACCACAGCATTAGCAGCATCATGGCCTTACCGGTACACTTTGGGGAAGAGACAACCGATTGCTGGTATTGCCCACCGGGGAGGGCACAAGAAGCCCTATCGCCGGATAAGCAGGACATGGTGTGTGGGTACTGAGGCGGTACCCAGGACACCACAGCGCATAGGGCAAATGTCTACCCTTCCCCGTCACCTGCACCTATTCCCCGTCCTGCCTGTGGGGATATCTTTCCTCAAGCCCATTGGGAACCGGCATGGGACCGATCCCGTCCCTAACCTTCCTAATTGATTAAATTGATCAGGAATTTTTATAATTTCAATTTAATGATTCAATCTTGCAAGAAATCAATTAAAATCGATTTTTCCGACCCGATTTCTCGCCGCCGTGAAAATGTCCCCCGTCCTTGGCTGCAGGCGTGCTGGCCGCGTTTCCCGTGGCGACTTTTGTTTTGACTTTCTCTCCTGTACCTTTGACGTTGAAAGGGAAGTTAAGGGATGGATCTGTAGGGTTCTTCATGTACTTCCAAACTGGTGTCCTCACCAGAAATTTTCGCGTCGCGTCTGGGATAAAATCGACGCGCAAGGTTTTCTGTCAAGCGACCGAACTCTTGGTTCTCATAGACCATGAGTTCGCAGAGAACTCTACATCTCCCCTCTTCGCCTTCCTCTGCTGCCCCTCTCACATGGGCATATTGCTTTCGTTTGGGGAAGCAGCTTATAGGGGGGTTTTGGGACACACATGGGTGCGAAAAACCCAAGTCAAAATTGTGCGCAAACGCTAACTCTGTGTACTTGTGAGCATGAATGTAAAAAACTTGACATAATGATCAGAAGAGCAATAGCCCCGGAACATTTTCGATTTTTGAGCCAACTCAACGGTGGCTCTACGCAATTCAATGCGTATCAAAACATGGTCGCTTGAAAGGAAGACTTTTCCTCAAACTTTTGGCGAAAATGGCCGTGGCGCCAAGGCTCCTTCTCAAAGCCAAGGGCCATATGAGCCTCAAATCAAAGCATTATGAAAATTAGAGAGCAGGAAGGACATCGTGTATGGCTTGCTTAATTTTTCCAAGCCTTTTTACTTTTTGATATAACATTGCCTTGTGACCACGCGCGCCTAGGCTGCCTTTTGCACACGTGCCCATATGCAGGCATGATTGACTTGGGATCCAAGGGAGGACTTGATCCATAGTAAGTATGTAGGTAAACACTTACTATGGGTCCTCCAATTTCGGTATATGCCATATCATGTGGGCTTTGGTATCCCATGGGTATATATGTGCCAATATTGCCATTTTGGCCATGTTTCCCACTTTTCGTGTACTCCAAGGGCCGAAGTGTTAAAAATGGTCTTCTTGTGCTTCGGACCTGAACTAATGTTGATAAAGGGACTTAAGGCTTTGGGCTGCTTCCATGCAAAAGCCTAAGTTCCATGTCCCTTGGGAACGGGAGATACAATTTTTGGAGTAAACACGTTTCGGACTACTAACCCTTATTTTGGCAATAATGGCACCAAACCCCATCTCCCCCGTAATGTTCGCCCCCGTGTTTGCACATGTTGTCCAAGGTTAAGAGCGATTTGAAAAGGGGACACACACCCGCCTCAAATAGCCTGTGTCCCCTTGTGTCCTCTCTTTGGGATGGGAGAGCTATGGGTGGCTTAATATGGGGTATGCTGCCTCTTGGCATTTTTCGTGTACCATTTTTCTGCTAAGGGGAAAAATGGGTAGAGGCGACCTCGAGGGTTAACATGGGGCATATATTCAGACCTATGTCCGATGTGTCTATAGCCACGTTGGTTAGATTATTGCTCGCCATGACCATGGAGATATGGGATCCTGAGTGTGGGCCGCTCCCCCAGGCACCGCCACCCCCGCCACCACCGCAGGACCACTCCTCCCCCCGCCGCTCCAGGACCTTGAGCTCGGACCCCTCCCCCGTCCAGGCCCCCGCCCACCTCGCCTGCTGCTCTGCCCCCGCTTTGAAGGAGCTCTGCCGCTGGGTGAACTGGGCCGGGGGAGCGGGAAGGCGAGAAGGAGTGCACACCTTCGTGGAGGTGCGCACCCGCACCCCCGCCGACTCCAACCAGGCCGCCCCGGAGGCCATCATGCCGCAAGCGGCATGGGAGGCCCTCCTCCGCGACGAGGTCCAGGGCCTCTGCCCCCCCTACACCCCCCAAGCCCTCCGCCAATGGCTCCAGGCCACCCACCCTCAGGCCTCGGCCATCGGCGCCCCCCCCCCACCCCACCACCACGTCACCGGGAAGGGGAAGGGCACGGGCAAGGAGAGGGCAAGGGACAGAAAGAGACACCCAGGCAAGGGGCCACGGAGGGGCCCCAAGTGAGGGGCAGGCGCCCATAGGGACACGGCACCGGAGGCGACACAACGTGGGGGCAGGAAACCACCCAAGGACCAGGAAGGGGCAGGAGCGGGGACCGAGGCACAGAGGAGGAGGACACCACGGCAGGCGCCACAACCCACACCCAGGAAGGGCATACCACGACAGAGGGACCAGCGCAGCCCCACCCCCAGCGAACGCCGCACAACTCCCGGGGACGCACACCCCCAACACGCGCCGCCGCAGCACGAATCGGACGCCGTACGGATCACACCAGCGCACACCCACCAGCCAACGGAAACCACACAGGGGATGGAGGACAAACCTACACGAGGAGAACGGGCTACACCCACACAGGAAGCCACAGGGAACACCGCCGCGCAGCCCACCACCGCGCCCTCACCGCCAGGCGACGACCCCGGCCACCACAAGGGCCACCTCACAGGCACCGGAAGAGGACGTAGGCACGGGCACAGCACCCAGGGATAGGGACCGGGACCCCCAGAGGACACGGGACCAAGGCACAGGCCCCCAGGGAGGGCAACTCCACGGACACCTACCCGACCCACCAGCCCGAGCGGCACGCCCAGGCCCCAACAGCACGGACGCAGCGAGCCACCCACACCTAACCGCACTCCCCAGCCACCAGCCAGCCACACTCCAACCTGCACTCCGCACCAAGACACAGGCCATGCTGGGCCCCACAGACCCACCACGGCACAAGACGAGGCAGCACGGCACACCGCACCGCAGCGCGCCACAGTGCAACGCACCACGACAACGCACCCCAAAGCGCAACACGCCACAGCACAACGCGGCGCGACGCGGCACAGAGCGGCACAACACGGACGGCTGACCCTAACTTGAAGGATTAACCCAAACAAGCCACCGCACACCTCGGAAGGCGCCGCACCAGCGCGCCAGAAACCGGCACAACGGGCCACACACGGGGCCACTGCGCGGCCGGCAACACCAGTGGCGGTCCATCCAGACGGTTAAAACTGGCACCGCAGAGGAGACAGGACACAGACAACCCCAGCCCCCTAACCCAGAGCCACACAGAGCCGCCTATCGCAGCCGCCCAGCCAGCAGAGCCAGGACCTAAGACGGCAGGAGAGGCCGAGCCCAACGTGTACATAGCCGACCCGACCCTTGGGGCCGGGACACGGCCAAGCAGAACGCAACCGCCAACAGCAACCCGGAAGACCACACTGAATGCAGGCGACTGCGTGCGCCAGCCCAGGGAAGGCAGAGGGAGGAACAGGCAGACCCCCCCCCCAAATAAGAAAAAGTGGGGGGGGGGCGAGAGAACGGCTCACCACCACCAAACCGCCCACCAACACCGCAAGAGGCGGCCAAACCCCCGACCCAGAAGGAACTGAAGACAGGACCGCCCAAAGGGGCACAGGGGGACCACCCAGCCGGAAACAGCAACACCAGGCCAGCAGCAGCGGGCCATCGGGAAAAGGGACACCCAAAACGCGCATACACACACCACGCTGGAACGGAAAAAAAAAAAGAGCCAGCAACCCAGCCCGAAAGAGAGGGGATGGGGGGGCAGGGACCACAAGGCCCGGGACAGGAACAGCCGGCGACCGACACCACAAAGCCAAAGCAAGACACGCCCCCCCCCAGAAAAACACACCCCGACAACCCAACCAAGAATGGCGGGGCACAGCCGAGACCCGGGCCCAGCACGCACGCCCACACAGCACACCCGAGCCAGGAAAGGCGGGGAACAAGCCGGGCGCGGGCACAAACACACACACAACCCCACGCCCCGGCCGAGAGTGGCGGGGCGTGGCACCAACAACACACCCCCGCACAGCACCCCCAACCAGGAAGTGCAGAAGACCACGCTTGAAGGGGCACACGAGCAAACACACATCCCAACACCCCCCCAAGGAGTGGCGGAGCGCAGCCCGAAACCCAGATCCCAGCACGCAAGCCCACACCGCACACCGGAACCGGGAACGGGGGGGGGGTGTTGGCAGCTGGGCTGATGGGGGTCCCAAGAGGGGGGGGGCTGCGCGCGATCCACTACACCCACATGCATACCTCAAGGGGGTGTGTGTGTCTGGGGGCATGCGGGTATAGGGGTATGTATGCAATAATGGCGATTTCTCGTCTTCGCCAGGAAGAAAGTCTTAAGGGTCTTGAGGACCAAAGGCATAGTACCCCCTTCAACTAAGCATGCAACAAAAATGTTGGCACCGTTGGCACCGCTATCTTTCAAAACTCCGGGGGGGGGGGGTCGCATACAGGGACCGGGCCCAGGCCCCCCCCCGTGCCTCACCCCGCTGGCCGCACGGTACTTGCGCCCTACCCGCATGCCCAGGTCGCCCGTCGTGTGCACCGCACTCTCACGTACTGCCCTCCCGCCTGCACATGCAGACAAGCAGTTCAGTTTCTTGTATCTGCATCTTGTGTCAATGGAGTGTCCTGGGGCTGACACTGAAGTGCGAGCCCAACGAGGGCACGCATCCTGCCGCTAACATCACCGGCAGGGTGGCGCGTGGTTCGCCCTTGGCGAATGCGGTCCACACCGACGCATAGCACCATAGGTACTCGAACTGCTGGTGCAGGACGGTGGGGGTGATCTCTTTGGAGACCCCTGGAGATGATGAGAGCGCATCACGGACGGCCGCTGCCAGCACGGCCTCGGGGTTCATGCTGGAGAGCTCCAGCACTAGGTGGTGGGCCGGCAGCGAGCCCACACAGGCCTCCACCCCTAGCGTGGTTGGGGCAGCTGTCCACGGGGAGAGGGGCTGAGGGGTCAGGGCTGCCCACGGCGCAGGGGCCATGGGCACCGGCGCCGGCTATGCCGGTTGTGGGGGGTATGGCACAAGGAAGGACACCAAGGGTCGCATATCTCGCAGGGTACTAGGGCAGACGCCACCCAGCTGCTATAGGAGTCCAGACTGTATACTGGCTGCAGCTTATTGCAGCCTACCCCGCCCCGTTACCAATCGAGGGGCTATGGGGGTGCTGCACCCTGGTGCTGCAGCTGCACCCTGGTGCTGCAGCTGCTCAGCTGCAGCATTTCAGCTATCACACTCATGCTGTAGCCACCGCAGCCATCTTGGTGCTGCTGCACACCTACTGCAGGTTACTGGGCTTGTGCCACCACGCGGTCGGCTTGTGCCGGGACGCGGTGGGCTTGTGTCACCTCACGGTGGGCTTTGGGCTGCTCCGGTACTGCCTGCGGCTACAACGTTTGTGCAGCAGCATTCCTGCGGCACCCGGTGGTGCTTTGCGGTTGCAGCCGCTGAGCAACGAAATTTGAGCTGTCTGCATGCATCTTGGTGCTGCTGCACTTGGGCTGCAGCTCTCTGTAGCCCAACTCTGCCCGGTTACCAATCAAGGGGCTATGGGGGTGCTGTGCCCCGGTGCTACAGCTGCTACCTCAAGTGCTGAGGAGCAGCATCTCAGCCCATCACTCGTGCGGCAGCAGCTGCTGTAGGCGTCTGGGTGCTGCTGCACACTGGCTGCAGCTCATTG
Source organism: Eutreptiella sp. 'Long Island Sound 2002' (assembly GCA_964036045.1). Classification (NCBI taxonomy): domain Eukaryota; phylum Euglenozoa; class Euglenophyceae; order Eutreptiales; family Eutreptiaceae; genus Eutreptiella; species Eutreptiella sp. 'Long Island Sound 2002'. The sequence continues at coordinate 102,553,128 of OZ038379.1, read as the reverse complement.
CAGCCTACCCCCGCCCCATTACCTTTTAAGGGGCTATGGGGGTGCTGCACCCTAGTGCTGATCAGCTGCAGCATTTCAGCTATCACAGTCATGCCGCAGCCGCCGCAGCCATCTTGATGCTGCTGCACACCTGCTACGGCTTACTGGGCTTGTGCCACCACGCAGTGGGCTTGTGCCACGACGCGGTGGACTTGTGCCACCACGCGGTGGGTCTTGGGCTGCTCTGCGGCCACAACTTCTGTGCAGCAGCGTTTCTGCGGCACCCGGTGTTGCTCTGATGTTGTGGCCGCTGAGCAGCAGTATTTGAGCTGTTGCTCTTGTGCTGCAGCCGTTGCAGCCATCTTGGTGCTGCTGCACTCGAGCTGCAACTCTCCGCAGCCCACCACGGCCCCATTACCAACCCAGAGGCTATGGGGGTGCTGTGCCAAGGGGGGCGGCCTGTTCGAATTCTAGACCCCAACTGGGTGCGAAAGCTTTTGGTGGTCTGGAGGGGGGGGGGGAGGTAAGTGGGTCGGCTGGCCCGGCACCGGGCTCCCCAAGGGGGGTCAGTGGGTACCCCAACATACATACCTCCAAATGGTCCCCATGACGCGCTGATCAGTTGGAGGATACACAAAATGGGGTAAAAATTTTTTCAGTAACATTTACTATTAGCTCAGGCTTTCATTAGCCAAGGTCCGACCTGGAGGTCAGGTTGGGTGTCAATTTTTTGTGTGTGTTTTTCACCCATTTGTGCATTCTCCACCAAATTCTCAGTATTTTGAGTCTGGACACGTAGGGTAAAAAAAACCCCCCCGTCAGGAGGCGAAAAATTTGATTGCGGCGCCTTCGGCGCCAACACTTTCCCCCAAAGTTTCAATTTTGAGAAAGACGGCGTTGAAAACTTTTGGGGCTCTGGGGGAGGGGGGGGGGGCTGGAATTTGAACAGGCCACCCCCTCGTGCTGTGCCCAGGTGCTACAGCTGCTGCCTCAAGTGCTGAGGAGCAGCATCTCAGCCTCGTCACTCGTGCTACAGTAGCTGCAGCTGCTGTAGGCATCTTGGTGCTGCTGCACTTGGGCTGCAGCTCTCTGCAGCCCACCCCCGCCCCATTACCAATCGACCGGCTATGGGGGTGCTGCACCCAGCTGCAGCTGCGTGTGTGGTGTGGGGCTCGCGGTGCACTGCTTCGTTCTGCCGGCGGGGTGCAGGCAGAGCGCGCACGCAACCACACACGTCCCATATCCCCAACCACGAAAGGTGGGGTGCAGGACAAAACCCAAGCCCAACCGCAAACACCACAAAACCCCGGCCGGGAAAAGAGGGAGGACACCACAAACCGTACCAACACACACCCGCCGAAGACCCCAGCCAGGACTGCCGGGGTTACCGAAGCCCACACCCAACCACAACCCGGACCCAAACACAAGCACCACACAACAGTAGGAAACCCAGTGTCCAGAGCCTGGGCACTGAGGCAGCCCATGCCATGCAGCTGACCCGGCCAAACGAGATCCGGAGACCGAGGGTTAGGCTGCATCCTAAGGCCTGCGCTGCTTAGGGACTCGAGGCGGAGCGTGCAACACCCAAGCGCCTCGGAGCCCTAGTACCAAGAATGTGCATGCATGCCTCGGGAACGGGATACACCAGGAAGTCCGGTGCTCCTCCAGGGTTCCGCTCAAAGGAGGGGACGTGCGCAAGCACGGGGGCACACCCTCCTGGCGAGACAAGCAGTTCACGCTGGCGGCGATCAGCCCTCCCGGTGTTGCCTGGGGCCGCTTTGTTCGGGGCGACCAGTCAGGTCTAGCGGGATGTAACTCGCCTCCCCTCTTCAAGCGAGGAGCCTCTTCCTGTTTGTCACAGCGGCAACGCCAGCGGGAACCATGGGGCGCCTCTCCACGACCGAGTGCACCTACCTACCTACCTGTGTACTTGTGAGCATGAACGTCAATAACTTGACATAATGATCAAAAGACCAATAGCCCCAGGACATTTTCGATTTTTGAGCCAACTCAACGTTGGCTCCACGCAATTCAATGCGTACCAAAACATGGTCGCTTGAAAGGACGACTTCTCCTCACATTTTTGGCCAAAATGGCCGCAGCGCCAAGGCTCCTCCTCAGGGCCAAGGGCCATATGAGCCTCAAACCAAGGCAATATGGAAATTAGAGAGCACGAATGGCATCATGTATGGCTTGTTTAATTTTTACAAGCCTATTTACTTTTTGATATAACATTGCCTTGTGAGCACTCGCGACTAGGCTGCCTTTTGCACACGTGCCCATATGCAGGCATGATTGACTTGAGATCCAAGGGAGGACTTGATCCATAGTAAGTATGTAGGTAAACACTTACTATGGGTCCTCCAATTGGGGGATATGCCATATTATGTGGGCCTTGGTATCCCATGGGTATATATGTTTCAATATTTCCATTTTGGCCATATTTCCCACTTTTCGTGTACTCCAAGGGCCGATGTGGCAAAAATGGTCTTCTTGTGCTTCGGACCTGAACTAATGTTGATGAAGGGACTTAAGGCCTTGGGCTGCTTCCATGCAAAAGCCTAAGTTCCATCTCCCTTGGGAACGGGAGATACAATTTTTGGAGTAAAAACCCTTGGGACTACGAAGCCTTATTTTGGCAATAATGGCACCAAACCTCATCTCCCCCCTAATGTTCGCCCCCGTGTTTGCACCTGTTGTCCAAGGTTAAGAGCGATTTGGAAAGGGGACATGCACCCGCCTCAAATAGCCTGTGTCCCCTTGTGTCCTCTCCTTGGGATGGGAGAGCCATGGGTGGCTTCATATGGGGTATGCTGCCTCTTGCCATTTTTCGTGTACCATTTTTCTGCTAAAGGGAAAAATGGGTAGAGGCGACCTCGAGGGTTAACATGGGGCATATATTCAGACCTAACTCCCATGTGTCTATAGCCACGTTGGTTAGATTATTGCTCGCCATGACCATGGAGATATGGGATCGTGAGTGTGGGCCGTTTCTGCCAATTCTCGCTGTTTTTGCCTTTTTAGGCCAAGTTGGGAATACCATATCTCCATGGCGCAACGGCCCTAGCCAGAATGGAATGAGGATTCTCCTGGCATATCACTAACGGTCAATGGCCCTAGAGTTTCGTATTTGCTTCTTCTTCCTAGCCAGAGTTATGCGACTTACTGTGCGTGCCACGTGGCCAAAATTTGCCTTTCTTGCTGTTTTCTGCCCCGTCGTGTGACCACACCCCCGGGCAACAGCAAGCAGCCAACGTGACAGCCAGCAATACCCCCATGCACAGGACCAACGGGGATATCAAGGCCCGTGGAGCAAGGCTTGCATGGGCGAGATCTGCACGAAGGCCAACCCTGGTCGGCCGCCCGAGATGGCCGATTTTGCCAATTTTTGCATCATGACCCCACGTGGCGACCCCGTGGGGCCAAGATGCCATGAAATCTGGGGGAACCAAGTTGCAGAGGGCGTCTACAACCATGGTACTCCAGGGTACAGGGTTGGTTGCTTCGCCCCTGCCCTCATGTGGCGTGGCCGAGGGGTCAACTTTGGACTTTTTTTGAGCGATAGTCAGGATGGGCTGAAACAGCCCATTTCAGCCCCGAACTCCTCGGGGATAATGGCGGGGCCATATCTCCGGCTCAGAGAAGAGTTGTGACCTGCCATTGGAGGAGCATGGGGTACCATTGTAGGTCCGCCTGGCAGCACACTGGTTTGCTGACACACGCCCGTGACTGGTTTGGAGACCTCTCCCTTGGCAGGGGTCTAGGGCCGAGTTTTGGCAGGTCCGTGGGTTGTGTTTGAACCCCCGTACCTGCATGCCACTGAGGAGCTTGGATCTAGGGATGCGATATGGTTGGGGACTGAGTATCTATTCCCCTGAGGCGCCCTTACCCAAGTCCATGGCCTAACCTCCCCGTGTACATACCCAGATGTGCTTTTGTACATCCCTTTGGTTTTTATCAGAGTGGCAAGGATCCTAGAACGCTTTGTTCTATGAGGATGCCCCTGTGAGCGCAGTGCTTTGCCTGCCTGCTTGCTTGCGTGTCTGCCGCAGCACGCCGTTGCCAGGCCCCCCACGGGAACGCGTCAAAAGCGTTCTACCGCCGCTGAGGTAACAAAATCTAGTGTGCTATTGGGGGCTGTTGCGGAGTCCAACCAGTACCCGGACCCCGAGAACTTCGACATCAACGACCCCTTGCAGCGTCCGCAACAACAACAACAGTAACAGCTACAACCAAACCCCATTGCCAGCCCCAAGAAGCCAAGCCTGGCCATTATCCGCAGCCTCATGCAGGGGCTGGAGTGGGACCGTGAGGGCCGCCACTATCGGCCCCAGGGGCAAGCTGCTCCCCAGTTCGTGGAGATCTGCAACGATGTGAACCATCATCGCAAGATCGAAGCGGAGCTCCAAGCCCTGGGCTACTGAAGCCGGTTCGGACCCCCGTGGCCATCTTGGGGTCACTTGGGGTGTGTATCTATGTGCCGGCAAGCCGCCATTGGCTGATATCATACTCTCCCATCCACCTGACCTAACCATATGTGATAGTGTGATAGGTTTGGCCATTCCGGCAATGAGCGGCCATATTCAGTACCGAGGCGCCGCCAGCGGAGATTTATATATGAGAATATCAGGAATCAACAGGGTTTTTTTATCATAATGTTTCCGTAATTTTTCAGCCTTCCGTTCTGATTGTCAATGTATTGGCGACTGTCAGTTGGCTCGCGTTTTTGCGGTAACCGAATGGTTAACTGTTATTTACAGATATTTTGGCGGAGACCCCGATGAAGGGTCAGATTTCATCAGTAAAGGGTTCGTTGCTTCCGCAATTTTCATATTATACACTCGCAAAGTTAATCCGATTTTTTCAGACTTCCAGAATCAGATTTTCGACTTCGACATCGCCGCACTTGATATGACAAATCCCGAGTGGTCCTACGTTTTTCCCTGATCACGAATCAACCTTCCTTTTGTTGTGCCCTTCATTTGTCTTGGGGATATAGTTGAAACAAAAGGGACTCGTGAGACCACTTTGAAAAGTCATATCCCCGGCTCACGGCGAGGTATAACAGTTTCGAGAATTGGGTTCGAACCGCCTTGGTCTCAAGTTAATTTGGGAAGCATCAAACGCCTTTGTTGTGTACACATGCCCGGTGTAGCCAGGGATAAGGGTCAAGAGGGTAGAAAGGGATATCTAACTCTTGGACCGTGCAACCGAATATTTTATTGCGACTTTCGAGTGTACTGCATGAGTGTTGGGGTTGCATAGATACTTTCCTTGGGTTCCCACGTATTTTTAACGTGAAGTTATGTCCATGGAGGGGCATGGCATACCATGGTGGGAGCCACTTTTAGAGGGTTGTGTTATATGCATGGTATGTGCTTCGATATGCTCACGCCCATGTTATATATCTTCGTGTGGCCGAAGAGAGGGGGAGCCACACGTGACAAGGGCTTTGCCCATGTCCCAATTGTGGAATTCAAAGCGCTAGACTAAGTCTACCGCGTATGTATTGCTCATGGTATGTTTGGCAAAGAGATCCATGAGTGCACTCCCATTTTCATGGGGCATGTAGGTATGGGTGGCGAAGGTATCTCCATGCGCCTGATTGGGGATCCAAGTGGGGGGATTGTTCGTAAATGGTTCCAATCATTTGTGTATTGAACCGTGAGCGGATATCATGGGTGAGCATAGAGATATACTATCATGACAACTTTGTATTTGGACATATTTTCATGTTTTTGACCTCATTTTATGCTCATTTTTGTGTTTTATGTGCTCAACTGGTCGGCTAACAGTAAAGTGCCTAGAGATCTGTGAATTATGGTATGTTGCTTATATGTTGACATATGCTTCGGTGTTGCACCTCACCATATGCCAGATCACGTGGTCACTTTGGCTTGGCACACGGGGCCTCACAAAAATAGGTCTCAAACTCATGAGCTTACTTGTGAAGCATGCCATGTACATAACCGGAGGGGTTTCGGAGCCAATGATGGAATTTTCTTGGGCATGGACCTTTAGTCTATATCACCCTTGTATATTATTTTCTGGTTTGACACGTGCATGGAGCATTGGGATATTTGCCGTATGCATTTTGGAGTATATAATTGACTTTTGGGCATAATGGTGTGATTTGCCTGATTTTGCCATGTTGTGAGGTCATCATCATGGGGCAGTTCTCGAAGCCCATTCAACTCCAAGTCCAACCAAGGTTATGTCAGGGTAGGGCATGGTCCTGGGTGCCACTCTAGGCCATGAGACGCCACCTCCCCGATTGGGCTAGGATATATAGGCTTGGGAGTGAACACATTTTTGGGGTTTATGTAGTGACTTGTGACACATGGCATTTAGCCATCTTATTTGATTGGGTTCAGGGCATCATGTTGGTGAGTCAAGGGAAGGTCTTGAGTCCAGGGAATGAGGGGGCTATGGCTGTGAATGTGTACGTTTCCATCTTTCCCCAACTTTGCTTTATTTGTGTACATATGCCAATTTGAGGGCTTTCCTCTTGGTGCAATTCTTGTAGATGCCCGCCACCGTGGGACGACCGGTGTGCTGAACGGAAGCCCGCAGCGTATATTGGATTTCGCATTGGGTTATTGCTGTATTTGTGGGATCTGGTTGCTGTTCAGGGTTGAAGGAGGATTACATTTTCTATATTTTTGGATTTTGGACCCTGGAATTGGAGGAATGCAATCGTTGATCCGGAGTAAATCAGCAGGGGTGACAGGCGGAAGGGGCACAGCGGGGGCCGGTCCTGGTAGGGACCTTCTTTATGGTAGCAGAGGCGTACCTGCTGCCCCTACCTACCGCCGACCCGGGGACTTGGGCCCCTATGGGCCATGCCCAAGTACGCCCCGGGTGCGTATTGTGGACTCGGTGGAGACCACGCCGGAGATTGGAGCCATAGAAGAGCCGAGACGTTCAAGAGCATGGCGAACTCCGGAAGTTGAAGCCCGAAGAGAAGTACGACATTTGGGAAGAGGAGGACTTGACATGGAGGATCTGGTCTCCATGTGTGAGCGTCGCTGCCGAAAGGCATGCAACTTCCGCTCCGCCGCGGAGGAGTCTGCGGAGGCCTGCCATTCAGGCAGCAGTGGAGGACGGGCCCGGCGCTACCGGAAGCGCGGGTCACCCAAGTCCGCGGCAAGGGACGCCGGGGCTATGGATACGGACCCTAGCCCGGTCAGGCTGTGGGAATCCGAGGGCACTCTGAGGGCTATCGGACAGCCTATGAGCAACCCTCGGAGTCGGAGGAGACGCCTGCGCCAATCGCCAGGGCGCATACGGCCCCCGAGCCCGCCCTGAAGCACGACGCCGAGGGCTTGGAGAGGCCAGCCAGGGCCCGAACGGCACCTGTGCCCCGGCACACGGGACCAGAGACGGACGCCATAGGCGATACGCCCATGGGAGATGAGTCTGAGGCGCCGGGAACCGCGGGATGCGCTGGATCAGGTGGAAGGCACGCTGAGCGCCACTGCGAGCACGTGTCCTTCCTCATGGGCAAGTACCCAAGGATGGGGATGGACGCCATCGTGCATCGACTCGACCGCCTGGACAACGCGAAGGACGGCCTAGAGGAGGACGTCGCCGGGATTCTGGATGACCAGTCAGCCGCGGAGAAAGACATGGAGGAGCTGCGAGCAGAACGGGACCGGTACCGGGAGAATCTGGAGCTGGCCCTGGAGAAGCAGCAGCGAGTGGTGGACAGCCTCCTCCACCTGGTGGAGGACATGTCGGGACGCCTGAAAAGGCTAGAGGAGCTACAGCCCCTCGCCTCGGGTCCGGAGCTCCCGGCAAAGCCGGCAGCGGCAGAGCTGGTGGAGCGGGTTAAGACCCTCCGGAGCGCCATGGATAAACCCATGGGCAGCCCGGCAGAGGCACCCTACGCGCCTCCGCGTGTTGACCCGAGTGCGCTGCCGTTTGTTCCCATGTTCAGCGACTCCACAATGCTCGGGGAACACACGGCACCGGCTGGGTCCATGCGGGAAGGGCACGTAACCACGGACCTGAGGAACCTGACGGTACAGATGTCCCATGCCGCCCAGGATCTACCGATAACTACGACTGCCCATGCAGTTTATGCGGAAAAGGAGATCCAGAGCCAGACCATGCAGGGGCGAACCATGGGAAAGGCCGACGGACATGGTCGAGGTCATCCAGGTGGAAACCTGTGGGCGAAGGATCCCAATACGGGGATATGGACGGCCGATGGAGCAAGTCCTTCCCGCATTCCAAACCCCATGGGTTCAGGCCCAACTGGACCGCACTCCATGGAGGAGAGGGATGTACGGGTAGTGTACTCACACCCCCCGGCCACAGGTGGTATCCGTCTCGGTGGAGTGGTGGCTGGGGACGTCGGAGACGCCATCAGGATTGACGACCTGAGGGGAATCAAAATCCCCTACTACGATGGGAACCCCTCGAACCTGGATGACTTCATCCTGGATTGGGAGGACTTTGCCGAAGAGGTCGTCGGTGAGATGCGGGGAGCGCCGCGGGACAAGTGGGTATGCCGGACATTCCCACATTGGCTGGCGCAGGACCTGAAGGAGGAGCTGCGGGATCAGATCCGGGAAGGACTGATCCGTACGGAGCAGGCCTGCCTCCAGTGGTTGGAGGATGAGGAGCGGGTGGACGCTCCGAACCAGAAGCTGGAGGACTTGTGGTCCATCCCGCTGCCGCTGGACCGCGGTGAGTTGCGGGTCCGGGGGGACCAGTATCTGCGGAAGGACCGCAGATGCCTCAGGCTGGTGGAGGACTGGAACGAGGCCAGCGAGATCCGACACCTCCTGAAGGACGTCCTCCCCGGACACTGGAAGAGGCGAGTGGAGGACGAGGAGAAGAAGCGCGCCAAGAAGCGGGTGGCGGTGAGGATCATGGCGGCGGGGGATACCCATGCGGGTAGCATGGAGTTCTTCAGGAGGAACCTGGGCGAGCCCAACCGGATGTTGGGACTGAAGAACGCCGTGTACGTGGAGGTATTTGGAGACTCCATGGGGCAAAGGTTGCTGCGCCTCAACAACGTGGAAAGGAGGCGCGGGGAGCCGATGAGGATGCAGGTCATCCTCGCTCGCATGAGCCTGGACGAGATCGTGAAGTACATCACGGTGGAGTTGAAGCTCAATGCGAAGAACGAGGCTCACGTGCAGGATCGACATGGTCATGGGCAACGAGGCCACCCAGAAGACCGCCATCATCGGGAGATCCAGGAGGACACGGCCAACTCCGCAGACGATGGTAGTGGAAGTGGCCAAGACCACTGGTCCCGGGAGGATCACGAGGAGGCCCATTTCTTCGCGTTTGTGGCGCACAACGTGAGGGAAGAGGGGCAGGATCAGTCCAGATGGAGCTGGGTGGGACCCAAGAAGGGCAAAGAGCCAAGGAGGATCGGGAACCCACCGCTCTCGTTCCGGGAGTACAGGTCTCAGCACGACGGGTGCTGGGTCTGTTATGGCAAGGGAAACAACCATGCACACGACCACCGTCAGTGCAAGGTGTATGAGGCGGACAAGAAGGCCTATTTCGCCGCCCGCCCCGAGACGAAGCCCAAGGAGCAGCGGATTTCTGATTGGAAGGCGAAGGGCGGAGACGGGGGAAAAGGCCAAGGCAAAGGCCAAGGAAAAGGCAGAGGAAGAGGCTATGGTGGTGGACCTGGCCAAGATCGACGAGTGAGGTCAATCGAGGAAGTTGCTGAGGATATTTTGAGGACGTTGGAGGAACTCAAAGCCCAGCAACGTGGTGGACAAAGTCCTGGCGGATCGAAGCCGGAAGGGGCTGCGGGAAGTCAAGTCTAGAGGAGCCCCCACGGGAGTGCGACCTCTGAGGTGTTTCCTCCGAAAATCAGTGGAATCCTAGATAACGCGGAGGCACATCGGGTGCCGAAGAAGGCTCTAGAAGAGCCAAAACCAATGAGTTTCGCCACTCCCAACCCCTGGAGCGCCCTGCCAAGGGAAGTACATGTGGGTACGGGACATGGCAAGAAGGAAGGAGCGACCACGGACAGCCCTGTGGACGGGCAGGACCAACCCAAGATCTACACCATCCGTGACCACACCCTTGAAGTCCTGATGCACCCGGACGTGCTAGAGTTGCATGCCGTGAGAGTCGTCCATACACCTCATGGCGACGAGCGGCAGTTGCACTTGAAAGTGCGAGTACGGTGCGGACAAGAGGAGAAGGTAGTGGATGTGTTGGTGGATACATGTACCCAGGTGAGCCTGGTCCGGAGAGGGTTGTTCAAGGAGGAACTCCTGCAGCCCAGCCGGAGACCGGTCCGCCTGAAGGTCGCCAACGGAGAGATCATGGGTGGTGGCACCCATGAGGCCAGGATCAGTATGGAATTCTGGGAACATGAGCGCTTGAACCGCCCTGATCAGGCGAAGAGAAGCACTCTATCCGGGAACTTCTATGTGGCCGACATCACGGATTGGGATATGATCATGGGGTATGACTTCATGGTGGCAAACGCCATTGGAGCCCTTCCCCATCGTGCAACGCTGGTCCGGGAGGACGATGAATGCCTCACATGGCTGTCCACGGACTATGCATGCGGATCATCCCAATGGAATGCTGAGGAGGAGGATCGGATCGTCCAAGCGGTGCAAGCTGTGGGTGCCAAGTCCAGGGGAGACCGTGGAGTTCGGCTCACAGAGTATGGGATGGCGCCGCAGGTGTATGCCAGGATGATCCAGACGCTGGGAGCAGAAGCGCCCGAGACGGACGTCTTCGCTTCCCGGGATGCCCCACTTTTGCGGAAGTGTAGGAGGCATTGGCATCGATGAGACTCAGCCTGGCATAGGCATTCGGGTTTGAAGGAGTGGGGGCCCATGTATTGGCATGGCTCCCTCGACAATACCAGACGTACGGTGGAGAAGATCGTCGCGGATAGGGCGAAGGGGATCCCGGTCATAACCGGCATAGGATCCACCCCCTGTCCGCTGGAGGGTCTCAAGTCGACGCTGGACTCCATCATCCTGAACGAGATGTCATTCAAGCCAGAGGAGGAGTTGTTCATCGACGCCAAGGGTGTATCAATGCCCTCCCCGGGTCAAGCGTGGGGTACCAAGGCTTTCCTGGTGGATGGGGCGCAAGCCCAGCCGACGGGTGATTAAGCATTCATCCGTAGGGTGGAGGCGGTGCCCATGAAGGTCATGTTTGAGCCCAAGGAGGGGACTGATCAGCCAGTGGATGGCATTGACATCCTGTCCCACTCCGAGATCGACGACGTCGTCAACTACATGCGAATGGGGATGCACGATCGTGTGGCAGCCAAGAAGAGGCGGGCCATGGTCACATCTCCGCATTGGTGGGATGACAAGATGTTGGTCACCGGCAAGTACGAGAAAGATGAGTTCGTGGCGAGGGTCATGGATCACATCGCGGACCAATATGATGGTCCGGTTGGGTCGGACCCACCAACATGGGATTCTCCAAGAATGGGTGCCGATAGCGACAAGAACCAGCCCGACGCCGCAAATTTTCGAAGATTATCGGTGGGAAGTGCACCCCACGACGATGAGGACGGCATATCGGACGAGGAGAAGTCGGATTCGGACCCGGAGGAAGCCTATACCGCAGTGCGTTCGGTTGTATTGATACCGAAGCAAGCGGCTGAAGAGGCCCAGAAGAACCCGAAGGTCGCCGAGCTGAAGGAGAGGCTGATCAAAGCCTATCCGCGGCTATTCAGTGGCGTCGCCAACAAGAACCCTCCAGATCGTGGGAGGTTTGGCACAGCGAGGATCAAGCTGAAGCCGAACCCCAAGATCTATCGTCATTGGGAGTACCAACTTCAGGGCGATCGGGCCCAGGCCATGAAAAAGCTGTTGGCCGAGTTCATTGAGCGGGGATGGATCGAACCCTCCGACAGTGAGTCGGCCAGCCCAGCCCTCATCGTGCCCAAGAAGGAGAAGGGCGAGTGGAGGTTGGTGGTTGATTACAGGGGTTTGAACGAGCAAACCGAGCACGACTCGTACTCGCTTCCCCTGATCGACTCCATCCTCCAAAAACAACAGAAAAAGCGGATCTTCACGGTGTTGGACCTGAAACACGGTTATCACCAGATGCCGCTACACCCGGACTCCAGGCCCTGCACAGCGATGTTGACGCCGCTGGGGCCCATGCAGTGGAAAGTGGTGCCTATGGGCGCCAAGAATGGCAACGCCGCTTTCCAGCGCATGATGGAGGACCTACTCGGTCCTGTCCGGGACTGTGCCGATCCCTTCGTAAAAGACATCATCATCGGGTCCGGCACGGAGAACATGACTGAGGACGAGCTCATCGACGCGCATGAAAAGGATCTGCGCCGAGTGCTCAGCGAGTTGGACAAGCACAACATGGTGTGCAAGCCCACCAAAGCCTCACTATTGGTGAAGGAAGTCGAGTTCGCGGGTCTAAAGAAGGTCCCTACCAGGACCGGCCCCCGCTGTGCCCCTTCCGCCTGTTACCCCTGCTGATTTACTCCGGATCAACGATTGCATTTCTCAAAATCCTCAAGGTCCAAGGTCCAAAATCCAAAAATATAGAAAATGTAATCCTCCTTCAACCCTGAACAGCAACCAGATCCCACAAATACAGCAATAGCCCAATTCACAATCCAATACGGGCTGCGGGCTTCCGTTCAGCACACCGGTCGTCTCACGGTGGTGGGCATGTACAAGAATTGCACCAAAGAGGAAAGCCCTGAAATTGGCATATGAACACAAATAAGGCAAAGTTGGGGAAAGAGGTAAACATACACATTCACAGCCATAAACCCCTCATTCCCTGGACTCAAGACCTTCCCTTGACTCACCAACATATTGCCCTGAACCCGGTCAAATGAGATGGCTGAATGCCATGTGTCATAAGTCACTACACAAACCCCAAAAATGTGTTCACTCCCAAGCCTATAAATCCTAGCCCAATAGGGGAGGTGGCGTATCATGGCCTAGAGTGGCACCCAGGACCATGCCCTACCCTGACATAACCTTGGTTGGACTTGAAGTCGAATGGGCTTAGAGAAATGACCTATGAGTTTGAACTCATATCATGCCAAAAAACTGCCAATTCACACCATATTGGCCATATATCACATATATGCTCAAAATTGAAGTTACCACTTATCCGAAGGCTCAAAGCATGCATGGAATCGAAGTCTAATATTCATGGAGGATATAGACCAAAGGCCAATGCCCATGTACATCCCCATCTTACCCTCGAAACACCTTCGGATATGGGCGCCACGCACTGCCCAAGTCAGCCCATGATCTTGCCACCAGATCTTGTGATCCTTCGTGCGCCAAGCCAAATGGAGTACGCGATCTGTCATATGGTGGTGTTCAACTCCAAAGCATATGCCAACATATGAACAACATACCATGGTTCGACTTCTCATAGGCTTCCTGCTGTTAGCTGACCAGGTGAGTACACAAAACGCAGAAATGAGCAAAAATTGAGGTCAAAAACATGAAAATATGACCAAACACAAAGTTGTCATGATAGTATATCTCTATGCTCACCCATGATATCCGCTCATGTCTCAATACACAAATGATTGGAACCATTTGCGAACAATTCCCCCACTTGGATCCCCAATCGGGCGCATGGAGATACCTTCGCCACTCATATCTACATGCCCCATGAAAATGGGAGTGCACTCATGGATCTCTTTCCCAAACATACCATGAGCAATACATATGCGGTAGACTTGGTCTAGCGCTTTGAATTCCACAATTGAGACATGGGCAAAACCCTTGTCACGTATGGCTCCCCATCTCTTCGGCCACACGAAGATATATAACATGGGCGTGAGCATATCAAGGCATATACCATGCATATAAAACATACCCTCAAAAGTGGCTCCCACCATGATATGCCATGTCCCTCCATGGACATAACTTCACGTTAAAAATACGTAGGAACCCAAGGAAAGTATCTATGCAACCGCAACGCTCATGCGGTACACTCGAAAGTCGCATTAAAATATTCGGTTGCACGGTCCAAGAGTTATATATCACTTTATACCCTCTTGACTCCTTTTCCTTGCTACACCAGGCATGTGTACACAACAAGGGCGTTTGATGCTCCTCAAATTAACTTGAGACTAAGGCGCTTGCAACCCACCCCTTTCTATTCTCTTTCCTCACACTCGCGCGTAGATATGGTCCTTCAAAGTGGTCCCACGATTCACTTTTGTTTCCCTTATATCTCCAAGTCAAATGGGTGGCAAGTATAAGGGAAACCTGATTCGGGCATAGGGAAAAGAGTATGACCACTCGAAGAAGTCCAAATCAAGTGCGGCAATGTCGAAGTCGAAAATCCGATTTCGACATCGCGAAAAATTCAGATTAAAATTTCGAGTGCTTATTTAGAAAATTGCAGAAGCAACGAACCCTTTGCTGATGAAATCTGACCCTTCAACGGAGTATCCGCCAAAATATCTGGAAATAACAGTTAACCAATCAGTTAACGCAAAATCGCGATCCAACTGACAGTCGCCGATACATTGACCATCAGAACGAAAGGCTGAAAAATTACGGAAACATTATGATAATAAAACCCTGTTGATTCCTGATATTCCGATATATAAATCTCCGCTGGCGGCGCCTCGGTACTGAATATTGCCGCTCATAGCCGCAATGACCAAACCTATCACACTATCACATCGGGTTAGATCAGGTGGATGGGAGAGTATGATATAAGCCAATGGCGGCTTGCCGGCACATAGATACACACCCCAAGTGACCCCAAGATGGCCACGGGGGTCCGAACCGGCTTCACCCCCCTTCTCAGAGCGTTGTTACCGCTCGGAAGTCATTGAAGAGAGGACGGGAGGACCCCAATGGGCTCCAGTCCCCCCCTCCATGTCCCAAGGACACATGGAGGCCCCACACACGTCGTAGGCGTCCCCCATGCCCCAAGGGAGGGGTGAGGACACTGATAATCGGTGCCCTACGCCATATCCGGTCTCCTCTTGATCTACAACATGGACCAAGGGGATCAAATATAGAAAAACAACGTCGGTCGACCTAAGTAAGTATACCACAATGAAATATATATGTGGAGATCGAGTGAAGGGGGTATATGGCCAATCAAGGCCGAAAAATCCCCGGATGAACGCCCTCACCCGTCTCCTCAATCACAGAAACGAACAAAATGCCAAGGGGGGATCCATTACGGTGCTACAGCAGCAACCAAATGGACCAACACGTCCTTGACATCCAAAGAAATACTCTTTTTCTTTAGGTAGTCCATCCAGACCGTGGTGTACCTCGGCACAAAACTGATTGGAGGTTCCCACGAATCCCTGGATGCGGCGAATCCCTTCCAACGGACTTCATAAAGCCTTCCCCCAGGCGTCCCCGGGTCCGGCTTGTCTGCCAGGATCTTTTCAGCAGTGAAGTCGTCGTCCTCACCCTCGTCGTCCGAGTTCACATCGCCGGCCGTGAACTCGAAGGTGACGGGACGTCCGCTGGGGTCTGGTGCTCGGGGACGAAGCTGGGTATGGTCGCGGCCCAGGATCTTGTTATCCCCCACACGAACTGCATACACATCCTGCCCGACCTTCCGCACGATTACCCCCGGCACATACCAAGATGCCTGCCAATGCCTGGACAGGACATCCTTGTGGTGCCGCTCCACCCACACGGTGTCTTGGAGAGCATACTTCTGGACTTTTCCCTGCTTGAAGTACTTGGCCCTCTTGTCATGCTCGTCCTGTAGTGCCTTGCACACCTTGGCCGCCGTGTCGTCCGCCTCAGCCATCATAGCATTCGCATCCCGGGCCACTTTGCCATGGTTCATCCACGGGAGAGTGCGTGACACTCGATCCTGTAGGAACAGGATGCGATGGGGCGACAGTCCTGTGGGTCCCGGAAGGTCGTGATACGCTTGGAGCACTCTCCACAGCGAGTTATACCAGTTCTGGCTCGGTTCGTCAATGTGCAGCTGGCGGAACTTCTCGAACATCTGCCGCCCGGCCACCTCAGCACGGCCATTTGACCGGCTGTGGTATGCCACGGTCTTGGCGTGCCGAATCCACATGTGCTTGCACATCGTTTTGAACCACGTCCCCACGAATTGACTGCCCCGATCGCTGCAGATGACAGCAGGGACATCGAAAATCGTCAGCCAATGCCTGATCATGGCATTAGCGACGGTCTTGGCCTGCAGCCCCACTCCATGCTTGTCCTTCTTGTCCTTCTTCTTGGACTTCTTGCCCGGGACTGCCACGATATACCCGCTGTGCCTGTCCACCGCCAAGATGACACAGTCGTAGGTCTCTCCTTCCACGGTGACCTCAGGCATGGCGAATACATCCATGGCCACAGACCGCATAGGGGCCTCCGGTATAGCCGTGTACACCGGGTTGCCCGCTGTGGAGTGGTTAGGGCTCTTCGTGGCCCGACACACGGCACAGTCGCTGCAGTACCTATCCAGGATGGCGTAGTACCCCGGTGGGAACTTGAAGCGCCACTCCAGGTCCTGCTGCATCTTGTCTCGGCCAGGGTGCATGAGCTGGGCGTTGTGCCAATGGTCGATGAGCTCCTCCACTCGGTTTTCGGGCACCAGCAGCTTGTCCTTGAGGAACAACTTGTCGCCATCCTCGGTCAAGCCCTCGGGCCATTCGTCGTCTGACGGGGCGCTCACGGCATTCCAGTACTTGCTCCAGTGCTCGGATGCCGCGTAGTCTTCCGACCAGTCCTCTGTGAGCACCGACCTGACTAGCTCCACAGGGGCCACCATCCATTGCTCATGGGTTTCCTCTCGAATAGCTTTGACGCGGGCACCCCGGAACTTGGCCAGGTCCGTACGGTTTGCCATCACCCCAAAGCACTTGACCCCCTCTTGCTCCATGGTTTTCTCCATCTCGATGATGCGCTTGGCCTCCTCGGTTTCCTCGGCGTCCCGGTGGCTGGATATGTCCATCTAAGCCTTGCCCGCGGGGTAGGCCCATCGACTGAGGCAATCTACCACAGTGTTGTCCTTCCCCGGGACGTACAGGACGCTGAGGTCGACCTTGGCGAACGTCTCATGCCATCGGGCCCTCCTTGCCGCCGGTCCCGAGGGGGTGTCGACGTGCTCCTTGTGCCAGCTCTGCAAGGACTGATGGTCCGTACAAACCACCACCGGTTGCAATCAGATGTGGCCAGACCACTTCCTGAGCGCACAAACAATGGCGTACGTCTCCTTCTCCCTCGCGGTCCAGGTGCGGCGTTGGCCCTCGGCCAGGATCCGGCTCCAGAACGCCACGGGTACATGTGACCCGTCGTCTCGGATCTGCTCGAGGACGGCCCCCACAGCATAGTCCGAGGCGTCCGTCCGTAGCACGAATCCCTTGTCTGGGTCCACCAGGAATAGCCCCAGTTGCCCCAGGAGTCGCTCCTTCAGGCGGCTGAACGCATCTTCGGCCTCAGGGGTCCAAGCAAGCTTCTTCTTGCTCCCCTTCCGGCCATCGAACTTGCCCACTTGCAGCATCTTGTGCAGCGGCCCCGACAGTTCTGCATACATCCGGACATAGCCCGAATAGTAGTTGCAGAACCCCATGAAGGATCGCAGTTCGCTGATGGTCTGGGGCTTTTCCCAGTGGTGCAGGGACGCCAGCTTCCCAGGCATGGGACGGCGTTGCCCGTGGCCAACCACGTGCCCCGCGAACTCCACTTCTCTCACGAATAGTGAGGCTTTGGTGGGCTTGCACACCATGTTGTGCTTGTCCAACTCGCTGAGCACTCGGCGCAGATCCTTCTCATGCGCGTCGATGAGCTCGTCCTCCGTCATGTTCTCCGTGCCGGACCCGATGATGATGTCTTTTACGAAGGGATCGGCACAGTCCCGGACAGGACCGAGTAGGTCCTCCATCATGCGCTGGAAAGCGGCGTTGCCATTCCTGGCGCCCATAGGCACCACTCTCCACTGCATGGGCCCCAGCGGCGTCGACATCGCTATGCAGGGCCTGGAGTCCGGGTGTAGCGGCATCTGGTGATAACCGTGTTTCAGGTCCAACACCGTGAAAATCCGCTTTTTCTGTTGTTTTTGGAGGATGGAGTCGATCAGGGGAAGCGAGTACGAGTCGTGCTCGGTCTGCTCGTTCAAACCTCTGTAATCAACCACCAACCTCCACTCGCCCTTCTCCTTCTTGGGCACGATGAAGGCTGGGCTGGCCCATTCACTGTCGGAGGGTTCGATCCATCCCCGCTCAATGAACTCGGCCAACAGCTTCTTCATGGCCTCAGCCCGATAGCCCTGAAGTTGGTACTCTCGATGACGATAGATCTCCGGGTTCGGCTTCAGCTTGATCCTCGCTGTGCCAAACCTCCCACAATCTGGAGGATTCTTGTTGGCGACGCCACTGAATAGCCGCGGATAGGCTTTGATCAGCCTCTCCTTCAGCTCGGCGACCTTCGGGTTCTCCTGGGCCTCTTCAGCCGCTTGCTTCGGTATAGATACAACCGACCGCACTGCGGTATAGGCCTCTTTTGGGTCCGATTTCGACCTCTCCTCGTCCGATATGCCGTCTTCATCGTCGTGGGGAGCTCTTCCCTCCGGTAATCTTCGGAAATTTGCGGCATCGGGCTGGTGACTGTCGCTATCGGCACCCATTCTTGGAAAATCCCATGTTGGGGGGTCCGACCCAACCGGACCATCGTATTGGTCCGCGATGTGATCCATGACCCTCGCCACGAACTCATCCTTCTCGTACTTGCCGGTGACCAACATCTTGTCATCCGACCAATGCGGAAATGTGACCATGGCCCGCCTCTTCTTGGCTGCCACACAGTCGTGCATCCCGATTCGCATTTAGTTGACGACGTCGTCGATCTCGGAGTGGGACAGGATGTCAATGCCATTCTCTGGCTGATCCGTCCCCTCCTTGGGCTCAAACATGACGTTCATGGGCACCGCCTCCACCCTACGGATGAATGCTTCATCACCCGTGGGCTGGGCTTACGCCCTATCCACCAGGAAAGCCTTGGTATGCCACGCTTGACCCGGGGAGGGCATTGATACACCCTTGGCGTCGAGGAACAGCTCCTCCTCTGGCCCGATTGACATCTTGTTCAGGGTGATGGAGTCCAGCGTCGACTTGAGACCCTCCAGCGGACATGGGGTGGATCCTATGCCGGTTATGACCAGGATCCCCTTCGCCCTATCCGCGATGATCTTCTCCACCGTACGTCTGGTATTGTCCAGGGAGCCATGCCAATACATTGGTCCCCACTCCTTCAAACCCCAATGCCTGTGCCAGGCTGAGTCTCCTCGATGCCAATGCCTCCTACACTTCCGCAAAAGTGGGGCATCCCGGGAAGCAAAGACGTCCGTCTCGGGCGCTTCGGCTCCCAGCGTCTGGATCATCCTGTCGTACACCTGCGGCGCCATTCCATACTCCGTGAGCTGAACTCCGCGGTCTCCTCTGGACTTGGCACCCACAGCTTGCACCGCTTGAACGATCCGATCCTCCTCCTCAGCGTTCCATTGGGATGATCCGCATGCATAGTCTGTGGACAGCCATGTGAGGCATTCATCATCCTCACGGACCAGCGTTGCACGATGGGGAAGGGCTCCAATGGCGTTTGCCACCATGAAGTCATACCCCATGATCATATCCCAATCTGTAATGTCGGCCACATAGAAGTTCCCGGATAGAGTGCTTCTCTTCGCCTGATCAGGGCGGTTCAAGCGCTCATGCTCTCAGAATTCCATACTGATGGTGGCCTCATGGGTGCCTCCACCCATAATCTCTCCGTTGGCGACCTTCAGGCGGACCGGTCTCCGGCTGGGCTGCAGGAGTTCCTCGTGGATCAACCCTCTCCGGACCAGGCTCACCTGGGCACCCGTATCCACTAACACATCCACCACCTTCTCCTCTCGTCCGCACCGTACTCGCACTTTCAAGTGCAACTGCCGCTCGTCGCCATGAGGTGTATGGACGACTCTCACGGCATGCAACTCTAGCACGTCCGGGTGCATCAGGACTTCAAGGGTATGGTCACGGATGGTGTAAATCTTGGGTTGGTCCTGCCCGTCCACGGGGCTCTCCGTGGTCGCTCCTTCCTTCTTGCCATGTCCCGTACCCACATGTACTTCCCTTGGCAGGGCGCTCCAGGGGTTGGGAGTGGCAAAACTCACTGGTATTGGCTCTTCCGGAGCCTTTTTCGGCACTTGATGTGCCTTCGCTTTCTCAGGGATTCCACTGATTTTCGGAGGAGAGACCTCCGAGGTCCCACTCCCGTGGGGGCTCCTCTGGACTTGGCTTCCCGCAGCCCCTTCCGGCTGCGATCCGCCAGGACTTTGTCCACCAAGTTGCTTGGCTTTGAGTTCCTCCAATGACCTCAACATGTCCTCAGCAACCTCCTCGATCGACCTCACTCGTCGGTCTTGGCCAGGTCCACCACCATAGGCTCTTGCTCCGCCCTTTCCTTGGCCTTTGCCTTAGCCTTTTCCCCCTTCTCCGCCCTTCGCCTTCCAATCGGAAATTCGCTGCTCCTTGGGCTTCTTCTCGGGGTGGGCGGCGAAGTAGGCCTTCTTGTCCGCCTCATACACCTTGCACTGACGGTGGTCGTGTGCATGGTTGTTTCCCTTGCCATAACAGACCCAGCACCCGTCGTGCTGAGACCTGTACTCTCGGAACGAGAGCGGTGGGTTTCCGATCCTCCTTGGCTCTCGGCTCTTCTTGGGTCCCAGCTGGCTCCATCTGGACCAATCCTGCCCATGGTTCTTCACGTTGTGCGCCACAAACGCGAAGAAATGGGCCTCCTCGTGATCCTCCTGGGACCCGGTCCAGTGGTCTTGGCCACTTCCACTACCGTCCTCCGCGGAGTTGGCCGTGTCCTCCTGGATCTCCCGATGATGGCGGTCTTCTCGGTGTCCTCGTTGCCCATGACCATGTCGATCCTGCACGTGGTCCTCGTTCTTCGCATTGAGCTTCAACTCCACCGTGATGTACTTCACGATCTCGTCCAGGCTCATGCGGGCGAAGATGACTTGCATCCTCAGCGGCTCCCCGCGCCTCCACTCCACGTTGTTGAGGCGCAGCAACTTTTGCCCCATGGAGTCCCCGAATACCTCCACGTACACCGCGTTCTTCAGTCCCAACATCCGGTTGGGCTCGCCCAGGTTCCTCCTGAAGAACTCCATAATACCCGAATGGGTATCCTCCGCCGCCATAATCCTCAGCGCCACCCGCTTCTTGGCGCGCTTCTTCTCCTCGTCCTCCACTCGTCTCTTCCAGTTGCCAGGGAGGACGTCCTTCAGCAAGTGGCGGATCTCACTGGCCTCGTTCCAGTCTTCCACCAGCTTGAGGCATCTGCGGTACTTCCGCAGATACCGGTTCCACTCCCGGACCCGCAACTCACCGCGGTCCAGCGGCTGTGGAATGGACCACAGGTCCTCCGGCTTCTGGTTCGGAGCGTCCACCCGCTCCTCGTCCTCCAACCACTGGAGGCAGGCCTGCTCTGTACGGATCAATCCTTCCCGGATCTGATCCCGCAGCTCCTCCTTGAGGTCCTGCGCCAGCTGGTGTGGGAATGTCCGGCATACCCACTTGTCCCGCGGCGCTCCTCGCATCTCGCCGACGACCTCCTCGGCGAAGTCCTCCCAGTCCAGGATGAAGTCATCCAGGTTGGACGGGTTCCCGTCGTAATAGGGGATTTTGATTCCCCTGAGGTCGTCCATCCTGATGGCGTCTCCGACGTCTCCAGCCACCACTCCACCGAGACGGATACCACCTGTGGCCGGGGGATGTGAGTACACTCCCTGTACTTCCCTCTCCTCCATGGAGTGCGGTCCAGTTGGGCCTGAACCCATGGGGTTTGGAATGCGGGAAGGACTTGCTCCGTCGGCCGTCCATATCCCCGTATTGGGGTCCTTCGCCCACAGGTTTCCGCCTGGATGACCTCGACCATGTCCGTTGGCGCTTCCCATGGTTCGCCCCTGCATGGTCTTGCTCTGGATCACATCTTCCGCATAAACCACCATATTCGTCGTGATCGGTACATCCTGGGCGGCATGGGACATCTGTACCGTCAGGCTCCTCGGGTCCGTCGTCACGTGCCCTTCCTGCATGGACCCAGCCGGTGCCGTGTTTTCCCAGAGCATTGTGGATTCGCTGAACATGGGAACAAACGGCAACGCACCCGGGTCAACACGCGGAGGCGCGTATGGTGCCTCTGCCGGGCCGCCCATGGGTTTCTCTATGGCGCTCCTGAGGGTCTTAACCCGCTCCACCAGCTCTACCGCGGCCGGCTTTGCCGGGAGCTCCGGACCTGAGGCGAGGGGCTGTAGCTCCTCTAGCCTTTTCAGGCGTCCCAACATGTCCTCGACCAGGTGGAGGAGGCTGTCCACCACTTGCTGCTGCTTCTGCAGGGCCAGCTCCAGATTCTCCCGGTACCGGGCCTGATCCGCTCGCAGCTCCTCCATGTGGTTCTCCGCGGCCGACTGGTCGTCCAGGATCCCCGCGACGTCCTATTCTAGACCGTCCTTGGCGTTGTCCAGGCGGTCAAGGCGATGCACGATGGCGTCCATCCCCATCCTCGGGTACTTGCCCATGAGGAAGGACACGTGCTCGCAGTGGCACGCAGCGTGCTTTCCGCCGGATTCAGCGCAACCCGCGGTTCCCGGCACCTCAGACCCATCGCCCATGGGCGTATCGCCTAGGGCGTCCGTCTCTGGTCCCGTGTGCCGGGGCACAGGTGCCGTCTGGGCCCTGGCTGGCCTCTCCAAGCCCTCGGCGTCGTGCTGCAGGGCGGGCTCGGGGGCCGTATGCGCCCTGGCGATCGGCGCGGGCGTCTCCGACTCCAAAGGTGGCTCGTAGGCTGTCCGATAGCCCTCGGAATGCCCCTCGGATTCCCACAGCCTGACCAGGCTGGGGTCCGTGTCCATAGCCCCGGCGTCCCTTGCCGCGGACTTGGGTGACCCGCGATTCCGGTAGCGCCGGGCCAGTCCTCCACTGCTGCCTGAATGGCAGGCCTCATCGGAGTCCTCCGCGGCGGAGCGGAGGTTGCATGCCTTTCGGCAGCGACGCTCGCACATGGAGACCAAGTCCTCCATGTCACCTCCTCCTCTTCCCGAATGTCGTTCTTCTCTTCGGGCTTCAACTTCCGGAGTTCGCCATGCTCTTGAACGTCTCGGTCCCTCTATGGCTCCAATCTCCGGCGTGGTCTCCACCGAGTCCACAATACGCACCCGGGGCGTACTTGGGCAGGGCTCATAAGGGCCCAAGTCCCCGGGTCGGCGGTAGGTAGGGGCAGCAGGTAACCCTCTGCTACCATGAAGAAGATCCCTACCAGGACCGGCCCCCGCTGTGCCCCTTCCGCCTGTTACCCCTGCTGATTTACTCCGGATCAACGATTGCATTTCTCAAAATCCTCAAGGTCCAAGGTCCAAAATCCAAAAATATAGAAAATGTAATCCTCCTTCAACCCTGAACAGCAACCAGATCCCGCAAATACAGCAATAGCCCAATTCACAATCCAATACGGGCTGCGGGCTTCCGTTCAGCACACCGGTCGTCTCACGGTGGCGGGCATGTACAAGAATTGCACCAAAGAGGAAAGCCCTGAAATTGGCATATGAACACAAATAAAGCAAAGTTGGGGAAAGAGGTAAACATACACATTCACAGCCATAAACCCCCCATTCCCTGGACTCAAGACCTTCCCTTGACTCACCAACATATTGCCCTGAACCCGGTCAAATGAGATGGCTGAATGCCATGTGTCATAAGTCACTACACAAACCCCAAAAATGTGTTCACTCCCAAGCCTCTAAATCCTAGCCCAAAAGGGGAGGTGGCGTGTCATGGCCCAGAGTGGCACTCAGGACCATGGCCTACCCTGACATACCATTGGTTGGACTTGGAGTTGAATGGTCTTAGAGAAATGACCTATGAGTTTGAACTCATATCATGCCAAAAAACTGCCAATTCACACCATATTGGCCATATATCACATATATGGTCAAAAAATGGAGTTACCACTTATCCGAAGGCTCAAAGCATGCATGGAATCGAAGTCTAATATTCATGGAGAATATAGACCAAAGGCCAATGCCCATGTACATCCCCACTTTACCTTCGAAACCCCTTCAGATATGGGCGCCACGCACTGCCCAAGTCAGCCCATGATCTTGAGACCAATTCTTGTGATCCTTCGTGCGCAAAGCCAAATGGAGTACGCGATCCGTCATATGGTGGTGTTCAACTCCAAAGCATATGCCAACATATGAACAACATACCATGGTTCGACTTCTCATAGGCTTCCTGCTGTTAGCTGACCAGGTGAGTACACAAAACGCAAAAATGAGCACAAATTGAGGTCAAAAACATGAAAATATGACCAAACACAAAGTTGTCATGATAGTATATCTCTATGCTCCCCATGATATCCGCTCATGGTTCAATACACAAATGATTGGAACCATTTGCGAACAATTCCCCCACTTGGATCCCCAATCGGGCGCATGGAGATACCTTCGCCACTCATATCTACATGCCCCATGAAAATGGGAGTGCACTCATGGATCTCTTTCCCAAACATACCATGAGCAATACATATGCGGTAGACTTGGTCTAGCGCTTTGAATTCCACAATTGAGACATGGGCAAAACCCTTGTCACATATGGCTCCCCATCTCTTCGGCCACACGAAGATATATAACATGGGCGTGAGCATATCAAGGCATATACCATGCATATAAAACATACCCTCAAAAGTGGCTCCCACCATGATATGCCATGTCCCTCCATGGACATAACTTCACGTTAAAAATACGTAGGAACCCAACAAAAATTTCTATGCAACCCCAACGCTCATGCGGTACACTCGAAAGTCGCATTAAAATATTCGGTTGCACGGTCCAAGAGTTATATATCACTTTATACCCTCTTGATCCTTTTTCCTTGCTACACCAGGCATGTGTGCGCACCAAAGGCGTTTGATGCTTCCTAAATTAACTTGAGACTAAAGCGCTTGCAACCCAACCTTCCCTATTCTCTTTCCTAACACTCGCGCGTAGATATGGTCCTTCAAAGTGGTCCCACGATTCACTTTTGTTTCCCTTATATCTCCACGTCAAATGGGTGGCAAGTATAAGGGAAACCTGATTCGGGCATAGGGAAAAGAGTATGACCACTCGAAGAAGTCCAAATCAAGTGCGGCGATGTCGAAGTCGAAAATCCGATTTTGACATTGCGAAAAATTTGGATTAAAATTTCGAGTGCTTATTTAGAAAATTGCGGAAGCAACGAACCCTTTGCTGATGAAATCTGACCCTCAACGGAGTATCCGCCAAAATATCTGGAAATAACAGTTAACCAATCGGTTAACGCAAAATCGCAATCCAACTGACAGTCGCCGATACATTGACCATCAGAACGAAAGGCTGAAAAATTACGGAAACATTATGATAATAAAACCCTGTTGATTCCTGATATTCCGATATATAAATCTCCGCTGGCGGCGCCTCGGTACTGAATATTGCCGCTCATAGCCGCAATGACCAAACCTATCACACTATCACATCGGGTTAGATCAGGTGGATGGGAGAGTATGATATCAACCAATGGCGGCTTGCCGGCACATAGATACACACCCCAAGTGACCCCAAGATGGCCACGGGGGTCCGAACCGGCTTCAGGTCACGTGGTTGGTCACGGGCGACGCCGTCCCATGCCTGGGAAGCTGGCGTCGCTGCACCACTGGGAGAAGCCCCAGACCATCAGCGAACTCCGGTCCTTCATTAGGTTCTGCAATTACTATTCGGGCTATGTCCGGATGTATGAAGAACTCTCGGGGCCGCTGCACAAGATGCTGCAGGTGGGGAAGTTCGATGGCCGGAAGGGGAGCAAGAAGAAGCTTGCCTGGACCCCTGAGGACGAAGATGCGTTCAGCCGATTGAAGGAGCGACTCCTGGGGCAGCTGGTGTTATTCCTGGTGGACCCGGACAAGGGATTCGTGCTACGGACGGACGCCTCGGACTATGCTGTAGGGGCAGTCCTCGAGCAGATCCGGGACGACGGGTCGCACGTACCCGTGGCGTTTTGGAGTCGAATCCTGGCCGAGCCCCAACGCCCCACCTGGACCGCGAGGGAGAAGGAGACGTACGCCATTGTTTGTGCGCTCAGGAAGTGGTCTGGCCACATCGGATTGCAACCGCTGGTGGTTTGCACGGACCATCAGTCCTTACAGAGCTGGCACAAGGAGCACGTCGACACCTCCTCGGGACCGGCGGCAAGGAGGGCCCGGTGGCACGAGACGTTCGCCAAGTTCGACCTCAGCTTCGTATACGTCCCGGGGAAGGACAACACTGTGGCAGATTGCCTCAGTCCATGGGCCTACCCCGCGGGCAAGGCGTGGATGGACATATCCAGCCATGGGGACGCCGAGGAGACCGAGGAGGCCAAGCGCATCATCGAGATGGAGAAGGCCATGGAGCAAGAGGGGGTCAAGTGCTTTGTGGTGATGGCAAACCATACGGACCTGGCCAAGTTCCGGGGCACCCGCGTCCAAGCTATTCGAGAGAAAACCCTCGAGCAATGGATGGTGGCCCCTGTGGAGCTAGTCAGGTCGGTGCTCACAGAGGACTGGTCGGATGACTACGCGGCATCCGAGCACTGGAGCAAGTACTGGAATGCCGTGAGCGCCCCGTCGGACGACGAATGGCCTGAGGGCTTGACCGAGGATGGGGACAAGTTGTTCCTCAAGGACAAGCTGCTGGTGCCCGAGAACGGAGTGGAGGAGCTCATTGACGATTGGCACAACGCCCAGCTCATGCACCCTGGCCCAGACAAGATGCAGCAGGACCTGGAGTGGCGTTTCAAGTTCCCTCCGGGGTACCACGCCATCCTGGATAGGTACTGCAGTGACTGTGCCGTGTGTCGGGCCACGAAAAGCCCCAACCACTCCACAGCGGGCAACCCGGTGTACACGGCTATACCGGAGGCCCCTATGCGGTCTGTGGCCATGGATGTATTCGCCATGCCTGAAGTCACCGTGGAAGGAGAGACGTACGACTGTGTCATCCTGGCGGTGGATAGGCACAGTGGGTATATCGTGGCGGTCCCTGGCAAGAAGTCCAAGAAGAAGGACAAGAAGGACAAGCATGCAGTGGGGCTGCAGGCCAAGACCGTCGCTAATGCCATGATCAGGCATTGGCTGACAATTTTTGATGTCCCAGCTGTCATCTGCAGCGATCGGGGCAGTCTGTTTGTGGGGACGTGGTTCAAGACGATGTGCAAGCACATGGGTATTCGGCACGCCAAAACCGTGGCGTACCACAGCCGGTCGAATGGCCGGGCTGAGGTGGCCGGGCGGCAGATGTTCGAGAAGTTCCGCCAGCTGCACATCAACGAACCGGGCCGGTAGTGGTATAATTCGCTGTGGAGAGTACTCCAAGCGTATCACGACCTTCCGGGGCCCACTGGACTGTCGCCCCATCGTATCCTGTTCCTACGGGATCGAGTGTCACGCACTCTCCCGTGGTTGAACCATGGCAAAGTGGCCCGGGAGGCGAACGCTATGATGGCTGAGGCGGACGACACGGCGGCCAAGGTGTGCAAGGCACTTCAGGACGAGCATGACAAGAGGGCCAAGTACTTCAAGCAGGGGAAGGTCGAGAAGTATGCTCTCCAAGACACCGTGTGGGTGGAGCGGCACCACAAGGATGTCCTGTCCAGGCATCGGCAGGCATCTTCGTATGTGCCGCGGGTAATTGTGCGGAAGGTCGGGCAGGATGTGTATGCGGTTCGTGTGGGGGATAACAAGATCCTGAACCGCGACCATACCCAGCTTCGTCCCCGAGCACCAGACCCCAGCGGACGTCCCGTCACCTTCGAGTTCACGGCCGGCGATGTGGACTCGTACGACGAGGGTGAGGACGACGACTTCACCGCTGAGAAGATCCTGGCGGACAAGCCGGACCCGGGGACGCCTGGGGGGAGGCTTTATGAAGTCCGTTGGAAGGGATTCGCCGCATCCAGGGATTCGTGGGAGCCTCCGAGCAGTTTCGTGCCCAGGTATACCACGGTCTGGATGGACTATCTGAAGAAAAAGAATATTTCTTTGGATGTCAAGGACGTGTTGGTCCATTAGGTTGCTGCTGTAGCACCGTAATGGATCCCCCTTGGCATTTTTGTTTGTTTCTGTGCTTGGGAGACGGGTGAGGGCGTTCATCCGGGGATTTATGGGCCTTGATTGGCCATCTACCCCCTTCACTCGATCTCCACATATATATTTCATTGTGGTATACTTATTTAGGTCGACCGACGTTGTTTTTCTATCTTTGATCCTCTTGGTCCATGTTGTAGATCAACAGGAGACCGGATATGGCGTAGGGCACCGATTATCAGTGTCCTCACCCCTCCCTTGGGGCGTGGGGGACGCCTACGACGTGTGTGGGGCCTCCATGGGTCCTTGGGACATGGGGGAGGGGGGGGTTGGACCCCATTGGGGTCCTCCGGTCCTCTCCTCAATGACTTCCGAGCGGTAACAACACTCTGAGAAGGGGGGTGAAGCCGGTTCGGACCCCCGTGGCCATCTTGGGGTCACTTGGGGTGTGTATCTATGTGCCGGCAAGCCGCCATTGGGTGATATTATACTCTCCCATCCACCTGACCTAACCGGATGTGATAGTGTGATAGGTTTGGCCTTTCCGGCAATGAGCGGCCATATTCAGTACCGAGGCGCCGCGAGCGGAGATTTATATATCAGAATATCAGGAATCAACGGTGTTTTTTTATCATAATGTTTCCGTAATTTTTCAGCCTTCCGTTCTGATTGTCAATGTATCGGCGACTGTGAGTTGGCTCGCGGTTTTGCGGTAACCGAATGGTTAACTGTTGTTTACAGATATTTTGGCGGAAACCCCGATGAAGGGTCAGACTTCATCAGTAAAGGGTTCGTTGCTTCCGCAATTTTCATAGTATACACTCGCAAAGTTAATCCAATTTTTTCAGACTTCCAGAATCGGATTTTCGACTTCTACATTGCCGCACTTGATATGACGAATCTCGAGTGGTCCTACATTTTTCCCCGATCACGAATCAACCTTCCTTTTGTTGTGCCCTTCATTTGTCTTGGGGTATAGTCGAAACAAAAGGGATTCGTGAGACCACTTTGAAAAGTCATATCTCCGGCTCACGGCGAGGTATAACAATTTCGAGAATCGGGTTGGAACTGGCTTGGTCTCAAGTAGATTTGGAAAGCATCAAACGCCTTTGTTGTGTACAAATGCCTGGTGTAACCAGGGATAAGGGTCAAGAGGGTAGAAAGGGATATATAACTCTTGGACCGTGCAACCGAATATTTTATTGCGACTTTCGAGTGTACCGCATGAGTGTTGGGGTTGCATAGATACTTTTCTTTGGGTTCCCACGTATTTTTAACGTGAAGTTATGTCCATGGAGGGGCATGGCATACCATGGTGGGAGCCACGTTTTGAGGGTTGTGTTATATGCATGGTATGTGCTTCGATATGCTCACGCCCATGTTATATATCTTCGTGTGGCCGAGAAGATGGGGAGCCACACGTGACAAGGGCTTTGCCCATGTCCCAATTGTGGAATTCAAAGCGCTAGACTAAGTCTACCGCGTATGTATTGCTCATGGTATGTTTGGCAAAGAGATCCATGAGTGCACTCCCATTTTCATGGGGCATGTAGATATGGGTGGCGAAGGTATCTCCATGCGCCTGATTGGGGATCCAAGTGGGGTAATTGTTTGTAAATGGTTCCAATCATTTGTGTATTGAACCATGAGCGGATATCATGGGTGAGCATAGAGATATACTATCATGACAACTTTGTATTTGGACATATTTTCATGTTTTTGACCTCATTTTATGCTCATTCTTGTGTTTTATGTGCTCAACTGGTCGGCTAACAGTAGAGTGCCTAGAGATCTGTGAACTATGGTATGTTGCTTATATGTTGGCAAATGCTGCGGTGTTGCACCTCACCATATGCCGGATCACGTGGTCACTTTGGCTTGGCAAACGAGGCCTCACAAAATTAGGTCTCAAACTCATGAGCTTACTTGTGAAGCATGCCATGTACATAACCGGAGAGGTTTCGGAGCCAATGATGGAATATTCTTGGGCATGGACCTTTGGTCTATATCACCCTTGTATATTATTTTCTGGTTTGACACGTGCATGGAGCATTGGGATATTTGCCGTATGCATTTTTGAGTATATAATTGACTTTTGGGCATAATGGTGTGATTTGCCTGATTTTGCCATGTTGTGAGGTCATCATCATGGGGCAGTTCTCCAAGCCCATTCGACTCCAAGTCCAACCAAGGTTATGTCACGGTAGGGCATGGTCCTGAGTGCCACTCTAGGCCATGACACGCCACCTCCCCGATTGAGCTAGGATATATAGGCTTGGGAGCGGCACCACAAGGATGTCCTGTCCAGGCATCGGCAGGCATCTTGGTATGTGCCGCGGGTAATCGCGCAGAAGGTCGGGCAGGATGTGTATGCGGTTCGTGTGGGGGGTAACAAGATCCTGAACTGCGACCATACCCAGCTTCGTCCCCGAGCACCAGACCCCGGCGGACGTCCCGTCACCTTCGAGTTCACGGCCGGCGATGTGGACTCGGACGACGAGGGTGAGGACGACGACTTCACCGCTGAAAAGATCCTGGCGGACAAGCCGGACCCGGGGACGCCTGGGGGGAGGCTTTATAAAGTCCGTTGGAAGGGATTCGCCGCATCCAGGGATTCCTGGGAGCCTCCGAGCAGTTTCGTGCGCAGGTATACCACGGTCTTGATGGACTATCTGAAGAAAAAGAATATTTCTTTGGATGTCAAGGACGTGTTGGTCCATTTGGTTGCTGCTGTAGCACTGTAATGGATCCCCCTTGGCATTTTTGTTTGTTTCTGTGCTTGGGGGACGGGTGAGGGCGTTCATCCGGGGATTTTTGGGCCTTGATTGGCCATCTACCCCCTTCACTCGATCTCCACATATATATTTCATTGTGGTATACTTATTTAGGTCGACCGACAACGTTTTTCTATCTTTGATCCCCTCCGTCCATGTTGTAGATCAAGAGGAGACCGGATATGGCGTAGGGCACCGATTATCAGTGTCCTCACCCCTCCCTTGGGGCGTGGGGGACGCCTACGACGTGTGTGGGGCCTTAATGTGACCTTGGGACATGGGGGGGGGGGTTGGAGCCCATTGGGGTCCTCCCGTCCTCTCTTCAATGACTTCCGAGCGGTAACAACGCTCTGAGAAGGGGGGTGAAGCCGGTTCGGACCCCCGTGGCCATCGTGGGGTCACTTGGGGTGTGTATCTATGTGCCGGCAAGCCGCCATTGGGTGATATCATACTCTCCCATCCACCTGACCTAACCAGAGGTGATAATGTGATAGGTTTGGCCATTCCGGCAATGAGCGGCCATATTCAGTACCGAGGCGCCGCCAGCGGAGATTTATATATCAGAATATCAGGAATCAACAGGGTTTTTTTATCATAATGTTTCCGTAATTTTTCAGCCTTCCGTTCTGATTGTCAATGTATCGGCGACTGTGAGTTGGCT
The DNA here is from genome assembly GCA_964036045.1 of Eutreptiella sp. 'Long Island Sound 2002'. Taxonomy (NCBI): domain Eukaryota; phylum Euglenozoa; class Euglenophyceae; order Eutreptiales; family Eutreptiaceae; genus Eutreptiella; species Eutreptiella sp. 'Long Island Sound 2002'. Next base: position 102,521,635 of record OZ038379.1, on the reverse strand, counting down.
CGCGGTTTTGCGGTAACCGAATGGTTAACTGTTATTTACAGATATTTTGGCGGAAACCCCGATGAAGGGTCAGACTTCATCAGTAAAGGGTTCGTTGCTTCCGCAATTTTCATATTATACACTCGCAAAGTTAATCCGATTTTTTCAGACTTCCAGAATCCGATTTTCGACTTCGACATTGCCGCACTTGATATGACGAATCTCGAGTGGTCCTACATCCTACATCCTACATCACGAATCAACCTTCCTTTTGTTGTGCCCTTCATTTGTCTTGGGGATATAGTCGAAACAAAAGGGATTCGTGAGACCACTTTGAAGAGTCATATCCCCGGCTCACGGCGAGGTATAACAATTTCGAGAATCGGGTTGGAACCGCCTTGGTCTCAAGTTAATTTAGAAAGCATCAAACGCCTTTGTTGTGTACACATGCCCGGTGTAGCCAGGGATAAGGGTCGAGAGGGTAGAAAGGGATATATAACTCTTGGACCGTGCAACCGAATATTTTATTGCGACTTTCGAATGTACCGCATGAGTGTTGGGGTTGCATAGATACTTTTCTTTGGGTTCCCACGTATTTTTAACGTGAAGTTATGTCCATGGAGGGGCATGGCATACCATGGTGGGAGCCACGTTTTGAGGGTTGTGTTATATGCATGGTATGTGCTTCGGTATGCTCACGCCCATGTTATATATCTTCGTGTGGCCGAGAAGATGGGGAGCCACACGTGACAAGGGCCTTGCCCATGTCCCAATTGTGGAATTCAAAGCGCTAGACTAAGTCTACCGCGTGTGTATTGCTCATGGTATGTTTGGCAAAGAGATCCATGAGTGCACTCCCATTTTCATGGGGCATGTAGATATGGGTGGCGAAGGTATCTCCATGCGCCCGATTGGGGATCCAAGTGGGGGAATTGTTTGTAAATGGTTCCAATCATTTGTGTATTGAACCGTGAGCGGATATCATGGGTGAGCATAGAGATATACTATCATGACAACTTTGTATTTGGACATATTTTCATGTTTTTGACCTCATTTTATGCTCATTTTTGTGTTTTATGTGCTCAACTGGTCGGCTAACAGTAAAGTGCCTAGAGATCTGTGAACTATGGTATGTTGCTTATATGTTGGCAAATGCTGCAATGTTGCACCTCACCATATGCCGGATCACGTGGTCACTTTGGCTTGGCACACGAGGCCTCACGAAATTAGGTCTCAAACTCATGAGCTTACTTGTGAAGCATGCCATGTACATAACCGGAGAGGTTTCGGAGCCAATGATGGAATATTCTTGGGCATGGACCTTTGGTCTATATCACCCTTGTATATTATTTTCTGGTTTGACACGTGCATGGAGCATTCGGATATTTGCCGTATGCATTTTTGAGTATATAATTGACTTTTGGGCATAATGGTGTGATTTGCCTGATTTTGCCATGTTGTGAGGTCATCATCATGGGGCAGTTCTCGAAGCCCATTCGACTCCAAGTCCAACCAAGTTTATGTCAGGGTAGGGCATGGTCCTGAGTGCCACTCTAGGCCATGACACGCCACCTCCCCGATTGAGCTAGGATATATAGGCTTGGGAGTGAACACATTTTTGGGGTTTATGTAGTGACTTGTGACACATGGCATTTAGCCATCTTATTTGATTGGGTTCAGGGCATCATGTTGGTGAGTCAAGGGAAGGTCTTGAGTCCAGGGAATCAGGGGTCTATGGCTGTGAATGTGTACGTTTCCATATTTCCCCAACTTTGCCTTATTTGTGTTCATATGCCAATTTCAGGGCTTTCCTCTTGGTGCAATTCTTGTACATGCCCGCCACCGTGGGACGACCGGTGTGCTGAACGGAAGCCCGCAGCGTATATTGGATTTTGGATTGGGTTATTGCTGTATTTGTGGGATCTGGTTGCTGTTCAGGGTTGAAGGAGGATTACATTTTCTATATTTTTGGATTTTGGACCCTGGAATTTGAGGAATGCAATCGTTGATCCGGAGTAAATCAGCAGGGGTGACAGGCGGAAGGGGCACAGCGGGGGCCAGTCCTGGTAGGGACCTTCTTTACTACGAGCATGCGTGGCAGCGGAAGCGGTGGCGTGTCTGGCGTGACGGCGGATACATCGCCGACTTCAGCCCCGGCCTCCTCCAAGAGGACCAAGCGGCTGAAGAGCCGAGCGCCTCTACCCCTGGCAAGGGCGGCCCCCACTCGAGAGCCGCGACCCTTGGCAACCTCATGGAGGTCGGCACAAGATCCAAGGCCAGACCCGCCCGTCTGCTGCACCTGAAGCGCTCAGGTCCAAGCAGGGACGTGGAGTCGGCCAACCGGGGAGTGCCACCCCGCCCAAGACCCTCAGCCAGCAGCAGCAGCAGTAGTGTGGCCCCACCTTGCACTGCCCCTCAGCGAGGTGAAGTGGCCCGTGCGGACGAGCATGTCTGCGGTGTGCCCTGCAACCTCCGGGTTGCCCGAGACCGGGCCGCGGAGCTAGGGTTTCGAACCTCTTTCATCAAAAATAACCGGTTTTTTTCGATTATTTTTTCCAAAATAACCGGTTATTCCGATTGTTATTTTTGAACATATCCGGTTCAATGAGATTTTCTCCACTAAGCAAGCCAATTAACTGGTTCGTTTCCGATTATTGGTTTTCAAAAAAACTATTTTGTTGGTTTTTGAAAGGAAATAACACACAAACCAGTACACATTGCTTTAAGAATTTCGCACTTTCGCGCTGTTCGAGTATGTGTGTTGATGTTATTTCTTTTTCATTGCAAAATCAAAACCTTATGGTCTATTACCCCAGAGTTAGTGACCATTCTTCACCCGTCCAATTAATTGGTTTTGATGTATTTCAAAATAATGGGTTCTCTAACTAACTTGAAAATAACCTCCGATTAATTGCCGAAGACCGGTTTTTCCAATTAATTGGTAAAACCGGTTCCAAACCCTACGCGCAGCAGAACGCTGCCATGTACGGACCCATCCTGATCGCCCAGGGAGAGGCCGCCCACTGGGAGCACGGCATGGCGATCAGCACCTGGGCAGTGCCGGCCATCTTGGCCCCAGTCGCGCGGGGGGCGGCGGCTGCCCGTGAGAGGCGTGGGGCGGAGGCAGCCGTGCGGGAAGCGGCGGCTCTTTGTGCAGCCCGCGCCACTTAGGAGGCCGCGGCCAAGAAGGCAGAGGTGAAGGCGCTTCAAGCAAGCCCTGGCCCAGGGGAGGGCACGAAAGGAGGCGGAGATGAAGGCCCAGGCGGACGCCGCGAAGCGGGAGGTCATCGACACCGCATTGCGGAAGGTCCCCGAGGAGAAGGCCAAGACCGAGGCGGAGCTCAGGGCCCTGGAGGCGGAGAAGGCTCGGCTGCAGCAGCAGCAGGAGCGGGAAGCCGCTCTTGCGGACGAGGAGGCCGAGAAGCGTGCCGCAGAGGCAACCGCCGCGCCTATTAAGGAGGCCGAGAGGAAGATCCGCCGCAAGACGCCCCCGGGAGGGTCCCGAGTGGACACCCTCCGGAGATTCATCGACGGGGACCCCGCCTCCCGGATGAAGATCAACCTGGACGCGGAGGACCCCCGGAGCAGCAAGGGCAGCGGTCCCGCCACCCGTCTTCGCCGCAAGTACAAGGGCAAGACCCTGGAAGGACCACGGAGGTCTACCCAGGGGCACCCCCATGACTCCAACCCCTTCCTCACCTGCAGCGATGAGGATGCCGAAAACCGCCGGCATCGCCACGAGCCCACAGCCTGCAACGTGGGAGCGCCCGGAGCCGGTGGCGGAGGGGGCAACGACACCCCTCAGAGTTCGGGTGGAGAGGGGCCCCCTTCTCCCTACCGTTGTAGGGAAAGCATCCATAATAGATCCATCATATATCCGTGCTAAAGGATGGCAACACAAAATAAACACAAGATAACAAAACAAGATTGGGCTTGCATATACTCGTCAATGGCAGACCAATCTTAACATCAAGCCTACAATGCTTCACCATTGAGGTATGATCAATCGGCATCAACGGACACGTAGAATTGACTCTCCTATATAACTTTCTGACCGATCCGCAACTGCCATTGGAACCTACAGTTTGATTGGAACACTGACATCGACACATCATAAATTGTCTGGCCCTTTCAGCTCCAAGTCTGATTAAAGACGCAACCTCTGCAGCTAAGCGCCACTGTAATGGAACACGCGATCTCACGAGCATCTGCAGCTGATCGCGACTGTCTAATCTGAATGGCAGTCCTGAATTGTTGCAGCCAACCCCCGCCGAGATCTGCACGCCGATCGGGAGACATGGACACCGACGACAACATGGGGTTCGGCCCAGATCTCGACCTATCTGGCAGCGGAGGACCCCCGGATGGCGGACGACCTGGACCCCCCTGGCGGAGGACCACCCGGAGGACTGCCAGGAGGAGGACCACCAGGTGGACCCCAATACACAGGGCAACCAGACAGGGCAACCCTGGAGGATCACCAGGTGGAGACCCCCCCGACATCCCCCGTTAGCGGACATCCCGGAGAACATCCGGCAATGCAGTGTCTACCTCAAGACAAAGATCTGGATCCTGGAGCTCGAGGCGCAGATCGACAAGATCGAGATTGGCAAGAGTGCCGCTGTCGCCGCCAAGGCCCAGAAGGAACTAGACATCGCCAAGTTTGAGGCAGGGAAGCTGAGCGCCGTGATCACCAAGCTGCAGAGGAGGCTGGACAGGTTGCAGGACCTGAGGAGCGACGAAAGTGACCTGCCGCTCCCTCTAGGATCGGGCTCCGACGACAGCTGGGGACCTGGAACCCATCCAGGCAGGTCGCGTGGCCGCAGCGAAGCCTCACGGAGTGACCACACGCCCTGCACCGCTGGCAGCGCCTGACCAAGCGACCTAGTGCCCCCACGACGCGGCGGAGAGGAGGGGCGGGACGAATGGCTGAGTGCGGACTACCACCGACACCGCGACCCCCTCCGCCCCCCCGTTCAGCCCAAGCGGCCGAGGCACAACCCGGAGGAAGCCCCCAAGGCGTATGGCCGATAAGGAGCGCTGCGGGACGAGGTGCCCGAACCGGAAATGGATTGGGACATCGAGGGTCCCGATGCTCACCCCATGGAGGACTTCGGGATCAGCCCATCCCAGGGATCAGCGGGCCGCAGCCGCTGGCAACGCGGGAAGGAGGAGTACATGGGAGGTGTACGCCGAGGAGTCCTTGGAGGAGCGTACGTGGAGGAGCCGCGGCACAGCCGCTTGGACTTTGAGGAGGATATGGACGTGGTAGCTGTGGAAACCCGTGGAGAACGCCGGTGGGAACCTTGCTTGACCTCACGACCGGCATTCATGGTCTCTAAGGCCGCGGACGCCGCCGTGTCAGAAGACCTGAAGGACATCAGGCCCCCCATGTACGATGGGAACCCCCTCAACCTGAAGCGTTTCCTAGAGAAGCTGGACGATTGGGTGATGACCGTCACTGAAGACATGGATCCCACAGTGGCGGGGAAATGTGTCTTCAAATGGCTCTGATGGCGCTTGCCGGAGGTGCTCCAAGAGATGTGCTTCGTGGCAGCCAAGAAAGGGAAGATCATGACCCTCAAGGAGGCCAAGAGGAGGCTCAACGAGCAGGAGCGGGTGGACGCCCCGCAGGGCGCTGAAGAGAGGTGGAGAGCCATCAAGATTCAGCATGATGGCCAGGAGATCCGCCTGCGGGATTGGCAGGACTTCCGAGGACAATACGTTCTGCTCCAACGGAACGTGGAGGACTCGAACGAGGGTGGTGACCAGTTTCGCCTGCTCAATCTTCTCCCGGACGCCTGGGTGAAGCGGGTCACAAAATAGGAAGCGAAGATGGCCAAGAGCAACCACACTGTCAAGACGGTGCTCGACAAGAAGCACCATTAGAAGGTGGTAAACTGGACAAGAGCGCAAGTGGCCCAGGACCTCAAGAGGCAGTCCCTGCGGAACGTCCTCCTCGTCATCATCTCAGTAGATCACAAGAAGGCAGCGATCTGCCGCCTTGACAAGTGTGAGGTAGGCGCGGGACGATCCGTCTGCAGGCCAGCCGGGCGCGGATGAAGTGCGACAACGTGCTGGAGTGGCTCGGAGAGGAAGTACTCAAGGAGTAGAAGAACCTCGCCCACAACCGCACACTGCAGGGAGGGGACGGCAGCGTCCGCCAGGTGGGCGCGGGGTCCACTTTTGCCTCCTGGATTTTGGGTGACGTATGCTTCTTGGTCCCGCGCGCCTTCTTGTACGCCTCCGTGTTGACCTTGTGGATCGTGTCGGAAAGAGGAGCTCCGCCCGTAGCAGACAAAGCAGCCCTGGGGATGAGCTTAGATGAACTCCCCAAAAGAAAATTGGCGGATCGCCCACTTAGCGGGGCTCCTTCTTTGCCCTCTTCTTCCAACCCTGCTCAAGGGGCTTCCAGCTTCCCCAGTTGCTTCCATTGTGCAGGTTGTTGGCCACGAAGGCGCGGACAGCGGTCTCAGCTGGTTTGTCCTCGTTGCCGCCTTCGGCTCCCGCCTCGTCCATTACGGCTTCCCTGTCAGAGGTGTCCAAGGACGAGATCTCCAAGCTAAAGATGGTCCGGACCGAACTCGCGAAGAAGATCCAGGAGATCAAGAGAGCTTGGGGACCTAAGCCGGACAAGTACAAGGACAAGGACAAGGACAAGGACAAGAAGGGGGAGGGCGGATGGAGGAAAAAAAGAGATGCTGTGAACAAGGTTGCCGCACAGGAGGACACCCGGACCAGCGACGCGCGTTAGCGGACCACCCTCAGCCAGGGACCCCAGCTAGGGTGGTTTGAGGGTGGTGTTGGAGTCAACCGCGTCCCATCCACGTCGTGAATCGTCAATTCCCTCCGACGTATACCCAGCGGAATGGCGGGAGCAAGACCGGAGGAGAAAAACAGGCGCAATGGCAGGTTGAGGGCGAATGCTGGAGTGATAACCGCCATAGGCGGACCCACGTGTCCGACCAAGGTCTCCAGTGAAAGCACCAACTCTTGCACCCAGTCATCCTTCGCGATTAGGAACGTATGCGACGTACTACAAGATCTTTCTGAGAGTATCAGGGGATCACCCGGACCGCAGCTGGACGCTGCAGATGGGCTGTTAGAGCCCATTACCCACGACCTGCACCAGTCTCTGGTTGAGCTTCTGGAAAGACGCAAGATTCTCAGCTTGTACGCTGTGCGCCGGGTTGGCCGCGAGCGGCAGCTTCACCTGAAGATCCGTGCCCTGTGCACGCAAGTAAAAACCGTCTACAACGTGCTGGTTGACACAGGCGCCCAGATCAGTCTTGTCAAGGCTGGCCAACTTCAACCAGAGACTTTTACCGCAAGTCAGGGACCCATCAACCTGAAAGTAGCCAATGGCCAGTACATGGTGGGAGGTACGAAGGAAGCCGAGATCGCGCTGCAGTTCCTGGACCATGGTGAACTGAGCTGCCCGGACCTCGGCAACGAAATCCTCCTCAAGGGAAAGTTCTACGAGGCCGAGATGGGCTGGGACATGATCGTAGGGTACAACTTCAAGAGGGAGACGGACTCTGGCGTTGTTTCGGCTCAGGCCTCTATGACCCTGTACCGGGACAATGGACTTTTGACCTATCGTCACCGGAACACCACGTGGAGTGCCAATCGATTTACCCCAAGCTGCATCAACTCAAAGTACCCGCACTGGGGACCGAGCCCATAGAGCCAACGTACCAGGTTTACGGCGTCAAGCTGGAAGTGGCGAACCAAGTGGCGGCTGATCTGGGAGCATCAGATCTTGCCCTGGATGCGTTCTCCTCAGAAGCCTCTGCCCATCTTCGGGTGTGTGACAATTACTGGAGCGCCCAGGACTCTGCGTGGAAGAAGCACTGGGGTCCGCATCAAGGTCTGATGTGGATCCATTGAACCAGAGTGGACATTCCAAGGGCGGTTGCGAAGATCTGCAGGGACGATTCCACGGCAGTGTTCGTCGTTCCTATGGGCTGTACTGAGGCGGAAAGCACCAGGGACAGGCTGGCCTTGCTGGACAACATGACCCTGCACAAGGTCGTCCTGCCGGCTGGAGAGATTGTCTATCAGGACGCTAAGGGATAGCGCAGGCCACCCCAGAGATGGCCAACGGAATTCCACTATGTTGATGGGGGCCTGGAACAGGCCAACAGCAGAGACTTCGTGTGTGTCACCCGCGTGATCGTGGAGCCTTAGCGGCAATGCTGCGCGGTTTACCCCATTGACATTCGTGAATCGGAGGACATCCCCTCTGATGAGGAGCTAGATCTGGTTCAGGGGTACATGGATCGACCCTTTCATGACTGGACAGCCCAGCCAGAATGGAAAGGCTGGGACAAAGCCTGGTGGGAAGTGGGCGCCATTGTTTCTAGTTCCTATGATGGGAATACCTTCGTAAGGAGGGTACTGGATCACATGTCCAGCCAGGACGAGCCAATTGGCGGGAACCCAGCCACGTATCGTGATCTGTTCCGCGGCAGGGCCCAAGATGGGCCGATGAACAAATTGGGGAGACCCCCAGAGCCGGCAAGGAGTGGGGTCCCTATCCCCTCAAGTAAGCTCAGTGGTCCAAGTGCCTGGCAAAGCCAAGGCGGAGTCCGATGAGTGCCCCAACATCAAGGCATTCAGCGCCAGGCTGAAGCAGAAGTATGGGGACACCTTCTTTAGTCGACAGCCTGTGTTGCCGCCACCGGTTCGTGGACCGTACGGCGAGGCGAAAATACGACTGAAGCCAGACCCCCGTGTGTACCGGCACCGGGAGTTGGCCCTCAGGGGCGAGAGGAAAGAGGCCACGGAGAACCATTGCAGGGTGTTCATCCACAGAGGCTGGTTACAGCACTGTCAGGCCGGGGGGGCCTCTCCGTGCTCCGTCGTCTCCAAGAAGGTGGCCGGGGAGTGGCGGCTGGTGGTGGACTACGGCGGCCCGAATGCTCCGACGCAGCATGACAGCTATACGCTGCCCCTCATTGAGGACATGCTGCAGAAGCACTTCCGGCGGAGGATCTTCACCGTGATCGGCCTGAGACATGGTTATCACCAGATGCCTCTCGCCGAGGAGTCCTGTGCCTGCACAGCCATGAGCACCCAACTTTGACCACTCCAGTGGAAACTGATGCCCATGGGCGTCACCAACGGCAATGCGGCTTTCGAGAGGATGCTGGAGAACCTGCTGGAGCCGATGCGCGACTGTGCAGACCCTTTTGTCGATGATGTGATCATTGCGTCATGGGACCCCAGCAGGAGCTACGATGAGCTGCTGGGGGCACATGAGAGGGATGTTACCAGAGTGCTGGATCTGCTGGTACGGCACAAACTGACGGGCAGCAGTGACAAGGCCACTATCGCGGTAAGCGAGGTGGTCTTCGCTGGCCACATAGTTGGCAACAGGCAGCGGAAGCCCATACCTGGAAAGGTACCGGCGATTGAACATTAAGAGAAGCCCAAGACGGTGTCCGAGTTGCTGGCACACCTGGGGTTCTGCAACTACTACTCGGGTTATATCAAGATATATGCCGAGTATGCGGCTCCGATGCTCAAGGGCAACCAAGAGGAGACCAAGACGGGGTCCAAGAAAGCTCTGGTCTGGAATGAGGAGTTCGACCGTGCCTTTGAGGGAATGAAGGAGGCGCTGCTATCCGCAGTGGGTCTGCACCTCTTGGATCCGGACGGAGAATTTGTCCTGTGTACAGACGCCTCCGACCACGCCATCGGCGCTGTGTTGGAGCAAGCGCTTGATGATGAGAGGCACGTGCCCGCGGCCTTCTGGAGCCGAATCCTGGCGGAAAGGCAGATGCGGACATGGACGCCCTGTGAGAAGGAGGCGTATGCCATTGTCATGGCTCTCAGAAAGTGGCTGAGGTACGTAGCCCTGCATCCCGTCATGGTCTGCACAGACCATCAGAGTCTGTAGTGGTGGCACAAGGAGCACATGGACAGCATCCCAGGACCAGCCCGCCGCAGAGCGAGATGGCACAAGTCCTTGGCCCAGTTCGATCTTATGTTGGTCTACGTTCCGGGAAAAAACAACACTGTGGCGGACTGTCTCAGCAGATGGGCCTATCCTGCCAGCAAGGGCATGACAGACGTTTCTGCCCATCGCAACGAGAGTGAGACCGCTGAGGCCAACAAGATCATTGATATGGAGCGCATGATGGAGGAGGATGGTGTGAAATGTTTCGTCGTCATTTCCGCAGAGGCTCCCCTTGGAAGGAGGGTGAGCGGAGGGGTCAGAGTACTCGGCCCTGATGTTGCTTAGTCCCACAAGCACCTCTTCCCTGAGTTGTGCCTCCAAGACGACTGGACCAACGACTATGCCAAATCTGAGGCTTTTGAGTCCGAGTACCTGCCTCTCACTGACCCTGACACCGGGCAGAAGGGGCTGAAGGGGCATACCGAGGAAGATGGCAAGCTCTATTTGAATGGTAGGTTGCTAGTACCAGAGTCCCTGGTGCTTGAGCTGTGTGAAGCTTGGTATCACCACATGATGCACCTCATCACTGCAGAAGATCCACCTCATCAACAAGCGCGGAACTGGTTTGAGGAGATGTGGCCGGCTCTCACTTAGCCCGCGCAAACTGCACCCCCTTTTTTCACCTAAGCACCTAGATTTTGTCACCGAAAAAAATATTTTTTTTTGCCATCCTGAAAATACTGTTTTTCAAACCCTCCTGTAAAATGCATTTTGAGACAGTTTTGCCCAGTTTTTGCTATTTCCAGGGGGGTCAAATAACCATTCTTTAGTCCAAAATCAGAGGGTTTACCGGTCATTTTCCCCAAAAAAAAATTGTGTTGGCTAATTTGAAGAATACCAATTTTTGGATCCTCTGGAAAACTATTAAAGATGGGCGCTGTTCACACATCCTGTACATGTCCACATGAGAAAATACTTATTTTGCGAGGCTGAGTGCTCAAGGTCTCGCGCACTCAACCAGCTGGAGTGAGATTTTCAGGCTTTTTTGAGATCACTTTTTTACATCGGAAGTGGCATGAAGCAAGGATGGAGCAAAGGCAAAATTGCAAGATTCAATATGGGTTAAAGACTTGCACAGCGGAACACTCAGTGCGCGAGGGCTCGCGCACTCAACATGCTAGAAGCATGGGTTTTTGAATACCTCTGACTACTCCCATTCTGCCGATACCCTCCAAAAAGCAATTTGAGATTCCTCCCTTTTGGAATCCTGTGAAAAAAGTGAGCTCAAGAGTAGCGATTAGACTATTCTCCTCCAGAGCACTTGCTTCATACGTCCTGTGACCTAGCTCTTCTGACAAACTGTTGTACAGCCCCAAAAGATGGCAGGCTGGGCACCTCATTTGTAGGTAAACTAACTGAAAATCGTGTGTTTAGCAAGGACTGAGGGCAACCCGCTATTTAGATCTATTGCACCTTACATAGTGCATGGCGTGTACAAGACGTCCAATGATTGACCACTCTTGCTGCTGACATGACCCGAACGGTACACCATGAGGTACCGATTGAGACATCAGAGCCTCATTTGGCATGGAATACTGTTTATTCAGGACCATTGGGAAATACACATTCTGCATAAATGAGTGCGCGAGACCTCGCGCACTCAACATGCCAAAAAAAAACGTTTTTTGCATACCTCTGACTACTTGCATTCCGGTGATAGCCTGAAAAAATATATTTGAGATTCCCCCGCTTATTAATTCTCAGCTTTCAGGTGGAAACACGCGGAAACTGCGCGTCTTTTTTTTGCACACAAATGCCGCCCTTGAGGTGAAAAACTGGGTGCAGTTTGCGTGGGCTAAGTCTCAAGGCCCATCATGACACCCCCACGCCGGGTGGCTTGTCGCCTCACCAGATTTTGTTCAGCAAGGACCCCCTAGGTCGGGAACACCCCTTGTCAGCTGATGGCAAGGAGTTCTTTGCGCGGCAAGAGACTACGGCGCGGGAGATTTGCCAGCAGCTCGAGAAGGAGCAGGCTTGGCGAGCCAAGACTGCCCGAAGTCGGCTGCGCATAAGTTCAAGATGGGTGACCCGGTGTGGGTACTGAGACCCCGGCCTATGGGCACTCACCGCACCGAAACCTGGTTCACACCCGGTGCGGTGGTCCGCAGGATTGGTGAGGACACCTACTGCATCAAGGTCGGCCCCGTACAGTTCAGGGAACGACATGAAAGTATACTCCGTACCCTTGAGCCTGATGTTCTTGGGAAACATGTGTTCCTCGACTATATCGCCCATGAGGCCCACTGGGACAACGACTACACTGAGCAGGAGGACTATACCGTCAAGAGGATCCGGGCCTAGCGTCCGAGTGCCTCGGCGCTGGGGGGGTGGAGTTCAGGGTGCGCTGGAGAGGCTCTGAGCCCTCCCATCACACCTGGAAACCCCTCTCTTCCTTTGTGCCGTGGATTAACACCATTTTCATGGAGTATGTCCGCAGGCAAAAGACAAGGTCCAAGTCTCTGACTTGGAGGCTCTCACCAGGGCGAGTGAAGCCAGGGGCCACTGATCCCCATCCTGAGCTCTCGCCTGGGTGGGCAGATTGAGCCCAGGTCTGTCAGGTCGTCAGTACGTCCCTTGCTTGCTTGCTCTCTCCCAGCTCTGGTGCAATGTCGTTCCTCTGGAGTGGTTGAAATGCTGGGCCAGCCGAGCAGCTCCCTAATCAGCTGGGTTGACACAGCTGTTGCGTGTCGGTCACACCTCTGCATAATGCCGACCTCCCGAAGCCGAGTTTGGCGGACCCAGTTCTGCTCCCTCTGTCTCTCTCGTGGTCCAGTCATAGTGGTTGACCCGCCCATGCTGAATCAATGAAAAATGGGGTGGGACTGCCTTCCATTCTGAGACCAGAGGCCCGAGCAGATGGTCACACCCCCGCTTGCTGAATCTGGTGGAAACCAGGTGGATGGGTGGCCTACTCCCACCGTCCCGACTGTCACCAGTTGTATGTCACTCATCCTCCTGATGCATCCGTGGGAAACCAGCTGGGGCGACTGACCCCTTCATTTTCCTGAGCTCTAGGGGCTTTCAAGCCCATACGACGTTGTGCGACGGGTGTCGCCGCCATCGACACTGCGAATGTGTGTGTAATCTGGTTTCATGGCATACTCAGGGATCTAAATCTTGGGTGAGTGTGTGTGAGTTGCTGGCCTTCGGGCATTTGTCTACCCCTCTCCCCTTGATGACGCCTTATTCGGACCGGGGCATGGTTTGGGGCACCTCAAGAAGTGTGTTTACATGCCTTTCGACCTGTGCTATGTCATGCCATGCCTTCCAGGATGCGTGTCGTTTCCTGCTTTTTTCCCTCTGAATCACTGTTTTGGCCTGTTTTCTCATACACCATACCTCAGCGACCCTGGAAGCTGTAAATCACTCTGAGGATTGCCATGTACATGCCTACACGGTCCCACTGGACCACTACGGAGCCACAGATGGTCCCTGTAAGGGACTCCAATCGACGTACGGAGGCGACCACTATTACTGTGTACATTCCATTACATATGGTCCGGTTGGACCAGTACTTAAGTACAGATTTGGCTTGTGATACGGTGTGTCCGTGAATATGCCTGTGGCCGGGATCCTGATGGCGCCAGGCCGAAAGCCCAGTTGCCTGAAGTGAACTGCCAGCCGTCCGCCACTGTCAGTCTCAGTGTAAGCCTACCAACGTGCCTCCGCAGTCGGGTGGTGACCTTTGGTGTGCTGACCTCAATCAGTCTGCCTTGGAAATCGGTGGTTTGAGAAGGGGACGCCTCCGCCCAGACTGCATGGGGACTCCCCCATGCATGGCTTTTGTGGTAATGGGGCGAGGGAGAAGACGGCCTTGATGCCTGATCCCTCACGGAGGAGCTCGTGCGTCTTTACCACTCAGAACTCGCGTCGTGGACATGGACATCGTGTGCCCTTGGAAGGACCCGTGGGGACTCTCCCCCTGCCTGCGGCCTTGGGAAGCCTGGATCGTCCTGACGGATCTCTGTGCTTGCTTTCGACCCGTGGGACAACAGACTTCGTCGTGTGAGGCCTATGTTGGGCGTGTATGCCACTGCCACTGTGGTGGTGACCGTCGCAGCCGGCTCCCTGTGCGCCAGGTATGGGTGAACGGGTCCTTTGGATGCCGAACAATCGCCGCCAGGACCCGGGATTTGATACTTCATAGGTTACCAGCTTTTACGTCCAGTTACAGGTCATGCTTGTCAGTTTTTGAGGAATCTCATCCCTTTTTTGAGGAATTATTACCGTTTAATTGGGAAATTGGAGTCATGTGGTGATTCTGACCCCAGTGTAGGCCTGAGAAGGCGGCCCCCCCGCCTGCGGGTGTCCTGAGTACCCGCTGCCATGCTTGGAGCGCGGAGGGGTGTCCTTCACCTCTCCGCGCGCAGAGGCTTGATCATGGAGCCCAAGGACCGCGGCCCAGCCGCGACTCCGCGGGCTCAGAGCGGGGCGGTGCCAACGGCCTCTGGAGACAGAGACCCGTGGTGTTGCCCTCCGATTGGCCTTCGGACGCTCGTTGATGAGAACCGTTGGAGCATGCTGCATTGTGGAGTGATTTGAACCGTTGCATCACCCGCGGCCAAGCCCTGCACAGCGCTGGAACCATCATGGCACGCGGCGCTGGTGTTGGGCCTTCTCCGGCCGCGGGTGATGGGATTGACACTCCCGGTACGCGTCTCTGATGGATGATTCATCCGGTTGCATTGCTTCGCAATGCCATCGGCTGGCGACCTGAAGCACAGAGAGCTACCTGCTGAATTTAAGCATATCACTTGGCAGAGGAAGAGACTGCAATCGCGATGGCTTAAGTAATGGCGAATGAACCAGATTGACACGCTCTACCCGTATCGTTGTTGGTCACCTGATGCGGTGAGCACTGGGTGCACCCCGGGATGCAATGCTGGCTCCGGGATGGCTGTCACGGCTGCACAGACCTACTATGGCGCCAATCCAGAGTCAGAGTCGCCTGGGATGGTCCGCGATACCTGGGCTACAGCCCTCCTGTCAAAAGGACTGGTCGGTGTTCTTAGCCATGGTGTGCACACACGCCAGACCCTGGAGTGGACCTGCTTGGGACTGTAGGTCAAACGGCCAGGCATGTCCGTGGTAAGGCTGCATAGAGACATGGGACCGGTAGCTAACAATTAGACTGATCGAAACGTGCAAAGGACTCTGCAAAGAGGGTTCAAAGTGCCTGAAGCTGCGGCAGGCGACCGGTGGTGGATGCTTCCCTGACACAGAGGATTGCGATGCGGCCCCGGACCGTGAAGTGGCTGGCGAGACCATCCGTGGCTCTCGCACAGGCATTGGCACTCGTGGGGCCCTTCCCGGCTTTTGGACAAGCGACCTCGGGTCTGGCCTGCGGCTGGCCCCCCCCATGGTATGCTCTAAGGAGGGGGATGAAGCGGTACCCAGGACACTATGGCCCAGAGGGCAAATGTCTACCCTCCCGTCACCTACGCCTGTTCTTCGTCCTGCTTGTGGGGATATCTTTCCTCAAGCCCATTGGGAACCGGCATCGGACCGATCCCATCCCTAACCTTCCCAAATGATTGAATGGATCAGGAATTTTTGCAATTTCAATTTCATGATTGAATCTTGCGGGAAATCGATTGAAACCAATTATTCTGATTCCATTTCTCGCCGCCGTGAAAATGTTGCCCGTCGTCACCTGCGCGCGTGTTTATGGCGTGTTTCTGTGGCAACGTTTGTTCCACTTTTTCGCCTGTACCTTTGACGTTTGAAAGGAAGTTAAGGGGTTGATCTGTAGGGTTATTCATGTACTGTCATCTGGTGTGCTCACTAGATTTTTTCGCCGTTGCGTCCTGGTGAAAATTGGCGCGCAAGGTTTTGCTTCAAGTGACCGCACTCGTGGTTCTCTTAGACCATGAGTTCATAGGGAACTCAACATCTCTCTCCTTTGCCTTCCTTTCACGCCCCTTTCACATCGGCATATCGCTTTCTTGCGCAAAGCAGCTTATAGGGGTGTTTTCGGGCATACATGGGTGCGAAAAACCCAAGTCAAAACCGTGCGCAAACGCTAACTTTGTGTACTAGCATGAACATAAATAACTTAACATTATGCTCAGAAGACCAATAGCCCTGGGACATTTTTGATTTTGGATCCAACTCAACGATGGCTTCATGCAATTCAATGCGTACTAAAACATGATCGCTTGAAAGGACGACTTTTCCTCCAAAATTTGGCCAAAATGGCCGTGGCGCCGAGGCTCCTTCTCGACGCCAAGAAACATATGAGCCTCGAATCAAGGCAATATGGAACGTAGAGAGCATGAAAAGCATCCTGTATAACTTGCTTGCTTTCTCCAAGCCGACTTACTATCTTATATAATATTGCCTTGTAAGCACGCGCACCTAGGCTGCCTTTTGCAAACGTGTCCATATACATGCATGATTGACCTAGGATCCAAGGCAGGACTTGGTCCATAGTAAGTACGTTCCTTAACACTTACTGTGGGTCCTTCAATTTGGGTATATGCCATATTATAAGGGCTTTGGTGTCCCATGCTTATATATGTCCCAATATTGGCAATTTGGCCATATTTCCCACATTTCGTGTGCTCCAAGGGCCGAAGTGTTAAAAATGGTCTTCTTGTGTTTCGGACCCGAACTAATGGTGATAAGGGGATTTAAGGCTTTGGGATGCTTCCATGCAAAAGCGTAAGGTCCATCTGCCTTGGGAACCGGAGATACAATTTTTGGAGTAAACACCTTTGGGACTACTAGCCCTCTTTTCGGCAATAATGGCTCGAAACCCCATCTCCCCCTTAATGTTCGCCCCCAGGTTGTGTGCACCCGTTGTCCAAGGTTAAGGGCGATTGGGAAAGGGGACATACACCCGCCTCGAAAGGCGTGTGTCCCCTTGTGTCCTCTCCTTGGGATGGCAGAGCCATGAATAACTTAATATCGGGTATGCTGCCCCTTGCCATTTTTTGTGTACCATTTTTCTGCTAAGGGGAAAAATGGGTAGGGGCGACCTCAAGGGTTGACATGGGGCATATATTCGGACCTAAGTCCATGTGTTTATAGCACTTTTGGTTAAATTTCTGCTCGCCATGACCATGGAGATATGGGATCGTGAGTGTGGGCCGTTTCTGCCACTTTTCGCTGTTTTTTGCCATTTTAGGCCAAGTTCGAAATACCATATCCCCATGGGGCAAGGGAAAGAGTCAAGAATGAGTGGCGATTCTTGTAGCAAATCACCAAGGGTCAATCGGCCCAGAGCTTTGTTTTTGCTCCTCTGGCCTAGCCCGAGTTATGCGCCTTAGGGTGCATGCCACGTTGCCCAATTCTGCCTTTCGTGCTGTTATTTGCCCCGTCACGTGACCATCCCCTCGGGGAACAGCAAGCAGCCAATGTGACAGCATTCCAAGCCCTGATGCACGGGACCATAGGGGAATATCAAGGCTCGCCGACCAAAGCTTGGCCTGACGAGATCTCCTGGAAAGCCAACCCTGGTCGGCCGCCCGAGATGGACAATTTTCCCAATTTTGGAATCCTGACCCCACGCGGCGACCCTGTAGCGCCAAGATGCCATGAAGTCTGGGTGAACCAAGTTGCAGAAGTCCTCTGAAAAGTTGGTACACGAAAAATACAGGGTTGGTTGCTTCGTTCCTGCCCTCGTATGGCCCAGCCAAGGGGTGAATTTTGGACTTTTTTTGAGCCACAGTCAGGATGGGCTGAAACAGCCCATTTTGGGCCCCCAACTACTAGGGGATAATGGCAGGGCCATATCTCCGGGTTACAAGAGAGTTGGGACCTGCCATCAGAGGAGCATAGAGAGCCACTGTCGGTCGGCTTTGGAGCACATTGGGCCCCGGGACTGGCGGGGGACTGAGTGTCTATTGCCCTGAGGCGCCCTTACCCAGGACCCTGGCTTAACCCAGCTGTGTACATACCCTGATTAGTTTTTGTACATACCTTTGTTTTGTATCAGAATGGCAAGGATCCTGGAACGCTTTGTTCTATGAGGGTGCCTCTGTGAGCGCAGTGCTTTACCTGCCTGCTTGGTTGCGTGTCCACCGCAGCGTCCTGTGGCCGGGCTCCCTGACTGGAACGCGTCAGTACATCTTAAGTCGCATGCATCTGGGGGTCCCATCCAGGAAACCGCCCGCCAAGTCCTGGTGGAAAGACCCCGCGCTCTGTACGGGACGCTTCAGGAAGAAGGATTTCGTGGCGTCTATATTGCAGCACTGGGCGGACCAGGACGAACCAGCCATGTCCAATCCGCCCACGTTGGGTTACTTGCACAGGCCCACACAGCCCCACCACCAGCCAAAGCCCGCAGCCAATGGTCGCCAAATTTTTCACGACAAAGTCATGACCCGCAAAGGCGACAGCCACGAAACGTGAGTGCTGGACTCAGGGATGCCAAAGTCAAGGCATATGGCGGTAAGTTCGGTCGTCAACGTGCCAAAGGAGGCCAGGTCGCTAGCGCACCCCCCCAAGTACAAGGCCAAGATGGAGGAGATCCTCAAGCTGGACGGTGATGTCCTGAGCGGCAAGCACTGCCGAAACCCTCCTGTGAGGGGGGCGTTCGGTGAGGCCATGATACCCCTGAAGCAGTGATATCGGCCCCAACGCCACCGCGACTTCCAGATAAAGGGACAGCTGGAGCAGGCAATGATAAAGATCCTGAAGGAGGTCATTGTGCGAAGGTGGATTGAGCTGTGCTCCAGTGAGTGGGCCTCCCCCTGCTTTGTCGTCCCGAAGAAGGTTGTGGGGGAGTGGAGGCTGGTCGTGGAGTACCGCGATCTGAACTCAGAGTCCCAGCACAATGCCTACTGCCTGCCCGTCATCGACATCCTGCTGCAGAAGCAGCAAGGCAAGCGGATCTTCAGCGTCCTCGACGTCAAGCATGGGTATCATCGGGTGCCCCTTCTGAAGAGCTCTCAGGACGCCACCACCATGTCCAACCCCCTTGCGCTCATGCGCTGGAAGGTGATGCCCATTGGGGTGACGAACGGCAATGCCCAGTTCGAGCGCATGACAGAGGATTTTCTCCGAGACCTGGACCGCGCAGATCCCTCCGTGGGATACATCATTGTGTCTAGCGGGACACCGGAGATGACGGATGAGGAGCTGATGGAAGCCCATTTCGTCGATCTCTGCAAAGTCCTCGAAGTCCTCCGCAAGCACCAGTCGACATGCAACGGCGCAAAGGCGGTCCTCTTTGCCACGGAGGTGGAGTTCGCGGGACAGGTTGTGGGCCATGGGATCCGCCGCCCCATTCCTGGGAAGATGGCGTCTCTCGCCCACTGGGAATGGCCCTAGAACATCAGTGAGATGAGGGCGTTCCTGGGGTTTTGGAACTACTACTCAGTGTCCATCCACCACCTAGGATTTTATGAGGTCCAGTTATCCCCTAACTCATTGAGACACCAGTGGAGGGTCTCAATGTGTGTCTCAACTTAAACACAACCCCAGTTTGACGATTTGACGAGCACCTTGACTAGAAGAAACTGGGGTGATGCGCAGTAACGCTGCCATAGACTGTGAAAATCAAGTTCAAACTCAAATTTCAATGTCTTGCGTGTCATCGTGGTCCAATCAGCATGATTTGTGTTTCATGTCACGTTAATTCAGGACAGTAACCAACCCCCGGCACCGGTAGCGTCGCCAGATTTCGCCGCAGGCACCTGGAGAAATGAAGATTGAGACTCCAATGGAGTCCTTATACGCCTTTTGAAACATGTCCAAAAGAATGGTATTTTTGTAATCATTTTTGTTTCGCAACTGCCATTTTCTGTACTGTCATTTTGGCTGCGTTCCAGTCATTGCAGCGACCTGACAGTGACAATGACAGTGTGCTGGACGATTCCGAGCGTGATGAGAGTCAGAGTCTAAGCCAGGTCATGGCTGAAGGTGTGTGAATGAGCGGGCGTGCGTGAATAGACACTCTGTTGTGAAAGGCAGCAGTCACAAATATATTGGATGTAGGTAAGTCTCCATGGAAGTCAAGAAGCATCAGCGCATCACAGTCATCAGCGCATCGGCGTGACACATCAAGGAAACAAGCGAGCCGCAAGCAGGGAGCGCCGAGCGGCAATACGTTCGATGACAACGACAGCGACAGGGACAGCGACAACAACGGTGAAGGTGACGTCGGCGAAGCTCTAGTACAAGCTGAAAGTGTGTTGAAAGTGTGTTGAAAGTTGACGCGCACGTTGTGCCTGTCAATTTGCGTCTGAATACCGACATTGATTATTACTGTGACAGACAGCGATCAGCGAACAGTGCGCAGTTAGCAGGGAACAGTGAATAGACAGTGCGTCACAGGGAAGGGCAACAGCGTTCGACAAGAACAGCGAGGGTACCGAAAGTGTGTTGAAAGTGTGTTGATAGTTGACGTGCAATTTGTGCCTCTCAATTTGCGTCTCAATCTCAACTGTGATTATTACTGTGAATCTCTGTCACTTACTCCTGCAGGTCCAACGTTTGCGAACAGTGATGGGGAGGTGTCATCAGATGATGAAGACTCAACGCAGAAGAATAAAGTGCAATTCACCGTAACACGAGAACGGGCAGAGGAACTGGTCTTCTCGCTCTGCGGGGTAATTTGGAAACAAAAACGTCACTCCTGGACAGAAGTCTGCACTGGTGCTGCTGACAAGAACAGATGGCAAAAAAATCTGTGAGGCAATGGAGGCGCTGGCGGCCGTGATAAAATTACACTCACAACTCACAACGAACGGAAAGTACATCTATCGGATTGAGGAGGGTGGTGCTCGCCTTGGCTTTCAGATACCTCCCACCTGCTTGCAATGATTGCAGTAGGCCGGAAAAACCCACTGACCTTTCACTCTTTTACCACTGGTGCCAAGTGTACAAAGGTTCCTCAGGGCCACTACCTCTTCCAACCCATGCGGCCATTTGATACCTTCCAGTGCATCCCGAATGCCAGAGGGCACATATACCTGTTCTTCCTTGACTGTGAAGTGGGTATATGGCTTGTATGCCACACAAACACTTTCAGGGACTCTTTGA
This sequence comes from Eutreptiella sp. 'Long Island Sound 2002', assembly GCA_964036045.1. Lineage (NCBI taxonomy): Eukaryota > Euglenozoa > Euglenophyceae > Eutreptiales > Eutreptiaceae > Eutreptiella > Eutreptiella sp. 'Long Island Sound 2002'. Next base: position 102,500,703 of record OZ038379.1, on the reverse strand, counting down.
ACCCAAGTGACGGCGGTCCAACTTTGGATGCGCTCAGGCGAAGAGCACAAGCTGGACACTGTAATGAAGCACTTGGCTATTGGACACTGAATCGCGCAGTGAGCAGTGTGGTGCCCGCATGCATTTGCTTGGAGCATACATTTTTGAAACACAGCTTTTTCTGAGGTTACGTTGAGAGACACATTGAGACACTCAACTTGTGTCTCAATATCCGGGCCAAGATGTAACGCAAGACACTGGATTTTGACCTCGAAATTGATTTTGACGGTGTATGGCAGCATTACTGCACATCAACACAGTTTTTGTTCAATACTTAGAGACAAGGTGTTCTTCAAATTGTCAAACTTAAGTTGTGGTTACGTTGAGAAACACGTGGAAACACTCAACTTGTGTCTCAATGAGTCTCTGGATAATTGGACCTCATAAAATCCTAGGTGCTATACGCTGAGCACGCACCCTCGCTGACCAAGCTTTTGCAAGTGGGCAATGAGGAGGGCAAGAAGGGGAGCAAAAATGCCCTGGCCTGAGCCCCTGAGTCCGAGAAGGCCTTTGATGACATGAAGGCCGCCCTACTCAAGCCCCTCAGCCTGCACCTCCTGAATCCCCAAAAGGGCTTGTGCTCAGGACCGATGCCTCGACTACGCGGTCAGTGCGGTCCTGGAGCAGGTTCAGGAGGAAGGGTGCTATGTCCCAGTGGCGTTCTGGAGTCGTGTGCTGGCACATGCACCTGTGTTTCCTTGCTGAAGTGCTGATATGTCGTATGTGTCCTGTGATCTGTCCTGTGTGCACTCATCATGTTGCAGGAGGCCTTGCTTGAGAAGTGACAAATGGCAGTTCCAAGATGTTTGATGCAAAAAGAAAAATCCTGCCAAATAAATTGCAGAACTTCCAGGTTGGAGTTAGGGTGCTGCAAAATACCTATTTACCAAAAAAAATTGCAGGGTAGTGGTGATTGGTATTGGGGTCAACAGCAGCGAAACAGAACAACAGAACATATGGACGGGAGCAATAAATTGCAGAAATTTCTCTAAGAGCCTGCCTTGGTGACGTGCAGATTCCTAGTGTTTGTTAACATGAGGCATTCGTTGCACCTTGAGTCATGGCTCTCCAGAGGTATGGCCAGAGGTGTGTGCATAGCTAGGTGCAGTGTTCTGTGGTTCTCTGTATTTGTGCATTCCCCGTATCTTTATCATTGAGCAACAACAGCACCAACAACAACAACAATAACAACAACCACAACATTCGTAACCAGTTCAGTCTGAGACTGGATTTGGGTACCACCCTGCCCTTGGGCTGCATGCTACTGACATATGTACACACCCACACACAACCTGAAGTTCTGTCGGCGCTTTCTCCTTGTGGCTTGTGGTGTTTATGTTGTGATGAAAAGGAAGCAAAGGGGAGATCGAAATTCTGTTTGGAGGGGGATGACTGGCATGTGAAGGGTTAGGTGAAGAGGGAAAGGTGGTATGTTGAGAGGGGTGGACCTGCGCCTTGTTTGTTGAGCGGTGTGGTGGAGGGGGGGCGGTGTGCAGAGGGAGGTGGGAGCATTGGTTTTGTTCTTTATTTCGAGGTTGGGTAAAGCGGAGTGTGTTCAGTTTCTGGGAGGGTGCTGGTTTGTTTATATGATGGAGGGAGGAGGGACTGGAATTTCGTGAGGGGCTTTTTTGCGTTAATGTGGGGAAGAGTTTTGACTAATTGTGCTGATGGTTTCTTGTGCTTTGGATGGCGGGACCTTAACTGATTTGGGGAGCTCAGGTCCAGCGTATGTTGGATAAGAGCGGGGGCGGCGTTCGGGTCGGAGGCTGTAGGGGGCAGTAGATGTTCCCCACTGTAAATGGGAAGTAGCTGGCGGGAGGGGGGGTGCTGAATTAATCTTGCAGCCAGGTTGGGGCCTGATCTATGGTGAACGTGACAGCAGATCAGGATTCCATTGCTTTGTAGATCTCAGATTGGAATCAGTGGAGCAGATGTGTGGCGAGGTACGTGGGGATGAGCGTGCGGATGAAGTTTTCTCTCTCTTCTCTCCCTTGACTGCAGAAGAGAACCATGTGGAGGGTATGGGGAGAAAAATTGCAGGCCAGCAACCTATCAACTGTTTGGGGAATGGGCTGCTGGAGCAGAGCGGGAATGGCCGGACAAGCAAAGATTTGGGGGTGACTGTTATGGGGGGGGGTCGTTGGGTTGGGTTGGGTCAAGGCATCATCCGGACCTCCGGGACCACGGACGTCGCCCTTCCCTGCGGGTCACAACTGGTCCGGTGGGTGCTCGGTTGTCCGGTCTCAAGGCCTACCGGACTGATGACCGCCCCCGTATACCGCGGTGGCACACGCGGGAGGGAGATGCCGCCGTACCTGTGTGTATGGGGCGCGCGCGCTGCCGATGGGTGTGGGGCGTGGACTGGCTGGGCTGCGAGGCACGTCGGGTCACACGGCAGTGCCGCGCCTGGCCCGGCCTCGGACCAGTCAGTCACGCAGGGGGGGGTCCCTGGGCTGGGCTCAACCCCTTGCTCTGGGCTCTGGGGGGGGGGGGGCTCTGACTTACCTCTGCCTGCCCTACACTGGCACAACACGGGGACGTCACGGCGTTTCGGCGGCTCGTCACTGAGTCGCGGCGGCGGGCGCGAGGGCCCACCGATGGGACACACCTGCTGTGGTGTACACCCACAGCGTGCCACAGGCATACGGAGTCATGAGCTGGGGCAGCGCCAGGGTGCTGTCTCCTGGGGGCACAGCCGTGAGCAAGGCTACGCCAGCCCACAGGGGAGGTACACCAGCCTGGGCAAGCAGGGCAAGGGCCCAATATAAAGCCGCCGGCGGCGCGACGATGAGGAGCACTGGGGCTCCATGGTGCCACTGGGGCTCTACAGGCAGGGAAATATTTAGCTGTGCTGCACAGCGCACCTGCCAGGACGGCAGACCCCGCACCAGGTAAGCCGTGACCAGGGAGTAGTCCCATGGTAGGTAGCTCTGGTGATCCAGCACGGAGACCGTGGGAGGTTGCGGCGGGGGCTGGTCCGGCGTGCGGTGAGGATACGGGAGTGTGGCCCAGAGGGCTAGGAGGTCAGAGGGGGTCAGGACTGGCTGGGCCAGGGCACTTACTACGTCCTTCGTTATGCGGCGCCGAGTGGCCGCGGTGAGGAAGGCCCCACTCCCATCGGGGGAAGCGTACCATAGGCCGGAGAGAGTGAGGACGTCACCCATGCCGGCGTCCTCTGACGTGAAGTGTGAGTCCCATGTACAGCTCAGTACCGGCCGCCCTTGACCGTCGAGTAGGTGTCTGTCCCCCGTGACGGTGGCGGCTGGAGTGGGGGTCGTGGCGTGGAGGAGGAGGGCTTGGGCACGGCGAAGATGGAGGAAGGCCGCGGGGCACCGGCTGCGGACGTGGCGCCAGAGTTGGTGCTCGGCGGCGCCGCAGAAGTGGCACTCCATGGGGATGTTTGGCTCCGGGGGCGGTTGCCATTCGAGCACCCCGTATGCAAGGGCGCGCTTGATGGCACGGGTTGGGATGTCGTCCGCTTCCAGCAGTTTGTGGAAAATCGTACCATCGGGGCGAAGGAGATGAGCTCGACGGCCGGAGAAGTAGGTGGAGGTGGTGGTGGCGTCGTAGGCCGCGTCCAGACCCAATTGCGGCTCCACGAGCATGCTGCCGCGGTAGTGCAGAACGAGGGGGTCAGGGAGGAGGTGGGGCAGGGGCACTGCCCAGGGGGTGGGGGCAGCGGCCCCGCGGGCTGCCAACTGATGGGATTCCCGGTTGAGGATCGCCAGGAGGTGAGTGGCGTGGCTGTCATGCTGTGCTGGGACCCACAGCTCAGTATGGGAGCGGAGACGGAGGAGGGTGGGGGAGAGGCGGCGCCACAGTAGTTCAAGGACAGTGAGTTTTGGGGGGAAGCGCGTGTGGGCACGCAGCAGGGCTGAGGTGCTGTTCAGGGCGGTAGTCAAGTGGCCCGACCACCCGTTGAGAAGGTACAGACCAACCAGGTGGGCCAGCCACTCCGCGCCCGCGGGGGTGACCCACAAGCGGATGCCGTACCAAGCGCGGAGGATCACACCTTGGTCGGGGGCATAGAAGACGATGCCGCCGCCACCGTCGCAGCGGCGGAGTGAGGCGTCGGTGGAGAGCACCAGGCTGGGACACTTATGCAGCACTGATGGGTCCGCATCAGTGTGGATTGGCATAGCGCTGATGGCTGCGTCGGGGAGGAGGGATACCTCAACTGATAGTTGCTGGGCTGCAGCATGGAGGGGGGGTGCGTCACTGCCAGGGAGGTCGATCTCTGCCAGATACCGCGCGGAGCGGTGCGCAAGCAGGGACCTGGAGCAGGTGGCCTGGGTGTACGTTACGAGCAGATGGCACGCCGAGCGGAGGGGGAGGTGGGGGCAGCCGGGGCCGCCACTGCTGGGGGGGAGGGCGAGAAGGGCACGGGACGTCCAGCACGGGAGCCCCAGGACGTGGCGGTAGTACGCTCGCGACTGGATGGAGAGGTCCTCGATCTGCTCTGGGGGAACTGCCACGCCGGAGGCAATGTAGTCCAGCTGCGAGAGAATGAAGGCCCACAGGGAGCGCAGGGCCAGGACGGTGGTGGTGGGGAGGGTCTCTATGCGGCGGCGCATGCGCGTGACTTGCTTGGCGAGGTCGGCGTATGCGTTTGGGGGTTTGAGGGCGTGGGACAGTGGGATGCCGACGATCTGGGGGGTGGCCTGAGAGGTCGGGGTGAGGTAGTACGGCACTGTGGAGGTGACCTGGTCGAGGCCTGAATCGGTGATCTGGAGGGCGAAGAAGCGGAGTTTGTCCATGTGGACAAGGCCGCCCTTGGCTACGGTGGCGCGGGTACAGAGCCGCGTCAGGGCTACGTGCTCGGCATGACTATCGGGGGTGGAGGCCAACCGCTCTATTTCAGTCGTGAAGTCGGTGGTGGAGGCCAGGGCGCTGGGCTGCGTGAGCATCCGCTTCCAGAGCGGCTCTGAGCTCGGGGGTCCGGAGAGTTCAGCCCTCTTAAGGGCCAAGCGGGAGAGGACGCCTGGGTACTGCAGGACAGGCTTGTGGCGGGAGATTTCAGCGTTCCACTGCTGGAGGGTCAGTGGACACGGGGCGGGCAGGCGGGATTCAGCTTGCGGCAGGATTTGGCAACGGAGGGCTTTTTTGCGGTGGGCTGCCTGCCAGGTCAACAGCCAGTGGACGAGCGGCACGCGGTCGATGGGCCTCTTGGGGGATTCGTCGCCTGCTAGGAGCATGAGGAACTGGTCCGGGGATGAGGCACGAAGGGTGTCGCCGAAGGGGGACACATGCGCGGCCGCCGTTTGCTGGAGCTGGTGGAGTGCATCGGAGGGGGCCGCAGCCAGGTACGCGAGTAGGTCGGTCATGGCCCCCTGGTATGTGCCCCAGTGAAAGTTGACGTCGCGTTGCTGCAGCGTGCCGATATCCAGGGGCGGGAGCGTCTCCACAGCGACAGCCCAGAAGAGGCACAGGGCACCCAACATGTTCTCGTCCGGGTGAAAAGCCTCCACGGGCGTGTTCGACTCGTGGTGGACCACGCTGAGCTGCAGCTTGCTGGCAGCTTCGTTCCAGCCCACGGCAGTGGCCGGCCACGCTTCACCAGGGCGAATGTCAGCCGCACGCTGGGCCGGGGACTTGGCAGCAAAGGCGTGTTTGGGGGCCATGGCGGATCAGATGCCTGAGAGAGGCGCAAGCAGGGGGGATGCAACAGGGGGCGGGGCAAGTGGCAGGGGCAGCAGGGCACTATAGGGCCAGGGCACCAGGCACAGGGCACGCAGGCAGCGTGTGCAACAGGGGATATGGCTGGTCGTGTGTTCGGGCCTTATGGGCATCGTCGGGCGTCTGTGGTGGTAAGTGTGTGTATGCGGACTCACGGCGGGCGGTCCGGCGGCCTTAGGGGCCAGGCTGGGGCAAGGGCGTGGGCTGAGGTACGGGCAGAGGGGCACAAGGGGCCAGGGGTGTAGGGGCAGACGCCAGGACACGGGCAGGCGCAGCGCAGGGGGGAGGAGGCATATGTTATGTTCCCGGCTTTGGGGCTCGAAGTGTGCGCTGCGGCGATGCGACCGACGTCCGCAGCTTGTCTGGTCGCTGAGGGGCTAGCGGTTGGCTGCCGCGTGCTCTAGAGATCCTGCTCCATCGACCCCAGGTGGTGTGCGGCGCCAAGAGGTGGACAGACTGGTCCACTGACCCGCTGGATTCAGAGCTGGACCCGCTAGTGCAGGAAGTTTCCTGCGAGACGCTGGAGACTAACCCGGGCACGATACCAGCGTGCCCTGGTCACTGTGGGTGTGGTGGTGTGCGTGGGGGGCTGTGCGCGCGCGGGGGGCAGTGTGTTGCCTGGTGCTCCAGGCCCCGGTGGGGAGGCTGGGGGAGCCTGACTCGGAGCCCACCGGGGGAGTCGCCGGCCTGGACACGCCACCTCCAGGTCTACCGACATGCCGCAGGCTGCCCACTACTGCCATTGGCAGGGGGTGGCCGAGCCCTACACACGACTGGGGGCGGTCCGCACTCCCTGACTGCACTGGCACGGGTGGTGCTGCTCTAGGCTGGACCAACCTCCCACGGTGACGGGGCGGGCGGTTGGAGGGGCCCCTGGGCGCGCCGAGCGCTTCCCTGCCCAGGGGCCTACCCGGGCGAGGGGCCCGGGCGGCGGTGCGACTGTCCATGTTAACGGGGGGGCCCGGAGGGCACACCACCCGAGTGACCGCTCCTTGGTTATGGGGGGGGGGGGACCACGGTAGACCCCGTTTCGGGTCTTTTGCAGACCCATCTATGTAGTTCCTGTTGAGGTTCTGGGAGAGAGAATGAGAGATCTGACCGACACACATATGGCAGGGACCACACTGGTGCGCACCAGTTCTGCACCCGGTGTGGGCTGCACCCCTCCAAGAATTCAACGTAGGTAGGCACGAGGACAGGTCAGGTAAAAAAGCCAGTAAGTGTACCAGGTACTAGTAAGTGTACCGTCCGTGGAAAGTGGGGGAAAAGGGACGTACGGGCAGACAAAACGTGCCTATTGATATTAAATGGCCCAAAACAAACCGTTTAACACTCTTCGTAATAGGATATCTCATATCTATTCATAATACCCTTGGCAGTCCTGCAGAGGGAGAAAAACCATGGGGACGGAGGAAGGAAAATATGGTCGGAAGGGCAGTAGGACCCCCGATCACTAAGAAAAGGCTTGGACCTGAGTGAGTGCAGGGGGGGAGGGGGCAGCTTTTGCAGGCGTCTGGGTGCATTGTTTCAGAAGGCTGTACCAGAGCACTTTGTGGGGGTGTTGGGTGCCGCACATGACAACGGGTCAGTGACAGGAGAGTGTCCTTCGATGTGACGTCCTTGAGGGTCTGCAATACCGTTCGCTTTGAGTCTGGCCAACGCCCCCCCCCCATCCCTCCAGACTGCCCACCGGCTTTTGGGACACCAGAAGGCAACAGCAATTATGATACAGAGCACCTGTCAACGACAGCACAGCTGTCGCCCGAAGAGGTAGTCTGGTACGCCTAGGGCCAAACAAGCAGTGGCCAGTTAAAGTTAAAGCTACGCTGGTCTCCAGTCCTTTGTCCTCTTCCTCTATGTCCCCAATGCCTGACCACCCTAAGCTCGCGGAGCAGTAGGTGACTGCAGGCTTCCCTGTGGGCATGAGAATACTGCTGCATCAATTTTTGACACAACCGCCTCCCCTCCCAGGTCAGGGGTGACAGTGGCGAAAAAGGCAACATTGCGTGTCACTCTCTGCACCAAGATTAAATCCAGAGCCCCCATTTGTTCACGCTACCTCTGCAGAAAGGCGCCTAGCCTAGACTTCATGACACGATCAGTATTTTCTCTCTCGTGTTGAGTGCTCTGTGGCCTGACAAGGTGTTTCTGATGCCGACGCTTGCGCTGTGCTTGTGACGCTGTGCGACACTGGTCAACAGGGTCGTTCTTCGTTGGTTCCTACACGTGTGTCTGCGTGTGTGTGCAGAAAGGCGCCTAGCCACCTCTGCTCCATGCCCACACCTACTTCTTATTTTTGACACTCACGGCCTGACAAAATTCTTCCGTGGACAGTGCAATGCCCCAGTGCTGTGCCTGTTTGCTACGCTTCGATAATGTGTGTGTGCAACAGTCGCCTGAATATTGTGCACAGCACTTTCCGTACAGCCCCAAGACACCTTTGCGGTCGTAGCCGCCTGTGTATGAGCGTCCCCTTAAACCCCTTTTCTGCCCCATACAAATCGTTATGCCAGTTGGACCGACTCCTCATCCGAGAAGCTGAGAAGGGGCATGACCACTGGCCCCTGGATCCGAATTAGGTATGCAGCACATGGCCCACGACGTGACACCTACTGACCCACGGACGCACATTGGGAGCACGTCCGGCCCTGCGTGGCATGTCAGGAAGCGCTTCCCAAACGCCGAATGCATGCCCCAAGGTCCCCTGACCCTGTTGCCCCTCAAGCCCCCGCCGGACCATGCCACCATCGGCCTGGGGTCTTGCTGCCTCAGGTGAGCCCTGGTGGTGCACAATCATTGGGCGCGCTCAGCAACGTGCCCTCCCTGCGCACCCTCCGCCTGAATCACACCAGTAACCAAATCGGGGGCGCAGGGGCCCGTGCACTGGCGGCCATTCCGGGCGGCGCCGCGGCTTCACACGGTCTATCTGAACCTGAGCAAAGGCCAAGTGGACGCCGGCAGTGTCCACAAGCTCGCGGCACTCAGGGCAGCCCCGCGGCTGCAGGAGCTGCAGCTCCATCTGCGCGGCAACTGTGTGGGGCCGAAGGGGGGGCCCAGGCGATGGCGGCATTGAAGGATGCGCTGGCGTCGCGGTCCCTCATGCGGGACCTCACGTGGCAATTAGGTACTGCGCGAGGGGGCGCAGGCGCTGGGGCCACTGACGGAGGCCCCCCCACCCTGGCACACGTTGCGCCTGAACCCGGAGTTCAATGGAATGTGGCCCGCGGGCCCGTGGCCGTACTGCCACACCAAACGGCCCTTGAACGTGCTCCACTTGAATGTCGGCCTCAAACCAGATCAAGTCTGCAGCTGCAGCTCAATCCGTCCCACAACACAAGTGGAGGGTACGTGCCATGCCGTGTGCCGGGGCCCCCTCGAGCCTCGGCTGTCAGGCCCTTGCCATTGAGGCCACTTGGCAGTCGAGGGCCCTGTGCCATCAGTACCGTCTTCCACAATTCTGCCCAGTGCCACTCAGTGCAACCCATTGCACAAGGAAGTCGGATTTCGATTACGGGTGCTGGGGCCCATGGAGCTGGGGTTTGGGGGGCGGTTGGGCATCCGGGGACTGGGGGCTCACTCGACCGGCAGGGCATTTTTCAGTGGACAAGATTTTTTTTCAGTTAAGAAACGTCCTCCAACCGCCACCGGCTACCCTCCAACCGCCGTCGGTTGCCCTCCAACTGCCATCAGTTCCCCTCCAACCGCCGTCAATTACCGTCTAACCGCCATCGGTTACCCTGCGACCGCTGTTTGGCTAACCAACGGACACTTCAGCTTTCTTTCTCTCAATTCAAAAACGTCCTGTCGACCAGGATTTTTCGTCAATCACTCCGGTGCCAAAGGCTAGGAATAGAATTCCTTTCGGGGCTCAGAAATGTGCAATAGAAACGTTCCCTATGTCCCCGGCAAACGGTGATCACTACGCACCCCCCCCCCCTCGCGCTGATTCCAAGAATGTCTGCTCCCTTTTCATGCCATTCGGGGGTCAGGGTCGCATCTGAGCGGTTTCAAAGGTGCAGAGGATTGCACGGGAGATGCGCTGACGGCTGATGGTGCTCTCCTGAGGGCGGTGTCGGCACATCCCCCTATCCAATCGCGGTTGTGCAGAAGTGGGTTTTCGCTTTCATGAGATGTAAAGACGAGGCGTTTGCACAAAGAGCACACCAGAAGTTGCAAAGGAACACCAATGTCTTTGTTCCTGGGGCAAGGCGAGGGTGTTTGGATGTTGGCTGTTTTCACTGAAAACAGAACGTGTGAACCTGCAACTGCGCAAGCCGGCGTGCATTTGTAAGGTCCGGGAGACATCTCGAGGGTGACGAACCCGGCGCATCTTGCGGCCAGGCAACAGCACACGCCAAGAAATCAAAACAACAAAATGCCCGATGCTTGAACAATGTCATGCGCCATGCGCCGCACTCATGGTCTTCCGAAACGGGCCTCTGCTCTTGGTGTGTGTGAAAGTGCTACGTAGGAGCACACGCATGTGCTGTCCCAACGGGAGCAACGGCAGCCGCAACAGCAGCAGCGGTAGCACTAGCAGCACGAGCCACAGCCGACACAGCAGCCACATCCCAGAGGGCTCAAGGAGGGTCCGCCCTCCCCCCTCCCTTTGGCACATGTGCACACAGAAACTACGCCTGTCCCCTTGCTGCTTGTACTGCCGTGTCCGCTTATGTTGAGCCGCCTGTGATACTGCAGAGAGTGGAGCCCAGGCTCTGGCTCAGTTCAAGGGCGCGCCAGCGTTGCGCACGCTCAGCCTGGATCTACGTGACAATTGTGTGGGTGCGACCGGCGCGCGAGCGCTTGCCGCCTTATGTGATGCCCCAGCGCTCAGAACCCTGTATTTGAACCTGGGCTTCAACGTGATCGGGACGAAGGGGACGCAACCTCTCGCTGCTTTGAAGGAGGCCCCTCTGCTGCACACGCTTCTGCTCGACCTGATGGGGAATGCGATGGGGCCCGATGGAGCCCAGGCGCTGACTGCGCTGGGCATTGCGCCTGCGTTGCATGTCCTCCACTTGAATCTGGAGTTCAACAGCATCCCGTTTGGCAGTGCACACGCGTTGGCGATGCTGAGGTAAGCGCCGTCGCTGCAGACGTTGTTGCTTATGATTACCCAAAACGACCTGACAGCGGAGGAGGCTGAACGGCTGCAACACACTTGTCCAAAGTGGTAGATTGTGGCATGACGATCGAAGCCTCAAGTGTGGGTGTTGCAGGGTAATCCGAGGGTGTCGCACTGCACACAGGTGTTGCGACGGCAGTTGATGAACTTCCTTCCATTTGCCACGCCTGCGCGGCGGCGCTACCACACGAGGAGATCTCCAGCGCATCGTGCGGCACAAGGCCGGGCGTTTTTTAGTGGACAAGATTTTCTGAAAGAAAAAAACGTGCTCCAACTGCCATCGGTTGCCCTCTAATCGCCGTCAGTTACCCTCCAACCGCTGTTTGGCTAACACCCCGACACTTCAGTTTTTTTCTCTCTCAATTAAAAAACGTCCTGGTACAAGGCAAACGCTTGACGATGATGTTTGGTGGGTTCACTCAGTGCCCATTGCCCCCCCCCCCCCCCTGGGTCCCCTCAGCCCTCTCAGGGTCTCATTCCTGTGACCAGCGGTCATTGTTTGACGTGAGACTGTGCCACCTAAAGCGGCGTTGGTCCTCAATGGAATCAGAGTGGGGGGGCAGCATTATTTTGGTGACACCGACTGTATTCCTGCTCTTTTGCCCTATCGCTCTGGGGGATTGTGAGAAAGGCGGGATGGCCCTCAACATTGTGCAGCTATCTACAGGCATGCCCCAGAAGACACAACCAATGTGTTAAATCAGGAGTGCCAACCGGTCAACACAAACCGCCAACATGGTTTAGCCCCGGCTTGATAAGCTCTTACTGCCGGTAGTCCTTTCTGTAGCGTAAGCCTCCTAAGCTTTGGCCGCCTTGGGAGAGAGCTGTAAACACTGGTCCACGCGAAGCACCCCGTCACGTTGTGACAGTTTGCAGGTCCTTGAAGCACGGATGGTTCATCATGCAAATCATATATCGATGCATGTAATGTCAGTGTGTTCTATCATCACACCGTTAAAGTAGACCGGGTGCCTGATATTCTTTTGGGCCCTCCAAGAAGGGCAGTGGTTATCTGAGGTGAATGTGCAGATTTGGATGTTTGAGATTTGAGGTTTGATTTTGCTGGTACTAGACGCCTTTCGGCCCCGCGGGGCCACCTGGTCGGGCCAGGTGATATCCTCCCCACCAGGTCCTGGTGGGGGGCCCTCCAAGACGCACCTCCTGCCTGGTGGCGGAGTCCCCCGGGTTCACAGGGCTCGCCGCCCCGTCCCTCCCCGGCTTCCCCGTTTCGCCACTCCCCGGTCAGTGCATTGATTCGCAGCAGTGGCTGCGGGCGCTTATCCACCGCGTCGCCCCCCTAATGCGTGGTCGCCCGAGCGCCGGCGCCGCCGGGCCCGTGCTACTGGCTTGTCGCCAGTGGGACCCCCTTGGGCTGGCGCGGAGGCTGCCTTGCCTAGGGGTTGGGGCGTGGCGCAGTGCGCAACTACTGCCTTGGCGGTTGCAGTGCCCCGTCCGTGTGTGCGCGGCGCTCGCGGCCGGTTCGGGGGGCTCGGGCCGGTACCTGGTGTTGTGTCTCTCCCGTTTCCCCCTTCCCGCCCCGCGTGTCCCGCGCTGCGTGTGGCTGGCCGTCCCGTCCGGGTGTCCCTCATCCTCGCTCGCTGGTACGCCATTCCACGTTGGGCGCTGGTAGGGTCGTTCCACGTGGTCCGTGCCCCTCCGCGTGTCCTGCCCCAGTCCCTTGCTCTGTCTGGCGTGCTCTGGGGGGGGCGGTCCGGTCCCGGTTCGACCCTACCTGGCTTGGGGCTGTGCGCCCCCCGTGGTCTGCACGCCCTGTGGGTGCTGCGTGCCGCGGGGCTGTTGGGGGGTCATCCCCGGGGGGGGGTGGCCTGCCACTGTTGTGAGGGGCGTCTGATGTCAGGCGCTGTCCCTCCCCCGACCGCCCGTCCTCTGGAGCGCGCAGCCGGGGTACCGCGACCCGTGTGTTCCGGGTGCGGTAGGTGCGGGCGTGGGGACCCAGCACCGTTTCCACAGCGTGCGCCCTTGCGGGCCGGCGTTGCTCGCTGTGGGGGTGGCGGAAGGGCGTCCTCGGGGGGGGTGCCTTCCACCGTTGCGAGGGGCGTCTGAGGTCAGGCGCTCCCCCTCCCCGTCTGCCCGCCTACTGGGCGGGCTGTTGAGGTCCGCTACCCACGTGGTTTCGGCGCGGGCGTGTGGGTGTGGGGGCCCAACGCTGTCCCCTTGGCCTACACGCCCTGTCGGGGCTGCGTGCCGCGGGGGTGGTGGGGGGCTGTCCCTGGGGGGAGGGGCCTGCTACCGTTGTGAGGGGCGTCTGGTGTCAGGCGCTGTCCCTCCCCCGACCGCCTGTCCTCTTGGGCGGGTAGCCAGGGTACCGCGACCCGTGTGTTCCGGGTGCGGTTGGTGCGGGCGTGGGGACCCAGCACCGGTTCCACAGCGTGCGCCCTTGCGGGCCGGCATTGCTCGCCAAGGGGGTGGCGGAGGGGCGTCCCCGGGGGGGGTGCCGTCCACCGTTGTGAGGGGCATTTGAGGTCGGGCGCTCCCCCTCCCCCGACTGCCCACCCACTGGGCGGGCTGTTGGGGTCCGTCACCCACATGCTGTGGGCGCGGGCTTGTGGGTGTGGGGGCCCATCACTGCCCCTTTGGCCTGCATGCCCTGTGGGCGCTGCGTGCCGCGGGGGTGGCGGGGAGCCGTCCCCGGGGGGGTGGCCTGCCACCGTTGCGAGGGGGGTCTGGTGTCAGGTGCTGTCCCTCTCCCTGCCGCCTGTTCTCTGGGGCAGGCGGCCGGGGTCCCGCGACCCGTGTGTCCCGGGTGCGGTCGGTGCGGGCGTGGGGACCCAGCACCGGCCCCACAGCGTGCGCCCTTGCGGGCCGGCGTTGCTCGCTGTGGGGGTGGCAGAAGGGCGTCCCCGGGGGGGTTGCCTTCCACCGTTGCGAGGGGCGTCTGAGGTCAGGCGCTCCCCCTTGAAGCCGGTTCAGACCCCCGTGGCCATCTTGGGGTCACTTGGGGTGTGTCTCTATGTGCCGGCAAGCCGCCATTGGCTGATATCATACTCTCCCATCCACCTGACCTAACCCGATGTGATAGTGTGATAGGTTTGGCCATTCCGGCTATGAGCGGCCACATTCAGTACCGAGGCGCCGCCAGCGGAGATTTATATATCAGAATATCAGGAATCAACAGGGTTTTATTATCATAATGTTTCCGTAATTTTTCAGCCTTTCGTTCTGATAGTCAATGTATCGGCGACTGTCAGTTGGCTCGCGATTTTGCGTTAACCGATTGGTTAACTGTTATTTCCAGATATTTCGACGGATATTCCGTTGAAGGGTCAGATCTCATCAGCAAAGGGTTCGTTGCTTCCGCAATTCTCTGAATAAGCACCCGAAATTTTAATCAGAATTTTTCGCGATGTCGAAATCGGATTTTCGACTTCGACATCGCCGCACTTGATTTGGACTTCTTCGAGTGGTCATACTCCTTTCCCTATGCCCGAATCAGGTTTCCCTTATACTTGCCCCCCATTTGACTTGGAGATATAAGGGAAACAAAAGCGAATCGTGGGACCACTTTGAAGGACCATATCTACGCGCGAGTGTGAGGAAAGAGAATAAGAAAGGTTTGGTTGCAAAAGCCTTGGTCTCAACTTAATTTAGGAAGCATCAAACGCCTTTGGTGTGTACACATGCCCAATATAGCAAGGGATAATGGTCAAGAGGGTATAAAGTGATATATAACTCTTGGACCGTGCAACCGAACATTTTATTGTGACTTTCGAGTGCACCGCATGAGTGTTGGGGTTGCATAGCAACTTTCCTTGGGTTCCTACGTATTTTTAACGTGAAGCCATGTCAATGGAGGGACATGGCATATCATGGTGGGAGCCATATTTTGAGGGTATGTGTGGTATGCATGGTATATGTTTGATATGCTCACGCCCATGTTATATATCTTCGTGTGGCCGAAGAGATGGGGAGCCATACGTGACAAGGGCTTTGCCCATGTCCCAATTGTGGAATTCAAAGCGCTAGACCAAGTCTACCGCGTATGTATTGCTCATGGTATGTTTGACAAAGAGATCCATGGGTGCACTCCCATTTTCATGGGGCATGTAGATATAGGTGGCGAAGGTATCTCCATGCGCCCGATTGGGGATCCAAGTGGGGGAATTGTTCGCAAATGAGTCCAATCATTTGTGTATTGAATCATGAGCGGATATCATGGGTAAGCATAGAGATATACTATCATGACAACTTTGTATTTGGTCATATTTTCATGTTTTTGACCTCAATTTTTGCTCATTTTTGCGTTTTGTGTACTCACCTGGTCAGCTAACAGCAAGAAGCCTATGGGGAGTCGAACCATGGTATGTTGTTCAAATGTTGGCATATGCTTTGGAGTTGAACACCACCATATGCCGGATCGCGTACTCAATTTGGCTTGGCGCACGAGAGATTACAAGAATTGGTCTCAAAATCATCAGCTGACTAGGGGCAGTGCGTGGCGCCCATATCCGAAGGGGTTTCGAGGGTAATATGGGGATGTACATGGGCATTGGTCTTTGGTCTCTATCCTCCATGAATACTGGACTTCGATTCCATGCATGCTTGGAGCCATCGGATAAGTGGTAACTTCAATTTTGAGCACATATGTGATATATGGCCAATATGGTGTGAATTGGCAGTTTTTAGGCATGTTATGAGTTCAAACTCATAGGTCATTTTTCTAAGCCCAATCGACTCCAAGTCCAACCAAGGTTATGTCAGGGTAGGGCATGGTCCTGAGTGCCACTCTAGGCCATGACACGCCACCCCCCCTATTGGGCTAGGATTTAGAGGCTTGGGAGTGAACACATTTTTGGGGTTTGTGTAATGACTTGCGACACATGGCATTCAGCCATCTCATTTGACCTGGTTCGGGGCAATATGTTGGTGAGTCAAGGGAAGGTCTTGAGTCCAGGGAATGAGGGGTTTATGGCTGTGAATGTGTATGTTTACCTCTTTCCCCAACTTTGCTTTATTTGTGTTCATATGCCAATTTCAGGGCTTTCTTCCTTGGTGCAATTCTTGTACATGCCCGCCACCGTGGGAGTACCGGTGTGCTGAACGAAAGCCCGCAGCCTGATTTGGATTGTGAATTGGGTTATTGCTGTATTTGTTGGATCTGGTTGCTATTCAGGGTTGAAGGAGGATTTTATTTTCTATATTTTTGGATTTTGGGACCCTGGACTTTGAGGATTTTGAGAAATGCAATCATTGATCAGGAGCAAGTCAGTAGGGGTGACAGGCGGAAGGGGCTCAGCGGGGGCCGGTCCTGGTAGGGACCTTCTTTATGGTAGCAAAGGCTTACCTGCTGCCCCTACCTACAGCCGACCCGGGGACTTGGGCCCTCATGAGCCCTGCCCAAGTACGCCCCGGGTGCGTATTGTGGACTCGGTGGAGACCACGCCGGAGATTGGAGCCATAGAAGGACCGAGACGTTCAAGAGCATGGCGAACTCCGGAAGTTGAAGCCCGAAGAGAAGAACGACACTCGGGAAGAGGAGGACGTGACATGGAGGACCTGGTCTCCATGTGTGAGCGTCGCTGCCGAAAGGCATGCAACCTCCGCTCCGCCGCGGAGGACTCCGATGAAGCATGCCATTCAGGCAGCAGTGGAGGACGGGCCCGGCGCTACCGGAAGCGCGGGTCACCCAAGTCCGCGGCAAGGGACGCCGGGGCTATGGACACGGACCCCAGCCCAGTCAGGCTGTGGGAATCCGAGGGGCACTCCGAGGGCTATCGGACAGCCTACGAGCCACCTTCGGAGCCTGAGATGTCCGCGCCGATCGCCAGGGCGCATACCGCCCCCGAGCCCGCCCTGCAGCACGACGCCGAGGGCTTGGGGAGGCAAGCCAGGGCTCGGACGGCACCTGTGCCCCGGCACACGGGACCGGAGACGGACGCCATAGGCGATACGCCCATGGGCGAGGAGTCTGAGGTGCCGGGAACCGCGGGTTGCGCTGAATCCGGCGGAAAGCACGCTGCGTGCCACTGCGAGCACGTGTCCTTCCTCATGGGCAAGTACCCGAAGATGGGGATGGAGGCCATCGTGCGTCACCTTGACCGCCTGGACAACGCCAAGGACGCTCTAGAGGAGGACGTCGCGGGGATCCTGGACTACCAGTCGGCCGCGGAGAACCACATGGAGGAGCTGCGAGCGGATCAGGCCCGGTACCGGGAGAATCTGGAGCTGGCCCTGCAGAAGCAGCAGCAAGTGGTGGACAGCCTCCTCCACTTAGTGGAGGACATGTCGGGACGCCTGAGAAGGCTAGAGGAGCGACAGCCCCTCTCCTCGGGTCCGGAGCTCCCGGCAAAGCCGGCCGCGGTAGAGCTGGTGGAGCGGGTTAAGACCCTCAGGAGCGCCATGGAGAAACCCATGGGCGGCCCTGCAGAGGCACCCTACGCGCCTCCGCGTGTTGACCCGGGTGCGCTGCCGTTTGTTCCCCTATTCAGCGAATCCACAATGCTCGGGGAACACACGGCACCGGCTGGGTCCAGGCGGGAAGGGCGCGTAACCACAGACCCGAGGAGCCTGACGGTGCAGATGCCCCATGCCACCCAGGATCCACCGCCCGCTACGACTACATATGCAGTTTATGCGGAAGAGGAGATCCAGAACCAGACCATGCAGGGGCGAACCATGGGAAGCGCCGACGGACATGGTCGGGGCCATCCAAGCGGAAACCTGTGGGCGAAGGACCCCAATACGGGGATATGGACGGCCGATGGAGCAAGTCCTTCCCGCATTCCAAACCCCATGGGTTCAGGCCCGACTGGACCGCACTCCATGGAGGAGAGGGATGTACGGGGAGTGTACTCACACCCCCCGGCCACAGGTGGTATCCGTCTCGGTGGAGTGGTGGCTGGAGACGTCGGAGACGCCATCAGGATTGACGACCTCAGGGGAATCAAAATCCCCTATTACGACGGGAACCTGTCCAACCTGGATGACTTCATCCTGGACTGGGAGGATTTCGCCGAGGAGGTCGTCGGCGAGATGCGGGGAGCGCCGCGGGACAAGTGGGTATGCCGGACATTCCCACACCGCCTGGCGCAGGACCTGAAGGAGGAGCTGCAGGATCAGATCCGGGAAGGACTGATCAGGACGGAGCAGGCCTGCCTCCAGTGTTTGGAGGATGAGGAGCGGGTGGACGCTCCGAATCAGAAGCTGGAGGACCTGTGGTCCATTCCACTGCCGCTGGACCGCGGTGAGTTGCGGGTTCGGGAGTGGAACCGGTATCTGCGGAAGTACCGCAGATGCCTCAAGCTGGTGGAGGATTGGAACGAGGCCAGCGAGATCCGCCACCTCCTGAAGGACGTCCTCCCCGGCAGCTGGAAGAGGAGAGTGGAGGACGAGGAGAAGAAGCGCGCCGAGAGACGGGTGGCGGTGAGGATCATGGCGGCGGAGGATACCCATGCGGGTATCATCGAGTTCTTCAGGAGGAACCTGGGCGAACCCGACCGGATGTTGGGCCTGAAGAACGCCGTGTACGTGGAGGTGTTTGGAGACTCCATGGGGCAAAGGTTGCTGCGCCTCAACAACGTGGAGTGGAGGCGCGGGGAGCCGCTGAGGATGCAAGTCATCTTCGCCCGCATGAGCCTCGACGAAATCGTGAAGTACATCACGGTGGAGTTGAAGCTCAATGCGAAGAACGAGGCCCACGTGCAGGATCGACATGGTCATGGACAACGAGGCCACCGAGAAGACCGCCATCATCGAGAGATCCAGGAGGACACGGCCAACTCCGCGGAGGATGGTAGTGGAAGTGGCCAAGACCACTGGTCCCGGGAGGATCACGAGGAGGCCCATTTCTTCGCGTTTGTGGCGCACAACGTGAAGAACCATGGGCAGGATCGGTCCAGATGGAGCCAGGTGGGACCCAAGAAGGGCAAAGAGCCAAGGAGGATCGGGAACCCACCGCTCTCGTTCCGGGAGTACAGGTCTCAGCACGACGGGTGCTGGGTCTGTTATGGCAAGGGAAATAACCATGCACACGACCACCGTCAGTGCAAGGTGTATGAGGCGGACAAGAAGGCCTACTTCGCAGCCCACCCCGAGAAGAAGCCCGAGGAGCAGCGAATTTCTGACTGGAAGGCGAAGGGCGGAGATGGGGGAAAAGGCCAAGGCAAAGGCCAAGGAAAAGGCGGAGGAAGAGGTTATGGTGGTGGACCTGGCCGAGACCGACGAGTGAGGTCGATCGAGGAGGTTGCTGAGGACATGTTGAGGACGTTGGAGGAACTCAAAGCCCAGCAACGTGGTGGACAAGGTCCTGGCGGATTGCAGCCGGAAGGGGCTGCGGGAAGTCAAGTCTAGAGGAGCCCCCACGGGAGTGGGACCTCGGAGGTCCCTCCTCGGAAAATCAGTGGAATCCCAGAGAAAGCGAAGGCACATCGGGTGCCGAAGAAGGCTCCGGAAGATCCAAAACCACTGAGTTTCGCCACTCCCAACCCCTGGAGCGCCCTGCCAAGGGAAGTACATGTGGGTACGGGACATGGCAAGAAGGAAGGAGCGACCACGGAGAGCCCCGTGGACGGGCAGGACCAACCCAAGATCTACACCATCCGTGACCATACCCTTGAAGTCCTGATGCACCCGGACGTGCTAGAGTTGCATGCCGTGAGAGTCGTCCATACCCCTCATGGCGACGAGCGGCAGTTGCACTTGAAAGTGCGAGTACGGTGCGGACGAGAGGAGAAGGTGGTGGATGTGTTGGTGGATACGGGTGCCCAGGTGAGCCTGGTCCGGAGAGGGTTGTTCAAGGAGGAACTCCTGCAGCCCAGCCGGAGACCGGTCCGCCTGAAGGTCGCCAACGGAGAGATTATGGATGGCGGCACCCATGAGGCCAATATCAGTATGGAATTCTGGGAGCATGAGCGCTTGAACCGCCCTGATCAGGCGAAGAGAAGCACTCTATCCGGGAACTTCTATGTGGCCGACATCACCGATTGGGATATGATCATGGGGTATGACTTCATGGTGGCCAACGCCATTGGAGCCCTTCCCCATCGCGCAACGCTGGTCCGGGAGGACGACGAATGCCTCACATGGCTGTCCACGGATTACGCGTGCGGGTCATCCCAATGGAATGCTGAGGAAGAGGATCGGATCGTCCAAGCGGTGCAAGCTGTGGGTGCCAAGTCCAGAGGAGACCGACGAGTTCAGCTCACGGAGTATGGAATGGCGCCGCAAGTGTACACCAGGATGATTCAGACGCTGGGAGCTGAAGTGCCCGAGACGGACGTCTTCGCTTCCCGGGATGCCCCACTTCTGCGGAAGTGTAGGAGGCATTGGCATCGAGGAGACTCAGCCTGGCACAGGCATTGGGGTTTGAAGGAGTGGCGGCCCATGTATTGGCATGGCTCCCTGGACAATACCAGACGTATGGTGGAGAAGATCATTGCGGATAGGGCGAAGGGGATCCTGGTCATAACGTGCATAGGATCCACCCCATGTCCGCTGGAGGGTCTCAAGTCGACGCTGGACTCCATCACCCTGAACGAGATGTCATTCGGGCCAGAGGAGGAGTTGTTCATGGACGCCAAGGGTGTATCGATGCCCTCCCCGGGTCAAGCGTGGGGTACCAAGGCTTTCCTGGTGGATGGGGCGCAAGCCCAGCCCACGGGTGATGAAGCATTCATCTGTAGGGTGGAGGCGGTGCCCATGAAGGTCATGTTTGAGCCCAAGGAGGGGACGGATCAGCCTATTGATGGCATTGACGTCCTGTCCCACGCCGAGATCGACGACGTCGTCAACTACATGCGGATGGGGATGCACGACCGTGTGGCAGCCAAGAAGAGGCGGGCCATGGTCACATCTCCGCATTGTTGGGATGACAAGATGTTGGTCACCGGCAAGTACGAGAAGGACGAGTTCGTGGCGAGGGTCATGGATCACATCGCGGACCAATACGATGGTCCGGTTGGGTCGGACCCACCAACATGGGAGTTCCCAAGAATGGGAGCCGATAGCGACAGTCACCAGCCCGAGGCCGCAAATTTCCGAAGATTATCGGTGGGAAGTGCACCCCACGACGATGAAGACGGCATATCGGACGAGGAGAAGTCGGAATCGGACCCAGAAGAGGCCTATACCGCAGTGCGGTCGGTTGTATCTATACCGAAGCAAGCGGCTGAAGAGGCCCAGGAAAACCCGAAGGTCGACGAGCTGAAGGAGAGGCTAATCAAGGCCTATCCGCGGCTATTCAGTGGCGTCGCCAACAAGAACCCTCCAGATCGTGGGAGGTTTGGTACAGCGAAGATCAAGCTGAAGCCGAACCCGAAGATCTATCGTCATCGGGAGTACCAACTTCAGGGCGATCGGGCCGAGGCCATGAAGAAGCTGTTGGCCGATTTCATTGAACGGGGATGGATCGAACCCTCCGACAGTGAGTGGGCCAGCCCAGCCTTCATCGTGCCCAAGAAGGAGAAGGGCGAGTGGAGGTTGGTGGTTGACTACAGAGGTTTGAACGAGCAGACCGAGCACGACTCGTACTTGCTTCCCCTGATCGACTCCATCCTCCAAAAACAACAGAAAAAGCGGATTTTCACGGTGTTAGACCTGAAACACGGCTATCACCAGATGCCGCTGCACCCGGATTCCAGGCCCTGCACAGCGATGTCGACGCCGCTGGGGCCCATGCAGTGGAAAGTGGTGCCTATGGGCGCCAAGAATGGCAACGCCGCTTTCCAGCGCATGATGGAGGACCTGCTCGGTCCTGTCTGGGACTGTGCCGACCCCTTCGTGGATGACATCATCATCAGGTCTGGCACGGAGCACACGACTGAGGACGAGCTCATCGATGCGCATGAGAAGGATCTGCGCCGAGTCCTCAGCGAGTTGGACAAGCACAACATGGTGTGCAAGCCCACCAAAGCCTCACTCTTCGTGAAGGAAGTGGAGTTCGCGGGTCACGTGGTTGGTCACGGGTAACGCCGTCCCATGCCTGGGAAGCTGGCGTCCCTGCACCACTGGCAAAAGCCCCAGACCATCAGCGAACTCCGGTCCTTCATGGGGTTCTGCAACTACTATTCGGGCTATGTCCGGATGTATGCAGAACTCTCGGGGCCGCTGCACAAGATGCTGCAGGTGGGGAAGTTCGATGGCCGGAAGGGGAGCAAGAAGAAGCTTGCCTGGACCCCTGAGGCCGAAGATGCGTTCAACTGCCTGAAGGAGCGACTCCTGGGGCAGTTGGGGTTGTTCCTGGTGGACCCGGACAAGGGATTCGTGCTACGGACAGACGCCTCGGACTATGCCGTGGGGGCAGTCCTCGAGCAAGTCCGGGACGACGGGACTCATGTTCCCGTGGCGTTTTGGAGCAGGATCCTGGCCGAGGGCCAACGCCGAACATGGACCGCGAGGGAGAAGGAGACATACGCAATTGTATGTGCGCTCAGGAAGTGGTCTGGCCACATCGCACTGCAGCCGGTGGTGGTTTGCACGGACCACCAATCCCTACAGAGCTGGCACAAGGAGCATGTCGACACCCCCTCAGGACCAGCGGCTAGGAGGGCCCGATGGCACGAGACGTTCGCCAAGTTCGACCTCAGCGTCGTGTACGTCCCGGGGAAGGACAACACTGTGGCAGATTGCCTCAGTCGCTGGGCCTACCCCGCGGGCAAGGCGTGGATGGACATATCCAGCCATGGCGACGCCGAGGAGACCGAGGAGGCCAAGCGCATCATCGAGATGGAGAAGGTCATGGAGCAAGAGGGAGTCAAGTGTTTTGTGGTGATGGCAAACCGTACAGACCTGGCCAAGTTCCGGGGCGCCCGAGTCCAGGCTATTCGAGAGGAAACACTCGAGCAATGGATGGTGGCCCCTGTAGAGCTAGTCAGGTCGGTGCTCACAGAGGACTGGTCGGATGACTATGCGGCATCCGAGCACTGGAGCAGGTACTGGAACGCCGTGAGCGCCCCGTCGGACGACGAATGGCCCGAGGGCTTGACCGAGGATGGCGACAAGTTGTTCCTCAAGGACAAGCTGCTGGTGCCCGAGAACCGAGTGGAGGAGCTCATTGACCATTGGCACAACGCCCAGCTCATGCATCCTGGCCGAGACAAGATGCAGCAGGACCTAGAGTGGCGTTTCAAGTTCCCTCCGGGGTACTACGCCATCCTGGATAGGTACTGCAGCGACTGTGCCGTGTGTCGGGCGACGAAGAGCCCTAACCACTCCACAGCGGGCAACCCGGTGTATACGGCTATACCGGAAGCCCCTATGCGGTCCGTGGCCATGGATGTATTTGCCATGCCTGAGGTCACCGTGGAAGGAGAAACCTACGACTGTGTAATCCTGGCGGTGGATAGGCACAGTGGGTATATCGTGGCGGTCCCTGGCAAGAAGTCCAAGAAGAAGGACAAGAAGGACAAGCATGGACTGGGGCTGCAGGCCAAGACCGTCGCTAATGCCATGATCAGGCATTGGCTGACGATTTTTGATGTCCCAGCTGTCATCTGCAGCGATCGGGGCAGTCAATTCGTGGGGACGTGGTTCAAGACGATGTGCAAGCACATGGGCATTCGACACGCCAAGACCGTGGCGTACCACAGCCGGTCGAATGGCCGCGCTGAGGTGGCCGGGCGACAGATGTTCGAGAAGTTCCGCCAGTTGCACATCGACGAACCGGGCCGGAACTGGTACAATTCGCTGTGGAGAGTGCTCCAAGCGTACGATGACCTTCCGGGACCCACTGGACTGTCGCCCCATCGCATCCTGTTCCTACGGGATCGAGTGTCACGCACTCTCCCTTGGTTGAACCATGGCAAAGTGGCCCGGGATGCGAGTGCTATGATGTCTGAGGCGGACGACACGGCGGCCAAGGTGTGCAAGGCGCTTCAGGACGAGCATGACAAGAGGGCCAAGTACTTCAAGCAGGGAAAGGTCCAGAAGTATGCTCTCCAAGACACCGTGTGGGTGGAGCGGCACCACAAGGATGTCCTGTCCAGGCATCGGCAGGCGTCCTGGTATGTGCCGGGGGTAATCGTGCGAAAGGTCGGGCAGGATGTGTATGCGGTTCGTGTGGGGGATAACAAGATCCTGGACTGCGACCACACCCAGCTTCGTCCCCGAGCACCAGACCCCAGCGGACGTCCCGTCACCTTCGAGTTCACGGCCGGCGATGTGGACTCGGACGATGAGCGTGAGGACAACGATTTCACCGCGGAGAAGATCCTGGCGGACAAGCCGGACCCGGGGACGCCTGGGGGGAGGCTTTACAAAGTCCGTTGGAAGGGATTCGCCGCATCCAGGGACTCGTGGGAGCCTCCGAGCAGTTTCGTGCCGAGGTATACCACGGTCTGGATGGACTACCTAAAGAAAAAGGGTATTTCTTTGGATGTCAAGGACGTGTTGGTCCACTTGGTTGCTGCTGTAGCACCGTAATGGATCCCCCCTTGGCATTTTGTTTGTTTCTGTGCTTGGGGAGACGGGTGAGGGCGTTCATCCGGGGATTTTTCGGCCTTGATTGGCCATATACCCCCTTCACTCGATCTCCACATATATATTGCATTGTGGTATACTTATTTAGGTCGACCGACGACGTTTTTCTATCTTTGATCCCCTTGGTCCATGTTGTAGATCAAGAGGAGACCGGATATGGCGTAGGGCGCTGATTATCAGTGTCCTCACCCCTCCCTTGGGGCATGGGGGATGCCTACGACGTGTGTGGGGCCTCCATGTATCCTTGGGACATGGAGGGGGGGGTTGGAGCCCATTGGGGTCCTCCCGTCCTCTCTTCATTGGTTTCCGAGCGGATACAACGCTCTGAGAAGGGGGGTGAAGCCGGTTCCGACCCCCGTGGCCATCTTGGGGTCACTTGGGGTGTGTCTCTATGTGCCGGCAAGCCGCCATTGGCTGATATCATACTCTCCCATCCACCTGACTTAACCCGATGTGATAGTGTGATAGGTTTGGCCATTCCGGCTATGAGCGGCCACATTCAGTACCGAGGCGCCGCCAGCGGAGATTTATATATCAGAATATCAGGAATCAACAGGGTTTTATTATCATAATGTTTCCGTAATTTTTCAGCCTTTCGTTCTGATAGTCAATGTATCGGCGACTGTCAGTTGGCTCGCAATTTTGCGTTAACCGATTGGTTAACTGTTATTTCCAGATATTTTAACGGATATTCCGTTGAAGGGTCAGATCTCATCAGCAAAGGGTTCGTTGCTTCCGCAATTCTCTAAATAAGCACTCGAAATTTTAATCAGAATTTTTCGCGATGTCGAAATCGGATTTTCGACTTCGACATCGCCGCACTTGATTTGGACTTCTTCGAGTGGTCATACTCCTTTCCCTATGCCCGAATCAGGTTTCCCTTCTACTTGCCACCCATTTGACTTGGAGATATAAGGGAAACAAAAGCGAATCGTGGGACCACTTTGAAGGACCATATCTACGCGCGAGTGTGAGGAAAGAGAATAAGAAAGGTTGGGTTGCAAACGCCTTGGTCTCAACTTAATTTAGGAAGCATCAAACGCCTTTGGTGTGTACACATGCCCGATATAGCAAGGGATAATGGTCAAGAGGGTATAAAGTGATATATAACTCTTGGACCGTGCAACCGAACATTTTATTGTGACTTTCGAGTGCACCGCATGAGTGTTGGGGTTGCATAGCAACTTTCCTTGGGTTCCTACGTATTTTTGACGTGAAGCCATGTCAATGGAGGGACATGGCATATCATGGTGGGAGCCATATTTTGAGGGTATGTGTGGTATGCATGGTATATGTTTGATATGCTCACGCCCATGTTATATATCTTCGTGTGGCCAATGAGATGGGGAGCCATACGTGACAAGGGTCTTGCCCATGTCCCAATTGTGGAATTCAAAGCGCTAGACCAAGTCTACCGCGTATGTATTGCTCATGGTATTTTTGACAAAGAGATCCATGGGTGCACTCCCATTTTCATGGGGCATGTAGATATAGGTGGCGAAGGTATCTCTATGCGCCCGATTGGGGATCCAAGTGGGGGAATTGTTCGCAAATGATTCCAATCATTTGTGTATTGAATCATGAGCGGATATCATGGGTGAGCATAGAGATATACTATCATGACAACTTTGTATTTGGTCATATTTTCATGTTTTTGACCTCAATTTTTGCTCATTTTTGCGTTTTGTGTACTCACCTGGTCAGCTAACAGCAAGAAGCCTATGGAGAGTCGAACCATGATATGTTGTCCATATCTTCGCATATGCTTTGGAGTTGAACACCACCATATGCCGGATCGCGTACTCAATTTGGCTTGGCGCACCAGAGATTACAAGAATTGGTCTCAAAATCATGGGCTGACTTGGGCAGTGCGTGGCGCCCATATCCGAAGGGGTTTCGGGGCCAATATGGGATGTACATGGGCATTGGTCTTTGGTCTCTATCCTCCATGAATACTAGACTTCGATTCCATGCATGCTTGGAGCCATCAGATAAGTGGTAACTTCAATTTTGAGCACATATGTGATATATGGCCAATTTGGTGTGAATTGGCAGTTTTTTGGCATGTTATGAGTTCAAACTCATAGGTCATTTTTCTAAGCCCAATCGACTCCAAGTCCAACCAAGGTTATGTCAGGGTAGGGCATGGTCCTGAGTGCCACTCTAGGCCATGACACGCCACCTCCCCTATTGGGCTAGGATTTAGAGGCTTGGGAGTGAACACATTTTTGGGGTTTGTGTAATGACTTGCGACACATGGCATTCAGCCATCTCATTTGAACTGGTTCAGGGCAATATGTTGGTGAGTCAAGGGAAGGTCTTGAGTCCAGGGAATGAGGGGTTTATGGCTGTGAATGTGTATGTTTACCTCTTTCCCCAACTTTGCTTTATTTGTGTTCATATGCCAATTTCAGGGCTTTCTTCCTTGGTGCAATTCTTGTACATGCCCGCCACCGTGGGAGTACCGGTGTGCTGAACGAAAGCCCGCAGCCCGTATTGGATTGTGAATTGGGTTATTGCTGTATTTGTTGGATCTGGTTGCTATTCAGGGTTGAAGGAGGATTTTATTTTCTATATTTTTGGATTTTGGGACCCTGGACTTTGAGGATTTTGAGAAATGCAATCATTGATCAGGAGCAAGTCAGTAGGGGTGACAGGCGGAAGGGGCACAGCGGGGGCCGGTCCTGGTAGGGACCTTCTTTACCCTCCCCCGACTGCCCGCCTACTGGGCGGGCTGTTGGGGTCCGCTACCCACGTGCTGTGGGCGCGGGCGTGTGGGTGTGGGGGCCCAACGCTGTCCCCTTGACCGGGGCTGGTGGGGGGCCGTCCCCTGCGGGGTGGCCTGCCACCGTTGTGAGGGGCGTCTGGTGTCAGGCGCTGTTCCTCCCCCGGCTGCCCGTCCTCTGGGGTGGGCAGCCGGGGTTCCGCGACCAGTGTGTCCCGGGTGCGGTCGTTGCGGACGTGGGGACCCAGCAGCGGCCCCACAACGTGCGCCCTTGCGGGCCGGCGTTGCTCGCTGCCGGGGTGGTGGAAGGGCAACCCCGGGGAGGGTGCCTTCCACCGTTGTGAGGGGCGTCTGAAGTCAGGCACTCCCCCTCCCCCGACTGCCCGCCCACTGGGCGG
Organism: Eutreptiella sp. 'Long Island Sound 2002'; assembly: GCA_964036045.1. Taxonomy (NCBI): domain Eukaryota; phylum Euglenozoa; class Euglenophyceae; order Eutreptiales; family Eutreptiaceae; genus Eutreptiella; species Eutreptiella sp. 'Long Island Sound 2002'. Next base: position 102,473,309 of record OZ038379.1, on the reverse strand, counting down.
GCTGTTCGGGTCCGCGACCCACGTGCTGTGGGCGCGGGTGTGTGGCCGTGGGGGCCCAACACTGTCCCCTTGCCCTGCATGCCCTGTGGGGCGTGCGTGCCGTGGGGGTGGTGGGGGGCCGTCCCCGGGGGGGTTGGCCTGCCACCATTGTGAGGGGCGTCTGGTGTCAGGCGCTCTCCCCCCCCCAGCCGCCCGCCCTCTGAAGCGGGCGGCCAGAGTACCGCAACCCGTGTGTCCCGGGTGCGGTTTGTGCGGGCGTGGGACCCAGCACCGGCCCCACAGCGTCCGCCCTTGCGGGCCGGCGTTGCTCGCTGTGGGGGTGGCGGAAGGGCGTTCCCGGGGGGGTGCCTTCCACCGTTGTGAGAGGCCTCTGTGGTCAGGCGCTCCCCCCCCCCGAAATGCCCGCCCACTGGGCGGGCTGTTAAAGTCCGCCACCCACATGCTGTGGTCGCAGGCCTTTGGGTGTGGGGGCCCAACACTGTCACCTTGGCCTGCATGCCCCCTGGGGGCTGCGTGCCGCGGGGGTGGTGGCGGGCCGTCCCCAAGGGGGTTGGGCTGCCACTGTTTTGAGGGGCGTCTGGTGTCAGGCACTGTCCCTCTCCCAGCCGCCCGCCCTCTGGGGCGGGCGGCCAGGGTTCCGCGACCCGTGTGTCCCGGGTGCGGTCGGTGCGGGCGTGGGGACCCCGCACCAGCCCCACAGCGTGCGCCCTTGCGGGCCGGCGTCGCTCGCTGTCGGGGTGGCGGAAGGGCGTCTCCGGGGGGGGTGCCTTCCACCATTGTGAGGAACGTCTGGTCTCAGGCGCTGTCCCTCCCCCGGCCGCCCGTCCTCTGGAGCGGGCAGGGAGGGTTCCGCGACCCGTGTGTCCCGGGTGCGGTCAGTGTGGGCGTGGGGACCCAGCACCCGCCCCACAGCGTGCGCCCTTGGGGGCCGACGTTGCTCGCTGTGGGGGTGGCGGAAGGGCGTCCCCGGGGGGGGTGCCTGACATTTTTTTGGGCTCTCCAAGAAGGGCAGTGGTTTTCTGAGGTGAATGTGCAGATTTTGGGGCATGAGGCTGTAGCACTACACTGTACTGGGTGGAGTTTCAAATTCAAAGCCCATCTGATTCACCATCCACTGATATTTTCGGACCCTCGAAGCATGCTCCGATTTTCATTTATATGCATTTTTTGGTGTTGCATGTTCTGTGTGTGGAACCTCTAGTAATCAACAGCATCCATCAGGGAATTTTCAGAAATACACTGCAACTGAGGGTGTGTTGGTGGGGACTCTTTCTTTGGGCAAAATCAGGGTGAGCATCCAAAAACCCCAGAATTGTGCGTGCACTGCAGGACAATGCCCCCAGCGTGCACGAAAATGCCCCCCGGTGGGAACGTGCTGCGTACATTGCAACCCCCCCCCCCGAATTTGGCGGCCGAATTTGGCCGATTTTGCCGAACTGGTCTGCCGAATTATTGGGTTTCTGAATCTCGCCGGTTTGTTTTGCCGAACCACTAGGTTTCCGGGACTTTGCCGCCTCGTTTTGCCCACATGTTGGGGTATCTGGGTTATGGGTCACCTGAGTTGGAGGCGTCACTTACTTTGGGACACTGCATAATATCTTTTATTTGTACATTGGTTGTTCAGATTGGCACCATGAAGTGCGTCTACTGTCCACAAAAAGACATGTCTTTGGTCCCCTGGGATTTGTTGTCCTCCGCTGATCAAGCTTTTCTTCGGGACAAGTATCCTGATGCCGGTGAGGGGGCAGTTTGGGAATTTTGTGTTCGCTCTGCACGGCCCAGTGCGTTCTTCAGCCGCCGTTCATCATCAGGCCCTCAGTCAGTGGATTCCAGGCTATTGGTGCCTGCAGTGGATTCTGTAGCTGTGTCCGGGGAATGCAAGGTTGCTGAGTCTTCCTTTTCTGCAAAGGAGTCAGGTGCCCAGAAAGGCACCGTGCACATGAAAAAAAAAAGGAGCGCAAACTGAAACGGTGGGACCAAGTTACCCCCCGGAAACTTCCAAAAACCTGTTCTGGACTCTGGGGAGGTTTTGTTGTCTTTCTGGGTGGACCCGGCCAGACTCGGGCCTGAGTTTCAAAGTATCGTTGAACCAATCAACGCTGTCTTGATATTTCAATTATGCACAGGTTTCTCATGCACATGAAAAAACAAAGCGCCGCAAACTGAAGCAGTGGGACCAAGTTACACCACACAGCGCTGGGCATAGTCATAATGAAACACCATTGACCTGGTGTCTGTCAAAGATATGAGTGGTTCAAGGGTTAGAGTTACTTGTGCTAGCATATCCGGGTCAGGTTCATCAACACATTTCCTATGACTAGCTGTGCTGACCCCTATCGAAACAAGGAGAACAGGAGAGAGGACTTGCTTATCATTGCAAGCAAATCCTTTGTATCTTCTGTGGACAACATGTATACTGGCCTTGCACTCATGTTGCATTTGTGAAGATAAAAATAAAAACTAAAATAAAAGACACGGACATTTTCAGCCTTGTTGCCGGAAAAATTATCAAAGTTCTGACCCGGAGAGAAATCCACAAACTGAGCAGCAACTGGAGTGAATGGGGTTGCAGACCCCTGAGTCTCTCGTTCAGCCACGGCAGTGCCTTGATTACCAAGGTCGTAGCAAACTCTTTGAGAAGGGCAACATAAGACTTGGAGCTGAGCTCCCGTGATATCCACAACTTCAAATACCTGTTCTCGTAGCTCTTTGTGAGCAACTCTCTAACCAGACGCTTGCTCCCACCCATTAACAACCCAGTTCCGAGATCCGTGACGGACATTCGTAGAGTTAGTCACCAGCACCACACGGTCCCTCCGGAGCAAATCGAACAGCATCGAAAGCAGCTAACAGCTCTGAGTGAGAGTCACTGTGTATATTTCGCTGGCTGTATGAATCGTACTGGCAATGGTGAATCTAACTGTTCTTCTGTCCACCTGCAGGACGTTCAAAAGCAAGAAAACCAAGGCCAGTGTCGGCTGCAGGACGGGAAGCTAGGGAGTGCGTTTACTGTTGTGGTGAACTTCATTGTGGATCTAGTTCTTGTGGCTCGGGGGGGGGGCGACTCTGCAGATCCTAGGACACCAACTAGCCCCCCCCAAAAAAAAGGGCCTAAGGCCGATATTTAGTTGCCAAATGTGCCCCCCTCTAGGAGTGAACGGGCGCCAAAGGCACCCGACACTCCATGGGCACCAAAGGCGACCGAAAGAAATTTTTGTCCGTTTTGCACATTATCCGTAAGCCCAACCTTGAGCCAAATGCCCATCCCAGCCCTCAGCCTAGTCCTCCTCTGGCTCTGAAGTCAAGGCACACGTTCTCGCTGAGCGCCGCCTCTTACCGCTGGTCGCGGCTTCATTTCTGTAAGGACTTGTTTGTTTGTCTAAAACATAAGCTTCGTTTCACCTTCTGAATTGTTGTTTCTGACCAAGATCAACGAGCAGAGACTCTCAATATCAATACCAATGCGCAGCAAGAAGATGAAGAGGAGAATCGGATTTCAAACACAGAGTAATCTTTTTGGCATGATGATCTACAGTGCAAAGCAATGTATGTACTGTCCGAACTCTTAATAACAAAGACAATTCAAATGAAAAACGCTGCACACAAACATAAATACATTCTATCTTACCACAGCCACTGTTGTGCGCGCGATGTAAGTATTCATGCGGCTGCGGGTGCTCATACCCATCACAGCCCCCCCACAAGACCCGACACACGGGTGGAGGGTATGAACAAATCAGAAGCATGGGCTAGAGCACCCAGGTACCTCATTCAAGTAGACCACACACAGAAAACTCGGAACGTATTAGCTTTCCGGCCCATTCCTGGGCGTCACACTGACGTGTCGACTTCTGATAGTGGTGCCAGCCCCCTTGCAGGGGCTCCCCCTCATCCCAAGCACCCAGGGGAAGGGCTGGGGGCGCTATGTAATAGGACAGTAATGCCATCAGATTTATTGTTAATCCATCAGACTTATTGTGAAGGAGGACTGATTTCTACCTTGTCCTGTAATATACAGTGATGGTGAGAGCGTGTGTCGCGCATCAAAGATCGCAGGCGCATATTACACGTAAGCGCATCCTGTAGAATAGCACAGATGTTTGCGGGATTTCTGTGAATGGTTTTGTTTTTAATACTTTATTATAAAATTATCATTCTTCTGTTGGACAGGAATCACTGTTTTCAAAATGATGTTCGAGATTTGATTCATGCCATCGCCGTGAGGGTTCTGCAGGAGTATGGAGATCCTTGTTGGATGTTGAAGGATTTTGATAAACAGTTGCAAGCCGCAGGAGCAGAGGAATATCAAAAGAGGATCTTGGAGTCTGTGCTTTTGCTATCACTATAGCTGCGGCTGTGTTCACAAACAATCACATAAGTTCAAGAAAGGACTTCAAGGATTTCCAAATGTGGTTTTGGTTTTAGAACCATTGAGTGTGTTGAGTCAAATCTGCAGGAATCACCTTCAGGCAAAGAAGTCGGGATTTGGTCCAAACTGAACAACGGGTTTGCAAAACATATTTCGGAGAAGAGGACCAATACTCAGAGAGTCGATAACAAGATTATAAAAATCTTACAAAACTTGTGATTCGGAGTGCTCATCATGTCTGAGACGCTGCCGGAGCGTTGTGAAAGGTATCGCAGAGAACGCGATGCAGCGCAGGACGAACTGGACGACTTGCAGAAGGAAGTCCAGGAGTACAGGAGTCGCAATCTGCGACTGGAGCAGCGCTACAAGCGCGTTGATCGCCAGCTGCGCTACACTAAGTTGGCGCTGAAAGGCGAGCGCAGCGCAGTTCAACGAGCGCGCCAGAATTTTGCTGCCATTGACAGGCAGCGATCCCCAGTGCCTACGGCGATGCCGAGCGCGTTGGCAAAGATGCGAGACACCATGGTGGCTGTGACTGCAACAGCAGCCAGCTGCGCCGCTGTGAAGGCCGCCGACGCTGCTGGTGAGCAGCAACCAGGCGCTGGCGCTGTTCAGGGGCCTTCCGAGGACGCCCCTTCGTCAGAAGATGGGCGAGCGAGTGCCCAGAGTTTAAGTTTGATTGGAGCTCGTGGTTCTTTGCAAGAGGGGACGCTGTCAATGTCCAACGTGAAGCGTCTTCGATCAGGGACGCCCAAGCCCACGCGACGAGGTGGGCGACGAACTCAGCACAGGAGCCAAGGCGCGGTCATAAGTGAAGTAGGTCAGGAATGGGTTTGTTTTGCGCTTTGTCTGTTTTGAACTTTTTTCGCTGATTATATTGGTAAATGTGAGATTCATCCGTTCGTTCATTTGATCCTTCATTCATTCATCCCTTCATGCATTCATTCATCCATTCATCCGTCAATCCATCCATTCATAGCCATTGTGCTGGTGGTGTGTGCGCTGTTTTTGCGCGTGCCCTTTGTATGTTAGCGCTATGCACCCGATGAACGCCCTAGCGTTGTGGGCAATAAGCTGCATTTTACTGAAGTAGTGCTCCGTGCAAGAAAGTTTTATAGTGATTTCAACTCTGTGTTTTTGTTGTGCCTCTCCTGCTGCTTGCTGCTGGTGTCGGGTTCCTGCTGCTTGTTTTGGATGAGGAAAATGTTTCATTGTTGAAGTACAACCAATCTAGGATTACCCAAGCCAGAGATAAGGAAGTAGAAGATAAACAGGATCAAAGCATGAAGGGCTGCAGTCACAAAGAGTTAGATAAAGACAACTATCAACAATAGACCACAGCAATTAGCATACATTGCAACTCAGGATGAAATATTTTGCTGCGGGTCAGCAACGGACGTGGAAACCGCGGGAGAAGGAGGCATACGTCATCGTGTCTGCCCTGCACCAGTGGGGGGGGCACAGCGAACTCCAGCCAGTCACGGTATGCACTGACCATCTGTCGCTGCAGTCCTGGCACAAGGATCATGAGGAAACACCATCAGGTCCAGACGCTCGCCGCGCCTGATGGCACGAGACTCTGGCGACGTTCGACCCGACGGTGGCGTATGTGCCGGGCCGGCTCAACACGCTGGCACATTGCCTGGGCCGGTTTGCATACCCTGCCTCCAAGGGCCTGGCGGATACTGCCATGCATGGGGACGAAGGCAAAACGGCTTAGGCGAAGCGTATCATTGAGCTGGAGGAGGCTCGTAGCGTGGAGACGCTGATTGCTTCGTGGTCATCGGCCACAGGGCAGAACGCGTCTCAGAGAAGCGGACAGATGCCCTCATCACACGGGAGACCTCAGTGGCGCGCAACAGGCAAGTGGTCCCAGAGGCGTGGAATCCAACACAAAGGAAGCCCCGCTAAAGTCCTGTCTGGCAGAGGACTGGTAAGAGCACTACGTCAAGTCGGAGTATTGAGCTACCCATGGGGAAGCCAGCTCCACGCCGGAGTCTGAGCTGGCGTGGCAGGCTGGACTCCGCGTTGACGACTGTAATGTCTTCTTTTAGACAAGATGCTGATCTCCGAAGCATGCATGGACCAGGTGGCCCAGGAGTGGCACGACCAAAGGCTCCTACACCCGGGACTGGAAGAGATGCGCTTAGATCTGCAGAGGCGCCTCCGATTCCCTCCCGGGCTCCGCAAAACACCTAAGAAAGTCTGTGCGTCATGCCAGGTGTGCCAGGCGGTCAAACCGCCCAACCAATCACAGGCTGGCAACGCCGCTTCGACCCCTGTGCCGGACGTCCCGATGGAGAGCGTGGCCATTGACAAGTTCGCCATGCCGCCTGTCTGACATGGCAAGGAAGTTCATGACCGCGTCATCCTCTGCGTGGACCGCCAGAGCGGATACCTGGTGGCGGTATCCGCGAAAGATGAGGGTCTGACCGCAAAGGTTGTTGCCCGCCAAATGATCAGCCACTGGCTCACGGTGTTCAGCACGCCAAAGGCCATCTCCATTGACAATGGGAGTCACTTCACCGGTGCGTGGTTCCTCACCATGTGTCGGTTGATGGGTGTGCACCATGCCCGGACAGTGGCCTACCACAGCAAGTCCAATGGCCGAGCTGAGGTCGCCGGATGCGAGCTCTTCGAAGAATTGAAGAAGCTGCACCTGGAGCGTCCTGGTGGCAACTGGCTGACATGCATGTGGCGTGCCATTCAGGCATACCACGACCTGCCAACCCCCTCCGGCTACTCCCGCTGCCAGATCCTATTTGGGAGGGACCGGATCGAACAAGGTCTGTCGTGGGCGACCCCGGGGAAGGCACTGGACTGCGAGGAGATCATGGCTAATGCGGAGCAGATGGCGGCGAAGGTCACCAAGGCGCTAACGAAGGAGCATGAGAAGCGCTGTCACCATCATGAGAAGGCACCGGTCGCCAAGTACAAGGTTGGCAACACCCTGTGGATGGAGCGCCCGTTCAAACTCAGTAAACACTGCCAGACAACCAACTACATCCCCGCCAAGTACAGAAGCAACTTGGCGATGACACATAAACCCTCAAGGGCGGGGAATGCCTGTGGCGAAATCAGCATCACTCCTAGATGAAGCTGCGCGTTCCTGACCCCACAGGTGGGCACGTCCTGTCTGACACTGCCGACCTGGAGGTGGACAAGGATGACCCATTCACCGAGGAACACAAATACAATGCCTCGAAGATAGTGGGGTACCGCCCAGCCCGGGATGTGCCTGGGGGGTATGATTTCAGGACGCAATGGAAATGAGTCGCACAAACGCACGACTAATGCGAGCCGTTGTGGGCGTTCGTGCTATGGGCCGGCAAAACGCCATTGGCTGATATCATACTCTTCCATCCACCTGACCTAACCTGATGTGATAGTGTGATAGGTTTGGCCATTCCAGCTATGAGCGGCCATATTCAATACCGAGGCGCCGCCAGCTGAGATTTATATATCAGAATATCAGGAATCAACAGGGTTTTTTTATCATAATGTTTCCGTAATTTTTCAGCCTTCCGTTCTGATTGTCAATGTATCGGCGACTGTCAGTTGGCTCGCGATTTTGCGGTAACCGGTTGGTTAACTGTTATTTCCAGATATTTTAGCGGAAACCCCAATGAAGGGTTAAATTTCATCAGAAAAGGGTTCGTTGCTTCCGCAATTTTCATGTTATACACTCGCAAAATTAATCCCATTTTTTCAGACATTCAGAATCGGATTTTCGATTCCAAGGTCGCCGCACTTGATATCATGAAGTTCGAGTGGTTCTACATTTTTCCCCGATCACGAATCAAGCTTCCTTTTGTTGTCTCCTTCATTTTTCTTGGAGATATAGACGAAACAAAATTGATTCGTGAGGCCACTTTGAAAGATCATATCTCCGACTCATTGCGAGGTATTCCAATTTTGAGACTTGGGTTCGAACTGCCTTGGTCTGAACTTAATTCAGAAAGCGTCAAACGCCTTTGATGTGTACACATCCTAGGTGTAGCAAGGGATAATGGTCAAGAGGGTGGAAAGTGATTTATAACTCTTGGACCATGCAACCGAATACTTTAATGTGACTTTCGAGTGTACGGCATGAGTGTTGGTGTTGCATAGGAACTTTCGTTGGGTTCCTACGTATTTTTAACGTGAAGTTATGTCCATGGAGGGGCATGGCATACCATGGTGGGAGCCACTTTTAAGGGTATGTGTTATATGGATGGTATGTGCTTCGCTATGCTCACGCCCATGTTATATATCTCCGTTTGTAGGAAGATATGTGGAGTCATACGTGGCAAGGGCTTCGCCCATGTCCCAATAATGAGCTCCATAGCGCTAGACTAAGTCTACTGCACATATAGTGCACGTGGGAAGCCTTACAGAGCGACCCATAAGCGCCATTGCCAATTTTCCCATTTTCATGGTGCATGTCGAGAGGAGGTTCGAAGGTGTCTTCGAGCGTCCATTTGGGCATCCAAGTGGGGGGATTGTTCATAAATGGTTCCAAGCAATGGTGTGCCAACCATATGTTGATACAAAGGGTGAGCGAAGTTATATACTATTGTGATTACTTTGAATTTGGCAATATTTGCATGTTTTTTACCTCATTTTATGCTCAATTTTGTATGTTATGTGCTCAACTGGTCGGCTGGCAGTAAAGTGCCTAGAGATCCCTGAACTATGGTATGTTGCTTATATGTTGGCATATGCTTCGGTGTTGCACCTCACCGTATGCCAGATCACGTCGTCACTTTGGCGTGGTACACGAGGCCTCACAAAGTGGCCTCACGAATCAATGTTGTTTCGCCTATATCTCCAAGAAAAATGATTCGTGATCGGGGAAAAATGTAGAACCACTCGAACTTCATCATATCAAGTGCGGCGACCGCGAAATAGAAAATACGATTCTAAATGTCTGAAAAAATGGGATTAATTTTGCGAGTGTATAACATGAAAATTGCGGAAGCAACGAACCCTCTTCTGATGAAATTTAACCCTTCATCGGGGTTCCAGCTAAAATATCTGGAAATAACAGTTAACCAATCGGTTACCGCAAAATCGCGAGCCAACTGACAGTCGCCGATATATTGACAATCAGATCGGATAGCTGAAAAATTACGGAAACATTATGATAAAAAAACCCTGTTGATTCCTGATATTCTGATATATAAATCTCAGCCGGCGGCGCCTCGGGATTGAATATGGCCGCTCATAGCTGGAATGGCCAAACCTATCACACTATCACATCAGGTTAGGTCAGGTGGATGGAAGAGTATGATATCAGCCAATGGCGGCTTGCCGGCCCATAGATACACACCCCAAGTGACCCAAAGACGGCCACGGGGGTCCGAACCGGCTTCACCCCCCTTCTCAGAGCGTTGTATCCGCTCGGAAGTCATTGAAGAGAGGACAGAAGGACCCCAATGGGCTGCAGCCCCCCCCCCCCATTGTCCAAAGGACACATGGAGGCCCCACATACGGCGTAGGCGTCCCCCATGCCCCAAGGGAGGGGTGAGGACACTCATAATCGGTGCCCTCCGCCATATCCGGTCTCCTCTTGATCTACAACATGGACCAAGAGGATCAAAGATAGAGAAACGTCGTCAATCGATCCAAATACGTATACCACAGTGAAATATATATGTGGAGACCGAGTGAAGGGGGTATGTGGCCAATAGCGGCCCAAAAAATCCCCGGATGAACGCCCTCACCCGTCTCCCAAGCACAAAAACAAAAACAAATCCCAAGGTGGATCCATCACGGCACTGCCGCAGCCACCAAATGGACCAACACGTGGTTGACATCCAAGGAAATATTCTTTTTCCTTAGATACTCCATCCAGACGGTGGTATACCTCGGCACAAAACTGCTCGGAGGCTCCCACGAGTCCCTGGATGCGGCGAATCCCTTCCAACGGACTTGATAAAGCCTTCCCCCAGGCAACCCCGGGTCCGGCTTGTCCGTCAGAATCTTCTCCGCGTTGAAGTCGTCGTCCTCACCCTCCTCATCCGAGTCCACATCGCCGGCTGTGAACTCGAGGGTGACGGGACGTCCGCTGGGGTCTGGTGCTCGGGGACGAAGCTGGGTATGGTCGCGGTCCAGGATCTTGTTATCCCCCACACGCACCGCATACACATCCTGCCCGACCTTCCGAACGATTACCCCCGGCACATACCAAGACGCCTGCCGATGCCTGGACAGGACATCCTTGTGGTGCCGCTCCACCCATACCGTGTCTCCGAGAGCATATTTCTGGACTTTGCCCTGCTTGAAGTGCTTGGCCCTCTTCTCATGCTCGTCCTGAAGTGCTTTGCACACCTTGGCCGCCGTGTTGTCCGCCTCAGCAATCATAGCACTCGCATCCCGGGCCACTTTGCCATGGTTCAACCACAGGAGAGTGTGTGACACTCGATCCTGTAGGAAGAGGGTACGATGGGGCAACAGTCCAGTGGGCCCCGGAAGGTCATGGTACGCCTGGAGTACTCTCCACAGCGAATCTCACCGATTCCGGCCCGGTTCGTCAATGTGCAGCTGGCGGAACTTTTTGAAGGCCTGCCGCCTGGCCACCTCAGCCCGGCCATTACACCGGGTGTGGTACGCCACGGTCTTAGCGTGCCGAATCCCCATGTGCTTGCACATCGTCCTGAACCACGTCCCCACAAATTGACTGCCCTGATCGCTGCAGATGACAGCTGGGACATCAAAAATCGTCAGCCAATGCCTGATCATGGCATGACCGCCTTTTTTTGCCTGCAGACCCACTCCATGCTTGTCCTTCTTGTCCATCTTCTTGGACTTCTTGCCAGGGACCGCCACGATGTACCCGCTGTGCCTATCCACCGCCGGGATGACACAGTCGTAGGTCTCTCCTTCCACGGTGACCTCGGGCATGGCAAATACATCCATGAACACGGACCACATAGGGGCCGCCGGTATAGCCGTATACACCGGGTTGCCAGCCGTGGAGTGGTTGGGGCTCTTCGTTGCCTGACACACGGCGCAGTTGCTGCAGTACTTGTCCAGGATGGCGTAGTACCCCGGTCGGAACTTGAAACGCCACTCCACCTCCTGCTGCATCCCGTCCCGGCCAGGATGCATGAGCTGGGCGTTATACCAGTGGTCAATGAGCACCTCCATTTGGTTTTCAGGGACCAATAGCTTGTCCTTGAGGAACAATTTATCCCCATCCTCGGTCAAGCCCTCAGGCCATTCGTCGTCCGACGGGGCGCTCACGGCATTCCAGTACCTGCTCCAGCGCTTGGATGCCGCATAGTCATCCGACCAGTCTTCTGTGAGCACCGACCTAACTAGCTCTACGGGGGCCACCATCCATTGCTCTAGTTTCATCTCGAATGGCTTGGACTCGGGCGCCCCGGAACTTGGCCAGGTCTGTACGGTTTGCCATCACCACAAAGCACTTGACCCCCTCTTGCTCCATGGCCTTCTCCATCTCGATGATGCGGTTTGAGGTTTGAGGTTTGATTTTGCGGGTACTAGACGCCTTTTGGCCCCGGAGGGGCCACCTGGTCCGGCCAGGTGATATCTTCCCCACCGGGTCCTAGTGGGGGGCCCTCCAAGACGCACCTCCTGCCTGGTGGCGGAGTCCCCCGGGTTCACAGAGCTCGGAGCCCCGTCCTTCCCCGGCGTCCCCGTTTCGCCACTCCCCGGTCAGTGCATCAATTCGCAGCCGTGGCTGCGGGCGCTTACCCACTGCGTCGCCCCCCTAATGCGTGGTCGCCCGGGGCGCCGGCGCCGCCGGGCCCGTGCTACTAGCTTGTTGCCAGTGGGACCCCCTTGGGCTGGCGCGGAGGCTGCCTAGGGGTAGCCTAGGGGTTGGGGCGTGGCGCTGTGCGCCACTACTGCCTTGGCGGGCGCAGTGCCCCGTCTGTGTGTGCGCGGCGCTCGCGGCTGGTTCGGGGGGGTTCGGGCCGGTACCTGGCGTCGTGTCTCTTTCGTTTCCCCCTCCCCGCCCCGCGTGTTCCGCGCTGCGTGTGGCGGGTGTCCCTTACCCTCACTCGCTGGTACGCCATTCCACGCGGTCTGTGCGTTCCGCGCGCTCGGTCCGGTCGCCCTTCTGGTAGTCCCCGCGTGTCCCTTTCGTGTGTGTGCGCTCGCGCTCTCGCGGTGTCCTCTCGCCCCCCCGCTGGGTGGTGTGGCGCGCGCATCTCGCGTGGTCCCGGCACTTGGCGCTGGTAGGACCGTTCCACGTGGTCCGGTCCCCGTCCGCGTGTCCTGCCCTGGTCCCCTGCTCCGTCTGGCGTGCTTGGGGGGGGGCGGTCCGGTCCCGGTTCCCCCCTACCTGGCTTGGGGTTGTGGGGGCGGCGGCAGGGCGTCCCCGGGGGGGTGCCTTCGACCGTTGCGTGGGGCGTCTGGGGTCTTGCGCTCCTCCTCCCCCGACTGCCCGCCCGCTGGGTGGGCTGTCGGGGTCCGCGTTGTGGGCGCGGGCGTGCGGGCGTGGGGGCCCTGCTCTGTCCCTGTGGGGGCTGCGCGCCGCGGGGCGGGTCCATGGCGTTCTTATGCTGGGGGGCGGGCTGGGGGGGGGGGGGGGGCGTGCGCCGTTTCCCCCGGCTGTGCGGCCGGGCGGGGCCTGTAGGGCGGGGGGTCGCTCTGCCTCTTTCCGTCCCTCTGCCTTCCCTGGGCAGGCAACAAAGCGGGCGTCACTGGCGTTGTGCTGTCCATGGGGGGTGTGGCCCCCCATACCACTCCGGTTCGTGCTCACTCGGCTTCTCTGGGTACGATCTGTGCGGCGTCCCGGTGCGCAGGCGTGGGCCCACTTGTTCTTCGCGGCCCCCATGTGAGCCGGCGGCTGGGGCGGGGGGGCGGGTCACACTCCGGCTCCCCTCTCGGGCGGGGGGGGACCATCCCCCCTGCTTCGGGGGGTGGGGGCCGGGGCCCCCGCGGCTGGCGGGCTGGTGGGGGGGCGGGGGGGGGGGTGTCGCGCTGCGGCCTCCCTGCTCTCGTTCCGGGCGGCGGTCTGCGCCACTCCTTCCTGGCCCTCTCCGTGTCGCTGGCGCGCTCCCTTCCGGCGCGCGCGTGCGGTCGGGGCTGAACCGCCGCCCCGGGGTGGGGGGGGGTGAGGGGCGGCCCGTGGACCGCTCCCCCGGGGGCCCCAGCTGACCTGAACCCCCCCACTGTCACCTCGGAGTGGGCTGTGGTTACGGGAGGGTCCTGTGGGGCGCGGCCTCCTTCCTGTTCCGTTGTGCGCGTTGCTCCGGCACGCCGGTGTGGGTTTGCGGGAGCAGGTCCAGCCGCCGTTGCCCTTACCGCGTCGCCGTTCCTCCTTGAGGGGGGGGCGCCCCCCCGGCCCTGGGGGGGCGGAGGGCCGCGCCTGTGGCTCCCCAGCTGAGGTGGGTGCGGGGGGGGGGGGGGGGTGGGCGGGCCGCCCCCCCGCCCGCTCTCGGGCCTGTGTGGGAGGGGGGGGGGGGAGTGGGGGGGGCCCGGTGGTCCCCTGGCGATGCCTCCTGTCGGCGGGGGGGGGAGGGGGCGGCATGGCAGTCCTGGCCCCGCCCCCCTCTACCGAGAGCCGGATTCTCGCGCAGGCACTCGCCGGGGCCCCTCATTCCCCGGCCGTTGTCGCGCGGCGCTGGCCGGCCGGGGGTGGCCGTGAGGGTTAGCGGTCAGTGGTTAGCGGGCTGCGGGGCAGCAGGTTCCCCCCCGCGCTCGTTGTCTCCGCAATCCCTCCCGCGGGAGGTGGCAGGCCCTCTTGCGTCGTGCCGTACCGTTGGGGGGGGCGTGGGTCGGGGGGCCCAGCCCCCCCCCCAACTCTCCCGTACCCGCCGTCTGGGCCTTCACCTGCGCCGCCGCTTGTGTTGGGGCTGGGGCTGCGGCGGCGGCGGGTTGTGCCGGCGGTAGCGCCAGTGGGCGAGGGCGCTGCGCAAAGCCCGGGGGAGCCAGTTGTTGGCGTCCGCATCCGTGATGCGGAGCACCGCTCCCCCTTCCAGGAAGGCCGGCCACGTCGGCTCCCTGTCGGGCCACGCCGCCCGTATCACTGACCTGAGGACCCTCTCATGGTCCTCCGGGGCTGCCCACCCCCCCGGGGGTACCTCTCGGTTTCCTCCGTCCCTCCGGAGGAGCACGGCATCGAAGGGCAGGTTCCTCGACCTCCTGGAGGTCCCCTGGTTGGCGCAGCACAACCACCCGTACACCTCCCCCACCAGGGGGAGGGTCTCCTCCCCCAGAGGGTCCGGGACCGCGCCCCAGTCCCGGTCCCATGGCCGGCCCTCCTCCGCCCCCCGTGCCGGCCCCCCTCGCTGCCCCTGCGCCTGCGGCGCCGATGCCGCGCCCCGTCCCCCCTCCGCCGAGGCCATCCGCGCCGGCTTCGCCCTCGGCGCGGGGGGGGCTTGATGGTGCTGGTGTCGTGGGGGTTGGGGGGGGACGAGCTCGCCGGCGTCAGGGTCGATGTTGTAGAGGTGGTGGTGGTGGTGCCGGTGGTGGTGGTGGGTTTGTTGTGCCGGCATCTGTTGGATGCCGGGGGGGATGCACCTCACCGGCTGCACGTCCGGCTGCCGGGGCGCCCCGCCCTCTGCCTCCCTCCCTTTGTCCCGTCCTCCCCCCTGGGCTCCCATGCCCCGTCCCGCCTGTCCCTTGGGGCCCGCGGCGCCCTTGCCCTTGCCCTTGGGCCCCTTTCGAGCCCCCTGCCCGTGCCGCGGGTCCCGCCTCCCGTCCCCCACGCCCTGGCCCGCTCGCTCTCCCACCTCCCCTCGCCCTGCCCCCTGCACCTGGGCTTCCTGCCCGCGCCCCTGCGCGCCCTTCCCGTGCCCTGGCCCCTTCCCGGCCCCCTGCCCCGAGTCGCGCCGTCCGCTGCCTGCGCTCTGCTCCCCCCCGCTGCTGCGCCCTTCCTGGACCACTCGCCGGGCGTCCCGCTGCCTTTGCAGCTGCGGCAGCGTGACGCCCGGCGGCGAGCGCTCGCGCGTCGGGGGGCGGACGTGCTGCTCCCGCCCCGGGGGGAAGGGCTTGGGGGGGAACGGCTTGGGGGGGCTGGTGTGGGTGTGGGTGGGGTTGGCGTGGGTGCGGTACTTCGCGCTCTCCCTGCCCACTGCTGCTGCTGCGGCGGCCGCCGGCGAGGCGTCCGTGGCCCGTGCGGGGTTCTTCCCCCGCTTGCGCGGCGTGCTGGCGGTCGCGGCGTGGCCGGTCGAGGCGGTGTCGCGGCCCGTCAGGGCCGCGGTCGCAACCCCTCGCGCGCCCTCCTCGTTCTCCTCTGCTGCCGCGGCGGCCGCCGGCGAGGCGCCCGTGGCCCGTGCGGGGTCCGTCCCCCGGAGTTCGCGGCGTGCTGGAGGTCGCGGCGCGGCCGGCCGAGTTGGTGTCGCGGCCCGCCGGGGTCGCGGCCGCAGCCCCTCGCGCGCCCTCCCCGCTCTCCTTCGCTGCGGTGGCGGCCGCCGACAAGGCGCCCGTGGCCCGTGCGGGGTCCGCCCCCCGCTTCCGCGGCGCGCTGGGGGCCGCGGCGTGGTCGGCCTTCTTGCTCTCCTCTGCGGCTGCGGCAGCCCTCGGCGATGCGCCCGGTTCCTGCGCTGGGGCTGCCCCCCGTGTCGGCGGCGTGCCGGGGGCCGCGGTCGGGGCCGCAGCGTGGCTAGCTGGGGCTGCGGTCTCCGCTTCCTGCGCGTCTGGGGCCCCCTCTCGGGGCGGGGCGGCGGGGCTGGCTGCTTGGGCGGCGGGGGCGGTCATCTCGGCTGGCCCAGGCTCCCGGGCCGGCGGCGGCGGCCCGACCAGCACCGCCGCCTCCGCCAGCCTCCGCTCCTCGCGCTCCGCGAGGGTCTCCCCCGTCCACTCCGGGGAGGAGACGGGGGAGTGGGAGCGGGACCGGCGGTGGTGGCGGTCGTCCCGCTGGGGGGACCCGTCGGAGTCTGCCATCACTGTTACCCTGGTAGGCATGCGTGGTGGCAGGCGCGCCCTTCCCACTACCTCCTGGTGCATCAGTGCCGTGCCGTGGGCAGTGCCGTGAGGTGCTCTACGGGGGGGAGGGGGGGAGGGGGTGGAGGGCCGGCTGTGGCGTCAGCCCCGCACGGCCGGGGGCCTGCGGCCATCCACCGGCATTCGGAGGGGAGGCAGGGGGGCCACGCGGCCCACGCGTCGCGCCACAGCTCCCAGTCTGGGGCGGGGCCCAGGGCCCTGGGCCCCCGGGGGTCGTCGAGCGGTGTCAGGGGCAGCCGCACCAGGTGGACCCCCGTAACGGCGGTGACCTCCTGTGTTCGCAGGAAGGTGTGTACTCCGTCCCGCGCCGCGGGCGCCGGGAGGGGGGGGCGGGGTACGGGTGTTGCCTCATAGAGGTGGGTGGGGGTGATCCCCAGGATCCGCCCCGGGTCCCCGCGGGTCGCGACGACGAGGAGGGGCAGGGGGGTGCCAGGGCACTCCTGCCAGAGGACCTGCCCCCTGTGGTGGGCACCCCTGGTTCTGGAGAGGGGGGGGGGCAGGTCTGGGTTAGCCCAGCCGCGGGGCGCGTGCGTCGCCGGCGGGAGGGCGGGGCACCAAGTGGGCCCCCTGGGGAACGCCTCGTAGACGATGGCGTACGGGGGGGTAGGCCTGGTGCCATCGTACACCGGGTTGGTCGGCCGGGGGCGGGCAGACGCCTCGTCTGCGCCTTCCACGAACACTGTGACCTCGCCCATCTCCAGGTCCTCGTCCGGCGGGTGTAGAAGGTGGAGCGCCGCATCCAGCTCGGACACACCTCCCGGGTACATGGCCCGCGCCTGGTTCAGGTACGGGGCCGCGTCCCCGGGGTAGCTCGTCCTGAGGGCATGCAGCAGGGCTGGGGCGCTACTGCGGAGGGACATGGCAGACCCTGCTCCCGTCAGCCGCAGCGTGTCCCCCATGGACAGGGGCCGGCCCGAACGATTGGACTCGCGCCACTCCATCCAGTGCCCGTAGAGGGCCGCCTCCGGGCTGATGAGCCCCGGCCGGACGGCGTTCACAATCCTGTGCATTGCCGGGAGCAGCCCAGGGGCCCCCGCTCCGTTCAGGGCGCGGACGGCCGGGAGGGCGGTCGCGTTGAGGAAAGCCCTCGCACTGCCCTCCAGGTCACACCGTGCGGCAGCGTGCGCTTCGTGTGCCTCCGCCACCGCGTCCGCCACCAGGCCCCGGACGGCCGCCTCCTGCGCCCTGCGGCGGGCCCTGGTGTGCCCCGGCCCATCCCCCCGTCGGCGTGGCATGGTGCTGCTGGCTCTGCAAAGGGCGGCGGTGGGCGGGGGTTAGGGGGCGAACACGTGCGACAGGTGCGCAACGGACGTGGGGTCCCGCAGGTGCACGTGGATCCACAGAAGGGCAGCGCCCGCGGGGCCTGCTTGCTCGTGCGAGGGGGTGTTGGCCCCTTCGATGCGCCGGCGCAAGGCCTCCTCCTCTGTGCGCCTGCGTGGGCCTGCGGGAGGTTCAGGCCAGGGGCACGCGGCTACCTGGGCGCACCGCGCGCACCTGTTGGCGCCTGCCGACGCTGCGGAGGACACCGTGTCACATTCTCCGCAGAGTCGGCAGGTGTGTGGGAGGTGGGAGGGCGGCGACCAAGGGTCGAGACGGCGGAGCCAGAGGTCGTCCCACCTCTGTCGGAGGGGGTCCTGGATCTCCAGCAGGCGGGCGCGGACGCGGCGACGGTAGTCCATGCCAAGCGTCTTCCGCTGGACCTCCTGCCACGTGTCGTCGCGGAGGATCCCGTGGTCGTGGAAGGCGGCGATGAGGTCGTCCCACGCCGGGCGGGGGTGCCCCTGGGGGGCGCACGCCATCTACATGTGGCGCCCGGTGAGGTGGGGCGTCAGCGCGTCCCATTGGCACCCGTTCGCGGTGTCTCTGTGGAGGAGGGCCAGCAGGGTGCCGTCTGCGACTGGCTCCCACCCCACTCGCAGCCCTTCGCAGCCGTCTAGCTCCTGGCGCAGCGCGGCTGCAATGCCGGTGGGGATCATGAGGAGCAAGGGCCCCTGGGTGTCGCCCAGCCGGGACAGGGCGTCGTCGTATACCGGCCCCCCAGCTTTGAAGTGCGCCACGGTGAGTTGGGTGGCCCCGTCCTCTTGGGGGTGCCACCGGACGGTGGCCGCAGCGTGTCCCCACGTGCGTATCTCCGTAGCCCGGAGCACGTTGGCGGCGTGAAGGACGATGCGGGGCGGGACGGGTGTCCTGACGAGTGAGGACACGTCCCCAGTCCATCACGTTTGCGGCCCCGGGGCCGCCTGCAGCCATTCCCCCGTCGCCGCGTCCCACGGGTGGTCAGGCCCCGCCCCGCGGATCATGGTGGGTCTCGGCCGGGGGTAGGTGGGAGATGGCCGCTCCTGAGAATCGCCGACCCTGCTCCTGAGGAGCCAGCTCCTCAGGAGCACCGACCCTGGCTCCTCCGGAGCACCGACCCTGGTGCTGCTCCTCAGGAGCACCGACCCTGATAAATGCTCCTCAGGAGCACCGACCCTGTACCACCTCCAGGGTCGGCGATTCTCAGGAGCGGCGGTTGTCTTGTTAAGCATTTTGCTCCTAAGGAGCCAGGGTCATTGCCCCTCCAGAGCTAGGGGCGTGGCTCCTCAGGAGCTAGGGTCAAAGGTTGGCATTGCTCCGCAGGAAGAAGGGGTTCGGGAAAAAAAATCGAAATTTGACAGTCAACTATGGTCTATGTATGGTGTCTTCCATGATGTATGCATTTAGAAGTGGAATGGTTGTCATGAAATTTCAATTGTTGGTGTTCCCCAGCGTATGCGCCATAATTGATTACGCTGATATTTTCTACTTTGGAAACGACCTCTCACAAGCTTAGAAAAGGAAAAAAAAAGGCTGTTGAACCAGAACACACCAAAACAGGGTATCGCGATTTGTATGTCGCGAAGCGCCCTGATTCAGGCAGCAGGAGAAAATGAACTGTCGTCCCCATTCAAAGCTGAACCATACACAAATGTTCATTCGTACATCCAACTCACTCATCCATCATTAGAAGCTGTCGCCGTGTTCCAAATTACGCCTGTCCACGATTAGTTGTAAGTCGTTGGTGACCAATGGTTGACAACAGGATGACCAGATTGCTGGGTAAATAACTGGTCCCAAGCCGTCACTCTACCCTTGAAATCGAAGACAACGATGGTCACAGTTTCAGCACTGAAGCTTCGTCAACAGCATTTGGACGTTCAAGGGCGGAAAGCACGTGCAGTACATCCTCGACCAGATAACTGACAAGATCGGTGAAGAATTGAAGAGGAAGGTATTTCAGCGGGGGGGGGCAAACCTGTGCGCCCTTCGATGCGTTTTGATCTTTTTTGTGTAGTTTTCGATCATTGAGTTCTTGTCGTAGTCTGGGGGTAGTTGCGTGGACTTCAAGTTGTGCAAGATCCACTGCACAAGTTGTGCACTGTGCACAACAAATGCAAAGATGCTTGACGACACAGCGGTGAGGCGCTGCCAACTCTCCTCTTCTTTTGGCTGCAGAAAATCGATACAAAGCCCCACATCATCAGAAATGATTTGTGGGTTTTCGGCAATTGTCTGATTGGTATGTCTCTACTGGACACTGCACAATTGCTCCCGCAAAAATCTGCACTACGTGCCCTCACTGGCAAAAGTGCTCGCTGACGGAAAGCGTTGCACCAAGCGCTGCAGAGGACACTCCATCATAATGCACGCCACTCCTGCAGTTAATCCTCAATTCGATTCCCAAACGAAGGAGAATATGACCCTTGTGAAAACCAAGTTCGGCTCCGAGTGCAAGATCGGTGACAAGATGATCGATGCTGTCTGCAAAGGTGACTGCCGAACCGTGGCAACTGAACGTGATACTGTGATACTTTTGTCCTGAATGGTACCGCCTGAAGCGGCCTTCAATGCATCGGGTTGTGGGCAAGGTGGGCAAGGTAGGTTGAATAGTGACCAGGGCCCGTTGACGCGCACCTGAACACACTTCGTAGGAGATTTGTTCTTGAAGATCCAGGATGCGCACATTTGAGGTGTTGGCACTGGGTGAAATATGTCTCGAGGGCATGGGGGCAGTTGAAAAGGGGGTTTGAGGTGTTGGCACTGTGTGAAATATGTTTTGAGGGCATGGGGGCAGTTGAAAAGGGGGTTTGAGGTGTTGGCACTAGGTGAAATATGTTTTGAGGGCATGGGGGCAGTTGAAAAGGGGGTTTGACCTGTTGGCATTGGGTGAAATATGTTTGGAGGGCATGGGGTGAGTTGAAAAGGGGGTTTGAGGTGTTGGCATTGGGTGAAACGTGTTTTGAGTGCACGGCGGCAGTTGAAACGGGGGTTTGAGGTGTTGGCACTGTGTGAAATATGTCTCGAGGGCATGGGGGCAGTTGAAAAGGGGGTTTGAGGTGTTGGCATTGTGTGAAATATGTTTTGAGGGCATGGGGTCAGTTGAAAGGGGGTTGGAGGTGTTGGCATTGGGTGAAATATGTTTTGAGGGCATGGGGGCAGTTGAAAAGGGGGTTTGAGGTGTTGGCACTGTGTGAAATATGTTTTGAGGGCATGGGGGCAGTTGAAAAGGGGGTTTGAGGTGTTGGCACTGGGTGAAATATGTTTTGAGGGCATGGGGGCAGTTGAAAAGGGGGTTTGAGGTGTTGGCACTGGGTGAAATATGTTTTGAGGGCATGGGGGCAGTTGAAAAGGGGGTTTGAGGTGTTGGCACTGGGTGAAATATGTTTTGAGGCCATGGGGGCAGTTGAAAAGGGGGTTTGAGGTGTTGGCACTGGGTGAAATATGTTTTGAGGGCATGGGGGCAGTTGAAAAGGGGGTTTGAGGTGTTGGCACTGGGTGAAATATGTTTTGAGGGCATGAGGGGAGTTGAAAAGGGGGTTTGAGGTGTTGGCACTGTGTGAAATATGTTTTGATGGCATGGGGGCAGTTGAAAAGGGGGTTTGAGGTGTTGGCACTGTGTGAAATGTGTTTTCAGGGCGTGGGGGAAGTTGAAAAGGGGGTTTGAGGTGTTGGCATTGGGTGAAATGTGTTTTGAGGGCATGGGGGCAGTTGAAAAGGGGGTTTGAGGTGTTGGCACTGTGTGAAATATGTTTTGAGGGCATGGGGGCAGTTGAAAAGGGGGTTTGAGGTGTTGGCATTGGGTGAAATATGTTTTGAGGGCATGAGGGGAGTTCAAAAGGGGGTTTGAGGTGTTGGCACTGTGTGAAATATGTTTTGATGGCATGGGGGCAGTTGAAAAGGGGGTTTGAGGTGTTGGCATTGGGTGAAATGTGTTTTCAGGGCGTGGGGGAAGTTGAAAAGGGGGTTTGAGGTGTTGGCATTGGGTGAAATGTGTTTTGAGGCCATGGGGGCAGTTGAAAAGGGGGTTTGAGGTGTTGGCATTGGGTGAAATGTGTTTTGAGGGCATGGGGGCAGTTGAAAAGGGGGTTTGAGGTGTTGGCACTGTGTGAAATATGTCTCGAGGGCATGGGGGCAGTTGAAAAGGGGGTTTGAGGTGTTGGCACTGTGTGAAATATATCTCGAGGGCATGGGGGCAGTTGAAAAGGGGGTTTGAGGTGTTGGCACTGGGTGAAATATGTTTTGAGGGCATGGGGGCGGTTGAAAAGGGGGTTTGAGGTGTTGGCACTGGGTGAAATGTGTTTTGAGGGCATGGGGGCAGTTGAAACGGGGGTTTGAGGTGTTGGCATTGGGTGAAATATGTTTTGAGGGTATGAGGGGATTTCAAAAGGGGGTTTGAGGTGTTGGCACTGTGTGAAATATGTTTTGATGGCATGGGGGCAGTTGAAACGGGGGTTTGAGGTGTTGGCATTGGGTGAAATGTGTTTTCAGGGCGTGGGGGAAGTTGAAAAGGGGGTTTGAGGTGTTGGCATTGGGTGAAATGTGTTTTGAGGCCATGGGGGCAGTTGAAAAGGGGGTTTGAGGTGTTGGCACTGTGTGAAATATGTTTTGAGGGCATGGGGGCAGTTGAAAAGGGGGTTTGAGGTGTTGGCATTGGGTGAAATATGTTTTGAGGGCATGAGGGGAGTTCAAAAGGGGGTTTGAGGTGTTGGCACTGTGTGAAATATGTTTTGATGGCATGGGGGCAGTTGAAAAGGGGGTTTGAGGTGTTGGCATTGGGTGAAATGTGTTTTCAGGGCGTGGGGGAAGTTGAAAAGGGGGTTTGAGGTGTTGGCATTGGGTGAAATGTGTTTTGAGGCCATGGGGGCAGTTGAAAAGGGGGTTTGAGGTGTTGGCATTGGGTGAAATGTGTTTTGAGGGCATGGGGGCAGTTGAAAAGGGGGTTTGAGGTGTTGGCACTGTGTGAAATATGTCTCGAGGGCATGGGGGCAGTTGAAAAGGGGGTTTGAGGTGTTGGCACTGTGTGAAATATGTTTTGAGGGCATGGGGGCAGTTGAAAAGGGGGTTTGAGGTGTTGGCACTGGGTGAAATATGTTTTGAGGGCATGGGGGCGGTTGAAAAGGGGGTTTGAGGTGTTGGCATTGGGTGAAATATGTTTTGAGGGCATGGGGGCAGTTGAAAAGGGGGTTTGAGGTGTTGGCACTGTGTGAAATATGTTTTGAGGGCATGGGGGCAGTTGAAAAGGGGGTTTGAGGTGTTGGCACTGGGTGAAATATGTTTGGAGGGCATGGGGTGAGTTGAAAAGGGGGTTTGAGGTGTTGGCATTGGGTGAAATGTGTTTTGAGGGCATGGGGGCAGTTGAAACGGGGGTTTGAGGTGTTGGCACTGGGTGAAATATGTCTCGAGGGCATGGGGGCAGTTGAAAAGGGGGTTTGAGGTGTTGGCATTGGGTGAAATATGTTTTGAGGGCATGGGGGCAGTTGAAAAGGGGGTTTGAGGTGTTGGCACTGGGTGAAATATGTTTTGAGGGCATGGGGGCAGTTGAAAAGGGGGTTTGAGGTGTTGGCACTGTGTGAAATATGTTTTGAGGGCATGGGGGCAGTTGAAAAGGGGGTTTGAAGTGTTGGCACTGGGTGAAATACGTTTTGAGGGCATGAGGGGAGTTGAAAAGGGGTTTTGAGGTGTTTGCACTGGGTGAAATATGTTTTGATGGCATGGGGGCAGTTGAAAAGGGGCTGTGAGGTGTTGGCATTGGGTGAAATGTGTTTTCAGGGCATGGGGGAAGTTGAAAAGGGGGTTTGAGGTGTTGGCATTGGCTGAAATGTGTTTTGAGGCCATGGGGGCAGTTGAAAAGGGGGTTTGAGGGAGGAGGTGGGCTGTGGGAACAACTGGTTGGATATGATGCGATTTCAATACTGGTTTGTGGTCTTGGGAATCTGCCCCGCAACAGCAAGGGGTAATTTTCATGCCATAGAGGGGTAAGATTTCCACACCAGAAAGGGAGCACAATTTTGACCCCAAATTCCCACAGCTTCCTGTGTTGCAACCAGATGTGGAAAATGGGACAGAAACAAGGCCTACACATAAGATACTCAGTACGCGAGCAAGCGAGGCTAAGGCAACTGCGTAACCAGTGGTCAAATCCATTTGTTGATATTGGTGATTGTCCACTGCTTTGTGTTATTTGCCCAGCTTACAAGAAACTTGCAAGAGCTGAGGGCAAAAAGTGGAGCAGAGCCAGCGGCAACGACGTGTGCAAGTTCTTTGCAGTGCGAGAGCACAAGAAAGTATGTATCTTGTGTTCTAGTGGTCTGTGTTTGCATACCGGTACCCATCATGTGCGCGTCAGGCGCTGGTTGCAGGTGAGTGACCCCCCGCCCCCCTTTTACCCAAGCTCTGCCCGGGCCTCGAAAAACACCAACACGACAATGGCAACTGTGAGCGACAGGGCGCATGGTGTCCCTTATCCCAAAGCCACCAGAGGTCTGCGCAACACCATCAGCTTGAAGTGGTGGGTGGGTGGGTGGGTGGGGGTTCCCTTCATGTACTCAATGACTGCAACATCATCCTCATGCTCGCCCTTGATTGTAGCAGGCCACAGAGGCGTTCTTGACTGACATGTTTAAAACTATGGTGGTCTTTGGTTCGCTTGCTTTACTTTGAAGCTTGAACAACGCTCTGGGAACCAATCGATTTGGTGCGCATGTTTGTCTGCTTTGTTCATGTTTATGTGTTTGGCTTTGGCATCAAACCACGTGCTCTTGCTCTGCAGGGTGTACTGTGTATGCTACACATGCAAAGCGCGCTACCATCAAGCCTGAGGACATGAAGTTGGCTGCTGCGAAGGGATCAGGTCTCCATTAAATGAAAAAAACCTGTTGTATTGTATGGTTTTAATGAGCCACGACGTCTGTCTGGTTACCACATTGACCATTCATGAGATCTGGGATCACAGTTCCAACCCTGCTTCTGCTTAAGACAGCTCAGTCTTGCACACAGATCTTCACCTGTTAGCAGACCCCCCCCCCCCCTCCTCCTGGCCTCAGCCATTTCCCCATGATGATACACTTATGCTTTTGTTTGTCCTTGACTTGAACTCCACCTGCCAAATTTCATTTCTACTGCCCCCAGATGAGAGTTTTTTGCATTCCCTACCCCTCCTGAATGGGATTTGTGCTTTTCTGGCAGCTGATAGTTTTTGCCTATCTTGCCCCCACCGCATGCAATTGCTGACAGTCGGCTGACAGCCCCCCCCCCCCACTGTTCGGGACTTCTGCATTCCTTCTCGAAACCGGAGGCGTCAGCAGATACCACTACTACGGTGTGCACTTCATGTGACTTCACAAGCCAACAATCAACAAAAAACTCTGGACTGAATGTGGTGTGGGTGGGTGGATAGGAATGGTTTCCCCCAAACCTCACGTGTATTTGTGCCCTGAGCACCGCATCACAGGAGCATGGCAGTTGGATGGTGAATGTCTGGTGGAGATGCGCACTCACTGAGAGTTTCCAATAAAGACTTAAATGGCAGTGCAGAGTGCTGAAGTTCACAGAATTTTGGACCAATTAGTTGAATTCGTTGCATCATACACATCTGCTCTTCCTCTACAATCTTCTATTTGTCCATACTCAATTTCTCTTCAGCCATGTGTCAACCCCCCCCCCCCCCCCACAACGATTCACCCCGATTTGTTGTTCAGTGGGTTGCAGGATTGAACACCAGAAAAAGGCATTTTATGGGTGGGAATTCTTCAGCTGACATACTTCAGTGTCACAGTGGTCTGGCCCCCCATGCATTTGTTTTGTTTGTTAACAGATCCGCACTGAGTTCTTGTGGCAAAGTGTGCTGCTTGTTTGAGCCAGGGGTCAGAATTGACAGCACAGACCTTGGTGGATCTCAGCAAGCGCTAATTGCAGAACGACACCCTCACCTTTTGACGGACGACAAATTGTGTACACTGTGTGTCCATTACCTCAAACCGTGTCCTTTCTTTGCGAAAACATCACCAAGAATAACATTGCCTGCAACACCAGAATCACTTGCCCAATCAACCACCGCTGTTACTCCTGCCAAGAACAAACCCGACTGAACCAAGACAGCCTGGAGCCCGCAAACATATTGCAAAGAATGTGACTGTGGACGTCTCTTATGATTCACAGATTGGGTATTTGCTTGCAATGATCAATGGTGATGTCAACAAGCGTATTCCCTCTTGGGCATTGTAGCCACAGACAGTGTTTCTGGAAATTACTTGGCAGCTTTTGCAATTGTGTTGCACTTTTTGCATCTGAGCTTGCTGCAGGGGGCCCTCGTGAGTGAAAAAATTTCCCCCACTTCGGGGGGTTGATGCGTTTGCACTTGTGAGGAGTCCCCCAGTGGGGTGAGAAAGCATTTGCTTCGTGGGACGTGGACATTGAGGTGCTGAATGGTTTCTGACCGTGCGCGATTTCCGCCGTGTGCTTGTTGATTTCATTATTTTCAGAGGTTAAAACCATTGGCGAGGGTGAAAACCAACAAGGCAGATTCATTTTGCAGACTGAACCAAATGCGGGAACCAGCGATCAATTGCGGGCATTTGCAAGTGTTGTGCGTTGAGTTCACTGGACCGGGTCAAGGGATTAAGGCAATCAACAGATCAGAGCACTGGCGGCGGCGGTGGTGGAAGACAGAATTGCAGTGGGACCGTAATTAGCAAGCAATGGTCCCGATATGGAGGTGGACACGCTGCTAGTACCACCACTGAGGGCAAGAATCCTGAGTAACTCGCAATGTTCTCGTAAGCCCTATGAGAGAACTAGCAATCAACCATGGGCTGCTGAGAGTGTTGTGCCCTGAGCTTAGTCGGCCAGCCTCAAATCGAACCAGTAAATAGCCAAACTTGTGATTAGTGCACTGGCGAAGCAGGTGGTGGAGGGTAGAATTTGAGTTCAATTGCATGCGTGGCATGCTGGGCCTCTGTGGCAAGTTGCCAGGCTAGGTTAAAGGTTGTTAAAAACAGCAAACATGGAGCAATTAGCAAGCAGTGTGACGGTGGCAGCAGAATTTCGCAATTATGGCAAGCTGATTTGGCCAAATCGTGCAACCATCATTCTTTTGCATCAGGACATGGCACAGTGAAGTGCTCGCCAATGCCGCCCAGGGAACCCACTGCAGTCATTTTTGATTGGTTGATGCCTTTGCATTACACATCTGAACACCATTGGTCACGGGTACCACATAGGTACTGCCAAGATGCAAGGTATAGTGCCTTTCCTATGGAGCATAAAAAAAAAGACACCATGGCCAGCCCTTTGTCCAGTGTCCAGTCATTAATTTCCCACGATTAGTAGTTCATTAAAATGATAGCAATTGTTCATCAGCTGCCAAGAATTGACAACAACCATGTATCGGACCACTCTGCGGATGCACTGACAGCCAAGGCATTGTGCGATATATTTGTTTGGAGTGAAAAAGCCAATTTTTTTTTGTGGCGGGACAAAGTAGTGAATACAAGAGTGTTGGGCCATACCATACAAGATATTGCAGCACTGTATGGTATGGATACCATGCCGATACCGTACAATACATATGCTGTATGGTACCAATTTTCATATCTTTGGACCGTAAGGCTCCATTGCAATTTGATGTGTTACTTGAGTTATTGATGCGCCAATTGGACTACGAATTAGTATTCATTTTTGGTTGATTATTTACTTTGTGAATTTCGGGATAGGATTTTTTGTGCATTTTGCGTACTGCTTGATGCATCATTTTCATCCAAAGTCTGATGCAACACAACGGGCAATGATGCTGTATGGAACAATTGTATTCTGGTGGGGTCCGAAAGTTCAATGAATGCGAATCTTCTAAAGTAAGGCAGATGAAGTGCAATTTTGTGGTTTCTCCCGCAACAAATGGAATTGATGGTAGAAAAGGTGGTGTTGGTTTCTATGTGATTGGTGCCAATACAAAATGTCAATTGTTATACACATGTATTTAGGTTTAAGTGCTTGCTGCATGGTTCTTTGGCTAAGGCATTAGGAAAAAAGGTTGATTGAAAAAGATAGCACAAGAGGTTAAAGACTAAAAATGCCCAATCAAAGCAAAAACATAGTTTTCATTGCGGTTTCAAAGTAGAGGCAATGATGTTGTTTGCAAAACAAAATTACACCCAAGTTGCATGGCTATAAGAGCTTCAAATTCACCTTTTTGAGACGAAGTATTTTGTTAATTGACGTTGGTCACAAAGCAAACATTGAAGCAAAGGAAACAAATGTCTAGTACACTTTCTAAAGCGCAATGCAACTTTTGGGTTTTTGGTAATGTTCCAAGAATGATGCGGAGCGGATGTTGAAATGATGCGAAACAACAAGCACGAAGTGAAAAGCACTTAGGTTTGTTTTAGCTCCCCGAAAGACACGGACGGTGCTCCTCCGGAGCAAAATTGCTCTTCAGGAGCAATAGTGGTTCTTCCCAAGATTAGTGATTCAAACAAACGACTTCGTTCACTGACAAAATTTTGGAGGAAACCTCTAGTTGAACCTCCAAAGCTAACAAAAATGCAACTTTTATTAGCCTTGTTGGCAATCTTGCATGCACGATGGGCACCGTGTACGAAAAAGTACACATAAGTAATCAAAAATTGGGAATAAGTCTTTTTGTTTTGGTTCCTGAGGGCCGCTTTTGTTCGGAAGCAAAATCGTTCCCAAGGAGCACAGGTGGTGTTCTTCAGGATCAATGATGTAGACATTAGGAAAGCCTGTAAGAGTCCAAAAATGCGACTTTTATCCAAGTTGTTGGTAACTTTGCAGCCACAATGGGCACCCTTTGTAGAAAATATGCAAAGTACTCAGCTAAAAGTGAAAAAACAACCTTTTTCTGTTTTGGCTCCTCAGGAGCCAGGGTCGGTGCTCCTCAGGAGCCAACTTGCTCCTCAGGAGCAGGGTCGGTGCTCCTCAGGAGCTTTGGCTCCTGAGGAGCCAGGGTCGGTGCTCCTCAGGAGCCCCCTCAGGGTCGGTGCTCCTCAGGAGCCAGGGTCGGTGCTCCTGAGGAGCACTCCAGGGTCGGAGCTCCTCAGGAGCCAGGGTCGGTGCTCCTCAGGAGCAGGAGCCAGGGGCGGCTCCTGTCAGGAGCGGCCATCTCCCACCACCCCGGCCGGGTGTCCAGCCCCCACCACTGGAGCGGGATGGCGGCGTATCGTTGCGCAGGGGTCTCCGGGGCGCGCTTGGCGGCGCACCATTGGCTCCACTCACGCGCCCACTTCTCCCCCACGATGCGCGCCTCCCATGCGGTCATGGAGCCGGGCCCGATGATCCACGGTGGGAAGAGGGCGTCTTGTAGGTGCCTCGAGAACCCCTCCGGCAGGTCCTGGTACGGGTGGGGGCTCTCTTGGGGCGGGCACTCCAGTGTGCCATTCACGACACGGAGGGAGGCTACGAAGTCCTTGTCAGGGCGCGGGGGAGGGGGAGGGTGGTCGCCCTCCGCCGCAGTGAGCCACCGGTGCGCCCGGGCCGCCGCGCTCTGGGGCTCGCCGAGGAGTTGCTCCAGCCGGTGGTTGCGAAGCTCCCACGCGAAGTCCCCCAGCCGGAGCATGTGGTGGAAGAAATCGTCCACCGAGGTCCCTTCTGGCGGGTCGTATCAGGTTCTGGCGCGGAGCTGCGCCTCCGCGTCCTCGGGCACCAGTCCAGAGCAGAACACTGCCGTCTACGTGGCGCCTGCAGAGCGCCACGAGGCCACCCACAGGGCTTTGTCCCCAGGTGGGAGGTGGCGGGCCGCCTCGTGTACCGCCTGGCGGTAGTGGGGCCAGAGGAGCCGTGCGTGGGCGCATCCCACGTGCATGTGCACCGGGGTCTCCTCCGGGCCGCCGCAGAAAAGGCACGGTTGTGGGACGATCGCGACGCCGGAGAGCCGCTCCTTCCCGACACGGAGCCTGCGCTGCACCGGCGTATGGCCGTCTCCGGCCCGCAGCGCCCGGCGGTTGGTGGCCGCCGCGGTGTGTGTCCCCGGTGCGTCAGCGCATGGTCAGTCTGCGCCTGTTGCGCGACCTCGCCGAGCACCCGCATCGTGGGGGGCCGTAGATCGAGATGGCCGTCACGGCCGGCGACAATGAGTTGGGCGTGGCCAGGGTCCGGGGGCGTGTTCTGCAGGACGGTGTCCTGGGACGCCGCCCAGTCCGCCTTGTGCAGTAGGGCGTCACTGTGGTGCGAGGTGGCTCGGACGTACCAGAATGGGTGCCCGGCGTGTTGCCCTCGCGCGCACAGGCCGTCCTGGAGCCGTCTCAGGGGCATCTGGTTGACCACCTTCGCTGCGCCCGCGGGGACCCCCGTGGTTCGTTCGCGATCTCCGTGCCGCAGGAGGTGGAGGATGACTTCGGCGTCCACCGTGTGGACCCATGGTCTGTGGGCACCGTATTGTAGGGGGAGGGAGGCGGCCACCCCCTCCCCGTCGGGCACCGTGCCCGAGATGGCCACCGCCCACGTGCGGGTGAGGTCGGCGGCGAGAGCGACGCTGGTGGCGTGTTTGCAGGGTCCGCCCCCGGACGCGTCAGAGGAGGTGTGTCCCCAGGCCTCCGGGATCCAGTAGTATCCGGTGGGGCTGAGCCACCCCGCGTTGAGGTCGGCGGAGTGCCACCTGACGTCGGGGTGGCTGGGGCTCAGTTGGTCCACGCTCAGCGCCCTGGTGTCGCCTGGGCTGATCGCCGGGTGGTCGTGCAGCCGGATCTCTGCTCCGGCGACCGTGCTTGCCCAGGACTGTAGCGCCGTCACATGTTCCTTGAGCCACGCCGGGCCCCCGCGCTGGTGCACCACCAGGTGTCCCGTGTCCTCCGGCTGGTCCTCCAGCGCGTGTACCGCCATGTGTGGGTCGTGCGGCACCCCCGTAGCCACCAGTAGGGCGGTGCCACGGGGGAGCCCACGGGGTTTGGGCTGGCCTGCCCTCACTTGCACTATTACCCACTCGGCCCGGAGCTGCGCTTGCCCCGTTGCTTGGGTGCATTGGTCGTCCGTGGTCACCAACCACAACGGCGTCGGCGCGTGGGGCCGGGGGCGCAAGGGCTCTGGCCACGCCACGTCCGCGTTAGGCTCTTGGTGCTCGCTTTCCGCGAGTACGTCGCGGAGGATGTACATGAGGGCTGCTGGCGGGTGGTACGCCGCCCCCCGCGTGGGGGGGGATAGGCCATCCCGGCGGCTGTAGCCCCCGACGTGGAGGTGCAGGCCGTCCGGGGTCACCCGTGGGCCGGTGTGGGCGTCCTGCTTAGCCCTCGTGGGGTGGACGAGTCTCAGGCGGGGGTCCCGTGTGCCGGTGGTGTGGAAGAGGTGGGCCAGGGCGTCGCGCCACCCGGGGTGGTTGGTGGGCTCCTGCTCACGGCGGCAATAGTGGAGGTGTTCATCGGCGCATTGGTTGAGGCACTCCCGCACCGCCGTCGGCCACGGATCGTCGTTGTCGGGGAAGGGGTGGTGTTGCCCGTGGTGCCCATGCCACGGCGTTGTGTGTGGCACCGTCAGGCGGCACGTGTCGCGGTGTCGCAGCTTGGCGGTGCGCAGCGTGACGATGTTGCCCGGCGGGGACTGTAGTTGGACATGGGCCGCCCTGGGGCACGCGATGGGGTTGTACATCCCCACTCCCAGGGCGGCCACGGCCCGGGGTATGCGGTGGACCCAGTCGCCTCCCGCCAGAATTGCGAACTCCGGGACGGGGTAGTGCACCTCCGGACATATTCTGTGCCCGCCGGCCATCTCCCAGAACATCTTGGTGACCTCGGCGCGCACGGAGGTTGCGCGGTGGTGGACGAGTGTACCCACGAGGGCCACCGCTGCCTGCTGGCACCGCGTGGGCACCCGCGTGAGCCCCAGGGTCCGGTCATCCTGCAGGCTGTCCCGCAAGGCGTCGAAGGCGTACCGCGCCCCACCCTTTGCGACCTGGACCGTGATGTGGTCCAGGTGGCGTGCAGTGTCGGAGTCGTCGGCGATGAAAGGGGCGACGTACTGCGTCACCCCCCCGAGGATCGCCAGGATGACGTCCTGCACCACTTTCGGTGGCGCGAGGGTGTTAAGGCACCAGTGGTGCACCGCCGCCAGGCGTAGCCGGTGCTTGCGCTGCAGGGAGAACTCCCCGTCCGGCTGCAGCTGGAGCCCCAGGTAGGGGACGGAGTCCGCCGCTGGTACCCAGTGCCACGGGTTTTCCAGGTGGGGGCAGAGGCGCAGCTGCAGGCCCGGGACCCCCTCCGTGGTGGCCATGGCGCACTTGCGAGGGGTTGAGCTCCATGCCCATCATCCCCAGGTACGCGGCCACCGCCTCCACGCCCTCGACGAAGTGCTGCAGCGTGTGGGCCACCACCAGCAGGTCGTCGATATAGGCCTGGATGAGGGCGTGCTCAGCCCCTCCCGGCGGGCGCAGGCGGTGCCCCTGCGCCCTGAGCAGGGGCTCCAGGAGGAGCGCGTACAGCAAGGGGCTCTCGGGGTTGCCCTGCCGGACGCCGCGTAGCATGTAGACGGGCTGCGTTAGCCCGTGTGCTGTGACGATGCGCAGCCTGGCGCACGTGTGGAGGAAGAGCAGGAGGTCGATGACGTCCGGCGGCACGGAGAGGTGGCGCAGGATGAGTTGGAGGGCGCCGTGTGTGGCGGTGTCGAAGGCCTTGCGGGCGTCAAAGGAGAAGACAAAGTTGGGCCTTCCCCGCTGGAGCTGCCGCTGCGCCATGAACAGCGGGGGGCCTGTGTTGGAGCCAGGGAGGGCCCCCTGCTGCCAGTCGCTGACCACTCCGTGCCGTGTGAGCACTTCCGTGATGCGCTGGGTGAGGGGGCCCGTGAGCAGCTTCATGTCCGGCTGGCCCAGGGCTATGGGCCTGTAGTCGTCCAGTCTGGCAGAGCCCGGTACCTTGGGGCTGAGCCAGATGTGCGCGTCCCTCCAGTGCATCGGCGGCGGGGCGTTGCGGAGGATGGCCCGGTAGGAATGGACCAGGAGCCACTGTACGGGTGCTGGGAGGGCCTTGATGAAACGGGCCTCCACGTGGTTGGGACCTGGGGCCTTGCCATCGGCTCTGTCCAGGGCGGACTTCAGGTCCTGCATGGAGTACTGCTGGACCTGTGTCCAGGCCCCCTCAGGGACCCGGGGGACGTGGCGGCCAAGGACTGCGGGGAAGCCCGGGAGGTCCACCGGACGTTTGTCATACAGTTCTCGCCAGAAAGCGCGAACTGCGAACATCACGTCGTGGGCCTCCGTGAGGAGCGTTTGGGTGTTGGGAACCCGCACGTTCCAGAGGCCTGACGGGCCTGGGGCCTCTACCTCTATGGCTCCCCGCACGGCTTTCCATCGCTGGGCAATGTCGGGGGCGTGGCGGCGCCAAAAGTCCTTGATGGCGCGCTTGCGGTCTGCCGCCAGGAGGGCGCGGAGCTGGCGAATGTCCCCCTCGAGGGCGGCTGCTTGCCTCTCCAGCTCCTCCTGTAGCTGGCCCTGCGTGGTCGGGCGGAACCCGGGCGACACACCCTGCAGCTCCTCCGTGAGCCGTAGCGCCGCCTCGGACCGGATGCCATGCCTGGCCGCGTCCGCCTGGTACGCTGCCGGCGCGCGCGCTGCCAGGGTGTCATAGCGGAGGACGGCTGCCTGGAGCTGCTTTCCGCTCTCCGGGAGGTCCCCCTCCGCCGGGTCCGTCCCCGCCGGAGACGGCTGCCGGCGTCCCACCACGCGCGCCAGTGTGTCATGCGTCACGTGGAGGTGTTCGAACACCTTGTCCACCGCGGCCGCGGGCATGGACCCGTAGTCGTGCTGCTCTGCGGGACCCAGCCAGGGCGCCAGGGAGGGTTCATCCTGCGCGGCGGTGACCGCCGCCCACAGGCAGTGTTGGACGGGCGCGGCCTCGGCGTCGTATGGGAGGCGGCGGCCCTCCGTGTGGCTGTAGGGGCCGGGCATCGCGCGCGCCCCGCTCCGCTGAGGAGACCCGGCAGAGCCAGGCAGACCGGGAGGTGGTCCGAGCCGACCACCTGGGGGTGTGCCATGCCGCGAGCCCAGACGCTTTCCCGCAGGGACCAAGGCAGGAGGGGCTCGTTGACCAGGAAGGTGTCCACCCTGTGCCGGGACGGGGGGAGCGTGGGGGTCATGCCCTCTTCGCCGCCTGCCGCGGCCCTTCGGAAACCGCAGGCCTCCCAGCCCGCTCGGAAATGCTCCGTGGCCGGGTTGGCGGGGACATCCATGTAGATGTTGGTGTCGCCGGCGATGACCACCGGGTGCCTCCCGCCGAGGCTTTGTGCCGTGGCATACATTTGTATGTCGGCCCAGAACGCCGCCCGTCCCGCCCACGGGGAGCAGCCTGCTTGCGGCCCGTGGCCGTTGATGAGGGTGAGACCTCCTCCGTCCGTGCGGACCTCCAGGGCCGCGGCCTTCCCGGGGACTATTTCCGTGAAACTAAGCACCTCGTGCTCCGCCACGTACTTGCTGCTGACCACGGTGAGGAGGCCCCCCCCTCTCGAGGTGGAGGTGGCTCCCGTCTCCGCCAGCTGGCTGCTGAAGAAGGGGGTGTACCCCTTGTCCCGGAGCGCCGCGGCCACGTGCATCTCCTGCGCCCTGGTGGCGATCACCGTTTCCTGGAGCATGATGGCAAAGCCCCCCTCCTGGGGCAGCATGCCGGTGATGAGGTGCTCCTTGTCGGTGCAGGCCGCCGGCCCCCGGCGCCGCGAGAGTGTGTCCCGGGGGGACCGGTCTGGCGGCACGAGGTCGCTGCGCAGGTTCCACGAGAGGAGCCACAGGGCGTCGCCCGTCATGTCCTCCTGGAGTCAGCTATCCCGCATCGGCATCGCCGCCGGGTTCGCCGGCGCAGCCAGGGCATCTGGCTGCGCCGCATCCGCTGAGCCCGTTCCCAGGGGGGCCAGCCCCGCGTGGATGGACATGGACCCTGGCGGGGCCGCACCGCTGGCCCCCGGGGCCGCTCCGGGTGCCTCCTCATCTCCATCTGCGTGGCCGGCTGCCTGGGGCGGGGGGCTCCGGGTGTAGGGGGCGTGCCATGGGGACCTCCGTGCTCTCCCCTGCAGGATGTTGGTGGCCGCCTCGTTGTCGTCCGCCGGGGCCGCAGGGTGCACCGCGTGCCACGCCAGGTGTTCCAGCATTGCCCCGCTGGTGTAGTACTTGTCCGCACACAGGGGCCATTTCGTCGGCTCCGTGGCCCCTCGCGCCGGCGGGAGCGGCACCGACTTCCGAATGGCGCCCTCCGCCGCTGGTTCGAAGGGCAGGTTGGCCAGTGGCACCGTGTGTGGCGCCAGTGTGCGGCCCGGGGCCGCCGCATCGAGGGCTCGTGTCGCGGGCGCGGGCCCGAGACCTCGGATGGCATCGCGCTGCGCGTCTGCTTGCAGCCACGTTTGCAAGTGCGTGGAGCCGATTTGGCGGTCGGGCTTGCCCCTCCATCGCAGGTCGTGGAAGGCCTGTAGCCAGTGGTACAACGCGGTCGGGACCGCCAGCTGGAGCTCCAGGTCGGCGGGGTGCGCCGCTGCCGGCCACACTCCCGGCCTCGCCGCCCGGGCGTTGTCCTTCAGCCTGACGTGGAGCAGGAGGGCGTGGTGTTCGCCCTCCCGCAGCGCCTTGATGATCATGCGGGTGCAGTCTGCCACGCGGATCACGGCTTCGGGCCCCGGGAGGCGTTCGGGGTCGCAGACGACGATGTGCGCGTCCGCCGGGCTGAACATGCAGACCACCCACTGCGGTTTCTGCTGTCCCCGTTGGGCCACCGCCAGGGTAGCCGCCCGGCGGGCCTGCGTGATTGGCCCCCGCGTGGAGGTCCGGGACGTCCGTGGCCCTGATGGCGTCTCCCTGCCACGCGGCCCGTAGATGCTCCTCCTGGTCGGGGCTCCACACCACCGTCGGGGGGTTGACCCACCCCGGTTCCTGCCTCTTGTTGGGGGCGCTGACAGTGTGTAGCAGGACCGCCAGCGGCCAGGGTCCGCCGACATATAGTAGGCCTGGGTGGGCCCCTGTCGCCAGTCGATGTGAGGCAGGGGCGGGAAAGCCCCTTGCCTGGCGGTGCTGTGCCAGACCGTCCATCGGCCTCCGGCGAGGACGTGCGACCGGTACCCTCCGGCGTGGCCGTGTATGATGGCCTGGTAGCCTGCCGTCTGCAGTACCAGTGCCTCCCCCTGCTTAGGCCCGGGCGGGGGTGTGCCATCGCCCGCACCCCAGACGCGGGTGCGCCCGCGGAGTGTGGCATGCCACAAGTCTGGTGCATCGCGCTGAGGCCCTTGTATGCATCCCGCAATCTGCGCCGGGCCGTGGTGGTGGACGAAGCTCTCCCCGCCGTCTGCTAGCAACCCCGCCGCAACGACGTATAGTTGCTCTGCCGTTAGGGGTGCCGTCGGCGCGTGCGTCGCGGCCGGCCGACGGGGCCGCGTGTCGCGGCAGGGGACGTGGGGCAGCAGTTGCGCCGACCACGCCGCCACGGGACCCATGGTGACGGCCGCGACCGCGGACGCCGGCGCCGTGCGGTCCGTGGGTCTGTACTGCCGGAGCCACGTGGTTTCTCAGGCGAGGTGCCTGCAGGCTGCCATCCAGGCCACCGCTCCGCAGTTCGTGCAGTCCAGCTCGGCACCACCCGCGCCGTCGCTTCCCCTTTGCTGTACCGTGGTGGCGGTGTCGAGCGGGGCGCCCTGCTGTAGCGCCTCCGGGTCCTGCCCCGGCGGGAGGGCGGGCGGGACTGGCTGCGGGTAGTTTCGCGCGCCTCGGCGCTCCGGGTGCGTGTGGTACGGGTTTTGCCGGCGGTGTTCCGGGGCTGCCCGTGGTTGGAAGAGGAGTTGGTGCAGGTACCAGTGGCCCTCCGCTGTGGACGGGTTGCGGAGCGTTAGCCACTGTTCCACCACGCCTCCTGGGTGCGCGGCCTCGACGCGGCGCTGCAACCCCAGGCGGCCTAGGCGGTTGGACGTGCCCGCGGGTGGGATGTGGGCTTGCGGGTAGAGCACCCGCAGCGGCTCCAGCGCCAGGTCCAGCACTTCGTGGTTGAGCTGCTTCGTGTAAGCCGACGCCCTGTGTAGGGCGTGGAGGACCCCGGGTGTGGGGGCCGTGAGCTGTTCGAGCACCGGTCCCGGCGGGTACCGCGCACCCGGGTTCGTTAGCCACTCCCTGGTGTGGCTCAGTACGGCCTTCCACACGTCCCTTGTGAAGGCGTGCTGGGGGGCCAAAGAGGGGACCATCCGTAGGAGGCGGTGGCACGCCGGCGGCGATCGCATGGGCTGTGGGGCGGCAGCCGTGATCCACCTGCACGCCGTGCCGGGCACGATCGCCCCCCACTCCACGGTCCCCATGCCCTCGGCGTCGATCAGCGCCTGGCCCTGGACCATGGGGAAAAAGGGGCTCGAGCGCCCCTTTCCTTCCTTCCACCGTACCCAGGCGGCCCCCGCCTGCAGGCTGCGGAGCAGGGCCACGCCGGGGAGGAGCGGCTGCGGGAAAGCCCCCTTGGCGGCCTGGGTGGCGTGGGCCAAGGTGCCCATGGGCAAGTACCACAACGGGAGGGTCCAGGGGCCCGGCAGCGGTTGCGCCACCCCTGCGTCCCATCGCCACTCGGAGTCTGGCGGGGTGGCCGGGACCGTGCCTGTCTGCAGGAAGTGGCGTGCCTGCTTGTCGGGGTGCCGTTGGAGGGTTGCCGCGAGGCTGAGCCCCTCTGCCGCTGGTGCCACCGGGAGGCCGCCCCGGGGCCTGCGCCAGGGGTAATCCTGGTCGGCCGGCCAGGTGTGGAGGTCCCGGGCGATGTCCTCCGCGGTCCCTGTGGGGGCGTCCTCTGGTGCCAGGTGCCACATGACGGCGAGCACCGCCCACGTGGAAAATGGGCCACGCCCGCGGGGGGGTGTACACCTGGATGGTCCACTGTGGTCCACCCTCGGACCATGTCTGCCGCCAGGACCAGCGCCATTCCCGAGGGTTCCACAATGATCCCCTCTGCGGGTCCGCCGTGGCGGCCCCGGGTGTGCAAGGCCACTGCCGCCTGTCGCGCGTTGGTGACTCGGTCGACGGCCTCCTGGATTTTCACGCTGCCGCGCGCGGTCTCATCCGGGATCCAGCCCTGCGCCACCCCGTAGCGTAGGGCGGCGCGTGCGGCCGCGGGTTTCACCTCGGGCAACGCTCCGTCATCGGGGCCCGGCTCGGGGTGCTGTTTGGGGCACCAGCCTTCGCCGGTGCAGTGGCCCCGTTTCCACGCGGGGCAGATCGCGGGTACGCTGCCCGCCGGCGGCGCAGGTTCCGCGGGCGCGCCTCCTGTGGGGGGCTCCGGCAATGCCTCCAGGTCGGAGTCCGTGCCCGCGTCCCCCTGTGGGGTGTCTCCTTCGCCGTCTCTGAGTCCCAGCGCCCTGATGACCTCGTGTGCTTTGTCTAGCGTCAGAGATCGGGGGCGTGTCTTGCGTGGTGCCGCGGGTTCCGCCATTGCTGTGTCGCTGTGTCTAAGAGCAGGGCCTGGGGTGCGGATGTCCCGTGGCTGGTGCTTTGGTGCGCTGGTGCGTTGCTCGGTGTGGGGCTGGTGGATGGGCATCCCCGGGGGGGCGCTTTCAAGCGTGGCGAGGGGCGTCTGGTGTTAGGCGCTGTCCCTCTCCCGGTCGCCCGTCCTCCGGAGCGAGCAGCCAGGGTTCCGCGACCCGTGTGTCCCGGGTGCGGTCGATGCGGGCGTGTGGACCCAGCACCGGCCCCACAGTGTGCGCCCTTGCGGGCCGGTGTTGCTCGCTGTGAGGGTGGCGGAAGGGCGTCCCCGGGGGGGGTGCCTTCCACCGTTATGAGGGGCGCCTGGTGTCAGGCGCTGTCCCTCCCCCGACCACCCGTCCTCTGGAGCGGGCAGCCAGGGTTCCGCGACCCGTGTGTCCCGGGTGCGGTCGATGCGGGCGTGTGGACCCAGCACCGGCCCCACAGCGTGCGCCCTTGCGGGCCGGCGTTGCTCGCTGTGAGGGTGGCGGAAGGGCGTCCCCGGGGGGGGTGCCTTCCACCGTTATGAGGGGCGCCTGGTGTCAGGCGCTGTCCCTCCCCCGACCACCCGTCCTCTGGAGCGGGCAGCCATGGTTCCGCGGCCCGTGTGTCCCGGGTGCGGTCGATGCGGGCGTGTGGACCCAGCACCGGCCCCACAGCGTGCGCCCTTGCGGGCCGGCGTTGCTCGCTGTGAGGGTGGCGGAAGGGCGTCCCCGGGGGGGGTGCCTTCCACCGTTGTGAGGGGCGCCTGGTGTCAGGCGCTGTCCCTCCCCCGACCACCCGTCCTCTGGAGCGGGCAGCCAGGGTTCCGCGACCCGTGTGTCCCGGGTGCGGTCGATGCGGGCGTGGGGACCCAGCACCAGCCCCACAGCGTGCGCCCTTGCGGGCCGGCGTTGCTCGCTGTGGGGGTGGCGTAAGGGCGTCCCCGGGGGGGGTGCCTTCCACCGTTGTGAGGGGCGCCTGGTGTCAGGCGCTGTCCCTCCCCTGGCCGCCCGTCCTCTGAAGCGGGTAGCCAGGGTTCCGCGACCCGTGTGTCCCGGGTGCGGTCGGTGCGGGCGTGGGGACCGAGCACCGGCCCCACGGAGTGCGCCCTTGCGGGCCGGCGTTGCTCGCTGTGGGAATGGCGGAAGGGCGTCCCTGGGGGGGGTGCTTTCCACCGTTGTGAGGGGCGCCTGATGTCAGGCGCGGTCCCTCCCCCCGCCATCCATCCTCTGGAGCGGGCAGCCAGGGTTCCGCGTCCCGTGTGTCCCGGGTGCGGTCGGTGCGGGCGTGGGGACCCAGCACCGGTCCCACAGCGTGCGCCCTTGCGGGCCGGCGTTGCTCGCCGTGGGGGTGGCGGAAGGGCGTCCCAAGGGGGTGGTTTCCACCGTTGTGAGGGGCGCCCGGTGTCAGGCGCTGTCCCTCCCCTGGCCGCCCATCCTCTGGAGCGGGCAGCCAGGGTTCCGCGTCCCGTGTGTCCCGGGTGCGGTCGGTGCAGGCGTGGGGACTCGGCACCGGTCTCACAGCGTGCGCCCTTGCGGGCCGGCGTTGGTCGCTGTGGGAGTGGCAGAAGGGCGTCCCCGGGGGGGGTGCTTTCCACCGTTGTGAGGGGCGCCCGGTGTCAGGCGCTGTCCCTCCCCTGGCCGCCCGTCCTCTGGAGCGGGCAGCCAGGGTTCCGCGTCCCGTGTGTCCCGGGTGCGGTCGGTGCGGGCGTGGGGACTCGGCACCGGCCCCACAGCGTGCGCCCTTGCGGGCCGGCGTTGCTCGCTGTGAGGGTGGCGGAAGAATGTCCCCGGGGGGGTCGCCTTCCACCATTGTGAGGGGCGCCTGGTGTCGGGCGCTGTCCCTCCCCCGGCCATCCGTCCTCCTGAGGGGGCAGCCAGGGTTCCGTGTCCCGTGTGTCCCGGGTGCGGTCGGTGCGGGCGTGGGGACCCAGCACCGGTCCCACAGCGTGCGCCCTTGCGGGCCGGCGTTGCTCGCCGTGGGGGTGGCGGAAGGGCGTCCCCGGGGTGGGTGCTTTCCACCGTTGTGAGGGGCGCCCGGTGTCGGGCGCTGTCCCTCCCCTCTCCGCCCGTCCTCTGGAGCGGGCAGCCAGGGTTCCGCGTCCCGTGTGTCCCGGGTGCGGTCGGTGTGGGCGTGGGGACCCAGCACTGGCCCCACAACGTGCGCCCTTGCGGGCCGGCGTTGCTCGCTGTGGGGGTGGCGGAAGGGCGTCCCCGGGGGGTGTGCTTTCCACTGTTGCGAGGGGCGTCTGGTGTCAGGCGCTGTCCCTCCCCCGGCCGCCCGTCCTCTGGAGCGGGCAGCCAGGCTTCCGCGTCCCGTGTGTCCCGGGTGCGGTCGGTGCGGATGTGGGGATCCAGCACCAGCCCCACAGCGTGCGCCCTTGCGGGCCGGCATTGCTCGCTGTGGGGGTGGCGGAAGGGCGTCCCCGGGGGGGGGTGCCTTCCACCGTTGTGAGGGGCGCCTGGTGTCAGGCGCTGTCCCCCCCCCCGGCCGCCCGTCCTCTGGAGCGGGCAGCCAGGGTTCCGCGACCCGGGTCCCGGGCGCGGTCGGTGTGGGCGTGGGGACCCGGCACCGGCCCCACAGCGTGCGCCCTTGCGGGCCGGCGTTGCTCGCTGTGGGGGTGGCGGAAGGGCGTCCCCGCGGGGGGTGCCTTCCACCATTGTGAGGGGCGCCTGGGGTCAGGCGCTGTCCCTCTCCTGACTGCCCGCCCACCGCTGGGCGGGTTGCCGGGGTTCGTTGGGTGTGTGCGGTGTGTGTGGTGTCTGTGCCGTGCGTGTCGTGGTGCGTGGTGCCGCTCTTCCCTTGGTCCTCCGGTGCCCCCCTCTCCGGTGTCTCGGTGCGGTGTTGTGCTCGCCATGTGCCCACCGTGTCCCCTACCCTGTGCGCGCCCCTTGCTCGTCCGCTGGCTACCCCTTGTTCCTTTCGCGGCTTCGTTGCTCTTTACCCTTTCCTCTACCCTTCTCCCTGACATGCACTTTTTCCCTGCCTCCGCTTTGTTGTGTGTCTCGGTCTTTTTCCTTGTCGGCCCGGGCTTCCTCCTTTGAACCTGCGTAGAGAGAGGAGAGGGCGTAAACGGGCGTGCGGCGGCGGCGGTTTTGTCGCGACACGGCACCTCGAGCTGGCTGGTACGTCATGCGACATGCGTGTGCGACCGGCGTGTGCGTAGGTTTATTGTCCCACTTGCTCCCGTCTTGACTCCACACCCCTTTGGCCGCTACCTTTGCTCGTTGCCCGTTCCGCGCGCGCGGCGTGACATGCAACATACCTGTTTCTTTCCCCACTACCTTAACGTGTCCTAGTCCTCCCGCCTTGCCGGGCGTTCGCTAATGTGAGACGACGGCACGACGCAATACTTGCCTAAGCGTCGAAGACAACCCTACTTTAACGCCCGGACGACGCAAACACGAGCATACGCTTCTCCTTGGGACCTGTGAGGGGAAGAGAACGTGGGTGCATGCACGTGTGTTTGTCGGGACCCGGCACACGACAGCGCTATGCTGTTTGTGTGTGTGCTCCCCGTGTCAAACCTTCCCTGGCTATTTGTGTGTTCTAATCAGCGCAACAAAAAAGGGTGGTTGTGCTGTAAGAGCAGTTGTCACGGTTGCCCCGCATTGCACCGCAGGGCAGGACTGTTAGCCCCCCGTGACAACCACTCCCTGGCCGAAGGCCATTTCTTTTTTCCCCGTCTCGGTTGGTGGCGCGGGCCGGGCGGTTGGCGACGTGGCACGACATGGTAACTTACTTGCGTTCTTGGTGGCGGTGTGTGGCTTGCCTACTATTTGTTTGCATGCGGCGGCATACCTTTTGTCCCCTTTCGCTCCCTTTCGCCTCCTACGTAAGCGGGCGTGCGGGTGGGGGGTGGGCACGTCTCGGTTACGCCTCGTGGTCACCTTTTACTTTTGTTGGCGTGGTTGCCGTTCTCGTCTCGTGTTCGTTGCGTAGCGTAGCGTGGCATGCATCATACTTGGACCCGACTAG
This sequence comes from Eutreptiella sp. 'Long Island Sound 2002', assembly GCA_964036045.1. Classification (NCBI taxonomy): domain Eukaryota; phylum Euglenozoa; class Euglenophyceae; order Eutreptiales; family Eutreptiaceae; genus Eutreptiella; species Eutreptiella sp. 'Long Island Sound 2002'. The sequence goes on along the minus strand of OZ038379.1, from coordinate 102,431,391 downwards.
CCACGTGTGTATGTTTAGTTTTTGTTTGTGTGTTTTTTTTTTGTATTCTGCTTCACCTCGGTGGCGCGTGGCCTCCTTCGCGAGTTCTTCTCTCCTCTGTCGGTTTTTTGTTCCCCCTTGTTTGTCCCTTCATACCATTTTGCTCGTCCATGGCGGTGATGACCTTGCAGCGTTCCGGGCACGCACGTACGGGCATACCTTTCTTTCCCTATGTGAGCGGGGTTGAGCATAGGCATTCATTCGGTGCCACCTCTTGTTGGTTTTCCTTGCCGGTGCGGTTTTCGTTGCGCTTTTCGTGGCGGCGCACTTTGGCGTTGCTTGACACGTAACTTCCTTGTATTGCGTTTGTTACGGCGTTATGCATACAATATATGGCATATAACATACTTGCTTTTCGGCGGCCGGTGGCGTTGTTGTTGCTTGTGTGTATCATTCATGCATGACATGCAACATACTTGTGTACTTGTGCGGCTTCTTTTCTCCTTCGTTGTGATCCTCCTCGCGTGTTACGGCGTCGTCGTATTCCCTACGTGAGCGGGCTTGCATTGCTTCGTCGTGTACTTGTGGTATATCTCCACCGTGGTGCGGTTCGTTACATACTTGTTCTCTCCTTGTCTACCTCTTACCGCGTTGTGCTTGTTTCGTTGGTTTCTAGCGTTGCGCGGCATATAACATACTTGCTTGTCGGCGGCCGGTGGCGTTGTTGTTGTCTATGTGTGGTTTGTTTTGGGGCGCGCACAAGTCCCTAGCGCCTAGGGCACGCACTTTGCTAGGTGGTTTGGGGCAAGCAACGCTCAGCTCCTTCGCCGTCGCGACTCTATTGTTCGTCCTTTTTGGTGAGTGTCCTAAATTTTGTGACCTCGCCAAACAGCGGCGTAAAATTGTTGGGGGGGTTTCTGAGGTCGGAAAAGACGATTTTTCGCTTTATTTCTTCTGGCGGTGCGTCATTTTCTTGGTTTTTATTCTTCTGCTGCGATCGCGCGACGGGCGACGGACCTCTCGTCTAGGTGAACCATCCCGATGATGCGCTTGGCCTCCTCAGTCTCCTCGGCGTCCCCATGGCTGGATACGTCCATCCAGGCCTTGCCCGCGGGGTAGGCCCATCGACTGAGGGAATCTGCCACAGTGTTGTCCTTCCCCGGGACGTATACGACGCTGAGGTCGAACTTGGCGAACGTCTCATGCCATCGGGCCTTCAGTGCCGCCGTTCCTGAGGGGCCGTCGACGTGCTCCTTGTGCCAGCTCTGTAAGGACTGATGGTCCGTACAAACCACCACCGGTTGCAATCCGATGTGGCCAGACCACTTCCTGAGCGCACAAACAATGGCGTACGTCTCCTTCTCCCTCGCGGTCCAGGTTCGACGTTGGCCCTCGGCCAGGTTCCGGCTCCAAAACGCCACGGGTACGTGCGACCCGTCATCCCGGACCTGCTCGAGGAGTGCCCCTACAGCATAGTCCGAGGCGTCCGTCCGTAGCACAAATCCCTTGTCCGGGTCCACCAGGAATAGCCCCAGCTGCCCCAGGAGTCGCTCCTTCAGGCAGCTGAACGCATCTTCGGCCTCAGGGGTCCAGGCAAGCTTCTTCTTGCTCCCCTTCCGGCCATCGAACTTGCCCACCTGCAGCATCCTGTGCAGCGGGCCCGACAGTTCTGCATACATCCGGACATAGCCCGAATAGTAATTGCAGAACCCCATGAAGGATCGGAGTTCGCTGATGGTCTGGGGCTTCTCCCAGTGGTGCAGGGACGCCAGCTTCCCAGGCATGGGACGCCGTTGCCCGTGACCAACCACGTGACCCGCGAAATCCACTTCCCTCACGAAGAGTGAGGCTTTGGTGGGCCTGCACACCATGTTGTGCTTCTCCAGCTCGCTGAGCACTTGGCGCAGATCCTTCTCATGCGCTTCGATGAGCTCGTCCTCAGTCATGTCATACGTGCCGGACCGGATGATGATGTCATCCACAAAGGGGTCGGCACAGTCCCGGACAGGACCCAGTAGGTCCTCCATCATGCGCTGGAAAGCGGCGTTGCCATTCTTGGCGCCCATAGGCACCACTTTCCACTGCATGGGCCCCAGCGGCGTCGACATCGCTGTACAGGGCCTGGAGTCCGGTTGTAGCGGCATCTGGTGATAGCCGTGTTTCAGGTCTAACACCGTGAAGATCCGCTTTTTCTGTTGTTTTTGGAGGATGGTGTCGATCAGAAGGAGCGAGTACGATTCGTGCTCGGTTTGCTCGTTCAAACCTCTGTAATCAACCACCAACCTCCACTCGCCCTTCTCCTTCTTGGGCACGATAAAGGCTGGGCTGGCCCACTCACTGTCGGAGGGTTCGATCCAGCCCCGCTCAATAAACTCTGCCAACAACTTCTTCATGGCCTCGGCCCGGTCGGTCTGAAGTTGGTACTCCCGATGACGATAGATCTTGGGGTTCGGCTTCGGCGTGATCCTCGCTGTGCCAAACCCCCCACGATCTGGAGGGTTCTTGTCGGCGACGCCACTGAATAGCCGCAGATAGGCATTTATCAGCCTCTCTTTCAGCTCGGCGACCTTCGGGTTCTCCTGGGCCTCTTCAGCCGCTTGCTCCGGTATCAATACAACCGACCACACTGCGGTATAGGCCTCTTCCGGGTCCGAGTCCGACTTCTCCTCGTCGGATATGCCGTCTTCATCGTCGTGGGGTGCACTTCCCACCAATAATCTACGGAAATTTGCAGCATCAGCCGAGTTCTTGTCGCTACCGGCCCCCATTCTTCGAAATTCTCACGTCGGCGGGTCCGACCCAACTGGACCATCATGTTGGTCCGCGATGTGATCCATGACCCTCGCCACGAACTCATCCATCTCGTACTTGCCGCTGACCAACATCTTGTCATCCCACCAACGCGGAGATGTGACCATGGCCCGTTCCTTCTTGGCTGCCACACTGTCGTGCATCCCCATCAACATGTAGTTGACGACGTGGTTGATCTCGGCGTGGGACAGGACGTCAATGCCATCCATTGGCTGATCCGTCCCCTCCTTCAGCTCAAACATGACCCGCATGGGCACCGCCTCAACCCTACGGATGAATGCTTCATCACCCGTGGGCTGGGCTTGCGCCCCATCCACCAGGAAAGCCTTGGTACCCCACGCTTGACCCGGGGAGGGCATTGATAAACCCTTGGCGTTGATGAACAACTCCTCCTCTCGCCCGAATGACATCTCGTTCAGGGTGATGGAATCCAGCGTCGACTTGAGACCCTCCTGCTGACATGGGGTGGATCCTATGCCGGTTATCACCAGGATCCCCTTCGCCCTATCCGCGACGATCTTCTCCACCGTACGTCTGGTATTTTCTAGGGAGCCATGCCAATACATGGGCCCCCACTCCTTCAAACCCCAATGCCTGTGCCAGGCTGAGTCTCCTCGATGCCAATGCTTCCTACACTTCCACAAAAGTGGGGCATCCCGGGAAGCGAAGACGTCCGTCTCGGGCGCTTCGGCTCCCAGCGTCTGAATCATCCTAGCATACACCTGCGGCGCCATTCCATACTCCGTGAGCTGAACTCCGCGGTCTCCTCTGGGCTTGGCACCCACAGCTTGCACCGCTTGGACAATCCGATCCTCTTCCTCAGCATTCCATTGCGATGAACCGCATGCATAATCCGTGGACAGCCATGTGAGGCATTCATCATCCTCCCGGACCAGCGTTGCGCGATGGGGAGGGGTCCAATGGCGTTTCCCACCATGAAGTCTTGCCCCCTGATCATATCCCAATCTGTAATGTCGGCCACATAGAAGTTCCCGGATAGAGTGCTTCTCTTCGCCAAATCAGGGCGGTTCAAGCGCTCATGCTCCCAGAATTCCATACTGATAGTGGCCTCATGGGTGCCACCACCCATAATCTCTCCATTGGTCACCTTCAGGCGGACCGGTCTACGGCTGGGCTGTAGGGATTCCTCCTTGAACAACCCTCTCCGGACCAGGCTCACCTGGGCACCCGTATCCACCAAAACATCCACCACCAACTCCTCTTGTCCGCACCGTACACGCACCTTAAAGTGCAACTGCCGTTCGTCACCATGCAGTGTATGAACGACTCTCACGGCATGCAACTCTAGCACATCCGGGTGCATCAGGACTTTGAGGGTATGGTCACGGATGGTGTAGATCTTGGGCTGGTCCTGCCCGTCCACGGGGCTCTCCGTGGTTGCTCCTTCTTTCTTGCCACGTCCCTTGCCCGCATACACTTCTCTTGGCAGGGCGCTCCAGGGGTTGCGAGTGGCGAAACTGAGTGGTTTTGGCTCTTCTGGAGCCTTCTTCGGCACCCGATGTGCCTTCGCTTTCTCTAGGATTCCACTGATTTTCGGAGGAGAGACCTCCGAGGTCCCACTCCCGTGGGGGCTCCTCTAGACGTGGCCTGCCGCAGCTCCCTCCTGCTGCGATCCGCTCAGACTTTGTCCACCACGTTGCTGGGCTTTGAGTTCCTCCAATGTCCTCAACATGTCCTCAGCATCCTCCTCGATCAACCTCAGGCGTCGGTCTGGGCCGGGTCCTCCACCATAGCCTTTTCCTCTGCCTTTCCCTTGGCCCTTTCCTTGGCCTTTTCCACCGTCTCCGCCCTTTGCCTTCCAATCGGCAATTCGTTGCTCCTTGGGCTTCTTGTCGGGATGGGCGGCGAAGTAGGTCTTCTTGTCTTCCTCATATGAGAAAGATGTCCTTGAATTATGCCCTAGGTCTTTTGATGTATTCCTGCAAGTTGGTTTTGTAGTGGAAAACCCCAAACCAAAGCAGCAAGTAGAGCAAGGACTGAATATGGATCGAATCAATGAAATCAATGATTGGTTTTGGAATCCAGTGTAACACAGAAGGGCTGCAGATAGACAAAGCAGGTATATGAACATAGATTCAATCACAAATGAATAATGCAAAAGGTTTTATATGAAAATTGGTCAGACTCTAGCCTCAGTGGTTGCAATAGGCACTTCATGTGCACTCTTTTGGGTGAAATGGTGCTGGTTAGGACTGAGGGGCATAGATGTCAGGACCACACAGAAAATGACTTGGCCAAGCAACTGAATTCAGAAACAGTTACAAAGTAGGACCACAATAAGTGGTAGATTCAATTGAGTATAGGGGTCTTGGGGTGGGAGACCACTTAGGCTTAACCTCCAAGGCCCACAAGCATGGAATGCCTGATTTATTTTGGTATGACCTCCATGAAGGAAGGTACCTCCGCTCAGTTGAGTGGTAGGGGTGAACTTCATGGGGGGGGCTAGGGTCACAACCCTAGTTACCTTGAGAAAGTGTACTTTAGGCCACAAAAGAGAGATAAAAACACTTAAGTTTGTCTCAGCATCAACAAAGGGTTTTAAGGGGGGGCTTAGCCTGGATCAAGCCCTCCAAGGAAGACATGGCAGTGACTTTTTCTTACTCCCCCCTGGAGTACTAGTTGATCAAGCTAGTAGGACCAAGGAAAAAGGCTCAAATATTCCCAATATTACCTCAAAAAATGCATTAAACTTACAGAAAACATTCTCATCACTTCATTGAAGCCTATCACACTGTATGGACCCTTGAAAAACAGTGTAATGTACCGTGAATGATGTCCCTTCGAAGGGGCATTCCTCAAAAGTCGCCGGCGTGCGGCGAAAACTTTTCGAAAAAGTGTGGGGGCAGTGGGAATTGAACCCAGGACTCCCTGGTCAGAGCACATGTGTCTGCCCACTAGGGTACAGCCGAACGCTCTAATGCGGCCGGTTATCGCCGTATAAACAGCGTTTTAGTAAACGTCCTGACCAAGGGCCAGGGCGGAGAAATACTCCCAATGGAGGACACAAACCCCCAGGAGCTGAAAAAAATAGAAAATGGAACCAGCAGGGAGTGATTCCTGCGGTTTTGCGGAAGGGGCTGCGATTTAGCAAGTGAAATCGTTGAAAATCGACGAAACCACGCGGGAAATCGTCATTTTTACACATAACTTAAAGTCGCAGACAAGCGCAAACGAGGCGGACGCCAAGAGAAGGGTTGCGCAAGCGAAAACGGCATTTGGAAAAGAAGGTATGTGCCGTAGTTTTTAAAGTTTTCAAAGAAAATTTTTGCACAGTTGCATCAAAATTTTTATAAACTTCAGAGTAAAGTATTCACAATCAGCCCGCACCACAGAGCAGTTCAACAACCCGTCTCTCAGGTATGTCTGTGTCATTTCACACTCACGCATTGCGTTCGTGTTGGTTGCTCCGTCAAAACGTTAGGGTTGTTAACGCTGTGCTCGTTGGGGGGTCGGGTGTTCATCTCGCGTGCTCTGCACAGGTGAAAGCAGGAGTGAAAGGTATGTGATGCGAATGGAGCGCGCAGCGCGTATGTAGGGTTAGAATATGCGCTGTGCTCGCGATGCATGTGCCTAATCTAGGCATCCACACGCTGTATCGCTTCACCTGTATCCCTAATCCACCCTTGTTTCTTTTCTCACAGGTTAGCGTTTGTACGTGTGCGGCCGTAGCGTTCAAGTTGAGTTGCTTAAAACGCTTAGGTTTGTTTTGTGTTCGTTTCAATGCGGCATTCACACGATGCATGGTAAGTAAGGTAGGTTAGCCCAGGAGGAGCTCACCTCCTGGTTGAGTCTGTGGTTAAGCCTCCCTTCCCTGCGTGCACATGATGCATTAAAGGGTAGGCCACGCGAATTGCGCACGGTAAACGTTGTTTAGGCTACCCAGGGGCTCCTCGGTACGTTCTTTAAGAGAACCTGAGGAGTCCCTTAACGCTTGCTTGCTTGATAAGGGTAGCTGCTCCATGCAGCGTGTTTGCGGACAGTGTATTTTAGGGCACACTGAGAAGGGTATAACACCTGGAGTGTGCCTTGGTTCCTCCGCCGCAAACGCCCTTTCATTTGCCTTTGTTTTACAGGTGGGCAGGTAGGGTGAGTGGTGCAGCAGCATTTTTTTTTATGCCCTGCTAAACAGGGGCGCAGATCACACAAACAAGTAACTCCGCTCCGCCTGTGGCAGAGCAGGGAGTCCGACTTCATCGACATCTGCGCCTTGCACACGAGAGCACTCCTTCCCTCCAAGCCCTTGCAGGGGAAACGCGTTGTGGCGTCCCCTGTGAGGCCACAGTTGCTTAGCAGCGCTGTGTTCTCTTGTCATTTCACAGGTGGGTCGCTAGGACCCTCGAGAACTTTCTCTTCCCAACGCCAAGTAGAGTGTGCGTGTAGGAGTGGTAGTCCTGCGTGGGGGCTAGAGCCAGTTGCCCAGCGCTCGCCCACCAGGATGGTGCCACTGTAGGGTGTGTAGGACCTGTAGGGGGCGTGTCACTGTCCCACCCTTTTCCTGCAATTTTAGCTGGGTTGGTGGGCTGTGACAGTGGGTTAGGTTAGTGTTTTTGGCCACATAGCAAACAGGCGTTTTGCATGCCTTCATAGCTTTTGGCCACCCCTCCCTGTAGTAGACAGGTAGGTAGGGAAAACAATACCTGGACTAACTCTCTGGGTATTCCCCCAAGGTTTTGCGCCAGCACAGAAATTGGGCGCATAGGGGAGGGGAGACCCGGGGCGTACCCCGTGGCATCAATAAGCCAACCCTCCAGGGTTAGCAAGGGCGCAGACTTGGGTATAATTAGGACACCACTTCTGCGGCTTGCTCTCAGGACCTTAGGACTAGCACACTCACACAAACGTTATGGCAGGTAAGGGTAAGGTAAACCCTGAAAGGAAGGGTAGAACCCCATGGGTCTGGACCAGTCAGGGGTCCTAACTGTGGGCTCGCTTGTCCCCAAGGAGGGAAGACACACCTTGCCTCATAACACCTTGCTTGTCATTCCCCCCTGGTGTAGAAAGCCACCGTTCTTCGTTGGCTCACCAAGGTCATTACATTAGGGCAGTACCCATGCAACACATGGTCAACAAGGCAAACACTCGCTGGGTGGCTGCAATCTTGATAAGCGGCCACCTGGCTCACGCTGGAAACCATAGGCATGGGTCTGCAGGGCACAGACAGGGTCAGTTGACTGACACAGGGTAATTAGTTTCGCTTCTTACGCTGGGACATAGTCTCAGCACGGGTTAGGAGCTGCCCCTCGTTGTTCTCAACGAGGTAAGTGCGGAAGATGGGGTTGATACTCCCATCTGGTTGTATGAAGGCTGACATAGGTTCCCAGGTCGCCTCGGACAACCCATAGCCATCCCACAGGGTAAGGAATTTCCAGCCCTGTTTATACTCGTGGCGAGCAATACCTGCAACCACGTAGTAACCATCGACTGCCATCTCATCGGCAGTCATCTCTTCGAGTTCGTCTGCCTCCTCTGGACTGGCAGCGTTCTCTAGGTCTATACGTTCAATCTCACTGTCGCTGAGGCGCCACTCATCCCAAGACAAGTCGTCAGGGGAGTGATAGTGCCTCAGCTGCTTAGGAGCACATAGCAGTTCACCACCTAGACGTGGACTGCACCTGACATGGATCCTGGATCCATCTATCCTGATGATACGATAGGGTCCAAAGTAAGGGTCCTGTAGGCAGTTACGTGGCCAGGAGGGTAGGCGTGAATGGTGTACCAAAACAAGGTCACCAACCTTGAAGCTGGCAGGTCGCCGTAGGCGGTTCCGTCGGCTCTGTTCACGGTCACGAATGTGCCTCAGGTTAGTACCAGCCTGGTTAGCCAGAGACTGCTTGTGTTCTAGCCAATCTCCTACAGGGCTCTTGAAGTCCTCAGGAAAGGGGGTTTTGAAGAACCAAGCAGGTCGTCCTCCATGGAACAGTTCGTGGGGGGTGAAACCCGTAGAAGAGCTCCGCTGTGAGTTCATGGACAGAACTGCCCAGGGCACTAGGCGTACCCAGTCCTTGGTGCGCTCCTGTTTCATCAGGATTCTTAAGTTTTGCTCCACCACACGGTTCTGTCTCTCACAGAGAGGGTTAGACGTGTGAGTGTAGGGCACACCTGTGGTTACCTCCACGTTGAGGGCATTTAGCACTCGTTTGTACCACCCAGTGTCACTGCGGATGCGTACATCTTCATCAGAGTGCACCTGTTTAGGTGCTCCATAGGGTTCGAACCATTGTTCGACCAACATTTTCACAGTCTGCTCACCTGTGATTTTCTTATTGCAAGGGAACACACGGGTGAAGCGAGATAGACCACAGGTGACCACGAGGCAACTATCATAGCCGCCAAAGCGTGGTAGGCCGTGGATGTAATCCACGTAGAGAAGAGAGTTAGCACAATAGGGTATGGGTAAGCTGGAGATCAGACCCCTATCCCTACTGTCGCTCTGCTTGCTGGCATGACAGCCACAAGCATCCACAATGGTCTGCATACGCGACCTCAGTTCAGTCAGGGATAGACTGGAGTAGAAACACTCACGGAAGAAGTCCACTGAGCGATTAGCGCCAGTGTGACCGGAACTGAGATGGGACCACTGTAGGCACCCATCTAGTCGTGCCTCAGGCACCACAATTCGGTCCTCGTAGAAGAGGTACTGATTGTTTTTATACCACTGGTGCCCGTCAATGACACGGGGTTCGAGACCAGTGTTGAGGGTTTGGAGAATTTCTTCATACTCTGACTGATAGTCGGTTAGACTCCAACCCTCCAGGATTCCAGCAGTGCGCATGGACAGGTCAAGCTGGACATCCATACGCTGGAAAGCCTCTTTGGCGAGCGCCTCAGAGCTCTCACCAATAAGCGCATCGAAGTTGTTGCGCGATATATAGTCAGACAGTTCATTCTTAATCCCGGGGATATGATGCACTGTCAGCCTGAACTGGCTCAGGTAAGTCCACCACCGTTTTAGCTTCGCTTTCTCTGGTGGTGGGCCCTTCTGAAATGACTTCACAGGCTCCTGGTCACACAGCCAGACAATAGGGTTAGACCCCAGGAGTCGGGATTGTGAAGATAGCACCAACATACCGGCCAGGAGTTCCTGGTCATAGGTGCTGTAGTTGGAACGCGCTTGGTTCCACTTCCAATTCCAGTGTCCCAGTGGCACCAGTCGCCACTCACTGGTAGGATAGTCGTGTTTCAACGAACCATCACGTTTCAGTCCAGTAGTACGATAATGGCAGTGGGTTAGCTCAGCGGGGTTAAGCTCCTGCCATTGATAGATCGTACCTCCCCCCCCTACATCACTGGCATCAGTGATCAGGACTATCTCGCCCTCGGGGCGGGGAACTCCCAGGCAGTTGGAGGAGGCAATCTTCTTCTTCAACTCCTGGAAACACTCTTCCTCTCTGGAGGTCCACCTCCAGGGAGTAGTTTTCTTGATTAGGTCAGTGAGGGGTGCAGAGGAGTAAGTAAAATTGTGGATGTGACGCCGATAGAAATTACAGGCGCCCACAAAACTCCTCACATCGTGTAGACCCTTCTTAGGGTCATCGCGAATCTGCATGTCCTGTAGGGGCTGCATCTTAGACGCGGCTGGTTTCCACCAGCCATACCCCACGTCGAAACCCAAATACTCCATCTCCTCTTTCATGAACTCACATTTTTCGAGTTTGATTCGGAGATGGTTTTCTTGACAAACAGTGAAGAATTCACGTAGGAGAAGGACATGGTCCTCTTTGGTATTAGTACCCAAACTCACGTCGTCGATGTGAGCCTCCATTTCTGCACCCCGAGAAATCAACTCTTGTACTAGAGGCCTGCGCCTCAGTATGTACAAAATTTTGTTCATAAGCTCCTGGAAGAGCGCTGGGGCGTTAGCCACCCCGAAAGGCATAACCTTCCACTTGAAGACACGACCCTTAGGGGTTATAAAGGCAAGCAGCTCCTGAGCTGCGGCGGTTAGGTCAACCTGCCAGAAACCAGAGCGTTTGTCCATTTTGGTCTTATACCTACATTTGGCAATACGCTCCAGGGTGTTTTCCATGTTAGGAATACTCCCTGAGTGGTTCTGGGTTTTCTTGTTGACCTCACCATAGTCTACAACAAGACGTAGAGCAGTCGACCCTGGTTTAGCAACAAGGAAACAGGGGCTGCAGTGATGGGGATAGTCCCCATGTTTGTACTCTTCAACGAGGCCAGCATCAATGCATTCTTGGATCTGGCGCTCGATTTCTTCAACCTGTTCCTGTGGAGCGGGATAGGGACGACGCCTCACTCGCGTCTTTTCAAATTCTGGTTTCAATTTCAGGTCCATCTGGACCAGTTTTTTGCAAGATAGGGGAGGCGGCAAGGCGCCGAACACCTCCTCATATGTTATCAGCAGTTTCTTCAGGCGGGGGTCAAGGTTAAGACTCTCGACTTTCTGAAGGAAATCCTCCTCAGCATGGAGGTTGCTTTTTCCATGTTCTTTCTTTTTATGCCGATCAGCAGTTTCGGCAGGTACAGTACCATCGTCCCACTCAGGGGGACATTGCTGCCCATAGTGTAGAGAGTACACTAGAGGTATCTCAGGATCAGGCAGCGTATAGGACTCATCGTCCTCCTCAGACCAGATGGAGTATTTCCAGGTCTGTCTGAGGTATTGAAGCCGCTCTTGGCGCTCAATACCTTCGGCCTTCAGGTACAACAGCCGTCGGAGTTCTTGCGTGTCATGCTCAGAAAAGGGCATGTTATTAGCAGCAGGCCGTGCCAGAGCATCAGTACTCCGGGCCACGGGTTCACCTGTGTGCACAGGCTGCATGTGTAGCACTGGTTTCCCAACAGAGGAAGCGGGTTCAGAGGTTGACTCTAGATCTACCTCCTCTAGCAACAGCTGGGCCAGGAAAGCACTATGTTTTAGGTCAACACAGCTGGGATCCACAGAGGGAATAGTGCTGGCGATCTCAGACAGTTGGTCGTCAGCATCCTCTTTTACAGCTGCAGGTTCCAGATAGTCATCAGGAGACTCACACCCTGTAAGTGTGGCAGATAGGTGCTCAGGAGATCGATTTTTGAGATCATAAAGGGTCAGGCCACGATTTTCGGCCATGACCTCTTTTAGTAGCACCTGGTCCAGGTCACACAGGGGTACAGGATTGAGAGATCCATCGATGATGGACAGGAAACTGGCCCACTCAGGGGCCTGCATAGCTGTGTCTGAGTCCTCAGGCACATAGATGGGGCCGTCGGGGAGTTGCACTCTTCCCACGGTCATTCGGTCAAGCATACGGCGCCAGTAGGCATGTTCACCAGAGCAACCCCAGTCAGGGGTGCACATAACAACCCTTCCTCCCTCATAAGCGATCTTGGTCAGAACCTTCGCGAGCAGGGAGAAGGGAGGGTTAGCATACGCTAGGCCCATTGCTTTCCAGAAGAAACGGAAAGCATTGTTCGTCTGTTTCGAGCAGTACAACTGCATGATGTGCTGTTGTTGGCTCGCAAACAATTCCACCTGGATCTCATCCAGGTTTACCTGAAGGGCCGCCAGTCCATTTTCGAGAACATGACGGGCCAGTTGGTAATTTTCAGTACGATAGTTCGTCTTAGCTGCGTAGCGCAGCCCAGACTCTTTTCGTCCTGACAGCTCCAAAGGAACGGAGAATAGCCCACTGCCAAAGTCGCAGTGCAAAGAGTAAGGTCGCTGTAGGGACAGCATTTTAACCTGGGGGTTTCTTCTTAGAAAGTCAGTGCCAATGACAATGTCAAAGGCGTCAGTGTCCAACACTCTGCAGTGTTGAGTCACGGTTTCGTCGCCCAGACAGATGGTCACATCGACCCCCCCCAAGGAATGGATGGTACGCCCATCCCCTACTCTTATGGCCACGGTCTTAGTCTTCTTGAAAGTTTTAAGCAGGCGCCGGGCCACTATGGAAAGTGTTGCACCGGTATCAAGCACTGCTCGAAAAACCTGATCCCCGATTTTCACGAGGATCCAGAAAACCAAGTCCTCCTCTTCGGAGCCGCCCCCCTATTCCTCATCAGGGAATTTCACATCCACTCCTGCAGCCATGAGGGACTTGGCCATCCAGGCCAAGCGCCTCTTTTTAGAATTATTCCCCTCAGGGGTAGCGTTATCCCCTTGGGGTCGCTTCTGGGGGACACCTGCGGCAGGAGCGGGTGTGGCAGCAGGAGTAGGCGTAGCAACAGGCGCTGATGAGCGCCTCTGGGGGTTAGGGGGTCCAGTCTTACCAACCCCCTTGCCACCTCCTTTACCTTTATCCCCATTCGGGGGATTCCTGGCGGGCGTCGGGTTCTTCTGGCGCTCCGCCTCCTGACGCTTGAGTTTGTCACTCTCGCGTTTCTTGATGTGGCATTCGTCCTCATAGTGACGACGCTTGCCACAGTAACCACAGGTGATGGTACACCTGAAGTGGTCCTGATGGGTCACAGTTTTCCCATCTTTAGTATGCTGCTGACGTTTCATCTGCAGCATACAGCCACTGCGAAGATCGCAGTCAGAGGCATGACAAGGTCCCCCCTTGTCATTGACAGGTCGGCAGTAAAACAGGGGGGGGGTGCCTGCATCAGTTGGAACCTCGTTCATGGCACGTAGGTTGCCCCTCCCTTTACCGCCTCCCTGGTTGGTGTTAGTGGGATTTTTATGCCCCTTCCCTTCGCCACGTTCAGGGGTAGGGGTACCACCTCGTCCCAAATGTTTCTTGAGGAACTTCTCCATGTGGGAGTCGTTCTCTCTCTCAAGAGCTAGCTCAATCAAGAGATCCACCAGTGTATCATACGACTGGGTCCTGCTCTTCCTCTCAGAGGTTGAGCGGCAATCATCCCACGTACGCTGGGGGATCTTACTCATGAGCCACGGGTGGGGCTCAGTGGCTCCGTAGGAGCCCACATTCATCCTCGAAAATAAGTACTCCATGTCGCACACATACTCAGAAATTCGCGCAGCGGATGGAAACTCCGGGAGCATAGGTAGCTCCTCGATTTGTGTGCGTACGCTGAGGTCAGTCTCATAGACTGGGAATGTTTTCTCTAACCTCAGGAGTACCTCCGCCCAAGTAGAACAGGTTTTCACAATCTGTTTGACCTGTTTTTGCAAAAATTTCTTTTTGCATGAGCGTTTTAGCAGTGAACATTTGGTGGCCACATCCACATGGGATTGGCCAGTCAACAAAAGGAACTCCGCAAATTCTTCTGCCCATTCTGGCAGGTTTTTAGGGTCGAACTCCGGCAGTTCCAGCTGGATGTTCGCCTGGGCAATCGGTCTGCCCATCTTCCCACCCCCCGGAGTTAGGCCTGAAGGCGACACGCCGGCAAGTGGGGCCAGGGCTGACAGCCCTCTTCTCTCACTCTCTGTGACAGGCACGTCCTGTAGGTCCGCCATAGGCACAGTCCTGGCACGGGGGTGAAAGGGGCTGGGGCAGCTAACCTTAGGCAACAGCCTTGAGACCCTCGATCTCTTGAGATCTTCGGCCAAGGTACTCAGCCCTGGAGAGAGAGAGAGGAACTCAGGCTTGGGTAAGGGTTCTGCAATACCCAGTTTAGCCTTAATGGCCTCTGATAAGGCCGTCACATCTGGATCTTCTGATCCAGACAGGAATTTGGCCAGCAGCTCGGCCGTTTGATCCAGGGCACCGTAGGTTGGCCTTGGATGATGTTCTTCGACTCGAGTTGGGCCCACTTCGGGAGCCCTTGGGGTTGGGTACTCAGGTCGTAGTCGTCTTGGCAGGGATGCAGTAGACGGAGGGCCTGAGTGTGAGTAGGACCCTAGATCCGTACGTGGTCTTGACCCATGTACAGCCAGTGGTTCCTCTCCATCTTCCCCACGGATGGATTTGTAGTACTCATCGTGCATGATGTACTCATCCATCTTCATCTTCAGCTTCTCATATTCCTCAGGTCCTTCAATGGCAGTTGAGGATGAGGCTGGGCAATTGGATCGTGATACTGAAGCAGCCACACGTCTGTGGAGGTGACTGAAGCTGTCTCCACCGTGTGCTGCTAAGTCCTCGGTGGTAAGGCCTTTATTCTTCTCCGCCCTTCTGCGTTCTGGATCTCCTTGGGACCCAGATACGCCACTGAGGTGATGTGGTGCTCGGTGTGGTGGTTCACTCATTGGGTGGACCACACTGCCCATTTGTACTTGGACAGTTCGGATAGGCCAGGTCCTTACACTTGGTGTGGACATTATGGACTTTTTGTTGAGCTTTTGTTCTGCACTTCTCAGGGTCGGTTCAAAAGGTCTCAAGGGACTGTCTCTGCTACCGGAAAGATGTCCTTGAATTATGCCCTAGGTCTTTTGATGTATTCCTGCAAGTTGGTTTTGTAGTGGAAAACCCCAAACCAAAGCAGCAAGTAGAGCAAGGACTGAATATGGATCGAATCAATGAAATCAATGATTGGTTTTGGAATCCAGTGTAACACAGAAGGGCTGCAGATAGACAAAGCAGGTATATGAACATAGATTCAATCACAAATGAATAATGCAAAAGGTTTTATATGAAAATTGGTCAGACTCTAGCCTCAGTGGTTGCAATAGGCACTTCATGTGCACTCTTTTGGGTGAAATGGTGCTGGTTAGGACTGAGGGGCATAGATGTCAGGACCACACAGAAAATGACTTGGCCAAGCAACTGAATTCAGAAACAGTTACAAAGTAGGACCACAATAAGTGGTAGATTCAATTGAGTATAGGGGTCTTGGGGTGGGAGACCACTTAGGCTTAACCTCCAAGGCCCACAAGCATGGAATGCCTGATTTATTTTGGTATGACCTCCATGAAGGAAGGTACCTCCGCTCAGTTGAGTGGTAGGGGTGAACTTCATGGGGGGGGCTAGGGTCACAACCCTAGTTACCTTGAGAAAGTGTACTTTAGGCCACAAAAGAGAGATAAAAACACTTAAGTTTGTCTCAGCATCAACAAAGGGTTTTAAGGGGGGGCTTAGCCTGGATCAAGCCCTCCAAGAAAGACATGGCAGTGACTTGCAATTCCGGTGGTCATGTGCATGGTTGTTCCCCTTGCCGTAGCAGACCCAGCAACTGTCGTGCTGTGATCTGTACTCGCGGAACGAGAGCGGTGGGTTCCCGATCCTCCGCGGTTCCTTGCGGTTCTTGGTCCTTTGGTCCAGGCGGTTCCACCTGGACCTGTCCTGCCCATGCTCCTTCATATTGTGCGCTACAAACGCGAAGAAGTGGGCTTCTTCCTGATCCTCTCGGGTGGTCACGGTCCAGAGATTTTGGCCGATTCCACTCCCTTCCTACGCGGTGCCGACCGTGTCCTCCTTGACCTCTCGGTGTTGGCGATCTTCCCAATGACCTCGATGTGCATGGCCCTGTGGATCCTGCACGTGGGCCTCGTTCTTGGCGTTGAGCTTCAGCACCACCGTGATGCACTTCACGATCTTGTCCAGGCTCATGCCGGCAAGAATGACCTGCATCCTCAGCGGCTCTCCGCGCCTCCACTCCGCGTTGTTGAGGCGCATCAGTCTTTGCCCCATGGTGTCGCCGAATACCTCCACGTAGACGGCGTTCTTCAACCCCGACATTCGGCTGGGCTCCCCGAGGTTTCGCCGGAAAAACTCCATTATTCCGGCGTGGATGTCCTCCGATGCCATGATCCGTACAGCCACGCGCTTCTTTGCTCTCTTCTTCTCCTCATCCTCCACCCTTCTCTTCCAGTGGCCGGGGAGGACGTCCTTCAGCAGGTGTCGGATCTCGCTGGCCTCATTCCAGTCCTCCACAAGCTTGAGGCTTCTTCGGTACTTGCGGATGTACCGATTCCATTCTCGGACCCTCAATTCCCCGCGCTCCAAGGGCAGCGGAATGGACCACAAATCCTCCAACTTCTGGTTGGGGGCGTCCACTCGCTCCTCGTCCTGCAGCCACCGGAGGCAGGTTTGCTCCGTCTGGATCAATCCCTCGCGGATCTGATCCCTGAGCTCCTCCTTCAGGTCCTGCGCTAGCCTGTGTGGAAATGTCTGACATACCCACTTGTCCCTTGGCGCTCCCTTCATCTCGCCGACGACCTCCTCGGCGAAGTCCTCCCAATCCAGGATGAAGTCATTCAGGTTGGAGGGGTTGCCATCGTAGTAGGGGATTTTGATTCCCCTGAGGCCGTCAATCCTGATGGCGTCTCCGACGTCCGCAGCCACGACTCCACCGAGACGGATACCACCTGTGGCCGGGGGGTGTGGGTACACTCCCTGTACATCCCTCTCCTCCATGGAGTGCGGTCCAGTTGGGCCTGAACCCATGGGGTTTGGAATGCGAGAAGGACTTGCTCCACCGGCTGTCCATATCCCCGTAGTGGAGTCCTTCACCCACAAGTTTCCGCCCGGATGGCCTCGATGATGTCCGTCCGTCCTTCCCATGGTTCGCCCCTGCATGGTCTGGATCTGGATCTCCTCTTCCGCATAAACTGCATGGGCAGTCGTAGTGGTCGGTGGATCCTGGGCGGCATGGGACATCTGTACCGTCAGGCTCCTCGGATCCGTGGTTGCGTGCTCTTCCGGCATGGACCCAGCCGGTGCCGTATGCTCCCCGAGCATTATGGATTCGCTGAACATGGGAACAAACCGCAGCGCACCCGGGTCAACACGCGGAGGCGCGTATGGTGCCTCTGCAGGGCCCCCCAGGGGTTTATCCATGGCACTCCTGAGGGGATTAACCCGCTCCACCAGCTCTGCTGTTGCCGGCCTTGCCCGGAGCTCCGGACCCGAGGCGAGGGGTTGTAACTCCTCTAGCCTTTTCAGGCGTCCCGACATGTCCTCCACCAGGTGGAGGAGGCTGTCCACCAGTCGCTGCTGCTTCTGCAGGGCCATCTCCAGCTTCTCCCGGTACCGGTCCTGCTCCGCTCGCAGCTCGGCCATGTCTCTCTCCGCTTCCGACTGGTCATCCAGGATCCCCGCGATGTCCTCCTCTAGGCCGTCCTTCTGGTTGTCCAGGCGGTCGAGGTCCTGCACGATGGCGTCCATCCCCATCATTGGGTACTCGCCGATGAGGAGAGATTACGTGCTCGCAGTGGCACTCAACGTGCTTTCCACCCGATCCGGCGCATCCCACGGTTCCTGGCGCCTCGGACTCCTCCGCCATGGGTGTGTCGCCCATGTCATCCCGCTTTGGCTCCATGTGCCGGGCCACAGGCGCTGTTGTGGCTCTGCTAGGCCTCTCCAACGCCTCGGCGTCATGATCCAGGCTGGGTTCGGGGGCTGTGTGCGCCCTTGTGGGCGGTATGGCCATCTGCTCCGACTCCGAAGGGAAGGCGGTCCGATAGCCATCGGGATGCCCCTCGGAGTCTGCAGCCGACCACAGCCTGACCGGGCTGGGATCCGTCTCAATCGCTCTGGCTTCCCCCGCGGGTTTTGGGGACCGGCGCTTCCGGTAACGCCGGGCCCTGCCGTTGCTGCCAGTCTCCTCCAACTCCTCCGCAGCGGAGCAGATATTACAAGCCTTGCGGCATTGCCTTTCACACATGGAGGCAAGGTCCTCCATGTCTAGCCCATGTCCTGCAAGGGCTCTCTGTTCTGAGCATCTTCGCTCTTCTCGGGCTTCCAATTCCGGCGTCGATTCCACGGACTCCATGATCTGCAACCGGGGCGTCCTCGGGCAGGGCTCATGAGGGCCCAAGTCCCCGGTGCGGCGGTAGGGGGCAGGTACTCCTCTGCTACCATAAAGAAGGTCCCTACCAGGACCAGCCCCTGCTGTACCCCTTCCACCATTTCCTGTCACTCCTATGGTCTTGCTTCTCACCAGGTTCTGCATGATCTTGCCCTATCCTGCACAGTTTCCCACAAAAAATAGTAAAATATGGCTCCTTCACCCAAATCCTGATCCCTTGCAATAACCGGCTCCCAAGTACAATGGCTCAAGTCCAAATGATCCACACTGAGGGCTTCCAAGGGGGTTTGAGGTTCTGCGTTGACACTCAACAACTCCTCTCAAAACGCCGGTCGTCTCACGGTGCACACGGAGACACGGGCGTTGGGCATGTACATAGAATTGCATCAATAGAATAATGGAAAAAGAAGCCCTGAAATTGGCATATGAACACAAATCAAGCAAAGTTGGGGAAAGAGGTAAACATACACAATCACAGCCATAGACCCCTCATTCTCTGGACTCAGGACCTTCCCTTGACTCGCCAACATGATGCCCTGAACCAAGTCAAATAAGATGGCTAAATGCCATGTGTCAAAAGTCACTACACAAACCCGAAAAATGTGTTCACTCCCAAGCCTCTAAATCCTAGCCCAATAGGGGAGGTGGGATGTCATGGCCTAGAGTGGCACTCAGGACCATGCCCTACCCTGACAAAACTTTGGTTGGATTTGGAGTCGATTGGGCTCCGAGAATTGCCCCATGAAGATGACCTCACTACATAGCAAAATTAGGCAAATCAAACCATAGTGCCCAAAATTCAATTATATACTCAAAAATGCATACAGCAAATGTTCAAATGCTCCATGCATGTGTCAAACCGGAGGGTAAAATACAAGGGTGATATAGACCACAGGCTTATGCCAAGGAATATCCCAACATTGGCCCCCAAACCCCTCCAGATATTTATATGCCATGCTTCACAAGTCAACTCACGAATATTAGACCTAATTTTGTGAGGCCTCGTGTACCACGCCAAAGTGACCACGTGATCCGGCATACGGTGAGGTGCAACACCGAAGCATATGCAAACAAATAAGCAACATACCATAGTTCACGGATCTCTAGGCACTTTACTGCCAGCCGACCAGTTGAGCACATAACATACAAAATTGAGCATAAAATGAGGTAAAAATCATGCAAATATTGCCAAATTCAAAGTAATCACAATAGTATATAACTTCGCTCACCCATGGTATCAACATATGGTTGGACACACCATTGCTTGGAACCATTTGTGAACAATCCCCCCACTTGGATGCCCAAATGGACGCATGAGGACACCTTCGAACCTCCTCTCGACATGCACCATGAAAATGGGAAAATTGGCAATGGCGCTTATGGGTCGCTTCGTAAGGCTTCCCACGTGCACTATATGTGCGGTAGACTTAGTCTAGCGATATGGAGCTCACCATTGGGACATGGGCGAAGCCCTTGCCACGTATGACTCCACATATCTTCCTACAAACGGAGATATATAACATGGGCGTGAGCATAGCGAAGCACATACCATCCATATAACACATATCCTTAAAAGTGGCTCCCACCATGGTATGCCATGCCCCTCCATGGACATAACTTCACGTTGAAAATACGTAGGAACCCAACGAACGTTTCTATGCAACACCAACACTCATGCGATACACTGGAAAGTCACATTAAAGTGTTCGGTTGCATGGTCCAAGAGTTATAAATCACTTTCTACCCTCTTGACCATTATGCCTTGCTACACCATGCATGTGTACACATGAAAGGTGTTTGACGCTTCCTGAATTAAGTTGAGACCAAGGCTGTTCCAACCCAAGTCTCAAAATTGGAATACCTCGCCATGAGCCAGAGATATGATTTTTCAAAGTGGCCTCACGAATCAATTTTGTTTCGCCTATATCTCTAAGAAAAATGAAGGAGACAACAAAAGGAAGGTTGATTCGTGATCGGGGAAAAATGTAGAACCACTCGAACTTCATCATATCCAGTGCGACGACCTCGAAATCGAAAATCCGATTCTGAATGTCTGAAAAAATCGGATTGCTTCTGCGAGTGTACAACATCAAAATTGCGGAAGCAACGAAACCTTTTTCTGATGAAATTTAACCCTTCATCGGGGTTTCAGCTAAAATATCTGGAAATAACAGTTAACCAATCGGTTACCGCAAAATCGCGAGCCAACTGACAGTCGCCGATACATTGACAATCAGAACGGATAGCTGAAAAATTGCGGAAACATTATGATAAAAAAAACCTGTTGATTCCTGATATTCTGATATATAAATCTCAGCCGGCGGCGCCTCGGTATTGAATATGGCCGCTCATAGCTGGAATGGCCAAACCTATCACACTATCACATCAGGTTAGGTCAGGTGAATGGGAGAGTATGATATCAGCCAATGGCGGCCTGCCAGCCCATAGATACACACTGCAAGTGACCCAAAGATGGCCACGGGGGTCCGAAACGGCTTCAGCGGTGCAACACTTTCCATCTCGGCCCGGCGCCTGCTAAAACCTTTCAAGAAAACTAAGACCGTGGCCATAAGAGTAGGGGCTGGGTGTACCATCCATTCCTTCGGGGCGGTCGATGTGACTATATGCCTGGGCGACGAAACTGTGACCCAACACTGCAGAGTGCTGGACACCGACGCCTCTGACATCGTCATTGGTACCGACTTCCTACGAAGAAACCCCCAGGTAAAAATGCTGTCTCTCCAACGCCCCGATTCTTGGACTGCGACTTTGGCAGTGGGCTCTTCTCCGTACCTTTGAAGCTGTCAGGACGAAAAGAGTCTGGGCTCCGCTACGCATCCAAGACTAACTTTTTTTGAATGTTCTTAACCGCATCAACTTGTTCTGGGGCTGACGTCCCCGAATGAAAGTGTTTACATCAACATATAAAGATATGTACACGGCTGCTCTGATGGTTAGGTTAGATGAACGCTGATTTACCCTGTGGGGAAGGGGGGGGGTTCCTGAAGGGGCGGAGGGCTGAAGGGGTCGAGAGGAGGAGACAGAAGCTCGCTGGATGGGCGGAAAAAATTCCGGATGTCCCGGGAGGCGTTGGAGTGGGGGGGGGCAGGGGCAGACGGGCCTGGGCACCTAGTAAGGGTGGGCCTTGAGGGGAGAGGTAGGCGTGTTTGACGGTAGCGTGCCTTGGAGCTTGGGGGTGGGAGGGGGAGAGCGGTCTTGGCGCGCTTTGGGGGCGCCCAAACGATTGTGGCGTGATGGGTTTGTGGTGATCGATGGCGTTTTTGTGGTGGCCGTGGGCGTGAGTGCTGAGGAGGGCGCTTGGAATTTTTTTGCGCGCGGCGCGTGGTTTGTTGTGCTTTGGCTGACGCTGGCTTGGACGGTTTCTTTAAGGCGTGTTTAGGGAGAGGTGGGGGGTGCTGGTATACGGGGCGGGTCCGAGGGGGCATGTGGACGGAGGTACTGAACGCACCGTGCGAAACCCAGAAGGGGTTGAGAGGGTCAGAGGGGTGCGCCCAAAGTATTGGGTCCCAAGGGAGAGGATTCGAACACAGCCAATCATGTGCTTGGTGGACAGCCTTGTCCAGGTGCTTTACGCGTTCCTCCAGGGCTAGGCCAAGCATGGCTCTGTGCTCGGCGCGGTCGGAGCCCGGGATCGGCTTGGAGAGGCAGGACCATAGGGACTTAGGTACCAGAGTTCTCATGAAGTTCCTGCGGTCAGCCTTTGAGGGTCCAGAGAGCCACCAGTGCAGGACAATGGGGCTGAAAAGGGTTCCCCAGGAGGAGACGTATGCCTGGACGTGCTGGTCCAACGCTTTGCAGAAGGCCAGGCATGATACAGGGTCGAAAGGATGGTGCTGTCCGCACCTGGAACAGTGGTAGTCGTGGAGCATATTGCTCCACTGGTACCCGTGCACATTGTAGCACCCGGACGCCAGTTTGAAAAACAGGGACGAAAACCAGGAAGTTTTGTTGTATAGGCTGAAGCTGGGGCCGACCGCTATGTTGCTATGGGAATGCCGCGGCAATAGGTGGCGGAATTGCTGTACCTTAAACTTGTGGAGGACAGGCAGGTGGTGTACCGCCACTGAGCCCAGTGGGGGGGGGGGGGGAGGAGGTCCGGGGTAAAAATCAGGCTCTGAGCTGCCCATTTAGAAAGATGGTCGCAGATTTCGTTGCCAAAAAAATTGGCGTGACCTTTAATCCACATGATGTGGAGGGGGTTGGTAATGAGAAGAAGGGCGCTGTGTACGGCGACGGTCCATGTGTCGTCTTGGAACGAGCTGGGCCTATGGACTTGGCATTTCTGGAGGGTGGACACCACCTGTTCGTTGTCAATCAACAAACATACTTCGTATTGGGAAAGTTCCCTGTGGATCCAGCGAATGGCTGCTACCGCCCCCCAGAACTCCGAACCCAGAGAAGAGGGATGCGGTGAGGATAGGCACAGAACTCTGGTTGTACCGCCGGGTAGAAAGGCCGTGATGGCGGCCGCATGGCCGGACTCACCGGAGGAGCCATCGGAATATAGCCACACCCGCTGTAGGCCGGGGGTCGGCGGCCTGGTCAGTGCCTCCGCGGCATCGTGGCATCCCCACTCGTCGAGAGACTTCTTCTCTAGGTAGTGTTGTGCCTGCAGAGCGAAGAAATGGCCGTGTTGGCTGATTCCCATTGCGTGTGCGTTGTGCGGTGGCGCTGGGGGTTCGGGGATGGTCTCTTGAGGGCGCAAAAATTCACGGACTATCTGGAAGTGAGAGGGGCGGGAGTAATCCATGACGGCGTGGCATGGCATGTGCATGGTGTAGGACGTGTGGGTATCCACCGAGTAGACCCCGTCGTAGAACGAGACGTTGGCCCATTTGGAGGTGGCCTCGGTCACTCTTCCTGTGGCCTGTCCTGATTTGAACCTAACGGTTAGCTGGGTACCAGGCGTTAGATTCCGAATAGCAGTGGGTCTCCACGGGCCTATGCTGTGGAAAGATATGCCAAGGGCATGGATGGAGTCCATAAAAGAGTTTTGCACCGGGTCCGAGGCCCTCTGGTTCGAGCTAAGTAAAGACTGGACGTACAGGGGGCCAACTGACTTTGGGGCAAGGCCGCAAAGGGCCTGTAGCCCATAGTTCACTGTGGCAACGTGGACGTTGTGCGGTAGGAACTTCATTCCCAACCCTCCCTTTGGGCGAGCCGCGAAACGGTCTTTGGGGGAGACTAGACGTGTGATGCTGCGAGACGCAACTCCCGCCCAGATAAGTGCCTGAAGCTTTTCGGTCTGGTTGGGGGAAAGAGGGTGGGTGATTAAGCGGTAGGCGAGTGCTGGGACCAGCTGAGAGTTCGTCAGCCGGACCTTCTCACTAAGTGTAAGAGGCAAGGGAGAGAGCCGGGCAAAATAACTCTGGATCTCCGCCTTGAGCATGTGAAACAGGCCCTTTGCCTGGTGGCAAGTAAAAAGATAAACCCCCAGGTATTTATAGCATGTGTGCGGGCGACCCGTTTTTTTGTTGTACGTGTGGAACTCCGAGCCCCTGGGTGTCAGAAACTCTTTTTGGGGGGCTGTGCCATTGGCGTGGACTTCGGTCTTAGACACATTCATGTCCAGTCCCCAGTCCCTGGCTGGCCCATCGAAGTAGTTGAGGCTGTTTTGGACGTAGATGACGTCCTCACTTCTGATCAGGATGTCGTCGATGTAGGCGTGGTGGCTAGTGCGGGCATTTGCCCGGGGGGGGGGCACAGTGGCAAAAAAATGGTGGAAGAGGGAGTTGAGATAGAGAATGAAGAGTAGGGGGGAGAGGGGAAATCCTTGTCGGAGGCCCCTGGTTTGGAGGTATGCGTGGGGAGTGCGGCCATTGATGATGGGGCTGTCTTGAGGGAAGGAGTATAGTTGCTTTATGAGAGAAATTGTGGAAGCAGAAAAATTTGCCCGTTCGAGGACGGTCCAGAGTGTGCCATGAGGCACTGAATTAAAGGCTTTATTGAAATCGATGAACAGCGAGTAGCTTTTCTTCGATTTTGCATAAAGGGCTTTGAGGTGATACAGATGATCAGCGCATTGGTGGCCGGGAAGGCCACCGTGCTGGATTTCTGAAAGGATGTCGTGTGCAAAAGCCTGAGCGCGCAGGTGTTTGCAGGCAAAAGTGGCCAAGAGTTTGTAAATACAGTTTAAGAGGGCAATAGGACGGTTATTTGAAGGGGAGAAAGGGTCGCTTTTTTTATAAAGCAAACATATTTTTGCGCATAGCCAGTGCGGCGGCAGCGGCGAGTGGAGGAAGCGGTTTAAAATGGAGTGGAAAAAAAGTTGAATGGGTTCCGGACAGAGGGCCAGGATGTAGTTGTTTGTTTTGTCCGGCCCCCCTGGCTTTTGATGGCTTACTGTGCTTTAAGTGGTTCTGGAACTCCTGCCAAGTCACAGGAGGTATGTGGTCGTTCTTGGCAGAAACGGGGCATGTGGGCGAACGGGACAGGACCTCGTCGACGAAGTCCTGGGGGGGGGCGTAATCTGGATGCCCTCCAAGATGAAGCAGGGTGTCCCGAAAAAATTTAGCTACATCCGCCGGGTCACTCAGGAGCTCTTTGGTGGCTGGATCTCTGACTACGAGAGGCTTTAGGTCTTTAGGGCAGAGTGTGCGAGCAACAGTGGTTTTCATCTGGACCCCTCGGACCAGACTACTGTGAAGCTTTCTCCTCGCTTTGGTTTCGTCCGAGGACCGTAGGGTGTTTACCACGGACTGAACTTCCGCAATGTGCTCGGGAAATGCTTGAGAAGAAGGAGGCGGGGGTGAGCGTAATAATTTCCTGAGCTTGCGGTAGCCCTCTTGGTCCTTGCGCTGCGGCTTCGGACGCGTGATTTTGTGGTACGCAGACCCAACCTGCATAAGGAGAGAGTCAGTGGCGGCGATGACCTCTTCCAATGGGGCCCTGGCAGGGGCGTCCTTGAGGTCCCGGCACCAGTCGGAGATGAGCCGTATGCTGTTGGAGAATTGTTGCTTTTCGTCACTAGAAAGCTTCCGAAAAATGCAAGGGGGGAGTGGGGGCTGAGACAGAAGGATCGGGGAGGGGCACTGGAAGACCGCAACCACTGGGTGGTGGTCGGAGATGGTGTAGTCCGTGAGGACCGACGCATCCCGAAGGGGAAAGTGCGACACTAGGCGAGGGGACGCAAAGATGTAATCCAGCCTTGCTTCGCTGTCCCAGCGGTCGCTTGCGTAGCGGGTGTACTGCCTGAGGGAGGGGTTCTCTGACCTGAAAGTGTCCACCAACCTAGCTGGGAGGTATTCCACCTCCTCCGTGAGCCACTGCCACTCATGTAGATCGACCAAGCTGTGCTGGTCAAGTTCGGGATCCAGAACGCAGTTAAAATTACCCCCCAGGATGTGATTGGGATGGTCGTTGAAATAAGAAGCAAGAACTCGCTGTATGGTGTCGCGGTACGGGGCTGGGGCCCCCGTGCGCACCGGGGGGGAGTAAACTGAGAAGACGTGTAAGGGAGTTGCCTCCGGTAGGGATATTTTGGCACCACAGATAAGGCCGTCGCTGTCTCTGGGCGGGACACAGCTGGTATATCTCGCGATGCGCGGGCCTGCAATGACCGACACCCCGTGTCTGTGGCCGCAGACATTTGAGAAGACCTTAGCGCGGTCATTGCCGAAGGCGTACCGCTGTGGGAGGAGAGGGGGAGAGTTGAGCTCCTGGAGGAGTATAATGTCATATCCCTCGTTTAGGAAATGCCAGATTGCCGCGGGTGTGTTCTGGCTCTTTGCCGTGTTGAAGGACACGACACGGATGGCCGGGACAGAGGGAAGAGAAGGGGGGGGGCGGCGCAAGCGTTTAGGTTTGAAGGGCTTGTGCACTTCGGGGGGAGGGGGGAAGGAGGGTGTCCGAATGGAGGAATAGCGGGCACCCAGTGGGGAGTCCGGTGTCAGAAGCGTTGGTATGTGGGCAGGGTCCTCATTCTGTATTGAGGGGTCGGGTTCGCACTGTTCTAGTGCAGAAATCCGAGAGTGAAGTGCTTGTGCGTATGCTTTGGGCGAGTGGGGTAAGGCCGTGTCACAGGCAGTGCGAAGAGAGGGGTGTATAGCCAGGTCTGTGGAGAAACTTGTGTCTGGGACCAATATTCTCGGATTGATGTGTGCTTGCTCCACAGGGAGAATCTCCGCGATGCGAGAGACGGTGGCGGTGAGGGAGGCACCGTGCGGGCGAGGACCTCTTGACACCGTCTCATGTTACTACTACTGCGGTGGCACTGACGGGCGGGAGGGGGGCAGAAAGAATATGGGGAAGGGTAGCATTCGGTAGACTCATCAGAGCTTCCCACAAGGGGGACCACAGGATTTTGTGGTCTGCTACACAGTGAGCACAGATCAGCCCGGTTAGGGCATACCTGGCGGTCACAGGGGTTAAGGAATTCATGTTACGTACAGGGGGAGTGGTAGAGCGATGGCCTTGCCATGCCTGGGCGCAGGCAGAGAATGCCCGTAGCCCAATCGCTTGAATAAACTCAGGAGGGGTCGGTTCAAAAGGTTCAACTTCTTTTGATTCTGGATTGTACCATCCGTTTCATCGGGAGTAGGGTCTTCCCCGTCTTTGGCCTTTTCGTGTCTTCCTTCGGGAGACGGAATAGCGCTTGGCGTAGGTTGCTCCTCACGCGGCGTTAAGAGAGAGTTGTCGGGCTCAACCTCATTGGTTTTCTTTGCGTTGTCGTTGAGAGCGGCGCTGTTGTTCATTGCCGAATCTCCACACGGGTCTTCGCGACTTTCTTCTTGTTGTTTCAACTCTTCGGCGTCACAAGGATGGCTACCTTCGGTGTTCTCGTGCGTGCCTTCGGCTTTGTTGTTCATTGCTGAATCTCCACACGGGTCTTCGCGAACTTCTTCTTGTTGTTTCAATTCTTCGGCGTCACATGGATGGCTTCCTTCGGTGTTCTCGTGCGTGCCCTCGGGCACGGAGTCTTGCACCTTCTCGGAGTTGGTTGGCGGAGCGGGCGCTTGGACTTGATGTTGTGGTTCTTGGGCTCCTTTTCCTTTGGCGGTGTGAGCCGTTGTCTCGGCGAGTGCGAAGAGTTCTTTTGCGACATCTTCGGGTTGTTCATCGTCTGAAATGACATTAGACGATGTGCCTTTCTCATGTGACGGGGAAGGGTCGAGTGAAGGGTGAAATGGGTCGTTCTCGCGCTTGGCGGGCGAAAGCGTAGGAAGAAGCCGACTTTGAGTCAGTTTGGCGTCCACTTTAGCCTGGGTTCGCGCAATGAAACTTTTCACGGACTTTAGCTGTTTGCTTTCCGTCTTGTCCTTTGCGGAACGTTCCTTGAGCCCAACTTGCGACATTGCCAAGAAAACGGCGTTGCGAAGCTAGGCAAAGGACGGCGCTCACGATTGCGGTTTTGCGCTAGGCAAATAAAATTGACGGCAAGGTTATTGCGCTTGCCTCGGCTCCAAATTGCGGCTATGGGACCTTTGATGGTAATCCACGGCTTCACGGGATCAGCCCAGAACTTGAACAGCCCAGGATTTTCGTTAATCACCGAGCAGCCAGGACTGCTGGTGGATCCATCAATAAATTTCTGAGGGTCAATCGAAAAAAAATAGACACTCAGAAGGTGACATCCAAGACTAACTATCGCACTAAAAACTACCAATTGGCCCATCATGTTCTTGAAAATGGACTGGCGGCCCTTCAGGTCAACCTGGATGAGATCCAGGTCGAATTGTTTGCGAGCCGACAACAGCACATCATGCAGTTGTACTACTCGAAACATTTGAAGAACGCTTTCCGTTTCTTCTGGAAGGCAATGGGCCTAGCGTATGCTAACCATCCCTTCTCACTGCTCGCAAAGGTTCTAACCAAAATCGCTTATGAGGGAGGCAGGGTTGTCATGTGCACCCCTGACTGCAGCTGCTCTGGTGGACACGCTTACTGGCGCCCATTGCTAGATCGAATGACCGTGGGAAGGGTGCAACTCCCCAACGGTCTGAAGCCGGTTCGGACCCCCGTGGCCATCTTTGGGTCACTTGGGGTGTGTATCTATGGGCCGGCAAGCCGCCATTGGCTGATATCATACTCTCCCATCCACCTGACCTAATCTGATGTGACAGTGTGATAGGCTTGGCCATTCCAGCTATGAGTATTCAATACCGAGGCGCCGCCGGCTGAGATTTATATATCAGAATATCAGGAATCAACAGGGTTTTTTTATCATAATGTTTCCGTAATTTTTCAGCCTTTCGTTCTGATTGTCAATGTATCGGCGACTGTCAGTTGGCTCGCGATTTTGCGGTAACCGATTGGTGAACTGTTATTTCCAGATATTTTGGCGGAAACACCGATGAAGGGTCAGATTTCATCAGTAAAGGGTTCGTTGCTTCCGCAATTTTCATGTTATACACCCGCAAAATGAATCCGATTTTTTCAGACATTCAGAATCGGATTTTCGATTTCGAGGCCTCCGCACTTGATATGATGAAGTTCGAGTGGTCGTACATTTTTCCCCGATCACGAATCAACCCTCCTTTTGTTGTCTCCTTCATTTTTCTTGGAGATATAGGTGAAACAAAATTGATTTGTGAGGCCACTTTGAAAGGTCATATCTCCAGCTCACTGCGAGGAGTTACAATTTTGAGATATGGGCTGCAATCGCCTTGGTCTCAACTTAATTCAGAAAGCGTCAAACGCCTTTGATGTGTACATATGCTTGTTGTAGCAAGGGATAATGGTCAAGAGGGTAGAAAGTGATATATAACTCTTGAACCATGCAACTGAATGCTTTAATGCGACTTTTGCGTGTACCGCATGAGTGTTGGTGTTGCATAGAAATTTTCATTGGGTTCCTACATATTTTTAACATGAAGTTATGTCCATTGAGGGGCATGGCATACCATGGTGGGTGCCACTTTTTGAGGGCATGTGTTATATGCATGGTATGTGCTTCGCTATGCTCACGCCCATGTTGTATATCTCCGTTTGTAGGAAGATATGTGGAGTCATACGTGGCAAGGGCTTCGCCCATGTTCCAATGGTGAGCTCCATAGCGCTAGACCAGGTCTACCGCACATATAGTGCATGTGGGAAGGCTTACAGAGCGACCCGCAAGCGCCACTATCAATTTTCCCATTTTCATGGTGCGTGTCGGCAGGAGGTTCGAAAGTGTTCCTATGCGTCCATGTGGGGTTCCAAGGGGGGTATTGTCTGCAAATGGTCCCAAGCAATTGTGTTTTGAACCATATGTTGATACCATGGGTGAGCGAAGTTATATTCTATTGTGATTACTGCGAATATTTGGCAATATTCGCATGTTTTTGACCTCATTTTATGCTCTTTTTTGTATTTTATGTCCTCAACTGGTCGGCCAACAGTAGAGGGCCTAGAGATCTGTGAACTATGGTATGTTGCTTATATGTTGGCATATACTTCGGTGTTGCACCTCACCATATGCCGGATCACGTGGTCACATTGGCGAGGCATACGAGGCCTCACAATATTGAAGCTGTAGGGTGGGGGCCCGCCGCGCTGGCCCTTGAAGACCCTGAAAATGCAACAGAGCACAAAAATCAGGCTTCAACCATGACTCCGGTCAGCGGTGTTGTCTTCTCGATTTCGATCGCTTTGGGAGTCCATTTGACCACTTTTTATACAAATCTTTCCAGGATTTTTGCCGCATGGCAGGATTAGTCCTGGCTACATGGTCTCTGGAGAGGCGCAGAAGGAGTATTGATTAATTTATTGCGAAAATCTATAAAATTAACTATAAAAATCGCTATTTTCCCAATCTGGGATTACGCCTCTGCTGAGGTCATTTTTACGCCTGCGGAGACTTTTGCGGTCGCGCTGGGGAAACGCTCCCGCTACCGCATCACCCCTCTCCTTAAAAGAGTTGCAACCCTCTAGGAGGCTTGCAACTCCGCACCGGAGTGCCCTGGAGGAAGTCTCCGCTGGGTGACCCTCCTTTATGGGATACAAAAAGGTTTGTTTATCCCCCAGGGGGAAAAACAAGTCCAAGGGGTGGCCCTGCCCTAGGTGTCCGGTGGGGAGCACCAATACTACCCTCAGGCAGAAATCTGCCTACTTTGACACCTTAGGAAAAAGAAAAAGGCCTTGGGTGGCCTGCCCCGTTTGTTTTGAAAACCTGGCAAAAGCTTTCAGTTTCCCGAAAACCTCCATGCTTTCAAAAACCAAACAACAGGACAGGCACGCACACAGCACCATAACGCAGCATCAGATCCATGGTGCTGTATCAGTTCGTGCCTTACCCAGGCACCGGGCACTGTACTGTACAAGTGCGGGTCCGTGTGCAAGGGGCTGAGCTGCCCCATATATACATGGGTTTTAAGTCCCACATATATACCCGGTCGGTGGAGCCTGCCAAGACTACGCTCAGCTATTAGTGCTCCACCAGAGAAGGAAAACTGCGAGCACTCAAATAAAATATAATAATGATTACGCAGGTTCGTCCTGCTCTTCCGATACCCCCTTTAAGAGGTGTCATCACGGCTTAACGCCGCTATCGGTGACTGCTCGAACTAGGCGTTTGACTGCTCATGGTCATCTGTTGCTTGGATGCCCATGTCGTTGGTCCTCCCGTTTGTTCCGCTTGAAGCTTGAGAACGCCCTTCAGGCGTTCGACCTCCGCCTCCAGTACGGGTACTGGAAGGAGGACCATCTCCTCTAGTCTCTTGATTCGCTCTTCCGTTGGCTGCGCTGCCTGTTCATTCGGTGCCGCTCGTGCTGTCAAAGGATCACGCTGCTGGTTCGTTTGACTCCTCCACGACGCACTCCTGGTACCATCTTGGCGCCTGTCACCACTGTGAGGTCGGTAGCCTCGTTGCTGCCCGGCTGTGGATCCCCTTGCGGTCTTTTGCTCGAGTTGCGGTTGGTGTGCCGCTCTTCGCTGACCCTGGTGTCTGGCGCTCTCAAAGGCCAGTTGCCGCCTTGGTGAGTCTGCAGGCACTTACTGCCGCGGACCCATGGTTGCATGTCTCTCCTTCTCCCTCAGATTCGCTTGCCTTGTTCGGGGCTCCTGCATTCCTCTGGTGGCACGCGGTTCTTCTTTTTGCTGCTGCCACGGGTCACTTGGACTTGGATGCGCCGGTTGGTACCACGGATCTTGCCCTCTGGCTGGAATCGTTGGGGTCTTGGCATTTGTCCATCGTTCACTCGTGACAGGGGTTGAGAACTTGCTTGAGCTCCATTTCGTGGGGTCGGGAAACTTGATGTCATGATGACCTTCAGGCTCGCTGCTGCCCGAACTCCACGGCGAGTTTGCTTTTTGACTGATAGATCCCCAGTCCGATGAGCTGCTCATTGTAGCCTCTCTTCTTTTAGCAAACGGCTGTTGACCGTCCTCTCACTCCTTCACTGCGGGCGGCTGACGGCCGTCCTTTGACTCCTCCACCGCAAACGGTTGATGGCCGTCCTCCTCGGCGCAGACGGCTTGACGCTGTCTTGTCTTGAGCGGCGGGCGGCCGTCTCTTTCTCAACGGCTGGCGGCCGTCTCCACTTGAGCAGCTGGCGGCTGTCTCCTTTTAACGGCTGGCGGCCGTCTCCACTTGAGCAGCTGGCGGCTGTCTCCTTCTCAACGGCTGGAGGCCGTCAACTTCTTCACGGCTGGTGGCCCTCTCCTCTTGAGCGGCTGTTGGCCGTCTCCTTTTGAACGGCTAGCAGCCGTCTCCCCTTGAGCGGCTGGCGGCCGTTCTCCTCGTGAGCGGCTGGCGGCCGTTCTCCTCGTGAGCGGCTGACGGCCGTTCTCTGCTGCGTGGCGTGCGGCAGTATTGTGGAAAGATTTTGAAGCGGTAGGGTGGGGGCCCGCCGCGTTGGCCCTTGAAGACCCTGAAAATGCAACAAAGCACAAAAATCAGGCTTCAACCATGACTCCGGTCAGCGGTGTTATCTTCTGGATTTCAATCGCTTTGGGAGTCCATTTGACCACTTTTTATACAAATCTTTCCAGGATTTTTGCCGCATGGCAGGATTAGTCCTGGCTACATGGTCTCTGGAGAGGCGCAGAAAGAAAATTGATTAATTTATTGCGAAAATCTATACAATTAACTATAAAAATCGCTATTTCCCAATCTGGGATTACGCCTCTGCTGAGGTCATTTTTACGCCTGCGGAGACTTCTGCGGTCGCGCTGGGGAGACGCTCCCGCTACCGCATCAATATTAGGTCTCAAATTCGTGAGTTGATTTGTGAAGCATGGCATGTGTATATCTGGAGGGGTTTGGGAGCCAATGTTGGGATATTCTTGGGCATGGACCTTTGGTCTATTTTACCCTTGTATATTACTTTCCGGGTTGACACATGCCTGGAGCATTTGAACATTTGCCGTATGCATTTTTGAGTATATAATTGAATTTTGGGCACTATGGTGTGATTTGCCTGATTTTGCTATGTTGTGAGGTTACCTTCATTGGGCAATTCTCCAAGCCCAATCGACTCCAAGTCCAACCAAGGTTATGTCAGGGTAGGGCATGGTCCTGAGTGCCACTCTAGGCCATGACACGCAACCTCCCTCATTGGGCTAGGATTTAGAGGCTTGGGAGTGAACACATT
This sequence comes from Eutreptiella sp. 'Long Island Sound 2002', assembly GCA_964036045.1. Taxonomy (NCBI): domain Eukaryota; phylum Euglenozoa; class Euglenophyceae; order Eutreptiales; family Eutreptiaceae; genus Eutreptiella; species Eutreptiella sp. 'Long Island Sound 2002'. The sequence goes on along the minus strand of OZ038379.1, from coordinate 102,398,457 downwards.
TTTGGGGTTTGTGTACTGACCTTTGACACAGTGCATTTAGCCATCTTACTTCACTTGGTTCAGGGCATCATGTTGGCGAGTCAAGGGAAGGTCTTGAGTCCAGGGAATGAGGGGTCTATGGCTGTGATTGTGTATGTTTACCTCTTTCCCCAACTTTGCTTGATTTGTGTTCATATGCCAATTTCAGGGCTTCTTTTTCCATTATTCTATTGATGCAATTCTATGTACATGCCCAACGCCCGTGTCTCCGTGTGCACCGTGAGACGACTGGCGTGTTGGAAGGAGTTGTTGAGTGTCAACGCGGGACCTCAAACACCCTTGGAAGCCCTCAGTGTGGATTTTTTGGATTTGACCTATTGTATTTGGGAGTTGGTTATTGCAAGGAATCAGGCTTTGTGTGAAGGAGCCACATTTTACTATTTTTTGTGGGAAATTGTGCAGGATAGGGCAGGATCATGCAGAACCTGGTGAGAAGCAAGACCATAGGAGTGACAGGAAATGGCCGAAGGGGTACAGCAGAGGCCGGTCCTGGTAGAGACCTTCTATATGGTAGCAGAGGAGTACCTGCCCCCTACCGCCGCACCGGGGACTTGGGCCCTCATGAGCCCTGCCCAAGGACGCCCCGGGTGCAGATCGTTGAGTCCGTGGATTCGACGCCGGACTTAGAAGCCCGAGGAGAGCGAAGATGCTCAGAACAGAGAGCCCTTGCAGGACATGGGCTAGACATGGAGGACCTGGCCTCCATGTGTGAAAGGCAATGCCGTAGGGCTTGCAATCTCTGCTCCGCTGCGGAGGAGATGGAGGAGACTGGCAGCAACGGCAGGGCCCGGCGTTACCGGAAGGGCGGGTCCCCAAAACCCGCGGCGGAAGCCAGGGCGATGGAGACAGATCCCAGCCCGGTCAGGCTGTGGTCAGCTGCAGATTCCCAGGGGCACTCCGAGGGCTATCGGACCGCTTACCCTTCGGAGTCGGAGGAGATGGCCATACCGCCCACAAGGGCGCACACCGCCCCTGAACCCAGCCTGGATCATGACGCCGAGGCGTTGGAGAGGCCTACCAGAGCCAGAACGGCGCCTGGCGCCCGGCACATGGAGCCAACGCGGGATAACATGGGCGACACACCCATGGCGGAGGAGTCCAAGGCGCCGGGAACCGTGGGATGCGCCGGATCATTTGGAAAGCACGTTGGGTGCCACTGCAAGCATGTATCTTTCCTCATCGGCGAGTACCCAAAGATGGGGATGGACGCCATCGTGCAGCACCTCGCCCGTCTGGACAACCAGAAGGACGGCCTAAGGGAGGAAATCGCGGGAATCCTGGATGACCAGTCGGCAGCGGAGAGAGACATGGCGGAGCTGCGAGCGGAGCAGGACCGGTACCGGGAGAAGCTGGGGATGGCCCTGCAGAAGCAGCAGCGAGTGGCGGACAGCCTCCTCCACCTGGTGGAGGACATGTCGGGACGCCTGAAAAGGCTAGAGGAGTTATAACCCCTCGCCTCGGGTCCGGAGCTCCCGGCAAGGCTGGCAACGGCAGAGCTGGTGGAGCAGGTTGAGACCCTCAGCAGCGCCATCGAGAAACCCATGGGTGGCCCTGCAGAGGCACCTTACGCACCTCCGCGTGTTGACCCGGGTGTGCTGCCGTTTGTTCCCATGTTCAGCGAATACATAATGCTCGGGGAGCATACGGCACCGGCTGGGTCCATGCGGGAAGAGCACGCAACCACGGACCCGAGGAGCCTGACGGTACAGATGCCCCATGCCGCCCAGGATCCACCGACCACTACGTCTGCCCATGCAGTTTATGCGGAAGAGGAGATCCAGATCCAGACCATGCAGGGGCGAACCATGGGAAGGGCCGACGGACATGGTCGAGGCCATCCAGGCGGAAACCTGTGGGTGAAGGACCGCACTACGGGGATATGGACAGCCGGTGGAGCAAGTCCTTCCCGCATCCCAAACCCCATGAGTTCAGACCCAACTGGACTGCACTCCATGGAGGAGAGGGATGTACGGGGAGTGTACTCACACCCCCCGGCCACAGGTGGTATCCGTCTCGGTGGAGTAGTGGTTGCAGACGTCCGAGGCGCCATCAGGATTGACGAACTCAGGGGAATCAAAACTCCCTACTACGATGGCAACCCCTCCAACCTGAATGACTTCATCCTGGATTGGGAGGACTTCGCCGAGGAGGTCGTCGGCCAGATGCAGGGAGCGTCAAGGGACAAGTCGGTATGTCTGACATTCCCACACAGGCTGGCGCAGGACCTGAAGGAGGAGCTCAGGGATCAGATCCGAGAAGGATTGATCCAGACGGAGCAGGCCAGCCTCCAGAGGCTCGAGGACGAGGAGCAAGTGGACGCCCCCAACCAGAAGTTGGAGGATTTGTGGTCCATTCCGCCGCCGCTGGAGCGCGGGGAGCTGAGGGTCCGGGAATGGAATCGGTACATCCGCAAGTACCGAAGAAGCCTCAAGCTGGTGGAGGACTGGAATGAGGCCAGCGAGATTCGAGACCTGCTGAAGGACGTCCTCCCCGGGCACTGGAAGAGAAGGGTGGAGGATGAGGAGAATAAGAGAGCAGAGAAGCGCGTGGCCGTACGGATCATGGCATCAGAGGACACCCACGCCGGAATAATGGAGTTTTTCCGGCGAAACCTCGGCGAGCCCAGCGGAATGTTGGGGTTGTAGACCGTCTACGTGGAGGTATTCGGCGACACCATGGGGCAAAGGCTGATGTGCCTCAACAACGTGGAGTGGAGGCGCGGAGAGCCGCTGAGGATGCAGGTCATCTTCGCCCGCATGAGCCTGGACGAGATCGTGAAGTACATCACGGTGGAGCTGAAGCTCAAGGCCAAGAACGAGGCCCACGTGCAGGATCGACAGTGCCATGGACATCGAGGTCATTGGGAACATCGCCAACACCGAGAGGTCCAGGGGGACACGGTCGGCACCGCGGAGGACGGGAGTGGAAGCGGCCAAGATCTCTGGACCGCGCCCACCCGAGAGGATCATGAAGAAGCCCACTTCTTTGCGTTCGTAGCGCACAATATGAAGGAGCATGGGCAGGACAAGTCCAGGTGGAACCGCCTGGACCCAAGGTCCAAGGAACGCAAGGAACCGCGAAGGATCGGGAACCCACCGCTCTCGTTCCGCGAGTACAGTTCACAGCGCGACGGTTGCTGGGTCTGCTACGGCAAGGGGAACAACCATGCACATGACCACCGGCATTGCAAGGTATATGACGAAGACAAGAAGACCTACTTCGCGGCACATCTAGACAAGAAGCCCAAGGAGCAACGAATTGCCGATTGGAAGGCAAAGGGCGGAGACGGTGGAAAAGGCCAAGGAAAGCACCAAGGGAAAGGCGGAGGAAAAGGCTATGGTGGAGGACCCGGCCCAGACCGACGCGTGAGGTCATCCAGGAGGTTGCTGAGGACATGTTGAGGACATTGGAGGAACTCAAAGCCCAGCAACGTGGTGGACAAAGTCCGAGCGGATCGCAGCAGGAGGGAGCTGCGGCAGGCCACGTCTAGAGGAGCCCCCACGGGAGTGGGAACCCGGAGGTCTCTCCTCCGAAAGTCAGTGGAATCCTAGAGATAGCGAAGGCACATCGGGTGCCGAAGAAGGCTCCAGAAGAGCCAAAACCACTGAGTTTCGCCACTCCCAACCCCTGGAGCGCCCTGCCAAGGGAAGTGTATGTGGGCAAGGGACGTGGCAAGAAAGAAGGAGCGACCACGGAGAGCCCCGTGGACGGGCAGGACCAGCCCAAGATCTACACCATCGGTGACCATACCCTTGAAGTCCTGATTCACCCGGATGTGCTAGAGTTGCATGCCGTGAGAGTCGTCCATACACCGCAGGGTGACGGACGGCAGTTGCACTTGAAGGTGCGTGTACGGTGCGGACAAGAGGTGTTGGTGGTGGATGTTTTGGAGGATACGTGTGCCCAGGTGAGCCTGGTCCGGAGACGGTTGTTCAAAGAGGAATCCCTGCAGCCCAGCCGTACACCGGTACGCCTGAAGGTGGCCAATGGAGAGATTATGGGTGGTGGCACCCATGAGGCCACTATCTGTATGGAATTCTGGGAGCATGAGCGCTTGAACCGCCCTGACTTGGCGAATAGAAGCACTCTATCCGGGAACTTCTAGGTGGCCGACATTACAGATTGGGATATGATCATGGGGTATGACTTCATGGTGGGAAACGCCATTGGAGCCCTTCCCCATAGTGCAACGCTGGTCCGGGAGGATAATGAATGCCTTACATGGCTGTCCATGGACTATGCATGAGGATCATCCCAATGGAATGCTGAGGAAGAGGAACGGATCGTCCAAGCGGTGCAAGCTGTGGGTGCCAAGTCCAGAGGAGACCGCGGAGTTCAGCTCACGGAGTATGGAATGGCACCGCAGGTGTATGCCAGGATGATTCAGACGCTGGGAGCCGAAGCGCCCGAGACAGACGTCTTTGCTTCCCGGGATGCCACACTTTTGAGGAAGTGTAGGAGGCATTGGCATCGAGGAGACTCAGCCTGGCACAGGCATTGGGGTTTGAAGGAGTGGGGGCCCATGTACTGGCATGGCTCCCTAGAAAATACCAGACGTACGGTGGAGAAGATCGTCGCGGATAGGGCAAAGGGGATCCTGGTCATAACCGGCATAGGATGCCCCCCATGTCCGCTGGAAGGTCTCAAGTCGACGCTGGATTCCATCACCCTGAACGAGATGTCATTCGGGCCAGAGGAGTAGTTGTTCATGGACGCCAAGGGTTTATCAATGCCCTCCCCGGGTCAAGCGTGGGGTACCAAGGCTTTCCTGGTGGATGGAGCGCAAGCCCAGCCCACGGGTGATGAAGCATTCATCCGTAGGGTGGAGGCGGTGCCCATCCGGGTCATGTTTGAGCCCAAGGAGGGGACGGAGCAGCCAATGGATGGCATTGACGTCCTGTCCCACGCCAAGATCGACCACGTCGTCAACTACATGCGGATGGGGATGCACGACGGTGTGGCAGCCAAGAAGAGGCGGGCCATGGTCACATCTCCGCATTGGTGGGATGACAAGATGTTGGTCACCGGCAAGTACGAGATGGATGAGTTCGTGGCGAGGGTCATGGATCACATCGCGGACCAATATGATGGTCTGGTTGGGTCGGACCCGCCGACGTGGGGTTTTCCAAGAATGGGGGCCGGTAGCGACAAGAACTCGGCTGATGCCGCAAATTTCCAAAGATTATTGGTGGGAAGTGCACCCAACGACGATGAAGACGGCATATCATACGAGGAGAAGTCGGACTCGGACCCGGAAGAGGCCTATACCGCAGTGCGGTCGGTTGTATCGATACCGAAGCAAGCGGCTGAAGAGGCCCAGGAGAACCCGAAGGTCGCCGAGCTGAAAGAGAGGCTGATAAATGCCTATCTGCGGCTATTCAGTGGCGTCGCCAACAAGAACCCTCCAGATCGTAGGAGGTTTGGCACAGCGAGGATCAAGCTGAAGCCGAACCCCAATATCTATCGTCATCAGGAGTACCAACTTCAGGGCGATCGGGCCGAGGCCATGAAGAAGTTGTTGGCCGAGTTTATTGAGCAGGGCTGGATCGAACCCTCCGACAGTGACTGGGCCAGCCCAGCCTTTATCGTGCCCAAGAAGGAGAAGGGCGAGTGGAGGTTGGTGGTTGATTACAGAGGATTGAACGAGCAAACCGAGCACGACTCGTACTCGCTTCTTCTGATCGACACCATCCTGCAAAAACAACAAAAAAAGCGGATCTTCACGGTGTTAGACCTGAAACACGGCTATCACCAGATGCCGCTACACCCGGACTCCAGGCCCTGCACAGCGATGTCGACGCCGCTGGGGCCCCTGCAGTGGAAAGTGGTGCCTATGGGCGCCAAGAATGGCAACGCCGCTTTCCAGCGCATTTTGGAGGACCTACTCGATCCTGTCCGGGACTGTGCCGACCCCTTTGTGGATGACATCATCATCAGGTCCGGCATGGAAGACATGACTGAGGACGAGCTCATCGAAGCGCATGAGAAGGATCTGCGCCGAGTGTTCGGCGAGCTGAACAAGCACAACATGGTGTGCAAGCCCACCAAAGCCTCCCTCTTCGTGAAGGAAGTGGAGTTCGCGGGTCACGTGGTTGGTCACAGGCAGCGCCGTCCCATGCCTGGGAAGCTGGCGTCCCTGCACCACTGAGAGAAGCCCCAGACCATCAGCGAACTCCGATCCTTCATGGGGTTCTGCAATTACTATTCAGGCTATGTCAGGATGTATGCAGAACTGTCGGAACCGCTGCACAAGATGCTGCAGGTGGGCAAGTTCCATGGTCGGAAGGGGAGCAAGAAGAAGCTTGCCCGGACCCCTGAGGCCGAAGATGCCCTCAGCCGCCTGAAGGAGAGACTCCTGGGGCAGCTGGGGCTATTCCTGGTGGGGGACAGCGCCTGACACCAGACACCCCTCACAACGGTGGCAGGCCACCCCCCCCAGGGACGGCCCCCCACCACCCCCAGGGCACGCAGCCCCCACAGGGCATGCAGGCCAAGGGGACAGTGATGGGCCCCCACACCCACACACCCGCGCCGGCAGCACGTGGGTGGCGGACCCCAACAGCCCGCCCAGTGGACGGGCAGTCGGGGGAGGGACAGCGCCTGACCTCGGACGCCCCTCACAATGGTGGAAGGCGCCCCCCCCGGGGACGCCCTGCCGCCACCCCCACAGCGAGCAACGCCGGCCCGCAAGGGCGCACGCTGTGGGGCCGGTGCTGGGTCCCCACGCCCACACCGACCGCATCCGGGACACATGGGTCGCGGAACCCTGGCTGCCCGCTCCAGAGGACGGGCTGCCGGGGGAGGGACAGCGCCTGACACCAGACCCCCCTCACAACGGTGGAAGGCAACCCCCCCGGGAAGGGCCCCCCACCAACCCCGCGGCACGCAGCCCCCACAGGGCATGCAGGCCAAGGGGACAGTGCTGGGCCCCCACACCCACACACCCGCGCCCACAGCACGTGGGTGGCGGACCCCAACAGCCCGCCCAGTGGGCGGGCAGTCGGGGCAGGGACAGCGCCTGACCTCAGACGCCCCTCACAATGGTGGAAGGCACTCCCCCCTGGGGACGCCCTTCCGCCACCCCCACAGCGAGCAACGCCGGCCCGCAAGGGCGCACGCTATGGGGCCGGTACTTGGTCCCCACGCCCGCACCGACCGCACCCGGGACACATGGGTCGCGGAACCCCGGCTACCCGCTCCAGAGCACGGGCAACCAGGGGAGGGACAGCGCCTGACACCAGACGCCCCTCACAATGGTGGAAGGCACCGCCCCCGGGGACGCCCTTCCGCCACCCCCACAGCGAGCAACGCCAGCCCGCAAGGGCGCACGCTGTGGGGCCGGTGCTGGATCCCCACGCCCGCATCAACCGCACCCGGGACACACGGGTCGCGGAACCCTGGCTGCCCGCTCCATAGGACGGGCGGCCGGGGGTAGGACACCACCTGACACCAGACGCCCCTCACAACGGTGGCAGGCCACCCCCCCCGGGGACGGCCCCCCGCCACCCCCGCGGCACGCAGCCCCCACAGGGCATACGCCACGGACCCGCCCCACAGGGGGGCGGACAGCCCCAAGCCAGGTAGGGGGGAACCGGGACCGTACCGCCCCGCCCAAGCACACCAGACGGAGCTGGGGACCGGGGCAGGACACGCGGAGGGGCACGGACCACGTCTAACGGCCCTACCAGCGCCCAGTGCCGGGACCGCGCGAGGTGCGCACGCCACACCACCCAGGGGGGGGGGGATCGGACGCCGCGGGAGCGCGAGCGCACACACACGCAAGGAACACGCGGGGACTACCAGAAGGGCAACTGGACCGAGCTCGCGGAACGCACAGACCGCGTGGAATGGCAGCGAGCGAGGATAAGGGACACCCGGACGGGACGGCCCGCCACACGCAGCGCGGGACACGCGAGGCGGGAAGGGGGAAGCGGGAGAGACACAACACCAGGTACCCGCCCGAGCCCCCCGGACCGGCCACGAGCACCGCGCACACACGGACGGGGCACTGACCCGCCAAGGCAGTAGTTGCGCACTGCGCCACGCCCCAACCTCTAGGCTAGGCAGCCTCCGAGCCAGCCCAAGGGGGTCCCACTGGCGACAAGCCAGTAGCACGGGCCCGGCGGCGCTGGCGCCTCGGGCGACCACGCATTAGGGGGGCAACGCGGTAGGTAAGCGCCCGCACCCACGGCTGCGAATTAATGCACTGACCGGGGAGTGGCGAAACGGGGAAGCCGGGCGGGGACGGGGCTTCGGGCCCTGTGAACCCGGGGGACTCCGCCACCAGGCAGGAGGTGCGTCTTGGAGGGCCCCCCACTAGGACCCGGTGGGGAGGACATCACCTGGCCGAACCAGGTGGCCCCCCGGGGCCAAAAGGCATCTAGTACCCGCAAAATCAAACCTCAAACCTCAAACCTCAAACCTCGAAGATGCGTTCAGCCGCCTGAAGGAGCGACTCCTGGGGCAGCTGGGGCTATTTATGGTGGACCCGGACAAGGGATTCGTGCTACGGACGGACGCCTCGGACTATGCTGTAGGGGCAGTCCTCGAGCAAGTCCGGGACGACGGGTCGCACGTACCCGTGGCATTTTGGAGCCGGATCCTGGCCGAAGGCCAACGTCGAACCTGGACCGCGAGGGAGAAGGAGACGTACGCCATTGTTTGTGCGCTCAGGAAGTGGTCTGGCCACATCGGATTGCAACCGCTGGTGGTTTGCACGGACCATCAGTCCTTACAGAGCTGGCACAAGGAGCACGCCGACGGCCCCTTGGGACGAGCGGCAAGGAGGGCCCGGTGGCACGAGACGTTCGCCAAGTTCGACGTCAGCGTCGTATACGTCCCGGGGAAGGACAACACTGTGGCAGATTGCCTCAGTCGATGCGCCTACCCCGCAGGCAAGGCTCCGATGGACATATGCAGCCATGGGGACGCCAAGGAAACCGAGGAGGCCAAGCGCATCATCGAGATGGAGAAGGCCATGGAGCAAGAGGGGGTCAAGTGCTTTGTGGTGATGGCAAACCGTACAGACCTGGCCAAGTTCCGGGGCGCCCGAGTCCAAGCTTTTCGAGAGGAAACCCATGAGCAATGGATGGTGGCCCCCGTAGAGCTAGTCAGGTCGGTGCTCACAGAGGACTGGTCAGATGACTATGCGGCATCCGACCACTGGAGCAGGTACTGGAATGCCGTGAGCGCCCCGTCGGACGACGAATGGCCTGAGGGCTTGACCGAGGATGGGGATGAATTGTTCCTCAAGGACAAGCTATTGGTCCCTGAGAACCGAATGGAGGAACTCATTGACCACTGGCATAACGCCCAGCTCATGCATCCTGGTCGGGACAAGATGCAGCAGGACCTGGAGTCGCGCTTCAAGTTCCGACCGGGGTACTACGCCATCCTGGACAAATACTGCAGCGACTGCGCCGTGTGTCGGGCCACGAAGAGCCCCAACCATTCCACAGCGGGCAGCCCGGTGTATACGGGTATACCAGAGGCCCCTATGCGATCCGTGGCCATGGTGGTATTCGCCATGCCTGAGGTCACCGTGGAAGGAGAGACCTACGACTGTGTCATCCTGGCGGTAGAGAGGCACAGTGGGTATATCGTGGCGGTCCCCGGCAAGAAGTCCAAGAAGAAGGACAAGAAGGACAAGCATGGAGTGGGTCTGCAGGCCAAGACCGTCGTCAACGCCATGATCAGGCATTGGCTGACGATTTTTGATGTCCCAGCTGTCATCTGCAGCGATCGGGGCAGTCAATTTGTGGGACGTGGTTCAAGACGATGTGCAGGCACATGGGGATTCGGCACGCCAAGACCTTGGCGTACCACAGCCGGTCGAATGGCCGGGCAGAGGTGGCCGGGCGGCAGATGTTCGAAAGGTTCCGCCAGCTGCACATTGACGAACCAGGCCGGAATTGGTACAATTCGCTGTGGAGAGTACTTCAGGCGTACCACGACCTTCCGGGGCCCACTGGACTGTCGCCCCATCGTATCCTGCTCGTACAGGATCGGCTGTCACACACTCTCCCGTGGTTGAACCATGGCAAAGTGGCCCGGGATGCGAGTGCTATGATGGCTGAGGCGGACGACACGGCGGCCAAGGTGTGCAAAGCACTTCAGGACGAGCATGAGAAGAGGGCCAAGTACTTCAAGCAGGGAAAAGTCCAGAAATATGCTCTCAGAGACACCGTGTGGGTGGAGCGGCACCACAAGGATGTCCTGTCCAGGCATCGGCAGGCATCTTGGTATGTGCCGGGGCTAATCGTTCGGAAGGTCGGGCAGGATGTGTATGCGGTTCGTGTGGGGGATAACAAGATCCTGGACCGCGACCATACCCAGCTTCGTCCCCGAGAACCAGACCCCAGCGGACGTCCCGTCACCTTCGAGTTCACAGCCGGCGATGTGGAGTCAGATGACGAGGGTGAGGACGACGACTTCACCGCTGAGAAGATCCTGACGGACAAGCCGGACCCGGGGACGCCTGGGGGGAGGCTATCTAAAGTCCGTTGGAAGGGATTCGCCGCATCCAGGGATTTGTGGGAGCCTCCGAGCAGTTTTGTGCCGAGGTATACCACGGTCTGGATGGATTATCTGAGGAAAAAGAACATTTCCTTGCATGTCAAGGATGTGTTGGTCCATTTGGTGGCTGCAGCAGCACCATAATGGATGCCCCTTGGCATTTATGTTTGTCTTTGTGCTTCCGACACGGGTGAGGGCGTTCATCCGGGGATTTTTGAGCCTTGATTGGCCACATACCCCCTTCACTTGGTCTCCACATATATATTTCACTGTGGTATACGTATTTAGACCGGTCGACGACGTTTCTCTATCTTTGATCCCCTTGGTCCATGTTGTAGATCAAGAGGAGACCGGATATGGCGGAGGACACCGATTGTGAGTGTCCTCACCCCTCCCTTGGGGCATGGGGGACGCCTACGCCTTATGTGGGGCCTCCATGTGTCCTTGGGACATGGGGGGGGGGGTGGGTTTGAGCCCATTGGGGTCCTCCCGTCCTCTCTTCAATGACTTCCGAGCGGATACAACGCTCTGAGAAGGGGGGTGAAGCTGGTTCGGACCCCCGTGGCCATCTTTGGGTCACTTGGGGTGTGTATCTATGGGCCGGCAAACCGCCATTGGCTGATATGATACTCTCCCATCCACCTGACCTAACCTGATGTAACAGTGTGATAGGCTTGGCCCTTCCAGCTATGAGTATTCAATACCGAGGCGCCGCCGGCTGAGATTTATATATCAGAATATCAGGAATCAGCAGGGTTTTTTTATCATAATGTTTCCCTAGTTTTTCAGCCTTTCGTTCTGATTGTCAATGTATCGGCGACTGTCAGTTGGCTCGCAATTTTGCGGTAACCGATGCGTTAACTGTTATTTCCAGATATTTTGGCGGAAAACCTGATGAAGGGTCAGATTTCATCAGTAAAGGGTTCGTTGCTTCCGCAATTTTCATGTTATACACTCGCAAACTGAATCCGATTTTTTCAGACATTCAGAATCGGATTTTCGATTTCGAGGTCGCCGCACTTGATATGATGAATTTCGAGTGGTCCTACATCACGAATCAACCTTCTTTTTGTTCTCTCCTTCATTTTTCTTGGAGACATAGGCGAAACAAAATTGATTTGTGAGGCCACTTTGAAAGGTCATATCTCCGGCTCATTGCGAGGAGTTACAATTTTGAGATATGGGCTGCAATCGCCTTGGTCTCAACTAAATTTGGGAAGCGTCAAACGCCTTTGATGTGTACATATGCCCGGTGTAGCAAGGGATAATGGTCAAGAGGGTAGAAAGTGATGTATAACTCTTGAACCATGCAACCGAATGCTTTAATGCGATTTTTGCGTGTATCGCATGAGTGTTGGTGTTGCATAGGAACTTTCGTTGGGTTCCTACGTATTTTTAACGTGAAGTTGTGTCCATGGAGGGGCATGGCATACCATGGTGGGAGCCACTTTTTGAGGGTATGTGTTATATGCATGGTATGTGCTTCGCTATGCTCACGCCCATGTTATATATCTCCGTTTGTAGGAAGATACGTGGAGTCATACGTCACAAGGGCTTCGCCCATGTCAGAACGGTGAGCTCCATAGCGCTAGACCAGGTCTACCGCACATATAGTGCATGTGGGAAGGCTTACAGAGCGACCCACAAGCGCCACTATCAATTTTCCCATTTTCATGGTGCGTGTCGGGAGGAGGTTTGAAGGTGTCCCTATGCGTCCATGTGGGGATCCAAGTGGGGGGATTGTTTGCAAACGGTCCCGGGCAATTGTGTTTTGAACCATATGTTGATACCATCGGTGAGCGAAGTTATATACTATTGTGATTACTTTGAATTTGGCAATATTTGCATGTTTTTGACCTCATGTTTTGCTCATTTTTGTATTTTATGTGCTCAACTGGTCGGCTAACAGTAAAGGGCCTAGAGATCCGTGAACTATGGTATGTTGCTTATATGTTGGCATATGCTTCGGTGTTGCACCTCATCATATGGCGGATCACGTGGTCACTTTGGCGTGGCATATGAGGCCTCACAATATTAGGTCTCAAATTCGTGAGTTCACTTGTGAAGCATGGCATGTGTATATCCGGAGGGGTTTGGGGTCCAATGTTGGGATATCCTTGGGCATGGACCTTTGGTCTATATCACCCCTGTATATTACTTCCCGGTTTGACACATGCATGGAGCATTTGAACATTTGCCGTATGCATTTTTGAGTATATAATTGAATTTTGGGCACTATGGTGTGATTTGCCTGATTTTGCTATGTTGTGAGGTCACGGACTACAGCGACCGAACCACGAATAAATCCACAAACGCCACGCCGTGCAGGCGTACACCGAGCCCCAACCACACGGAATACAGCGCCCAAGACACGGACCACTGCGGCACACCTCACCACGAGGCGCCGCACTGCGGCAACCGGGACGAATCCCCGGGACCAGGGCCACAAACGGAGACGATGGCCGCGGAGATAACACAACCAAGCCCACCGGAGGACCACACACATGAAGCACCGCTATCCGTGTCCAGTGGCACCTCCGGCACCGCGATGGACATCCACTCCCAACCACCCACCCCCCCTGAGGCCCATGACCCACCCCTGGAGTCACTGCCCAGTGGCCTCGACATCTCCACGAACCGCGACCCCATGAACCTGGACAACGACCCACTGCAGGACAGCATCCAACGCGTGCTGCAAGTGGCAGCCGACGCGCGCCAACAACCCACATGGAGCCTATACCGGGCACTCAACGAAGCAGATCAACGGATAACAAGCACAAGAAGCAACCGAGACCCAGGTGCACACATCCAGGAGCTGCGGAGGGACATACACCACGCCCAGCAACAATCACCGGAAGGAGTGGTGGTACAGGGACGAGAGACCAAAACTGGAGCGTGGACGAACCTCACGCGGGCCCCACACGCGGAGGAAGCCCTGGATTTCATCCAGGAATCGGACGCCCCGCCGCCAGCAACCCTCGAGGAAACAGCGGAGGCTCTCGTCCTCACCCTACACAGTTGGACACGGGGCCACACCATCGTCCTGCATGACAAGACAGGGCCCCCCTACGCACGCACCGCGACATGCCGACCAAGCATTGCGGCCACGGGAGAGACCCACCTGGAATGGAAGCCCGAGCGAGTAGATGACGAGTACACCCTAGTGCACGCCACCCGGCACGGACATAGGGAAGAGAAGGAGCCTACGCCAGAGCCCGCCGCGACCCCCCCACCGAGACCAACCCCCCGACACTGGACCCTGTACCGACAGCTGGCCCATGCCCGCACCCTAGCGGAGCACAGTATCCGGCCGTACACGGAGGTTGCATACGTGGAATGCATGCTACAAGACTGGACCAAGTACGAAACAGAGGTCCTGGAGGGACACACGGGCCCGCCGGGCGCCACGTCCCGCACAACGTGGGACGACATAGTGCCGGACAGACATCAGAGCGCTGGCTATGACCGTTCGAGCCACGTTCGGAGACGGCTCCAGACCCGACCACCCGTTTGGAGACAACAGGAACCCCGCCATCAAGAACGCCATCCTGGCCTACCACAGCTGGTCCACTCAGCAAAGCATCCACCTCCACACCCCGCACGATGACCCACGCGAGTGGCACCCTATTGGGCCACCAGCGCTGGAGTTCTACCTGCATGAAGATGCGGCCACTGGAGCACACAACATCACCAGCCTTTGACCCACAATGCCACAACCGATACCGGAGCCACACATACCCGGCAGTCCTACGATACCCCAAACGCCCACGCGACACGAACACAGGCCCCCCCGACAAGGACACAGCTCGGCAGCCCACGAAAAGGACGAACCCCCCAACGCCACCACAACCGTCCAACAACTCGACAAGCCTCTAACCTTGCGTCACGTCCCAGACAACTACCAACTACCCCGAGGGGGGAACCACACAAGGAGCACGGCAACAACATGGCGACTACCAACAGGCACCATCGATTGGAAGAAAGTCCTCCCACGGATAGCAACAATGGCATCCATGCGCCTCCTTACGCCACACCAAGTACACCTAACGCAGGCCACGCACCTCTTTCTAACTACCCAGGGCACGGCGACCATGGAAGGCATGGCACTGGACGACGACAACCAGACACCCCAGGCGAGACCCACACAAGCAATCTGGATAAACGCGACAACGGGTACCGACATTACCGTCGACCCCGAGTCGGAGTGGATGGCCATCCACTACACCCTGGACTGCACCAAGGACGACCCCACGCTGACGGAGTGGCAGACAAGGTGGGCCGCAGAAGCCAACCGCCTCCACGAGGTCGCCCTTGAAGACACCCACACGCCGCAGACGATGGAACCCGCGGGACGTACCACCCAGGCACACCGGGACCCCACCAAGCACACCCTCTGGCACTACCCCACTACCATACACCCAGACGCGGTAACCCAGATGAAAGAGACGCTCTCTCTAGCCCTCCCGGACACCCACAACGCCCACCAGCCGGGGAAGTTCACGGTATACTGGAACTTCCCAACAGACACCGGCATGGTGCCCCAGGTCGCTGAGCCCCCACTACCCCCTACCGTCACGGCACTCGCCAAGGCGGCTCAAGCCATGGCGCACAGGGAAGGTGCCCCACAGGACTGGACACCCAACGTCCTTGTCGAACAACGCACCCACCACAACGCCAACAAAGCACAGCAGGCTGGACGCCAAATACACCCGCCATTGCACGACAAAGACGGTAACCTCCAACCCCACAGCCCATGGATGGTACACTTCATACTGGAAGACCATGGGGACAAACGAAAGGGCACGGAAGTACAAATCACTCACGCCCTGGCACACAAACACCTCAACTACACCGTCCCCACCTCAAATGCACTAGTCACCTACGGCGAGGCACGGAAGTCCACGTACAGATTGCAGGCCGACACTGAGGGCACGGCATACACAGTGTACACTTGGACAAGGTACGGGGACCTACCGGCCCCCATCTGGCGGCCGGACCCGTCCTGGCACCAACCTCTCCAGGGGAGACGAGTACCACGCCAGAGTGTTAAGCCAGCGGGGAACACCGCCCCCGATCCCATGACAACCCACCCCCCCTAAACATCATAAACTCCGCCCTCGCAAAGGCCGGAATGCCTCTCATAGACACGGGGTGCCCTACCCCAGATGACACCACCCACCGCCGAACGTGGGGCACCATCAGAAGGACCCTACACCACGACATCGACCGCGACCAAGCCACCTGGATCGATCAGGGCTCTGTCACCATCAGGGTGGGGGGGTGGTTGAACACCCTAAGCCCCAACAAACTACGCAGGGTGGCGGGGCCCTACATACTATATCCAGTACCACACGGCATGGATGGCCCCTGCCGGGGGCTGCGACCCGGGGACCCCCCCTGCGGCCACCCCTGCCCCCACGCACTGTTCCAACCATTGCCCCCACAGCCCGCCCCACTCCCAGGTATATACCTAAACACGATAACAGGCGTCAAAGGAGTATACCTCACGACGGGCGACACCGCGGGCCAAGCCGTCCCTCTCGATCAGGTACACCACATGGCCCAGGGGCTACGACTACCCAACGCCAACAAACCGCGGAACCCGTTAGCGAGACGCGGCGCACGCGAACCCAGACCAGTGGACCCAAACGCCCCAGGCCCCAACAGGGCGCTACTACACCTCACCATGAAACACACGGCCCAACTCCCGACCACCCTGGCGGGAGAAAAGTACTTCATCCTTGGAGGGCTTACCGACGATGTCATCACCCTGGCCGCCAACACCCTGGCAGCCACCACGGACGCATGGGACGTCGCCGTGGGCCACCCCACGGCGCGTAAGGACAGGGTACAAGGCACAGAAGACACCCTGACGCCGGACCTTATGAACCATCTCGTGACCCTGACCAGTCCCCCAGAACAACACGACCGGAAAACCAAGGGTCCGAAGGTCACTGACTGGGCGGTCTTTAATGACAAGCCTCCGGATACCCCCACGGTGACACTAACGTGCCACCAACACACATGGTGGGTGGCGCGGCGGAACGCCACGGGCACAACAGACAGGGTCCACACATTCACACTGGCAGCAAAGCCGGCGACCACACTGGCACTGGGGGACCGTTTTAGCCACTCCACCCACCACACCAACCACCCCAGGGCGCACTGGGTAGCCCTCAAAACCGCGATGCACTGGACAGTGGATGCCCCAGCCACGGACACCACGCTACCCGAGACATGGCTTACACTCACGCACAACCTGGCGGCCTATGTGCGGAACTACGGGACAGCACAGGCGCAGCGCTGGATGTCCTGGCCAACAGACACGGAACGAACTCTCAAACTCCGTACCACCAGCCTACAAGAACACACGAATCGACTTCGGGGTATGCACAGGCCGCAGGAGGGACAGGGACCGGCGTACAGCATATTCCGACGCGACGCACCGAAGCCAGCCCCAAAACCGGCCCCAGAGCAGCCCCAACCCAAACCGAGGCCCCGCCCGGGGGGAGCGGACGCCTCAGCCCGCAGGGCCAAAAGGCCCAAACCGGAGCCCAAAGTGGCCCCAGCACCGCCGCCACCCGATCCGCAACCGAAGCCGAAGGCCCCAGCATGCCCGCTTTTCACACGGGCGGAACGTGCTGCCATGCACCCCGAATGGCCAGACGGCGCAGAAGTACAAGGAGTATACGGAACCACGCTTAAAGGGCAACCGAAACAATTCGTATGGTTCCGGGGCAGGATACAGGGCAGACTGGCCACACCGCGCCAACACGGCAACCTACAGTTGAAAATCAAGTGGCACGCACTCCCAGAATGGGGCGAAAAAGTGGGGACCTCAAACCTCGAACTCCCGGACGACAGACAATTCCCGGAGTGCCCGGTGCAGCTCCGCACACCCGCCAACCAAGTACCACCGGGCACCGTCTGGACGGGTGACGTGCCGCAGACATGGCTGGAGGAACCGGATATACCGGAGGAAGAGAGGATGGCCGCAGCGATCAACCACAAACTGCGACTGGGACAATGACTACTACCATGCCGCGCCGGGGACCCCCCAGGGGCCACCAACACGCGCGCCCCCGAGGTCACAACTGCGCTCGTCACTCTCATGTCCCTCAACGAACCGGGCGCCCTGTACGACGCGACCAAAGCTCTGGACCTACAAGACGTACCCATCATGGAGAAAAGCGACCCGGACGCCATGGTGTGGCAGGAGCAGGCCCTCAAAACCCAGACAACCCACCCCAGCTTAACCCCCATCCTCACCAGGACGGGACACCAATACCGCACCACATGGGTCAAGAAGGTTCCCATGTCCCACAAAAGTGAAGTCCAAGTACACAGGCACCACCACCTGGGGGTGGAAGGCCGCCTAGCGGCATACGAACTGGTAGGCCCAACGTGGCAACTGAATGTCATCAACGTGCACGTCCCCTTTGGAGACGCCACAGAGACGTTCCTCCAACATCTCATGGAGGCCTACCGACAACTTGCCATGATGGGCCCGACTGTCATCATAGGAGACTTCAATGCAGCCCCATCAGCAGACGATCGCGGAGGACGACCGACGCCCGAGGACGCAGCGGTACACGTGGCCATGCAACATCTAGGCCTGCAGGACCTCACAGCCTCTCTCCGAGGCCAGCCCTCACACAGACCACCACGACCTGGCGCGGCAGATTCCCGCATCGACCTCTGCTACGCGGACTCGGCACACGTCGAGGTGATGCGGGTGCAATACCACGACCTGCCATCCAAGATCACCGGACACCGACCCCTGGAGGTACAAAATAAGGTGCTTCAGGTACCCCCGGCCTCCAGGGAAGGCATGGACCACGAAAAACAACCACCCATCCAACCGCCAGGAGAGAACGACACCCACGGATGGGTAGCATACTACCGCACGCTACAACGCATCCTGGGCCAGCAAGACCACACGGACCTCAACCTCGCCATGCAACAGGCGGCCACGGCATGCGGCCTCAGCGGGCAGCGCAGAACACAGGACGACGCCACCCCGCATCAAGACCTACGATCCCTGGTCACAACCATATGGCACGACAAGCGAGCACTGCACACGGCAATGCACTCACATGACCTGCAAGCCCAACCTGACGCCCAGGAAATCGCAGCACGACTGGAAACCGCACGCCAGCAACTCAGAGAATGGCACGTCCGCCGGGCGAAGGAGCTGGCGCAAGAACAACAGCGCTACTTCCAAAACCCCCGACCCTACAAATCACTGAAACACGTAGACAAGGTCCTGGGGGAGACGGGCCACCGAGGCATCAAGGCGGTACGCCTACAGGACGGCACAGTGACCAACGATCCCAAGGTGGTCCTGGAAGAAGTCCTCAACAGCTTCCTGCGCCAGCACAACACTGAGGATGGCGAACTGTCAGCATACACAGAGGAACTGATATCCCACCTGCCGAAACTCTACAACCGGACACAGCGACGAGACATGCACCGAACCCCGTTCACCGTTCGGGAGCTCGATGAGGTGTTGTACAAACTACAACCGGGGAAAACTCCGGGAGTGAACGGACTCCCGGCGGAGCTCTACCGTAGACTACCACTGAACCTGAAGAGACACTTAGCCGCGCGCCTGTGGGATATCGCCATCGGGAAAACGGACGTACCACCCGACTGGGCAAACCTAGTACACCTGCTCTATAAGAAAGGCGACTGGGCGAACCCCGACAATTGGAGACCCATCGTGTGCGCCACCACGGAGGCCAAACTCATATGGATGCTCATCCTCAAACGGGTGGCCCCGGCAGTGTACCGGGCTGTACCGCCCACCATGTGGGGGGCCATACCGGGTAGATCACCGTTGGAGGCCATATTTATGCAAGATGCCGTGGTGGACATGGACCCGATCAGCCTCATCATCACATCCCTGGACGTCAAGGGGGCTTTCCCCAACACCCCGCACCGCCTCCTACGGGCCGTCTGGGAACACATGGGACTCCCCTTCCAGGGCTTCCTCCAAGCATACCTCGCCACCCGCATGTACGCCGTGAAAACCGACGTGGGCACCACGCCATGGATCCACCCCACCAGTGGGGTCCCACAAGGCGATGCGGAAGGCCCATTCCTCTTCCTACTCGTCACCCTCCCGCTGGCGTTTTACATCCGACGCACGTAACCTGACGTGGCACCATATCCCCTACGGACCACGCTCCTAGCGTTTGCGGACGACATGGCGGTGGTGACCGCCACCGCGCGCCAACCCCTGCCGACCACCCTGGACCCCGCCAGAGCCACCGGGGTCCTCCACGTCGTCACCACCTATCTGGAGGGCAATCAGCTGCTGGTACACAACGTCAAATCTGCCACCATGGTACACAATGCACCGCCGCCACCCCTCCGCCCCGGGGACCTGCCCATGGACCCAGTAGACACGATCACCTACCTGGGAGTCCAGCAAGCGGCCACCGCAGGCTGGGTCACCATACCGCCAAACCTGTTACGGCAGCTGACAAGGACACTGGTTATAGCACGCATCACAGCACTCTCCACCCAGGCCCTGGCATACTTTCTACAAGCCGTGCTCAACGCAGCTATAGGATTCCAAGCCTTGCACCTAACGCACCCCAAACACATGCTACAAGCGGCCACCACCACAGTACGACGAGCGTGGACCATCCACGGCCACCGGCCCACGTCACTGCCTGCAACGGTGCGTGCGGCATTGCCACCGTACTATGGAGACAACACCGACCACCTCGTCCACAACGCGTACACAGCTCACACTGCGGCCCACCTGCATCGTCTCATGGACAATCACGAGCCGGAGGTACGGGAAGTCTTCGCGCTGACGCTGCGGGAGGCCCAGTACCACCGCAACACCTGCCCCCAATACATACTTCACCAGCGGGGTCTCCCCACCAAGGTGGGGACCCGCATATGGAACCACCTACAACTCCTACTGCCCCACCACAACCACGTCATCAAAACGAACCATCGGTGCAGGGAAGCCGGCCCTCTGGCGGTCCTTCACACCGATGTGGGGGGGGGACCAACGGGTAGCACCACCACTCTGGACCTGGTGGGCACCACCCTCGACCTCGTATCGGTCACCCCGAACCAGATGAAAGCCCTCCAACGAGTGGGCACACACCACGTCCCATTCGTACAACACCCGGAGTGGCCCAACAAATCACTCCTGGAGAACCACATGCGCAGTGCGGCCACCCAAACCGGGCACCCCCAGCCAACAGATGGGTAAGTGCGTGAGGCGTACAACCTGTTTTGGAACACGCACAAACGACCACTGCCACCGAGCCCACCGCAAGGGAACCAAGCCCACCACCGGCCACTGGAGCAAGTGGAATATGTACCCGGCACCACGGTACCAGCGGTACTCCTCCTAGCACCCAACGGGCTAAAGACCACGTTTCGGCCAGGCAAAGCGGGGGGCAACCTGTGCATGCTACCGCCACCCACGGCGCGCCCCTTCTGTCCGCCGCCACTACCGCAAGACAAGCTGACGGGCACCCCTACCACTTGCTGGCGATGTGGGCCCCACGCGCTGGCCACCCCATGGCCCCTCCTCCAGTTAATGGCGCGCTACCATCCCATGCCAACGGCCCACGCCACCCCGGAACAGCACCGGTGGCTGCGCACGCACTTCGAACAGGCCGCAGAGAGTGACACGGCCACAGTGACGCCAGACTGCAGCACCAAGGCGGAGTGGAGATTCCACAGCGGCACGTGGAACACCCCGCACCCAGCCATCACCTTTCCGGTGATAGCCAAGCACCGCAGCGCCACGCCGGAGGCCCCAGCCTACCCGGTCAAACACCGATGCTCCCAAGTACAGGACTGGCAGACGGTCGAGTGGACCACATTCCACCCGCAGGCAGCATACTTACTCCAGTACGTGTACAGCTACCTGACACAGGGCCATGAAAGGAACAATGACCATGTCCGCAGGAACCCGGCGGCAACCGAGATCATCCGCCAGGGGGTGGGGGTGTATGCTACCCGGAGACTCCGACGGGACACCAACACGCCGTGGGCCACCACAGAACGGGGGGCACACATCCATGCCTACCAACCAACGATGCCGTGCCGCCTGCCGCACCCGGACAACCACACCACGATCATCTTCGCGGATGCCTCCGGCACTACAAGCCTCACCCCGGCGGCCGGGGGGGCGGCTTTAGAGTTGGAAGTGGACACGACAAACCGACTGCACCAACGCCACCTCACGGGGGCTACCATCTTCGGGGCCTCCTCTCACGGAGAACTGAAGACGCTGGCGATCGTCGTGGACGCCGTCAATGACACCCACCAAGCGCCGCGTGACCAGACGCACCATGTGTGGGTAGTAGTGGACGCAGCGGTGGACTTCGAAATCATCCGCAGGCTGGCGCGGCAACCCCTGCACAAGGCGACTGACTCTAGCCTGGGTACGCAGGCCCTACACCTCTGGAAAGCCCTGAGCCGCCTCCCCAAACACGTTGTCCTGCATCTCGTCAAACAAGAATCTCATCGGTATAGCCTGGGCAACGGACACATTGACCTGCACGCCCACAACCAGCTTGCCGAGCACATGCCGGACGGCGAGGACCCACCGCTACGAGACCACATGCACACACACCTCCAGCACCTGCCACCCATCCCACGCCCCGGGGAACCACCAGCCTGGGTGCCAGACGATCGCATCTATAACGACACGGGGAGGGCATACCACTACCCACAACCCATCCGCACCATGGCGCACATTCGGGGCAGTCAAGCCGACAACGCCCTTTTTGAGCCGTCTCCAACACGAAGTGCGCACCGCATTGTACTTCTCGGCTCTGGACCCATCCCTAATGCCGGTGCACCTGCAGACACGACGTGCCCAGCTCTTGCTCGAGCAGCTACCCCTTCTAGACAGGGTGGCACGCTGGTATGCCCGGCGAGGTATAGACATACCTCCGGAATACACCATATGCCCCTGCCATCTCCAACAGCCAAAAACATGGGAACACTTCAAACGCTGCCCATTAGCCCAAGGGGACAACCACCTGGCCACGTGGGCACCGGAGAACACCATCACACAACACGCCGGATGGGGCCCGGCCACGCCAGCGGCAAATGAGGTTCAACGCCTGATGCGGCAGCCGGAAATCAAGGAGGCAGTGCTCAGAGGAGCGGTGCCACTCCAGCTTTACAGGGTCGTCACCGACCACGCCCCAGAACCGAGGGCCACAATACGTCAAATGCAGCTCACCGCCGTCAAAAGGGCGGACGCACAGCTGCAGCACCGCGTTCAAGTATACACACAGGAAGCACTACAAACATCCCACGAACGCCGCACGTACTATAATCTCCTCATCCACTACCAACATGCGCAACCTAGCGACTAGCCACACGCACGGGCCCGCAGCAACAGCCAGGCACCTACCGTAGCACCGCCCGGAGCGCGCGCGCCCCCTCCCCTGTAGTGGCCCGATCGTCCTGCGAACGACACCTCTCCTCAGGATGCCCGAAGGTGAAGCACCGCATCCACGGCCGGGGAGCCCTTGCGGGGTCTGCATGGAGGTGAACGACGACAACGGCAACACCCTTCGCGGGCATGACCTCGGCTGCGGCGGCACGGAGCAGCTGCACTGGTTCTGCAGCCCGTGCATCGCGAACTTGTGGTCGTGCCCACTTTGCCGGCGACCGCACTGACTCTGCACGGCTCCGCCGCCGCGCGAAACGCAAGACAAAGACCTCACACTCCAGACGCTGCGGACTCTGATCCGGCAAAACGTCTGGAACGACGGCGCGGGGGAGGACAGCCCTGACGCCGAGTGGTTGGACGTCCTCACCGAGAAGGACCCAGGGACACCCCCCCCCCGCCCTCCCTGGCGCGCACCAACCTGGGCGCTGCTAGACCCGGACGCGGACCCCACGGTTTACGTCCCCGACCACGAGGACTACAACGACGCGCCACGGGGCAGTCTGCCCCCCATTGGCAACCTGCCCGGCAGTTGGGGCTACATCAGCCCCACGAACCACAACAACTACCGCGACATCGTCGTCACCCTCACCACCCGCCTCCCGATCGCCTTCGGCTGGCTGGTGGGAGACGCGGAATGGGCGATGGGCATCGCCCGCGGCACCCATGGCGCCGAGTGGGGGGATTTCTTCCACCGCGGCGGAGCCATGACCCCGGGGGCGACCGAGAGGCTGATGGCGGCCTACCTCACGTGGAGGGGCATGCCCCCTCCACGCAGCCTCGAATCGCTGATACAGCGCACCCTGCAGCCGCACATCCCGCCACCACAACCGGGCACATACGGCAATGCAGCGGTGGCCAGGATGATGGCCAGAGGTACCCGGCTTGACGGGTCATCTTACTCCCCCCGGAGAACCACCGCAACCATCACCACCCCCCCGCCCCAATCCCGCGCCACGACAGCGACTAGGGCAACGAACGTACGGGCCCTGAACGTCGTCCGCGACGTCCTCCACATCCCCCGACCCATCCACCTCCGCCCCCCCCACACCCGCCGCCGAACCACACCAACAACACGCTGCCGACGCCACGCAGACTACAGGCGGTCCAGCACCATCTAGGGCCGGCACACCACAGAGCCCCCGACAAGAGCGTGCGTCCAAACGGGCGGCGCAACGACAACCAACACAACACCACGCGGCCACAGGAAGCCGGGGACACCTAGCAACACCTGCCAGGAGCGGAGCCCTACCCGGCCCCACGAATACGGGGGCGGTGGGTGCCCAGCCCGGGCAGCCCCCCGGCAGCGCACACCCGCACAGGGTACCGGCTCCGAGCCCCACAGGGAACCCGCAACCCCTAACACCACCCGTCGCGCCTGGGCACTGCCCCCGGCCGGCGGCCAGCCAAGCGGCAACAACACAGGCCCACCCGGAACCCCGCCCGCACCATGGCGCACCTGACCGGCCGGCAGCGGACCCAACGTACACGCCGACCGACAACCTCCCCACACGGACACACACCGCTACCCCGACCGACGCCACCACCGCCCGGCCCTCCGACGCCGGGCACCCCCACACCCACGGCCCCACCGGGGGCCTAACCCCCCGGGCTTCAGCAACGTCCGGCACGGAGGACCTACCGGCCACAACGCACGGCGGGTCGGTGCCCCAGCAGCACCACGGCCCACCAACCAGACCACCGGCACGACCGGCAGAACCGTCATCTCCGGGCCGCCCGGCCCCCGGCCCAGATCCGCCACGCACCGCCGCCCCGGCGGACGCCCCGCAGCCCGCGGTACCGGGGGGCCTACCCGAGCCGCCACCCGTGGCGGGAGGCCACGCCCGGGGGGCACCGCAACCGGCGGACGATGGCGCCGAACCGCCTACACCGCCGACCCAACCGCAGCGCGACGCACCCGCGGTGGACGCGGAAGGACTGCAGAGACCCCCGCAACGAACGCCGACACCAGCACCAATGGGGGAACCTGGCGGGGGAACGGACCCGACATCAGTGCGGAGTGCCGACCTGACAAACGACACGGCACACGGAGGAGACGAGGCATTGGCAGATGGCCAGCCTGACACGGAACCCGAGGGGCCAGCTCCGGACACCGGGTGTGCGGACGGCCCCCACCGGCCCTCGACCACAGATCACGCGGGCGCCAGCCCCCGGGCACACCTGGCGGCCCGCGCAGACACAAGCACGCCAGGGAAGGCGCTGCCGCGAGATCCACCGGAAACCAGCGCGGGGTCAGAGGCCCGGGAAACCACACCCGACAGGCCCCAGCGCGCGGACGAAGGAGGAACGTCACCCAGCGGGCACAACCGCGACGACGACTCCTTCGATGCCTTCATGGACTCCTGCAGGGATGACCCCCGGCCGGTCCCAGCACCGGAGATGCCACGCGTCCTACCGGAACCGCAACGCGACCAGGCGGACGATAGACCCCTCACGGTGCCACGACAAGCGCACCTGCAGCGCGACTACTCCACCCTGGGGCAGATTGCCGCTACGGGCGAGCGGCAGACGACCGCGAGCGGCGCGGCGGGCCGGACTACGGACAAGCGCAACGCTCCGGGTGAGGGCACGCGCGTGGAAGCGGCCACCAACACCGCGAGTGAGCCTGTCGCCCCACCGCCGGGGGCCGCCCCGCCCTGGGGGCGGAGACACCTGGACTATGCACGCTTGGAGGGTGACGCCGGCCACCCCAGCGAACAAGCAGAGCAAGAAGCGACCCAAGACCTAAGCTTCTGGATCCCCAGGCTTGTCACAGGGGAGCAGCTCGAACTGGGGGTCCGCATACGATGGGTACTTTCTTCGTGGTCCCGCCACCTCGCGGAGGGAACACGCACCATGGCAGACGTCACGTTTGGTCATCGGACAGGGCACACGCCCCCCGCCACCATGGACCGCCCCGACCAATGGCGCTATGTGGCCACCCGGCTCATGGCGCATATGGGAGCCTACAGCCCAGATGAAATGAACGGACTGCACTGGCGGTGGCACCAGCGCGCCGCCCTGCGCATCCGTGCGGCCATGCAGAACCATAATATCTGGAACATCCCTGGATCACCGGGCCACCAGGGACACGCCTCAGGCCACCGGCGGCCGCGGTCCCAAGACGTCCCGGGGCCCCCCAGACAGGCGGCGCACCGAAACTCACCGGAACACCCACGGGGTCCACCACCCGGTAGGGGTTCCCCCTCTGGCACATACAGCAGCCCCCTGCGGCCGTTCGCCCCACGGAGGAGCCCGGGCAGCCCCCACGCCTCGAGGGTGCAAGGCGACACGCCGGAGCAGCGCGAAGAAACGAGGCACCCTGGCCGATCCCGTCGCCGCAGCCGCACGCCGCCCCCCACAGCGCGACGAGTCGTCTTCAATGAGGATATGGACAGGGACCACGGGGGCCCCCGCGACCCCCAAGGTCGGCGAACATCATCGACCTCCGACCCCAGACGCCGGTACAAGAGGCCCCGCACCGAGCAGACGCACATCCTGACCATTCTCACGCCTGCCGAGCGCGAGCGGCAAGCAACGCTTCAAGCGGACCCTCGCCAGACGGCGGGCGAAACGTCCAGCTCATCTGCCACCTCCCTCCCGGGGTCAGCAGCCGATCCGCTACGGAGAGGACCACACGCCACGGACACGCGACCAAGGGAGCCCGTGCCCGACCCCAGCCCTAGGCAAGGGGCGGGGGGGCAGCCCTCCCCGCAGTCCAGAAGCCGCCAGGCCACGGAGGGCACGTCGCGGCAGCCGGGACACGACGCGAGCGGACCAAGGGCGGACACAGAGATGACGGGGACCTCCAGTTCCCAGGAGCCCGCTGGCCCGCTGCCCGGCGCCACGCCCTGCTTGATGCCCCGGCAACGGGAACCGCCGGCGGAGTACGTGCCTGGGGGACAACCGGGCGCCACCTCACGGCACCTCTCCCCGGCTGACGCGGCACTGGACCAAGACCGGGTGGCCATGGCCCCCCCGCCCCCGCGACCGCCACAGCAACGGGGCACAGATCCCTTCGACGACGCGGAACTGAAGGCGCTCTACGACATCCACGCTTCCAAGCCCTCGAGCGAGTTGATGGCCACCCTCCGGGAACACCTCCGTAACGTCGACCCGAACAGGCTTTTCGCCGTAGTCCCCCTGCCACATGCCCCGACAACCCAAATCTTTGTGCGACAGCTCCAGGCGCTCGTCACCCCCGGGACACAGGTCTCTGATGACCTCGTTGAAGCATGGATCTGGTGGTTCAACACCCAGCAACCGGCACAACGGGGCGTGTGGGTCCCACACCTGGGCTGGGTACACACGCTCATAGCGCCACCAACGGACCCCAGGCCCGCACCCACCACCGGAGGCCGGGAGCGGGCCGCCCCACCACTGAAACCCGACAACCCCCGTATCCCACCGCACGAGGGCCTGGAGGCATGGGAAAGCGGGACCGCCCGTAGCAGGGGGCACAACCTCACGAACCTGACGGTGCACTACCCGGAGACGACGTGCGCAGCACCCACGCCACGCGAACGTGACCCCAGTACTATCGCCATGATCGTGTTGGAGAATGGCCACTACTATCAGGTGCGGATCATCCCGCACCCGCAGGACAACCATTGGAGCCTGGAGGACGTCGACTCCATGCTCCGGGCGACCACGGACCTGCCGGACAACCCTACCCCCCTGCTCCCAAACCAACCCCCGGGCCCCCTGACGGCCATTGTGTCGGGGGCGGCAGGCCCCTGGCACCCAGGCCACGCCCTCTACTGCCTCTGGCGGTGGGCGCGGCGCCGCTGGCCGCACACCAGGGCGTGGTCAGCGGCGTGGAGATTCTACCTCGACGGCCGGCAGCAGATGGAGGCCATCCCGGAACCGACGGCGGAAACCCCCACTGAGCCCAACCTATGCCCCGTCTTCGCGATCCACCAGATCCGGGCACTGGCGCTGGGTGGGCAGCTGCAGCCCGCCATCCGCACTGAGACGGAGGCCCGGGCGGCGCGCGCGGCCCAGGTGCACGAGATCTTCAGTGCCATCCGCAGCGCCCTTGTAGGACGTACGGGTAACCCCCCAGGGCCCTGACCTGCGACCAACCACAGGACATGCAGCAACAACGCACGGCCGCACGCACACGGCACGAGTCCCAAACCAGCCACGCGCAGGGAAGAAACGGCGCGGCGGACCCGGGACCGCCTCCTCCCACCAGAGGGCCGGACGATGACCGTCGCGCCAGCGGCAGCGGGGTCAGGCACGAACCAGAACGACCCCGACCGGGCAGACCTCGCCCAACACGACCCCTCGTACAACCCAGCAACGCGCGGCCGCGCAACATGCTACGGCACCACCCGTCGGCCGGACACACCAGCGGGGACGGCGTCCACCTGCCCAGCACGCACAACGGACACCCAAGGAGTGGAGGCTAGCCTTAGCAGCCCACGGTGTCGGACACAAATACGACCCCAGCGACCTCCTCCCACATCCCCCGGACGAGGGCCTCACTCCTGGACCTCAGCGACCCGACTGCAATAAGGAAAGGGGGCAGCGCCACACCCGGGACCGTCATCCCACCTGACCCTCCTCTCCCACGTAACGGGTCCGCGAGGGGCCGGGCAAAGGGGCCAGCCACACACGCGGAGCCCGCGGCCGACCCGATGACCACGGGGGTGTTGTCAAACAGCGCACGCCACCGGATCCAGGCACTGGCGCTGGGCGATTGACGGCAACCCGCCGTCCGCACTGAGGCAGAGACCCGGGCGGCACGCCCAGCCCTTGTGGGCGAGAACTTCAGTACCCCCACGGCGCCCCGGTGCGACGCATGGGACGCCCCCCCAGGACCCTGAGCCGCGCCTGGCGACACGTCCTACCGCAACAACCCGGTGGCACACAGCCGCGCAACACACCCCAGCAACACCTGATGGTCCGACAAACCGACGAGACGGACGTCAACATGCCCGACACATGCAACAGATGCCCGGAGAGTGGAGGCCAGCCTTCGCAACCCGTGCCGTCAAGCACGCACGGGAACCCCACAACTTCCTCCTACAACCCCCGGGGCGAGGGCCACGCTTCGCGGACCCCGCGACCCACCTGCAGCAGGGAACGGGGCGGCGCCACGCCCGGACCCGTCCACCCGCCTCACCGTCCTCTCCCGCGAGCCGGATACACAAGGGGCCGGGCAAAGGGCCCGGCCAAATACGCGGAACCCGCGGCCGGGCCGATGACCACAAGAATGTTAACGAATCACCGGCCAGAGTATTACCGTCCAGGGCGAGCATCCGGAGATAAGTGCACTGCAGGGACCAGCGCGCACCTCCGCCGGGGTTGAGCGCCTGGGACGCGCAAGGTTACGACACGTATAACCTATGCGAATGGTACGAGGGGCACACCCCCCGCAGACAGTTAACAGCGTCCATGAGAGGGAGGGGGGCTGCAACACTTGATTCGGGCCCTGCGACGTAAAGACGTCAGGATGGCGTCAGGATGGCGTCAGGATAGCGTCAGGATGGCGTCAGGATGGCGTCAGGATGGCGTCAGGATGGCGTCAGGATGGCGTCAGGATGGCGTCAGGATGCGTCAGGATGGCCGTCAGGATGCCGTCAGGATGATGGGTAGTTTGGCGTCAGGATGGCGTCAGGTTGCGTCAGGATGCGTCAGGATGGCGTCAGGAAAACACCAAAATAGCGTCAGGATGGCGTCAGGGAGCGTCAGGCTGGTGTCAGGATGGCGTCAGGGTGGCGTCAGGATATTATGGTGGCGTCAGGATGGCGTCAGGATAGCGTCAGGATAGCGTCAGGATGGCGTCAGGATGGCGCAACCAGGACCTGATGGCATCTCAGGGTGTCAATCAGGCCTCCGGGGTTGATACTTACCAGAAATAGATTACACATAAAAGACAAAATGTTGTACAGGGCACAAACCTAATGAGATATTTTGAACATCTTTTAGAAGGCTTTATGGCAGGAAATGCCGAAAATTGTTTTTTGAACAGAAAAATATCTTTCCTTTGTGAGATAAAGGTGGTTGAAGTGAATCGCGGTCAGCGGGTATGACGGCAGCGAATCCCGAAAAGAAGAAAATGGTTTACAAGAAAATCGTTCACAGGTGTGCAATTTACAACTTTTCACAGATTATGTCCCTGCCATTTATACACAACGCCCATCATTGCTACAGTCAGGAACTTCATGAAGGAGGAAGAGTGAAGAAGTCGAAAAAGTGGGAAGAAGTTCATTCCGGTCAAGCATGAGGTCACAATTTACCCGTAATCAGATTGTCCTGCGTTAGTCCAGGAGCGAATCATATCTATTGGTGTACACCGGAGCTCTCGGAAACCTCGTTCACTCCTGCCGTATTGTTGTGCGACATTACAGGCCCAACTGACGGAGGAGGAGCAGTACCGTCGAAGGATCGAAGCGGAGCGTGACAGGGAAAAGGCAATGAGACAAGCCGCAGAATCTCAAGCCTCAATCTGGCAGGAAACTGGAAAAAAGATGCGACGTGACTTAGAACGTTTGCTGACGCAAGAAGAGCGAAGGAGGCGCGACGTCGAAATGGATAAGGCACACAACCAACGTCGAGCTGCTGAGGTGGATATGACTGAAGTGCAGTTGAGGCGCGAAGCGGAGCAAAAGCTATCCAAGGTATTGATGAGCGCGCTGTCTGTGTGTCGTTTGTGAGTCAGCGCTGTCTGTGTGTCATTTCTGTGTCTTTTGGGTGTCAGCGCGCTGTCTGTGTGTTCGTTGTGTGTCAGCGCGCAACAGCGCATGTGCGAGCAGCTTACCAGGGTGGTAGACATAGTTGCTGGGCTTCCGCCTTTCCAAGCAACTTTTGAGAAGGCTCCCGTTTCAGAACGCTTGGTCATCGTGATGGCTTTAGGACCATATGCCCAGGTCCAGTCAGATACAAGTGGCCACGTTCGCGCACAGTTTTCGAAATTTGCTGCTGCCAATTCTGCGGATCTGCTTCGTCTCTCTCTGCGCTGTCTGTGTGTGTCATTTGTGTGTCAGCATGCCGCAGCACACTGAAAATTGGGTTGCGACTTTTTGGGGGGAAAATATCACACCAAAATATCAACTCATGTGAGAACTCATGTGTCAGAGATGGCCAGTACTGTAGTGGTGAAACACAGCACAGCACAGCACCACAGCACCACAGCACAGCACAGCACAGCACAGCACAGCACAGCACAGCACAGCACAGCACAGCACAGCACAGCACAGCACAACAGCACAGCACAGCACAGCACAACACAGCACAGCACAGCACAGCACAGCACAGCACAGCACAGCAGCACAGCACAGGGTGTGTGTCTTTGTGTCATTTGTGTGTCGTCTGGTTCAGAGCAACTTCGTGAAGGAGGAAGAGTGGGGTGCATCCTTCCAAGATACCATGTTCAAGATTGTGCGGACTCTGCCACCGCTCTTCGAGTACTTTCCTGAGTGCTGATCTTCAAGTACTTTCCTGAGCGCTGAGCTGTTACTTTGTTTTTGTCTCTACTGAAAGATGAACATTATCACGAAGTTGGAGTACGTTGGAGTCTGTCAATGAAGTCATTGGATTGTTGTCAATTGGGCTGAGGACAAGCAATGGAGGGTACAATTGGCAATCATTAATTAACTTGGGCACCTGCGCAAGATTTTTTCCTGTGCGCTCCTGTTCATTGTGTCACAAGACATCCCAAGTGCCACAGTCAGAGTCTATTCTTCTTACGTCTGCATCATCTTTGGCTCATCTGTCTTTGTGTTCAGTCTGTGCGCTGCTGTGAACTGTCATTTCCTGCTTGAGCATAACAAATGGGTATCAAGCTGAGCGTGAATGGTTTGTGTGTAACTCATCTCGACAGCCGCATAATGTTGGAGGTCAGTATTAACGGGGAAGTGAAGAGAGACATAAAGGAAGAAATGTCTGAGATGGGCAGATGTCTGAGATGGGCAGTAAACATCCGCTTTTTTTTTTTTTCAAAATTGTTATACCATATTTCAGATTATTTTGTCCTGGGTTGACATGATGTTTTGATACATGGAAAGAGCTGTTTTTTTTTTCAAAATTGTTTGTCTTTGCCCGACAATTTGTCCATGGACAGCAGTTTGGAGGTTTTTTGTGCCATCAATTGCCTATAGGATCAACCGCCACCAGACAACACCAATGCTGAGCTGCCCCAAACGCAAACAAGCGTTGTGTCGACACCAAATGTCATCAACGTTGGGCTGTCGTCGGAGGTAAGGCCGCAAAGGGAAAGACCTAACTTTTTAGAATGTGCAGTTTGTTTCGAAGTGTTTGATGAGCATGATAAAAAGCCCATGATCCTCCCGTGTGGGCAGGGTCACACTATTTGCGCAGCTTGTGATGCTTTGATTGAACCGGAGCAATGGGAAACCCCGCTTGAAGCTGTGCATTAGTGCTTGAGGAGGACACTCAAACATTGCGATTTTCTTTTTGTTTACAGCCATGGTGAATCATACTTTCACTGGGTATTGCATCTATTTTCTGACTTTTTTCATGGACTCATCGCCGTTTACATGGGCCGAGTTGGTTATTGTGATCACCCTTTTACGTGATGGAGAATCGCAAGGAATGTATGTACCTGCTTCACGAACGATGCTTGTTGAAGCGGTTTACCAAAAAAAAAAGGATGTCAATTATTTTTGTATGTGCTGTTTTTCAGGGTGTCGAAAAAGTTGGGAATCACACGCAAAGCCGTCCGCAAAGCCCTAGATTCGGTCTGCGCAAAAATCATGGAGTGGAACCCATTCGCCATACCTTTTGCACGGCGCTGGGATTATGTAGAATTCGAGCACCCGATTATGCGCTACATCTCTGCCATCGTGGACTCGACGCATGTGTACATTGCCAAGCCACAAGATCCTGCTCTCCGCCGCGTGCTATGGTTTAACAAGGGTGATAAGAAGGGGCATGCCATTGTTTTCAATGTGTTCATCAATTGGGCGTCGGAGGTTATTGCTTGTTCTTGGTGGTATCCACCAAAAGCTTATGACGCTGACATGACACGAGACATGGACGCTGCATTGCCATGGGTATGGAACGGACCTATGCCGGATATGCGGCTTGGCGATTTGCATTATCGTACTTGTCTAAACATGATAACGCGACTAGCACGACCTGCAGCAGAACCGCGTCCAAGGTTGCTTGGTGGTGCTGGGAGAGGGCAACGTGGGCTTGGCCGTGGTGCAGCTGCCGCTGCTATGGGGCGTGGAAGGGGCCGTATGGTTCCGCAACCAGGTCGGCACGGACAACCAGTTGCAATGAATGCCTACAACCGGTTCTACAACAGAACAATTTCCCAGGTATTCGTTTCATTCGTCATGTTGTTAGCCTGGCCGGGGAGGAGTGTATTTATCTTGTTGGTGGATATTCATTCTTGTTTCCCAGAAACGTATCATCGTTGAGAATTGCTTTTCCAACATCAAGAAATTCGGGTTTTTTCAGCGGCGGAAGCGCCGTGGAGGCCTTTATGACAACGACACGGTGGCGAAGCTCTTCATATTTGCATGTGCACTTCACAATGCCGAGCAGCAAATCGACATGATTGCCCGGTGCCGGCCGTTCGGGGAGAAAACATGTTTTTGCGGAATGGCACCGTAAGGAAAGTGCAAAGATAAGAAATGTCCATTTTTGCTAACAATGATCGTTTGCAATTTACTCTAAAGATTCTGTTCGATGATTTGAAGTGTTTTGGTTGCATGCTACATTGCCATATTGGGTAAGGGTAGGTGCAATGGTGCGCAAAACTGTTTTTTTTTTGGTGAAATGGATAATTTTTGCAAAAATTGTAGGTCGGGATAGGGTTAGGGTGGCACCCAGGTACTCCAACTGGGCCTGGAGCTTCAAGGGCGGCACGGTGCGTCAGGAGCGCGCCAGGATGCGTCAGGATGCGTCAGGATGACGTTAGGATTGCGTCAGGATGGCGTCAGGATGGCGTCAGGATGACGTTAGGAATGTATCACGGATGGCGTCAGGTTGCGTCAGGATGCGTCAGGATGGCGTCAGGATGACGTCAGGAAAATGTCAAGACAGCATCACGATGGCGTCAGGATGGCGTCAGGATGGCGTCACGGAACGTCAGGATAGTCCAATGGCGTCAGGAATGCGTCAGGATGCGTCAGGATGGCGTCAGGATGGCGTCAGGATGGCGTCAGGATGCGTCAGGATGGCGTCAGGCAAGCGTCATATGTGTGTCAGGGTAGAGGTGTAGGCGTCAGGAGCGCGTCAGGATGCGTCAGGATGCGTCAGGAAGGCGTCAGGGTGGCGTCAGGAAGGCGTCAGGATAATTTAGCGTCAGGTTGGCGTCAGGATGACGTCAAACGACGCGGGGCCCGAATCAACTACCCGGTACTCCTGTCCTACACAACCCTACCCGGGGCATGCGGGGGGCCACAAGCTCACCACACGGGGCCGCGCCGACCCCCCTGCCAACAGGCAAGGGTGTGTTACGCCGAGCCCAACCTGCCACGTCGGACGGAGCGTCCCGACACCACAGCACAAGCTGAACCTCCCTAACCAAACTAGCCACCACACCCGGCACCATGACACAGACACGCCACCCGAATGACCCGCAACGCACGACACGAAAAGGCGCACGGCAGACAGACAGGCACGAGCACGAGCACAGCACCACCGAGCTGGAGCAACGCCCTGGGGCTCCCATGGGGAGCACAGGGACACACCGAGGGGGACCGGCGGGGCCTTGCCACCGACTGGGGGTTTACATATGAGTGGCACAAGCGAAACTGGAAGTACGGCTACGGAGCACCGCGAAATACCGGATAATGGATTGTGCATGCAACACTGCCAGGGTGGGGCAGGGAACAGGGCACCGACAGGGGGAAAAAACTTTTTTACAGCGGTCCGACCACTTGTCATGGCTTTTCTCCCCCGCGGCGGGCGGCCGGCACACAATACAAACGTACCGTGCCAGCCCCACACACCTGGCACCGACCAACATCGCAACAAGCGGCACACCTGCACACAACAAATCCGACTGCGCGAACGCCCGCTGCGACGACAAGGAACGAACGCCGAACACACCAACCAAGAGGCGACTAACACGACCACACACCGCCAGAACCACTACAGCGGACGCAACGTGACCGTGAACAGACCGCGCGCGCACCGACCAGCGCCAAGGTGACCGAGCGTGCATGGGCCGGTGCGAGAGCGACGACCAACGAGCTAGCGACACCGTAGGGAGCCGCGCCCCCCGACCACCATGGCCACAAGCACAGAGGAACACTGCGACTCTACCGCTGCGGACGCGGCCCACGAACGTTCCCAAACTACACTACACGACGCTTGTACAAACCAAGACGCCACAAACCGACGCAGACACAAACGTGCTGGCTAAACGGGCAGGATTGGACGATGAGACCACCGGCAGCAGCGCAACGCAACCCACACGAGCCCGGCCGACCATGAGGCGGCCAGGACAACCACGCACCAACCACACCACAGCTGCAGCCACCTCTTGACCGTAAACAGACCACACGCAAGCCGGCCAACGCCGAACCAGCCAGGCGTGCACGGGTCGAAACGGAAACGGCGCCCAACGGGTTGGCAACACCGTGGTGCGCCACGCCCACCGACGATCGTACCCACGAACACAGCAGAACACCAAAACGCTGCCAATACAAACGCGACCAACCAACGGTAACAAACTACACAACACTACACTTGGACAAACCACGACGCCACTGACTAGCACCGACACGGACATGCCAGCTGCATAAACAACATGCGGCGGAACGACCACCGGCAGCAGCGCAATGGAACCCACGCAAACCAAGCCGACCATAAGGCGCCCAAGACGACCGCGAACCAACAACACCGCAGCTGCAGCCGCCACTTGACCGTAAACAGACCACACGCAAGCCGGCCAACACCAAACCAGCCAGGCGTGCACGGGTCGAAACGGAAACGGCGCCCAACGGGTTGGCATCACCGTGGTGCGCCACGCCCACCGACGATCCTGCCCACGAACACAGCAGAACACCACAACGCTGCCAATACAAACGCGACCAACCAACGGTAACAAACTACACAACACTACACTTGGACAAACTACGACGCCACTGACCAGCACCGACACGGACATGCCAGCTGCATAAACAACATGCGGCGGAACGACCACCGGCAGCAGCGCAATGGAACCCACGCAAACCAAGCCGACCATGAGGCGGCCAGGACGACCGCGAACCAACAACACCGCAGCTGCAGCCGCCACTTGACCGTGAACAGACCACACGCAAGCCGGCCAACACCAAACCAGCCAGGCGTGCACAGGTCGAAACGGGAACGGCGTCCAAAGGGTTGGTGACACATTGGTGCGCCGCGCCCACCGACGACCATGCCAACGAACAAAACTTGGCTCTACCATCAGGGAACCGACCAACCTACATTAACAAACTACACCGCAACCGTACCATACGACCGACCAACCGGCCACAACGGCCTACTTCGAACCCCCGGCCCCCCGGGAGAGCGCAAGCTCCACCGAGTCAGGAGGTGTGAGTGTGCGCCACGGCATGCAAGTCCCTTAGCACGTGCTTCTTCAAGTTGCCTCACACCTACTGAAAACCAACCCAGGTGGGGGTGCCTGCAGGACAGGGCCTTTGGCCTGGCTCCCGGCCCCTGGGCCCCAGAATCCGGAGGTTGATGAGGATGTGCGGTGGGACCCTCCCCCACGTATCATCCGCCCGAAGGAGAGGAATGTGAGACTTCGGTCGAACATGGGTTACCTCTCTGGGCAGAACCCGCTGTAGGGTACTGCTCGCGGCGACCGCGCCCTTCCCCCATGTGGGGGAGCCGCTTTGTGGGGGCATGTGAAGTAGGGCCGTGGGTGGGTGAGCAAAAGCCCCTTGGTAAGTCCCCCCTGCGGGGAAACCCCAGTCCCGAGTCGACCTACCTACCTACCTATGTTGTGAGGTCACCTTCATGGGGCAATTCTCCAAGCCCAATCGACTCCAAGTCCAACCAAGGTTATGTCAGGGTAGGGCATGGTCCTGAGTGCCACTCTAGGCCATGACACGCCACCTCCCCTATTGGGCTAGGATTCAGAGGCTTGCGAGGAAACACATTTTTGGGGTTTGTGTAGTGACTTTTGACACATGGCATTTAGCCATCTTACTTCACTTGGTTCAGGGCATCATGTTAGCGAGTCAAAGGGAGGTCTTCAGTCCAGGGAATGAGGGGTCCATGGCTGTGATTGTGTATGTTTACCTCTTTCCCCAATTCTGCTTGATTTGTGTTCATATGCCAATTTCAGGGCTTCTTTTTCCATTATTCTATCGGTGCAATTCTATGTACATGCCCAACGCCCGTGTCTCCGTGTGCACCGTGAGATGACTGGCGTGTTGAAAGGAGTTGTTGAGTGTCAACGCGAACCTCAAACACCCTTGGAAGCACTCAGTCTGGATTATTTGGATTTGGACTATTGTAGTTGGGAGTTGGTTATTGCAAGGGATCAGACTTTCTGTGAAGGAGCCATATTTTACTATTTTTTGTGGGGAATTGTGCAGGATAGGGCAAGATAATGCAGAACCTGGTGAGAAGCAAGACCATGGGAGTGACAGGAAATGGTGGAAGGGGTACAGCAGGGGCCAGTCCTGGTAGAGACCTTCTTTAGGTCCCATCTATGTGCCTGAGGACTCAGACACAGCTATGCAGGCCCCTGAGTGGGCCAGTTACCTATCCATCGTCCGTGGATCTCTCAATCCTGTACCCCTGTGTGACCTAGACCAGGTGCTACTGAAAGAGGTCATGACAGAAAATCGTGGCCTGACCCTTTCTGATCTCACAAATCGATCTCCTGAGCACCCATCTGCCACACTTACAGGGTGTGAATCTCCCAATGGCTATCTGCAACGTGCAGCTGTTAAGGAGGATGCTGACGACCAACTGTCTGAGATTGCAAGCCATATCCCTCCTGTTGATCCGAGCTGTGTTGATCTAAAACACAGTGCCTTCCTAGCCGGGCTCTTGCTGGAGGAAGTAGATCTAGAGTCAACCTCAGAGCCAACTTCCCCTGTTGGGAAACCGGTGCTACACCTGCAGCCTATGCACACTGGTGAACCTGTGGCCTGGAGTCCTGATTGTCTAGCGCGGCCTGCTTCTAATAACATGCCACTGTCTGAGCATGACACTCAGGAACTTCGACAGCTGTTGTATTTGAAGGCCGAAGGTTCTGAGCGCCAAGAGCGGCTACAATACCTCAGACAGAACTGGAAATCCTCCATCTGGTCTGAGGAGGACGATGATTCTGCTAACCTATGAGGAGGTGTTCGGCACCTTGCCGCCCCCCCTCTCTTGTAAAAAACTGGTCCAGATGCACCTGAAACTGAAACCAGAATTTCAAAAGACGCGAGTGAGGCGTCGTCCCTATCCCGCTCCACACAAACAGATTGAAGAAATCGAGCGCCAGATCTAGGAATGTATTGATGGTGGCCTCGTGGAGGAATATAAGAAGGGGGACTACCCCCATCACTGCAGTCCTTGTTTCCTGGTTGCTAAACCAGGGTCTACTGCCCTACGACTGGTTGTTGACTATGGTGAGGTCAACAAGAAAGCCCAGAACCACTCAGGGAGTATTCCTAACATGGAAAATACCCTGGAGCGTATTGCCAAATGCAGGTACAAGACCAAAATGGACAAACGCAGTGGTTTCTGGCAGGTAGACCCAACTGCCGCGGCTCAGGAGCTGCTGGCTTTTATAACCCCTAAGGGTGGTATGTTTAGGTAGAAGGTCATGCTTTTTGGGGTTGCTAATGCCCCAGCGCTCTTCCAGGCGCTAATGAACAAAATTTTGTACATACTGAGGCGCAGACCTATAGTACAGGAGTTGATTTCTCGGGGTGCAGAAATGGAGGCCCACTTCAACAACGTGAGTTTGGGTACTAATAGCCAAGAGGACCATGTCCTTCTCCTCCGTGAATTTTTCATTGTTTGTCAAGAAAACCATCTCCGAATCAAACTCAAAAATTGTGAGTTCATGAGAGAGGAGATGGAATATTTGGGTTTCGACGTGGGGTATGGCTGGTGGAAACCAGCTGCGTCTAGGATGCAGCCCCTACAGGACATGCGGATTCGCGATGACCCTAAGAAGGGTCTACACGAAGTGAGGAGTTTTGTGGGCGCCTGTAACTTCTATAGGCGTCACATCCACAATTTTACCTACTCCTCTGCCCTTCTGACTGACCTAATCACGAAAACTACTCCCTGGAGGTGGACCGCCAGAGAGGAGGAGTGTTTCTGAAGAAGAAAATTGCCTCCTCAAACTGCCCGGGAGTACCCCACCCTAAGGATGAGACAGTCCTGATAACTGATGCCACTGATGTAGGGGGGGGGTGGAACGATCTAACAATGGCAGGAGGTTAACCCAGCTGAACTACCCCACTGCCATTATCGTACTAGTGGACTGAAACGTGATGGCTCCTTGAAACATGACTATCCTACCACTGAGTGGCTGCTGGTGCCACTGGGACACTGGAATTGGTAATGGAACCAAGCGCGTTCCAACTACAGCACCTATGACTAGGAACTCCTGGCCGGTATGTTGGTGCTTTCGTCGCAATACCGGCTCCTCGGATCTAACCATATTGTCTGGCTCCGTGACCAGGAACCTGTGAAGTCTTTTCAGAAGGGCTGACCACCAGAGAAAGCAAAACTAAAGCGGTGGTGGACTTACCTGAGCCAGTTCAGGTTGACAGTTCATCATATCCCCGGTATAAAAAATGAACTGTCTGACTATATATCGCGCAATAACTTAGAAACGCTAATAGATGAGAGCTCTGAGGCGCTCGCCAAAGAGGCTTTCCAGCGCATGGATGTCCAGCTTGACCTGTCCATGCTCACTGCTGGAATCCTGGAGGGTTGGAGCCTAAGCGACTATCAGTCAGAGTATAAAGAAATTCTCCAAACCCTCAGCACTGGTCTCGAACCCCGAGTCATTCACGGGCACCAGTGGTATAAGAACAACCAGTACCTGTTCTACGAGGACCGTATTGTTGTACTTGAGGTCCGACTTGATGGGTGCATACAGTGGTCCCATCTCAGCTCTGGTCACACTGGTGCTAATCGCTCAGTGGACTTCTTTCGCGAGTGTTTCTACGCTAGTCTAACCGTGACTGAACTGAGGTCTCGTATGCAGACCATTGTGGATGCTTGTGGCTGTAATGCCAGCAAGCAGAGCAACAGTAGGGATAGGGGACTGATTTCCAGCTTACCCATACCCTATTGTGCTAACTCTTTTCTCTATGTGGATTTTATCCACGGCCTACCTCGCTTCGGCGGCTATGATAGTTGCCTAGTAGATTCGGGCCACGCGAGGCAGGCGACGGTGAAATGCGGCAGGGAGCGACAGGAAGGCGACAGGGTGGCGACAGGAAGACGACAGGGTGGCGACAGGAAGACGACAGGCCAGCGGCAGGAAAGCGGCAGGGAAGCGACAGGAAGCGACAGGCAGGCGACACGAAGGCGACAGGGGAGGTGCGACAGGAGGGCGACAGGAGGGCGACAGGGCGGCGACAGGGTGGCGACAGGGAGACGACAGGGAAGCGACAGGAAACAAGACATAGCGACAGGATAAGCGACAGGAAAGCGACAGGAAGACGACAGGAGGGCAACAGGGCTAGCGGCGACAGGGAAGCGACAGGGAAGCGACAGGAGAAAGCGACAGGAGAGCGACAGGAGAGCGACAGGAGAGCGACAGGAGAGCGGCAGGGTGTTTTTTTGCGACAGGAAGGCGACAGGAAGGCGACAGGGGTGCGACAGGAGAGCGACAGGCCTGTGGAAGACAACAAGTGGGACAAAATAGTACATGGATTTTTATACAGGTGGATATATGTAACGAAAATGAGAACCAATGTTTTACATTTATTTGGATTCTTATGAAGATGTCATTTCATGGTTAGATGGATAAACTTTTAGCGTTTGGTGAATTTTCATCTTTTATCGATTCATTCCGCAGGTAGATTTCGCCTGAAACTGAGAACTAAATGATAAAGATAAGTGTCAACTGCAAACTTTCCCGATCAGAAATGACCCCGACAGGTCCCGACAGCAAGAACTCGTCCCGACAGCAAGAACTTTTATTTATGCAAGCATTTCGTTGAGTTAATCCAAAAATTGTTTCTG
Source organism: Eutreptiella sp. 'Long Island Sound 2002' (assembly GCA_964036045.1). Classification (NCBI taxonomy): domain Eukaryota; phylum Euglenozoa; class Euglenophyceae; order Eutreptiales; family Eutreptiaceae; genus Eutreptiella; species Eutreptiella sp. 'Long Island Sound 2002'. The sequence continues at coordinate 102,357,326 of OZ038379.1, read as the reverse complement.
ATTGCGTTTTTGTCCTCTTCTTTTCACATTTTCTGTTTATAGTTTCTGTTATGAACATGCTCTCCGTTATCTCAGACAAGGCCGCAAGAAGAAGAAACAAGAAAGAAAAGGTACTTGTGTGTGTGTGTGTGTGTGTGTGTGTACAACGCCCGCACAGCAGAGCGCAGCACCATTCAGCACCGTACGGCACAGCACAGCACAATTCAGCACCGCACGGCACAGCACAGCACAACTCAGCACCCCACTAATCTTCAACCTGCAGCGACACGCTGAAGCAACTGACGGAGCAGTTTGAGAACACACAACTGGTTGATCAAGTCCAGGTAATTCACTTTGCCAAAGTGCACTGCTTTTTCAGTTTGCCGCTTCCTCTCTTTCAAACAATGAACCACTATCTCAGACTATTATGAACAGTCTGTTGACGCAGTTTGACGATCTGAAGACTTTAACGGCTGATGCTGTCGACGCTGCTTGCGCAGAACTGAATGTATGTCGCAGAGGGTAGTAGCGTCGAGGGCTTACACGTGCTTCGCACTTGTGCATTTTCAGGATTTGCACAAGGAAAACGTTGAGAACGATTTGCAAGTTTGCCGCACACGAGAGGACACACGGGGCCTGCTCGACGCCATCGCCAACGGTTGAGACTCTTGCGCATCACTGTGATCTTGCACTGCTGACTGCGCCTATGCTGCCTGAAAGCTTAACGATGACGAGCATTTCGTAGTGCCAGGCACGCGCGTGGCTGTGTGTGCCTGTGCTGCCTTGGGACAACCGAGAGCCTTGGACTTTATCAGCTTTGTGGACTTCTATGGTTGCTGTGGGGGGAAGTGCATCCTTTGTTCTGTCGGATGATCGTGTGGAGGTTTGGGGATTTTTTCCAGCTTTCTCTATCTGGCACTGGTGTTCAAGCACACGGGAAGGGGTGTACGATGTGCCGAAATTTGGACAGTGCCTGGGGGCCGGTGTGGTATCGTAATAAGAGGAGCACTTGGTTGCTCTGAAGTGGGTGTGCAACGCAAACTCACCTTTTCGTGGTGATTGTTTGGAAACGCACCCACAAGGTAAGTTGAGTGTAGCACAATCGAACTTCTACCACCCTCTTTTCTCTGAGTGTGGCCCGAATCTAGTGGTCACCTGTGGCCTATCTCGCTTCACGCGTGTGTTCCCTTGCAATAAGGAAATCAGAGGTGAGCAGACTGTGAAAATGTTGGTCCAAAAATGGTTCAAACCCTATGGGGCACCTAAGCAGGTGCACTCTGATGAAGATGTACGCATCCGCAGTGACACTGGATGGTAGAAACGAGTGCTAAATGCCATCAACGTGGAGGTAGCCACAGGTGTGCCCTATACCCACACGTCCTGCCCTCTTTGTGACAGACAGAACCGTGTGGTGGAGCAAAACCTGAGAATTTTGATGAAACAGGAGCGTACCAAAGACTGGGTACGCCTAGTGCCCTGGGCAGTGCTGACCATGAACTCACAGCAGAGCTCTCCTACGGGTTTCACCCCCCACGAACTATTCCATGGAGGAAGACCTGCTTGGTTCTTCAAAACCCCCTTTCCTGAGGACTTCAAGAGCCCTGTGGGAGATTGGCTGGAACACAAGCAGTCTATGGCTAACCAGGCTGGGACTAACCTGAGACACATTCGTGACCGTGAACTGAGCCGACGGAACCGCCTACGGCGACCTGCCAGCTTCAAGGTTGGTGACCTTGCTTTGGTTCACCATTCACGCCTACACTCGTGGCCACGTAACTGCCTACTGGACCCTTATTTTGGACCCTATCGTATCATCAGGATAGATGGATCCAGGATCCATGTCAGGTGCAGTCCAGGTCTAGATGGTGAACTGCTGTGTGCACCTAAAAGGTTGAGGCACTATCACTCCCCTGACGATTTGTCCCGGGATGAGTGGCGCCTGGGCGACAGTGAGGTCAAGCGTATTGACCTAGAGAACGCTGCCAGCCCAGAGGAGGCAGACGAACTCGAAGAGATGACTGGCGATGAGATGGCAGTGGATGGTTACTTCGTGGTTGCAGGTATTGCTCGTTACGACTATAAACAGGGCTGCGAGATCTTAACCTTGTGGGATGGCTATGGGTTATCTGAGGCGACCTGGGAACCTATGTCAGCCTTCATACAACTAGACGGGAGTATCCACCCCATCTTCCGCACCTTCCTCGTTGAGAACAACGAGGGGCAGCTACTAACCCGTGCTGAGATTCGTCCCAGCGTAAAAAGAAAAACTAATTTCCCTGTGTCAGTCTACTGCCTGTGTTCTAACCTCACAGGTGCAGTCAGCACTCTTATGCAGATGTGCCTGTGTATGTGTGTAAGAGCAGTTGTCACAGTTGCCCCGCATTGCATTGCAGGACAGGACCGTTAGCCCCCCGTGACAACCACTCCCTGGACGAAGGCCATTGGCTTTTCACAGACCACGGCTTACTGAGCACAGCACTGACCCTGTCTGTGCCCTGCAGTCCCATGCCTATGGTTTCTAGCGTGGACCAGGTGGCCGCTTATCAGGTTTGCAGCCACCCAGCAAGTGTATGCCTTGTTGACCATGTGTTGCATGGGGACTGCCCTGATGTAATGACCTTGGGGAGCCAACAAAGAACGGTGGCTTACTACTCCAGGGGGGAATGACAAGCAAGGTGTTATGAAGCAAGGTGTGTCCACCCTCCTTGGGGACAAGCGAGCCCACAGTTTGGACCTCTGACTCTTCCAGACCCATGGGGTTGTACCCTTCCTTACAGAGTTTACCATACCCCTAAGTGTGCTAGGTACGTCTTAGTGTGTCTCACTTCTCTCCCCGATGTGGTTCCCGAAGACCGGGCTTTGCTGACGTCGGACCGAAGGTCCTATACAGGTACTATTACCACTCCTATGGCGCGCAATTTCTGTGCTGGCGCCTATCCTTGGGGGAAGACGGCAAAAACCCTACCTACTAGAGGGGAGGGGTGGCCAAATGTGCTAAGGGCATACAAAACACCCATTTTGCTAAAGGCAAAAAGCTAACGCACTCCCCTGCCCACGTGGAAAAGCACGCGGGACAGGAGACTCCACTACTCTACACTCACTAACGCCAGCACCGGCCTTCGAAGGCAGTGTGAGCACTCATCACTTGCACTCAACTCCTGCCAGGCTTGCTGACCCTAACCCCTACACACACTACTTGGAGATGCTGTCAAAGTTGTCACGGGTCCTACTGACCCTCCTGTGAGAAAGCAAGAGAACACAGCGCTACCAAGCAGCTGTGGCCTAACAAGGACGCCACTACGCGTTTCTCTGTCAGCGCTTGGAGGGAAGGACTGCTCAGTATGCGTGCACAGCGTGGATGTCGGTGAAGTCGGACTGCACTCGCAGTTATTTGTTTGTGTGATCTGCGCAGCATATTTTAGCGGTGCTCAAAGAGACTGCACCAATCGCCCTTACCTTCCCACCTTCAAAGCAAAGGCTGATTGCCTTGGTTTGCGGCTGAGGAACCAAGACTACCCCCACGTATTATACGCTTCTGAGGTAGCCCTATGATACGCTGTCCTCAAACCGAGGTGCAAGCAAGCAAGCTTAAGGAACTCCAACCCTTCTCTTATAGAACGTGGGGTGGAGTCCCTGGGTAACCTAAACAAGAGTTGTACCGTGCGCATTTCACCTGGCCTACCCTTTAATGCGTCATATGCATGCACAGGTATGCACTGGTTTTTCAATTCCCCATTCTTTCTCCTAATTTAACCCATCATAACCAAGCACAGTAAGACTAAACCAGGAGGTGAGCTCCTCCTCGGTTTACCTACCTTACTCACCACGCATCATGTGAATGCCTGGGAATACACGAGCGCAAAACAACCCTACGCGCTTGAACAAACCTATGGCGAAGTATAAACCACCCTAAGCGATTAACGCACTGTGTGTCATGCATGCTTCCCTTGTCTTGTTTCCTGCAGAAAGAGGAGAGAGAGTGGCGCACTTCACAGCGCAAAACAAGCCTAAGCGTTTTAAGCAACCCTATTTTAGCGCTACGGCAACACGAACACGAGCAAGCACTTTCTCTTCTTACCTGTGAAGAGAGAACAACCTTGAATTGGGGCACAGGGAAAGCGACACAGCGTGTGAATGCCTCAATTAGGCACATGCATCGCGAGCACAGCGCAATATTCTAACCCTACGTGCGCCGTGCGCACTCTGTTCGCATCGCATACCTTTCATTCCCGTTTTGACCTGTGCAGAGCAAAGGAGGGGAGCACCCGAACCCCCAACCAACACAGCGGTGAGAACCCTAACATTTTACCGAAGCAACCAACACGAACGCAATGCATGCGTGTGAAATGACACTGACATACCTCAGAGGTGGGTTGTCCACCTGCTCTGTGGTGTGGGTTCATGTTCGATACTTTTCCCTAAAGTTTATAAACTTTTTGATGCAACTATGCAAAAATTTCTTTTCGAACTTTAGAAACTACGGCTCATACCTTATTTCCCTAGAGCTGTTTACGCTTGCGCAACCCTTTTTCTGGAGTCTGCTTCTGTTGCGCTTGTCTGCGATTTTAAGTTATAGTATAAAAATGACGATTTCTCGCGTTGTTCCGTCAATTTTTAGCGATTTGACTTCTTACATCGCTACACCTTTCGCTAAACCACAGGATTCACTCCTTGCTGGTTTCATTTTCTATTTTTCTCAGGTCCTGGAGATTTGTGTCCTCCATTGGGAGTATTTTTTTTTGAATTGTACCGCCACTTTAATTTCCGGACAGGGACACAGCCCTCAATCAGAGTGATGTGTATAGACAAATGTGCTTGGCTCTCCCTAGCACTCTGTGAGGGTTGTAGCCATGGAGGAACCTTGGAACTCGCCCTGTCATGGATGGGTGGGGTTGTAGAGAACTAGGTTGCCTTGGCACGCGCCTGCGTGGGTGCCTGGTTTGTTGCATATAGAACTGGCGGCTTGACAAAATGAGATCAGGATCGAGATCAGGATATATGAAAAAATGAGATCAGGATATATATATATATATATATATATATATATATATATATATATATATATATATATATATATATATATATATATATATATATATATATATATATATATATATATATATACATATATATATATATATATACATATATATATATATATATATATATATATATATATATATATATATATATATATATATATATATATATATATATATATATATATATATATATATATATATATATATATATATATATATATATATATATATATATATATATATATATATATATATATATATATATATATATATATATATATATATATATATATATATATATATATATATATATGTATATATATATATATATATATGTATATATATATATATATATGTATATATATATATATATATATGTATATATATATATATATGTATATATATATATATATGTATATATATATATGTATATATATATATATATGTATATATATATATATATATATGTATATATATATATATATATGTATATATATATATATATATATATATATATATATATATATAGCGGAGTCCCCCCCGGCGAATCGGAGGTTCTTCCTCGAAGGGGCCCACGGGCCCAGGGGACGCCACCGGGTATTATCGGCCAAGCCGGACGGAGCTCCCGCCGGCGACCCCCCCCCCACGAGGGAGGGAGCACAAAACAACCGCCAGCCCCCCCCCCCCCCCCCCCCAAGCCCCCCCAAAAAAAGGGACTCCGGCGCGGAGGGTTGGGGATATAGTCCCATGCCGCACGGCCATGAATCGACATGGCCCTACACCGGGCGATACACGCCCTCCCCCCCCCTCGCCCAAGAGGGGCCCCCGTCGTCCCCCTGGCAGGGAGCAACCCCCCCCCCCCCCCTTCAAGGAACGGCCGCCCTCGGGAGCCCTCGCCCAGCCCCCGAGGGCCTCTCGGGGTTCGCCCTCGAGCCCGCCCGGCCCTTCCGCGCCCCCCCCCTCACCAGCCGCAGCCCATGGGCCCGCCCGGTCTCCCCCGCGCCGGTCCACAACCACTAGGGACCCGGGCCCCGGAGCCCCGGTGCCCAGCCCCGCCCGCCCCCCCGGTATCCATCCGGCGGGGCCCGTCCCGGTCCGGTTCGGCCGCGAGGGGACGGCGTGGCGCTTCCCCCCGCCTCCACCAGGATTCGCCCCCGTGGATGATGCTCGGCGGGATTCGTCGCCGCCGAGCGGGGTGCGGGCCCCTCCGCTGACCGTGGCCCCCAGCGCCGCGGGCGCCCCGGGCTCCCCGGCCAACTTTGGCCAGCCCCGGCCGCCCCTCCTCCCCGGTCAGCCGAACGGTGACGCTCGCGGCTGGGCACACCGCTACCCCACCTCCTCGCGCGCGCGCCTGCCAACCGGCCCACAGCCCCCCCCCCCCCCTCCCCGCATGCACACCATGCCCCTCCTCCCCTCCGCACCCCCCCCTCCTTCTTCACAGGTAGCCGTCGCCACCGAGGTGGGCTTCCGCAGCCGCCGACGGGCGGACACCTGGCTGAGAAGGGGACCCCCCAAACTCGGTGGGGGTCCAGGCCTTGCCCCTCCTTCCCCCTGCTGCATGCATCATGGCGTGGCGTGAGTCATACCCCCCTCCCTATGCACCATGTGTCATGGCCGCGAGTGGCCTTTGCCTCTCCCTCCTCACGCTAACCGAAAGGGGGGGGGCGACGGCCCCTGGGTGGGGCCCCCAGAACCCCTGGCGCAGCGACGCCCGACTGGAGGGTGGTGGGGCCCGCCGGTGCGCGGTTCGAGCCCCCGCCACCCTACTTCCACTGGCCGCGACCCCCTGTCCCCCCCCGGTCCCCCCCCTGTCCCCCATCCCGACTGGGGCGGCGCGGCCCGCGCGTGCGGTTCGAGCCCGCGCCGCCCCTTGTTGCATTATACGGACAGTGCGGGCCGCGAGGAGTGCGGAGGGGCCCCGCACTGCCCCGAGCGCCCCCCCCCACAACGGCTGGCGCTAGAGGCTTGGCAGCGCCTGGCGGGCTGTTGTGCAGGGGGGGCGAGGCGACCGGGCGCTTCATACCCGCCCCCAACCGGGGTCTGTGCCCAGGGCACCGGGCACAGTCGCCGGTTGGGGGGTACCACACCGCCACCGGGCACAAGGGAGAGGTAATAGCCCCGGGCATCGGCCTCCCCCAGGCCGAAGGCAGGTGCCAACCGCCGGGCTCATCCTGGCCCCCCACTTCCTCTTCATAATCATCCCGCTTGGCCGTCCCGGCCCACAGTCCCCGCGGCGGGTAAGTTCCTGGGGTCGAATCCTAAGACCTTCGGGGACGGAAGAACAGGCCGAGGTTTTGCACCCAGCCGACGTGGGGAGCCTCCGCCCCCACGGGGCCCCAGGGCACCCCGGCCATCCCAGCCGGGGATAACCAGCCGCCAGCGCCCCATTCCCCCGCCCCAGGCTCTCCGGCCTCAGTCCCCATGCAGTCTTTACCCTCATCACTTCCTCGTAGTAGGACACAGGTAGCAGGACGCACCCACCACCACCACACGCCACCGACCCCAGAGCCCAGCTCCGGACCGCCCACCCCGCCCAACCCCCCCCACCCACGCCCAACGACGACCGCCACCCGCACCTGACCCGCCCCCCCCCCCTTTCTACATTTGCGCCACTGCCGGTAGCACTGTTCGCTCTGCATGCCGGAGCCTCCGGGCCCTGAGCGCTTGCCTCGGCTTCTCCCTTCCTCCCGCCCGCCCACCCCGACCAACCCCTCCCACCCCCACCCCACGCCATTACCGGCACCCACAGCCGGCAACGGACCTCCCACCCCCCGGCACGCCATGTGTCGGATCCTCCCTTGCTCCGCTCCCCACAGGCACCGTGGCTCACCCATTCTCAGCTCTGTCCCCCGACCTCCAGCGCGAACAGTTGACGGCGGCCGACACCTGGCCCCTCCTGTCCGTCGCCCTGGACTCCCAACAACCCCCACGCCTGCTGGCCTCTGCGCGCCACATGCCGGCAAATGTGGACGTCCTCTCCATCCCCCTCGCCGGCTCCCCCATCGAAGCCAGCCCCCTCCTCTGGTGGTTCGCCTTCACCGAGCAGCTCACCGAGAACGAGATCTCCCTCCTCACCACCCACCACGATGCCTCGTGGCTCCCCTACGCCTCCTGCATGAGCGCCCTCATCGACTGGGGCGCTCGTGCCTCCATCCTGGACCAGGCCACTCTCGCCTCGGCCGCCCTCGCCCACATTTCCCCCTTCACCCCCGACCTCCCCGCCTCCATCCCCTTCCGCCGCCTCCTGGACCTCCTGGCCTTCGAGGAGGCCATCAAGCCCAAGGTCGCCCGGGTCGCCCTGCTCCACTGGCTAGCAACCTGGGCTGCCCAGCAGACCGGCTCCCGGCTGGCCTGCCCCCCCCTCAGCTGCGTCTTCGACCCCGCCAGCCCCCACGTCCGTATTCCGCTCCTTGCCCCCTGTCCGCCCAACGGTGGTACACCGAGTTGAACCATCGGAAGGATGATGGTTCCATTCGCACCCCCAACATCTCCAGCGCCATCACCGCAGCCGCCCGCCGCGCTAACCCACAAGCGGAAGACCCCCCTGCGGGGCCCGGGGCCCCCGCCCCCGCCGCCGCCCCTGCGCCCCCCGACGCTTCTCAACCCTTGTCCCTGCTTCCGCCCCGTCCCCAGCCCCCGCAGCCGGCCGCACCACCCCCGTCAGACTGGGAGACACTCTTCCAGGCTGGCCCCACCCCGAGCTCCCAGGACACGCTGACCCTGCTTGACGGCCTCTCCTCCGTCCCCGAGGCCGACGCCCACCAGACGGCCATGTGCATTGTGGCTATGGGCAAGAGCTGCCACCTGCCCCCCAGGACCGTGCAGCACCTCTCGGTCTCCACGCCCACCGCCAGCCTGGTGCTCGCCGCCAAGGGTGCCTGGCACTCCTGCCCCAACCTCCACAAGCCCACCCTCCGCCTCCACCTCAACAAGCTCCTCACCCTGGTCTCCCAACGGTACGGGGCCGCCGCCTCCTCCGCGGCCTCCCTGCCTGCCCTCCAGGCCATCCAGCCCCTCATCACGGCCGCTCAGGCCCATGCCGACACTCCCTGGCTGACGGCGGCCTTCACCATCGCCAGCGCCCCCTCATTCCCCATAGAGGCCTACCAGGACCTCCAACACGTCTCCTCCGCCGACACCCTCCGCGCAGCCATCGCACGGCTGTGTGGCCGTCTCTCCACCCCGGCCCAGTTCCAGGAGCTCATCTCCTACACCAAAACTGCCCTCCCCCCCCGCTCCACGGCGGACCTGGACTGGTTCCGCCTTGGCTCCTCCGCACCGCCAGCGCACTCCCTGCTAGCCCCTGGCGCCGCCGCCCCGCCCGCGCCACTCTTCGCCCCTCCCCTCCCCGGCCAGCCGCCCCTCCCGGGCGCCCCCGCGCCCACCGCCGCTGGCGCCACCCCCACCTCCACGGTCCCCACCTTCGCCCTCGTCGGCTCCTCGCAAGCCGCCACCGGCGTCATCCGCGTCTCAGGCCTCCGCCTAGGCCCGCACCCCTCCATGGCAGTCACCCTCACCCACAACCTGCAGACCGTCGTGTATGTCACTGACGCCGACGCCCACCGCGGGCACGCGTTCGCCCACATCGCCCCCGCCCTGCACACCTCCCTCTTCGCCTCGCTGCCCACACGCGTCATCCAACACAACGAGGGCTGGTCCCTTACGGTCCAGGGCAGACAGGACGATGGGCAACCTTGGCACGCCCCCACTGCCACTCTCAACACCCCACCCTCCCTCCGCCCGCCCGTCCCGGGTGACCCTCAGCCCCGCCCCGCCAAACGCAGCCGCCAGCAGTCACCCCCCCGTTCCTCCCCCCGGCGCTCCCCGCGGCACCATGGCCGCACAACACCCTCGGCCCCCTCGTCAGGCAGGGCAGTCCACGGCGCCATGTTCCCCAGTGCCCGCAGACACAACTGACTCGCCCTACCGGACACACTCCCCGCCTCCAGCGCTCCCGACCTCCCGACCCTAGCCTGGGCGACTTTCCTCGCCTCCCACTTCCCCCGCCCACTCGACGCCCACCGCGCCGGGGCTGACCTTCTCTCCGCCCCAGAGCCCCGTCCCCAGTCCCACGCCCGTGGCCCCCCCCCCCGCGCACTCGCTCCACCACCGGCCTCCGCCCCCCGTATATGCCTTCACTGCGGCACGCTGCGGCGCCCTGCCCTCACGCGCTGCCCCGTGTGCGCACACTCTGCTGACCTTCTCCCCCTTGGCCTCCCCCCGGCCGCCGACCTCCCCCCAGGCCCCCTCCGAGACCTCCTACACGCCGCCCAGGTCTCCACGTCGCTACCCCCCTCGCTCCTCGCCTCTGCCCTCCCCACGGTGTGCGGTTGGCTCGCCTCCTTCCCCCGCCAGCGCGGTGACCCCTCCTTCTGGATCACCCCTCCCCTGCACGTGGACGCCAAGTGGACCGCCTTCTGGGACACCGACCACTTGCCTACAACCCCCCTCCCCCCGTCCCCAGCGTAAACTCGCTCGTCAGGCCCGACCTCAGCGTGGGCACTGCACCCCGCCCTCCCTGACGCCCCGCTCGTCACCTCCTCCGCTTGCCCCGACTGTGGACGCCCCACGCCTCACACCGCCTTCGTCGACCTCCCCACATCGCCGAACGACCACTGGCCTCACTTCTTCTGCACCTCCCCCCACAAGGCCCCGCCTGTGTGCACTCGTGACATCGCCGCCCGCTGTGTGGTCGGCTTCCAGGGCATGCTACTGCCCGGGGCGGTCCCCGTCTCCGCCATCCCCTGGGCCGCCCCCTGCGCCCCCCCCCCCGACCGCCTCCTCCAGCCAACCCCCACCTTCGTCCTCTCCCTCCCCGACCCCCGTGACCAGGCGTCCACCCCCCTCCGCGACACAGCCCTCACCTTTCTCACACACAACTGGGGCGGCATCGCCGGCCAAGTCTCCCTCGCCCGCACCTGGCTCGAGGCCCTGTCCTCCGACGTGGTCGCCGAACAGGAACTCTGGGACTTAGACTCGGCCCGCCTCGCCCTCCCACCGAGGTACGAGGCCCACTACAGCACCGCTTCCGGCCAGGGCTCAGGCCTCCGCACGGCCTGGCTCCGGTCCCTCCGCGCCCCCTCCCAACCCGCCGACCTCCTCCACGACGGCCAGCACTGGATTGCCTCCACGGTCCCCCTCTCGCTAGGGGGCCGGGCCCTCCTGTTCAACGCCCACCTCCCCCCACGCCTCTCGTACTCCGAGTGGGTCTCCGGGGTCAAGCTCATGAACCACCTCTGCTCCTGCGTACGGCCCGACCTATGCGTCCTCCTGGGCGACCTCAACAGCACGGGGGCCCCAGGCACCCCCCTGGCCTCCGCACTTGGGGCCCTAGGCCCGCTCTCAGCCTGGCACCGGCTGGTCCCCCCAGCCACTCCCACCAACTTCACCACCCGCCACGGCTCCCCCCGTTCCACCGCCATCGACCACATCTTCGCCACCGGTCCCATCGCCTCCCACACTCACCACGTCCTCCCCTGCCACACTTCACACGCCATGGTGTTGGCGCAGGTCACCCTGCACCACCGCTCCTGCGACGCCCACTCGTGGCGTCTGTTTCAATGGCGCCTGGCGACTGTCGAGGACATGGACTCCCTCTCAGCCGCCCTAGACCTGGCGTGGGGCTGGCTCTCCCTTACCCCCTCCCTCCCCGACCACTACATCGCCGCCCACCACTCCCTCGCGCACCAGCTGCTCCCGCACCCCCCTGACACCCCCACACTACTACGGTCCCTGGCCCGGTTCACCTTTCCCCTCTCCACGCAAGACCTCGCCGCCCAGTCCTTTGCCCTCCGGGAGGCATCGGCCGCCCGCGGCTTCGTCTCTCGCGCTGCAGTCCTCTCCTCCCCCTCCATCACTTCCGCCACTCGCACGGTCCTCCGGCTGCCCTCTCCTCCCCTGGAACCGTTCCACGGCATCCTCCCCCACCCAGGGGCCACCCTCACGACCCGCGAGGAACGGCTCGCCGAGGTCACGGCACAGTCCCGGTCCCAGACAGCCAACCGGCACGTCTCTGTGGATCACGCCTTCTTCGCCGCCCGCTGCACCCCGGACCCCTGGCTCCCCCTCCTGCACCCGCCCACCGACCTCACCCTCCCCCTACTCCGCGACGCCCTCCGCGCGAACGCCCGTCCAGAATCCCACGCCTCCCTCCGGGCGTACGCTCTCGCCCGCCAGTCCCCCCCCCTCATCACCACGGCCTCCCTCGCCCACCGCCGCATGGGCAAGCGCTCCCTCGCCGTGTCCACTGACAACGTGGCGCGCGCAGCGCTCTTCCGCAGCGGCGGAGGCGTCCACCTCGGATTGCTGCTCCTCCTCCTCCAGCTCGAATCCGGCACCCCGGGCGTCTCCAACGAGACCGTCCGCTACGGCCTCTACAAGGGGAAGCCCACCAAACCACTCCCCCGTCACCTCACACGCTCCTTCCGCCCCGTCGACGTGCAGTCGGGCATCTCCGGCGCGGCGTCCGGCATCGCCACGACCCGCCTAGCCGCCGACCTCGAGCTCACCTCCACCTACACCCCCGCCTCCTTCGCCTACCGCCCAGGCCACTCCGCCCTCGGCCTCGCCCTCATCGCCCGCGCCGCCACCTACACCGCCCTCTCCACCCACGGCACCTGCGCCATCTGCGACTGGGACGAGTCTGACGCGTACCTCAGGGTACTGCGCCAAGACAACTCCCGCCTCTGCTCCCGCCTCCGTGCCACGTGGGACTTTGGCCCCTGGGCGGACGGCTTCTACAGCCGCCTGGTCATCCGCGTGGCCACCCGCGAGGGGTTCGCCCACCCCTTCAGCACCGAGGAGGGGGGCAACCAAGGCGACGGGTTCGCCGAACTCCACTACCAGGCCCCCAGCCTGGTCATCACCAGGGCCATGCGCCCCAACACTTCCATCACCCTCCCCCTCACCGTCCCCGGCCACTCAGCATCCCTCCCCGCCACCCACCTCTCGTACAGCGACGACCGCCGCTTCATCACCCCCTCCCTCACGGACGTGGCAGCCATGGCCACTGACTGCCGCGAGTGCTCACGCCGCGCCGGCCGCATCATCCACCCCGACAAGCAGGAGTTCTCCCTCATCGACTCCTGCCCGGGCCGGCCCACCCTCGTCACTGCCGACGTCCCGCAGCACACCGGCACCACCACCACCGCCCCCCCGGAAGTCGTCGGCATCCCCATCCTCCCCGAGCTCCCCCTCCTCCGCGTCATCAACAAGACCCGCACGTCACTCGACCGGGCGCGCAAGGCCAGCCGCAACCGCGAGGCCTGCCCCATACTCCAGCTCCGCTCCCTGCACGCCTTCGGCCTCTCCCCCCTCGACTACGTCACCTCGGGCGTACTCATCCCCCCCCCCCCTCCCTCCGCTCCCATCAGGTCGCCATCAACAATGCATACCGCCACGCCTTCCGTCTGCCCCCCTGGGCTCACTCGGCCTTCCTCTACCTCCCCCTCCAGCAGGGCGGTCCCGGCGCCCCCCTCCTGGCGTACAGGGCCCCCCTCAACCTCCTCCGCACTTACCTCCGCGCCTCTTGGGGCCCCAACACCCTCGCGGTAGCCGCCACGGCGTCCCTCGTCTCCCCACGCCGCCCCACCCCCTGGCTCACCGAAGGCCCCGCCCTGGCGCAGGCGCTCGCTCCCCTCGACATCACCGTCCACCTCCTCCCCTCCCCCCGAGTACGCCCCGCCCCGCAGCACCACACCGGCTCGCCTGCCCCCCTCCGCTCCCTCCCCTATGTCGTCGTCGCATGCGACGGCAGCCAAGAGGGCACCCGCCTCGGCGCCGGCTTCCTCCTCTGGCACCCCCTCCACGGCACTCTCTACCGCGGCTGGCTCGGCCTCCACGCCCTTGCCGGCCACTCCACCGACGCGAAGTGGATCGCCAAGATAGCCGCCATGTTCACCCTCCGCGGCTGGTCCGGCGCAGCCCTCTTCGCCTCGGATTCCACCGCCTCCCAGCTCTGCGACCTCACCCGCGGCCCGCCCCCCTCCTCCGCCCTCTCCATCCCGTACCGGGCTGCCCTCCTCTCCGCCTCCTTCGGCATGCACGAGGCCTGGCTCCCCGCACAACACAACTCCGGCTCCGCCAGCCTCCTCGCCACCCTCAACGCCGAAGCTGACAGCCTAGCCCGCCGCGGGCTCCACACCGCCTCCCCGTGGACCCTCCCCTGGTCCGCACTCTTCCACGGCCGCAATGTGGCGCTCCATGAGGGCGCGATCTTCCTTAACCCCACACGCGCCGCAGAGGCAGCGTATGCGGCCACCACCGCCCGCACCCACGCACAGCACCTCCGGCCCCTGCCCCCAGGCTGGTCCTCCCACCTACTCCGCCTCGCGTATGAACGCGCCGAGATCCCGGCGCTGGCCCTCCACCGCATCATGCACCTCCGGCTACTTCACTCCCAGGACCACCCCCCCGGCTACGGAGGCGTGACGTGCCCCTTCTGCCACCGCCCCTACCCGGACTCCGCCGCCCATCTCAAGCACCACTGCCCCCCCCACTACGCCCTGCAGTTACTCCTCGCGTGGCACCTGTTCACGCACCCGCCCATCCTGGCAGCCACTGCCGGCCACTCCCCCCGCCTCGTCACCCCTTTCGAGTTCCGCACGGCCACCACCGCGGTGTACCTCTCCGAGCGCCTCCCAGCCGCCCCGCGACCCGGCCCCCCGACACAGTTGGGGTTCAGCCTGCTTGGCATGTGGCACTCCTCCTCCCCCCACGGCGCCCCCCCTCTGCTGGACAGCGCCGGCCGGGAAGAGCTCCTCCGCGAGCTCCTCTCCACCCTCAGCACGACACACACGTCGCTGGCGTCACTCCTCCGCCGTGCCCCCTCCCACGTCACCGCCCCGCCCCCCCCCCTCCCGCCGCACGTCCCCGCGCCACCCAGCACCCAGCCCCACACACTGCGCCACAGCATCGCCCTAGTCTGGCTCCTCTGCCATTGCGCCACTTGGCGCCTCACAGTAGACCGCCGTCCTGCGGTCCCGCTCCCCCCGGCACCGCTCCCGGGGCCGCATCCGGCCCACGTCGTGTTCACCCCCACGTCGCGGGCCACGGACATCCTCCCGCTCCTCGCCGCCACCCCCCCCGGGCATCGCATACTGCTAGCCGCCAACCCCTCGGTCCTCAGTGAGGTCCTCATCGGGCACGCCGACGCCCTGCACGTACGTCCGCTGCTGCCCGACCTGCACACTGCGTATGCCCCCGGCACACCCATCGACCCATCCGTGTGGGACTCCCAGTGAGGCCACCGGCCACCGGCCGGCCCGCACACACCACCCCGCACTCGCCTCGAGCGCTCGACCCCGTGGGCGCCGCTACCCACGCGCCCTGCCCCGGCCTCGGCCCCCGAGCAGCGCTCCCTGCCAGCCGCAGGTCCCACGGCCCTCGGGAGGCCCCCGACGGGCACGCCGACACCCTCGCCCGTGCGCCCCCCGCAGCTTGGCCTGCACAGCGCACTCGCCCCCGGCACGCCCCCCGGCCCCACGGTGTGGGGCCCTTGGAGCCTCTGCCGACCGCCGGCTGCGCCGCCCACGCCTCCCAGCGACCGCCAAGGCCCCCACGCCCACTTGGCCGCCCGCCGCTACTCATACGCCCGGCCCCGGCCTCAGCCCCAAGGCAACGCAACCAGCTCACCGCAAGTCCCTCGGCCCGCAGAGGGGCCCGCACCGGGCACGCCGACGCCCTAGCGCGCGCGCCCCCCGCAGCAAGACCTGCAGGGCTCGCCCTCCCCCGGCACGCCCACCGACCCCACTGTGTGGGACGCTCAGGGCCACTGCCGACCGCCGGCTGGACCGCCCGCGACCCCCCGCGACCGCCACGGGCCCCGCACCCGCATGGCGCCACGTCCTGCCCGGCCGCCCGCCGCTACCCACGCGCACGGCCCTGGCTGCGACCCCCCGCCGGCTGTGCCGCGCGGCCTCCCGTACGCAGGACACAGGGACAGGCACCAGGGAACAGAACATGAACCGAACACAGCACGCCAGCGACAGTGAACCCATGTACATGCTCTTGTGCTCCCGCCCTTGTGCCCTCCCTCCCCCATGACCGACGCGCGCGCGCGCCCGCACTACCGGGGGCGAGGCGGCCACAACACAACACCAGCAGAGGTGACTAGGCGCCGGCAGACCGCAACTCCCAGGCCTCCCCTCTCCCCTGTAGAAGGCTAGAAGCACGGGCCAGCGCCCCCGGCCACGCCACGGCCTCACACGAGGAACGGCCACCTCGGCGGGATGTTCGGGCAAGGCGCGGACTGTCCGTGGACCCGGGCGTGCCTTCCCCACCCCAAGGTCACCACCCCACCCTCCGCCCCCGCCACAGCCGCTTCGCACAGGACGAGTGACTCTCCCCCCGCGAGACGGGGGAGGGCCCCAGGGTGACGTCCTCAGGTGACCCCACCCTCGTCCACACGCGCCCCCCCCCCACCCACACCACGGCGCCCCCCCCCCCCCCCCCCCTCGGTCGTCGTCGGCACAAGCCCGGCCGGCGTGACGCCGGCCGGCTGCTCCCTTGCGCCCTGCCCAGGGAGAGCGTGTCTGGCAATTTCTCCCGCCGGCACGTGCTGGGTGCCTTCAACAACAACAACAACAACAATATATATATATATATATATATATATATATGTATATATATATATATATATATATATATATATATATATATATATATATATATATATATATATATATATATATATATATATATATATATATATATATATATATATATATATATATATATATATATATATATATATATATATATATATATATATATATATATATATATATATATATATATATATATATATATATATATATATATATATATATATATATATATATATATATATATATATATATATATATATATATATATATATATATATATATATATATATATATATATATATATATATATATATATATATATATATATATAGTGAGTGGGAGTGGGGGTGGGGACCCCCCCAGGGAAACACCAGGGGAAGGGACCCGAGCCGGCGACAAGGACCCCCCCCCACCCACCACAGCCGGGAAGGCCCGGGCACGACACCAGAGAAACACCGCCCCAAGCGACACGGAAAAGAAACAGAAGGAGGAGGGCACGCAAAGGGGACAGCAAGCGGGCACACCACCAACAGACCCCAGCCAAGGGGGGCGGGGAACCACACAGCCGAGACAGGGGGGGGGGCACGACACACAGCCACCACACCAAACAGGGCCGCCAAACCACGCCCACAAAAGCGAGGACAGGCACCCAAACGCACCACCAACACACCGCACACACGCCCGAGCGTGCACACAACACACACCCCCACAACCGCCACCGACACAAGCCCCACAAGCGCACACCACACACCAAAGCGCAGGCGCCGCCCGCACCACACACGCAACACACACAAACCCAAACAACAGGAACCCAGCAACCCCCCCCGCCAGGGGGGCTGCAGGACCGCCAGAAACCGCTAGGACGCAAAGGAGGACCCACCAAGCCCGCAGCCAGGAGTGGCGAACGGCCACACCGAGTAACACCCGAACGGCCACGCCCAACACCAGGACCGGGCACTACGACACCCACACCAGCGCCGCCACCAACGCCAGGACCGGACGCCACAACACCCTCACCAGCGGACACACCCGAAACCAACGGAGGCACCATCGGCAACACCAGCGGCCCCAGCACCCACCAAAACACTAGGACATGGGACACCCTCACCAACAACAGACCAACACAAAGGGCCACCCGACACTGACCAGCGACCGCACCCAGCCGATCCGGTCCCCCACCGACCCGCACCCAGAACCACCGCCACCGGCATCCACGCCATTGGAAACACCAACACCGCCAAAAATCAAGCCAGCAGAACACCCTCACCAACACCGTCACCGCCGGCACCAACGCCTACGAAACCTACGCACTCCACCACCGGGTCCAGCACCTACATCACCCAAGCCAACGGCATCAAGCACACCATCGCCGGCAACACCCCACCATCAGCGTCGCCACCAGCAACCTCTGCCACCGGAGGACACCGAAGCCACCGCAGCCGGTGAGCCAACAAACCACCAAGCCCCGGCCAGGGGGAGTGAGGGCACGCGCCCGGAACCACCATGCAATCCCCGGCGACACCCACACCACCGGCGCCGCCAACACCACCCTCACCCACGACACCACCCGGAGCAACGCCTGCGCCACCTACACCAGCAGCAGCACGAGCAGACCACACCACCTACTGCACACCCACCCAGACGGAGCCACAGAAACCGACCACCGCCCTGAACACAAGCCGCTGACCACCCACACACAGACCCACGCCAACCACCACCAGCATCAGCAGCGTCCGAGACCCCGTGAACCATAGCGACGCCCACAACGACCTCACCACCGACATCACCGACACGGACACCGGCAGTACGGCCTCAGCACAGACAAACCAGAGCGTCAACGGCAACCGCCACGGCGACACCGCCTGGTACAACACCATCGGCATCAACGACACCAAGGGAGCCAACACGCAGGCCAGCGACACCCATGGGTACCTCCACCAGGAGTGGGGAGGTCCCAGCCCCGCCGTCAGAACACCACCATCCACCAGGGCAACACCCGCAGCGCCCTCGCCTTCGACATCGCCCACAGCTCCGCCGGCGGCGCCCTCGCCAGCACCGTCACCAACACCGCGACGGCCAGCCACGAGTGGCACGCCCAGAACCGCCGACCACCCAAATGCAGGCCACGCCCAGCACCAACACCAACAACACCCACGCCAACAGACCACCACGACACACGCCAACCACCAAGTAACACCTAAGGCGCCCTCGCCCTCGGCAACACCAACGCCACCAACACCCACGGCACTATCCACACCACCACCAACCCCACCAACGACGGGCCGAGGTGCCGCCACCTACAACGCCCCCACCCCTACCACCACCACCACGGCCCCGCCACCTGGGGCAACCCCACCAACGGCGTCACCAAGGACGCCAGCACGGCTGACGAACGAACGCCACCGAGCCCTCAGCCAGGAGAGGCGAACGCCCACACCCAGCAACACCCAGACGGCCACGCCCAGACCCAGGGCCAGGAACTGCGACACCCACACCTACACCGCCGCCAACACCCAAACCGAACACCACAACACCCTCACCAGCTGAGACGCCCGGAACCAATAACGGACCAACACAAGAAACCACCCAACGGCCAAGTTACACCCAAGGCGTTCCAACCGCGCAACCCACCGGCCCGCACCCAGCACCACCACCAGCACCAGCAGCAGCCACAGACAACCCACACACAGGCCCACACCAACCACCAGCAGCATCAACAACATCAGAGACACCGTGAACCATAGCAACGCCCGCAACGAACTCACCACCGGCATCACCGACGGCGCCACCGGCAGTGCGACCTCACCGACAGCAACACCGAGCGTACCTGGATCCCACATCCCACATCCCGGTGAAACACCGTCGGCAGCAAGAACACCGAGGGGGCCAAGGCCAACCCACCAGCCAACGACGCGCATGGGAACCTCCGCCAGGAGTGGCGAGGTCCCCCCCTCCGCCGTCAGAACACCGCCAGGGCAACACTTACAACACCCTACAACGCCAACACACACAGCTCCCCCGGCGGCACCCCCACCAACCCCAACACCGGCACCACCGACAGCGGCAGCACGGCGACACCACCACCCAACCGCAGCAAGGTCACCCTAAACCGCAACCGAAGCAACACATATCACTACAGACCCACGGACAGCCGAAGGGAATATCCCAACACCAGGGACAACCGACACCACCAGGACCACAGGCCGGCCAAACACCAACCACGAAAGGCACGCCCGGAACCACCGAACACCAACACGCAGGCCACCCGGCACCAACACCGAAAACACCCACACCACCGCGAGACACACCACCGCCAACCCCACCAACGACGAACCGAGGTACCGTCACCCACAACACCCCTAACACCCCCACCACGACCCCGGCACAGAGTAACACCTATGGCGCCCCCATCGACGACAACACCAGGGACGCCACCACGGCTGGCGAACAAACGCCACCAGCGCCGCCCACCAGGCCCCCAACCAAGGGTAGAAACAACAACGCCACACACCATCGCACCCACCACATCAAAATCACCCGGAGTATCGTCAACAACAACCAGGGGTCCCCACCACCCACCCAAGCAGCACGAAACACCACGGCAACACCACCACACCCTCGCCACCAGCGACACCACCGCCAGCACCCTCCGCCAGGAATGGCGAGGAGAAGGCCCAACAGCGCGGACCCACCCAACGTCCCCGGCACCCTCACCATCGGACCGCCACCACCGGCGCCAACCCCCAACACACCACCGTCACCAACGCCACCGACCCCTGACGCAAAAACCACACAGCCCGCACAAACGGCACCAGCCAGAGCAACGCCGACACCATTCCCGGCCAACTCACACGAACACCACCGAAAGCACCACCGTCGACCGAACGCCACGGCGACCCCAGGGTACGAGTCCCCCCCACCATCTGCACAACCAGCGACACCATCACCGGCACCAACCGGAACACCGACAACGACAGCCTCACCAACAACCGACACCACCCTACCGCTGCCACCCACCAGTCATGCCACCCACCGTCGAAGCCACCCACCAATGCCGCACCCCGAACCACACTTACACCCGAAACCGGCACCAGCACGCCCGGCCGAGCCGTCAATGGCACCACCGCCCATGGCACCGCCTACGCTCAACACCGCCACCACCACCCCACGCGAGGCCAGGAACCCCCGGCGTCGCCAACGGCCTCAACGAGCACCGACACCACCAACACCACCACCGCCGGACGGGGACTACCCACAAACCAGGAGCATCTCCACCACCAACAACCAATACACCACCCGCGGCACCCCACCATCGCCGACACCACCACGGCACCCATCACACCTCCACCACCGGAGGCGACGTGGGCCACACCACCCGTCAACTACAGCACCCTCGCCACCACCGCCACATCCGGCCCACAAACATCACCACCGACAACACCACATACGCCCATACGTCACCCACGCTATGCTCACCAACCATCACCTCGTCATCAGAGGCACCAACACCACCGGCGACGACGACAGCGACAACAGCTGACCCACCAGCTAACCACCATCAACCATAGCCCAGCACCAACTTCATCTACTCTAACGCCCATACCACCCTCCCCAACAGCGCCGCCACCGACACAATCATCCACTCCGGCGCCCACACCACCCTCAGCACCAACATCACCACCACCCCCCCAAGGTCAGGGCCCGCGGGAAACAGAACGGCAGAGCGAGCACGCCACCACCCGCGCGCGTCGCCCGCCCTATCGTACACCGCTCCGCAACACGCCCCCCCCCCGCTTCCCCTGACAGGGCGTGCGCTCCAGCCCACTGCTGGGAAGAAGACTTCGACATCCTCCCGGCCATCCCACACCTACTGGCAGCCACAGCCCCGCGCCCACAAGCCCACCAGCAACCCACGGAACCGCAAGAGCCCGACCACCCCATGCCACCACGCTCCACATCCCCCGCGTCCACCGCAGACCGGAACGCGGAACACCAGCGAGAGGAGCCCGACCCCGGCCGCGCCGCCACGCCCCCACCGCCCCCCCCCCCAAAGGACATCTACGCCACGCTGGCCAGCACCCTACCCCCCATGAACGCCGAGCAGTACTACCAGTCTGTCCAAAGAGACCTCCCTGAGGACCACGCGACCCTCCAGGGGTGGAAGCAGGAGAAAAAATACGACAACGAGTGGGGCACAGAGGAAGACCTTCTCTGGGAAGACACCTGGAAAGGCACCGCGGACGCCTTCCTGGAGGCAGCAGCCGAAACCTACCCCCGCCCGCCCGGGGACACCAGACACGGCCTCCACGCCCTCCTAGCGTTCCACAGCTGGAAACACCGCCACACCGTCACCCTCCACCCCCTCGACCACAATCCACACCGATGGACACCTGAAGACGACGCCACAGCCACCATCACCGTACAGCAAAGCCCCGAGAACCCGGAGGAATACCACATCACCTTGGACGATCCGGCACCCCACCCCCCCGCCTCCCCCACCCTCCCAGATGTCTTCGCCACCATCAGTGCAGAGCTCCAGGAGGCGAAAGCCCCCCAGCAACTGGACGAAGAGATGCCCCAGGCACCATCACCATCAACCACACATAACCAACCCCGCACAGAGCCCCTCACCCACCCCATCACCACAATGGAGCTCCCCCCACAACACCGCACCACCCCAGACCGAAACGGGTTTCGAGACCTGCCGCGGGAATGGGCGGTCCACAACGGCACACTCCGGTGGGACGAAATCACACCGGGCCTCCAAGCCATCCGCCTCCACTCGATCACAGAGCCCACCACCGCCTGGGCACTACCGACGGACCGCCACCACCTCCTCCTCACCGTCCAAGGCGATGCCACGGTCACACCCACGGAAGGAGACCCCGTAACAGCAGCCCCCGCCCACGCCGTCCACATACCCCCGCAAGCATCGTCGGCACCTATGACGGTACATCCAGGCCCCACCCCTTGGCAGGCCATTGTCATCACCTACCCCGCCCCCAATGACCACACACACACCTGGCAGCAACGATGGGAGGACATCCGAGGGGACCTCCTCCAAGAACACCTAGGGCTCACACGCACCCACCACACCCTACAACCGATGCGAGGAGTAGGCCAAGCGCCACACGGCATACACGCCCCGGGAGTATGGGCGTACGCCACACCCATAAACCCACAAGCAGCGGAGGACATCAAGACCGCCTTATCCATCGAGCAAGCCCAGACCCAAACCCCGCACCGCAACACCCAACGAGGCTACACAATTTGGTGGGCATACCAAGACCATGACGACCTCACGCCCCAACCGGAGGCCCCCCCTCTAGACACCAACACCACCGCCCTCCTCCAAGCCGCAGCAGCGGCAGCCACACAGGTAGGGGCCCCGGAAACCTGGGGCCCACGATACCTGGTCGAAACCAAAGTGGCGCCCCACGCGAAGGGCCAAGACAAGCCCCCAGCACCGAAGCCGCTTCACCCCCCGCTCAAGCTAGACCCGACGGAACACACCCCCCAGGATGAATGGGCGACCCACTAAATAATCCCCCACACCACCACCCGCAAGAACGACGCCGCCAAGATCACCGTCACCCGCCACCTCCCCCACACCACACAGGTGTATGAGCTGACAGCCCCCAACGTCCTCGTCGCCCGTCGCCGACACGACGAGCGATACACCATACAGGCGGAAGGGGCCGCCGCGACCACCCTGTACACATGGGCAACACGGGGGGACCTCCCACACCCCACCCTCCACCACGCCCCCTCCTGGCCCAACCCCTTCCACACAGCGGACCGCCCCAACAAGAAGCCCAAACACACGGGTGTGCACACCCACGCCAGGAGGCCCATCACCGACACGAAGCGAGGCGCAAGGCCCGCACCCTCCACGACGACCACACCATCCCCCGCATCGGCGCCCCCCCCGCCAGGGTATCAGATACCACCCACAACCGCACGATCACAGGCATCACCACGGACTGCCTGAACCCAGCGGCGTCGCGGGCAGACGCCGTGTGGATCAGCGAAGGGCGCTCCCACACAAGGGCCGTGGCGCGCCTCCACAACATCCAACCCCACAAAGTCCAGCGCGCCGTTGGACCCTTCGCCGTACACGTCACCCCGTACGGCATCGACCACCCCCGGTGTGAGCACCATGACCCGCCCTGCTCCACCCCATGCACCTCGCCCCTGCGCCAACCGCTGCCGGCCCCCACCATCACGGGCAACATGTACCTGGGCACCGTACCGGGAGACCCGGGCATATACATTCTGCCCAACAGGTCCAGGGAACACGCCATCCCCCTCCACGGTGTAGAATCCCTCGCCCTGCGA
The DNA here is from genome assembly GCA_964036045.1 of Eutreptiella sp. 'Long Island Sound 2002'. Classification (NCBI taxonomy): domain Eukaryota; phylum Euglenozoa; class Euglenophyceae; order Eutreptiales; family Eutreptiaceae; genus Eutreptiella; species Eutreptiella sp. 'Long Island Sound 2002'. The sequence goes on along the minus strand of OZ038379.1, from coordinate 102,333,361 downwards.
CCACCCCCACCAAAACACCAACACCAACACATCCCGGGGGACAAACGGACACAGGCCCCAGACGGGGGAAAAAAGGCCCACCAACGCGCCCTGGCCCACATCACCCTCCACCCCGCAACCCACCTACCAAAGGACTTCAGCACGGAGCGCCACATCGTCCTGGAGGGGCAAGCCCACCACATCATCACCGCCGCCCTGTACACCCTCGCCGCCCACGAACGCCACTGGGACCCCACAACCATCCCAGCAATGCCCCCACCGCCCCAAGGCCCCAAAGATCCCGTCACCCCCTTCCACATCGATCAACTCCTAAGCCGCAAGGCCCCCCCACACCTCCACCCCTCCAGGATACCACTAGCCATCGCATCGTGGGACACCCTCGACACCCCCCCCCAACAACCCGCCATCCACATCCTCAAAACGGACGCCCAATGGTGGGTCCTCCACTGGGCACACGGAGTCCTCATGGCGGCCCAGGCCTATACCCCGGAAATGGACCCGGAAGAACCCCCACGGGGCCAGCAGCGACTCCTCCAAGCCACCACCCTCACAGGCCGCGAGGGCGCCCCCTGGGAAGCCCTCCACACAGCACTCTACTGGGCTCAGGGCTCCCCCAACGGCCCGGACACACCGGAACCCACAGAGGCCTGGGTCATGCAGGCCAAGACCATGAGGAACTACCACCTACACCACCCCTTCGACGACAGCCCCGCCGCACTGCCATGGCCAACAGATCCCCCGGAGACCGTGCGCAAGCTCGCCGACATCATACGCAGCCACGCGAAAGCGAAAATGCAAACACCGGCAGAACCCCCACTGAGGGATCCAGACCAGCAAGCAACGCACCCCTTCTTCAAACCCCATGCCCCGCTACCTCCAGTCCCACCCAAGCGAACGAGACGACAAAGGGGCGCACCCGCCCCCAGCCAAGCCGGAAAAGCAGCGACCTCCCGATCCCCCGCACCCCACCCGACCCACCCGGCGAACCCAGACCAAGCATCCTCGTCATCCTCCCTCCCACCAATACCACCGCCCCACCCGGACCAAGCATCCTCGTCATCCTCCCTCCCACCAGTGCCACCGCCCCACCCGGACCAGGCATCCTCATCATCCTCCCTCCCGCCACCAGCACAGCCCCCGCCCGAAGCGTACCCAGGGTTCGAAAAAGGTGCGAAGGTCCAACAGCCCTTCCGCAACGACCACACAGGCGACTGGATCTGGTGTGAGGGCACGATCCAGTACCGCCTCAAGGGACCGGGGGACAACGGGGGGCCACAAGTCCGGGTGATCTGGCACCGCCAAAAGGAGCTAGACCAAGGCAGCAGCGCCCCGGACAAACCACTCGGCGACACCCTGGAACTCACCAGCGCCCACCCCATCCGGCTCCGCACCGAAGAGAACAAGGCCCACACAGGCACCAAATACACTGGGGAGCTCCCCCCGGAGTGGAGCCAAGGCCTCCCCCCGCCGCGCCCACCCAAACGCCCACGAACCGGCAAAAAGTCCCCAAGCCCCAGTCCCCCTCCCCGACGGGGCAAGGGCCGAGGGCACAAGCCTCCACAGCCCCGGCCCGCCCCCACCGAGGCCACCGTCAACCTCCTCGACCTCAACCACCCGGCCGTCACATACTCCAAGGACGCCACAACCGCCCTCCAAGAGCTCCCGATGACACAGGGGCCGGGGTGGGTCCCCCACCTCCTCACCTTCCAGGAACAAGGCCTACAGCGCGACGACCCCCCAGAGACCACCCCCATATATACCCCGGACCAGAAAGCGTACAAATGCCACTGGCACAAGGGGACCCCCCTATACGCCCAAACCGGCATCCACGTCCACCTCGTCCACCACCTCAGCGTCCCAGGGAGGCTAGGTGTCTATGAGGTTGTCGGGGACGGATGGCAACTCAACGTCATCAACACCCACGTCCCCTTCGGCGAAGCCACGGAACCCTTCCTCCAAGCCCTGGCCGAGGCATACCGCCAAATGGCCATGCTCGCCCCCACAGTCATCATCGGCGACATGAACGCCGCCCCCACCCCAGCGGACCGAGGGGGACAGGCCACACCCCAGGACCAAGCAGTCCGCGACACCATCGAAATGCTGGGGCTCGTGGACCTAACAGCCAGCCTCGAGGGCCAACCATCCCACTTCCCCCACCAAACGGATGCCGCCCCATCCCGCATCGACGTATGCTATGGCGACCCCACCACCATCATCCGAGCAGAGGCCCGATATGAACCCCTCCCGCTGGGACCCACGGGCCATAGCCCCCTGCACATCCGCCTCACCATCCCCAACCTTCCCCCCAGCCCCCCAGAAGATGCGGACCAAGGTCTACCACCCCCCCTGAAGATGCCCCCCCTGCATGACAAGCATGCCTGGTCCCAATATCACAGGGCCATAGACCGCGCCCGGCGCATCCAACCAGACCCCACCGACCTACTCACAGCCATGCGCACGGCCGCCGTCGCCTGCGGCTTCCAGCAACACCCCCACACAGACGACGACCAACCACCCACAGCCCTGGGGGACATGCTCCATGACCTCTGGCATGGGAAGCAACAACTGGCGACCCTCCTCCACACCGACACCCCCCAAACCCGCCGCCAGATACACCACTGCAGGACACAGATAGCCCAAATCAGGGCGAAACCTGCAGCGGTGGCACATCCACAGGCAACAGCGCATCGCCCAGGAACACGAACGGTATGCGCAACATGAACTCCCCTACAAGGCCATCCGCCACCTCAACGACGCCATGACCGATACCGGCCACCGCACCATCACCACGGTCCGGCAGGAGGACGGCTCCCTCACCAACGACCCAGCCACAGTGCTCCAAGCCACCCAAGACAGCTTCCTCCGGCAACACACCGCCACCCAAGACACACTGGACCCAGACACCCAGGCCAAGATAGCGCCTCCCTCGGGTGTTCAACCACGCCCAGAGGAGGCACCTGGAAAAACGCCCCTTCACCATCCACGAAGTCCGGAGGGCCATCCACAGCCTCCGGCAACACAAAACCCCAGGCTACGACGGCCTCCCTGCAGAGGCATACTACCACCTCCCCGCCCACCTCCTCCGCGTCCTCGCCCACCGCCTCTGGGACATCGTCGGGGGGAAGACCCCCCTGACACCAGACTGGGCAAACGTTGTCCGCCCCCTCTACAAAAAAGGGGACTGGGCAAACCCGGACAACTGGCGCCCCATAGTCTGTGCGGTCACGGAGGTCAAAATCGTCTGGACCATCCTCCTGCGCCGCATCCGCCCCCACCTGGACCCCCACATACCAGCGAGCCTCTGGGGGGCCATCCCAGGCCGCTCCCCACACGAGGCCATCTTCCTCCAGGACACCATAGCGGACATGGACCCGGTGGACCTCATCATCGCCTCCCTCGACGTCAAGGGAGCCTTCCCGAACACCCCCTGGCTCCTTCTACAAGCGGTGTGGAAGCGCCTAGGCCTCCCCTCCTACACCTTCACCTCCGACTACATCCGCACCCGCAAATACACGGTCCGCACAGGAGCAGGCCTCACCCCCTTCCTGGAGCCAGGCAGCGGGGTCCCCCAAGGGGGAGCAGAGGGCCCCTTCCTGTACCTTCTAGTGACGCTCCCCCTGGCCCTCGCAATCGAGCAGGACTACCCGGCCTACGCACCCTACCCCCTCCTCTCCCCCCTGGTCGGCTTCGCGGACGACACCAACCTCACCGTCGCGCACACCCCACACCACCCCCATGCCCCGGACCCCGGACCAACGGTCACCCAACAGGCCAACGACTTACTGGACGTGACCGTCTCCTACCTCTCCCACAACAACCTCATCATCCACCCCACAAAGTCAGTGGCCATGATCAAGGGGTCTGCCACACCTCCCACCCTAGGGCCACAAGGGCCCCCCATGCACGTCGTGACGACCACCACCCACCTGGGGGTAGTCCAGGCCGCCAACCCTGAGGACGCCACCCTCCCTCCCAAGTTGCAGTCACACCTCGCCCATCTCCCCAGATATGCGTCCCCGACCACCAAGGCCCTCTCCCTGTCCCACCAGAGCCTGGCGTACTACCTCGACGGGGTCTTGAACGCCTCCATAGGCTTCCAAGCACTCCACCTGACACACCCCACCACCGCCCTCCAGCCGGCCACACGCGCCGTGACCAAGGCATGGGCAGCACACGGGGGCTGGCCCACCTCCATACCCACCCGCGCCATCCGAGCGGCATGGCCCCACTATGGAGACGCCATAGGGGACGAGGTGAAAGCGGCCTATACCAGACACACCGCCCTCCTCCTTCACCGCATGACCCACAACCACTCACCGGAGGTCCGCGAGGTCACCGCCATCCGCCTCCAAGCCGCACAACGGGCCCGCAACACATGCCCGCGCTGGGTACTCCACCAGACGGGCATGCCCACCAACATGAACACGCGCCTATGGAACCACCTGCAACTTCTCCTCCCATCCCCACACCACGCCATACTCACCAACCACACGTGCCCAGAGAAAGGGCCACTAGCGGTCCTCTGCGGGGACCTCCACCATCACCCCAAGGGCACCATCCACACCATAGACCTTGTCGGGGCCTCCATCACCGTAGTATACGTCACCCTCTCCCAAATGCGAGTCCTGCACCACAGCGGGGCACACCACACCCCCTTTCTACAGCTTCCCGAATGGCCACAATACCGCCTCTTCCACCAGTACCTCACGCAGACGGCACGAGCCGCGGGACACACTCTACCGGGCAGCAAAGACATGCGCACAGCCTACCGAGAATTCACAAAGCAACACCCGCGACCCATCCCAGCGACACCGCCCTACGCACCCACCGTATCGAAACACGAACCCGTCCCCCCGGTAACGGGCCCAGTCCCACCGCTAACCCTGCTACTGGCCCCGAACGAAGCCAAACCCACGCAGACCACCGTCATCCACCACGGGGCAAAATGGCGCATACCGAAGCACCACATGACCGCCCGAGACCTGCCAAAGGTCCCCCAAGATTCCCAGAGCATGCCACGCACATGTTGGGCCTGTGACCCCGAGGCACCAACCACACCATGGCCCGTACTACACCTCATAGCACGCCACCACACCCACCCCACAACCCACCTACCACCACAGGCCTACGCATGGATAGCCCCATGGTTCCACCTCACCGACACTAACCCCACGGTAGCATGGAACCCCGACCACGCGCCCAAATGGCTCTTCACCACTACACCCACATGCCCCCGCTCCGACCCGGCAGGGGTCGCCATCCGTTACAGCATGTACGAGCCAGGCAGAACGGGCAAGCACGAACACCCCTACTATCCACTCCACCACTCCTGCCACACACCGGAGCACCAAACACAAACCCTCACATGCCACGACCTAAACCCCGACACAGCCTACATCCTCCACTACATCTACTCCTACCTCACACAAGGACAGCGGGAGCAGGGACTCATAGCCCTGTCCCCCCAAGCGAAGCACATCATCTCCAAAGGAATAGGGGTGTACGCCACCCCCATCCTGCAGCCCACAACCCCAGTAGCCCACCTCGCCACGGGCCTTGCCATATACGCCTACCTGCCCATGAACCCATGCCGCCTCCCACAACCATCACCGGCGGACCGGCTCTTCTTCACCGACGCCTCAGGCGAATCCTCCCTCACGCCCATCACCCGGGGGGCCACCCTGCAGCTAACCCACACCGGGGGACACTACCACATGGACCACCACACGGGCCACACCACCTATGGGGCCTCTTCCCACGGGGAGCTAGGGGCCATGGCCGACGCCATCACCGAGGTCGCGGCCCACCTACCCGCCCACTCCACGCACATCGTCCGGGTCTGGTTCGTGGTAGACGCCACTGTCGACACACACCTGCTCCTCCGCATAGCAAGGCAACCACTTCACAAAGCAACCGCGACGAGCCTCGGCACCCAGGCACTGCTACTCTGGAAAGCCCTACGCAGCCTTCCCCCCTACGTCCAGCTCCACGTCGTGAAACAAGAGTCCCACAGGCACCAATACGGAAATGGTAAGGTCGACAACCAGGCAGTACACCAGCGCACAACACACCTACCAGCCCTCCAGATCCCAGACCTCGGCCGCAACCACACACACCTCCAACACGTGCCCCCTGTACCCGAGCCCCATCAGACCCCGGACTGGGTACCAGAGGACGCCCCCTATTCCTCCCACGACAGAGCGTACCACTACCCCAACCCCATCCAACATCTCGCCCGCGTGCTCGGCGACGCAGACAGCCGGGCGCACATCCAGGAGCTCCAGGACAGACTGCAAGTCCCCCTCTACCACTCAGCGCTCCGCCCAGCAAACGTCCCAGCCCACCTCCAGAAACGACGCATCCAGCTCCTCAGGGAGCAGCTGCCATTCCTCACCAGGGTCGCCAGATGGCTCGCCCGCAAGCACATCCACGTCCCCGACGAACACACCCGCTGCCCATGCGACCACACCACCCCGGAGGACTGGGAACACTTCAAGAAATGCCCCCTCCATACAGACAGGGACACCCTAGTGGGCTGGTCCCCGGCGGAAACCCTGCGACAACACGAAGGATGGCCAACCCACAGCCACGCACACCAGGCCACCGAACACCTCTTCCGGGACCCCCTGATCAAAGAAGCCACCATGAGAGGGGCAGTGACACAGGCCCTGCACCGACACCTCACCAAACACACGGAAAGCCCCATGGAGGCAGCAGCACACCTCCAGCTAGAAGCGGTCCGCAGAGCAGCGGCCCAAATGGTACACCGCAAACACCTCCTGCTAACACACGCGGAACAACTCACCGACCCCACCGCCAGGGAACACATGCAGCGTCTCATCCATTACCATGCCGTGCATGACCCAGACGTCCACTAACCCGCTCCACGCCCCGCACGCGCCCCCCGTCTCCATCCACAGGTCTCCAAGGCACCACCACAGCGCCCCGAGACCCGTCTCGCACCCAAGAAGCCACCCGGCACCGCCCAGTCCGGCCGAGCCCAGCCAGGGCAAACCATACATCGACGTAGACACGCAAGACCCCGGCAGCCCATCCAGCCCACCCCCCCCGGACCCGGGGCACCCCCCCCTCACACCGGCCACCATCCGCGACCCTGACCTCCTCCGAGCGACCCTCCAAGACAGGGACCCGACCACCCCCCTGGGCTGGTACCGCCTACAACAGGACTGGACCAAGCTCACCGTCAAAGCCCTCCGGGACCTGACCACCCCAGGCAGCGGCCTCCACGAGACCATAGTAGACCTCGTGCTCTGGCGAGCCCGCAAGCACACCCGGGGCCAGCCCATCTGGATCCCCCCCATCGAGTGGGGCCAGGCCCTGACGCACGACACCGGCAGCAACGTCACGCGTCGAGGGACCGTACGCCTACGGCGGGCCCAAGCGGAGACGGACCACCCAGCGGACCCGAACCACCCGGAGCAGTGGGAACAGGCCACCGCGCCCAACCGCGACACCGCCCTCCGCGCCGCCGGCCTCCGCACCCCGGACGACGACCTCCCCCCCCCACCTACAGACAGTGGCCACCCCCCACCGGAGGTCTGGGTTACAGTCCTCGAGCGCGGCCACTACTACGTGATAGCCGCTACGGCTACGTCCCCCGGCCAGCAATGGATCATCCAGGGGACAGACACCATGTACGCCCCGGAGACCGCCCCACCAGGGGCAGTGGGGGACCCCACCACCCAGCACAGGATCCTCAGGGGTGTCCTCCAGCCAGGGGACACGCCCCCAGCCCGCGCCCTGGCCCAAATCACCTCAGGAAAGGCGGGCTACCACCTGGGATTGGCCATGCTCTGCCTAACCCACTGGATCCAGCGCCACTGGCCACCCACGGGGACCGTGCCCTGGGTTTGGGCCATCCCCACCGCCCACACACAAGTCGAGGCAGGCCCGGACACACGACCAAACCCCCCCCCCAGACCGCAACAGTCCCTCACCTGCGGGTACCACGCCATCCACAGGGTCCTCAACCGCGCGGGTCTTAGCCCAAAGCTAGCATGCCCCCTTCCCACCACTGACCAAGAGGTCCACCAGATACGAAAGCTCGTCTGCGAAATCCTTGCCGCGGCAGCAGAAGACGGCAAGCTTCTCCTCCAAATCGCCCGGCCTACAACTGCCCACGCAAGCGCGCGGCAAACGGACACATACACCAGCACAGCACACCCCCCCCAACAATCCCCGCCCATGCCCCCCCCCTCTCGCTGCTCAACCGGAGACCCACACACGCCCACCAGCGCGCGCACCCCCGGGCCCCGCGACACGGGCCTCCCCCACCCGCCCGAACACCAGCACACGCCCGCCACACACCCGCCCACCGGCCACCCTTCACCGCCCCCCACACTCGACAACCCACACACACCCGCCAACGGGAGCCCCGCGCCCCGCGGCACGCCCACCCCACCCAGTGGCCCGCCCACGCCCCCCACACACACCCCAGAGGACCCAGGCCCACCCCCCCCGGCCCCTGAATGCAGCCCACGCGAACTGTTCCCCCCCGCGGGCACCAACCCACACGACCTCGCACATTGCAGGACCCGGGCCCAGCCGAGCCCAGAACGAGAAGGCCGCAGCCCCGCGCCTCCCTCCCCCGCCGCTGCCGACCAGATCGGCCCGCCAGGCCGCCAGGTCACGACCGGGCCCCCCCAGCCGCCCGCCCCCAACCTACAACCCGGGGACATGCCCTCCATCCTCCCCGCCGTGGCCGCAGCGGAAGCCGCCGCCCGCAAGCCCGCCCGCATCACAGCCCAACCCGCGTCCACCACCTCCTCCTCGTCTTCAGCCTCCTCCACCTCCTCCACCTCATCCTCCGACCCCCCCCTCCCCGCCAAACTCATCCTCAAGGCCACGGCGAAAGCCAAAGCCGCGGCCGCACGCACCGGCCCCCCAACCCCCACACAGGCGACTCAGGCACCCCGGCAACCCACCGGGACGACCCCCGACCCGACATCGACGCCCTCACACCTCCGGACAGAGGTACTCCTCAACCTGGAACCGAACCCCAACCCCAAGGCCGACCCCAAACCAAAACCGGACCCCAACCCCAAACCCGACCCCAAACCCAAGCCGGCGCCCACGCGAGCACACACAACACCGCATACGCAACGACACAAAACCACCCGACACTACCCCCGCCCGGGCCCTCGCCCAAGCCAGGACCCCCCACCCACCGCAACCCGCGCCCCCCTCCCGCCGGCACCCACCACCACCGCGGAGACGGCCACCCAGCACGACCCCGTCCAGGCCCTCGTCCACATCCCCGTCACCAAACGCCCCGTCATCCATCCCCCACAAACCACCACCACCGCCGGCCAAACCGACCCAGGGACGTGGGACCCCTCAACCACCGTCACCGTCAAGCCCGGCCCCCAGCCCTTCCCCCATGCCCACCACATAGTGCGGCCCCGGGGACTGCCCATGATGGCCAACCCCCCACCCCCACAAGGGGGACCGGAAAACCCACAAGGACTCCATGGGCCATACCCGCACCACCAACCCCACCACTACCACTACCAACACCACCAGCGGCCCCACCACCACCACTACCAACACCACCCCCACCACTACCACTGCCCACCGCCCTACCCCACCGGGCCACAACCCCCCGTACACGAACAGCACCAGCGGACGGGATGGCAGCCGCCGAACGCCCCACCCCCATACCCCACCTACCGCCAGGAGCCACCCCCCCCGTACCAGCCACCACGCCCGTACCAGCCGTACCCCCGCGGCCACCATCCGATGGCCGAAGGGGCCCCATCGACAACGGGGGACCTCCCCCCCCAGGCGTCACCGCGCGGGGCCCCGTACCCCCCCGGCCACCATCCGATGGCCGAAGGGGCCCCAAGGACGACGGGGGACCTCCCCCCCCAAGCGGCACCGCGCGAGGCCCCCCAGAGGCCGCCGACGTTTCCGGACTGGCCCGACTCGAGCGACGGGGGCCGGTCCCGCAAACGGCGGCGCTCCCGCTCCCCCCCCGCAAGACACACTCGCCCACGGCGCCCACACTCCCACCGCTCCTCAACCACCCACTCGCGCCGCTCCCACTCCCCCAGGTACCACCACGACCCCCAGGGACCCCGCTCCCGTCGCTCCCGCTCCCCCGGGCGCCACCACGAGCGCCACCGCCGCCCCATGTCCCCCTCCCCCTCCCCCCACCGGCCACCCAGCCCCCGCCACCACCACTCCCGCTCCCCCCGCCGCCCCACGTCCACCTTCCCCTCCCCCCACACGCCCCGCCGGGCTCCCCGTTCCCCCCGCCACCCGTACCCATCCACCACCCCCAGCCCCCGCCACCACCACTCCCGCTCCCCCGGACGCCACCGGGCGCGCCACCGCCGCCCCATGTCCACCTCCCCCTCCCGCTCCCCCCTCCGCCCGTACCCGTCCTCGACCCCCAGCCCCCGCCGCCGCCGCTCCCGCTCCCCCAGGCACCGCCACCCCCGCCACCACCGCAGGTCCACGTCTTCCCCCCGCCGCTCCAGGACCCCGGACACGGACCCCTCCCCCCCCCGGGCCCCCGCCTACCTCGCCTGGTGGTCTCCCCCCGCTCTGCAGGAGCTCCGCCGCTGGGTGAAATGGGCCGGGGGAGCGGGAAGGCACGAAGGGGTGCACATGGTGCATACTTTCGAGGAGGTGCGCACCCGCACCCCCGCAAACCCCAACGAGGCCGCCCCGGAGGCCATCATGCCGCAAGCGGCATGGGAGGCCCTCCTCCGCGATGCGGTCCAGGGCCTCCGCCCCCAAGCCCTCCGCCAGTGGCTCCAGGCCACCCACCCCCAAGCCTGGGCCACCGGCGCCCCCTCCCCACCCCGCCCCTCCCGCCACCACCACACCAGGAAGGGGCAGGACAAGGGCAAGGGAAGGGCAAGGGGCACCAAGGACCACACAGGCAAGAGGGCACGGAAGGGCCCCAAGTGAGGGCAGGCACACGCAGGGACAGGGCGCCGGAAGCGACACCACATGGGGGCAGGAAACCACCCAAGAACCAGGACGGGGCGGGAACGGGGACCAAGACACGGAGGACAAGGGCACCACGGCGGGCACCACGACCCACACCCAGGAAGGGCACACCACAACGGGGAGACCAGCGCCGCCCCAGCCCCACCAAACACCCCAACACACACCACCGAAGCAAACATCGGACGCCATACGGGACACACCAGCGCACGCCCACCGGCCACCGGAGACCACACGGAGAACGGAGGGCACACCTACACGGGGAGTACGGGCCACACCCACAGAGGAAGCCGCAGGGAACGCCGCCGCACGACGCACCACCACGCCCTCACCACCAGGCGACGACCCCGACCACCACAAAGGCCACCTCACAGGCACCGGAAGAGGACGAAACCACGGCCGCGGCACCCACGGCTACGGACCCCCAGAGGACACGGGACCAAGGCACAGGCCCCCAGGGAGGGCAACCCCACGGACCGTCACGCGACCACACCAAGGGCTATAAGGGCCGGGCTGCGTTACCGTCGCGGTTTGACGCAGAGTATTGCTATGCACTTGGATTGACGGCCGGGGGCTTGATCTCAGCTGGCCTCACGTCCGCGAGGGCGTCCGTCACCAACCTGTTGCATCCAGTGAAGGAATGGCACTGCGGCGGCACGCCGATCCGGTCCACGATGAATTTCGAGCGCCGCAAGGGGAAGTGAAAGGCTGTGATCGATCGCGAAGGCCTTGCTGCTGCTGGACGGTGCCCCCTTCAAGGCCATCTCCGAGCGCCGTGACGACTGGAAGAGCCAAGATTACTACCGGTGCCCCGGACCTCTGCAGTTCAGCACCGGAGATATGGACATCCCCCTGACCCTGAAGTATGAGCTCATCCCCCGGCGGCACCGACCCGGACCCTCATGTCCCTGCCAGCGCAGCCGAGCTGCAGTGCAAGCCTTTCGCCACTCAAACAGCGTTCAGAAGCCACCTCCACCGTCCGACTCCTGATTTCTGTTTGTCTGCCTTGGAGAAGGAACGTCTTCCTACACCCCGAGTACGCCTGCCTGTCAGCGGGGCTCGGTGAAGATTGAGTCCATGGGTGAGAGTCAGCGTGCACGCCCCAAGGACACCGTGATCATTCAGCAGAATTTCCCGAAGACCTACCCGACCCACACAGGCCAGGCTGACCTCCACTGACCCACCGCGGCACCACGCGAGACCACGGCACACCGCACCACAGCGCGCCACAGAGCAACGCACCACAGCACGACGCGACACGACGCGGCACAGAGCGGCACAGCACGACACAACTGACCCTAACCTGAGGGACTAACCGAAGCCAGCCACCGCACACCCAGGAAGACGCCGCGCCACCACGCCACACACCAGCACCGCAAGCCACACACGGGGCCACAGCGCGCCAGGCGCCAACGGTGACGGACCGCCCAGAAGATTACAGCCGGCACCACAGAGGGGTAAGGACACGAACAGCCCCAACCCCCTAACCCAAAACCACAAGCAGCCGCCTGGCGCAGCCGCCCAGCCGGCAGAGCCAGGACCTAACCCAGCAAGAAGGGGCGCCGAGCCCACCATGTACAAAGCCCACCCGACCCATGGGGCCGGAACGTGACCACACAGAACGCAACTGAAGACAGCAGCCCGGAAGACAACACTGAATGCAGGCCAGTGCGTGCGCCAGCCCAGGGCAGGCAGAGGGAGGAACAGGCAAGCCCCCCCCCCCCAAAAAAAAAAAAAAAAAGGAGGGGGGAAGGGGAAAAGGCACGAAAACAGCCCACAGCCGCCAAACCGCCCGCCAACACTACCACAGGCGGCCAAGCCCCCCCCCAGAAGGCAACGAAAAAAAAAAAAAGAAAAGAAAAAACCAAAGCGCAAAAAAAAAAAACACCCCCCGACAACCCCGCCAAAAAGGGCTGGGCACAGGCGAGACCCAGGCCCAGCACACACGCCCACACCGCGCGCCGGAACCGGAAACGGCGGGGGGCAAGCGGGGCGCCCACGAAACCACACACGTCCCAAAAGCAGGCCGAAACCGAAGCCCAACCACGAACACCACAAACAGCCGACACTAGAGGGACAACACCACAAACCGTGCCCAAACACACCCACCCAAGACCCCAGCCAGGACTGGCGGGGTAAACGAAACCCGCACCCAACCGCCAACCGGACCCAAAAACAAACGCCACACAACAGTAGGAAACCCAGTGCCCACAGCCCGGGCACTGAGGCAGCCCGTGCCATGCAGGTGACCCGGCCAAACGAGATCCGGAGACCGGGGGTAAGGCTGCATCCTAAGGCCTGCGCTGCTTTGGGACTCGAGGCGGAGCGTGCGACACCCAAGCGCCTCGGAACCCTAGTACCAAGAACGTGCATGCACGCCTTGGGAACGGGTAACGCCAGGAAGTCCGGTGAACCCCTAGGGTTCCGCCCAAAGGAGGGGACGTGCGCAACCACGGGGGCACACCCTCCCGGCGAGACAAGCATGTCACGCTGGCGGCGATCAGCCCTCCCGGCGTAGCCCGGGGCCGCTTTGTTGGGGGCCAACAGTCAGGTCTAGCGGGAAGTAAGCCGCCTCCCCTCTTCACGCGCGAAGCCTCTTCCTGTTCGTCACAGGGGCGACGCCAGGGGGAACCATGGGGCGCCTCTCCACGACCGAGTGCACCTACCTACCTACCTCTCTTGGAGGCAGGAGTAGAGGATCGGGGAGATCCTCCAACAGGTCCCTGACGCGGTCGGAGATCAACGAGGTGCTCCGAGGAGCCACTTCTAAAATCGTTGGCGACCTCACTCAAGAGATCCCAGAGAAACTGGAGCCCCTGATGATACCGCCCCAAGCGTCACCTACCACGGTAGGAGTGTCACCCCATCGAGTACAGGCCAACCACCTGGTGGCAGGGCTGACAAACACCCTGGGGGGCCTGAGGAGCGGACCGATGCCGACCCCTGCAGTGATACCGAGAAGTCCTTTCGTACCGAGAACGGCCTAGCCGCCCTACAGCCACGTGACGAACTCTACGAGGGCCGAGCTGGACCGGCTGGGGCTGACAGCCTTGAGGGCAATGGTGGACGTGGAGCCTTATGGCTCTAGTGACCTAGGCGGAGACCCCTCCGATGATGAGCCGCCGTCTATGACTTCTGCTTCGCCCTCGGAGGACGATGACCCGGAGGACCCCGAGAACCCAAGGGGAAAGAAGAAGAAGAAGAAGAAGAAGACCCGACGCCCTGAGGGACGCAGGTCTCAGGAGGCGAAGGCTATTGCCACCTCCAAGATCGTGGTGAACCTGCCTGATTTCACAGGCAAGGACCTCAGCGAGTTCGCTGAGAATTTTGGCCGGTTTCTCCGATTGACCGGCCAAACCCACGCTAGTGGACAAGTCAAGTGCGATCTGCTCCTGCAGTGTTGCAAGACCAAGTACCTGGAGAAGCAGGTCAGGCAGATCGTGGCTACTCCGCCACCTTTGCCGATGTGTTGGTTGCCTTGGAGAGGCAGTACCCGACCTACGAAACCGACCTCTCCATCAGGGCCGAGATCCAAAACCTGCCCGTGCTGCCAAACAACCCCAAACCTGGCAGGGTCTCAGAGCTGTTGGCTGACCTGGATCACTGGGCTGGACGATTGACGCCTGGTTCCTACAGCAGCGACGACCTGCTGTTCTGGTTGGTGGCCAAGCTCCCTCGAGAGCTGTGGGACCAGTGCCGTTCCACGGCGGAGCGCAAGGCTAGATCCCTCCGCTACGAGGATCTATGCGTGCTACTCCTGGGGCTGGCGCTGGAGAACGAGAGCGACCAGCACCTGAACAACTACCGTCCTGGAGGAGAAGGTTCTGGAGGTCATGGCAAAGGGTACCAAGGGTCCAGACCTGGGCAGGGGACTAACCTCAAACACGCCCACGCCCGTATCATGGAGAACGTCAAGGAGCTCTTCTGGTGTGATGCCAGAGACGAGCAGGGCCACCTGCAGCATGCCCCTGACTGCGAGCAGCAAGACTGCTTCGTAGTCCAGGGGAAGCAGCAGGAGAAGAACACCGGCGCCAAAGCGAAGCTGCCGGATCATTACAGGTGCACCATCACGTGTGCCTTCTGCGGGAAGCAGAAGCACTACGAGGATGAGTGCTACCATAAGCAACGCCTATTGGCGAAGCTTAAGGGTGAAGATCCTGGCAAAGGCTCAGGCAAAGGTGGAGGCAAAGACAAAGGCAACGACTCCGGCAAGGGCAAGTCGAAAGGACGGGGACAAGGGCAAGACAAGAATCAAGGTGGACGAGGAGGAGGCGCTAACCGCCAGCCGGACAAGGACAACAAGAACAAGGACAAGAACGGAGGCAACCCCAACCCTAATCCAGGGGGGAACTCCGAGCCCTCTGGAGGGCAGTCTGGTCCTACCACACGCTCACAAACGCAGGCCCAGCAAGAACAAGGAGCCAAGCATGAGCATGAAGGTGGTGATGACGGCAACGCTAAGAAGAGGAGCCATTTCATGAGGATGGCCCGCAAACTGCGGAACAAGGGGTTCGAGGTGACCTGTCCCGCGGAGTTCTGACGGGGACGCTCCGCTGGCACCCAAGACCTGGTGTTTTGGGTACGTATCCGACTAGGGGGACGCGCATACCTGGGGGTATCCGATACTGGCGCCACAATATCTATAGTGGCCAAGAAGATTTTACCTTGTGGGAGCCTGAAGAACACCATGACCACCGTGGCTATACGCATGGGGGGTGGACATGTGGTGCACAGCTGCGGGGACTGTGAAGTGGAGGTACCTAAGGGCTCCCGAACTATCGCCCCTCGTTTCTCTGTGATCGACACCGAGGCCTTCGACTTTGTACTGGGGACTGACTTCTTCGTACAGCACTCCCAGATACAATCCCTGACGCTGCAAGCGCCCTACCTCCTCTACGTGGACCACGGCAGTGGCAGAGAGTCTGTGTCACTGGAGCAGTCGGAACATACCTCGAGTTACCTGAGGCTATCGAAGGAGGAGCCCTCGAACATGATGGCGGCCTCCAAAACTGAGGACTATCAACTATTGGGGGAAGTCCTAGACCAAGGTCTGAAGGAGTTGGGTTACTCTAGAGAAGACCTGGGTGTGGAGTTGTTTGCCAGCGACAAGCAGCATGTACTGGACCTTTACTGCAGCAAGGGGAAGAACTGCAGCTACAATTTTTACTGGCCCTCTTTCGGGATGGCCTACGGGAACCCCAGGTTCAGTGAACTGGGGCAGGTGCTGACCAAGGTGGCTTTGGAACGTTCCCGTATGGTCCTGTGTTCCCCCGATTGAGGAGCCCATGGGGGCAACGAGTACCGGCGAAACCTCCTGGACAGGCTGACTATCAGCTCTGTTCGGTTACCTGATGAGGCCATCTACGTGCCTCTGGGGCGTAAGACGCCTATTGGGAAACCCGGATGGGGGAGTATGCTGAGCGTGGTGGACGGAGGTCTTACCTCCATCCCCTGGGAGGATCTGGACCCGACTCTGGTCCAGGCTATACAACGAGAAAGCGACGGACTCGCCTTGGGTGACTTGAAGGATCGCCTACGACCTCAAGATGCTGTTGAGACTGCACCCGGAGGAGATGAGTACGTCGTGACTGACACCAACGCCCCCCACTCTCCCTGCCAGGTACCTGTTCCTGATGGGGTCTCTGAGTGTGGACTATCTGAGCTGCCTAGCTCTATCCACTCAGATGACGAAAATGAGCACGACGCCTTCTTCGTGCAGACCTGTGTGGAGGAAGTGGAGAACGCCGAGTACGTCGCCCCACTGAAACCCCTACTCACCATGAGTGTGGAAGACCCCGTTGACGAAGAGCTGGACCCTCCATCCAGGCTAAGGGAGTATGTGGATTCTAACAGGAAGTTGGTGGCGAAAAAGCTATGCTACGCGAAGCCTACCCGCAGCTCATGGCCACTGAAGCTGGACCTATGGGAGATCTATCCCACTTGAAGGAGGACCTCGAACAGAAGATCACCACTTGGCAAAGGGAGGTAGATCTTAAGCTCATGAAGAGCGTGTGGGGTGCCCATGTGAGGACCCCAGAGGAGGACGACATCTCGGAAGAATGTGTATGTGAACCCCCTCTAGCGTGCCTATGTTGCCATCGTCCACCGGAGATGGTTGAACAAGACCTTCTATATGCCTACCAAGGGTTGAAGGACACCACCAAGGGCGAAGAGTCGGTGGAGGATCACCTCCCGGCGTCTATTACGCAGGGGGCCAGCAACTTACACTCTCCCGAGGACATGGAGGACAAGATCAAGCTATTGGACCCGCGGGTGCAGAAGCTTATAAGGACCTATCTGGAGGTGTTCGGAGAACTACCCCCTCCAGCCTCATGCGACAAGCTGGTACAGATGGACCTCGAGCTGAAACCCGAGTTCGTGGGTCACAAGATCCGGAGGAGACCCTATCCAGCTCCTAAAGAGCAGGCAGACGAGATCGAGCGACAGATGCAAGAATGTATCGACGCTGGCCTAGTCCTGGAGTACAAGGACGGGGACTACCCCCTACACTGCAGCCCCTGTTTCCTGGGGGCTAAACCTGGGTCTACAGCCAAACGGCTGGTAGTGGACTACGGAGAGCTGAACAAGAAGACGTTGAACCACTCAGGGTCCATTCCCAATATGGAGTCTACCCTGGAGAAGATAGCCTCCTGCCGCTACAAGACAAAGATGGACAAGAGGAGCGGATTCTGGCAAGTGGACCTGACACCCAACGCACAGGAACTACTGGCCTTCATCACCCCTCAGGGGAGGGTGTTCAAGTGGAAGGTCATGCCAATTGGTGTGGCCAACGCACCCGCTCTATTCCAAGAGCTGATGAACAAGATCTTGTCCATCCTACGAAGGAGACCTAAGGTGCAGGAGCTTATATCCCGTGGGTCCCAGATGGAGGCTCACATCGACGATGTATGCCTCGGGACCAATACCCAGGAGGATCATCTGATCCTCTTGGGTGAGTTCTTTGCGGTCTGCCAGGAGAACCACACACGACTCAAGCTGGAGAAGTGTGAGTTCATGCAGGAGACCATGCAGTACCTGGGGTTTGACGTTGGTTATGGGTGGTGGACCCCAGCAGCCTCTAAGGCTAAACCCCTGATGGACGCCAAGGTACCACACGAAGACCCCAAGAAAGGACTTCATGATTTACGCAGTTTCATTGGGGCTTGCAACTTCTATCGCCGCCACATCAAAAACTTCACCTACACCAGCACCGTTCTGACGGACTTGATCAAGAAGAGTACTACTTGGCGCTGGGGCCCACAAGAGCAACAAGCGTTTGACGAGCTCAAAGACAAGGTGGCGAACGCTAAGTGCTTGGGCGTGCCTAGGGCACAAGGGGAGATTATCCTGGTGACCGACGCCAGCAATGTGGGCGGTGGTGGAACGTTGTTCCAATGGCAAGCACTAGAGAAGGAGGAGTTCGACTCAGCCATTTCCCAATGGGGGACGGAAGGTCTCAACCGAGATGGAACCCTCAAGCACAGCTACCCTGACGACAAGTGGGTCCTAGTACCTCTGGGCCACTGGAACTGGAAGTGGAACCAGGTCAGGGGGAACTACTCCACCTATGAGCAGGAATTGCTCGCGGGTATGCTGGTGCTATCCTCACAAGCACGACTGTTGGGGAGTAACCCTGTGGTCTGGCTGTGCGACCAAGAACCGGTCCGCAGTTTCCAGAAGGCCCCCCCCACCTGAGAAGGCCAAGCTACGGCGCTGGTGGACCTACCTCAGTCAACTACGGCTGACGGTACACCATATCCAGGGAGTGAAGAACGAGTGTGCAGACTACATCAGCCGCAACAACTTCGACGCCCTGATTGGTGCCCGGTCTGAAGCGCTGGCTAAGGAGGCGTTCAGCCGTATGGACGTCCACTTGGACCTCAACATGACGATGATACGCCCCCTGGATGGACTCCAACAATCGGAGTACCTGAAGGAGATTGGGGATATCTACAAGCGCCTGGAGAAACGCCTTGTACCCCTCCTGGTCAACCAAGATCAGTGGAAGAGGGACAAGAGCTACCTCTGGCACGAGGACCGCATCGTGGTGCCTAGTGACAGAGTCCCAGCGCTGCTGAAGTGGACCCATGAGTCCAGCGGTCATACGGGTGCCGACCGTACCCTGAGGCTGTTCAAGCAGTGGTTCCACACTACGTGGACTGACGACCAACTGCGAAAATCCCTCCAGACTATCGTGGACAAGTGCCCGTGCAGGTCCTGCAAATCAGGGGATATCAGGGACCGAGGTCTCTACTCGACCCTGCCCATCCCTCACTGTGCTAACAGTGTTCTATACGTGGACTACACGGAGATGCCGAAGTTCGGGGGCTATGACTTCGCCCTCGTGGTAACCTGTGGGTTGACCAGGTTTACCAGGGTGTTCCCATGTACCAAGCACATTACCGGAGAGGAGACTATCAAGATACTCCTGGAGGAGTGGTTTTGTGTCTATGGGGCGCCCCAAGAGATCAACTCCGATGAGGACGTACGAAGCTCAGATACTGGCTGGTACAAGAGGGTCCTGAGATCCCTCAATGTCCAGGTGTCTACGGGGATTCCCTACTCTCACACGAGCAACCCCCTATGTGAGCGACAGATCCGTGTCCTCAAGGAGAATGTCAGGATATGGTGCAAAACTGAACGCACCAGAGACTGGGTGAGACTACTCCCCGTCATATCCTTGATGATGAACTCCCAAGAGAGTTCTGCTACTGGCTGCTCGCCCCATGAGCTATTCCTAGGGCGCCCGGCATGGTTCGTACATGCCCCCTATCCAGAGGACACCGATTCTTCTGTGGGTGAATGGGTCCAAGAGCAACAAGCGAAGGTGGACAAGGCCAAGGCTATGCTCCAGACAGTGAGGGAGCGTCAGTGGAACAAGAAGAACAAGCACCGAGTACCGGCCACCTACCAAGAGGGGGACTGGGTGCCGGTGCACCACAGTCGACTACCCGCCTGGCCACGCTCTACCAGCGATGACCCCTACTTCGGGCCGTACAAGATTCTATCAGTGGATGGACACCGTATCACCGTGCGGTGTTCTCCCCGTCTAGGGGGGACCCTGGTGTGCGCTGCTCAACACCTGAAGCGCTACTATGATCCTGAAGACCTCTGTGGGGAGGAGTGGGAGCTGAACGACGAGAAAATCGCCGCTCTGGACCTACAAGGGGCTGCCAGCCCTATGGAAGTTGAAGGTGACCTCCCCGACATGAACGCCGAGGAGATGGCTAAGGAGGGCTTCTACCTGGTGAAGTCTGTCCTACGCCACCGCTATCGCCAGGATTGGCGCTTCCCTACCCTCTGGGAAGGGTTTGGAGTCGAAGAGGCCACCTGGGAGCCCTTCTCTGCGTTTGTTCTACCTGAGAAACGCCTAAACTCAGTTCTGGTTGACTACTTGTCCCAGAACAACCTTGGTTAGTTGCTGAGGCTCGCTGAGACGGTTGCCCCCAAGACTAAAGCTAGGGACTGAACCTTACCTTACCCCTAAGTGTGCTACGTATGTCTGTGTGTGTCTCACTTCTCTCCCGGGCGTGGCTCCCGGAGACCGGGCTTCCCTGATGTCGGACCGAAGGTCCTAGTCAGGTACTGTTACCACTCCTATGGCGCCCAATTTCTGTGCTAGCGCCTATCCTTGGGGAAGACGGCAAAAGCCCTACCTACTACAGGGGAGGGGTGGCCAAGTGTGCTAAGGGCATACAAAACGCCCATTTTTGCTAAAGGCCAAAAGCTAACGCACTCCCCTGCCCACGAGGAAAAGCACGCGGGACAGGAGACACCACTACACTACACACCCTACCTACAGTGGCACCATCCTGGTGGGCGAGCACTTCTGCAACTGGCTCAAGCCCCCACTCAGGACTACCACTCCTACACGCACACTCTACTGGGTGTGGTTGAAGAACACGTCGTGGGTCCTAATGACCCTCCTGTGAAGAAGACAAGAGAACACAGCGCTGCTAAGCAACTGTGGCCTAACAGGGGACGCCACAACGCGTTTCCCCTGCTAGGGCTTGGAGGGAAGTGGAGCTCTTTTTGCGTGCACTACATGGATGTCGATGGAGTCGAACTGCCCTTGCCACTCCTGGCGGAGGTGCAGTCAATTGTTTGTGTGATCTGCGCCCTTGTTTAGCAGGGCAAGAAAAAAATGGTATGCTGCTGCACCAATCACCCTTCCTGCCCACCTGTAAAGCAAAGGCAAATGAAGGGGTGTTTGCGGCGGAGGAACCAAGCCACACTCCACGTATTATACGCTTCTCAGTGTGAGCTATAATACACTGTCCGCAAACACGCCCTGTCAAGCAAGCAAGCGTTAGGAGACTCCTCAGGTTCTCTCACAGAACGTACCGAGGAGCCCCTGGGTAACCTAAACAAGGTTTACCATGCGCATTTCGCGTGACCTACCCTTTAATGCGTGTGTGAATGCCCGAGCATGCACGAGTGTACGAGAGGTCTTTGACAAACCTCTAATCTTACCCACAATCGCGGACTCCACCAGGGGGTGGCCCCTCCTGGGCGTACTCACCTTACCTACCGCTGGAGAGAGAGAGCAAGTGGGAACGTGAATGAGGCGCAAGCGAAAAACGTCGCTATGCACTTGTGTGTATGTCTAATCACCCTGATCTGACCTCTAATCATCTGCAATCTTTCTAATCAATCCCTCTATCGCGTTCTATGGTTGTTAGCGCGGCTACAAGACTCGTTCACGGAGACACGAGACGAGCAATGTGTATGCTGCATACGAGACGAGCACACCTGTGGTTTGTACCTGATTCATTGATGTCTTTTCGTTGATTTTCGAACTCTTGGATTTTTGATTCTTCTATTAGTGTGGGTGGAATCTGTATGTTTATTTATTAATGTGTGTCTCGTCATTTTCCGAGTTACGTGACACATACGTTTATAATTCCATTATTTCTGCATTTTCCGGCGCTTCGCTAGGAGCCGCTCCTGCGCCCCGCCTTTTTATGCGTAGGAATTTCTTGATTTAAAAAATCTAGAGATTACTATGATTTTTATAAAAATGTGCTTCTGATGCACAATTGGATTCTGCTCAGGTGTGTTGTCTTAGAAAAATTCTAGGCCGTCATTTGACGGATTTAGGTGTTCTCGCTTCGCGTTTGCGTGGATTCGTCCATAATTCTCCCATTCCTGTCTCTGCAGATATCCTCGCGAAAGCGTCGCTGAGTAGGCCGTGTTCGGGCCAAAAAGCAGCCGCCAGGAGACTGAGCAGAACTCAAGACCCCACCAAGGGGCAATTTAATTTTTTTAACCACTCCCTTCGCCCTAAGAAAGGTCAAAGGTCAGCAGCAGGTTTACGATAACCCATGCGAATGTGTATATTGTGTCTTGCGTTGGGTTTATGTCGCGCTGCGTCTTGGAGGGGGGGATGCACATGCACATGTTTATGGCATGCACCCAAACTAACCCAGCCAAGCCACAGGAACCCTGGCAGCGCCATGAGCGCTGAGCTTCCTGTAGGAAATGTTACAAACAGAGCAGCAAAAGAGCGCCAGCCATGGTGAGCGCCCACTTTTCTGTGTGAGGGAAACTATAGGTATTTTGAAGTAGATGTGGAAACCAAGGAAAGGCCAAGAAAAAATCCCTTTTTCCTGAAAATACGACAGTGGTGGCCACCACAGCACTGCACATATATATATATATATATATATATATATATATATATATATATATATATATATATATATATATATATATATATATATATATATATATATATATATATATGTATATATATATATATATATATATATATATATATATATAGTCATAGTCATAGTCATAACCACTTATCATGCCGTCTACTGGAGTTACCGGGCATCTCGCGCCGACAGGTGGTTCCTGCCTCGCTCGATCCCGTGGGTCCCAGGGCTGCCTGAGGTGGCCAAAAGCATGACGGAGGACCCAGGGGACCGGGGATACCGGTCAACCAGGCTTTGGGGGCAGTGGCAACTGCAAAGCGTTAGCATTAGCAACGGCGACGGACGCTGGCCCGTTTGTTCGCCGGGGGTAAGGGGGCAAGGCAAAGCAGCGCAGCAGCATCGCAACAAGCAGAAAGCAAGGGCATCTCTGTCCGTCGCAAAGCGGCAACCAAGGAGCAAAGCAGCACGCATGCGGCGAAGCGAGAGCTGACCCTCCGTCGTTCGCGTACCCCCGCCACCGTGGAGACATCCATCACTCATGACCCCATGGAATCCATTGCCGTCTGCGTCCTCGAAACTGCCCACCACCCCTGACTCCACGTATTCCTCTGCCAGCACGCAATAGCCCGTATGTGCATAGCCAGGATTTCTGGGAGGCACCAGCCTAGCCTGGCCCTCAGCTTTCATCGCCCCCATGTCTCCACAATGTACGCCACCGTCCCACCGCACCAGTCCCCTAGTATAGTACAGAAACACGGTACCGATTCCACGTCCCCGTGGCCCTGAGCTGCTCCCACACCCCAGATATATACCATGCCGGCACCCCAAGTCAGGGGCCAGCGCCAAATCTGCTTCGAGGTATCCACTTGCCCACATATAATATATCTTGAGGGTCTACAGGGGGGGACGCCGGCCGCTACGCGACGGGAGTGGCGCAACCCGTGAATATCGCTGGCTGGGATTCGGGCTGGTGGGTGCCGTAGCTTGGTTATCGACCCCCTGTAGGGGTACCCACCAGAGGCTCGCCCCGGGCCGTGGTAACCAGGTGCATCTCATCTGGCCCACATACATTGCCCTGGCGCCTACCCTTGACCCTTACCTGCACTGATTGGCCAGCTTCCGTGGTTGCGCCTCTTCCGCCACAGCAGCGGCCAGGCCGCAGGTTCGGCCCCCACCGACGACGTGGCGAGCCTACTTATAGCATTGGCCCGTGCGTCACCCCCCGGACCACTCAGCATGCCGCTCCTCTGCCCTCCTCGCCTGTAGCCGACCGGACTGGCGCCCCCCAGGGGTAAGCCGTTACAGTGGTGAGGCGACTGCATACTCTTCGCTACGACGCCACGCAGTACCGCTGTTGCCACGCCGACGCCACCTGCGAGCCGCCACGACACGCACCACCGCAACCACAAGGCCATGGTCAGAGGTTAGACTATGTACATGCCCGCAGGCACGGTCCCTCTAGTTTGTTAACGGGGCCAGGGGATGCCCCCGCGCTCCCCCTGAGTTGTTAGAGGGGTCAGGGGGACACCCCAGTACCGCCATGCAACCCCGTAGCGCCCCCACTGTACAGCCCTCCAGTACCGCCGCGTACCCTCAGCATACGGTCCCCAGTACCGCCGCGTATACCCCCACGACGCCAGTACAGCGTCATCTGGAACTTCCCTGCTGCTCCCCTACTGTACGGTTCCCCAGTACCGCCGCGTACCCCCACCGTACTGATCCCAGTACCGCCGCGTTTACCCCCAAGACTCCAGTACGCCGTCACCTGGAACTCCACGTGCCCCCCGTGAGTGCTCCTCCCAGGCTGCCACGCCGTCTCCACGACGCCCGCCATACCGTCCCCCTGACGACCCCACTGTCACATCCTTCCACGCACACATCTTCGACTCGTCGCCGCTCCCGTGGCCTGCAGGCTGACCCCGCAACCCCTTGTAACACTCCCAGGGGGCGCCGCAACGCTGTAACCCCCAGACAACTCCGTGCACCCCCGGTGTATCCCGAGCAACGACTCCCAATACTGCCGTAGCCGGGCCGCCAGTAGAGACCCTGGTGCCATGGGAGTACCCTACAGGGGTTTGGGCCTTACTACCCTGGTCGGGACGACCTATGACACCTCACTGTTGTATGCGGCGACCCGGGGCAGGCGGGTGAAGCATCCCTGTCCAACCCTCATGCACGGGGGCAGTACGGCTCACCATCAGGCCGGCACGACCTGTCACATCGCGTTGGCCGTCATACGCCGCCTGCCAGTACCGCACAATCAGGCCGCGAAGGCACTGCTTCTCAGGCGCTACCCCCTCCGCTGCGTCCAGCGTAGGGACGGTAGCTGGTGCACCCACCATTCCCAACCCCATCAATCTGCACCCCCGGCCTCCACCACGCCGTCACCATTTCCTCCGCGATGCCACAACCAGAGTATCCGTGAGTCGCCCTCCAGAGCCGCCCACCACAGCATCAGGGGCAGGGCCGCAGACGGCGCTCCAGGGCACCGTACCCCTTCCACTCGGACGCTCTTCAGGCCATCCTGGATAGTCTTCCAGGCACTTGAGGACATCTGTCCAGAGTGCCGCAGTGCCCACCTCGCCTTAGGCCACCCCCTATCGGCACGCTCCTTACATGTCCCGCACAGCGGGGCGGAGGCACACTGATGAACCCAAACTGACACCGTTTCCCCGCACCCGTGGCATCGCTGCGGAAGCACAGACCGCGATGGAACGCAGCTACCATCACAACACTGCGACCACAGGTCCTGCCATACATCGCAGCAAGCGTCCTGGAGCCCGAGCAAAGCCCTCGCCAGCGTGCGTGCTGTGGCACAACTGAGGAGGCTGCGCCTCGCTTCCTCCCACGTGGACACCGGGCGGAGTATCGGTCGCTCGTCAGGCATCTCCGGCAGGCTCTCAAGCAGCCGGGGCCACCGCGCCACTTTGGGGCTGCGCGCGCCATGCGCCAGGAGCACCCAACCGTAGTCCCGCAAGACCTCCCCGATGACATCAACCCCGTCCTGCTCCGGGCCCCTGGCGGAAGCCAGAACCAAGCGTTGTCCCTCGTCCGAGCCTCAATGACCGCCTCGAGGCCCAGGGTGTCAAGGGTGTGACGGGCATCGGCAGCCACGTGGTCGTCCCCCTCTGGCAGAGAGAACATGGCCTCCGTGACGTGGCCCTGCGCGTCGTCGCCCTGTACCCGTGCCAGCTGCTTGTAGCCCACTAACACTGCCATGGACCGCTGCTCCGTGACCGCTGGTACGGCTCGTCGCAGCTGTCGGTCATATAGCCACAACGTACCCACGTCAAGTACAACAGCCACCGCCAGGATTGGGAGACTGCACAGAGGTTGCTGAAGGACCGGCAGCACCTCGCGAGGCCAGCCCATGACGTTCCCCACAGCTGGATGGTTGGCGTATATCTGAAGCCAGGGATCACTCTGGCCGTCAGGGCTTCTCACCTTGGTACCACGCACCTGGGCCCACGACTGCGCCGACACCACGCGGGACCACTCCCTGAATGTCGAGATGTCCCGCGCCACCCAGGAACCGATCCACTGGTCGAAGGCCTGCGCCACCGCCGCCATCCAGTGAGGGAACAAGGACAGGGCCTCGTCATGCTCGATGCACGACCGCAACACCAGCAGTGCGTGCAGCGGTGCCCTCTGAAAGGTTGCCCGCAGGTCGCCGGGGAGGCCGGCAAACGGGTTCCACGGCGGACGCTGCAGGATCCTCCCTGCCGGCGGGCAGAAGGGTGTGTCACCGCGCAGGAACGCGTATACCGCTCTCCTCCGATCTTGCATCGGCAGCTGCATGATCTGGGTGAGCCGATGGTTCCTGCGGGCATACACATCTTCCCCAATCTGGACCATGTCCTCCACAAAGAGCCTGGCCTTGGCAGGGCCCCGGGACGACGCCGCTCGCACCGCAGCGAACAGCCGCTTCAGGTCCCCGGGGACGACACCCGCCATCAGGGATTCAGTCCACCTGCAGCCGTGCTCCCTCCACGCCACGAACTCCACCGCCCTGTCCGTCAGGGGTAGCTCCGCCGTGAACTCCCCCACACGCCTGCACAGGAGCCCAGCCACCTCCTCGTCTTGCGCACACAGTAGGCGCATGTGGCCAATGTCCTCCTCCGGCCCTCCACAGAAGATACAGGGGTGGGCTGGTATTGCCATACGCGTGAGCTTCTGTCTCCACCGTTGCATGACCTGCATGGTGGACAAGCGACCGTCACGTGCCCGCAGCATATTCCTGTGCGTTGGGCCGTGGTGCACAGCTCCCAGGGGCATCGCCTCGCAGGCGCCAGCCAGTGGCGTGTGCGCCCTGGTGCGAGCCGCCAGGGAACGCCACTCCATCTCCCGGACTTGCTGAAGGGCTTGCATGGATGGCACACGCGGCTCGAGCTCACCATTATCCCGCGGCACCAAGAGGATGGCGTGCTCCTTTGGCAGGACAAGATGGACTGGCGGGGCCATTGCACTGGCCGCGGCAGAGTGCGAAGCCTCGAGCGGGACCGCCGCCAAGTGCGAGCTCTGCCTCACCACCCAGTGGTGCGGCCCCCTAACTCGGCGCGGCAGCCGCCGCAGCCCCTCCACTATCCAGCTCAGTGCGTGTTGATTGACCAGATGTGATGTCGGCCCCTTGATGCCACGGTACAGGGCCTCCTGCGCCCTGCGGAGATGCGCTCCTATGACGGACGCATCCACCACGTGTACCGTGCACGCTGACGGGGGCGTGTGCAACAAGTACGCCGCCGCGCCAATGATCTCTGCCTCCGAGACCGTGCCGTAGATGGCACCCGTCCACGTGGTGATTCCGTGGCTGACCACCGCCACGTTTGTGGCGTCGTCTTGCTGGGGCGACGCGTCAGACGATGTGACTTTAGTCGCCACCGGCACCCGGCAGTACCGGTGGGGCTCAAGCCACGCCACATCGGAGTCAGGGCTCCCCACCACCTTTCCCAGGGACGCCGCACTGGAGGCCGTGAGCTCCGGGGACAGGACCACCCTCGGTCGATACACCGCATGTGGTCTGCAGGCCAGGTCACATCCGCAGACTGACTTTATGGCGTCCAGGGCGGTGGTATACTCCGCTCCTTAAACTGTTGCGGAGCAGGAAGGCTGGTATACCACCACAGACCCCTGCTCCACCGCGCCGCCATCACGCAACGACGTGACGGCGACGTGCGGATCGTGCGGCACGTTGGACATCCGGACCACTTCCGGGACCGAGTACTCATCCGGATCCGGGATTTGGCCTGCCGGCAGCAGAAGAACATTTGCCCATTCGCTGCACTTGTGCACCGCCGCGCACGCCCTGGAAAACGCTGGCCGCCCGTGCACAACCCACAGTGGTGGCGGGCTTATGCCGCCCTCGGCGGGAGTAGTGAGCAGGGGGACGGACGCCGGATCGTCTTGCTGTTGGTAGGGCGGCTAGCGGGACGAACGGCATGGACAGCCCCGGGTTGGCCGGGTCCCATCCTTCCTCCCTGTATCCGCCCACCACATACACGTCCCCCGCTGCGGACTATCTATTGCGTTTGCTGGGCTTTTTTCGGCGCACCGGCCGTATTAGCCGGTGAGTCAACGGACCGGGCAGCTGCGGCCGGAAGACGTCGCGAAGCCCCGTGAGCCACACGTGGTCCAGCTGGTGGGGCCCTACTCCCGCGTGCGGAAGGTGCAGGTGGTCCTCATGGCACTCCTATGTATATATATATATATATATATATATATATATATATATATATATATATGTATATATATATGTATATATATGTATATATATATATATATATACATATATATATATATATATATATACATATATATATATATATATATATATATATATATATATATATATATATATATATATATATATGTATATATATATATATATATATATATATATATATATATATATATATATATATATATATATATATATATATATATATATATATATATATATATATATACATATATATATATATATATATATACATATATATGTATATATATATACATATATATATATACATATATATATATACATATATATATATATACATATATATATATATATATATATATATATATACATATGTATATATATATATATATATATATATATTATAGAGACAGGAGGCCGGAGACCCTGCAACCAGGGACGAGGGGCAGGGCAAGGTGAGCGAGGGCGAGCAGACAGGGGGCAGGACAGGGCCAGGGGGTCGGGGTAGAGAGGGGGGCAGAGGGGGAGCGCTGCCTGGCGAATTGCTCCGCACTGTGCTCGCACTGGCCGGAGGGCAGAGGGTCGGAGATGGCAGGGCAGAGAAGGGGGCAACAAGGTGCCCCACAACCAAGCGAGCCGCCCGCAGCGCGCGGGGGCACTGGGCAAGGCGGGGTGCCGCGGCGTGCTGCCACAAGGCAGCCCGCCCCCAAAGGTGCAGTGTGCTGTGTGCCTGCGTAGTGTCATGCATCGAGGGCAGGCAAGGACGAGGGAAGAGGGCGCGGGCAGGGCGAAAGAGGTAGGGCACTTAGGAGATGAGCGAAGGCCGGACAGCCAAGGCAGACAGAGGGAGCGACGAGGGAGACAGGGGCTTTGCTCGGCAGCAAGCGAGCACAGAGGGCGAGGGAGGGAGCAGAGGGGGCAGGGTAGGGGATAGTTGCCATGCGTCGTGCCGTGCGCCGTGCGCGTCCTGAAACAGACTCTGACCTCAGCCAAGTGCCTCATCCCATGCATGCGTCGTGCTTGCGTCGTGCCTGCAACATGCGTGCAACGAAGGGACAACGACGAGGGCGCCCCCCCCCCCACACACACCTCCGCCCCCGGGGGGTGCGCAGGCAGGGTAGGAGGGGCAACAACGGGTGACACACGGCAAGCCCCCCCCCCCCCCGCAGAGGGACAAGTGCCGCGCCTCGTGCCTGCGCCATGCTTGCGTCGTGCCTGCGACGTGCGTGCTGCGGAGGGAAGACGACAAGGGCGCCCCCCCCACACACCTCCGCCCCCCCAGGGCCGGGGGATGCAGGCAGGGGGGGGCAAAAAGCGCCCCCCCCCTCCCCGAGGACAAAGCGGCAGGGTGGGGAGGCAGCGGTGAGAGGGTGCGGGACGGACCACACGACTGTGCCCGTAGAGAGCACGCGCCGTGCGAGCCCCAGCAGGGGGACCACTGGGGGTGCGAACGCAGGGTAGGAAGGGCAACAACGGGAGCCACAAGGCATGCCCCCCCCCCAGCAGAGGGACAGGTGCCGCGCCTCGTGCCTGCGCCGTGCTTGCGTTGAGCCTGCGACATGCGTGCAACGAAGGGGTGACGACAAGGTTCCCCCCCCCCACACACACCTCCGCCCCCCCAAGGGTGGGGGATGAAGATAGGGAGGGGCGGACAGCGCCCCCCCCCCCCCCCGAGGACAAAGCGGCAAGATGAGGAGGCAGCGGAGCGAGGGTGCGGGACGGACCACACGACCGTGCCTGTAGGAAGCACGCGCAGTGCAAGCCCCAGCGGGGGGGGCACTGGGGGTGCGAAGGCAGGGTAGGAAGGGCGACGACGGGAGCCACACGGCAAGCCCCCCCCCCCCTGCAGAGGGACAAGTGCCGCGCCTCGTGCCTGCGCCGTGCTTGCCACGTGCTTACGCCAATGTTGGGAACTCTCTGTGCCTGACATTTGGGCAGCTGCAGACGTACACTACCATCGGCAGTGGTGCCAGCAAAGGTGTGTGGTTCAAGGCTGGTGCCATGATCTTCGAGTCTTATGTCTGGATCTGCATGGCTGCCCCCACGTTGGTGAGCGCCCAGTCCAGCCTTGCCGAGTTGGCCAGCCAAGTTGTCATGATGGGTGCCATCGAGGCTCACCGTGTGAACGGTGGTGCATTCGGTGGACGGGACCTTGATCTGGTGTACCCTAGTGGCAAGCAATTTGACCCTCTGGGTTTGGCCGACAACCCTGACACGGCTGCCGAACTGAAGGTGAAGGATAACAAGAAGGGCCGATTGGCGATGCTCTCCTTGTTCGGCTGCTATGTGCAGGCTGCCGTCACCGGCCAGGGCCCTGTTCACCACTGGGCCTCCCACCATGCTGATCCGTTCGCGGTAAACGGGTTGACCCTTGAGATTAGCGGCCAGTACACGCCGTCTGTGGCCATGTTCACAGATGCTGGGAAGCAGAAGGAGCCCCAGGTGGATTTGTCCGACTGGGGTGGTCCTCACCGCAAGAATTGGTTGGGCCCCAACGCTGCGGACAGCTACGTCCCTGACTACTTGACCGGTGAGTACCCTGGTGACTACGGTTGGGGCAGCGCTGGGCTTGCTGCAGGCCCCAAAGCCAGCACGTGGGTAGCATCGCCATCTTCAATCTCGTCTTGTGCCCATGCTTGCTGCTTTGTTTCTTGGTTGCTGCAGTGCTGCACCCCTGAAGCCGGTTCGGACCCCCGTGGCCATCTTTGGGTCACTTGGGGTGTGTATCTATGTGCCGGCAAGCCGCCATTGGCTAATATCATACTCTCCCATCCACCTGACCAAACCCGATGTGATAGTGTGATAGGTTTGGCCATTCCGGCTATGAGCGGCCATATTCAGTACCGAGGCGCCGCCAGCGGAGATTTATATATCAGAATATCAGGAATCAACCGGGTTTTTTTATCATAATCTTTCCGTAATTTTTGAGCCTTTCGTTCTGATGGTCAATGTATCGGCGACTGTCAGTTGGCTCACGATTTTGCGGTAACCGATTGGTTAACTGTTATTTCCAGATATTTTGGCGGAAACCCCGATGAAGGGTCAGATTTCATCAGTAAAGGGTTCGTTGCTTCCGCAATTTTCTAAATATGCACTCGAAGTTTTAATTTGAATTTTTCGCGATGTCGAAATCGGATTGTCGACTTCGACATCGCCGCACTTGATTTGGTCTTCTTCGAGTGGTCATACTCTTTTCCCTATGCCCAAATCAGGTTTCCCTTATATCTGCCACCCATTTGACTTGGAGATATAAGAAAAACAAAAGTGATTCGTGGGACCACTTTGAAGGGCCATATCTACGCGTGAGTGCGAGGAAAGAGAATAAGGAATGTTGCGTTGCAATCGCCTTAGTCTCAGCTTATTTGTAGTAGGGTCCAACACCTTGGGTTGTCATACACACTCGTTGTGTCATAGGATCATGGTCAACATGGTAGAAACTTGTTTATAACTTGTTGACCATGTGTCCCGACTCGATATTATGACTTTCGAGTGTAGCGCATGAGTCTTGCGGTTGCATAGCATCTCTCTTTAGGTTCCGACGTCCATTTAACTCAAAGTTATGACCATGGAGGGGCATGGCATACCATGGTGGGAGCCAATTTTAAGGGCTATGTGTGATATTGGTAGTATATGTCTTGATATGCTCACGCCCATGTTATATATCTTCGTGTGGCCGAGGAGATGGGGAGCCACACGTGACAAGGGCTTTGCCCATGTCCCAATTGTGGAATTCAATCGCTAGACTAAGTCTACCGCGTATGTATTGCTCATGGTATGTTTGGCAAAGAGATCCATGAGTGCACTCTCATTTTCGTGGGGCATATAGATATGAGTGGCGAAGGTATCTCCATGCGCCTGATTGGGGATCCAAGTGGGGGAATTGTTCGCAAGTGGTTCCAATCATTTGTGTATTGAACCATGCGCGGATGTCATGGGTGAGCATAGAGATATACTATCATGACAACCTTGTATTTGGACATATTTTCATGTCTTTGACCTCAATTTTTGCTCATTTTTGCGTTTTGTGTACTTACCTGGTCGGCAAACAGCAAGAAGCCTATCGAGAGTCGAACCATGGTATGTTGTTCATATGTTGGCATGTGCTTTGGAGTTGAACACCACCATATGCCGGATCGCGTACTCCATTTGGCTTGGCGCACGAAGGATTACAAGAATTGGCCTCAAGATCATGGGCTGACTTGGGCAGTGCGTGGCGCCCATATCCGAAGGGGTTTCGAGGGTAAGGTGGGGATGTACATGGGCATTGTCCTTTGGTCTCCATCCTCCATGAATACTAGACTTGGATTCCATGCATACTTTGAGCCTTCGGATAAGTGGTAACTTTAATTTTGAGCATATATTTGATATATGGCCAATATGGTGTGAATTGGCAGTTTTTGGAATGTTATGAGTTCAAACTCATGGGGCATATCTTTAAGCCCATTCGACTCCAAGTCCAACCAAGTATATGTCAGGGTAGGGCATGGTCCTGAGTGCCACTCTAGGCCATGACACGCCACCTCCCCTATTGGGCTAGGAGTTAGAGGCTTGGGAGGGAACATAGTTTTGGGGTTTGTGTAGTGACTTTTGACACATGGCATTCAGCCATCTCATTTGAGCTGGTTCAGGGCAATATGTTGGTGAGTCAAGGGAAGGTCTTGAGTCCAGGGAATGAGGGGTTTATGGCTGTGAATGTGTATGTTTACCTCTTTCCCCAACTTTGCTTTATTTGTGTTCATATGCCAATTTCAGGGCTTTCCTCTTTGGTGCAATTCCTGTACATGCCCGCCACCGTGGGACGACCGGTGTGCTGAACGGAAGCCCGCAGTGTGGATTGGATTGTGGATCGGGTTATTGCTGTATTTGTGGGATCTGATTGCTGTTCAGGGTTGAAGGAGCATTGGATTTTCTATATTTTTGATTTTTGGACCCTGGATTTTGATAAATGCAATCGTTGATCAGGAGCAAGTCAGCAGGGGTGACAGGCGGAAGGGGCACAGCGGGGGCCGGTCCTGGTAGGGACCTTCTTTATGGTAGCAGAGGCGTACCTGCTGCCCCTACCTATCGCCGACCCGGGGACTTGGGCCCCTATGAGCCCTGCCCAAGTACGCCCCGGGTGCGTATTGTGGACTCGGTGGAGACCACGCCGGAGATTGGAGCCAGAGAAGAGCCGAGACGCTCAGGAGCATGGCGAACTCCGGAAGTTGAAGCCCGAAGAGAAGTACAACGTTCGGGAAGAGGAGGACTTGACATGGAGGACCTGGTCTCCATGTGTGAGCGTCGCTGCCGAAGGGCATGCAACCTCCGCTCCGCCGCGGAGGACTCTGAGGAGACCTGCCATTCAGGCAGCAGTGGAGGACGGGTCCGGCGCTACCGGAAGCGCGGGTCACCCAAGCCCGCGGCAGGGGACGCCGGGGCTATGGATACGGACCCTAGCCCGGTCAGGCTGTGGTGAAGCGTTTTCGTGGACCCCTTGCAAACCACCGCAATTTCTGCAAGAATCGAACATTTCGTGAGTCGGTTTAAGTTGCTTAAACTGTTCTAAGGCGTTGGCCACAGGCCTTTCAAATCTACATAGATGCCTGTGAAAACACGGGAAAACAGTGAAATCTCGCGAATAATTACAAAATGGGGTACAACAGCATAAATTTATTAGAAAAAACTGCTATTTTAACATAAAAATCGGCAATCCTCACTATTGTTCTGTAGCCTTCGTAATCCCATTTTACGTCATAAATTGCGCCATTCAGCACACGTGCGAGCCACAGCGGGTAGCGGTAGGGAGACCTTCCCGCTACCGCTTCACCCCCCTACTTAAAGGTTTGTTTATCTCCCAAGGAGAAAAACAAACCCCAGAGGTAGCCTTTTCCTAGGTGTCCGGTGGGGAGCACCAATACTACCCTCAGGCAAAAACCTGCTTTGCCACACTAGGAAAAGATTGAGAAAAAGGCCCTGGGTGGCCTGCCCCGTTTGTTTCGAAAACCTGGCAAAAGTTTTCAGTTTCCCGAAAACCTCCAGGCTTTCAAAAACCAAACAACAGGACAGGCACGCACACAGCACTGTAACTCAGCATCAGATCCATGTTGCTGTGTCAGTTCGTGCCTTACCCAGGCACCGTGCACTGTATTGTACAAGTGCGGGTGCGTGTGCCAGGGGCTGATCCGCCCCATATATACATGGGTTTTAAGACCCACATATATACCCGGTTGGTGGAGCCTGACAAGACTGGGCTCTCACCACGGCAAGTCTGACAAGACTGGACTTGCCCACAGGTGTTCCAAAAACGGAATTTTAAATTTTAAATTATCACCGTCTCCAACGACGGCTGCCACTGCCAGGCGTCTGCGTCCCACTGTCTTGGTTGGTCGCTCCGCTGGTCTTGGCGGTCTTTTTCGGCGTCTGGAAGTCCTCCACGACTTCCACCCTTTTCTTCGCTTCGCCCGTAGCGGACTTCGTCTTGGACGTCTTCTCCAGGCGGCGGACTCGCTCTTGCAGACTCTCCTGCTCCGACTTCAGGGTCCGGATCTCCGCTGCTGCATTCCTCGCCCACGCTGCCATCTCCGCGGCCCAGGCCTTCAACTCCACCGTCTGGGTTGGTAGGATGGCAATCTCCGAGCTTAACCGACTGGGACTGGGGTTGCGTGGATTTCCGGTGAACTCTCCTCCACGTTGCGGTACTGGTCGGTACTCCGGCGCTTTCTGGGGCGCAGGTTGGCGCTCCCTCGACGCTTGCCCACGGTCTGCGTGACCACGGCTTGGACCTTGTCTTCGGTGGAGCGCTGATTGGCGCTCCGTTGTTCTCCAGGATGCTGGTTGGCGCTCCCACGCTGCTTGACGATGGTCCGGCTTGCGGAAGAGTTCTCGTTCGACGGCTGGGTGGCCGTCACGGTAATCCAGATTGCGGCTGGTACTGCCGCTCTTCGGACGGCCGGTGCTGCCGCCGTACTGGTTCCCACGGCCATAGGGTTGACGGCTGGAAGGGCCATACCTCTGTTGCTCGAACGCGGGACTGCGGCTCGAACTTGGCCTTGGACTGGGACTCCAGTCTGACGCGTCGCTCATGCTGTCCAGGTTGTAGCCGCCATTTTGCGGTCCCCACGTCCTGACGCCGCTGCTGTCGCTGCTGCTCATCCGAGACGCTGCGGAGGCACTTGCTGCCTCTCCTCTGGCCGCTTGCTGCGGCTGACGGCCACGTTGCGGTGATGACTGGCGCTGCACCCAGCGCCTTCTGGCTTCAGCGCGTGTTAGCGCCGCTCCTTGGCGCTGCGATGCGCTGCGGCCGGCGGCTGTCCCTGTTCAGGGTTGTTAGAACAGTTTTGAAGCGTTTTCGTGGACCCCTTGCAAAGCACCGCAATTTCTGCAAGAATCGAACATTTCGTGAGTCGGTTTAAGTTGCTTAAACTGTTCTAAGGCGTTAGCCACAGGCCTTTCAAATCTACATAGATGCCTGTGAAAACACGGGAAAACAGTGAAATCTCGCGAATAATTACAAAATGGGGTACAACAGCATAAATTTATTATAAAAAACTGCTATTTTAACATAAAAATCGGCAATCCTCGCTATTGTTCTGTAGCCTTCGTAATCCCATTTTACGTCATAAATTGCGCCATTCAGCGCACGTGCGAGCCACAGCGGGTAGCGGTAGGGAGACCTTCCCGCTACCGCTTCAGTGGGACTCCGAAGGGCACTCCGAGGGCTATCGGACAGCCTATGAGCAACCTTCGGAGTCGGAGGAGACGGCCAGACCGCCCACAAGGGCGAACACAGCCCCGAAACCCAGCCTGGAGCATGACGCTGAGGCGTTGGAGACGCCCGCCAGAGCCAGAACGGCGCCTGTGGCCCGGCACACGGAGCCAGCGCGGGATAGCATGGGCGACACACCCATGGCGGAGGAGTCCGAGGCGCCGGGAACCGCGGGATGCGCCGGATCAGGTGCAAAGCACGCTGAGTGCCACTGCGAGCACGTGTCCTTCCTCATGGGCAAGTACCCAAAGATGGGGATGGACGCCATCGTGCATCGCCTCGACAGCCTGGATAACGCGAAGGACGGCCTAGAGGAGGACGTCGCCGGGATCCTGGATGACCAGTCGGCCGCGGAGAGAGACATGGCGGAGCTGCGCGCGGAACGGGACCGGTACCGGGAGAATCTGGAGCTGGCCCTGGATAAGCAGCAGCGAGTGGTGGACAGCCTCCTCCACCTGGTGGAGGACATGTCGGGACGCCTGAAAAGGCTAGAGGAGCTACAGCCCCTCACCTCGGGTCCGGAGCTCCCGGCAAAGCCGGCCGCGGCAGAGCTGGTGGAGCGGGTTAAGACCCTCAGGAGCGCCATGGATAAACCCATGGGCGGCCCTGCAGAGGCACCCTACGCGCCTCCGCGTGTTGACCCGGGTGCGCTGCCGTTTGTTCCCATGTTCAGCGAATCCACAATGCTCGGGGAACACACGGCACCGGCTGGGTCCATGCGGGAAGGGCACGTAACCACGGACCCGAGGAGCCTGACGGTACAAATGTCCCATGCCGCCCAGGATCTACCGATCACTGCGACTGCCCACGCAGTTTATGCAGAAGAGGAGATCCAGAGCCAGACCATGCAGGGGGGAACCATGGGAAGCGCCGACGGACATGGTCGAGGCCATCCAGGCGGAACCCTGTGGGCGAAGGACCCCAATACGGGGATATGGACAGCCGGAGGAGCAAGTCCTTCCCGCATTCCAAACCCCATGGGTTCAGGCCCAACTGGACCGCACTCCATGGAGGAGAGGGATGTACGGGGAGTGTACTCACACCCCCCGGCCACAGGTGGTATCCGTCTGGGTGGAGTGGTGGCTGGTGACGTCGGAGACGCCATCAGGATTGACGACCTCAGGGGAATCAAAATCCCCTACTATGATGGCAACCCCTCCAACCTGGACGACTTCATCCTGGATTGGGAGGACTTCGCCGAGGAGGTCGTCGGCAAGATGCGGGGAGCGCCGCGAAACAAGTGGGTATGCCTGACAGTCCCACACCGGCTGGCGCAGGACCTGAAGGAGGAGCTGCGGGATCAGATCCGGGAAGGACTGATCCAAACGGAGCAGGCCTGCCTCCAGTGGTTGGAGGATGAGGAGCGGGTGGACGCTCCGAACCAGAAGCTGGAGGACTTGTGGCCCATCCCGCTGCAGCTGGACCGCGGTGAGTTGCGGGTCCGGGAGTGGAACCGGTATCTGCGGAAGTACCGACGGAGCCTCAAGCTGGTTGAGGACTGGAACGAGTCCAGCGAGATCCGCCACCTACTGAAGGACGTCCTCCCCGGGCACTGGAAGAGGAGAGTGGAGGACGAGGAAAAGAAGAGAGCGAAGAAGCGCGTGGCGGTGAGGATCATGGCGGCGGACGATACCCATGCGGGTATCATGGAGTTCTTCAGGAGGAACCTGGGCGAGCCCAACCGGATGTTGGGACTGAAGAACGCCGTGTACGTGGAGGTGTTTGGAGACTCCATGGGGCAAAGGTTGCTGCGCCTCAACAACATGGAGTGGAGGCGCGGAGAGCAGCTGAGGATGCAAGTCATCTTCGCCCGCATGAGCCTGGACGAGATCGTGAAGTACATCACGGTCGAGTTGAAGCTCAATGCGAAAAACGAGGCCCACGTGCAGGATCGACATGGTCATGGACAACGAGGCCACCGAGAAGACCGCCATCATCGGGAGATCCAGGAGGACACGGCCAACTCTGCGGAGGATGGTAGTGGAAGTGGCCAAGACAACTGGTCCCGGGAGGATCACGAGGAGGCCCATTTCTTCGCGTTTGTGGCGCACAACGTGAGGGAACATGGGCAGGATCGGTCCAGATGGAACCGGGTGGGACCCAAGAAGAGCAGAAAGCCAAGCAGGATCGGGAACCCACCGCTCTGGTTCCGGTAGTACAGGTCTCAGCACGACGGGTGCTGGGTCTGTTATGGCAAGGGAAAGAACCACGCACACGACCACCGTCGGTGCAAGGTGTCTGAGGCGGACAAGAAGGCCTACTTCGCCGCCCACCCCGAGAAGAAGCCCAAGGAAGAGCGGATTGACGATTGGAAGGCGAAGGGCGGAGACGGGGGAAAAGGCCAAGGCAAAGGCCAAGGGAAAGGCGCAGGAAGAGGCTATGGTGGTGGACCTGGCCAAGACCGACGAGTGAGGTCGATCGAGGAGGTTGCTGAGGACATGTTGAGGACGTTGGAGGAACTCAAAGCCCAGCAACGTGGTGGACAAAGTCCTGGCGGATCGCAGCCGGAAGGGGCTGCGGGAAGTCAAGTCTAGAGGAGCCCCCACGGGAGTGGGACCTCGGAGGTCTCTCCTCCGAAAATCAGTGGAATCCCTGAGGAATCCGAGGCACATCGGGTGCCGAAAAAGGCTCCGGAAGAGCCAAAACCACTGAGTTTCGTCACTCCCAACCCCTGGAGCGCCCTGCCAAGGGAAGTACATGTGGGTACGGGACATGGCAAGAAGGAAGGAGCGACCACGGAGAGCCCCGTGGATGGGCAGGACCAGCCCAAGATCTACACCATCCGTGACCATACCCTTGAAGTCCTGATGCACCCGGACGTGCTTGAGTTGCATGCCGTGAGAGTCGTCCATACGCCTCATGGTGACGAGCGGCAGTTGCACTTGAAAGTGCGAGTACGGTGCGGACAAGAGGAGAAGGTGGTGGATGTGTTGGTGGATACGGGTGCCCAGGTAAGCCTGGTCCGGAGAGGGTTGTTCAAGGAGGAACTCCTGCAGCCCAGCCGTAGACCGGTCCGCCTGAAGGTCGCCAACGGAGAGATTATGGGTGGTGGCACCCATGAGGCCACTATCAGTATGGAATTCTGGGAGCATGAGCGCTTGAACCGCCCTGATTTGGCGAAGAGAAGCACTCTATCCGGGAACTTCTATGTGGCCGACATCACGGATTGGGATATGATCATGGGGTATGACCTCATGGTGGCAAACGCCATTGGAGCCCTTCCCCATCGTGCAACGCTGGTCCGGGAGGATGATGAATGCCTCACATGGCTGTCCACGGACTATGCATGCGGATCATCCCAATGGAATGCTGAGGAAGAGGATTGGATCGTCCAAGCGGTGCAAGCTGTGGGTGCCAAGTCCAGAGGAGACCGTGGAGTTCAGCTCACGGAGTATGGAATGGCGCCGCAGGTGTATGCCAGGAAGATCCAGACACTGGGAGACGAAGCGCCTGAGACGGACGTCTTCGCTTCCCGGGATGCCCCACCTTTGCGGAAGTGTAGGAGGCATTCGCATCAAGGAGACTCAGCCTGGCATAGGCATTGGGGTTTGAAGGAGTGGGGGCCCATGTATTGGCATGGCTCCCTGGACAATACCAGACGTACGGTGGAGAAGATCGTCGCGGATAGGGCGAAGGGGATCCTGGTCATAACCGGCATAGGATCCACCCCATGTCCGCTGGAGGGTCTCAAGTGGACGCTGGACTCCATCACCCTGAACGAGATGTCATTCGGGCCAGAGGAGGAGTTGTTCATCGACGCCAAGGGTGTATCAATGCCCTCCCCGGGTCAAGCGTGGGGTACCAAGGCTTTCCTGGTGGATGGGGCGCAAGCCCGGCCCACGGGTGCTGAAGCATTCATCCGTAGGGCCGGGGCGGTGCCCATGAAGCTCATGTTTGAGCCCAAGGAGGGGACGGATCAGCCAATCGATGGCATTGACGTCCTGTCCCACACCGAGATCGACAACGTCGTCGACTACATGCGGATGGGGATGCACGACCGTGTGGCAGCCAAGAAGAGGCGGGCCATGGTCACATCTCCGCATTGGCCGGATGACAAGATGTTGGTCACCGGCAAGTACGAGAAGGATGAGTTCGTGGCGATGGTCATGGATCACATCGCGGACCAATATGATGGTCCGGTTGGGTCGGACCCGCCGACATGGGATTTTCCAAGAATGGGTGCAGAAAGATGTCCTTGAATTATGCCCTAGGTCTTTTGATGTATTCCTGCAGGTTTTGTAGTTGAAAACCCCAAACCAAAGCAGCAAGTAGAGCAAGGACTGAATGGGGATCGAATCAATGATTGGTTTTGGAATCCAGTGTAACACAGAAGGGCTGCAGATAGACAAAGCAGGTTTATGCACATAGATTCAATCACAAATGGATAATACAAAAGGTTTTATATGAAAATTGGTCTGACTCTTGCCTCAGAGGATGCAATAAGCACTTCATGTGCACTCTTTTGGGTGAAATGGTGCTGGTTAGGACTGAGGGGCATGGATGTCAGGACCACACAGAAAATGACTTGGCCAAGCAACTGAATTCAGAAACAGTTACAAAGTAGGACCACAATAACTGGTAGAAACAATTGAGTATAGGGGTCTTGGGGTGGGAGACCACTTAGGCTTAACCTCCAAGGCCAACAAGCATGAAATGCCTGATTTATTTTGGTATGTCCTCCATGAAGGAAGGTACCTCCGCTCAGTTGAGTGGTAGGGGTGAACTTCATGGGGGGGCTAGGGTCACAACCCTAGTTACTTTGAGAAAGTGTACTTTAGGCAACAAAAGAGTGATAAAAACACTTAAGTTTGTCTTAGCATCAACAAAGGGTTTTAAGGGGGGCTTAGCCTGGATCAAGCCCTCCAAGAAAGACATGGCAGTGACTTTTTCTTACTCCCCCCTGGAGTACTAGTTCATGAAGCTAGTAGGACCAAGGAAAAAGGCTCAAACATTCCCAAAATTACGTCAAAAAATGCATTAAACTTACCAAAAACATCCTCATCACTTCATAGAAGCCTATCACACTGTAGGTACCCTTGAAAAACAGTGTAATGTACCGTGAATGATGTCCCTTCGATGGGGCATTCCTCAAAAGTCGCCGGCGTGCGACGAAAACTTTTGGAAAAAGAGTGGGGGTAGTGGGAATTGAACCCAGGACTCCCTCCCTAGAGCAAATGTGCTTGCCCACTAGGGTACAGTCGAACGCTCTAATGCGGACGGCTATCGCCGTATAAACAGCGTTTTAGTATACGTCCTGACCAAGGGCCAGGGCGGAGCAATACTCCCAATGGAGGACACAAACCCCCAGGGACTTGAAAAAATAGAAAATGGAACCAGCAGGGAGTGATTCCTGCGGTTTAGCGGAAGGGGTTGCGATTTAGCAAGTGAAATCGTTAAACATCGACGAAACCACGCGGGAAATCGTCATTTTTACACATAACTCAAAGTCGCAGACAGGCGCAAAGGAAGCGGACTCCAAGAAAAGGGGTGCGCAAGCGTAAACGGCTTTTGGAAAAGAAGGTATGAGCCGTAGTTTTTAAAGTTTTGAAGGAGATTTTTGCACAGTTGCATCAAAATTTTTATAAACTTCAGAGAAAACCGTTCAAATTCAGCCCACACCACAGAGCAGTTCAACAACCCGTCTCTCAGGTATGTCTGTGTCACCTCACACTCACGCATTGCGTTCGTGTTGGTTGTTCCGTCAAAACGTTAGGGTTGTCAACGCTGTGCTCGTTGGGGGGTCGGGTGTTATTCTCTCGTGCTCTGCACAGGTAAAAGCAGGAATGAAAGGTATGTGATGCGAATGGAGCGCGCAGCGTGCACGTAGGGTTAGAATATGCGCTGTGCTCGCGATGCATGTGCCTAATCAAGGTATCCACACGCTGTGACGCTTTACCTGTATCCGAAATTCACCCTTGTTTTGCTCTTCATAGGTAAGTCAAAAAGCGTTTGTTCGTGTGCGGCCGTGGCGTTAAAGTTGAGTTGCTTAAAACGCTTAGGTTTGTTTTGTGTTCGTTTCAATCCGGCATTCACACGATGCATGGTGAGTAAGGTAGGTTAGCCCAGGAGGAGCTCACCTCCTGGTTGAGTCAGTGGTTCAGCCTCCCTTCCCTGCGTGCACATGATGCATTAAAGGGTAGGCCACGCGAATTGCGCACGGTAAACCTTGTTTAGGTTACCCCGAGGCTCCTCGGTACGTTCTTTAAGAGAACCCGAGGAGTTTCTTAAAGCTTGCTTGCTTGACAGGGGTAGCTGAATCTTCAGCGTGTTTGCGAACAGTGTATTATAGGTCACACTGAGGAGGGTATAATACCTGGAGTGTGGCTTGGTTCCTCCGTCGCAAACGCCCCTTCATTTGCCTCTTTTGTACAGGTGGGAGAGGTTAAGGGTGATTGGTGCACGCAGCAGCTGCCTTCGGCGGCTATCCATTTTTCTGCCCCAGCAAAACAGGGGCGCTGATCACAAATCAAATCACTGTGCCTCAGCCAGTAGTGGCGAGG
Source organism: Eutreptiella sp. 'Long Island Sound 2002' (assembly GCA_964036045.1). Lineage (NCBI taxonomy): Eukaryota > Euglenozoa > Euglenophyceae > Eutreptiales > Eutreptiaceae > Eutreptiella > Eutreptiella sp. 'Long Island Sound 2002'. Next base: position 102,290,764 of record OZ038379.1, on the reverse strand, counting down.
GCAGTCCGACCTCAACGACATCTGCGCTGTGCACGCAACGAGAGCACCCCTTCCCTCCAAGCCCTAGCAGGGGAAACGCGTTGTGGTGTCCCCTGTTAGGCCACGGCTGCTTAGGAGCGCTGTGTTCTCTTGTCTTCTTCACAGGAGGGCCATTAGGGCCTGCGTGAACTCTGACAGCAGCACCCAGTAGCGTGTGTAGGGGTTAGGGTCAGCGGGCCTGGCAGGAGGTGAGTGCAAGTGATGAGTGCTCACCCTGCCTTCGAAGGCCGGTGCTGGCGTTAGTGAGTGTAATGTAGTGGTGTCTCCTGTCCCGCGTGCTTTTCCTCGTGTGCAGGGGGGTGCGTTAGCTTTTGGCCTGCAGCAAAAATGGGCGTTTTGTATGCCCTTAGCACACTTGGCCACCCCTCCCCTCTTAGTAGGTAGGGCTTTTGCCGTCTTACCCCAAGGATAGGCGCCAGCACAGAAATTGGGCGCCATAGGAGTGGTAATAGTACCTGATTAGGACCTTCGGTCCGACGTCAGCGAAGCCCGATCTCCGGGAGCCACGCTGGGGAGAGAAGTGAGACACATACAGACATACGTAGCACACTTAGGGGTATTGTAAACCCTGTAAGGAAGGGTAGAACCCCATGGGTCTGGACCAGTCAGGGGTCCTAACTGTGGGCTCGCTTGTCCCCAAGGAGGGAAGACACACCTTGCCTCATAACACCTTGCTTGTCAATCCCCCCTGGTGTAGGAAGCCACCGTTCTTTGTTGGCTCACCAAGGTCATTACATTAGGGCAGTACCCATGCAACACATGGTCAACAAGGCACACACTCGCTGGGTGGCTGCAATCATGATAAGCGGCCACCTGGCTCACGCTGGAAACCATAGGCATGGGTCTGCAGGGCACAGACAGGGTTAGTGCAGTGCTCAGTATGCAGTAGTCTGTGAAAAACCAATGGCCTTCGGCCAGGGAGTGGTTGTCACGGGGGGCTAACGGTCCTGTCCTGCAATGCAATGCGGGGCAACTGTGACAACTGCTCTTACAGCCATACACAGGCACGTCTGCAGAAGAGTGCTCACTGCACCTGTCAGTAGACTGACACAGGGAAATTAGTTTCGCTTCTTACGCTGGGACATAGTCTCAGCACGGGTTAGGAGCTGCCCCGCGTTGTTCTCAACGAGGTAAGTGCGGAAGATGGGGTTGATACTCCCATCTGGTTGTATGAAGGCTGACATAGGTTCCCAGGTCGCCTCAGACAACCCATAGCCATCCCACAGGGTAAGGAATTTCCAGCCCTGTTTATACTCGTGGCGAGCAATACCTGCAACCACGTAGTAGCCATCGACTGCCATCTCATCGGCAGTCATCTCTTCGAGTTCGTCTGCCTCCTCTGGACTGGCAGCGTTCTCTAGGTCTGTACGTTCAATCTCACTGTCGCTGAGGCGCCACTCATCCCAAGACAAGTCGTCAGGGGAGTGATAGTGCCTCAACTGCTTAGGTGCACATAGCAGTTCACCACCTAGACGTGGACTGCAACTGACATGGATCCTGGATCCATCTATCCTGATGATACGATAGGGTCCAAAGTAAGAGTCCTGTAGGCAGTTACGTGGCCAGGAGGGTAGGCGTGAATGGTGTACCAAAACAAGGTCACCAACCTTGAAGCTGGCAGGTCGCCGTAGGCGGTTCCGTCGGCTCTGTTCACGGTCACGAATGTGCCTCAGGTTAGTACCAGCCTGGTTAGCCAGAGACTGCTTGTGTTCCAGCCAATCTCCCACAGGGCTCTTGAAGTCCTCAGGGAAGGGGGTTTTGAAGAACCAAGCAGGTCGTCCTCCATGGAACAGTTCGTGGGGGGTGAAACCCGTAGAAGAGCTCCGCTGTGAGTTCATGGACAAAACTGCCCAGGGCACTAGGCGTACCCAGTCCTTGGTGCGCTCCTGTTTCATCAGGATTCTTAAGTTTTGCTCCACCACACGGTTCTGTCTCTCACAGAGAGGGTTAGACGTGTGAGTATAGGGCACACCTGTGGTTACCTCCACGTTCAGGGCATTTAGCACTCGTTTGTACCACCCAGTGTCACTGCGGATGCGTACATCTTCATCAGAGTGCACCTGTTTAGGTGCTCCATAGGGTTCGAACCATTGTTCGACCAACATTTTTGAAGTCTGCTCACCTGTGATTTTCTTATTGCAAGGGAACACACGCGTGAAGCGAGATAGACCACAGGTGACCACGAGGCAACTATCATAGCCGCCAAAGCGTGGTAGGCCGTGGATGTAATCCACGTAGAGAAGAGAGTTAGCACAATAGGGTATGGGTAAGCTGGAGATCAGACCCCTATCCCTACTGTCGCTCTGCTTGCTGGCATGACAGCCACAAGCATTCACAATGGTCTGCATACGCGACCTCAGTTCAGTCAGGGTTAGACTAGAGTAGAAACACTCACGGAAGAAGTCCACTGAGCGATTAGCGCCAGTGTGACCAGAACTGAGATGGGACCACTGTAGGCACCCATCCAGTCGTGCCTCAGGCACCACAATTCGGTCCTCGTAGAAGAGGTACTGATTGTTTTTATACCACTGGTGCCCGTCAATGACACGGGGTTCGAGACCAGTGCTGACGGTTTGGAGAATTTCTTCATACTCTGACTGATAGTCGGTTAGACTCCAACCCTCCAGGATTCCGGCAGTGCGCATGGACAGGTCAAGCTGGACGTCCATGCGCTGGAAAGCCTCTTTGGCGAGCGCCTCAGAGCTCTCACCAATAAGCGCATCGAAGTTGTTGCGCGATATATAGTCAGACAGTTCATTCTTAATCCCGGGGATATGATGCACCGTCAGCCTGAACTAGCTCAGGTAAGTCCACCACCGTTTTAGCTTTGCTTTTTCAGGTGGTGGGCCCTTCTGAAAAGACTTCACAGGCTCCTGGTCACACAGCCAGACAATAGGGTTAGATCCCAGGAGTCGAGATTGTGACGATAGCACCAACATACCGGCCAGGAGTTCCTGGTCATAGGTGCTGTAGTTGGAACGCGCTTGGTTCCATTTCCAATTCCAGTGTCCCAGTGGCACCAGTCGCCACTCACTGGTAGGATAGTCATGTTTCAACGAACCATCACGGTTCAGTCCAGTAGTACGATAATGGCAGTGGGTTAGTTCAGCGGGGTTAAGCTCCTGCCATTGGTAGATCGTACCTCCCCCCCCTACATCACTGGCATCAGTGATCAGGACTATCTCGCCCTCAGGGCGGGGCACACCCAGGCAGTTGGAGGAGGCAATCTTCTTCTTCAACTCCTGGAAACACTCTTCCTCTCTGGAGGACCACCTCCAGGGAGTAGTTTTCTTGATCAGGTCAGTGAGGGGTGCAGAGGAGTAAGTAAAATTGTGGATGTGACGCCGATAGAAATTACAGGCGCCCACAAAACTCCTCACATCGTGTAGACCCTTCTTAGGGTCATCGCGAATCTGCATGTCCTGTAGGGGCTGCATCTTAGACGCGGCTGGTTTCCACCAGCCATACCCCACGTCGAAACCCAAATACTCCATCTCCTCTTTCATCAACTCACATTTTTCGAGTTTGATTCGGACATGGTTTTCTTGACAGACAGTGAAAAATTCACGGAGGAGAAGGACATGGTCCTCTTTGGTATTAGTACCCAAACTCACGTCGTCGATGTGAGCCTCCATTTCTGCACCCCGAGAAATCAACTCTTGTACTAGAGGCCTGCGCCTCAGTATGTACAAAATTTTGTTCATAAGCTCCTGGAAGAGCGCTGGGGCATTAGCCACCCCGAAAGGCATAACCTTCCACTTGAAGACACGACCCTTGGGGGTTATAAAGGCAAGCAGCTCCTGAGCTGCGGCGGTTAGGTCGACCTGCCAGAAACCAGAGCGTTTGTCCATTTTGGTCTTATACCTGCATTTGGCAATACGCTCCAGGGTGTTTTCCATGTTAGGAATACTCCCTGAGTGGTTCTGGGTTTTCTTGTTGACCTCACCATAGTCTACAACAAGACGTAGGGCAGTCGACCCTGGTTTAGCAACAAGGAAACAGGGACTGCAGTGATGGGGATAGTCCGCGTGTTTATACTCTTCAACGAGGCCAGCATCAATGCATTCTTGGATCTGGCGCTCGATTTCTTCAACCTGTTCCTGTGGAGCGGGATAGGGACGACGCCTCACTCGCGTCTTTTCGAATTCTGGTTTCAATTTCAAGTCCATCTGGACCATTTTTTACAAGAAAGGGGAGGCGGCAAGGCGCCGAACACCTCCTCATAGGTCATCAGCAGTTTCTTCAGGCGGGGGTCAAGGTTAAGACTCTCGAGTTTCTGAAGGAAATCCTCCTCAGCATGGAGGTTGCTTTTTCCATGTTCTTTCTTTTTATGCCGATCAGCAGTTTCGGCAGGTACAGTACCATCGTCCCACTCAGGGGGACATTGCTGCCCATAGTGTAGAGAATACACTAGAGGTATCTCAGGATCAGGCAGCGTATAGGACTCATCGTCCTCCTCAGACCAGATGGAGTATTTCCAGGTCTGTCTGAGGTATTGCAGCCGCTCTTGGCGCTCAATACCTTCGGCCTTCAGGTACAACAGCCGTCGGAGTTCTTGAGTGTCATGCTCAGACAATGGCATGTTATTAGCAGCAGGCCGTGCCAGAACATCAGCACTCCGGGCCACGGGTTCACCTGTATGCACAGGCTGCATGTGTAGCACTGGTTTCCCAACAGTGGAAGCGGGTTCAGAGGTTGACTCTAGATCTACCTCCTCTAGCAACAGCTGGGCCAGGAAAGCACTATGTTTTAGGTCAACACAGCTGGGATCAACAGGAGGGATTAGTGCTGGCGATCTCAGACAGTTGGTCGTCAGCATCCTCTTTTACAGCTGCAGGTTCCAGGTAGTCATCAGGAGACTCACACCCTGTAAGTGTGGCAGATAGGTGCTCAGGAGATCGATTTTTGAGATCATAAAGGGTCAGGCCACGATTTTCGGCCATGACCTCTTTTAGTAGCACTTGGTCCAGGTCACACAGGGGTACAGGATTGAGAGATCCATCGATGATGGACAGGAAACTGGCCCACTTAGGGGCCTGTATAGCTGTGTCTGAGTCCTCAGGCACATAGATGGGGCCGTCGGAGAGTTGCACTCTTCCCACGGTCATTCGGTCAAGCATACGGCGCCAGTAAGCATGTTCACCAGAGCAACCCCAGTCAGGGGTGCACATAACAACCCTTCCTCCCTCATAAGCGATCTTGGTTAGAACCTTCGCGAGCAGGGAGAAGGGAGGGTTAGCATACGCTAGGCCCATTGCTTTCCAGAAGAAACGGAAAGCATTGTTCATTTGTTTCGAGCAGTACAACTGCATGATGTGCTGTTGTTGGCTCGCAAACAATTCCACCTGGATCTCATCCAGGTTTACCTGTAGGGCCGCCAGTCCATTTTCAAGAACGTGACGGGCCAGCTGGTAGTTTTCAGTACGATAGTTCGTCTTGGCTGTGTAGCGCAGCCCAGACTCTTTTCGTCCTGACAGCTCCAAAGGAACGGAGAATAGCCCACTGCCAAGGTCGCAGTGCAAAGAGGAAGGACGCTGTAGGGACAGCATTTTTACCCCGGGGTTCCTTCTTAGAAAGTCGGTGCCAATGACGATGTCAAAGGCGTCAGTGTCCAACACTCTGCAGTGTTGGGTCACGGTTTCGTCGCCCAGACATATGGTCACATCGACCCCCCCCAAGGAGTGGATGGTACGCCCATCCCCTACTCTTATGGCCACGGTCTTAGTTTTCCTGAAAGTTTTAAGCAGGCGCCGGGCCACTATGGAAAGTGTTGCACCGGTATCAAGCAGCGCTCGAAAAACCTGATCCCCGATTTTCACGAGGATCCAGAAAACCAAGTCCTCCTCTTCGGAGCCGCCCCCCTATTCCTCATCAGGGAATTTCACATCCGACCCTGCAGCCATGAGGGACTTGGCCATCCAGGCCAAGCGCCTCTTCTTAGAATTATTCCCCTCAGGGGTAGCATTATCCCCTTGGGGGCGCTTCTGGGGGACACCTGCGGCAGGAGCGGGTGTAGCAGCAGGAGTGGGTGTAGCAACAGGCGCTGATGAGCGCCTCTGGGGGTTAGGGGGTCCAATTTTGCCACCCCCCTTGCCACCTCCTTTACGTTTATCCCCATTCGGGGGATTTCTGGCGGGCGTCCGGGTCTTCTGGCGCTCCGCCTCCTGACGCTTCAGTTTGTCACTCTCGCATTTCTTGATGTGGCATTCGTCCTCATAGTGACGACGTTTGCCACAGTAACCACAGGTGATGGTACACCTGAAGTGGTCCTGATGGGTCACATTTTTCCCATCTTTAGTATGCTGCTGACGTTTCATCTGCAGCATACAGCCACTGCGGAGATCGCAGTCAGAGGCATGACAAGGTCCCCCCTTGTCATTGACAGGTCGGCAGTAAAACAGGGGGGGTGTGCCTGCATCAGTTGGAACCTCGTTCATGGCACGTAGGTTGCCCCTCCCTTTACCACCTCCCTGGTTGGTGTCAGTGGGATTTTTATGCCCCTTCCCTTCGCCACGTTCGGGGGTAGGGGTACCACCTCGTCCCAAATGCTTCTTGAGGAACTTCTCCATGTGGGAGTCGTTCTCTTTCTCAAGAGCTAGCTCAATCAAGAGATCCACCAGTGTATCGTACGAGTGGGTCCTGCTCTTCCTCTCAGAGGTGGAGCGGCAATCATCCCACGTACGCTGGGGGATCTTACTCATGAGCCACAGGTGGGGCTCAGTGGCTCCGTAGGAGCCCACATTCATCCTCGAAAATAAGTACTCCAAGTCGCACACATACTCAGAAATTCGCGCAGCGGATGGAAACTCCGGGAGCATAGGTAGCTCCTCGATTTGTGTGCGTACGCTGAGGTCAGTCTCATAGACTGGAAATGTTTTCTCTAACCTCAGGAGTACCTCTGCCCAAGTAGAACAGGTTTTCACAATCTGTATGACCTGTTTTTGCAAAAAATTCTTTTTGCATGAGCGTTTTAGCAGTGAACATTTGGTGGCCACATCCACATGGGATTGGCCAGTCAACAAAAGGAACTCTGCAAATTCTTCTGCCCATTCAGGCAGCTTTTTGGGGTCGAACTCCGGCAGTTCCAGCTGGATGTTCGCCTGGGCAATTGGTCTGCCCGTCTTCCAACCCCCCGGAGTCAGGCCTGAAGGCGACACGCCGGCAAGAGGGGCCAGGGCTGACAGCCCTCTTCTCTCACTCTCTGTGACAGGCACGTCCTGTAGATCCGCCATAGGCACAGTCCTGGCACGGGGGTGAAAGGGGCTGGGGCAGGTAACCTTAGGCAACAGCCTTGAGACCCTCGATCTGTTGAGATCTTCAGCAAGGGTACTCAGCCCTGGAGAGAGAGAGAGCAACTCAGGCTTGGGTAAGGGTTCTGCAATACCCAGTTTAGCCTTAATGGCCTCCGATAAGGCCGTCACATCTGGATCTTCTGATCCAGATAGGAATTTGGCCAGCAGCTCGGCCGTTTGATCCAGGGCACCGTAGGTTGCCCTTGGATGTTGTTGTTCTTCGACTCGTGTTGGGCCCACTTCAGGAGCCCTTGGGGTTGGATACTCAGGTCTTAGTCGTCTTGGCAGGGATGCTGTGGACGGAGGACCAGAGTGTGCGTAGGACCCTAGATCTGTACGTGGTCTGGATCCATGTACAGCCAATGGCTCCTCTCCGTCTTCCCCACGGATGGATTTATAGTACTCCTCATGCATGATGTACTCATCCATCTTCATCTTCAGCTTCTCATACTCCTCAGGTCCTTCAATGGCAGTTGAGGATGCAGCTGGACAATTGGATCTTGATACTGAAGCAGCCACACGTCTGTGGAGGTGACTGAAGCTGTCTCCACCGTGTGCTGCTAAGGCCTCGGTGGTAAGGCCTTTATTCTCTTCCGCCCTTCTGCGTTCTGGATCTCCTTGGGACCCAGATGCGCCACTGAGATGATGTGGAGCTCGGTGAGGTGGTTCACTCATTGGGTGGGCTATGCTGCCCATTTGTACTTGGACAGTTCGGATAGGCCAGGTCCTGACGCTTGGCGTGGACATGATGAACTTGTTGTTAAGCTTTTGTTCTGCACTTCTTCTCAGGGTCGGTTCAAAAGGTCACAAGGGACTGTCTCTGCTACCGGAAAGATGTCCTTGAATTATGCCCTAGGTCTTTTGATGTATTCCTGCAGGTTTTGTAGTTGAAAACCCCAAACCAAAGCAGCAAGTAGAGCAAAGACTGAATGTGGATCGAATCAATGATTGGTTTTGGAATCCAGTGTAACACAGAAGGGCTGCAGATAGACAAAGCAGGTTTATGCACATAGATTCAATCACAAATGGATAATACAAAAGGTTTTATATGAAAATTGGTCTGACTCTTGCCTCAGAGGATGCAATAAGCACTTCATGTGCACTCTTTTGGGTGAAATGGTGCTGGTTAGGACTGAGGGGCATGGATGTCAGGACCACACAGAAAATGACTTGGCCAAGCAACTGAATTCAGAAACAGTTACAAAGTAGGACCACAATAAGTGGTAGAAACAATTGAGTATAGGGGTCTTGGGGTGGGAGACCACTTAGGCTTAACCTCCAAGGCCAACAAGCATGAAATGCCTGATTTATTTTGGTATGTCCTCCATGAAGGAAGGTACCTCCGCTCAGTTGAGTGGTAGGGGTGAACTTCATGGGGGGGCTAGGGTCACAACCCTAGTTACTTTGAGAAAGTGTACTTTAGGCAACAAAAGAGTGATAAAAACACTTAAGTTTGTCTTAGCATCAACAAAGGGTTTTAAGGGGGGCTTAGCCTGGATCAAGCCCTCCAAGAAAGACATGGCAGTGACTTTTTCTTACTGGTGCCAAGAGCGACAAGAACCAGCCCGATGCCGCAAATTTTCGAAGATTATCGGTGGGAAGCATGCCCCACGACGATGAAGACGGCATATCGGACGAGGAGAAGCCGGATTCGGACTTGGAAGAGGCCTACACCGCAGTGCGGTCGGTTGTATGGATACCGAAGCAAGCGGCTGAAGAGGCCCAGGAGAACCTAAAGGTCGCCGAGCTGAAGGAGAGGCTGATCAATGCCTATCCGCGCCTATTCAGTGGCGTCGCCAACAAGAACCCTCCAGATCGTGGGAGGTTTGGCACAGCGAGGATCAAGCTAAAGCCGAACCCCAAGATCTATCGTCATCGGGAGTATCAACTTCAGGGCGATCGGGCCGAGGCCATGAAGAAGTTGTTGGCCGAGTTCATTGAGCAAGGATGGATCGAACCCTCCGACAGTGAGTGGGCCAGCCCAGCCTTCATCGTGCCCAAGAAGGAGAAGGGCGAGTGGAGGTTGGTGGTGGATTACAGGGGTTTGAACGAGCGAACCGAGCACGACACGTACTCGCTTCCCCTGATCGACTCCATCCTCCAAAAAGAAAAGAAAAAGCGGATCTTCACGGTGTTGGACCTGAAACACGGTTATCACCAGATGCCGCTACACCCGGACTCCAGGCCCTGCACAGCGATGTCGACGCCGCTGGGGCCCATGCAGTGGAAAGTGGTGCCTATGGGCGCCAAGAATGGCAACGCCGCTTTCCAGCGCATGATGGAGGACCTACTCCGTCCTGTCCGGGACTGTGCCGATCCCTTCGTGGATGACATCATCATCGGGTCCGGCACGGAGAACATGACTGAGGACGAGCTCATCGACGCGCATGAGAAGGATCTGCGCCGAGTGCTCAGCGAGCTGGACAAGCACAACATGGTGTGCAAGCCCACCAAAGCCTCACTCTTCGTGAAGGAAGTGGAGTTCGCGGGTCACGTGGTTGGTCACGGGCAACGCCGTCCCATGCCTGGAGAGCTGGCGTCCCTGCACCACTCGGAGAGGCCCCGGACCATCAGCGAACTCCGGTCCTTCATGGGGTTCTGCAATTACTATTCGGGCTATGTCCGGATGTATGCAGAACTCTCGGGGCCGCTGCACAAGATGCTGCAGGTGGGGAAGTTTGATGGCCGGAAGGGGAGCAAGAAGAAGCTTGCCTGGACCCCTGAGGCCGAAGATGCGTTCAGCCGCCTGAAGGAGGAACTCCTGGGGCAGCTGGGGTTATTCCTGGTGGACCCGGACAAGGGATTCGTGCTACGGACGGACGCCTCGGACTATGCTGTAGGGGCAGTCCTCGAGCAGATCCGGGACGACGGGTCGCACGTACCCGTGGCGTTTTGGAGTCGAATTCTGGCCGAGGGCCAACACCGCACCTGGACCGCGAGGGAGAAGGAGACGTACGCCATTGTTTGTGTGCTCAGGAAGTGGTCTGGCCACATCGGATTGCAACCGGTGGTGGTTTGCACGGACCATCAGTCCTTGCAGAGCTGGCACAAGGAGCACGTCGACACCCCCTCGGGACCGGCGGCAAGAAGGGCCCGGTGGCACGAGACGTTCGCCAAGTTCGACCTCAGCGTCGTATACGTCCCGGGGAAGGACAACACTGTGGCAGATTGCCTCAGTCGATGGGCCTACCCCGCGGGCAAGGCGTGGATGGACATATCCAGGCATGGGGACGCCGAGGAGACCGAGGAGGCCAAGCGCATCATCGAGATGGAGAAGGCCATGGAGCAAGAGGGGGTCAAGTGCTTTGTGGTGATGGCAAACCGTACGGACCGGGCCAAGTTCCGGGGCGCCCGCGCCCAAACTATTCGAGAGGAAACCCTCGAGCAATGGATGGTGGCCCCTGTAGAGCTAGTCAGGTGGGTGCTCACAGAGGACTGGTCGGATGACTATGCGGCATCCGACCACTGGAGCAAGTACTGGAATGCCGTGAGCGCCCCGTTGGACGACGAATGGCCCGAGGGCTTGACCGAGGATGGGGACAAGCTGTTCCTCAAGGACAAGCTATTGGTCCTTGAGAACCGAATGGAGGAGCTCATTGACCACTGGCATAACGCCCAGCTCATGCATCCTGGTCGGGACAAGATGCAGCAGGACCTGGAGTGGCGCTTCAAGTTCCCAGCGGGGTACTACACCCTCCTGGACAAGTACTGCAGCGACTGTGCCGTGTGTCGGGCCACGAAGAGCCCCAACCACTCCACAGCGGGCAACCCGGTGTATACGGCTATACCGGAGGCCCCTATGCGGTCCGTGGCCATGGATGTGTTCGCCATGCCTCAGGTCACCGTGGAAGGAGAGACCTACGACTGTGTCATCCTGGCGGTGGACAGGCACAGCGGGTATATCGTGGCAGTCCCGGGCAAGAAGTCCAAGAAGAAGGACAAGAAGGACAAGCATGGAGTGCAGCTGCAGGCCAAGACCGTCGCTAATGCCATGATCAGGCATTGGCTGACGATTTTCGATGTCCCAGCTATCATCTGCAGCGATCGGGGCAGTCAATTCGTGGGGACGTGGTTCAAGACGATGTGCAAGCACATGGGGATTCGGCACGCTAAGACCCTGTCATACCACAGCCGGTCGAATGGCCGGGCTGAGGTGGCCGGGCGGCATATGTTCAAGAAGTTCCGCCAGCTGCACATCGACGAACCGGGCCGGAATTGGTACAATTCGCTGTGGAGGGTACTCCAAGCGCATCACGACCTTCCGGAGCCCACTGGAATTTCGCCCCATCGCATCCTGTTCCTACGGGATCGAGTGTCACGCACTCTCCCGTGGTTGAACCATGGCAAAGTGGCCCGGCATGCGAACGCCATGATGGCTGAGGCGGACGACACGGCGGCCAAGGTGTGCAAGGCACTTCAGGACGAGCATGACAAGAGGGCCAAGTACTTCAAGCAGGGAAAAGTCCAAAGGTACGCTCTCCAAGACACCATGTGGGTGGAGCGGCACCACAAGGATGTCCTGTCCAGGCATCGGCAGGCGTCTTGGTATGTGCCGGGCATAATCGTGCCGAAGGTCGGGCAGGATGTGTATGCGGTTCGTGTGGGGGATAACAAAATCCTTGACCGCGACCATACCCAGCTTCGTCCCCGAGCACCAGACCCCAGCAGACGTCCCGTCACCTTCGAGTTCACGGCCGGCGATGTGGACTCGGACGACGAGGGTGAGGACGACGACTTCACCACCGAGAGGATCCTGGCGGACAAGCCGGACCCGGGGACGGCTGGGGGGAGGCTTTATAAAGGCCGTTGCAAGGGATTCGCCGCATCCAGGGATTCGTGGGAGCCTCCGAGCAGCTTTGTGCCGAGGTACACCACGGTCTGGATGGACTATCTGAAGAAAAAGAACATTTCTTTGGATGTCAAGGACGTGTTGGTCCATTTGGTGGCTGCTGTAGCACCGTAATGGATCCCCCTTGGCATTTTGTTTGTTTCTGTGCTTGGGGAGACGGGTGAGGGCGTTCATCCGGGGATTTTTCGGCCTTGATTGGCCATATACCCCCTTCACTCGATCTCCACATATATATTTCATTGTGGTATACTTATTTAGGCCGACCGACGACGTTTTTCTATCTTTGATCCCCTTGGTCCATGTTGTAGATCAAGAGGAGACCGGATATGGCGTAGGGCACCGATTATCAGTGTCCTCACCCCTCCCTTGGGGCATGGGGGACGCCTACGACGTGTCTGGGGCCTCCATGTGTCCTTGGGACATGGGGGGGGGGGGATTGGAGCCCATTGGGGTCCCCCCGTCCTCTCTCCAATGACTTCCGAGCGGTAACAACGCTCTGAGAAGGGGGGTGAAGCCGGTTTGGACCCCCGTGGCCATCTTTGGGTCACTTGGGGTGTGTATCTATGTGCCGGCAAGCCGCCATTGGCTGATATCATACTCTCCCATCCACCTGACCTAACCCGATGTGATAGTGTGATAGGTTTGGCCATTCCGGCTATGAGCGGCCATATTCAGTACCGAGGCGCCGCCAGCGGAGATTTATATATCAGAATATCAGGAATCAACAGGGCTTTTTGATCATAATGTTTCCGTAATTTTTGAGCCTTTCGTTCTGATGGTCAATGTATCGGCGACTGTCAGTTGGCTCCCGATTTTGCGGTAACCGATTGGTTAACTGTTATTTTCAGATATTTTGGCGGAAACCCCGATGAAGGGTCAGATTTCATCAGTAAAGGGTTCGTTGCTTCCGCAATTTTCTAAATATGCACTCGAAATTTCAATCTGATTTTTTCGCGATGTCGAAATCGGATTTTCGACTTCGACATCGCCGCACTTGATTTGGTCTTCTTCGAGTGGTCATACTCTTTTCCCTATGCCCAAATCAGGTTTCCCTTATATCTGCCACCCATTTGACTTGGAGATATAAGGGAAACAAAAGTGATTCGTGGGACCACTTTGAAGGGCCATATCTACGCGTGAGTGCGAGGAAAGAGAATAAGGAATGTTGCGTTGCAATCGCCTTAGTCTCAGCTTATTTTTAGTAGGGTCCAACACCTTGGGTCGTCATACACACTCGTTGTATCATAGGATCATGGTCAGAATGGTAGAAACTTGTTTATAACTTGTTGACCATGTGCCCGGATCCGACATTATGACTTTCGAGTGTAGCGCATGAGTCTTGCGGTTGCATAGCATCTCTCTTTAGGTTCCCACGTCCATTTAACTCAAAGTTATGACCATGGAGGGGCATGGCATACCATGGTGGGAGCCAATTTTAAGGGCTATGTGTGATATTGGTAGTATATGTCGTGATATGCTCACGCCCATGTTATATATCTTCGTGTGGCCGAAGAGATGGGGAGCCACACGTGACAAGGGCTTTGCCCATGTCCCAATTGTGGAATTCAAGGCGCTAGACTAAGTCTACCGCGTATGTATTGCTCGTGGTATGTTTGGCAAAGAGATCCATGAGTGCACTCTCATTTTCGTGGGGCATGTAGATATGAGTGGCGAAGGTATCTCCATGCGCCCGATCGGGGATCCAAGTGGGGGAATTGTTCGCAAATGGTTCCAATCATTTGTGTATTGAACCATGCGCGGATATCATGGGTGAGCATAGAGATATACTATCATGACAACCTTGTATTTGGACATATTTTCATGTCTTTGACCTCAAATTTTGCTCATTTTTGCGTTTTGTGTACTTACCTGGTGGGCAAACAGCAAGAAGCCTATCGAGAGTCGAACCATGGTATGTTGTTCATATGTTGGCATGTGCTTTGGAGTTGAACACCACCATATGCCGGATCGCGTATTCCATTTGGCTTGGCGCACGAAGGATTACAAGAATTGGCCTCAAGATCATGGGCTGACTTGGGCAGTGCGTGGCGCCCATATCCGAAGGGGTTTCGAGGGTAAAGTGGGGATGTACATGGGCATTGACCTTTGGTCTCTATCCTCCATGAATACTAGACTTGGATTCCATGCATACTTTGAGCCTTCGGATAAGTGGTAACTTTAATTTTGAGCATATATTTGATATATGGCCAATATGGTGTGAATTGGCAGTTTTTGGAATGTTATGAGTTCAAACTCATGGGGCATATCTCTAAGCCCATTCGACTCCAAGTCCAACCAAGTATATGTCAGGGTAGGGCATGGTCCTGAGTGCCACTCTAGGCCATGACACGCCACCTCCCCTATTGGGCTAGGAGTTAGAGGCTTGGGAGTGAACACAGTTTTGGGGTTTGTGCAGTGACTTTTGACACATGGCATTCAGCCATCTCATTTGAGCTGGTTCAGGGCAATATGTTGGTGAGCCAAGGGAAGGTCTTGAGTCCAGGGAATGAGGGGTTTATGGCTGTGAATGTGCATGTTTACCTCTTTCCCCAACTTTGCTTTATTTGTGTTCATATGCCAATTTCAGGGCTTTCCTCTTTGGTGCAATTCTTGTACATGCCCGCCACCGGGGGACGACCGGTGTGCTGAACGGAAGCCCGCAGTGTGGATTGGATTGTGGATCGGGTTATTGCTGTATTTGAGGGATCTGATTGCTTTTCAGGGTTGAAGGAGGATTGGATTTTCTATATTTTTGGTTTTTGTACCCTGGATTTTGATAAATGCAATCGTTGATCAGGAGCAAGTCAGCAGGGTTGACAAGCGGAAGGGGCACAGCGGGGGCCGGTCCTGGTAGGGACCTTCTTTACCCCTGGGAGTTGTGCTTGCTTGTTGCAGTATATATATATATATATATATATATATATATATATATATATATATATATATATATATATATATATATATATATATATATATATATATATATATATATATATATATATATATATATATATATATATATATATATATATATATATATATATATATACATATATATATATATATATATATATATATATATATATATATATATATATATATATATATATATATATATATATATATATATATATATATATATATATATATATATATATATATATATATATATATATATATATATATATATATTATATATATATATATATATATATATATATATATATATATACATATATATATATATATATATCCTCTAATCTACACCCCTCTCCTAAAAGACACGCGGGTTCTTTAT
Organism: Eutreptiella sp. 'Long Island Sound 2002'; assembly: GCA_964036045.1. Lineage (NCBI taxonomy): Eukaryota > Euglenozoa > Euglenophyceae > Eutreptiales > Eutreptiaceae > Eutreptiella > Eutreptiella sp. 'Long Island Sound 2002'. The sequence continues at coordinate 102,275,286 of OZ038379.1, read as the reverse complement.
GTGGCAGTTGTGCACAAGGTGGAGGGGAAGGCTAATGGGAATTTATATCCGCTCAGAAAGAGCCGGTCCGTACATATGTCCATCAAACCGCAATCTACCGTAACCGCGTGGCAGTTCAAGGCATTTTGGGATTCTCCATGGGCCACAACGCCGGATCTTGTGCTCAAAACATGCTAAAAACACTTTTCTGAGCCTCCCAAATGGCCCATGGTCACTTTCAGAAAATTGCGTTTTTCACCCAGTTTTGACCCATTTTTGGTGTTGAACCAGCCTCTTTTCAGGGCATTTTGGGATTTTCCGTGGGCCAAAACGCGGCACCACGGGCTCAAAATGGGTCCAAACCACTTGTTTGAGCATCCCGAATGGTCCAGGATCACTTTTGGGAAAACGCGTTTTTCACCCATTTTTGACCCATTTTTGGACCCAAAACGGCCCATTTTCAAGGCATTTTGGGATTTTCCGTGGCCCATAACGCACCACCACAGGCTCAAAACGGCCTAAAAACAGTTCTCTGAACATCCCAAGTGGTCTAGGAACAACTTTGGAAAAAGTGATTTTTTTCGCCCCGGGGACCCTGGTGGACCCACCGTTGGCCCCCACCGTGCGCGGGCCGGGCTGCCCTCCGGCTCCACCAAGTGACCACAGGTAGGGGGGTCTGAGTGGCTCGTTGGGCGATTCTGAGGCTTGGAAACCACAAAAAGTGGGGGCTTGCGGGTGGACTAGGCGCCCTCGGAATTCGGTTTTGAGCCACGTAACCCAAGATACGCCCTGTGCTTGGTTTCGGGGTGTTGGTGCGCATTGCGCAGGTTTTTGGGGCTTTTTGGCGCCTTTTTGGGCCGTTTCTCGGACATATCGTGGAGTTGAAGGGCAGTAGAGAGCTCTTTGACACGGTGAAGTCAAGCCGCACGTGCATTGTACTCACCGTATCCCTTCGTTTGGGCGTTTCGCCCGGGTTTTGGGGCTGTTTTGGGCGAAAAATGGCTGTTTTTGGCCCAAAACTACGCAGATTTGGGAGGGCACCTCCCGACTTGGCGCCACCGCCCCGGGCCGCCACCGGTGAGTTTTTGGCTCAAAACTTGGATTTGGCAAGGGCACCACCTAGGCTCTAGGATGGCTAGAGTAGAGTACAGCCCGGAGCGATGAGGCGGAGCAATGGCCAAAACGGTGAGGAGAAGTGCTTGCTTGTTGTTGCTTGCTTGTTGTTGCTTGCTTGTTGTTGCTTGCTTGTTGCTTGTTAGCTAGATTTAAGGGGAGAGGGGTGTAGTAATATATATATATATATATATATATATATATATATATATATATATGTATATATATATATACATTTATATACATATATATACGTTTATACGTATATACATTTATGTACATATATACATTTATGTACATAGATGTACATAAATGTAGGTGTATATATGTGTGTATATATTTCACTTGGAGGGAGTAGAAATTGAGTAGGAGGGAGGTGATATTCACTTGGAGAGAGTTGAAATTGAAGGAGAGTGAGTGGATTTGCGCACAGCGCTAAATGCGTTCAAAACAGCGAAGCAAAGGGCAACGGTCGCCGATCACACATCTGTCAGTAAGGATTTAAAAAGGCGATTTCACCGAAGAAATTGTAAGTGCAGCTGAACACTACTATCAGATGTCCAGCCAGAAGGGGAAATTCGAATCCTCTTGCAATAATTAGAACAACAACAACAAAAACTTCATACCTTTCTGTCAGTTGCGGTGGTTTTTTCGGTTAAGTGTGTCGCCTGTTCGTGCGCAGTCTTTCGCACCCTCCTAGGGCCGCAGTCTGCATACCGTCACCGCCTGAGTGCTGGGGGCGCGCTCCCTGGCAGGATGGCTCCTGGCGGCGTGGTCAGACTCACAGGCTGACACAGCAGGCCAGCCCATCAACGGCCTTAACATCGATGCGAATAGTGTTCGTCATATCCTTTTCCCAATTACGACACGAATCGGAAGCAAGGATGACTCCGACGGATGATAGAAGGCCCGGATTTCCAATCTGGCCAAACCCTAGTGTTGTGCCTCCGCCCACACTCTAGGCCCCGTAAAAAGGGGTACACGTTAATGGGTGCATTTGCTTCGGCATCTAGGCGCGACATTGGCTATTAAAGGAATAAGCAAAGGCGGTAAGCAACCACTTGCAGATTTCGTTGGGCGGTTTGAGCCGGAGGGGGGGCTGGGGGGTCTTGAACTTCTGAAGCTACAGCTTCATGAATTGAAAAAAAGACGGGTCCTTAGCCATCCTGATTTTCCGGACGAGGTTAGGACCACTAGAACCCCTATCGAAGTGTCCCTGTCAGCACAGATCGCTTCCCTGGTGCTGATTGCTCGTAACTAACTACAAGCCGCAGCGAGTGAGAAACAGCACCTGGAAGACAGGGAATGGATGAGATATAGGGATAACTTTATTGTGTTGATGCTCATATGCGCCAGAACAGAAGACCAATTGCACAAGGTTGTTCAACACGCAATAGAGCAAGCCATGCACGATTACAGCCAGGTACAATTGGCCCTAAGGCTGTCCAATCCTCTTTGGCTGTCTTCAAAAGGTGTCTGCCAACAGTGCGGCACACTCCTTTATAACACCATCTTGCACATGCAGGTGCCTTAAGGCTGGAGGGCACACTGCGCCACGACGCGCTGCAAACCCACTTCTTGCAAAGTTGGCATCGCAACTTTTTCGAAGGTGGCCATAAATTTAAATACATCAATGTGTTCGTCAGTGCATTAAAATGTTGTTCTAAAAAAAATCTTTTGCATCTATGGCGGATTTTGAGGTTTTCATTAATTCGACCAAAAACCGGGAAAAATGGGCAACAGAATCTGGTTCAAAAGTCAAAGCACGATAAAAATTGACTAAGAATCACGCTGAAGCCAGTACTATCGGTTCAAATAGGGCCATTATAGGCCACCTTCCCCACCACCGGACGGCCTCGGACAGCCGCAACCAAAAGCCGCGCGGCCTTGTAGCACCTCTACTCTTGCCAAGAGCTTCAAACCACTTTCCTGCGACCGTAGTGCAGCCCGTAGTGATTTAGCCCTGTGTCACGATTTTAGCGAAGGACTGCTGGGCGACAAAAACTCAAAAAAAAATTTGCGACGAATTCGCCTTGAACGAAGATATTGTAACAATAACGATGTGTTCATTACGATGTCTAGATTTTGCGCTCCCAAACCCTTCATTTTGACTGACTCACATTGTTGCACCTTAATGTTTTGTTTCCGATGCCGGTGGCAAGGCTCGTTGGGACATAACTGCATCTTTTCTGCAAAGGTTTGACGTTGCACATGATCACTCTCTCTCCAGTCTATGGGCGTGTGCCGATTTGTTCTCTTGCATGTTCCGTTTGCACACTTAATGCCCCATTGACAAGTCCTTCCAAGTGGCTTCAGGAGAATTCATTAATATGCGTTTTGCTTCACCATTCGTAATGCGTTATGCAATTTGCATCGTTGTCAATGTTACATTCTTGTCGACGCATCCATTTTTATTTCATGTATGCACCCATGAATCTCCATGTTGATTTCGGTTTGCATTTCCTCACGAACATTGGTATCCGTGTTATCCGAATCGTTGAAGGATATTGTGTTGCCGCTTGTGGTGAGGCTGCTAATTCACTTTCTCAAGCATTCGCTACTAGCCATTTGAGTAGTGTGGGCTTGAAGGCAGGTGAGGTAAGTGACTTGAAGCTCTTGGGCCGGCATGTTGCAAAGCTTCGCGCCGTATTACCTTCAATTGTTAGCCATCGTGATTTACCGGACGAGGTTAGGACCATAGGCGCTGCATTTTGCAACCTGGTGCCTTTGTTTATGTAAATATATATGTATATGTATGTATTTTGTTTATATATGTGCATTTCGCTTGAGTGGTGATGAGGTCGAACTTGCTTGTGAATTTGCATCAACCCTCGCTGCCACTATCCGTTTCGTTTGGCCAACCCTGATAATATGTTACTTACCTTACTGGCATATGTGTGATGTTGAGCTGTCTCACGAGCTACGGCATGTACATATTCCTTTATCTACCGGGGTAACGGGGTCAATTTTTGGGTACTGCGTCACTTTTTCGAAGGTAGGGGAGACAAGGGGTTTTTGACCTGCCGGAGTTGGGCAACGTGCGGTTACACAACAATTTCACCTTGAACTACCCGTACGTAACTGAGATAAAGGAATATGACTCATGGTGTTGGTGTTGGTGCATTCGTGTGCCAAGCTGTCGAAGCAATGGGACACCAAGTTAAGGTGGTTGCCCAACAAAGTGGTTGAGATCGGGACACCTTTTTGTGGAAGGTGTTTGCTTCTTTGGAGATGAGGTTTGCTAGTGAGCATGATGTTCTTGGCATCCGCGCATGTGGTGAGGGCACAGAGGAAGATTTGTACATGGCGATTGAACAATCCGAGGCATGGGGTCCGTGATTTGCTCCTCCCATGAGGAAGAGAAAGTATTCCGCATCGCAAAAGGAATAATACCCCCTCATTCTTCAGCTTGTATGGTGATACACTGGTGTTCTGCTGCATGTTGTGCTTCTGGGATCAAGGGGTTGTCACTTGGGAAGTTACAAGTCTCCGGGCGGCATATGAGGCCCAACCGTCCTTCTTTTTGGATCCGGCACCCTCAAAATAGGGGGGGGGGTCATGGTGAAAGACCTACGTCCAATGCACACGTACCCTCCCGCCTCCCCCCCGCCTCCTCCGCTAACGGGCAGCTGCGCAGAACTGCGAAATTCGTGGGTCTTCGAAAAATTAGAATTTCTCCGGAAACAGTAGTGCGCACGGCAAGTACCTGTGGTTGCATGCTCCACGGCGTCGTGGACGGCTGCTGCAGTCCCGGTTGTACACCTGCATGTGGCGGTGGTTGCGGTGTCGCACCTGCTCCTGTGGCCCCTGCAGCAGTTGTTGGCGGTGCTGCAGGAGGCGGATACCCCCAGCCCACGGGTTGCATGGGCAAGAGGGTTACATTAAAGTACCCCTGTTCCAGCAGTAATACAAAAAGGAAAATGCAGTAACAAAAAAATCGAAATCACCAAAAAAAACAGACGAAAAGGAACAAATCTCTGTGTCTGTCAATGCATTTCAAATTGGAGGCTCATTTGAAGTGCGTAGTCATAGCACGCCACTTCCAATTGTATATCGCGATTTCAAGGGTTCCGGCGCTTGAATGCGGCATAGCGCGCGCGATAGTGGTCATTGCGCGCACTAGATAGCATGTAGCGCGCGCTAAAGAACAAATAGCGCGCGCTACCCCAGTTCCTCATCCGCAAAATATGCCCGAACGTCGTCAGCCAATTTTTGTACATTGCACAGGTTGCTTCTGGAGGTCCCATTCCACCTTGGTACTTCAATAGCCTGAACAGAGACCCTAGTACTGGGACGCACAAACTTGGCCAATCTGCGTACCAAGGCAGTGGTGACCTGCCTCCCTACAAAAATCAGAAGGTGCAGAACACATGGTATAAGGTGACGCCGCCTCAGAGGCACCTTCAACAACCTGCTCTGGACAACACCAAATATATCCATGGGCCTGCACTTGGCCCCAGGTGCAATAAGCCCTAGCAACTGCTCATCTCGCTCGGTGGTTCTATCCACATCCTGTTGCAACCACGTTGCACTGGACTTGCACCACGTCATGTAACTGAACAGACTACCTGCCATCCAATGTGTAGTGACACCCGACAACCGACGCAGCCAAGGGCTATCCCCACCGCAGAAAATCCTGCAGCGTCTGGATGCACCCCGGATGGGAACCACACCACTGTCAAGGGCACTCTGCAGAAAAGCAAGATTGTTAGCCCAGACCTGGGACAACACAGAGGTGGACTTCTCACCACAAAGGGCGACGTCAACAGTCCAGTGGTAGGACAACGTCCTTGCCAAGTGACCATGGTTGGCAAAGGAAATGGACATCTGGCACCACGATTCCCCCCCACAAGGCAACCCATCCCCCCTCACAATGATTCACAGCTCTCCTTGGCACTCCCTGGGGTATTGGAGGTTAGAAACAATGGAATCAAAGGAAAACATATAGTCAAAAAAGTGCTGCAGGGGCCACTGCGAAAAGACTGTGACCCCATCTGTGTGCACGGCAACCTGTAAATGCTGCCTACTTGCAAGCTGGTTCCATTCTGTGGCGAAACTAGCATAGGACGGGAGAGAAAAAAGGTGTGTGGGGACCTTACTTCTCGTCCAAGTAATCAAATCTTTGTACCTGAGTAAAATAGCGCGCGCAACATGAGGACGTAGCGCGCGCAGAAGTCAACGAAGCGCGTGCTATGAGCGGAAGTGCGCACAATGTCACATGCAAAGCGCGCGCAATAATACCTTCTTCTTGGAATCTTCAGGAGCAGGACCAAGTCCACCACCGACAGGGGTGTGACGGCGTTGGCAGCCTCGGTCCTGCGACGCTTCTTCTCTGCTTCAGACACGGGGACCCTTTTTTCCAACTTGGCCCACAAAGACCGTTGGACGGCAGACCCTGAGCAAAAAAACTCAACTAGGTCCGCCAAAAGGTCCTCGTTCTTCCACAGGGACCACCCATAGTGGGGGCCCAAAATGCTGGCAATCTTTCCTGACATTGACAGCGTCACATGCGGTGCCGGAAGCATCTGAAACTTTAGAAAAATAGGCGTTTTAATTTTTAATTTGCCATGCTTATTAGGACATGGGGTTACAAACCCAAGACCCCGAGGTATAGCGCGCGCGATGACGCGCGCTATAGTTTTGTAGTGCGCACTGAGCCATCGCGCGGCAATACCCTGTAGCGCGCACGCAGGGATGAATTAGCAAAAACTGAGGGAGGCTCTTCGTGCCCAAGGTTTGCTCTCTAAGGGGGGGAAAAAACCGCCTCTTACCGAGACGGTGACGTCACGTAGCCTTTGGTTCGCGCATTAGGATCTGCCCTTGCAACCGTAGTGTGAGCTGCCTCCGAGCGCCCTCAGCGATTGCGCCAAAATGCACATTTGCCAAATGACGCCTCAAATCGGAGGAGTCGCTCACCATTGCTTTGGTGCCTTCGGTCCTCCTGTGCTCCTCACCTAGTCCCTTGCTCCTGGGGAGTAATCCCGCCCTTTACAGTGGCGCTCCGTTTGGGAGCTACACGGCACCAAATCTTACACTCTGTGGTTTTGCGGGTAGGTCCGGCCGGACCCAGGCTACTCGGGAGGGAAGCTCCCAGCCCCTTGAGGGATGCCGGTCCGGCTTTTGCCTGTGGGCACTGCTTGCAACCCTTGTTGGAGCGTGGTGCTTTTCTTGTTTTTGCCAATGGTCTCCATGGAGGAAACCCCCGAGGGCAGCCACCCTGGTCCAGATGCTCACTGCGCCAGATGCTCACTGCCCGGGTCGAATCTAACGACTCTGCACAACCGTATCTGCTGAATCTGCTCAAGAGGTCGTATCTGCTTAACCATCCCGATCTTACTTTTTTTTTTGTGATTGTCTTGTCCCATTCACAACATTTCTCGGGATGGAACCTCCACTTACGTTCTTCGTAATAACACTTGCGATCTGACGAATCTGCACATCCGAATCTGCTAAATCTCCTCAAAACGTCGAACCCGCTTAACCATCCCGTTCGTCAAACCTGCTTAACCATCCGTTTGCAGGTCCTCATTTGCACAGCGAAGGCCCTCATAAACTAGGGCGGGACTTTGATCTGCTTATTGGAGGGTGGCCTCCGGTTTTCTCAATGCAAAATGCTTTCTCTCGCCATGGGTACATTGATTACGGATAGAGTAAGTTTGTGGTGGACGTAAACATGATCAGTGGTGGTGAGTGTAGGATAGAACAATAGATATAGGACGGAACAAGTGTGAATGTTTATTGTCCAAAAAATTTCCAGTGTTTGCCGGCTGAACCAATTGTTTTGTCCGCAAAGCAACTATACAACACAGTTGACGTGCACACAACATTGTCCAAAACCTCGTACACTCGCTCACTTAGATTTTGGTCGAGATTCCCACATGAAGGTGCCCTTTGCCTTTTCTTGGTGAGAGCTAATGCTTGACCCACATGACGTTCATTTTGGAGCATTCCGGCCCGTCACAGCTCCATCGAAAATTGGTGTCCTACGTGGAGCTCATATTGCTAAGCTCTCAGAATCAATTGAAAGGCGCATCAATGCACCGCGAGACTTTTGTGTATCGCCTAGGCAAACTTTGTCGAGGTATGAATCATTCGGTCTTCCCTCAATTTCAATGGCATTGTGTTTTGTATCTCACCATTTGTTTAGCGCGGTTTACATTAACGCGGACTTGGGGATTAATACGCAATCCGCTCGCCGCGTGCCTGCAGTATTGGGAAGAGTGACCAGAACACCAGACGACACAAAGACAGAGAAAGGGATATATTTCAATAATACAAGTCCAAACACAACGAAATGCAAAGCCAACGGCCTGTTGTGGTACCTAGAACATTGTGGCTGGTATATGGTCTGACATATGGTTCACGGATAGGCTGCATCATTCCATCACCAACCATTGGTGTAGGTCAATGCTTTGCGTCGTCTAACGGTGGATTCTCATCGGCGATCATCATCGGAATCACAATGAATTGTCCACTGTGCTCACAGGTCTTCCCAAAATGGTTTGCCTTCACCTTTGCCGGTGAAGTTGATAAACGGCCATGACAAGTCGAAGTTGCAAGGTGCAGCCAGTGAAGGCTCCACGGTTACGCCTTTTCCATCAATTCACCAGGTTTTTATCCCATCCTATCATATCTCTTTCGTAGTCTCTTGTGTTTGGAAGTTTTGCTGCTCTCGTCTGATTTGGGCTGTGCTGCATTTCTCCCTGCTCAAGTGACAATTTACCTGACGATGTAGAACAGCCCTTCATCTAGATCATGTAGAAGATTTAAGTTATCTCTTTTGATGGCATGATCACGGTGACTAGCCCACAAACAAAATAGGCGGGAAAACCTCGGTGTCTCGGTTGCTTGCCTGCTTCCCACTTACTTGCCTCCATCTTGTGACGGTCTCCATCTTGCTTTGTCCCCGCGCTGTATCCTGCCTCCCTCTCTCCCTCTCCCTCTCCCTTTCCCACTCACTCGCTCACTCCCACCCCCCCCCCCCCCACTATCTTTCCTTGTTGCTCGCCTCCTTGCTCCCCCCTAATTATATCGTCGCCAATCAAAAGACCAACGATTTCTTGGCCAAACTTAGACACCTAATGGATTGCCGATCTCTTGTCATGGGAACGGAGCTTGATCACACTCTACGACATACGTCTCATGCAGCCTGATCCCCGCATGGCCGACGAGGTGCCTGGTGTGGCTGATAAAGAGGTTATCATTGACACGGCAGCAGACAGCTTCGTTGCACTTTCAACCAGCTGCAACGACGTGTCGGGAATCTTTGTGGAAGCGGTGGATGACGAAACAGAGCGGTTCATGCCAATTCACTGGCCAAGCTCATACTTCTTGGAGCCACACACCCCAGCCCCACCTTCCCCTCCCAAGTCCATTATCGGTGTGTATTGCTTGCTTGTCCCTACCGTGTCCGGCCGTTTGTGCAAGTTTGTGAGCATCCGTGCATTGGTTGGTGATGGTTTTGCACGTCTCTCCGTGCTGCAGATAGGTGTACACCACAGCAGCTGCACAATGGATGGTATATATTTCAGATTGAGGACAATTGTGTACACTGAGGTTTACATCGGTAACAACAACATTTGCAGTTGAACATACATCTCATGCGGTGATTCTATGTCTTGTGTTTTTGGTCTTTGTGGCAAGTTCCGAAGGCAAGGCAACTTGGAGTATGAGGTAAGGGTGTTCTTGAAAGGTGGCCGACCCCCCCCACCCTTGCAAACACATCCCAATACCCACACCATGCGTGAGAAGAGGCGGTACAATGGCTACGTATTTTGGCTATTTTCCAGGGGCGCGCCAGCCAGCCAGCCAGCCAAGGGGGGGGAGGGGGGGGGTTTCCAAAGCCTCCCAGCCGCCCGCCCAGCCGCGGCTAGGCGCAGCTCCTTTGGGCCCATAGCCCTAGGATTCGAACGAAATTTACAAGCGAAATTTTCAAGGTAATTTTCAACGAACTTTTCAACGAAATTTAAGTTTATCTTTCAAACGAAAATTTGAATGAAAATTTGCCGTTCCTTCTTTTTTTATAGACAACATGAAAAACAAGAACTTGAGCACCTGGGGACACTTTACCGTAGTGGAGTACATGGGGGAGTTGGGGTGGGAGGGGTGTGCTGACGAGGAGATCCTGCTGTGCAGTTGTGGGTTGAGCCCCCCCACCCCCGGTAGCCCCCGCAGCACCTCCCCAGCAAAGCCCCCCCCCCCGCCGCCGAGAAACCCAAACCCCCTGCCCTGCCCCCCCCCCCCCAACCCACGCAACCCAAAAAGCCCTCCATGCTTCCTCTCCAGCAGCTGCATTGGGCAAGGTTGTGGCTTGTCTTCCAGCCAGCCAAGCCCCGACCGAGCGAGTGTTTAGCTCAGCCGACTGGCAATGTACTAATCGGGGGCGCCTGAGTTTTTCCATGTTGGCAACTAAAGTCTTCATTCGTGTCAACTACATGAAGTTGTGCCACGCATGAGTATATCATTGCCATTGGCATCCATCATATTGTTTGTGGACTTCGCCATTCCAATTGTGATGCGTCCATCAATGTCCTTCATCAAGGGCTTGGTTATAGGTGCCAGGATTCAGTGCTATGATGTTATAGAACCTCCGCCTTCCCATTGGGACCATAAATTTCATAATTTTCATACTTTTCAAAAAAATCGAAAATTTCACGAAATTTTCACGTTATATTTCACCTGAAATTTAAAATCCTCATTTTTCACGAAAATTTTAAATCCTACATAGCCCGCAAAGACCCACTTTCAAAAGACCCTCCGGGGAAATTTTTGCAGAGTACATGCAAATGAAGCAAAAGTGTCCTCAACCTCAAACCCAACCCAAAAACAGACAAAAAAAACGTTCATGCATTGCATTGACATGCTTTCAGTGCAAGGATTGTGTCATATGACTTGCCACGTTGATCCCAAATGCTTGCGAGACGAGAGTATCATGGAATTTCTTTCTTGAACGGAGCGTTCAGGAAGGAGACCCTTTTGAACTTGGTCATCTACAAGACTTGGTTGCAAAATAGCACTTGGATTTGGATCTTCGTCACCAAACCTTCTCCATCATTGACATGTGGTTCTGGAATGTGTCCATCGGATTCACTCCTAATGATCACCACCCACAACAACAACACGCAGAACAATAATCTCAACAACATTAAAAACGGGTTAATAGCCCGTTTTATTTGGCTGAAAAACGGGTTAACGTGTCCACAGTTTTGGCAGGGGTTAACCCGTGTTCCTCAATGAAAACAGGCTATTAACCCGTTTTTCTGGAAAGAAACGGGTTAACCGCAAATTTTATGGGCTTATGGGTGGAGGCTCCTCCTCACCCTGCTCCCGTGGCCGATTTGAGCCGTGAACCGGTGGAGGCTCCTCCTCACCCTGCTCCCGTGGCCGATTCGAGCCCTGCAAAGTTTAGTGTGACATCCTCCCAATCAGGTGGCTCTGTTGACTTGCTTGCTGGTGGTAGAAGTGAGTCTAGTGAGTCGGTGTGGGACTATGACGAGCGACCCTTGACACAGGTGTCCCTGAAGCGCTCTTTGGAGGATAGTCGCCAAGACTATAGGGATGCACCTCCCACCGCAGCTAATGCTCCCATTTCCCAAGATCTCTCGGATATGCCAATGCCTTTCCAAAAGATGCGGCGACCAAAGTGTCCGCCTGCGGTTAGGCAAGTGGCATCCGAGTTCATTTGTCATAAGTGCTCCCGAGAGATCAATGTGTGGTGTCCTTTGCGACGGCAGCATGATGTCTTTTGTGTGATGTGTAATGCTCCGTACCATGAAGGTTGCATGGGCCAGGGTGCCTAAGATGGCTTCATGCGTGGCCCTTGTTTCCCCAAGGAGTAGATCATAATTATTGTGCACTATTATTAATATTGTACAGTCGGATTCGAAGGACAAATCAAAACAAACTAACATTATACTATATTATTATAAACGCTAATGAAAGGTGACCACTCGAAACTATCTTGTCTCGTGTATGTACAGTGGAGGCGTTTTTCCCCATGCCAGTGGTAGGCTTTTTTATCACGTCATCCAACATTTCACATGCGGTACTTTCTTTTTTTCCTTGCCTCTCCTCCATGTGTCAACTGGAACTGGAAGTGGAACTTGCACCGGTCGCCAAGAGGTTTGCACAAGTGTCCCAAGAACCTAACGTCGGTCTGGTTAACCCGTTTTTCAGCCAAATAAAACGGGCTATAATAACCCGTTTTTAGGAAAAACGTGCGATTAACCCGTTTTCCTCAATGAAAACGGGCTGTAAAAGGTGCGTAAGCACCTTAGGCACCTTAGGGCTAAGGTGCTTACGCACCTTTTACAGCCCGTTTTCATTGAGGAAAACGGGTTAATAGCCCGTTTTCATAATAGAAATTTTCCATGGATCCCTACCATGAATTTGAAACCTCAAATTTTCTTCATCAATCAATGTGTTGAATCATTATGTGAAAATGTGTGGTGACACAATGATGATGTCATTGCCCCTCAAAAGGGTAAACGGGTTAATAGCCCGTTTTATTTGGCTCAAAAACGGGTTCACCCGTCCACAGTTTTCGCAAGGGGTGAACCCATTTTCCCTGAATGAAAATGGGCTACCAACCCGTTTTTTTAAATGAAAACAGGCTATTGACCCGTTTTGTTGGAAAAAAAAACGGGTTAACCCCATATGTCATGGGGTTTGGTCGTGTTTTCAGAAATACGGTGACAGCCCGGATCTAATGGAGGGACATTTAGCTCCTTTCATTGACCAAGCGAAAGAACTTTTTTTGGGGGTGGTGATGTCACAAAATGACGCCACTAACGTCATTAAAACAATGGGTTCACATCGATTTGAGGTTTTTTGAAGGTTGGTGTGGCGAATTTGGGTGTTGGTACTCTTCCTTTAGACAACACCAAAAATGGCGACGGGTTGGTTGGGTCTCATCCCGAACAAGAAATTCAAGCTCAATGCACAAGAACAAGAAACCAAGTTAGCCCCCCCATTGCATGCAGTACCATGCATCCACAAACGTGTGTTCACAGTCAACAAATCCGCATGGCGTGCTGCTCATGCCATACATGATGAATCCTATCCCGTTCCTCGAGGAAAGTTGAAACATCGCATCATTAGGTGTAGTCTTGGACTACACTTTGTCTTGGACTAGCTTTTGCACCTCAGGTGGCTGATTTATGGAGGTTGCATGTCAACCAGGACCAATTGTCGGCACAATTGGAGGAGTGGGTTGAGGACGCAGCTGTCATGTCAGCACCCCATGCGTTTGTTGTGCTTTGATGCCTTTTGCAAGGGAGGGTGGGGTGGTTCTATGCGAGATTTGGGTTCGAGGAGGTAGGCAAGTGTGCAGGAAAACATATCCAAAAATGACCAGAAGTCAGCTCCGAAGGAGAACAGGTGGAAGGGGGGGGGGGTATTTTTCACCTCCGTGTTGGGGCTTTGTTAACACGACAAGGTAGGGGGTGGGGGAGTATTTTTCACCTGTCGTGTGGACCTGTGGTAACATTGCCTATAGAATTTGCGTTGCGTTGCATTGTGTCGTGTTGCATTGTGTTGTGTTTTGTTTTGTGTTGTTTTGTGTTGTGGTGGGTTGCATTGTTTGTGTTGCTTTCCTTTTGTGTTATGTTGTGCTTTGTTGTGTTGTTTTCCTTTTGTGTTGTGTTGTGTTGTGTCATGTTGTGTTGTGTTGTGTTGTGTTGTGTTGTGTTGTGTTGTGTTGTGTTGTGTTGTGTTGTGTTGTGTTGTGTTGTGTTGTGTTGTGTTGTGTTGTGTTGTGTTGTGTTGTGTTGTGTTGTGTTGTGTTGTGTTGTGTGGTGATGTGTTGTGGCACGAGTGTGGAAATGGTGCACGATTTGTTGCACTACCCTTGCATGCCTCCATTGCGTGACGCACAATACAAGACAACACATCACAACACAACACAAGACAACACAACAGATCGCAGCGCAACACTACACTACACTACACAACACAACACAACACAACACAACACAACACAACACCCCCGTTTTCTAGTGTTGGCAGGTGTGGGCAGGGGGGGGGCTGGGGGGGTTTTTTGCACCTCTGTGTTGGGGATGTGATAACACAACACAGTAGGGGGTTGGTGGGGGGGGTATTTTTCACGCCTCTGTTGGCCGGCCCTGTTAACACGCTCTTTCTGCGAAGATGCGCTCAAAGAGCCATGAGGAGCCCCCAAAAACAGCCGGGAGGTTTGCACAATTGTCTCATTGGCCCCATTGGCGGCTCTCTGTCCGCCCAAATAGCCTCCCTGGTCCTAATCGCACGCGAACTGCGGTCAGATTCCAGCCCCCGCCTGCAGGAAATGGGCTGGGACTGGGTCCGATACAGGGACAATTTCCTGATCCATATGTCCGTCCAAATTTCAGGGGACGCAGTTACGGACACTGTCATGCGTCGCCAGGCGGACTTTGCAATGGCCCTGTTGAACTCTGTGTTTGGAATGGAATTGCAATTGGAACAATGGGGAGCTGAGATTGATTTTTTAGGTGGCAAATTGTGCAGCAATCACTTCCCAAGATCCAATGTATAAAAACCCCCCGTGTGGTCTACACACTCAGGTGCCGCCCACCCGTCATCACTACAGCGGATGATTGCCCCACACGCCCCCAACAGACGCACAATGATTGCCTCTCACGTCCCCAACGAACTGAAGGGATGTGCACATTGCAGACTGTCCAAGAAGGCTGCAGCACAAAATGTACGGGAGGTAGAGAGGCTCATGACAGCCATGAACTAGCCAAGAAACTAGTGGCAGCGCATGGTTCGAAAACATGCGAAAAAATGGGGTACCTGACCCCCGCAACACCCCCACTGCTGCGGGGGTGTTACAGGGCATGTGTGTGATACATGATACGTGGTTACATGTAACCCAATCAGTGTGTTTAAGAGCCATATGCATGATACCATACTTTCTAGGGAACCCGAACATGCGCGGTGAACAAAAAGAGGAACGGTCAAAAGGAATTGTTGCACAACCGCTACTTTGTCATAACTGTCATTTTCGGATAGCCGCGGCGGCTCATGGTTTTTGTTTTGTGTATTTGCTTTAATGTTTTGAAGACGTGCACGTCCATTTGCCCATATTTCTGCCACCTGAAAAAGAGAGTACTGTCACAAACAAATTAAAAGAAAATCAACGTCGTTGTGGTTAACCTGTTTTTCAGCCAAATAACATGGGCTCTAATAACCCGTTTTTAGGGAAAACGGGCTATTATCCCGTTTCCTGAATGAAAACTGGCTGTAAAGGGTGCATTACTATTGTTGCGTCACCGAAACCAGCATTCGTTGGTGGCTGACAAAACAGGTCACAATATGCCTGAGATGCCTGAGATCAAAAGAAGTATAAAGCGCACTTCAAAAAGACGAGTGTATAAGACCCACCCGGACTGGCTCAAGCGAAAAAAAATTTTATGACCTGGGTCTACAGTCGGGGGGGGGGGTACTGTGGGGACTAGGTATCTCGGGGGGGGGGGCGGGGGGGGTTTTTTGGTTGGGCTCCGATTCATGATCCACTCCGATCCATGGCGGGGGGGCGTTTCGGCGAAGGTCCGATCCACGATCCCGATCAAAAAGTCCCATGATCGGGATCAAAAAGTGCACCTTCCAATTTATGAACAGCACAACAAACGCATGGTACTTTTTAATTCAATGCGACGTTGTGATGAATTTGAAGTTAGAAAAACAGAAACAATGTCAACACTAGTGATAAGAAATCGTTCAAAATTATCCGGTACATTTTTTTCCCATGCCAGTGGCGCGGTTTTTCTCCCTCCTCATCATCAGCATTACCTTTGCTTCTTTTGCCCATAAGTGCCTTTCTTTGTTCCAGAACCAAAAAATTTTCTCATTCTCTCTCATTGATGTACTGGCGTATGTGGATTTTGAACTCTCTTTCAATGATGATTTCTTGTTCTACTCAAGCATATTTAGACAGACCACGGGGAATGCCATCGGTGGTAGCTTGTCAGCTTAGTTTGCGAACCTAGTGGTCATGTATCGGGAACGGGCGCTCCACGATGAACCATTTTTCCAGGATGTTCCTTTGTGCCGATACCGTGACAATTATGGAACCCACCTTGGGATGAGCAATTCCTGACACAACTGTGTGAAAAATTGTCGTCTGCGCTTAGCATGAAAATTATAGTCGAACCCAAGGGGAACGAAACAGCGTTCCCGGGCTGTACACTGGCCATCGGTCACGACCGACTGCCGACCACAAGAGTGAAGCCCCCGGCGCTTCAACCACAGCCTGGTGATTCCACGGCCTCCGCACTTCAGCGATGGCTCCATTCCTCTAGTCCCAATACTTGGCGTTCCTCGGCACCTAACATGTTCCGAGGTTGTTTCAAGTACCTGATCTTTTGAGCGTCAACACTGATTCTTCTTCTGATTAACTTTATCCGTTGCACAGCATAGCACCTGTGCGCATATGCTGCCCCACATCGTGGTGCAGAACATTGTTTCTAAAACAAGCTGACAACATGGGCGTGCTCGACCTATTGCGCACTGCACTAGGGGACAAACTCCCCTTCCTCGGCCCGTCTCCACCACACCCGCCAACGTAAACACCGCATTACACTTGCAGACAACGGCACAAAGTTCACCAAGGCCCATCAACGCTTAATTCGTTACCCCGATGCCTATGCCCCCAAGGCCCCCCGTACATTGAAATCTTTACTGCCTGCCATGTCCCAAAACTGTGCCTACTACAGGGACACCCTGAGTGACGCCCGGTCTAACATTGAATTGGTTGTCAGGGATCGGCAGGGAAAGGAGTACTGCAAGCGATGGTTGGTGCCCTGTTTGAAAGGATGTCTTCACAAATGGGGGCTGCCACTGCCTAAACCTCTCCTGACCACAGGCTATGTTGTTGTTCTGCACAACACAAGGACTCGCAGCCCCATGTTAGGATTACCGTGAGTGGTAGTAACTCATTCGGAGTAAAAACAGTGTCTCAACGCACTGTAGTGCTCTATTCATGTTCCATCCGTGAGTGGTGTCCACGAGTGAATGGCAGCCAACAGATGCATTTTGCGTATGCTGTGAAGCTACATGCACCCGTGATTCACTCGCCTTTGCACACATAAAGCAATTGTTTACATGTGATCACGCCCTCTTGTGCCTGAAGACATGTTGCAAGGGTTTGTCAAGGGTTATTGGAAGACGGGATTGCTACGACCGCGGTGTACCAGAGCAGTGCTGAAATCATCACCAAACGCCGACAAGGGTACGCTTGAGAATATCACAGCACACCGAGAAGAAGAAGAAAAAAAAGCGGTAACGATGCCAACTGGCCGCTTAAAGCCATACCCAGGTGCAAAATTCTGCAAGACCCAAAAGTGGTGCGGGCATACTACCAGAAACTGCTGTGGAATTGAAGAGAAGGACAGGAGATCTAGCGGAGGCCGCAAAGGAGGTGGCGGTGATAAAAAGAAGCGGTGCTATATATGCACGTGTGCTGACCACTTGAAGTGGGACTGTCCAAAGGTGCAGCCGAAAAAGCGTTCTCTGAGAAAGCGAAAGACACAAAATGTGAAGTGCTTCAACTGTGGAGGCCCGCATCTGGTTTATGAATGTGATGCTGAGGATTTCGACCCAGACCGAGTCAATGAGAACCGCCGAGCTAGCAGCAATGAGTTCGAATCCAGGAGGGAACACAACCGAAATACATTGAAAACACGAAAAACGGTACATGGAACCTAAAGGTCGTGCCGAAGCAGCAGAGTTTGTTTGATAGAGCTGTGAAGACCGCGCTGGAAATCGCAAGTGAGGAATATCACGTGGTAGAATTTGACGACGATCTAGAGTCCTGTACAGTTACTGGCATTCAGGACGAAGCGGAACAAAACACACAGCAAAAAAATCTGGAACGTTAACTCCCAAAGCAGGTAGAAGTCACTGCCCTGGAACGAGTGTCTGCAGCATCCATGTAAAGAACCAGTGAAAGCACACGATCACAATCCATGTCCTCGAATGAACTACAACGAGTGCACAAATTGGAGCACGACATGAAACTGGTCCAAGCGGATCTGGGGGAAGTAAAATCCCTGCCGTCTGAAATGAGTGTGGGAATGGAAAAGATCCATTCACCATTTGGGAGATTGAAAAGCCGAGGAAAGCCAACTGCTTAGATCAGTGGCCAAGAAACTCCTGCGCCCTTCAGAAGTGCCCCCGACACCTAAAGTGAAGAGCGCTTCCAAATCCTCAGTGGTACCAGAGACACCTGACTTGGACCACGAACAGTGTTGACTTGGAAATGAAAGACCCGGCGCTACGATTGAGTATGGACATCCCCGGTACGCCACTGGCACAGATGTCAAAAAAGAGAAGCCAGCCGTCCCCAGGAGCGTGTCTGGGAAACATTGGCTATCTGCATGTCCCCCCAGACTCTCTGAACAATGAGGCCATGGAGTGGCAAGCGAGGGAAATCACACTGCTCACAAAGGTGTCGGACCACAAATGGTGGGCACGCCTCACGGATGCTCCAAAGGGCTGCCCACCAGTCATGATAGAGCTCGAGTACTTCTATGAATCGCAGGAGGCCTCTGATGCGGCTTTGGTAGTGAGAAGTCATGCAAAGAGGCCCAGGCGTTAAGACCATTACATATAAGACCACGTATTGCAGCGATTGTTAATGATGAATGCGACTCACCATTATGAATACTTCTGAGACCTCCTCGTGAAACGCCCCGTTGAGTTAGCGTGATAGAGCTCCAGAGCTATCTGAAACCTATGCTAACATACTTTATTAAAGATAATAGACGTTGCCAGCATAGCCGCGGCTGGCAGGAGCTTCTCACCAACCACGAAATGTCACCACCGATGACGGTGCCGTTACCAGAGCTGGAGAACGTAGCACACATTACTGCCGAGGCACGTGCACGACTGCAATTGATTCTTACGGAACGTAATCGCTTGGAGATAGAATGCAAGGAGAGATTGTATGACCAGCTGGCGGTTTTCAAAGCGGGAACATACATGGGTGACGGGTTACCGTTCACCGATTCCTCCTCTTCCAATTTAGATCTGCATGTGTTTGATGTCACATGCAAACTCCGTGTCCTGCACCCCCATAGACGTGTGTTGCAACTACTGCAACGACAGATTGCCATGTCTCCCACCCTCTCCCATAATTGGCAGCGATATGCTAATTTAGAGACCATAAAGCACTGGCGCACCACATCTGCACTGGATCTGTTTGAGTTTTCAGCCTGTGTGGCAACAATATGCCGTCAATACAATCACACCCAATGTTTTGTGCATGGGGCGTTCCATGGCCTCCCATATGCGTGGCATGACATGTGGAGGCGCACGTTTAGACTAGACACTGTTATTGGCCTACCGCAACACACGACAGCCGCCCAGAGAGTTGTGGCAATAGTACGTGGTGAGACTTTGTTGCGTTGTGCACCCACAATCGATTGCGTTTTCGCTTCGCCACAACCCTGCAGAGCGTTTTGGCCCGTACAGCCAACGCAGACCCCGGCCCGCTGCAAGTTTTGCGTGCGCGTGTAGTTTCACATAGATCCCTAGCCACCAGCGTGATTGTTGTCTGCCCAAGTGAGAGTGCGATTAACCTTGGCATGCGACAGTGGGCTTTGACAGCCCCATGGCATTGCCAAGTATTGGCAGCACCCATTCCCGGAGTGCCCTTCTTACCCTCGGCAAAGCATGTTGATGCTTACACCAGCTTACAGGATACTCATGCTACCGTGTACTGGGTTGCTAGTGGCAGTGATGATTGTGTTAGTGTTAACGACGTAATCTCGCATGTGGGACCCTTTTGCAGAAAGAACCACCTGCAATTTTGCCGCCCTAGCACAAAGCACTGCATGCGCTCTGTCCCAAAACCAGCCGTGCGTGACCTTTTCTGGCAAAAATGGCGAACTATCACAGAGCGTGCGCGTGTCACGAAAGGGTCGACGAAACTCTAGTGGGGAGCGCATCTAGACAGACTCAACAGCCTCGTGGCGTATGCCCCACAGCAATGGCTGGGACGCCTGTGGACCTTTGCAGATAAACCGGTCCCGACAGTACAAGGCACATGGATTTATGTGCTTTGGTCCATGCTGACCCCCTATGTCTATGTTGAACAAACAGGAGCCACCACGGGTACCAAGATGCTCGTACCAGGTACCTCCAGCACCTAGGGTGTGGTAGGTCTTGGAACACTTTTTTTGGAAAAAAAGGAGTACGTGGCTTGGGGAAACTATACCGTGAAATGTTTAACAAAGGCCCAGATACATTTGGCATTGTGCCGTTGGAGTTTGTCTCTCGAGCAACGGGCGATTCACGTGAGCAGTTTTGGATCCGAAAATCAGGGAAACTCCTCAATGTGCGCATGATACCACCCACAACACGGAAACGGAAACTCCTGTTCCAGGGAAAATTAGTGACACTGAAGTACACAAAAGGGGAAATCGCGCGCCTGGTAAACAACATCGCCTCTACTGTGAAGTGCAAGATACCCATCCACACACAGTTGCGCCCATTAACGAATGCGCAGAAGCACCTATCTGGTCCTGCACGTAACAGGTGCTACCAGAAGGTGGCACTCAGAGTAAAACCGCTCACAGGCTTGGCCCTGCCCAACACAGCACCTTTGAAAGTAGCTTGTATGCGTGGTATGGATAACCTGCAGCTCCTCCCTATGCTGAAAGACTGCGTTGCGGGATCGCCGATTCCCGGTCACCACAAAGCATGTATTAAGACTGTGTGTCGTATCTGTGCGGTGAGAAACCCCACCGTGGGGGACCTGCTTTCCAGTAGAATGAAACCTGAAAACTTGGATGTGGCACACATGCTTGCCCACAATCACTGCGAGTGCCAAAAACTCAGTTCTGCCCTGAACATCCCCTGGTGGATGGCCACATTTTCTTGCGCCACCGCGTGTTGATAAAGCGACTGTTTCGACCACATGGAAAAATGCTACTCCAAAACGCTAAGAATTGTGTAATCCCTGCCAAGTGGAAAGTAAAATCAATAGTGACACAATCGCTGCGTGCACTGTTGACCAAAGTCTTGCCTGAGCCCCCACCCAGTGGGTAGGCGTCCACTATACATCGCACCATCCTTTCCCGTGTACGTGCTGGCCACGCGGCGTGGCGTGCATCCAGCCCATGGTTCCTAAGGCGCGACGTCATTGAACGCTTCCGCCGACGTTGGTCTTAAGATTGGATTTTCTGTGTTTGCGACAAGAATACTGGGAAATTGTCTGCACATTGCAGGATAGGCCAAGGAGCTGAGCGATAAAAAACAATTTGAACTCGTTTACACCGCGCCATCACCAAAAGAAGCGAGACAGCATCCGATGCAAAAACTTTTAGACCAAGCCGTCCAACACGGGCAAAAGGATTTGTGGATCACGGGTAAATCAAAATCACCCCCCTCAGTCCGTTTCCTGCCATTACAACAAACTTGATGAATTGAAACATTGGGGCAAGATACCACAACGGTTCGCATTGCATGCATTGCCTCGGGAGTTATGGCTGCTGTGCATATTGCCTACCTTGGGACACAACCTCCCTGCAATACTAGCACTGTTCACTGCCAACCAGTGCATGCATGCATGCTAGCCTGGGTATTACGGGTATGGCTAACTAGACCACACATTGAGTCCTGGGACCGATTATCTTGGAAGTTGCGCTCCTTGCAATGGAAACTAAGTTGCCGCCTGATGGGTGCACGTACGACTTGCAGCATCCACTGCCTGTGCCTGCACCCCATAATGATCCGCTGATCGTACGCTATCCCAAGATAGAGTGGAAACACAGAGTGATTTTCTCATACCATAACCACCCATTGAGGCAACGTGGTGGCCCGGTGGCACAATGCCTCCAGCTTCTGTTGGAGATGCAAACAGATGCATGCGCACTGCAGAAATGATGCATTGTGAAGACCTATTACCATTAGTGCGCCAATGGAACTCTGCATTGCATGATCTGTGGGTACAAGCAAACCTGCCGGACAAGGTCACGTTTTGGGAGTTAGATGTCGTTGCGATGTTCCCTAACCTTTCCAAGGACCGGGTATGGGTAGCCATTCAAGAAATGTTGACCATGGTGCGTAGATCTCTCAGTATGAGAGGACACCTGCGGTTCGCCATCAATAAAATAGACCGAAAATTAGATCGCATGGGGGGGGGGGCTCCGGTGATCTGTTCACGCACTTCACGAAGCAACAGCTGCTCGATTTCGTACATCTCGACATCTACTGTAACGGTTTGTTTGTCTATCTCAAAGTTGTCTACAAACAGATCAGAGGCATTGCAATAGGAGGGACTTGCTCCTCACAGTTAGCGAGTGCACACTGCATTGTTTCAGAACATAAATACCTGCAGACAATCCCACCTTTTGGCTTGCAAGTCCCTGCATCCCTCCACGCTTGTATTTTGCCCGTGAAACCCGGCCGGTTCAAAGACAACTGCCTCGGTATGAAATTTGTCTCTACTTCATTTGATGACCTACAGTCGTGGCTTGAAGGTGGTTATAATTTGCAACTCCGGTGTGCAGGTATGCGCGATATCTGGACCACTCTGCAAGGAGAAATTCAGGTCGATCAGGCCACAGATCAATCACCACCTATCATCCGCATTGGACTTGCAGCCAACGGCACAAAGTTCACGAAGGCCCATCAACGCCTTATTCGTTACCCCGATGCCTATGCCCCCAAGGCCCCCCGTACACTGAAATCTTTAGTGCCTGCCATGTCCAAAAACTGTGCTTACTACAGGGACACCCTTAGTGACGCCCGGTCTAACATTGAATTGGTTATCAGGGATCTGCAAGGAAAGGAGTACTGCAAGCGATGGTGGGTGCCCTGTTTGAAAGGATGTCTTCACAAATGGGGATTGCCACTGCCTGACCTCTCCTGACCACAGGCTATGTTGTTGTTCTATGTAACACAAGGACAAGCAGCCCCATGTTAGGATTACCGTGAGTTGTAGTGACTCCTTGGGAGTAAAAATAGTGTCTCAACGCACTGTAGTGCTCTATTCATGTTCCATCCGTGAGTGGTGTCCACGAGTGGATGGCAGCCAACCGATGCATCTGGCTTATATTATGAAGCTACATGCACCCGTGATTCACTCGCGTTTGCAGACATAAAGCAATTATTTGCATGTGATCATGCCCTCTTGTGCTTGAAGACGTGTTGCAAGGGTTTGTCAAGGGATATTGGAAGGCTGCATTGCTGACGTTTTGAAGACGTACACGTCCATTTGCCCATATTTCCGCCACTTTACAAAGAGAGTGCTGTCACACACAAATTGAAAGAAAATCAATATCGGTGTGGTTGACCTGTTTTTTAGCCAAATAACATGGGCTCTAATAACCCGTTTTTAGGAAAAACGGGCTACCATCCCGTTTCCTGAATGAAAACGGGCTGTAAAAGGTGCATTACTATTGTAGCCCGTTTTCATAATAGAAATAACAAAAACGGAAAAAAGTTTTGTCACCGAAACGAGCATTCTTTGGTCACAATATACCTCAGATCAAAAGAAGTATAAGCCCCACTTCAAAAAGACCGCTGTATAAAGCCCACCCGGACTGGCTCAAGCGAAAAAAAAATTTTATGCCCCGGGTCTACAATCGGGGCGGGGGGGGCAAGTATTCTAGGGACTAGGTACCTGGGTGTGGGGGGCGGGGGGTCGGGGCTTTGGTGGGGCTCCGATCCATGATCCACTCCGATCCATTGCGTGGGGGCGTTTCGGCGAAGGTCCGATCCACGAGCCGGATCAAAAAGTGCCATGATCCGTATCAAAAAGTGGGCCTTCCAATTTTTGAACAACACAACAAACCCATGGTATCTTTGAATTTAGTGTGTTGTTGTGATGAATTTGAAGTTAGAAAAACAAAAACAATCTCAACACTAGTGATAAGAAAGCGTTCAAAACTATCCCGTACAGTGAACGTACATTTTTTTCCCATGCCAGTGGCTCGGTTTTTCCCACTCCTCATCATCAGCATTAGCTTTGCTTCTTTTGCCAATGTGTGCCTTTCTTTGTTCCAGAACCACACATTTTTCTCATTCTCCCTCACTGATGTACTGGCGTATGTGGATTTTGAACTCTCTTTCAATGATGATTTCTTGTTCTACTCAAGCATATTTAGACAGACCACGGGGAATGCCATCGGTGGTAGCTTGTCAGCTCAGTTTGCGAACCTAGTGGTCATGTATCGGGAACGGGCGCTCCACGATGAACCATTTTTCCAGGATGTTCCTTTGTGCCGATACCGCGACAATTATGGAACCCTCTCCCGGGATGACCAATTCCTGACACAACTGTGTGAAAAATTGTCGTCTGCGCTTAGCATGAAAATTATAGTCGAACCCAAGGGGAACGAAACAGCGTTCCCGGGCTGGACACTGGCCATCAGTCACGACCGACTGCCGACCACAAGAGTGAAGCCCCCGTCGCTTCAGCCATAGCCTCGTGACTCCACAGCCTCCACACTTAAGCGACGGGTCCATTCCTCTAGTGCCAACACTTTGCGTTCCTCGGCACCTAACATGTTCCGGGGTTGTTTCAAGTACTCGATCTTTTGAGCATCAACACATTCTGATTAATTTTATCCCTTGCACAGCATAGCACCCGTGCGTATATGCCGCCTTCCATCGTGGTGGGGAACCTTGTTACTAAAACGAGCCGACAGCATAGGCGTGCTCAACCTTTTGCACGCTGCACTAGTGGTCACACTGTCCTCCATCAGTGCGGCTCCACCGCACCCGCCAAAGTAAGCACACCCGTGTGTAAGTTTGTGACACCCTGCAACGCCCCTCCATTTATTTGCCTGTCCCGGACGCTTTTCTGCAAGCTTTGCGTGCCCAGATTGGATTTGTGGTTGAATTCTCGGCACAATTGTAGTAGCAGCGTGCCATAAAACACCGCTCCCACTAGTCATTCCTTGGTATTGTCAACGCATGCGGCACCCTGATGGCCTAAAGGATAGCCCTATGTGGTGCCTGCATTACGAGGTGCAGTGAGGACCCGGTTACCAAAGCAAGCCCACACTGCACACTGTTGCACCCTTTCTTGCAGAGAGCCGTTGAGACGGTTGCGGTTTGTAATCTTATTGCCCGTGCCTATACCAGCCCTACAATGAGGATCCCAGCCCCCCCCCCCCTGCCCGACGAAGCATTCCAGTCTCCAACCCCCCAAAATAAAATTTTCGATCATTGTACCCCCGGTCACCAAGGTTAGTTGTAACATCCAATTCTTTCCTCGTGTCGCAACGGCAACCTGCTCAGTCGCATATTCAAACCGCTCTATCAATGTTGCCATCTGGTTCCGCTGCGCACATCCCCACTCATACCCCCGTCCCAGCTCCGCAATACGCGACTGGCCAACCTACCCCGGCCTTGTCCCACTACTCCCAAAGGGCGATGCCCGGAGGTTCACTCTTCGTCCCGCAGCACCATGCCCATACAGAGGACACGTTCTTAGCCCAGACCGGGCACGTTCCGCCGTCCATTGCCACCCCACACCCGCTCAGCTTGCTCATATGATGCAAGCATTCATGGCTGCTCAAGGCACACCCTTTTCGGTACGCACTATTTCACCACAGTCCACGCTGGGCCAGCCCACTCCCGCAAGTCCACTTTCCGTTCCTACACCATTTACGCCCATCCAGCCCCAATAACTCTTCCATCAACTGTCTTCCTCTTCGCAAGGATTTGCACCGATTCAGCCGACCGTGCACCTGTCCAATGAACCCCCAGTGATGCGCGTTTCTGGCAACCTCCTGAGAGGCAGTCACATATTCCTTTGGCTACCATGCGTAGAACGCATAGCAGGAATTTTTCTCGCGTTTTTGCTTTTATCATTGTTTTATGCTTCCGGGGGGCTTTCCAGGGTCCCCGACGCGATGGAACTATCTTTTTAGCACAATTTGACCACTTTCAAGGAGAGAATCACAATTGCCTCCTAGCTGCCTCTGCCTCTCTCTTGGTGCTACGCATGCTGCGTGTGTTGCGCGTTCTGCGCGTTTCGATTCGGAGGCACTGAGTCTGCCTCTCGAAGCGATCTACGCGTTGCACGCGTTCTGCCGGCGCTAATTTCTTCACACCCATCGTGCAACACTTGCTTTTTCTTTTTTGTTGTGTTTTTACCATGCTTCCACCCATGCACTCTACCACACACTTGCACCGGTTTCCAATGGATGACAAACGTGCCTATTCGAATGACAATTGCCTCCTGCCCGTGCCTTTGCCTTGGTGCTACGCTTCCCACGTGTGTTGGGTTGTTTTGAGTGTTGTCATTTTCCGCTTTTGACGCTGCCTCTGGAGACATTGTACGCGTTCTACGCGCTTTGCAGCATGCTTCTTCCACACCATTGTTAGGCCACCTTGGTTTTATGGTGTAGTAGCCATGCTTGCACCCTTGTACACCGCCACACACTCTCAATAGTTACAGAAGGGTGGGAAGCTGGGAGTTTGGAAGCATCCAGAGAAACTCAAGCAGGACGCCTTCGTTGTCTTTCAAATTAAACAAGCCACGACCGTGTGTGTGTCTCTCTGTATTCGTCTCCCTTCTCGCCTTGTACTGTTGTCCCCCTTCCCCCTTTGGGTCGCAGCGGGGTGGCATGCCGGATGGGTATATCGGAAGAAGAAAGGGGCCAAGGACCGGCAGGGCACACGTAACACATGCTGTACAGCTGCAGAATGTGAGCGGCCATGTCCACAATGTCATCTGCACCAAACGCACGGAATTCGTCCGCGCTGCGCCGTGCTGGGAATCCTGCTACAAAGGGCTCCCCCTTTATTTTCGCCAACGGCGGGCCTCCAACCAAGGGGTCACCAAAATCCGTAGGCCACTGCGGCGCTCCCCCGCAGTTCGTGCACAAGGACACCCCCTTGATCAACCCGGTTGCGACTTGGCGGGGTGTGCTGCTGCGGTATCGCTCCTCAAACAATTCTCTGGCAGCGGCCGTGCTTTGTGCACTCACTGTGCCACATCGGAGGATCATCTGGACACTGTTTTAGCCGCTCGTCTGTCATCAGAAGCAGGGCTAGCCCCGATTCGCCGCAGGCTTGTGTGTCCTCAGCCAAACACATTTTGCATTGTTGGCATACTCGTCCGAGCGACACATCGTACTCCCCCTCCAGGGTGCGCTGCGTGACCTGCACCTCATTGTCGTAGGCGGGCCAAGCTTGGTACTCCTCGCCTCGGGTTGCACCTGTGGGCATCTTCCTGTGCGGTTCGCCCTCCACTGCGCAATGCACATGTTTTGGCTTCTCCTCCACTTTCTTCCTGCCCTTGCCTTTGCTCTTTTTCTTGGGTGGACTCTTTCGGTGTGCCTTTTCTTTCGTCTTCTGGGACAGTTCCTCCGGATCTTGGGCTTTGCTGGATTTCGGTAGTTTCTTTGCTGGGGCTTTCGGCGTGGCAGGTGTCCCCTTTGGTTGTGCGGTGATGCGGGCTACCTCCAAATGGGTGCCGCGGGGGGGCCGTTGGGGCAGGGAGGGCTCCTCCTCCTCTTCCTTGATCCCTGTGCCCTCATCATTGGCGTCTTTGTCCTCCTCCTCCTCCCCGGCTGCCTCCCCTTCTTCGACCTCGTCTCATGACTCATCTTCCTCGCCTCCCGAATTCTCCATACTCTCGCTGTCTTGGATCCACGTCCACAGTCGGTCTGGGGGGATTTGTAGAACATGCAGAACATGCAGGACGGATAGAGGCAACCCTAGAGGCGAAGACAGAGGCAACTATACGAAACGCGCAAAACGCCCGGAACGCGTAAAGCGCACAGCATGCGACCGAAGGCAGCTCCAAAGGCAACGGAAAGGGGAACGAATAGAACATGCGGAACACATACAACACCTTTTTGTATTTTAGGAACCTATCCTTTTTGTTCCGAACATTCTGCACCACACGTGGAGCTTGTGGCTTGCCCTTCGGGGCTTTACCTGTAAAAGGGTGAAAGGGTAATTGGTGGAGGACAAAAGGCAACGTGAAATAGTGCACACGAAAGAAACCTAACCGCGATCCTTTGAACGTGGTGCACCCGGTAAGTTGTGAGGTTCGTGTTGCCTCTCTGACGGCTGCTATGCAACCTGCCGCGCGTTTTCCCCGTTCCACGCGTGCTACGCGTTCCGGATGTTGTGTCTCTTTGTTGCACCTCGGGGTGCCTTCCCTTGTTGCACACGCTTTGCGTGGTCTGTACGGGAGAAAGTGTCGCTCACAATCCGCATGGCCGGCCTCACGGCCAACACCCTCACGGAGGACACAGGGGTCGACCTGCCCGACACAGCCGCGTGGACGCCCGTGAGGACCACGGATGCAAGCAGGCAACGGGTGTGCATCTTTGTCTTTGGGGTTGTGGTACCGGTCTTTTCACTTGCCTCTGGAGTCGCCCCTTGTCCATTTATCGCGTCCTACGCGTGCTCCGCGTTTAGGACGTTGGATTCTGTTACTGCCTCTGGACGTGCCTTCCCATACTTTAGTCGTGTTGCGCGCTATGCATCTCTTACCGACAAGCTGGGAGGAGTGGCCGCAGCAGTATCTGGAATGTGGGTTCGAGCCGCGGTACGAGTACCAGCCGATGAAGGGGATCAACACTAATGCCTTGGAGCTCCTGGAGCCTCACCTATGGGTCGGATCCCTACCAGTATCAGCCCCGTGCGTACGTGCGGTCGCCCACGTGTCCTCCACCGCGGCACGACCCCCGCCACCGCCTCTGCCACCGCCACCGCTGGGATTGAAGGGGCAGCCGCCGCCACCGCCAGAGTCGTGGGGCCGCATGGCAAGCAGGAGACGGGACCTCCCCACACAGAAGGTGCACAAGAGCGCGTTGCATAGTACCATGCGTTCGAAGGGATTAGCATGTTGCCTCTAGTTGTGCCTCTGGATGTAGCCCACATGTGCTCCGCGTTCTGCGCGTTCCACGCGTGTTCGGTTTGCTGCCTCCCCGCTCGCCTCTGGAGATAGATGGCGTATGCGACGCCTTTTTCGTGTTCTACAGCACCAGATCAAAACGGAGGCGGAGGAGGAGTCAAAGGTGCCCCGCCATAGGACCCACCGCAGGAGCCGAAGGCAGCTGAAAAATTGGTAGAGGAGCACCAAAAGAAGGAAGCTCGGCAGGTACCGGACACGGAGAGCACTGGTGAGGCGAAGAGCGATGCGGAGGTGGGACAGCAGCCCCAAGAGGAAGCCGCAACGGCGGGAGAGTGGATGGAGAAGGACGTGATAGTGGCAATTTAGTAAACTGGTGCAACGTAAGTTGGAGCAGCCGAGGCAGGTTATTTTCAGCCACACCATTTTCCGATGGGGATGGAGTTGGGGATGGGCATAGCGGTGAGTGGCCCGACCCCGATGAGGCACGTGGCCAACAGACCTCACAACCCCTCCTCTATTCAAGACCATTGTCACTGGCACAACATGCACACTCACAGCCGACCCCACGGTGGTGGCATTGGCAATCGGCGCTTCCAATGGGGCACTGCTAAACACATTTTTTTTACGGCTTTATTCATCTCGTTATGAATAACTTTCCGACGTTCTAATGAATGGTGGCAGCTGCGACCGCTGCTTTGCGTGGACCGTGGTGTAGGGTGCACGGACACCGTTTTAAGAATACAATAAAGGAATTGTTTGTGCTGATGTCCCCCTTGTTCCCCATGGCCCTTAGCACAGCTCTTTGCATAGCGCACCTTCTGTTACCCCTGCCGCCACGTGCAAAACATGTCCTGCGTGGTTTTCGTATGGCACGCGGTCTACGTGTCCACTTCTGCTTATGCCTCTGGAGATCGTGCTATGCGTTTTGCGTGTGTTGCCGTTCTGCGCGTTTCGGTCATGCTGCCTTTGTTGTCGCCATTGGAATTCCTACTGCTGCCCTGCGTGTTCTACAGAGTCTTATTTCTCAACAATCTTATTTTGTGATGCCACCAAAATTTCAATCACATCTGTACGATCATAAGCTTCTACTGAAGGACTGTGCGGCGATTATGCAGTACGGTATCCAACCACGGGAGTCCTGCCTCATCGGATATACTGAGGACGAGGTGCGGGACCATATCATGGCCCCCATAGAGAATCTACAATGCCAAGGCCTACGGGACCACGGAAGGCCAGACCTGGTACCCCTAGTACCTAGGTACGATGCATTTCTGATTCTATTGGGGATGGTGCGGCCCATGCGGGTGGACGGGGTGTGGGACCGCAAGGGGCTATCATACAATCCCTACATGGGCAGCATGCTGACGCGCCGCCAATATTACTTGATGCAACAGTTGCTACGTACCGATGCGGTCTTGCTACTAGAAGACGGCAATGGCCAATGGGCGGGGGAGTGGTGCATGGCGGGCGGGGCCCTAGCGATGAGACCGTGGTACCCCACAAGGGACTGCTAGCAGGCCCCTTGAAAATGTTTATTGCCCGGAAACCGCACCCAACCGGGATCAAGTTGTATTGCCTAGTGGATGCAACATGGCGGTATGTGGTGGTCATGTACTTGTACACCGGTGTACAGGGCACGCTACGCCGCTACGGCACCGCGGCCAGAAACTTTGCTGCCAACAACATCATGAAGTTGTGGGCATCATTGCTACCCGAGGGGACGGTGATATGTGCCGACTCCTTATTCGGGTCCCACGGACTCGCAAAGGAATTGGCCGCAAGCGAGCGGGCATTCCTCATGATGACGAAGAGGCCGACGTACGGCGTGACGTGGGTCAGGGAGCAAGTGCAGGAGGGACAGACGGCCGTGTGCACTGTTGCGGATTTCAAGTACAGTTTGTGCTTCTACATGAATCCGAAGGTAGGCCACAAACCCCCCCGTGCTGTGCCCATGCTGACAAATGTGTGGTTTGCCCAAAAGGGACCACCCGCAATAGGTCCCGTCACACCACAACATATTCCTCTGTCAATCTACCATCCATACATTTCTAGCCGCAGGCGCTGTTTTATAGCCAACGGTGTTGCACGTAAGGTTTTGAGAACGCGTAGAGCACGCACAACGAGTACGCCACGCACAGACCAAGTAACACGCACAGAACGCCCAGCACGCTCAGCACATGCCTCTAGAGGCACATGAAGAATTGGAATACCGGAGCGCGCAAAACGCGCAGCAGTAGGTTTTGCACGCGGGCGCACATCGAGGAGAGGCCGCGTCCTCACAGTTGGGTATCCAGCCCACCCGGTTGTCCCCCAGGCACGGGGGGGGGGGGGGGCGACTCCGCGAGTCCTAGGACGCCAACTACCCCTGTCCGCCCCCCCCCCTAGCGGCCTTCGGCCAACAGTTAGTTGCCAAAGGTGTTGCCCACAAGTGTCCATTGGCGCATAAGGCGCCCGATGCTCCATGAACACCGAAGGTGCCCTAAGGAAAATTTTGTTCCATTTGCACCCCAACACTATTCTTAAACCCAACCTTGACTCTAACACCCACCCCCAACCCTCAGCCTACTCCTATCCCTACACCTAACCCTAACCCTAACCCTAGCCCTAACCCTAGCCCTGGCTCTCACCCTAGGCTAGGGTCAGAGTGAGTGTTGGGGTCCAAAATGGAGAGCAATGATGTGGCAAAAGCAGCCATGAACGAAATTGGAGGGATCTTGTTCAGCCCAATCAACATGCCTGGCATGGCCAAACCAACTGGCTGCAAAGGTTAGGGTTAGGTTTATGGTGATGCAATGGTTAGAGGGAGGGCAAGGGGAGGTAAGGGGAGCCTTTACCCCCCCCCCCCCCGACCCAAATCGCCCCACCTCGACCCCCCCCGACCGACACTCCCGGAGCCCCCCCCCCCCCCGACCCTGCCGCAGCCCCCCCCCCATCGCCCCTCCTAGACCCCCCCTCCAATGCCCTCCCCCCCCCCAAGGGGCCTCCGGCCAACAGTTAGTTGGGGGGGGGGGGGGGGTAGTTGGCGTCCCGAACCGAGGGGTCGCCCCCCCGGGGCCCCCAGGGTTCGCACTGGTCCCACGGGTAGGGATGGCAGTGGCCTCCGCCTCCATGACCGTCTCTTTCAAGCCCCCCACTCCACCACACTACTCGGCCTCCACGTCCTCCTCCTCGTTGCACGAATCCTTCGCGTTGAAAATAAAAAAGCCGGGACTAATCAATAATGTGGACGCGGTTAACTCCATTCTCGCAGCCAAGGGGGTTGACACGCAGAATTTGTCCTTTGAACAAAGACCATAGCAACCGTGGGACCCGTCCCGGTGACGTCTCTCCGACAGCGCCCCGCCCGGTCGTCTCCACAGCACCTACCACCGCCATTCAACCTAGTCCTCCAACCACTCCCAATATGGTCACCTGCATTCTTCAAGCGTTGCAGCTGTTTTCACAGTCTCAAACTCCGGCGATGCCTGCTACTATGGGACAACCACTCCCTCCCAGCACCGCGCCCTCCACTCACTAGTGTTCATCGGTCGTCCCGTCTATTGTGCCATCACCGTGGGATGCGCTTTTCTAGGGCGTGGTGCGGAACCCGTGCGATTGTGGGCCGGACTTTCACATGTTGCATGGGTGCACAATGATGCAACAAGGGGCCTTCCATGTCTCGTTTGCTCGGTATTGCCCGTTTTAGCAAATTTTGCGGTTCGATCTTTCCGTGCTCTAACTAGTTAGAACGGGGTTAGAGCCCTAGTTATCGCGGGGGTTATCGCGCGACAACCTAGTTGTCGCGCTAGTTATCGCGCGAACAGTTGTTATTGCGCGAGTTATTGCGGGGGGGTATCGCGCTTCGTTTGCACTTCTTCCATGTTTCCCCTGTTCGCCTTAGCTCTTAAATTATTTACTATGGCCCTTGGTGCTGCCCACGCTTGGTGCGAGCACCATCAGAAGATCCTTGGGGTTCGTCGCCTTGGTGGACTGGAGGGTTTACGATGGGTGACACCCAAGTGCGGCGCCCTATGGCGGGTCATTTTGAGAAGATTGTGGACTTTGGACTCATCATCCATTGTTCCCCCTTCATGGCGTACGACAAGGATCCCCTATTTCTTAGCAACCACATCTTCCAGTTGCTAGAGGTAAATTCAGGGGTTGCCAGATTTTTGATCCAGCTTCATCCGGAGAATGTCCAGGCGGTGGTGGAGTCCGTCACGGCCCATGGCGAGAATATGCCGGGACGAAGACGACCCTCTATGTGGGTCAGGAGGAAGAGGAGGACGTGCAGGAGGACGCGGAGGAGGTGGAGGAAGGCGGGGGGTGCGAGGGGGCAGGACAAGCTTCACCACCCCCTCGTGATTAGTGTCCAGAAGGTAAGGATGAAACCTGGTAAGGGGAAGGGCAAGACGGATGGTTGGTTTCCCCAACCCCTTACCCACAACACCCGCCGGGTCTGCACTGAGGACCCTGCAACCAATCACCCCATGCACTCTCTTTGCCCCACAAGGAAGTGGGACCGTGAGTGGTATGGGGTGACCACTCCCAACATTGTTTCGGCGCAGTGGGTGATTCTTTTTCTTTTCGGAGCAACACCTCCCCCTATTAGGGAGGCCGAGGAAGTGGTTGTGGCAGAGCCCATTAGGGCCTTTAATAGGGATCCAATGGATCTTGTGGTCACCACCGCGGACAGATTGGTGGTGAACCACTTGCTCGAGCACGATTTTCTGCGTCTTGTGCAGCTCGAGAGTCTTTTGGAAGATCTTGAGATGGTGCCTCTCTCAGAGAAGGCATCCATTTTCAATGAGAACCCTCTAATTGTGGGCAGGCCCCAAGATTTTGGGGCCCTGCGGCACATTCTACTGCAACTATGGAGGCCGCAAACAACACAAGCACAACCCCCACAAGCTCCAGAATCTGTTGGTCCTCAAAAGGATCACAGATCGTGTGCTTGAGAGTGCGAAAAAGAGTGTGGTGGGGGGGGGGGGTTGCAGTTCGGGGTTCCTTGACCCTTCCCCGGTGACCTAGATTAAAGTCAATATGGTTAGTTTTAATTTTTAATATATGAACCCGTTAATACATTGATCTCGCAAATATTAAGAGGTTAAAGCTCAATTTTTTTGATTGGGTCATTTGTACCCATTTTTCCATGCACATATGAGGACCCATAACGGGTGTTACGTGGTATATTGTTGCCCAACGGTATAGTATAGAGATTCCAATGTTGTGTTGGTGGGTGTCTTGGATATCCCCCTTCCAGTTGCCCGCATCCCCCCCCCCTCCACACCACCATTTTCCCTTGTATAGCCCTTGTTATGCCTTTCTCTCGGGACACCCCTACCGAGCTTAACATGACGCTCGTGCATTTGAGTGGAGCCAAGAGTTTGCGGGACCCTTTGGTCTCCCGACTCCTTGGTGAGTGGGTGGCTTCATCTCCCTTGGCCCGGGCCCGACGTTCCGAAGCCACGGAGGTTGGCTACCCCTCCCTGTTCGCGACAAGCAAAAGGAGGCGGTGAAGCAATATGCCTCCCACCTCTTCCTGGCCCCGGACGTCATCGGCCTCCTCATGGACTTGAACGTCCCCAAGCTTGGCTTCCGGCACGTGTGGGACTACCTGAGCCGCCGGGGGTCGGCCTACACGGCCGCAACGGGCCTCCCGTTCCCCTGCCCCATCCCCACGCGGGATACGTTCACGGACCAGTGGAAGGAGTTGGTCACCCCCCTTGACCTACGGCTAGCCGTGTCCGTACCCGATCCCCCTGCGAGTGGGCGCTCTTGGCCGTTACCCTCATGGGCCCGGTACGTTCAATCACGCCCATCGCTAGTTGACACCATCGATTGGACAAGGTCCCTCACGTTCATTGTGCGTGGGGATGTGTACCCGTGCGCCGGTAGTAGTTGGACCCAACTCTCCAATGGGCTCCTCAACCACGGCGCACGGGGCCGCACACCCGCGTAGTTGCGGGTGATAGGGATGGCCGTGAGCAGGGACAAGGACATGGCGGTGCTTGCAACGATATGGGCCGATAACTTGAAGGTTTGTGGCCCATTCGTTGTTTGTTAATTTTTCCGTTAAGTTCTCGAGATTAATATCTAGATTTCGGTTAACATTGACCCCGCCTGAAAAATTAACTGAATATTAATCTCGAGAAATTAATGTAAATATTAATCCATGTCCTTTTCAGTAGGTATTGCAGTCCATACAAGACTGCGAGAAGTTTTACTAGGTGTCGCGACGGGTGCCAAGCAAGTTTGTCATCAGGGGAGACCAACCTTTCGTGCGGCGCCTTATCGGTGTGTTCACCTCGCCCTTGCTGGGCTCAATTTACAATATGGGGGTGTGGGACAAGGCTGCGGCGGCACGGGTCAACGTGGCGACGCGGCGCACCTTGGACCGTGAGAAGACGGCCCGCCTCCGCTACAAGGAGACCGGCCGTAGCTTGAAGAATGGGGGATGCATAGGGGATCCACACATTGTGGTTGACTGGTGCGTGGTTTTCCTGTGCATCCTCCATTGTTGCATGGCCATAGGCCGGCTCCAAGTGGCGTTCCTCAAGACACGCCTCGTGGACCTGCCCAAGGAGAACGCCGACGCTGTGCAATGGGTCCTCTACCGGGACCGCACGGGTGTGAAGTTAGGTGCGACGGGGGCACCCGACGGGGAGGAGGCCCGTGCGTTATTTCTCGCGTGGGAGGAACTTGGTCCGTTGTTTGACTACGTTCCGGAGAATGGTGAATGGCAAGCCGTTGTGGCCATGCGTGGCGTCCTCCGGGAGTTGTACACGGACAAGCCGCCCCGAAGGGACCTACGTGCGGCCGAGGTGGCACGCGCCTACCGTGCACATGGTTGCAAGGAGGCGTGTCAATCAAACTACCTCCTCTATTTGGAGGAGGATGTCACCGAGGTCGTGGCGATTGCACGCCGCTTGGGGGTAGGGTTGGGTGCCGTGTGTGCGGATGTCATTGAGAGCCTCAAAGCTAACCTCAAGCGCGCAAAGGTAACCTTAAGCGCGCATACGATGACCACTGGGGCGGGGGGGGGGGGATGCCGAGGGCAACCGAACTCAAACGGGAGGGGGAGGTAGTTTCACATGTCTGGAAGTGGTGGTTTTTGAAATTTGACCTCCCGTTACGCAAATATGGGCCCCCCATACCGCCCCATGCACCATGGCCAAACTCATGGCCACCCGTAGCTCCCCACCCTCCACCCTTGCTTCCCCTCCGCCAGCTTTGTTTTCTCCTTGCCACGGACGCCCAGCCATGCAAAAGATATTGGGCGAGATGTTGAAAGCCAACAATGTAGCCCTGGTGTGTTTTGCTTGTGCACTCTTGCTTGTGTATACCAATTAATATTTGTGGCGAGTTGTTTGATATTTCGAGAGTGATATTAATAGTCGCGTTCATTAATATTTAATATATTAATTAATTTTTCGATCGAAAATATTGAGTTCAAGAAATCAACTCGGGGGCTCAAAAAATAATTTTTTTTATTTTCCCACTTTGTCTCTCTCTCAGATGGCGCAAGTGGAGCAGCGACTGGCAGTAGCAACTGCTCCAGCACCTCCTCCAGCCCGACCTCCACCAGCGCCTCCTCCACCGCCCGGAGGCCCATCCGCGGAGTCAAGCGAAGACCCTCGGATAGGCGAAAAAAAGAGGAAGGTGAAGAAGCAAAAGAAGAGGGAGAAGAGGGAGAGGAGAGAGAGGGAGAGGAGCCAGGGGCTGGGGTGGGGGTACAAGCCAGCCCGGGGGGGGGGGGGGTTAAGGAAGAGGGGAAGGGAGAAGTGGTGGTGGACGAAGGGGACGGGGACGGGGATGGGGACACGGAGGGAGTTGGGGTTGTTGACCCCCCGCATTGCACCCTCCCCCCCTAGTGGCTTCTCAGAGCCCTGGGCCCCCAGTCTGCCACCGCCCGGAAGGCGGGGGCCATGCCCTGGTCAGCCGAGGTCGTGGAGCAGGGGTGCGCGGGGGATCAACTCATCCCCCCCCCCCCCCGGCGCATAGCCACATGACAGTGATGTGGATTTTTCGGAGGTTAGTCCCATGTTTTATTCGCCGTAGGAAGGGGGAACATGGAGGCACCTGGGGTAAGGATGCCTCCAGGGGGGGGGTCTGGGTCTGGACACCCCTCCCTAGTGCCCCCATGGCCCCCATGCCAGAGAGCAGCACTGCGGGCAGTTTGCCTGCAGTGCATTTATTGTTTGACCCCCGCGCCTTCGGTTTCGGGACGCCGCATTACCAGGTGCTGCTGCAGCAGTGGGCCCAGCTAGGTCAGGTCAAGCAGTTGCGCCAAGGCAAGGTCGTGGTGTCCGGGGTGGACTGGGCCACCGTCCTGGCTGTGCCCCGGCCAATTTACGATCTGGGGTGTCAGCCCTGGTCGAGGGCTTCATACCCAACTCCCGCAGCGTGAAGGCGGCCTCGATGGACGCGAACGTGGCCAAGCCGGCGGCCCAATCGGCCCCAATGGCCAGCGCGGAAGCCCCCATAGAGGCCCCCGCTGCAGCATCTCACCTCCGAGATGCCTTGGGGGCAGTGCAGGCAGCTAGGGCCAGCGGTACATTGGAGGTATGGTGCTTGCTTGCTTCGCTTAATCTTTGCGTCGCCAGCATTGATTTCTCGAGATTAATGTTTAATTCTTGAACTGCCGCTCGAAATATTGAAAGTTAATGGTTGATATTAAAGTGGAAAATAAAAAAAGTCGCCGAAAAGTTGATGCACAATTTTTTATTAGTTGTGCAGGGGACTGCCGTCGTGGTGAACGCGACGAATGCCAGGCCCATCCGGGTGGCCTGGCAAGACGCCGAGGGCTCTCAGGAAGTACCCTTGGGGCTCTACACTGCATCGTGGCCCGGGAACCACCCCTCGGCCTTGCTCTCTTGCGAGGTCTCCAAGACTGGGAGAGCGCGCGTGTCCTGAGCGGCATCTGGGCGACGTCGCACCACTTCCGGCCCGGAGAGTGGGCTCAGATGCAGGAGGAGGGGTAGGCGGGGGGGTGGGGGATGAGGGGATGTGGGGGAGCATGGGAGGGGGTGGGGTGAACGACGGAGAGGAGGGCTGGGAGGGGGGGCGTCCACCACCGCTGCCCCCCCCCCCCAAACCAAGCCGCAACCCAACCCCCCCCCAACCCCCCGCCAAGAAGCAAAAGTTTTCCTTCGAGTCGGTCGACGAGAATGACGACGGGGCGATCCCCCAGGGCAAAAAGCCCAAATCCCCCGCCAGCCCCCCCCCTCCCGCACGGCCTACGAAGGCCGTCCCCGCCCCCACCCCCGCCAACCCCCCCCCCCCCCCCGTCCGCCACCCCCCCCCCGACCAAGACTGCCACCCCCAAGACGGACGACCGTCCCGCCGATCCAATCGTCGGGACGGTCGCCCACGTCCCTAACCCCACCGGGGTAGAGAAGGGCACTTTCCGTGGTATCCACAAGCGGAAGTACGGTGCCGTTTGGGTGGAACACCCGGGCGGCACCACCGTCTACAATGTGTCCTGCTCCCTCCTCTTTGCCACCCTCAAGGAGGCCGAGCGGTACCGGGAAGAGGCCCGGGCGGGCAAGAAAAAGCCCAAACCCCCCGCCCCCACAAACGAAGAGTCTAACCCCCCGAACGCGAACCCTACCACCGAACCCACTAACCCCACTAACCCCACTAACCCCCCATTCGGACCCGTGAAGATGTGGGACCCCACTACGGGATCCCATGACGTATGAGGGCCCGGATAGGGACCCAATGGGCCACAATGGCCATGGACAACATACAGGAACACACACATAAGGCATTGCATGTTGCGTTGTGCCACTGTCAGGAGGGTTAATTTTTGGGGGATTGAGTTAATATTTGTGCGATTAATATTAATGCTGGCGACTCTTTAATTTTT
Source organism: Eutreptiella sp. 'Long Island Sound 2002' (assembly GCA_964036045.1). Lineage (NCBI taxonomy): Eukaryota > Euglenozoa > Euglenophyceae > Eutreptiales > Eutreptiaceae > Eutreptiella > Eutreptiella sp. 'Long Island Sound 2002'. The sequence goes on along the minus strand of OZ038379.1, from coordinate 102,236,515 downwards.
AACGTTTCAAATATTAATCCAAAAATTGAAAACAAAAATTAAAGCCGAGAGCCATTTTAACATTTTGAAACAAGCACATGGGTAGGACCCTCCCACCAACCCCCGGAGGAAAATGACACCCAACACCGTAAGGCAACCCATGGGGTTCAATTTTTTCCCGGCAAACCCCCTAACCGCCCTTAACAAAATGCAAACTTCAATTTAACGTGTTAATTTTTGGCCACATATTAACTATATTGAGTTTAATCTAGGTCACTAGGGTTACGTGGAGAGGGCTTTGCCTGTCAAGAGGGGCACTGGGTTTTTTTTATGCCCTTCATGTCCACCGGGGGTCGGGCATTCCAAAGGCCGCGCCCACCGGTGTGTCCGATCCTCACCTCATGTCATTTTTTGCAATTGAGCTAACCCAAGACCCTAACTTGCGGTTTCCCAACCTGCATGTTGCCCAGGCCATTAAGCGGCCCCAGCTGGAGGCGCCTAGTGGCCGGGGTGCCATAACAGCACCATGGGTGCGAGGGGGCGGTTAGGTGTAGGGGGAAGTTTGTTGCCAAGTGCTACGGCTGCGATCGGGCGGGTTTGTGCACCGCACATACTCATGGGCTTTGTGTGCCATGTCAGGAGGGGGAGGAGGAGGAGGGGGGGGGGTGGCTTCAAGAGGCCAACGAGGGGAGGCAGACGGCCGAAGGCAGAGCTGAGGATGGAGGTGGAGGCGTTTCGAAGGAGGAGGGATGACCTCCAGCATCGTTGGGGGTTGGCTGAGGCGCAGGTGCGTAGCCTCACCTCCACCATCAGTGCCACCTCCACTGCCCAGCAGGCAGGGGTGCAGAGTCACGGTAGCGGCAAGAGTGGAAGTCAATGACTCTTGGCTTTGCTGAGAGGGTTGCCTGAGGGCCTTTTTTTTGGTGAGGAGCGAATTGGGGCCCAAGTGGACATGTGCCACTTGGGCCTCGTGGGAAGCGGAAACCCCAAACCCTCTAATCCTAATTCGAGTAGATGGGCCGCTGCTACCTTGAGGCCTCCCCTTCCCCCCTTGGTTGCAGGGCGCCGTGAGTATTGCAATCGGAATGCACCACCGTGGTTAACATGGTATACTATCCAAATGGTACGCCCCTAAGGGACTCAGACCATGGGCCTTCACGCTCGTTTGCGTCATGGGGCGCCCATGGCGCCAATCATGTGTGTGGGGTCTTTCAGTGGAGGAGATATCTGGGTGGAGACTGATGGGGTGCTGAATCCCTCCTTGAGGGACAAAAAGCGGCACACCCGTGTATGCAAGGGTAGTGCGGTTGGGGGTTGGGCATGCAAGGCCACACCCGAAGCCCCGGTGTTGTTCAACACCTGGGCACTACACGCTCCATTGCCATGGGAGGGTGAGCCATGGAGCGTGATTATTTATAGTGCAGGGGGGTTGCTGCTATGCACGCGTACCTGGCGGCAACAGTTTGTGGACCTTGATTTTAGGCTACCCAATGTGCTCTAACCCCTCCAGTTAGTGCGCACTAACCTCTGCCCTATCTAGTTATCGCAGTTGTTATCGCGCTCTAGCTGGGTGCTCTAACTAGTTATCGCGCTTGGTTATCGCAGCTTAACTAAGTTGTCGCGGGGGTTATGGCGGGGTTTATCGCGCGATAACCTAGTTATCGCGCGAGTTATCGTATGGGTTATCCCGCGTCTTTTTTGGGTTGCTGCGTCAAAACCATCCCTCATTTCCCGCGCAGGACCTCTTATTGTTCATGGATACTGCTATGAATGAAGCCCCAAGGGCTCCGAATTCAGTTACCTGCGGCGGTACACTGAGTTGCGATGTCCCAAGGCCCGGTGGCGGCGGTTGAAGGCTGTACAGAGGCTGGTTCGAGTTCTCTTCGGGGATCCCAACATCGCGTGTGGTGCCAACACCAAGGGAGAATATTGTTTAAATGGTGGGTCTTGCATAGCCCTCTCTGCCCCACTTGGTGGCCATCTTGCATTCGCAGCTCACTAGCATGAGGCCCTCAGCATGCTACGCATGGCATGCAGCATGCATCTTTCCCAGCGGGCCGTTTTGCGAATGCCTCGCCGTTGTACCCAACGTGACCTAAGGACCGTTCGGCAACGGATCATGCCCTACTTTCCCCAATCAACTATTGTAAGGTCCACCACAGGCCGCAATAGGGTAGCTGCCCATGTGCCTTTGCAGTAAATTGTGCATAATGCAATATCTATAGCCCGAGTTATTGGGAACCCCCCCCCCCCCGAGCGGCGTTGCCCTTGTCGTCATTCCAGTGGATGCGACTTCTTTGTGGAAGGCATCCTCTACCCATGCGGACATATGGGTCAATGTATGGGGGGGGGGGCAAAGTATGCTTCGAAGGTGAAGCTATAGGCCTCATGGTTTTGCATGCATAGGGGGGATGAATAGGCTTTTTTGAGAAGCCTTGATGTCTCCGTCAACCTCAATGCAGAGGTGAAGGTTGTGGAGGAGGACATTGTGCTATTTCAAAACCAATTTTTGACTCGCATTTTTTTCTTTGCCCCGGGATGGGAAAGGGATGCCAGCAATGGGTGGGGCTGGCTCTAAGTTTTGGTTGTGGAAAGACCCCAATGGTGTTGTTGAGCAAATGGTGGTGGGGTCCACCTCAAGATGGGGGGCAATTTTGAGTTGTGTGACCACTGCCAGACTGCCTGGGGACTACCAACATGCAGCATGCCGCATTCCAAATGGCATTGCAAAGCGCACTCAGACCACCCATCAGACCATCCCCCTAGTACCCGTGTTAAAGCTCAAGCTGCTGCAGCTTGGCAGGCCTTCAAACAAGCCTTGAGGGAAGAGACCTTAGGCATAACTATGAGGGAACGTCTCCCCTCGGCCTCAAGGGCCCAGGAAAAAGATTTTAATCTTACGAGCACCAAAATGTTCCTCACCTTGCCCCCTTCCAAAGGCAATTTGTGGATTGCCTCAAAGAGCATGTCCCCTCCATTATGGGTTGTTATGTGTGTCATGGTGAAATGCATTGAGGGTTGGTATGAGCTTTCGAGGGTAAGAGAGATGCACATTCTAACCCAAGTGGAACGCCCCCGTGCGTTGAGCACAAAGTTTTCGAAAGCTTGGCGAGACTCAGGTTGGTTGCCCGCCAGGCGGATCCATTGGTGCTTGGCACATTCTACTCTTTTTGCTCAGAATTGGAGGAACATTTTTCAGCTTTCCTCCATGCCCACAGAGTATAGGCATGGGCCTGACAAGAGGAGGCTCCAAAATTGTTTTAAGGGTGGGTCCTCGGTGACGCCAAGTATGTCCCTCCGCCACTTGCACCATTGCATGTCCATGCACGCACTGGAGCAGGGGCTTTTGGGACTGAACGCCGCCAAGGCCTCAACCATTGCGGAGTTTGTGTGAAGAAAGACCAAAAGTGCTTTGTGCCAAGTGTTTTGGCTTGTTTGTCCTACTCAGGGATGTGGGAGGGGTGCGTGATAACTACCCGCGATAGCTGCACGATGACTGAGTTATGGCGCGATAACTAGTGCTCTAACTAGTTAGAGCAAGGTGCTCTAACTCTTCTCTAACTCTGCTCTAAACCAAAAGAGAACCCCCCCCCCCTCTAGAAACGACCACTACGATGAGGGTTGCTTGGGGAAAGAAATGGGATGGGGGGTTTTTTGAGGGTGCCGAATCCATTTTTTGTAAACGGGTTTGCCTTAACATGGAGGCTAAGTGGGTGTTCTAGAAATTGTGCTAGGGGTCCTGCACCACGCCACATCAACCGTTCCCTGAGCCTATCATGGACAGCCCGTGTACTACTACGTCCGGAGCCCACTCCTTGCCCTCAACGCCGTCTACGGGTTCAGCGGCAGCTGCCACGGAATCTAGGGATAGCCGAAAACGAGGGCAGGACGGTCCCACCATCGTGGATGCCAACGTCACGCCCAGTCCAGTAGCATAGCGCAAGTGGAAGGCTGATGGAGATGGTCCGCATTCGGCTATGCATGTTTGCGACACGGCACAAGTCCGATGAGCCCGGCGCGTCCGGTTCACCATCCCAACTGCCATGTCGTTTGCCTACAGAAGTTGCTACACTACGTTCTTAACTTCTTGGTCTTTCCACAACTCAAGACACGCAAAAGGCGCAACTGGTTGCCTTACAACACAAGATGGACAGCAACGACAAGGAACTTGAACCTGATTGCGGCCCAAACTGCTCAGAAATCCCCGGCTTGCCACACGAGGGGCCATGTGGATCTTGTAGCCCAAAAAAAGCCATCAAGGGGGACCCAGAGAAGCGTTTCAAAGGCTCCAAAATGTTTATATGGTCCCTGAATGACGACGGCTTTCAGAAACACGATCCCTTGTTGGTGCTCGAAGATACCTCCAACGACTCCTTCCTCTACACTACCGAGCTAGAGGAGATGACCAACCCCAACATTGGCTCCTCTCCATTCGGCTTCACGTTCCGACAAGAAGCTGACGCACAGCGTGTCTTCGTCGTGCTCAACGACCAACACCGCGAACACGATGAGCTATAGACAGCATAACCGTGCTACAAGACAGCTACTGCCGCCGCTTGCTCCCATGGGACCCCGAACATGCCAGAGCCGACAACATTGGCCCCAGCTCCGTCCTTTGAACGAATGGCTCCTTTGGCCGCTGAGCTTCAACACCTTCCATCGGTCCTCTATGGTTCCCCACTTTGTCACAATTGGGGTTAGCTGTTTACTGCAACAACCGTGGTATTCTCTGCATGTGTACCTTTTATCAAGGGGACCGCACTGGTACCCTATGTCCCGTCTGGCCGTCCCCGACACGAGCACCTATACACACCGGTCTCGTTCGATGGACCATGGCCCCCACATGCCAACCCACAACATGCTCCACCTACCACCAGCCCACAATCTGACCTGTCCCAAGATTGGCTAGATCAAGCCATCGCAGCGGCCATCAACAGACAGAGCGAAATTACGACCGCAATGGCTGAACTTTGAGCTTGTATTGGTGCTTATGAGTGTCCCGCACCCACAACCATCCATGCCCCACATATGAAGTTTTTGGACCCCCCCTCCCAACACGCTCAAAAACGAAAGACCCCCTCGGGTTCCTTTGGCGGTTTGCGCGACTGCATTCCCCCGTGCTGAACGTATCTTTTTCTCGTTGGATGCACCGTTACCGTTTTTGCCAATGGGGGCAATTCTTTGAACCTTTTTTTTGCGTTCTGCACCGCCTTACAAGCCACGGAAATATCGGCAACCACGCGTCGGACGGCGGGTGGCCCTCCTCTGGGTCAGTCCGCTGGGCTAACGTGTTATACCGCCCCTTCGGCATCATGTGCCCGTACGGTGATGAGTCTCTGTTTTAGCCCTTTGCACTGGTAGGCGATTGCAGCAACACCGTTTTCCCAAGCGTTGTTCTCCCCATGGAGTCCACTCGCGCACACGCCACATTACCTACCAAGAGCAAAGCACTGTGTGCCTTTGTTTGGCAGTCTGTGCAGTCCCGTGCTGTACAGGATCGGCACACCCCAGCCCTGCCTTGTGTATTTGCCCTACCACGCACATATAGCTTGGTGTATGTGCAAAATAGGATGTCATCAGAAAACGGTGCGAACACCTAGAGCCTGCAGCAGGTTACCCGGCTCTCTTCACCCTTACCCCTGTGTGCCCTAGTGTCTAGGCACGTGGGAAGTGGCTTACTTGTACGACTTGGGTTGTTGTACACTAGGAGCTATCTCCTGTCCCTGCTTTTGGCGACTCCAATCTGCTTCTGAAGTGTGTTTGATCCGGCTTTGCGACGTTACAAAGCACCCCCCCCCCCGGCCCGGCACTGGAAGGTGATGGCGGCGTTGCATGTAAAACGTTTCGTGACCACGAATTTAACCGCATATGGACGCGTGAAGTGGACGCACGCCAGGATGCCTTGGCACCTTGTTGGGACCCTCGCCGCAGAGTCAGAAACCGAAAACGCCGTACCTGGGACCAGGTGGAAAAATCATGGGCCGGATCAATTTTGTATTGCACTTCTCTTCAGCGCCGCACATCCGCAAAATAGCCGACCTCCGATTGACACACACCTCAGTCACACAGCTAGGATCATTTGTGTATGTTGCATTGATTGAAGGGGACGGCCGAATATATATGGGACAAACTGCTTGGTGCGCACGGCGCCGATTCGTAGGCCGACGCAGCCGCGGTCATGTGCGTACCGGCATAGATGTTTTGAGGCTCAGGTAAGGACAAAAAGTCCCTGTGCCATCAGATTTGTATCAGCTATTGCGGAAAGTAGGAGTTGAAAACCTCTTCATCACGCCCCTTGAAAGTGTGCCATCACACAAACTCGACGAGAGGGAAATATGGTGGATCAAAAAGTGGGGTTCGGGGCGAGTCCTGAACCGTCAACTCCCTTCGTCGAAGTCCAAAAAAATGAAGTTTCCTTTTCCGTCGTAAGGTCTAGGAGCGGGACCTGTAAGAGAAGGGCGGCTGCATCCTACATTTAGCCAAACACATTCTTTCCTGGCCCCGAGTTTCCAACAACCCTGGCTCATACCCCCCTCCTCTACATTTAGTTGTTGTGTCGGCCTCCGAGCGCTTCCTGATTGCGGGCAATCACTGCTGCCTGGTTGGTGCTGTCAAGCAATGGTTTATGATTGACTACCGTGTGGTGTTACAAGGGGGGGGGGGGGGGCAGAAAAAAATCACCTCGGCAGGCGAAATTTCAACCCGGTAGGGGGGGGACAAGTGTCGCGGTCGAAAATAAAACACCCAAAGTTGAAACAGTTCCCGGTCGGGTGGGGTGTTTTTGGGGACCAAAATTTTGGCCCAGCAAAGGGGGGGGGGGGACAAGTGTCGCGGTTGAAAAAAAACAACACCCAAAGTTGAAAAAGTTCACGGTCGGGTGGGGTGTTTTTGGGGACCGCTGTTGGTGTTGAAAACCTGCATGGCGCATAGTTAATCATCCCCGAGTAATTGCGGCATTGGAGGTCCTGGTGGATGGTTTATTAAACAAGGTAATTCTCCCTAAGCCTCGAAGCTTAGAGTTGCCAATGCAGCTATGCCCCAATCTAGAGATCCTGTTTGGGCAGTACGCAATTTTTTTTTATGGCGTACTGCCCAAACAGGGGCCCCCGGGGGGCGCCGTCCACGCTTGTGCGTCTTGCTCACACGTTGTTTGTCCGTTTGGAAGTGGGTCTGGGTGGGTCAGGGACTGATTCTGGTTTCACCTCTGCAAATCAATTGCTTGTGCTGGTTCGTGCTTTGCTGGAGTGTGACCGGGCTATGTGGTTGTACCCATGGCCTGTGGGAGCTCCGGGACAGTGCGACCTCCCCTCCTCCCCTTTTTTGTCGCACATACCATACAACCTTCCCTTACCTCACAATGGCTGATATGCGTGGATCTCCCCCCTTGGCTCCCCTCACCGTTGCCGCAGGTTGGCGCAACCGCGACATCCCGACAAAGAAATGGCAGTGCCCCTGTGGCAAGGTCCTGCCCATAGTGCAGAACCCAGACAACAAGGCATATAGCATCCAATGCGCGGGTACCCAGCATACCGACTGGGTACGGTACGGCAAAGTCGTGCCGGAGTTCTTCCAGGGTAGCATCGGCGCGGACACTCCCCTACTGGGCATGCTGATCCGCGTAGACAAGCATCCGCAGCTCCTAGGGGCTGTCCGGGTTGCATCCACCTTGGTCGCGGCTTCTGCAGCCGCTGTAGTACAACCGGGGCCCATTCCCCAGGTGCCAAACCTGGATGTAGACTATGCAATGGACATGGACCCCGACCTTGACGGTGCGATTCCTCCTGGCAAGCGCAAGTGTCCTGGGGTTCTCCCTAGGCAGGCCGCCACCCTGCAGCAGCTGCGGCGGATGTACCCCGTCATGCGGGGCAACTACGAGAAGCCGCCTTGGGAGTTCTGCGACCGCCGAGGGCTATTCGCCCTGGACTGCCGAACGGATGGTCGTTGGGACGACCTAGCGGGCCGCTATGGCCCCTGTCTGCCGTGCTTGGATTTGCTATCCGGGAAGCATGCCGCTAGGCTGAACGGCTGGATGAACAGTGCCGTCGACGCAAAGGACACAGAGCCCCACTACCGGCCGGGGCCCCAAGTCCTGTCCCGCCGCCTCAACGAGGCTAACCACAGGGGGTACGTGGCCTAGGGGACCCTGGGCCACTTGCCGGAGGACCTGCACCAGTTCCGGCAGCGCTGCCAGACCTAGAAGGCGCTCGCTGTAGCCATCGCGGAGGACGACCGCCCGCTTGCTGGGCGTCGTGCAACGCCGCTTTTGCAGGCGGGGTGGGCTCCAGCCAAAGTGCTGGGGCATTTGTGCGATGCCTGGAGCGTGCAATCCTGGGATGACCACGACAGGGATGCTGCGGCGCTAGCAGCATTGGGCGTTGGGGACCCCAAGCTGTTGCAGGCACTGAACAACGCTGGGTACCTGCCCAGCTACGACACGGGTCGAAGGCACGCCGAGGGAGCCCCCCGTGTTCGTCCGAACAAACCGCCAGGTCTGCCCCGGCTGCTGGAGGCCCTAGGCCACATCCTGGGTTGCCATGTGTGGCCCCTGTGCATCGACAAAATCCATGTGGAGGACGTCATCACCGCCTCTGGCGAGGGACAGGCGGTCGGATTGTGCGCTACGTGTTGCCGGCACCCCATGCCGCTGCCTAGTGGTGCTGATGTGGAGGCTCTAGCACAGCGGCTGGAGCAGGATCCAGATACATACCACGCCGCCAACCAGGCAACAGTGGTTATTGTGGCGCCTCATACAGAGGAGGGGTACTCCGCCGTCCCTGTGTTCGTCATCCCCACCTGCGGCAGGTTCAAGGCGGACCATTGCCATGCTGTTCGGAAACACATGGCTGAGCTGTGCGGCAATGCAGCATTTCGGGACCGCCATGGTTACCTCCTGTCTGCAGATACGGACGGTGACGCACGGCGGTCCCGTGAGAAGCAGGCGGCACTCCATGTCGAGGGTGTCAGCACCCTCTCCTGGATGCCTGAGATTCCACATTTTCCGTTCCAAAACGATGAGTTCGGGATGTGTGGGAACTTCGACCCCCCCCACTTGATGAAACGAGTGTCCCACATGTTGGGGGGGACTTCCCTTGTTTTGCATGGAGAGTCGTCTTACGGTGTGCTGCAGGAGCTGCATAACCATTGTGACCACCCCAAGCCTGTCTTGCCCCCCCTGCCACAGGACAAACAAGAGGTAAAGCCCGCGTTTGTCTTGCTGAAATACATGGCTGCTCTAGGCCGCGCAGCCCTTCACAACCTAAACCCGCCGCCCCCTCTAGTCCATGCTGCCGGTGATGCCTTGTTTTGGGTACGGCACTAGAAAAATTCATAGGGGGGGTTTATAACACAGAGGTGCCGCCAACGGTAGCACTGGAAAACATCGCCGAAGCTCGGTACATCATTTACCGCATCCAGCTTCAGAGCCAACCGTTCCGGGATCGCTGGTACTTGCGCTTTGTTCGCACAGTCCAAGTGTTCGTAGTGGTTGCTGCCTTTTTGCAGTGGCTGGCCAAAAAGGGGTGTGGGGCACGAAATTTCTTCGCTTGTCTGTGTGGCAACCAGAGGGCGGAGGACGGCTTCTGCCTTGTGAGGGACAATGGTGATCGACCGCAACTACTCGGTGGGTGAGTTGGCGGTACGGTTCGCGGCTGCACTGGTTGTAGCCACAATCTACAGCCGCCACCCATCCTGGCAGCAGAAGCGGTCCCGCTATTCGTCCATTATCGCGCGCGGCCGCGCCACTACACGGCGGACATGGACATCAGCCGGGTAGAATTGCCCTCGGTCTGCCAGAGGGCTGCCGACAGGGCTCTGGCCGTTGTCCGTCCGTGCTGGCCTGCTGCAGCGTACCCTGACCCCAAGGAGTGCAATTTTTTCGATCCGTCCGGGGTGGGCCTTCTTCATGTTGACCCTCATCATGTCCGGGCGACCCCAGGGGATAGTGGGGGGGGGGGGGCAATCAGAGTACGATGTGCATACACGCGCTCAGCTATTTTTGCGAAGCTCAAGGGGGGCGAATTGTGTATGAGGGGCGCGTCATGCATATCATCAGTGCGGTGAATCTGCGCATCAATGGGAAGAATGTCTGGCGGTCAGCTGACCGACTTGCCAGGATTGCCGGCTTTACGGTTGTAAGGGGGGGGCCGGAGCCCACAATGGGCCCGGTTTAATTGTGGAAGGGCTGCCCGTTTGTGGCAATTTTGAACCTGCCAGGGCAACCGGCACAGAGTGCGCCATTTTTGTTCACCTTTTCCTCTGCACTCATTTCGGGGGCAGACTGTCACTGACTCCTCCCATCAGGAGCTTGCAACGGGCGCGGCGTTCGTGATAGGGATGCCGCAGAGATTTGTTTGCAGGGATGGGGATGGGATGCTGGTATGGGAAGGGGCGGGGGGGAAACTGATGCAGGTGGAATACACTGCCTATGAGTGGGTGAACCCTCACCTTGAAAAGGGGGTCTGGCTTTTGCAAGCGGGGTTCTTGGATAGCTGTGCGCAGCAGCTAACCCCCAAAACACAAGCAGCTCCACTGCTGCCCAGGGGGACTGTTGCCTACGAGGGGGTTACGCTGCTGCCTGCAATGGTTCGTAGGCGGCATGCGGAGGTTGTGTGCCGCGTGCCTGGTTGTGGGAAGACAGTACCGCCGGGGAGGATGCGGACTCAAATTGTGTTCCACCTGCACTCAGAAACACTCCACCCCCCTTGCTGTGGCTTTTTTGGGCTACCCAGCTGTGTCCTCCGCATGCGGCGCGTAAAAGGGGGGGGGGGGGGGCACGGGCGCAGCCGGTGTCTTGCGCAAACGGGTTTTTTTGTAAGTTTAGCATGCGGGCAGCCCGCAAGCAGGGCGTGCAGGCAGTGCCTGTTGAGTGCCCCGTCCAAGGTGGCGGCTGGCAATGGCGGCACAACATGCGCCGCCACTACGAGCAACAACACCCGGACCACCAGCTGCCTAACGAGCGCGCCGCGCAATGGGACTGGGGCCCGGAGGAGCTGATTGTGTTGGGGGAGGGGGAGGGGGCCTTTTGGGACAATAAGAGAAAATTCCGGTGGACGCAGCTGGAAAGGAAGCAGAAGCGCAAAAAAATGCGCACTGCGCTCCGGGATGCCTTGCAGGGGGACAGGGGGGAGGAAGGGGGGACCGGCCTTGCGCCGCCCAGGCTACGGGTTGAGGAGGACGACTCCGAGGCCTCGGTGGCCCTTCCGAGGGGATCAGACCAGGGTCGAAGGGACTTGAGGCTGGCAGAAGCACAGGATCAGAACTTCGTGCCGGGGGACTCCTCGGCCTCTGACTCGGACTCGGACTCGGACTCGGACTCGGGGTGGTCTGATGGGTCTGCCTCAGGGGAGGGTGCACGCACTGACCCACAAGCATCCCAGTCCTCTGCTACGCCATCAAAGGGAAGTAGAAATCTCTCGCAAGCCTCTGCCCGCCAAAGGGACTTGTCGCCGGCCCGGTCTACTATCTCAGTGTCTAGCACTAGTAGCCGGGGTCGCCGCCCCCGGCCCCAACCCTTGAGTGCTCTCCCAGCCCCCACGCCCCCGCCCTCCCGCCAAGTAGGCATTTGGCACCCGTGACCCTCTCTTTTCAGCTCGCCATGTCGTCTAGCCCCCTTAGCGTGGCCTTTTCTGTCCCCTCCAGCTCTTCCTTCCGGGACGGCTGGGGAGATTTGCCGGGGCTCCTGCTGTTCGGAGACCAACGCGCGTCGCCACCGTTGGACTCTGACGCTGAGAAGTGTCTCGGCGAACTGGCCTCGCCCCAGCCTCCATTGCCCACACCGCCCCCCTGTGCCCCTCCACCCAGCCGCGCACCAACTTCTCCAAGTGCTCTGCCCAGACCCCACTCAACCCCATACAAGGTCGCCCTGGAAGCCCTGGAGGAGGCCGTGCCACCGCCATCCCCCCCACGACCCTCCAAGTACGTACCCAAGGACCCCCCCACCCCCTCCAAACCCACTGTTCACGGGCCCTACAGTGCCAAAACAGTGCAACGCCTCCGGGACAACCACGGGGGTGGGGTACATTATTTTGTAGATGGGGTGCTGAACCGCCGAGCGATGTATCGCTTTGCGGTTGAGCAGCCCAAGAAAAACCCCGTGCGGGTGTGGCAGGAGGGAATGCGAATTGGCCGTTCGCATTTCCTAATCAGGGACGAGGAGCATGCAGCAGTGGTGTTTGAAGTGCTTTGTGCCACCCCAAAACCCCCCCGTATCCCCAAGCCGCGCCCTCAACCTGTTCCTCGCCGGCCACCGCCCCCTCCAGCCAGTGATCAGGTGACACTGACCCAGTATAGCAGTCACCGCCGTTCCTCACTACTCCCACTGGCTCCCGCCCCAAAGCGGCGGTGCCCGACCCCGCAGTTTGGCTCTTTGCTCGAGCGGCGAGCCTCTCGGTCCGCCCCCCCACCGCAGAGGCCCCAGTTTGGGTCATTGCTCCCTTCGCAAGCCCCCCCGCAGCGACCCCGGACTTCGGCGAGACGTTCCAATTTCCAGCTCTCCGGCGCGCCGGATGAAGTGGACATTTACGGTGTTTTTCAACACCACCAGCCAGTCCGGCAGAACTGAAAACGTCTGCACTGCTGACTGGTGGTACTTGACAAAATGTGCCGAACCAACAGGTAGTTCATTGGTGTATCACGCCATTCTGTTCACCCCAGGGGGCGCCGCAGCCACTGCAAGTGGGATCGGGTCCATTGGAGACGGGTACTCAGAGCAGGACAAGTTCGACCCTTTGCGGGTTCATTGCCTTTTTTTACTCTCATTTGCTTGCAATGCATGTGGCAGGTAGGGTGAAAACCTCTGCGCTGCTGACTGGTAACATTTGAAGCGTTGTGCTCTGCCACTGGGGAGTGTGGGTCGAAGTGAGGGCATTCTGTGTACCCCAGGGGGCGCCGCAGCCACTGCAAGAGGAATCGGGTCCATCGGAGACGGGCACTCAGAGCACTGTGAGGGACAAGTTCGACACTTTTGGGGTTCATTGCCTTTTTTTGCTCTCATTTGCTTGCAATGCATGTGGCAGGTAGGGTGAAAACCTCTGCGCTGCTGACTAGTGACATTTGAAGCGTTGTGCTCTGCCACTTGGGAGTCTGGGTTGAAGTGAGGGCATTCTGTGTACCCCAGGGGGCGCAGCAGCCACCGCAAGAGGAGTTGGGTCCATCGGAGACGGGCACTCAGAGCACTGTGTCAGGGAGAAGTTCGACGCTGTGGGGTTCATTGCCTTTTTTTGCTCTCATTTGCTTGCAATGCATGTGGCAGGTAGGGTGAAAACCTCTGCGCTGCTGACTGGTGACATTTGAAGCGTTGTGCCCTGCCTCTGGGGAGTCTGGGTCGAAGTGAGGGAATCCGGTGTACCCCAAGGGGCGCCGCAGCCACTGCAAGAGGAATCGGGTCCATCGGAGACGGGCACTCAGAGCACTGTGAGGGACAAGTTCGACGCTTTGGGGGTTCATTGCCTTTTTTTGCTCCAATTTGCTTGCAATGCATGTGGCAGGTAGGGTGAAAACCTCTGCGCTGCGGACTGGTGACATTTGAAGCGTTGTGCTCTGCCACTGGGGACTCTGGGTTGAAGTGAGGGCATTCTGTGTACCTCAGGGGGCGCCGCAGCGATTGCAAGAGGAATCGGGTCCATCGGAGACGGGCACTGAGAGCATTGTGAGGGACAAGTTGGACCCTTTGGGGGTTCATTGCCTTTTTTTGCTCTCATTTGCTTGCAATGCATGTGGCAGGTAGGGTGAAAACCTCTGCGCTGCTGACTGGTGACATTTGAAGCGTTGTGCCCTGCCACTGGCGAGTCTCGGTCGAAGTTAGGGAATCCGGTGTACCCCAAGGGGCGCCGCAGCCACTGCAAGAGGAATCGGGTCCATCGGAGACGGGCACTCAGAGCACTGTGAGGGACAGGTTCGACCCTTTGGGGGTTCATTGCCTTTTTTTGCTCTCATTTGCTTGCAATGCATGTGGCAGGTAGGGTGAAAACCTCTGTGCTGTTGACTGGTGACATTTGAAGCGTTGTGCTCTGCCACTGGGGAGTCTGGGTCGAATGGAGGGCATTCTGTGTACCCGAGGGGGCGCGGCAGCCACTGCAAGAGGAATCGGGTCCATCAGAGACGGGCACTCAGAGCACTGTGAGGGACAAGTTCGACGCTTTGGGGGTTCATTGCCTTTTTTTCCTCTCCTTTGCTTGCAATGCATGTGGCAGGTAGGGTGAAAACCTCTGCGCTGCTCACTGGTGACATTTGAAGCGTTGTGCTCTGCCACTGGCGACTCTGGGTCGAAGTTGGGGAATCCGGTGTACCCCAAGGGGCGCCGCAGCCACTGCAAGAGGAATCGGGTCCATCGGAGACGGGCACTCAGAGCACTGTGAGGGACAGGTTTGACCCTTTGGGGGTTCATTGCCTTTTTTTGCTCTTATTTGCTTGCAATGCATGTGGCAGGTAGGGTGAAAACCTCTGTGCTGTTGACTGGTGACATTTGAAGCGTTGTGCTCTGCCACTGGGGAGTCTGGGTCGAAGTGAGGGCATTCCGTGTACCCCAAGGGGCGCTGCAGCCACTGCAAGAGGAATCGGGTCCATTGGAGACGGGCACTCAGAGCACTGTGAGGGACAAGTTCGACGCTTGTGGGGTTCATTGCCTTTCTTTGCTCTCATTTGCTTGCAATGCATGTGGCAGGTAGGGTGAAAATCTCTGCGCTGCTGACTGGTGACATTTGAAGCGTTGTGCTCTGCCACTGGGGACTCTGGGTTGAAGTGAGGGCATTCTGTGTACCCCACGGGGCGCCGCAGCGATTGCAAGAGGAATCGGGTCCATTGGAGACGGGCACTCGGAGCATTGTGAGGGACAAGTTCGACATTTTTCGGCTTAATTGCCTTTTTTTGCTCTCCTTTGCTTGCAATGCATGTGGCAGGTAGGGTGAAAACCTCTGCGCTGCTGACTGGTGACATTTGAAGCGTTGTGCCCTGCCATTGGGGAGTCTGGGTCGAAGTGAGGGCATTTTGTGTACCCCAAGGGGCGCCGCAGACACTGCAAGAGGAATCGGGTCCATCCGAGACGGGCACTCGGAGCCTTGTGAGGGACAAGTTCGACCCTTTGGGGGGTTCATTGCCCTTTTTTGCTCTCATTTGCTTGCAATGCATGTGGCAGAAAGGGTGAAAACCTCTGCGCTGCTGACTGGTGACATTTGAAGCGTTGTGCTCTGCCACTGGGGACTCTGGGTTGAAGTGAGGGCATTCTGTGTACCCCAGGGGGCGCCGCAGCGATTGCAAGAGGAATCGGGTCCATTGGAGACGGGCACTCGGAGCATTGTGAGGGACAAGTTCGACATTTTTCGGGTTAATTGCCTTTTGTTGCTCTCCTTTGCTTGCAATGCATGTGGCAGGTAGGGTGAAAACCTCTGTGCTGTTGACTGGTGACATTTGAAGCGTTGTGCTCTGCCACTGGGGAGTCTGGGTCGAAGTGAGGGCATTCCGTGTACCCCAAGGGGCGCTGCAGCCACTGCAAGAGGAATCGGGTCCATTGGAGACGGGCACTCAGAGCACTGTGAGGGACAAGTTCGACGCTTGTGGGGTTCATTGCCTTTCTTTGCTCTCATTTGCTTGCAATGCATGTGGCAGGTAGGGTGAAAATCTCTGCGCTGCTGACTGGTGACATTTGAAGCGTTGTGCTCTGCCACTGGGGACTCTGGGTTGAAGTGAGGGCATTCTGTGTACCCCACGGGGCGCCGCAGCGATTGCAAGAGGAATCGGGTCCATTGGAGACGGGCACTCGGAGCATTGTGAGGGACAAGTTCGACATTTTTCGGCTTAATTGCCTTTTTTTGCTCTCCTTTGCTTGCAATGCATGTGGCAGGTAGGGTGAAAACCTCTGCGCTGCTGACTGGTGACATTTGAAGCGTTGTGCCCTGCCATTGGGGAGTCTGGGTCGAAGTGAGGGCATTTTGTGTACCCCAAGGGGCGCCGCAGACACTGCAAGAGGAATCGGGTCCATCCGAGACGGGCACTCGGAGCCTTGTGAGGGACAAGTTCGACCCTTTGGGGGGTTCATTGCCCTTTTTTGCTCTCATTTGCTTGCAATGCATGTGGCAGAAAGGGTGAAAACCTCTGCGCTGCTGACTGGTGACATTTGAAGCGTTGTGCTCTGCCACTGGGGACTCTGGGTTGAAGTGAGGGCATTCTGTGTACCCCAGGGGGCGCCGCAGCGATTGCAAGAGGAATCGGGTCCATTGGAGACGGGCACTCGGAGCATTGTGAGGGACAAGTTCGACATTTTTCGGGTTAATTGCCTTTTGTTGCTCTCCTTTGCTTGCAATGCATGTGGCAGGTAGGGTGAAAACCTCTGCGCTGCTGACTGGTGACATTTGAAGCGTTGTGCCCTGCCATTGGGGAGTCTGGGTCGAAGTGAGGGCATTTTGTGTACCCCAAGGGGCGCCGCAGCCACTGCAAGAGGAATCGGGTCCATCCGAGACGGGCACTCAGAGCATTGTGAGGGACAAGTTCGACCCTTTGGGGGTTCATTGCCTTTTTTTGCTCTCATTTGCTTGCAATGCATGTGGCACAAAGGGTGAAAACCTCTGCGCTGCTGACTGGTGACATTTGAAGCGTTGTGCTCTGCCACTGGGGAGTCTGGGTTGAATTGAGGGCATTCTGTGTACTCCAGGGGGCGCTGCAGCCACTGCAAGAGGAACCGGGTCCATTCGAGACGGCCACTCGGAGCACTGTGAGGGACAAGTTCGACGCATTGGGGGTTCATTGCCTTTTTTTGCTCTCATTTGCTTGCAATGCATGTGGCAGGTAGGGTGAAAACCTTTGCACTGCTGACTGGTGACATTTGAAGCGTTGTGCTCTGCCACCGGGGAATCTGGGTCGAAGTGAGGGCATTCTGTGTGACCCAGGGGGCTCCGCAGGCACTGCAAGAGGAATTGGGTCCATCGGAGACGGCCACTCAAAGCACTGTGAGGGACAAGTTCCACGCTTCAAGGGTTCATTGCCTTTTTTTGCTCTCCTTTGCTTGCAACGCATGTGGCAGGTAGGGTGAAAACCTCTGCGCTGCTGACTGGTGACATTTGAAGCGTTGTGCTCTGCCACTGGGGAGTCTGGGTTGAATTGAGGGCATTCTGTGTACCCCAGGGGGCGCTGCAGCCACTGCAAGAGGAATCGGGTCCATCGGAGACGGCCACTCAGAGCACCGTGAGGGACAAGTTCCACGCTTGTGGGGTTCATTGCCTTTTTTTCCTCTCATTTGCTTGCAATGCAGGTGGTAGGTAGGGTGAAAACCTCTGCGCTGCTGACTGGTGACATTTGCAGCGTTGTGCACTACCACTGGGGAGTCTGGGTTGAAGTGAGGGCATTCTGTGTACCCAAGGGGGCGCTGCAGCCAGTGCAAGAGGAATCGGGTCAATCGGAGACGGGCACTCAGAGCACTGTGAGGGACAAGTTCGACGCTTTGCGGGTTCATTGCCTTTTTTTGCTCTCATTTACTTGCAATGCATGTGGCAGGTAAGGTGAAAACCTTTGCGCTGCTTACTAGTGACATTTGAAGCGTTGTGCCATGCCACTCGGGAGTCTGGGTTGAAGTGAGGGCATTCTATGTACCCCAAGGGGCGCCGCTCTGACTGCAAGAGGAATTGAGTCCATCGGAGACGGGCACTGAGAGCACCATGAGGGACATGTTCGACCCTTTGGGGGTTCATTGCCTTTTTTTGCTCTCATTTGCTTGCAATGCATGTGGCAGGTAGGGTGAAAACCTCTGCGCTGCTGACTGGTGGCATTTGAAACGTTGTGCTCTGCCACTGGGGAGTTTGGGTCGAAGTGAGGGCATTTTGTGTACCCAAGGGGGCGCTGGAGCCACTGCAAGCGGAAGCGGGTCCATCGGAGACGGGCACTGAGAGCACTTTGAGGGACAAGTGGCAGGTAGGGTGAAATTCTCTGCGCTGCTGACTGGTGACATTTGAAGCGTTGTGCCCTGCCCATGGGGAGTCTGGGTTGAAGTGAGGGCATTCTGTGTACCTCAGGGGGCGCTGCAGCCACTGCAAGAGGAATCGGGTCCATCGGAGACGGGCCTTGAGAGCACTGTGTCAGGGACAAGTTCGATGCTGTGGGGTTCATTGCCTTTCTTTTGCTCTCATTTGCTTGCAATGCATGTGGCGGGTAGGGTGAAAACCTCTGCGCTGCTGACTGGTGACATTTGAAGCGTTGTGCTCTGCCACTGGGGAGTCTGGGTCGAAGTGAGGGCACTCTGTGTACCCCAGGTGGCGCTGCAGCCATTGCAAGAGGAATCCGGTCCATCGGAGACGGGCACTCAGAGCACTGTGAGGGACAAGTTCGACCCTTTGGGGGTTCATTGCCTTTTTTTGCTCTCATTTGCTTGCAATGCATGTGGCAGGTAGGGTGAAAATCTCTACGCTACTCACTGGTGACAGCTGAAGCGTTGTGCCCTGCCACTGGGGAGTCAGGGTTGAAGTGAGGGCATTCTGTGTACCCCAGGGGGGGGTGCAGCCACTGCAAGAGGAATCGGGTCCATCGGAGACGGGCACTCAGAGCCTTGTGAGGGACAAGTTCGACCCTTTGGGGGTTCATTTCCTTTTTTTGCTCTCCATTTCTTGCAATGTGGCAAGTAGGGTGAAAACCTCTGCGCTGCTGACTAGTGACAATTGAAGCGTTGTGCCCTGCCACTGGGGAGTCTGGGTTGAAGTGAGGGCATTCTGTGTACCCCAGGGGGCGCCGCAGCAACTGCAACAGGAATCGGGTCCATCGGAGACGGGAACTCAGAGCACTGTGAGGGACAACTTCGACGCTTTGGGGGTTCATTGCCTTTTTTTGCTCTCATTTGCTTGCAATGCATGTGGTAGGTAGGGTGAAAATCTCTACGCTAGGAGTAGTGACATTTGAAGCGTTGTGCCCTGCCACTGGGGAGTCTTGGTTGAAGTGAGGTCACCCTGTGTACCCCAGGGGGCGCCGCAGCGACTGCAACAGGAATCGGGTCCATCGGAGATGGACACTCAGAGCACCGTGAGGGACAAGTTCGACCCTCTGGGGGTTCATTGCCTTTTTTTGCTCTCATTTGCTTGCAATGCATGTGGCAGGTAGGGTGAAAACCTCTGCGCTGCTGACTGGTGACATTTGAAGCGTTGTGCCTTGCCACTGGGGAGTCAGGGTTGAAGTGAGGGCATTCTGTGTACCCCAGGGGGCGCTGCAGCCACTGCAAGAGGAATCGGGTCCATCGTAGACGGGCACTGAGAGCACCATGAGGGACATGTTCGACCCTTTGGGGGTTCATTGCCTTTTTTTGCTCTCATTTGCTTGCAATGCATGTGGCAGGTAGGGTGGAAACCTCTGCGCTGCTGACTGGTGGCATTTGAAACGTTGTGCTGTGCCATTGGGGACTTTGGGTCGAAGTGAGGGCATTCTGTGTACCCAAGGGGGCGCTGGAGCCACTGCAAGAGGAAGCGGGTCCATCGGAGACGGGCACTCAGAGCACTGTGAGGGACAAGTGGCAGGTAGGGTGAAAACCTCTGCGCTGCTGACTGGTGACATTTGAAGCGTTGTGCCCTGCCCATGGGGAGTTTGGGTTGAAGTGAGGGCATTCTGTGTACCTCAGGGGGCGCTGCAGCCACTGCAAGAGGAATCGGGTCCATCGGAGACGGGCACTGAGAGCTCTGTGTCAGGGACAAGTTCGATGCTGTGGGGTTCGTTGCCTTTCTTTTGCTCTCATTTGCTTGCAATGCATGTGGCAGGTAGGGTGAAAACCTCTGCGCTGCTGACTGGTGACATTTGAAGCGTTGTGCTCTGCCACTGGGGAGTCTGGGTCGAAGTGAGGTCAGTCTGTGTACCCCAGGTGGCGCTGCAGCCACTGCAAGAGGAATCCGGTCCATCGGAGACGGGCACTCAGAGCACCGTGAGGGACAAGTTCGCCCCTTTGGGGGTTCATTGCCTTTTTTTGCTCTCAGTTGCTTGCAATGCATGTGGCAGGTAGGGTGAAAATCTCTACGCTACTCATTGGTGACAGCTGAAGGGTTCTGCCCTGCCACTGGGGAGTTAGGGTTGAAGTGAGGGCATTCTGTGTACCCCAGGGGGCACTGCAGCAACTGCAAGAGGAATCGGGTCCATCGGAGACGGGCACTCAGAGCACCGTGAGGGACAACTTCGACGCTTTGGGGGCTCATTGCCTTTTTTTGCTCTCATTTGCTTGCAATGCATGTGGCAGGTAGGGTGAAAATCTCTACGCTATTGACTAGTGACATTTGAAGCGTTGTGCCCTGCCACTGGGGAGTCTGGGTTGAAGTGAGGGCATTCTGTGTACCCCAGGGGGCAGCGCGGCGACTGCAAGAGGAATCGGGTCCATCGGAGACGGGCACTCAGCGCACTGTGAGGGACAAGTTCGACCCTTTGGGGGTTCATTGCCTTTTTTTGCTCTCATTTGCTTGCAATGCATGTGGCAGGTAGGGTGAAAATCTCTACGCTACTCACTGGTGACAGTTAAAGCGTTGTGCTCTGCCACTAGGGAGTCAGGGTTGAAGTGAGGGCATTCTGTGTACCCCAGGGGGCGCTGCAGCCACTGCAGGAGGAATCGGGTCCATCGGAGACGGGCACTCAGAGCCTTGTGAGGGACAAGTTCGACCCTTTGGGGGTTCATTTCCTTTTTTTGCTCTCATTTGCTTGCAATGCATGTGGCAGAAAGGGTGAAAACCTCTGCGCTGCTGACTAGTGACATTTGAAGCGTTGTGCCCTGCCACTCGGGAGTCTGGGTTGAAGTGAGGGCATTCTGTGTACCCCAGGGGGCGCCGCAGCGACTGCAAGAGGAAGCGGGTCCATCGGAGACGGGCACTCAGAGCACTGTGAGGGACAAGTTCGACCCTCTGGGGGTTCATTGCCTTTTTTTGCTCTCATTTGCTTGCAATGCATGTGGCAGGTAGGGTGAAAATCTCTACGCTACTGACTGGTGACATTTGAAGCGTTGTGACCTGCCACTGGGGAGTCTTGGTTGAAGTGAGGTCAGTCTGTGTACCCCAGGGGGGCGCCGCAGCGACTGCAGGAGGAATCCGGTCCATCGGAGACGGCCACTCATAGCACTGTGAGGGACAAGTTCGACCCTTTGGGGTCATTGCCTTTTTTTGCTCTCATTTGCTTGCAATGCATGTGGCGGGTTCGGTGAAAATCTCTACGCTACTGACTGGTGACAGTTGAAGCGTTGTGCCCCGCCCGTGGGGAGTCTAGGTCGAAGTGAGGGCATTCTGTGTACCCAAGGGGGCGCTGCAGCCACTGCAAGAGGAATCGGGTCCATCGGAGCCGGGCACTCAGAGCGTTGTGAGGGACAAGTTCGACGCTTTGGGGGTTCATTGCCTTTTTTTGCTCTCATTTGCTTGCAATGCATGTGGCAGGTAGGGTGAAAACTTCTGTGCTGCTCTGGTGACATTTGAAGCGTTGTGCCCTGCCACTGGGGAGTCTGGGTTGAAGTGAGGTCATTCTGTGTACCCTAGGGGGCGCCGCAGCCACTGCAAGAGGAAGCGGGTCCATCGGAGACGGGCACTCAGAGCACTGTGAGGGACAAGTTCGACGCTTTGGGGGTTCATTGCCTTTTTTTGCTCTCATTTGCTTGCGATGCATGTGGCAGGTAGGGTGAAAACCTCTGCGCTGCTGACTAGTGACATTTGAAGGGTTGTGCCCTGCCACTCGGGAGTCTGGTCCGAAGTGAGGGCACTCTGTGTACCCCAAGGGGCGCCGCAGCCACTGCAAGAGGAATCGGGTCCATCGGAGATGGGCACTCAGAGCACCGTGAGGGACAAGTTCGACGCTTCAAGGGGTCATTGCCTTTTTTTGCTCTCATTTGCTTGCAATGCATGTGGCAGATAGGGTGAAAACCTCTGCGCTGCTGACTGGTGACATTTGAAGCGTTGTGCTCCGCCACTAGGGAGTCTGGGTCGAGGTGAGGGCATTCTCTGTTCCCCAGGGGGCACCGCAGCGACTGCAAGAGGAATCGGCTCCATCGGAGACGGGCACTCAGAGCACCGTGAGGGACAAGTTCGACCCTTTGGGGGTTCATTGCCTTTTTTTGCTCTCATTTGCTTGCAATGCATGTGGCAGGTAGGGTGAAAACCTCTGCGCTGCTGACTGGTGACATTTGAAGCGTTGTGCTCTGCCACTGGGGAGTCTGGGTTGAAGTGAGGGCATTCCGTGTACCCCAGGGGGCGCCGATGCCACTCCAAGAGGAATCGGGTCCATCGGAGACGGGCACTCAGAGCACTGTGTGAGGGACAAGTTCGACGCTTTGGGGGTTCATTGCCTTTTTTTGCTCTCATTTGCTTGCAATGTATGTGGCAGGTAGGGTGAAAACCTCTGCGCTGCTGGCTGGTGACATTTGAAGCGTTGTGCTGTGCCAGTGGGGAGTCTGGGTCAAAGTGAGGGCATTCTGTGTCCTCAAGGGGGCGCTGCAGCCACTGCGAGAGGAATCGGGTCAATCGGAGACGGGCACTCGGAGCACTGTGTCAGGGACAAGTTGGACCCTTTGGGGGTTCATTGCCTATTTTTGCTCTCATTTGCTTGCAATGCATGTGGCAGGTAGGGTGAAAACCTCTGCGTTGCTGACTGGTGACATTTGAAGCGTTGTTCTCCGTCACTGGGGAGTCACGGTTGAAGTGAGGGCATTCTGTGTACCCCGGGGGGCGCCGCAGCGACTGCAAGAGGAATCGGGTCCATCGGAGACGGGCACTCAGAGCACCGTGAGGAACAAGTTCGACCCTTTGGGGGTCATTGCCTTTTTTTGCTCTCATTTGCTTGCAATGCATGTGGCAGGTAGGGTGAAAATCTCTACACTACTGACTGGTGACATTTGAAGCGTCGTGCCTTGCCACTGGGGAGTCTGGGTCGAAGTGAGGGCATTCCGTGTACCCCAAAGGGCGCCGCAGCCACTGCAAGAGGAATCGGGTCCATCGGAGACGGGCACTCAGAGCACAGTGAGGGACAAGTTCGACGCTTTGGGGGTTCATTGCCTTTTTTTGCTCTCATTTGCTTGCAATGCATGTGTGAGGTAGGGTGAAAACCTCTGCGCTGCTGACTGGTGACATTTGAAGCGTTTTGCCCTGCCACTGGGGAGTCTGGGTTGAAGTGAGGGCATTCTGTGTACGCCAAGGGGCGCTGCAGCCACTGCAAGAGGAATCGGGTCCATCTGAGCGGGGCACTCGGAGCACAGTGAGGGACAACTTCGACGCTTTGGGGGTTCATTGCCTTTTTTTGCTCTCATTTGCTTGCAATGCATTTGTCAGGTAGGGTGAAAACCTCTGCGCTGCTGACTGGTGACATTTGAAGCGTTGTGCTGTGCGACTGGGGAGTTTGGGTTGAAGTGAGGGCATTTTGTGTACCCAAGGGGGCGTTGCAGCCACTGCAAGAGGAATCGGGTCCATCGGAAACGGCAATGAGAGCGCTGTGTCAGGGACAAGTTCGACGCTGTGGGGTTCATTGCCTTTTTTTCCTCTCATTTGCTTGCAATGCATGTGGCAGGTAGGGTGAAAACCTCTGCGCTGCTGACTGGTGACATTTGAAGCTTTGTGCTCTGCCACTGGGGAGTCTGGGTCGAAGTGAGGGCATTCTGTGTACCTCAGGGGGCGCTGGAGCCACTGCAAGAGAAATCGGGTCCATCGGAGCCGGGCACTCACAACACTGTGAGGGACAAGTTCAACCCTTTGGGGGTTCATTGCCTTTTTTTGCTCTCATTTGCTTGCAATGCATGTGTCAGGTAGGGTGAAAACCTCTGCGCTGCTGACTGGTGACATTTGAAGCGTTGTGCCTTGCCACTGGGGACTCTGGGATGAAGTGAGGGCATTCTGTGTACCCAAGGGGGCGCTGCAGCCACTGCAAGAGGAATCGGGTCCATCGGAGACAGGCACTCAGAGCACTGTGTGAGGGACAAGTTCGACCCTTTGCGGGTTCATTGCCTTTTTTTGCTCTCATTTGCTTGCAATGCATGTGGCAGGTAGGGTGAAAACCTCTGCGCTGCTGACTGGTGACATTTGAAGCGTTGTGCTGTGCCACTGGGGAGTCTGGGTCAAAGTGAGGGCATTTTGTGTACCCAAGGGGGCGCTGAAGCCACTGCAAGAGGAATCGGGTCCATCGGAGACGGCAATGAGAGCGCTGTGTCGAGGACAAGTTCAACGATGTGGGGTTCATTGCCTTTTTTTGCTCTCATTTGCTTGCAATGCATGTGGCAGGTAGGGTGAAAACCTCTGCGCTGCTGATTGGTGACATTTGAAGCGTTGTGCTGTGCCAACGGGGAGTTTGGGTTGAAGTGAGGGCATTATGTGTACCCAAGGGGGCGTTGCAGCCACTGCAAGAGGAATCGGGTCCATCGGAGACGGCAATGAGAGCGCGGTGTCAGGGACAAGTTCGACGCTATGGGGACCATTGCCTTTTTTTCCTCTCATTTGCTTGCAATGCATGTGGCAGGTAGGGTGAAAACCTCTGCGCTGCTGACTGGTGACATTTGAAGCTTTGTGCTCTGCCACTGGGGAGTCTGGGTTGAAGTGAGGGCATTTTGTGTACCCCAGGGGGCGCTGCAGCCACTGCAAGAGGAATCGGGTCCATCGGAGCCAGGCACTCAGAGCACTGTGAGGGACAAGTTCGACCCTTTGGGGGTTCATTGCCTTTTTTTGCTCTCATTTGCTTGCAATGCATGTGGCAGGTAGGGTGAAAACCTCTGCGCTGCTGACTGGTGACATTTGAAGCGTTGTGCCTTGCCACTGAGGAGTCTGGGTCGAAGTGAGGGCATTCTGTGTACCCCAGGGGGCGCTGCAGCCACTGCAAGAGGAATCGGGTCCATCGGAGACGGGCACTCAGAGCACTGTGAGGGACAAGTTCGACCCTTTGGGGGTTCATTGCCTTTTTTTGCTCTCATTCGGTTGCAATGCATGTGGCAGGTAGGGTGAAAATCTCTACGCTACTGACTGGTGACATTTGAAGCGTTGTGCCTTGCCACTGGGGAGTCTGGGTCAAAGTGAGGACATTCTGTGTACCCCAAGGGGCGCCTCAGCCACTGCAAGAGGAAGCGGGTCCATCGGAGACGGGCACTCAGAGCACTGTGAGGGACAAGTTCGACCCTTTGGGGGTTCATTGCCTTTTTTTGCTCTCATTTGCTTGCAATGCATGTGGCAGGTAGGGTGAAAACCTCTGCGCTGCTGACTGGTGACATTTGAAGCGTTGTGCCCTGCCACTGGGGAGTCTGGGTTGAAGTGAGGTCAGTCTGCGTACCCCAAGGGGCGCCGCAGCCACTGCAAGAGGAAGCGGGTCCATCGGAGACGGGCACTCAGAGCACTGTGAGGGACAAGTTCGACCCTTTGGGGGTTCATTGCCTTTTTTTGCTCTCATTTGCTTGCAATGCATGTGGCAGGTAGGGTGAAAACCTCTGCGCTGCTGACTGGTGACATTTGAAGCGTTGTGCTCTGCCACTGGGGAGTCTGGGTTGAAGTGAGGGCATTCTGTGTACCCCACGGGGCGCTGCAGCCACTGCAAGAGGAATCGGGTCCATCTGAGCGGGGCACTCAGAGCACAGTGAGGGACAACTTCGACGCTTTGGGGGTTCATTGCCTTTTTTTGCTCTCATTTGCTTGCAATGCATGTGTCAGGTAGGGTGAAAACCTCTGCGCTGCTGACTGGTGACATTTGAAGCGTTGTGCCCTGCCACTGGGGAGTCTGGGTTGAAGTGAGGGCATTCTGTGTACCCCAGGGGGCGCTGCAGCCACTGCAAGAGGAATCGGGTCCATCTGAGCAAGGCACTCAGAGCACAGTCAGGGACAACTTCGACGCTTTGGGGGTTCATTGCCTTTTTTTGCTCTCATTTGCTTGCAATGCATGTGGCAGGTAGGGTGAAAACCTTTGCGCTGCTGACTGGTGACATTTGAAGCGTTGTGCTGTGCCACTGGGGAGTTTGGGTTGAAGTGAGGGCATTATGTGTACCCAAGGGGGCGTTGCAGCCACTGCAAGAGGAATCGGGTCCATCGGAGACGGCAATGAGAGCGCTGTGTCAGGGACAAGTTGGACGCTGTGGGGTTCATTGCCTTTTTTTCCTCTCATTTGCTTGCAATGCATGTGGCAGGTAGGGTGAAAACCTCTGCGCTGCTGACTGGTGACATTTGAAGCGTTGTGCTCTGCCACTGGGGAGTCTGGGTTGAAGTGAGGGCATTCTGTGTACCCCAGGGGGCGCTGCAGCCACTGCAAGAGGAATCGGGTCCATCGGAGCCGGGCACTCAGAGCACTGTGAGGGACAAGTTCGACCCTTTGGGGATTCATTGCCTTTTTTTGCTCTCATTTGCTTGCAATGCATGTGTCAGGTAGGGTGAAAACCTCTGCGCTGCTGACTGGTGACATTTGAAGCGTTGTGCCCTGCCACTGGGGAGTCTGGGTTGAAGTGAGGTCAGTCTGTGTACCCCAAGGGGCGCCGCAGCCACTGCAAGAGGAAGCGGGTCCATCGGAGACGGGCACTCAGAGCACTGTGAGGGACAAGTTCGACCCTTTGGGGGTTCATTGCCTTTTTTTGCTCTCATTTGCTTGCAATGCATGTGTCAGGTAGGGTGAAAACCTCTGCGCTGCTGACTGGTGACATTTGAAGCGTTGTGCCCTGCCACTGGGGAGTCTGGGTTGAAGTGAGGGCATTCTGTGTACCCCAGGGGGCGCTGCAGCCACTGCAAGAGGAATCGGGTCCATCTGAGCAGGGCACTCAGAGCACAGTGAGGGACAACTTCGACGCTTTGGGGGTTCATTGCCTTTTTTTGCTCTCATTTGCTTGCAATGCATGTGGCAGGTAGGGTGAAAACCTTTGCGCTGCTGACTGGTGACATTTGAAGCGTTGTGCTGTGCCACTGGGGAGTCTGGGTTGAAGTGAGGGCATTCTGTGTACCCCAGGGGGCGCTGCAGCCACTGCAAGAGGAATCGGGTCCATCTCAGCAGGGCACTCAGAGCACAGTGAGGGACAACTTCGACGCTTTGGGGGTTCATAGCCTTTTTTTGCTCTCATTTGCTTGCAATGCATGTGGCAGGTAGGGTGAAAACCTTTGCGCTGCTGACTGGTGACATTTGAAGCGTTGTGCTGTGCCACTGGGGAGTTTGGGTTGAAGTGAGGGCATTATGTGTACCCAAGGGGGCGTTGCAGCCACTGCAAGAGGAATCGGGTCCATCGGAGACGGCAATGAGAGCGCTGTGTCAGGGACAAGTTCGACGCTGTGGGGTTCATTGCCTTTTTTTCCTCTCATTTGCTTGCAATGCATGTGGCAGGTAGGGTGAAAACCTCTGCGCTGCTGACTGGTGACATTTGAAGCGTTGTGCTCTGCCACTGGGGAGTCTGGGTTGAAGTGAGGGCATTCTGTGTACCCCAAGGGGCGACGCAGCCACTGCAAGAGGAATCGGGTCCATCGGAGCCGGGCACTCAGAGCACTGTGAGGGACAAGTTCGACCCTTTGGGGATTCATTGCCTTTTTTTGCTCTCATTTGCTTGCAATGCATGTGTCAGGTAGGGTGAAAACCTCTGCGCTGCTGACTGGTGACATTTGAAGCGTTGTGCCCTGCCACTGGGGAGTCTGGGTTGAAGTGAGGTCAGTTTGTGTACCCCAAGGGGCGCCGCAGCCACTGCAAGAGGAAGCGGGTCCATCGGAGACGGGCACTCAGAGCACTGTGAGGGACAAGTTCGACCCTTTGGGGATTCATTGCCTTTTTTTGCTCTCATTTGCTTGCAATGCATGTGTCAGGTAGGTTGAAAACCTCTGCGCTGCTGACTGGTGACATTTAAAGCGTTGTGCCCTGCCACTGGGGAGTCTGGGTTGAAGTGAGGTCAGTCTGTGTACCCCAAGGGGCGCCGCAGCCACTGCAAGAGGAAGCGGGTCCATCGGAGACGGGCACTCAGAGCACCGTGAGGGACAAGTTCGACCCTTTGGGGGTTCATTGCCTTTTTTTGCTCTCATTTGCTTGCAATGCATGTGGCAAGTAGGGTGAAAACCTGTGCGCTGCTGACTGGTGACATTTGAAGCGTTGTGCTGTGCCACTGGGGAGTTTGGGTTGAAGTGCGGGCATTCTATGTACCCAAGGGGGCGTTGCAGCCACTGCAAGAGGAAGCGGGTCCATCGGAGACGGGCACTCACAGCACTGTGAGAGACAAGTTTGACCCTTTGGTGGTTTATTGCCTTTTTTTGCTCTCATTTGCTTGCAATGCATGTGGCAGGTAGGGTGAAAACCTCTGCGCTGCTGACTGGTGACATTTGAAGCTTTGTGCTGTGCCACTGGGGAGTTTGGGTTGAAGTGAGGGCATTATGTGTACCCAAGGGGGCGTTGCAGCCACTGCAAGAGGAATCGGGTCCATCGGAGACGGCAATGAGAGCGCTGTGTCAGGGACAAGTTCGACGCTGTGGGGTTCATTGCCTTTTTTTCCTCTCATTTGCTTGCAATGCATGTGGCAGGTAGGGTGAAAACCTCTGTGCTGCTGACTGGTGACATTTGAAGCGTTGTGCTCTGCCACTGGGGACTCTGGGTTGAAGTGAGGGCATTCTGTGTACCCCAGGGGGCGCCGCAGCCACTGCAAGAGGAATCGGGTCCATCGGAGCCGGGCACTCAGAGCACTGTGAGGGACAAGTTCGACCCTTTGGGGATTCATTGCCTTTTTTTGCTCTCATTTGCTTGCAATGCATGTGTCAGGTAGGGTGAAAACCTCTGCGCTGCTGACTGGTGACATTTGAAGCGTTGTGCCCTGCCACTGGGGAGTCTGGGTTGAAGTGAGGTCAGTCTGTGTACCCCAAGGGGCGCCGCAGCCACTGCAAGAGGAAGCGGGTCCATCGGAGACGGGCACTCAGAGCACCGTGAGGGACAAGTTCGACCCTTTGGGGGTTCATTGCCTTTTTTTGCTCTCATTTGCTTGCAATGCATGTGGCAAGTAGGGTGAAAACCTGTGCGCTGCTGACTGGTGACATTTGAAGCGTTGTGCTGTGCCACTGGGGAGTTTGGGTTGAAGTGCGGGCATTCTATGTACCCAAGGGGGCGTTGCAGCCACTGCAAGAGGAAGCGGGTCCATCGGAGACGGGCACTCACAGCACTGTGAGAGACAAGTTTGACCCTTTGGTGGTTTATTGCCTTTTTTTGCTCTCATTTGCTTGCAATGCATGTGGCAGGTAGGGTGAAAACCTCTGCGCTGCTGACTGGTGACATTTGAAGCTTTGTGCTGTGCCACTGGGGAGTTTGGGTTGAAGTGAGGGCATTATGTGTACCCAAGGGGGCGTTGCAGCCACTGCAAGAGGAATCGGGTCCATCGGAGACGGCAATGAGAGCGCTGTGTCAGGGACAAGTTCGACGCTGTGGGGTTCATTGCCTTTTTTTCCTCTCATTTGCTTGCAATGCATGTGGCAGGTAGGGTGAAAACCTCTGTGCTGCTGACTGGTGACATTTGAAGCGTTGTGCTCTGCCACTGGGGAGTCTGGGTTGAAGTGAGGGCATTCTGTGTACCCCAGGGGGCGCCGCAGCCACTGCAAGAGGAATCGGGTCCATCGGAGCCGGGCACTCAGAGCACTGTGAGGGACAAGTTCGACCCTTTGGGGATTCATTGCCTTTTTTTGCTCTCATTTGCTTGCAATGCATGTGTCAGGTAGGGTGAAAACCTCTGCGCTGCTGACTGGTGACATTTGAAGCGTTGTGCCCTGCCACTGGGGAGTCTGGGTTGAAGTGAGGTCAGTCTGTGTACCCCAAGGGGCGCCGCAGCCACTGCAAGAGGAAGCGGGTCCATCGGAGACGGGCACTCAGAGCACTGTGAGGGACAAGTTCGACCCTTTGGGGGTTCATTGCCTTTTTTTGCTCTCATTTGCTTGCAATGCATGTGGCAAGTAGGGTGAAAACCTCTGCGCTGCTGACTGGTGACATTTGAAGCGTTGTGCTGTGCCACTGGGGAGTTTGGGTTGAAGTGCGGGCATTCTATGTACCCAAGGGGGCGTTGCAGCCACTGCAAGAGGAAGCGGGTCCATCGGAGACGGGCACTCACAGGACTGTGAGAGACAAGTTCTACCCTTTGGTGGTTTATTGCCTTTTTTTGCTCTCATTTGCTTGCAATGCATGTGGCAGGTAGGGTGAAAACCTCTGCGCTGCTGACTGGTGACATTTGAAGCTTTGTGCTCTGCCACTGGGGAGTCTGGGTTGAAGTGAGGGCATTCTGTGTACCCCAGGGGGCGCTGCAGCCACTGCAAGAGGAATCGGGTCCATCGGAGACGGCAATGAGAGCGCTGTGTCAGGGACAAGTTCAACGCTGTGGGGTTCATTGCCTTTTTTTGCTCTCATTTGCTTGCAATGCATGTGGCAGGTAGGGTGAAAACCTCTGCGCTGCTGACTGGTGACATTTGAAGCGTTGTGCCCTGCCACTAGGGAGTCTGGGTTGAAGTGAGGTCAGTCTGTGTACCCCAAGGGGCGCCGAAGCCACTGCAAGAGGAATCGGGTCCATCGGAGACGGGCACTCAGAGCACTCTGAGGGACAAGTTGGACCCTTTGGGGGTTCATTGCCTTTTTTTGCTCTCATTTGCTTGCAATGCATGTGGCAGGTAGGGTGAAAACCTCTGCGCTGCTGACTGGTGACATTTGAAGCGTTGTGCTGTGCCACTGGGGAGTTTGGGTTGAAGTGAGGGCATTATGTGTACCCAAGGGGGCGTTGCAGCCACTGCAAGAGGAATCGGGTCCATCGGAGACGGCAATGAGAGCGCTGTGTCAGGGACAAGTTCGACGCTGTGGGGTTCATTGCCTTTTTTTCCTCTCATTTGCTTGCAATGCATGTGGCAGGTAGGGTGAAAACCTCTGCGCTGCTGACTGGTGACATTTGAAGCTTTGTGCTCTGCCACTGGGGAGTCTGGGTTGAAGTGAGGGCATTCTGTGTACCCCAAGGGGCGCCGCAGCCACTGCAAGAGGAATCGGGTCCATCGGAGACGGGCACTCAGAGCACTGTGAGGTACAAGTTCGACCCTTTGGGGATTCATTGCCTTTTTTTGCTCTCATTTGCTTGCAATGCATGTGGCAGGTAGGGTGAAAACCTCTGCGCTGCTGACTGGTGACATTTGAAGCGTTGTGCCCTGCCACTGGGGAGTCTGGGTTGAAGTGAGGTCAGTCTGCGTACCCCAAGGGGCGCCGCAGCCACTGCAAGAGGAAGCGGGTCCATCGGAGACGGGCACTCAGAGCACTGTGAGGGACAAGTTCGACCCTTTGGGGGTTCATTGCCTTTTTTTGCTCTCATTTGCGTGCAATGCATGTGGCAAGTAGGGTGAAAACCTCTGCGCTGCTGACTGGTGACATTTGAAGCGTTGTGCTGTGCCACTGGGGAGTTTGGGTTGAAGTGAGGGCATTCTGTGTACCCAAGGGGGCGTTGCAGCCCCCGCAAGAGGAATCGGGTCCATCGGAGACGGGCACTCAGAGCACTGTGAGAGACAAGTTCGACCCTTTGGGGGTTCATTGCCTTTTTTTGCTCTCATTTGCTTGCAATGCATGTGGCAGGTAGGGTGAAGACCTCTGCGCTGCTGACTGGTGACATTTGAAGCTTTGTGCTCTGCCACTGGGGAGTCTGGGTTGAAGTGAGGGCATTCCGTGTACCCAAGGGGGCGCTGCAACCACTGCAAGAGGAATCGGGTCCATCGGAGACGGGCACTCAGAGCACCGTGAGGGACAAGTTCGACGCTTTGGGGGTTCATTGCCTTTTTTTGCTCTCATTTGCTTGCAATGCATGTGTCAGGTAGGGTGAAAACCTCTGCGCTGCTGACAAGTAACATTTGAAGCGTTGTGCCCTGCCACTAGGGAGTCTGGGTTCAAGTGAGGGCATTCTGTGTACACCGGGGGGCGCCGCAGCGACTGCAAGAGGAATCGGGTCCATCGGAGACGGGCACTCACAGCACCGTGTGGGACAAGTTCGACCCTTTGGGGGTCATTGCCTTTTTTCGCTCTCATTTGCTTGCAATGCATGTGGTAGGTAGGGTGAAAATCTCTACGCTATTGACTGGTGACATTTGAAGCGTTGTGCCTTGCCACTGGGGAGTCTGGGTTGAAGTGAGGGCATTCTGTGTACCCCAGGGGGCGTTGCAGCCACTGCAAGAGGAATCGGGTCCATCGGAGACGGGCACTCAGAGCATAGTGAGGGACAAGTTCGACGCTTTGGGGGTTCATTGCCTTTTTTTGCTCTCATTTGCTTGCAATGCATGTGTCAGGTAGGGTGAAAACCTCTGCGCTGCTGACTGGTGACATTTGAGGCGTTGTACCTTGCCACTGGGGAGTGTGGGTTGAAGTGAGGTCAGTCTGTGTACCCCAAGGGGCGCCGCAGCCACTGCAAGAGGAAGCGGGTCCATCGGAGACGGGCACACAGAGCACTGTGAGGGACAAGTTCGACCCTTTGGGGGTTCATTGCCTTTTTTTGCTCTCATTTGCTTGCAATGCATGTGGCAGGTAGGGTGAAAACCTCTGCGCTGCTGACAGGTGACATTTGAAGCGTTGTGCTGT
The DNA here is from genome assembly GCA_964036045.1 of Eutreptiella sp. 'Long Island Sound 2002'. Classification (NCBI taxonomy): domain Eukaryota; phylum Euglenozoa; class Euglenophyceae; order Eutreptiales; family Eutreptiaceae; genus Eutreptiella; species Eutreptiella sp. 'Long Island Sound 2002'. The sequence continues at coordinate 102,204,073 of OZ038379.1, read as the reverse complement.
GCCACTGGGGAGTCTGGGTTGAAGTGAGGGCATTCTGTGTACCCAAGGGGGCGTTGCAGCCACTGCAAGAGGAATCGGGTCCATCGGAAACGGCAATGAGAGCGCTGTGTCAGGGACAAGTTCGACGCTGTGGGGTTCATTGCCTTTTTTTCCTCTCATTTGCTTGCAATGCATGTGGCAGGTAGGGTGAAAACCTCTGCGCTGCTGACTGGTGACATTTGAAGCGTTGTGCCCTGCCACTGAGAAGTCTGGGTTGAAGTGAGGGCATTCTGTGTACCCCAAGGGGCGCTGCAGCCACTGCAAGAGGAATCGGGTCCATCGGAGACGGGCACTCAGAGCACCGTGAGGGACAAGTTCGACCCTTTGGGGGTTCATTGCCTTTTTTTGCTCTCATTTGCTTGCAATGCATGTGGCAGGTAGGGTGAAAACCTCTGCGCTGCTGACTGGTGACATTTGAAGCGTTGTGCTGTGCCACTCGGGAGTCTGGGTCGAAGTGATGGCATTCTGTGTACCCAAGGGAGCGCTGCAGCCACTGCAAGAGGAATCGGGTCCATCGTAGACGGCAATGAGAGCGCTGTGTCAGGGACAAGTTCAACGCTGTGGGGTTCATTGCCTTTTTTTGCTCTCATTTGCTTGCAATGCATGTGGCAGTTAGGGTGAAAGCCTCTGCGCTGCTGACTGGTGACATTTGAAGCGTTGTGCTCTGCCACTGGGGAGTCTGGGTTGAAGTGAGGTCAGTCTGTGTACCCCAAGGGGCGCCTCAGCCACTGCAAGAGGAAGCGGGTCCATCGGAGACGGGCACTGAGAGCACTCTGAGGGACAAGTTCGACCAATTGGGGGTTCATTGCCTTTTTTTGCTGTCATTTGCTTGCAATGCATGTGGCAGGTAGGGTGAAAACCTCTGCGCTGATGACTGGTGACATTTGAAGCGTTGTGCTCTGTCACTGGGGACTCTGGGTTGAAGGCAGGGCATTCTGTGTACCCCGGGGGGCGCGGCAGCCACTGCAAGAGGAATCGGGTCCATCGGAGACGGGCACTCAGAGCACTGTGTGAGGGACAAGTTCGACGCTTTGGGGGTTCATTGCCTTTTTTTGCTCTCATTTGCTTGCAATGCATGTGGCAGGTAGGGTGAAAACCTCTGCGCTGCTGACTGGTGACATTTGAAGCGTTGTGCTCTGCCACTGGGGAGTCTGGGTTGAAGTGAGGGCATTCTGTGTACCCCAGGGGGCGTTGCAGCCACTGCAAGAGGAATCGGGTCCATCGGAGACGGCAATGAGAGCGCTGTGTCAGGGACAAGTTCGACGCTGTGGGGTTCATTGCCTTTTTTTCCTCTCATTTGCTTGCAATGCATGTGGCAGGTAGGGTGAAAACCTCTTCGCTGCTGACAGGTGACATTTGAAGCGTTGTGCTCTGCCACTGGGGAGTCTGGGTCGAAATGAGGGCATTCTGTGTACCCAAGGGGGCGCTGCAACCACTGCAAGAGGAATCGGGTCCATCGGAGACGGGCACTCAGAGCACCGTGAGGGACAAGTTCGACGCTTTGGGGGTTCATTGCCTTTTTTTGCTCTCATTTGCTTGCAATGCATGTGGCAGGTAGGGTGAAAACCTCTGCGCTGCTGACAAGTAACATTTGAAGCGTTGTGCCCTGCCACTAGGGAGTCTGGATTCAAGTGAGGGCATTCTGTGTACCCCGGGGGGCGCCGCAGCGACTGCAAGAGGAATCGGGTCCATCGGAGACGGGCAGTCACAGCACCGTGAGGGACAAGTTCGACCCTTTGGGGGTCATTGCCTTTTTTCGCTCTCATTTGCTTGCAATGCATGTGGTAGGTAGGGTGAAAATCTCTACGCTACTGACTGGTGACATTTGAAGCGTTGTGCCTTGCCACTGGGGAGTCTGGGTTGAAGTGAGGGCATTCTGTGTACCCCAGGGGGCGTTGCAGCCACTGCAAGAGGAATCGGGTCCATCGGAGACGGGCACTCAGAGCATAGTGAGGGACAAGTTCGACGCTTTGGGGGTTCATTGCCTTTTTTTGCTCTCATTTGCTTGCAATGCATGTGTCAGGTAGGGTGAAAACCTCTGCGCTGCTGACTGGTGACATTTGAGGCGTTGTACCTTGCCACTGGGGAGTCTGGGTTGAAGTGAGGGCATTCTGTGTACCCCAAGGGGCGCCGCAGCCACTGCAAGAGGAAGCGGGTCCATCGGAGACGGGCACTCAGAGCACTGTGAGGGACAAGTTCGACCCCTTGGGGGTTCATTGCCTTTTTTTGCTCTCATTTGCTTGCAATGCATGTGGCAGGTAGGGTGAAAACCTCTGCGCTGGTAACTGGTGACATTTGAAGCGTTGTGCTGTGCCACTAGGGAGTCTGGGTTGAAGTGAGGGCATTCTGTGTACCCAAGGGGGCGTTGCAGCCACTGCAAGAGGAATCGGGTCCATCGGAAACGGCAATGAGAGCGCTGTGTCAGGGACAAGTTCGACGTTGTGGGGTTCATTGCCTTTTTTTCCTCTCATTTGCTTGCAATGCATGTGGCAGGTAGGGTGAAAACCTCTGCGCTGCTGACTGGTGACATTTGAAGCGTTGTGCCCTGCCACTGAGAAGTCTGGGTTGAAGTGAGGGCATTCTGTGTACCCCAAGGGGCGCTGCAGCCACTGCAAGAGGAATCGGGTCCATCGGAGACGGGCACTCAGAGCACCGTGAGGGACAACTTTCTACCCTTTGGGGGTTCATTGCCTTTTTTTGCTCTCATTTGCTTGCAATGCATGTGGCAGGTAGGGTGAAAACCTCTGCGCTGCTGACTGGTGACATTTGAAGCGTTGTGCCGTGCCACTCGGGAGTCTGGGTTGAAGTGAGGGCATTCTGTGTACCCAAGGGAGCGCTGCAGCCACTGCAAGAGGAATCGGGTCCATCGGAGACGGCAATGAGAGCGCTGTGTCAGGGACAAGTTCAACGCTGTGGGGTTCATTGCCTTTTTTTGCTCTCATTTGCTTGCAATGCATGTGGCAGTTAGGGTGAAAGCCTCTGCGCTGCTGACTGGTGACATTTGAAGCGTTGTGCTCTGCCACTGCGGAGTCTGGGTTGAAGTGAGGGCATTCTGTGTACCCCGGGGGGCGCGGCAGCCACTGCAAGAGGAATCGGGTCCATCGGAGACGGGCACTCAGAGCACTGTGTGAGGGACAAGTTCGACGCTTTGGGGGTTCATTGCCTTTTTTTGCTCTCATTTGCTTGCAATGCATGTGTCAGGTAGGGTGAAAACCTCTGCGCTGCTGACTGGTGACATTTGAAGCGTTGTGCTCTGCCACTGGGGAGTCTGGGTTGAAGTGAGGTCAGTCTGTGTACCCCAAGGGGCGCCGCAGCCACTGCAAGAGGAAGCGGGTCCATCGGAGACGGCAATGAGAGCGCTGTGAGGGACAAGTTCGACCCTTTGGGGGTTCATTGCCTTTTTTTGCTCTCATTTGCTTGCAATGCATGTGGCAAGTAGGGTGAAAACCTCCGCGCTGCTGACTGGTGACATTTGAAGCGTTGTGCTGTGCCACTGGGGAGTTTGGGTTGAAGTGAGGGCATTTTGTGTACCCAAGGGGGTGTTGCAGCCACTGCAAGAGGAATCGGGTCCATCGGAGACGGGCACTCAGAGCACTGTGAGAGACAAGTTCGACCCTTTGGGGGTTCATTGCCTTTTTTTGCTCTCCTTTGCTTGCAATGCATGTGGCAGGTAGGGTGAAAACCTCTGCGCTGCTGACTGGTGACATTTGAAGCTTTGTGCTCTGCCACTGGGGAGTCTGGGGTGAAGTGAGGGCATTCTGTGTACCCCAGGGGGCGTTGCAGCCAGTGCAGGAGGAATCGGGTCCATCGGAGACGGCAATGAGAGCGCTGTGTCAGGGACAAGTTCGACGCTGTGGGGTTCATTGCCTTTTTTTCCTCTCATTTGCTTGCAATGCATGTGGCAGGTAGGGTGAAAACCTCTGCGCTGCTGACAGGTGACATTTGAAGCGTTGTGCTCTGCCACTGGGGAGTCTGGGTCGAAATGAGGGCATTCTGTGTACCCAAGGGGGCGCTGCAACCACTGCAAGAGGAATTGGGTCCATCGGAGACGGGCACTCAGAGCACTGTGTGAGGGACAAGTTCGACCCTTTGGGGATTCATTGCCTTTTTTTGCTCTCATTTGCTTGCAATGCATGTGTCAGGTAGGGTGAAAACCTCTGCGCTGCTGACTGGTGACATTTGAAGCGTTGTGCCCTGCCACTGGGGAGTCTGGGTTGAAGTGAGGTCAGCTTGTGTACACCAAGGGGCGCCGCAGCCACTGCAAGAGGAAGCGAGTCCATCGGAGACCGGCACTCAGAGCACTGTGAGGGACAAGTTCGACCCTTTGGGGGTTCATTGCCTTTTTTTGCTCTCATTTGCTTGCAATGCATGTGGCAAGTAGGGTGAAAACCTCTGCGCTGCTGACTGGTGACATTTGAAGCGTTGTGCTCTGTCACTGGGGAGTTTGGGTTGAAGTGAGGGCATTCTGTGTACCCAAGGGGGCGTTGCAGCCACTGCAAGAGGAATCGGGTCCATCGGAGACGGGCACTCAGAGCACCATGAGAGACAAGTTCGACCCTTTGGGGGTTCATTGCCTTTTTTTGCTCTCATTTGCTTGCAATGCATGTGGCAGGTAGGGTGAAAACCTCTGCGCTGCTGACTGGTGACATTTGAAGCTTTGTGCTCTGCCACCGGGGGAGTCTGGGTTGAAGTGAGGGCATTCTGTGTACCCCGAGGGGGCGTTGCAGCCAGTGCAAAAGAATTGGGTCCATCGGAGACGGCAATGAGAGCGCTGTGTCAAGGACAAGTTCGACGATGTGGGGTTCATTGCCTTTTTTTCCTCTCATTTGCTTGCAATGCATGTGGCAGGTAGGGTGAAAACCTCTGCGCTGCTGACAGGTGACATTTGAAGCGTTGTGCTCTGCCACTGGGGAGTCTGGGTCGAAATGAGGGCATTCTGTGTACCCAAGGGGGCGCTGCAACCACTGCAAGAGGAATTGGGTCCATCGGAGACGGGCACTCAGAGCACTGTGTGAGGGACAAGTTCGACCCTTTGGGGATTCATTGCCTTTTTTTGCTCTCATTTGCTTGCAATGCATGTGTCAGGTAGGGTGAAAACCTCTGCGCTGCTGACTGGTGACATTTGAAGCGTTGTGCCCTGCCACTGGGGCGTCTGGGTTGAAGTGAGGTCAGTTTGTGTACACCAAGGGGCGCCGCAGCCACTGCAAGAGGAAGCGGGTCCATCGGAGACGGGCACTCAGAGCACTGTGAGGGACAAGTTCGACCCTTTGGGGGTTCATTGCCTTTTTTTGCTCTCATTTGCTTGCAATGCATGTGGCAAGTAGGGTGAAAACCTCTGCGCTGCTGACTGGTGACATTTGAAGCGTTGTGCTGTGCCACTGGGGAGTTTGGGTTGAAGTGAGGGCATTCTGTGTACCCAAGGGGGCGTTGCAGCCACTGCAAGAGGAATCGGGTCCATCGGAGACGGGCACTCAGAGCACCATGAGAGACAAGTTCGACCCTTTGGGGGTTCATTGCCTTTTTTTGCTCTCATTTGCTTGCAATGCATGTGGCAGGTAGGGTGAAAACCTCTGCGCTGCTGACTGGTGACATTTGAAGCTTTGTGCTCTGCCACTGGGGAGTCTGGGTTGAAGTGAGGGCATTCTGTGTACCCCGAGGGGGCGTTGCAGCCAGTGCAAGAGGAATCGGGTCCATCGGAGACGGCAATGAAGGCGCTGTGTCAGGGACAAGTTCGACGCTGTGGGGTTCATTGCCTTTTTTTCCTCTCATTTGCTTGCAATGCATGTGGCAGGTAGGGTGAAAACCTCTGCGCTGCTGACAGGTGACATTTGAAGCGTTGTGCTCTGCCACTGGGGAGTCTCGGTCGAAATGAGGGCATTCTGTGTACCCAAGGGGGCGCTGCAACCACTGCAAGAGGAATCGGGTCCATCGGAGACGGGCACTCACAGCACTGTGTGAGGGACAAGTTCGACCCTTTGGGGATTCATTGCCTTTTTTTGCTCTCATTTGCTTGCAATGCATGTGTCAGGTAGGGTGAAAACCTCTGCGCTGCTGACTGGTGACATTTGAAGCGTTGTGCCCTGCCACTGGGGAGTCTGGGTTGAAGTGAGGTCAGTCTGTGTACACCAAGGGGCGCCGCAGCCACTGCAAGAGGAAGCGGGTCCATCGGAGACGGGCACTCAGAGCACTGTGAGGGACAAGTTGGACCCTTTGGGGGTTCATTGCCTTTTTTTGCTCTCATTTGCTTGCAATGCATGTGGCAAGTAGGGTGAAAACCTCTGCGCTGCTGACTGGTGACATTTGAAGCGTTGTGCTGTGCCACTGGGGAGTTTGGGTTGAAGTGAGGGCATTCTGTGTACCCAAGGGGGCGTTGCAGCCACTGCAAGAGGAATCGGGTCCATCGGAGACGGGCACTCAGAGCACCATGAGAGACAAGTTCGACCCTTTGGGGGTTCATTGCCTTTTTTTGCTCTCATTTGCTTGCAATGCATGTGGCTGGTAGGGTGAAAACCTCTGCGCTGCTGACTGGTGACATTTGAAGCTTTGTGCTCTGCCACCGGGGGAGTCTGGGTTGAAGTGAGGGCATTCTGTGTACCCCGAGGGGGCGTTGCAGCCAGTGCAAGAGGAATCGGGTCCATCGGAGACGGCAATGAGAGCGCTGTGTCAGGGACAAGTTCGACGCTGTGGGGTTCATTGCCTTTTTTTCCTCTCATTTGCTTGCAATGCATGTGGCAGGTAGGGTGAAAACCTCTGCGCTGCTGACAGGTGACATTTGAAGCGTTGTGCTCTGCCACTGGGGAGTCTGGGTCGAAATGAGGGCATTCTGTGTACCCAAGGGGGCGCTGCAACCACTGCAAGAGGAATTGGGTCCATCGGAGACGGGCACTCAGAGCACTGTGTGAGGGACAAGTTCGACCCTTTGGGGATTCATTGCCTTTTTTTGCTCTCATTTGCTTGCAATGCATGTGGCAGGTAGGGTGAAAACCTCTGCGCTGCTGACTGGTGACATTTGAAGCGTTGTGCCCTGCCACTGGGGCGTCTGGGTTGAAGTGAGGTCAGTTTGTGTACACCAAGGGGCGCCGCAGCCACTGCAAGAGGAAGCGGGTCCATCGGAGACGGGCACTCAGAGCACTGTGAGGGACAAGTTCGACCCTTTGGGGGTTCATTGCCTTTTTTTGCTCTCATTTGCTTGCAATGCATGTGGCAAGTAGGGTGAAAACCTCTGCGCTGCTGACTGGTGACATTTGAAGCGTTGTGCTCTGCCGCTGGGGAGTTTGGGTTGAAGTGAGGGCATTCTGTGTACCCAAGGGGGCGTTGTAGCCACTGCAAGAGGAATCGGGTCCATCAGAGACGGGCACTCAGAGCACCATGAGAGACAAGTTCGACCCTTTGGGGGTTCATTGCCTTTTTTTGCTCTCATTTGCTTGCAATGCATGTGGCAGGTAGGGTGAAAACCTCTGCGCTGCTGACTGGTGCCATTTGAAGCTTTGTGCTCTGCCACTAGGGAGTCTGGGTTGAAGTGAGGGCATTCTGTGTACCCCGAGGGGGCGTTGCAGCCAGTGCAAGAGGAATCGGGTCCATCGGAGACGGCAATGAGAGCGCTGTGTCAGGGACAAGTTCGACGCTGTGGGGTTCATTGCCTTTTTTCCCTCTCATTTGCTTGCAATGCATGTGGCAGGTAGGGTGAAAACCTCTGCGCTGCTGACTGGTGACATTTGAAGCGTTGTGCTGTGCCACTGGGGAGTCTCGGTCGAAATGAGGGCATTCTGTGTACCCAAGGGGGCGCTGCAACCACTGCAAGAGGAATCGGGTCCATCGGAGACGGGCACTCAGAGCACTGTGTGAGGGACAAGTTCGACCCTTTGGGGATTCATTGCCTTTTTTTGCTCTCATTTGCTTGCAATGCATGTGTCAGGCAGGGTGAAAACCTCTGCGCTGCTGACTGGTGACATTTGAAGCGTTGTGCCCTGCCACTGGGGAGTCTGGGTTGAAGTGAAGTCAGTCTGTGTACACCAAGGGGCGCCGCAGCCACTGCAAGAGGAAGCGGGTCCATCGGAGACGGGCACTCAGAGCACTGTGAGGGACAAGTTCGACCCTTTGGGGGTTCATTGCCTTTTTTTGCTCTCATTTGCTTGCAATGCATGTGGCAAGTAGGGTGAAAACCTCTGCGCTGCTGACTGGTGACATTTGAAGCGTTGTGCTGTGCCACTGGGGAGTTTGGGTTGAAGTGAGGGCATTCTGTGTACCCAAGGGGGCGTTGCAGCCACTGCAAGAGGAATCGGGTCCATCGGAGACGGGCACTCAGAGCACCATGAGAGACAAGTTCGACCCTTTGGGGGTTCATTGCCTTTTTTTGCTCTCATTTGCTTGCAATGCATGTGGCAGGTAGGGTGAAAACCTCTGCGCTGCTGACTGGTGACATTTGAAGCTTTGTGCTCTGCCACCGGGGGAGTCTGGGTTGAAGTGAGGGCATTCTGTGTACCCCGAGGGGGCGTTGCAGCCAGTGCAAGAGGAATCGGGTCCATCGGAGACGGCAATGAGAGCGCTGTGTCAGGGACAAGTTCGACGCTGTGGGGTTCATTGCCTTTTTTTCCTCTCATTTGCTTGCAATGCATGTGGCAGGTAGGGTGAAAACCTCTGCGCTGCTGACAGGTGACATTTGAAGCGTTGTGCTCTGCCACTGGGGAGTCTGGGTCGAAATGAGGGCATTCTGTGTACCCCAGGGGGCGCTGCAACCACTGCAAGAGGAATCGGGTCCATCGGAGACGGGCACTCAGAGCACCGTGAGGGACAAGTTCGACGCTTTGGGGGTTCATTGCCTTTTTTTGCTCTCATTTGCTTGCAATGCATGTGGCAGGTAGGGTGAAAACCTCTGCGCTGCTGACAGGTAACATTTGAAGCGTTGTGCCCTGCCACTAGGGAGTCCGGGTTCAAGTGAGGGCATTCTGTGTACCCCGGGGGGCGCCGCAGCGACTGCAAGAGGAATCGGGTCCATCGGAGACGGGCACTCAGAGCACCGTGAGGGACAAGTTCGACCCTTTGGGGGTCATTGCCTTTTTTCGCTCTCATTTGCTTGCAATGCATGTGGTAGGTAGGGTGAAAATCTCTACGCTACTGACTGGTGACATTTGAAGCGTTGTGCCTTGCCACTGGGGAGTCTGGGTTGAAGTGAGGGCATTCTGTGTACCCCAGGGGGCGTGGCAGCCACTGCAAGAGGAATCGGGTCCATCGGAGACGGGCACTCAGAGCACAGTGAGGGACAAGTTCGACGCTTTGGGGGTTCATTGCCTTTTTTTGCTCTCATTTGCTTGCAATGCATGTGGCAGGTAGGGTGAAAACCTCTGCGCTGCTGACTGGTGACATTTGAAGCGTTGTACCTTGCCACTGGGGAGTGTGGGTTGAAGTGAGGTCAGTCTGTGTACCCCAAGGGGCGCCGCAGCCACTGCAAGAGGAAGCGGGTCCATCGGAGACGGGCACTCAGAGCACTGTGAGGGACAAGTTCGACCCTTTGGGGGTTCATTGCCTTTTTTTGCTCTCATTTGCTTGCAATGCATGTGGCAAGTAGGGTGAAAACCTCTGCGCTGCTGACTGGTGACATTTGAAGCGTTGTGCTGTGCCACTGGGGAGTTTGGGTTGAAGTGAGGGCATTCTGTGTACCCAAGGGGGCGTTGCAGCCACTGCAAGAGGAATCGGGTCCATCGGAGACGGGCACGCAGAGCACCATGAGAGACAAGTTCGACCCTTTGGGGGTTCATTGCCTTTTTTTGCTCTCATTTGCTTGCAATGCATGTGGCAGGTAGGGTGAAAACCTCTGCGCTGCTGACTGGTGACATTTGAAGCTTTGTGCTCTGCCACTGGGGAGTCTGGGTTGAAGTGAGGGCATTCTGTGTACCCCGAGGGGGCGTTGCAGCCAGTGCAAGAGGAATCGGGTCCATCGGAGACGGCAATGAGAGCGCTGTGTCAAGGACAATTTCGACGATGTGGGGTTCATTGCCTTTTTTTCCTCTCATTTGCTTGCAATGCATGTGGCAGGTAGGGTGAAAACCTCTGCGCTGCTGACAGGTGACATTTGAAGCGTTGTGCTCTGCCACTGGGGAGTCTGGGTCGAAATGAGGGCATTCTGTGTACCCAAGGGGGCGCTGCAACCACTGCAAGAGGAATTGGGTCCATCGGAGACGGGCACTCAGAGCACTGTGTGAGGGACAAGTTCGACCCTTTGGGGATTCATTGCCTTTTTTTGCTCTCATTTGCTTGCAATGCATGTGTCAGGTAGGGTGAAAACCTCTGCGCTGCTGACTGGTGACATTTGAAGCGTTGTGCCCTGCCACTGGGGAGTCTGGGTTGAAGTGAGGTCAGTTTGTGTACACCAAGGGGCGCCGCAGCCACTGCAAGAGGAAGCGGGTCCATCGGAGACGGGCACTCAGAGCACTGTGAGGGACAAGTTCGACCCTTTGGGGGTTCATTGCCTTTTTTTGCTCTCATTTGCTTGCAATGCATGTGGCAAGTAGGGTGAAAACCTCTGCGCTGCTGACTGGTGACATTTGAAGCGTTGTGCTGTGCCACTGGGGAGTTTGGGTTGAAGTGAGGGCATTCTGTGTACCCAAGGGGGCGTTGCAGCCACTGCAAGAGGAATCGGGTCCATCGGAGACGGGCACTCAGAGCACCATGAGAGACAAGTTCGACCCTTTGGGGGTTCATTGCCTTTTTTTGCTCTCATTTGCTTGCAATGCATGTGGCTGGTAGGGTGAAAACCTCTGCGCTGCTGACTGGTGACATTTGAAGCTTTGTGCTCTGCCACTGGGGAGTCTGGGTTGAAGTGAGGGCATTCTGTGTACCCCGAGGGGGCGTTGCAGCCAGTGCAAGAGGAATCGGGTCCATCGGAGACGGCAATGAGAGCGCTGTGTCAGGGACAAGTTCGACGCTGTGGGGTTCATTGCCTTTTTTTCCTCTCATTTGCTTGCAATGCATGTGGCAGGTAGGGTGAAAACCTCTGCGCTGCTGACAGGTGACATTTGAAGCGTTGTGCTCTGCCACTGGGGAGTCTGGGTCGAAATGAGGGCATTCTGTGTACCCAAGGGGGCGCTGCAACCACTGCAAGAGGAATCGGGTCCATCGGAGACGGGCACTCAGAGCACTGTGTGAGGGACAAGTTCGACCCTTTGGGGATTCATTGCCTTTTTTTGCTCTCATTTGCTTGCAATGCATGTGTCAGGTAGGGTGAAAACCTCTGCGCTGCTGACTGGTGACATTTGAAGCGTTGTGCCCTGCCACTGGGGAGTCTGGGTTGAAGTGAGGTCAGTCTGTGTACACCAAGGGGCGCCGCAGCCACTGCAAGAGGAAGCGGGTCCATCGGAGACGGGCACTCAGAGCACTGTGAGGGACAAGTTCGACCCTTTGGGGGTTCATTGCCTTTTTTTGCTCTCATTTGCTTGCAATGCACGTGGCAAGTAGGGTGAAAACCTCTGCGCTGCTGACTGGTGACATTTGAAGCGTTGTGCTGTGCCACTGGGGAGTTTGGGTTGAAGTGAGGGCATTCTGTGTACCCAAGGGGGCGTTGCAGCCACTGCAAGAGGAATCGGGTCCATCGGAGACGGGCACTCAGAGCACCATGAGAGACAAGTTCGACCCTTTGGGGGTTCATTGCCTTTTTTTGCTCTCATTTGCTTGCAATGCATGTGGCTGGTAGGGTGAAAACCTCTGCGCTGCTGACTGGTGACATTTGAAGCTTTGTGCTCTGCCACTGGGGAGTCTGGGTTGAAGTGAGGGCATTCTGTGTACCCCGAGGGGGCGTTGCAGCCAGTGCAAGAGGAATCGGGTCCATCGGAGACGGCAATGAGAGCGCTGTGTCAGGGACAAGTTCGACGCTGTGGGGTTCATTGCCTTTTTTTCCTCTCATTTGCTTGCAATGCATGTGGCAGGTAGGGTGAAAACCTCTGCGCTGCTGACAGGTGACATTTGAAGCGTTGTGCTCTGCCACTGGGGAGTCTGGGTCGAAATGAGGGCATTCTGTGTACCCAAGGGGGCGCTGCAACCACTGCAAGAGGAATCGGGTCCATCGGAGACGGGCACTCAGAGCACTGTGTGAGGGACAAGTTCGACCCTTTGGGGATTCATTGCCTTTTTTTGCTCTCATTTGCTTGCAATGCATGTGTCAGGTAGGGTGAAAACCTCTGCGCTGCTGACTGGTGACATTTGAAGCGTTGTGCCCTGCCACTGGGGAGTCTGGGTTGAAGTGAGGTCAGTCTGTGTACACCAAGGGGCGCCGCAGCCACTGCAAGAGGAAGCGGGTCCATCGGAGACGGGCACTCAGAGCACTGTGAGGGACAAGTTCGACCCTTTGGGGGTTCATTGCCTTTTTTTGCTCTCATTTGCTTGCAATGCACGTGGCAAGTAGGGTGAAAACCTCTGCGCTGCTGACTGGTGACATTTGAAGCGTTGTGCTGTGCCACTGGGGAGTTTGGGTTGAAGTGAGGGCATTCTGTGTACCCAAGGGGGCGTTGCAGCCACTGCAAGAGGAATCGGGTCCATCGGAGACGGGCACTCAGAGCACCATGAGAGACAAGTTCGACCCTTTGGGGGTTCATTGCCTTTTTTTGCTCTCATTTGCTTGCAATGCATGTGGCAGGTAGGGTGAAAACCTCTGCGCTGCTGACTGGTGACATTTGAAGCTTTGTGCTCTGCCACCGGGGGAGTCTGGGTTGAAGTGAGGGCATTCTGTGTACCCCGAGGGGGCGTTGCAGCCAGTGCAAGAGGAATCGGGTCCATCGGAGACGGCAATGAGAGCGCTGTGTCAGGGACAAGTTCGACGCTGTGGGGTTCATTGCCTTTTTTTCCTCTCATTTGCTTGCAATGCATGTGGCAGGTAGGGTGAAAACCTCTGCGCTGCTGACAGGTGACATTTGAAGCGTTGTGCTCTGCCACTGGGGAGTCTGGGTCGAAATGAGGGCATTCTGTGTACCCCAGGGGGCGCCGCAACCACTGCAAGAGGAATCGGGTCCATCGGAGACGGGCACTCAAAGCACCGTGAGGGACAAGTTCGACGCTTTGGGGGTTCATTGCCTTTTTTTGCTCTCATTTGCTTGCAATGCATGTGGCAGGTAGGGTGAAAACCTCCTCGCTGCTGACAGGTAACATTTGAAGCGTTGTGCCCTGCCACTAGGGAGTCCGGGTTCAAGTGAGGGCATTCTGTGTACCCCGGGGGGCGCCGCAGCGACTGCAAGAGGAATCGGGTCCATCGGAGACGGGCACTCAGAGCACCGTGAGGGACAAGTTCGACCCTTTGGGGGTCATTGCCTTTTTTCGCTCTCATTTGCTTGCAATGCATGTGGTAGGTAGGGTGAAAATCTCTACGCTACTGACTGGTGACATTTGAAGCGTTGTGCCTTGCCACTGGGGAGTCTGGGTTGAAGTGAGGGCATTCTGTGTACCCCAGGGGGCGTGGCAGCCACTGCAAGAGGAATCGGGTCCATCGGAGACGGGCACTCAGAGCACTATGAGGGACAAGTTCGACGCTTTGGGGGTTCATTGCCTTTTTTTGCTCTCATTTGCTTGCAATGCATGTGGCAGGTAGGGTGAAAACCTCTGCGCTGCTGACTGGTGACATTTGAAGCGTTGTGCTGTGCCACTGGGGAGTCTGGGTTGAAGTGAGGGCATTCTGTGTACCCCAAGGGGCGCCGCAGCCACTGCAAGAGGAAGCGGGTCCATCGGAGACGGGCACTCAGAGCACTATGAGGGACAAGTTCGACCCTTTGGGGGTTCATTGCCTTTTTTTGCTCTCATTTGCTTGCAATGCATGTGGCAGGTAGGGTGAAAACCTCTGCGCTGCTGACTGGTGACATTTGAAGCGTTGTGCTGTGCCACTGGGGAGTCTGGGTTGAAGTGAGGGCATTCTGTGTACCCAAGGGGGCGTTGCAGCCACTGCAAGAGGAATCGGGTCCATCGGAAACGGCAATGAGAGCGCTGTGTCAGGGACAAGTTCGACGCTGTGGTGTTCATTGCCTTTTTTTCCTCTCATTTGCTTGCAATGCATGTGGCAGGTAGGGTGAAAACCTCTGCGCTGCTGACAGGTGACATTTGAAGCGTTGTGCTCTGCCACTGGGGAGTCTGGGTCGAAATGAGGGCATTCTGTGTACCCCAGGGGGCGCCGCAACCACTGCAAGAGGAATCGGGTCCATCGGAGACGGGCACTCAAAGCACCGTGAGGGACAAGTTCGACGCTTTGGGGGTTCATTGCCTTTTTTTGCTCTCATTTGCTTGCAATGCATGTGGCAGGTAGGGTGAAAACCTCCTCGCTGCTGACAGGTAACATTTGAAGCGTTGTGCCCTGCCACTAGGGAGTCCGGGTTCAAGTGAGGGCATTCTGTGTACCCCGGGGGGCGCCGCAGCGACTGCAAGAGGAATCGGGTCCATCGGAGACGGGCACTCAGAGCACCGTGAGGGACAAGTTCGACCCTTTGGGGGTCATTGCCTTTTTTCGCTCTCATTTGCTTGCAATGCATGTGGTAGGTAGGGTGAAAATCTCTACGCTACTGACTGGTGACATTTGAAGCGTTGTGCCTTGCCACTGGGGAGTCTGGGTTGAAGTGAGGGCATTCTGTGTACCCCAGGGGGCGTGGCAGCCACTGCAAGAGGAATCGGGTCCATCGGAGACGGGCACTCAGAGCACTATGAGGGACAAGTTCGACGCTTTGGGGGTTCATTGCCTTTTTTTGCTCTCATTTGCTTGCAATGCATGTGGCAGGTAGGGTGAAAACCTCTGCGCTGCTGACTGGTGACATTTGAAGCGTTGTGCTGTGCCACTGGGGAGTCTGGGTTGAAGTGAGGGCATTCTGTGTACCCCAAGGGGCGCCGCAGCCACTGCAAGAGGAAGCGGGTCCATCGGAGACGGGCACTCAGAGCACTATGAGGGACAAGTTCGACCCTTTGGGGGTTCATTGCCTTTTTTTGCTCTCATTTGCTTGCAATGCATGTGGCAGGTAGGGTGAAAACCTCTGCGCTGCTGACTGGTGACATTTGAAGCGTTGTGCTGTGCCACTGGGGAGTCTGGGTTGAAGTGAGGGCATTCTGTGTACCCAAGGGGGCGTTGCAGCCACTGCAAGAGGAATCGGGTCCATCGGAAACGGCAATGAGAGCGCTGTGTCAGGGACAAGTTCGACGCTGTGGTGTTCATTGCCTTTTTTTCCTCTCATTTGCTTGCAATGCATGTGGCAGGTAGGGTGAAAACCTCTGCGCTGCTGACAGGTGACATTTGAAGCGTTGTGCTCTGCCACTGGGGAGTCTGGGTTGAAGTGAGGGCATTCTGTGTACCCAAGGGGGCGCTGCAACCACTGCAAGAGGAATCGGGTCCATCGGAGACGGGCACTCAGAGCACCGTGAGGGACAAGTTCGACGCTTTGGGGGTTCATTGCCTTTTTTTGCTCTCATTTGCTTGCAATGCATGTGGCAGGTAGGGTGAAAACCTCTGCGCTGCTGACAAGTAACATTTGAAGCGTTGTGCCCTGCCACTAGGGAGTCTGGGTTCAAGTGAGGGCATTCTGTGTACCCCGGGGGGCGCCGCAGCGACTGCAAGAGGAATCGGGTCCATGGGAGACGGGCACTCAGAGCACCGTGAGGGACAAGTTCGACCCTTTGGGGGTCATTGCCTTTTTTTGCTCTCATTTGCTTGCAATGCATGTGGTAGGTAGGGTGAAAATCTCTACGCTATTGACTGGTGACATTTGAAGCGTTGTGCCTTGCCACTGGGGAGTCTGGGTTGAAGTGAGGGCATTCTGTGTACCCCAAGGCGCGTTGCAGCCACTGCAAGAGGAATCGGGTCCATCGGAGACGGGCACTCAGAGCACAGTGAGGGACAAGTTCGACGCTTTGGGGGTTCATTGCCTTTTTTTGCTCTCATTTGCTTGCAATGCATGTGTCAGGTAGGGTGAAAACCTCTGCGCTGCTGACTGGTGACATTTGAAGCGTTGTACCTTGCCACTGGGGAGTGTGGGTTGAAGTGAGGTCAGTCTGTGTACCCCAAGGGGCGCCGCAGCCACTGCAAGAGGAAGCGGGTCCATCGGAGACGGGCACTCAGAGCACTATGAGGGACAAGTTCGACCCCTTGGGGGTTCATTGCCTTTTTTTGCTCTCATTTGCTTGCAATGCATGTGGCAGGTAGGGTGAAAACCTCTGCGCTGCTGACTGGTGACATTTGAAGCGTTGTGCTGTGCCACTGGGGAGTCTGGGTTGAAGTGAGGGCATTCTGTGTACCCAAGGGGGCGTTGCAGCCACTGCAAGAGGAAGCGGGTCCATCGGAAACGGCAATGAGAGCGCTGTGTCAGGGACAAGTTCGACGCTGTGGTGTTCATTGCCTTTTTTTCCTCTCATTTGCTTGCAATGCATGTGGCAGGTAGGGTGAAAACCTCTGCGCTGCTGACTGGTGACATTTGAAGCGTTGTGCTGTGCCACTGGGGAGTTTGGGTTGAAGTGAGGGCATTCTGTGTACCCAAGGGGGCGTTGCAGCCACTGCAAGAGGAATCGGGTCCATCGGAGACGGGCACACAGAGCACTGTGAGAGACAAGTTCGACCCTTTGGGGGTTCATTGCCTTTTTTTGCTCTCATTTGCTTGCAATGCATGTGGCAGGTAGGGTGAAAACCTCTGCGCTGCTGACTGGTGACATTTGAAGCGTTGTGCTGTGCCACTGGGGAGTCTGGGTTGAAGTGAGGGCATTCTGTGTACCCAAGGGGGCGTTGCAGCCACTGCAAGAGGAAGCGGGTCCATCGGAAACGGCAATGAGAGCGCTGTGTCAGGGACAAGTTCGACGCTGTGGTGTTCATTGCCTTTTTTTCCTCTCATTTGCTTGCAATGCATGTGGCAGGTAGGGTGAAAACCTCTGCGCTGCTGACTGGTGACATTTGAAGCGTTGTGCTGTGCCACTGGGGAGTTTGGGTTGAAGTGAGGGCATTCTGTGTACCCAAGGGGGCGTTGCAGCCACTGCAAGAGGAATCGGGTCCATCGGAAACGGCAATGAGAGCGCTGTGTCAGGGACAAGTTCGACGCTGTGGTGTTCATTGCCTTTTTTTCCTCTCATTTGCTTGCAATGCATGTGGCAGGTAGGGTGAAAACCTCTGCGCTGCTGACTGGTGACATTTGAAGCGTTGTGCTGTGCCACTGGGGAGTTTGGGTTGAAGTGAGGGCATTCTGTGTACCCAAGGGGGCGTTGCAGCCACTGCAAGAGGAATCGGGTCCATCGGAGACGGGCACACAGAGCACTGTGAGAGACAAGTTCGACCCTTTGGGGGTTCATTGCCTTTTTTTGCTCTCATTTGCTTGCAATGCATGTGGCAGGTAGGGTGAAAACCTCTGCGCTGCTGACTGGTGACATTTGAAGCGTTGTGCTGTGCCACTGGGGAGTCTGGGTTGAAGTGAGGGCATTCTGTGTACCCAAGGGGGCGTTGCAGCCACTGCAAGAGGAAGCGGGTCCATCGGAAACGGCAATGAGAGCGCTGTGTCAGGGACAAGTTCGACGCTGTGGTGTTCATTGCCTTTTTTTCCTCTCATTTGCTTGCAATGCATGTGGCAGGTAGGGTGAAAACCTCTGCGCTGCTGACTGGTGACATTTGAAGCGTTGTGCTGTGCCACTGGGGAGTTTGGGTTGAAGTGAGGGCATTCTGTGTACCCAAGGGGGCGTTGCAGCCACTGCAAGAGGAATCGGGTCCATCGGAGACAGGCACTCAGAGCACTGTGAGAGACAAGTTCGACCCTTTGGGGGTTCATTGCCTTTTTTTGCTCTCATTTGCTTGCAATGCATGTGGCAGGTAGGGTGAAAACCTCTGCGCTGCTGACTGGTGACATTTGAAGCTTTGTGCTCTGCCACTGGGGAGTCTGGGTTGAAGTGAGGGCATTCTGTGTACCCCAGGGGGCGTTGCAGCCACTGCAAGAGGAATCGGGTCCATCGGAGACGGCAATGAGAGCGCTGTGTCAGGGACAAGTTCGACGCTGTGGGGTTCATTGCCTTTTTTTCCTCTCATTTGCTTGCAATGCATGTGGCAGGTAGGGTGAAAACCTCTGCGCTGCTGACAGGTGACATTTGAAGCGTTGTGCTCTGCCACTGGGGAGTCTGGGTCGAAATGAGGGCATTCTGTGTACCCAAGGGGGCGCTGCAACCACTGCAAGAGGAATCGGGTCCATCGGAGACGGGCACTCAGAGCACCGTGAGGGACAAGTTCGACGCTTTGGGGGTTCATTGCCTTTTTTTGCTCTCATTTGCTTGCAATGCATGTGGCAGGTAGGGTGAAAACCTCTGCGCTGCTGACAAGTAACATTTGAAGCGTTGTGCCCTGCCACTAGGGAGTCTGGGTTCAAGTGAGGGCATTCTGTGTACCCCGGGGGGCGCCGCAGCGACTGCAAGAGGAATCGGGTCCATCGGAGACGGGCACTCAGAGCACCGTGAGGGACAAGTTCGACCCTTTGGGGGTCATTGCCTTTTTTTGCTCTCATTTGCTTGCAATGCATGTGGTAGGTAGGGTGAAAATCTCTACGCTATTGACTGGTGACATTTGAAGCGTTGTGCCTTGCCACTGGGGAGTCTGGGTTGAAGTGAGGGCATTCTGTGTACCCCAAGGCGCGTTGCAGCCACTGCAAGAGGAATCGGGTCCATCGGAGACGGGCACTCAGAGCACAGTGAGGGACAAGTTCGACGCTTTGGGGGTTCATTGCCTTTTTTTGCTCTCATTTGCTTGCAATGCATGTGTCAGGTAGGGTGAAAACCTCTGCGCTGCTGACTGGTGACATTTGAAGCGTTGTACCTTGCCACTGGGGAGTGTGGGTTGAAGTGAGGTCAGTCTGTGTACCCCAAGGGGCGCCGCAGCCACTGCAAGAGGAAGCGGGTCCATCGGAGACGGGCACTCAGAGCACTATGAGGGACAAGTTCGACCCCTTGGGGGTTCATTGCCTTTTTTTGCTCTCATTTGCTTGCAATGCATGTGGCAGGTAGGGTGAAAACCTCTGCGCTGCTGACTGGTGACATTTGAAGCGTTGTGCTGTGCCACTGGGGAGTCTGGGTTGAAGTGAGGGCATTCTGTGTACCCAAGGGGGCGTTGCAGCCACTGCAAGAGGAAGCGGGTCCATCGGAAACGGCAATGGGAGCGCTGTGTCAGGGACAAGTTCGACGCTGTGGTGTTCATTGCCTTTTTTTCCTCTCATTTGCTTGCAATGCATGTGGCAGGTAGGGTGAAAACCTCTGCGCTGCTGACTGGTGACATTTGAAGCGTTGTGCTGTGCCACTGGGGAGTTTGGGTTGAAGTGAGGGCATTCTGTGTACCCAAGGGGGCGTTGCAGCCACTGCAAGAGGAATCGGGTCCATCGGAGACGGGCACACAGAGCACTGTGAGGGACAAGTTCGACCCTTTGGGGGTTCATTGCCTTTTTTTGCTCTCATTTGCTTGCAATGCATGTGGCAGGTAGGGTGAAAACCTCTGCGCTGCTGACTGGTGACATTTGAAGCTTTGTGCTCTGCCACTGGGGAGTCTGGGTTGAAGTGAGGGCATTCTGTGTACCCCAGGGGGCGTTGCAGCCACTGCAAGAGGAATCGGGTCCATCGGAGACGGCAATGAGAGCGCTGTGTCAGGGACAAGTTCGACGCTGTGGGGTTCATTGCCTTTTTTTCCTCTCATTTGCTTGCAATGCATGTGGCAGGTAGGGTGAAAACCTCTGCGCTGCTGACTGGTGACATTTGAAGCGTTGTGCTCTGCCACTGGGGAGTCTGGGTCGAAATGAGGGCATTCTGTGTACCCAAGGGGGCGCTGCAACCACTGCAAGAGGAATCGGGTCCATCGGAGACGGGCACTCAGAGCACCGTGAGGGACAAGTTCGACGCTTTGGGGGTTCATTGCCTTTTTTTGCTCTCATTTGCTTGCAATGCATGTGGCAGGTAGGGTGAAAACCTCTGCGCTGCTGACAAGTAACATTTGAAGCGTTGTGCCCTGCCACTAGGGAGTCTGGGTTCAAGTGAGGGCATTCTGTGTACCCCGGGGGGCGCCGCAGCGACTGCAAGAGGAATCGGGTCCATCGGAGACGGGCACTCAGAGCACCGTGAGGGACAAGTTCGACCCTTTGGGGGTCATTGCCTTTTTTTGCTCTCATTTGCTTGCAATGCATGTGGTAGGTAGGGTGAAAATCTCTACGCTACTGACTGGTGACATTTGAAGCGTTGTGCCTTGCCACTGGGGAGTCTGGGTTGAAGTGAGGGCATTCTGTGTACCCCAGGGCGCGTTGCAGCCACTGCAAGAGGAATCGGGTCCATCGGAGACGGGCACTCAGAGCACAGTGAGGGACAAGTTCGGCGCTTTGGGGGTTCATTGCCTTTTTTTGCTCTCATTTGCTTGCAATGCATGTGTCAGGTAGGGTGAAAACCTCTGCGCTGCTGACTGGTGACATTTGAAGCGTTGTACCTTGCCACTGGGGAGTGTGGGTTGAAGTGAGGTCAGTGTGTGTACCCCAAGGGGCGCCGCAGCCACTGCAAGAGGAAGCGGGTCCATCGGAGACGGGCACTCAGAGCACTGTGAGGGACAAGTTCGACCCTTTGGGGGTTCATTGCCTTTTTTTGCTCTCATTTGCTTGCAATGCATGTGGCAGGTAGGGTGAAAACCTCTGCGCTGGTAACTGGTGACATTTGAAGTGTTGTGCTGTGCCACTGGGGAGTCTGGGTTGAAGTGAGGGCATTCTGTGTACCCAAGGGGGCGTTGCAGCCACTGCAAGAGGAATCGGGTCCATCGGAAACGGCAATGAGAGCGCTGCGTCAGGGACAAGTTCGACGCTGTGGGGTTCATTGCCTTTTTTTCCTCTCATTTGCTTGCAATGCATGTGGCAGGTAGGGTGAAAACCTATGCGCTGCTGACGGGTGACATTTGAAGCTTTGTGCTCTGCCACCGGGGAGTCTGGGTCGAAGTGAGGGCATTCTGTGTACCCAAGGGGGCGCTGCAGCCACTGCAAGAGGAATCGGGTCCATCGGAGACGGCAATGAGAGCGCTGTGTCAGGGACAAGTTCAACGCTGTGGGGTTCATTGCCTTTTTTTGCTCTCCTTTGCTTGCAATGCATGTGGCAGGTAGGGTGAAAACCTCTGCGCTGCTGACTGGTGACATTTGAAGCGTTGTGCCCTGCCACTGGGGAGTCTAGGTTGAAGTGAGGGCATTCTGTGTACCCCAAGGGGCGCCGCAGCCACTGCAAGAGGAAGCGGGTCCATCGGAGACGGGCACTCAAAGCACTCTGAGGGACAAGTTGGACCCTTTGGGGGTTCATTGCCTTTTTTTGCTCTCATTTGCTTGCAATGCATGTGGCAGGTAGGGTGAAAACCTCTGCGCTGCTGACTGGTGACATTTGAAGCGTTGTGGTGTGCCACTCGGGAGTCTGGGTCGAGGTGAGGGCATTCTGTGTACCCAAGGGAGCGCCGCAGCGATTGCAAGAGGAATCGGGTCCATCGGAGACGGCAATGAGAGCGCTGTGTCAGGGACAAGTTCAACGCTATAGGTTCATTGCCTTTTTTTGCTCTCATTTGCTTGCAATGCATGTGGCAGGTAGGGTGAAAACCTCTGCGCTGCTGACTGGTGACATTTGAAGCGTTGTGCCCTGCCACTGGGGAGTCAGGGTTGAAGTGAGGTCAGTATGTGTACCCCAAGGGGCGCCGCAGCCACTGCAAGAGGAAGCGGGTCCATCGGAGACGGGCACTCAGAGTACTGTGAGGGACAAGTTCGACCCTTTGGGGGTTCATTGCCTTTTTTTGCTCTCATTTGCTTGCAATGCATGTGGCAGGTAGGGTGAAAACCTCTGCGCTGATGACTGGTGACATTTGAAGCGTTGTGCTCTGTCACTGGGGAGTCTGGGTTGAAGTGAGGGCATTCTGTGTACCCCGGGGGGCGCGGCAGCCACTGCAAGAGGAATCGGGTCCATCGGAGACAGGCACTCAGAGCACTGTGTGAGGGACAAGTTCGACTCTTTGGGGGTTCATTGCCTTTTTTTGCTCTCATTTGCTTGCAATGCATGTGGCAGATAGGGTGAAAACCTCTGCGCTGCTGACTGGTGACATTTGAAGCGTTGTGCCCTGCTACTGTGGAGTCAGGGTTGAAGTGAGGGCATTCTGGGTACCCCAGGGGGCCCGCAGCGAGTGCAAGAGGAATCGGGTCCATCGGAGACGGGCACTCAGAGCACCGTGAGGGACAAGTTCGACCCTTTGGGGGTTCATTGCCTTTTTTTGCCCTCATTTGCTTGCAGTGCACGTTGCAGGTAGGGTGAAAACCTCTGCGCTATTGACTGGTGACATTTGAAGCGTTGTGCTCTGCCACTGGGGAGTCTGGGTCGAAGTGAGGGCATTCTGTGTACCCAAGGGGGCGCTGCAGCCACTGCAAGAGGAATGGGGTCCATCCGAGACGGGCACTCATAGCACTCTGAGGGACAAGTTCGACCCTTTGGGGGTTCATTGCCTTTTTTTGCTCTCATTTGCTTGCAATGCATGTGGCAGGTAGGGTGAAAACCTGTGCGCTGCTGACTGGTGACATTTGAAGCGTTGTTCCCTGCCACTGGGGAGTCTGGGTTGAAGTGAGGGCATTATGTGTACCTCAGGGGGCGCTGCAGCCACTGCAAGAGCAATCGCGTCCATCAGAGACGGGCACTCACAGCACTGTGAGGGACAACTTCGACCCTTTGGGGGTTCATTGCCTTTTTTTGCTCTCATTTGCTTGCAATGCATGTGGCAGGTAGGGTGAAAACCTCCGCGCTGCTGACTGGTGACATTTGAAGCGTTGTTCCCTGCCACTGGGGAGTCTGGGTTGAAGTGAGGGCATTATGTGTACCTCAGGGGGCGCTGCAGCCACTGCAAGAGCAATCGCGTCCATCAGAGACGGGCACTCACAGCACTGTGAGGGACAACTTCGACCCTTTGGGGGTTCATTGCCTTTTTTTGCTCTCATTTGCTTGCAATGCATGTGGCAGGTAGGGTGAAAACCTCCGCGCTGCTGACTGGTGACATTTGAAGCGTTGTGCCCTGCCTCTGGGGAGTCTGGGTTGAAGTGAGGTCAGTCTGTGTACCCCAAGGGGCGCCGCAGCCACTGCAAGAGGAAGCGGGTCCATCGGAGACAAGCACTCGGAGCACTCTGAGGGACAAGTTCGACCTTTTGGGGGTTCATTGCCTTTTTTTGCTCTCATTTGCTTGCAATGCATGTGGCAGGTAGGGTGAAAACCTCTGTGCCGATGACTGGTGACATTTGAAGCGTTGTGCTCTGTCACTGGGGAGTCTGGGTTGAAGTGAGGGCATTCTGTGTACCCCGGGGGGCGCGGCAGCCACTGCAAGAGGAAGCGGGTCCATCGGAGACGGGCACTCAAAGCACTGTGTGAGGGACAAGTTCGACGCTTTGGGGGTTCATTGCCTTTTTTTGCTCTCATTTGCTTGCAATGCATGTGGCAGGTAGGGTGAAAACCTCTGCGCCGCTGACTGGTGACATTTGAAGCGTTGTGCTCTGCCACTGGGGAGTCCGGGTCGAAATGAGGGCATTCTGTGTACCCAAGGGGGCGCTGCAACCACTGCAAGAGGAATCAGGTCCATCAGAGACGGGCACTCAGAGCACCGTGTGAGGGACAAGTTCGATGCTTTGGGGGTTCATTGCCTTTTTTTGCTCTCATTTGCTTGCAATGCATGTGGCAGGTAGGGTGAAAACCTCTGCGCTGCTGACTGGTGACATTTGAAGCGTTGTGCCCTGCTACTGTGGAGTCACGGTTGAAGTGAGGGCATTCTGGGTACCCCTGGGGGCGCCGCGCGACTGCATGAGGAATCGGGTCCACCGGAGACGGGTACTCAGAGCAGCGTGAGGGACAAGTTCGACCCTTTGGGGGTTCATTGCCTTTTTTTGCTCTCATTTGCTTGCAATGCACGTGGCAGGTAGGGTGAAAACCTCTGCGCTATTGACTGGTGACATTTGAAGCGTTGTGCTCTGCCACTGGGGAGTTTGGGTCGAAGTGAGGGCATTCTGTGTACCCCAGGGGGCGCCGCAGCCACTGCAAGAGGAATCGGGTCCATCGGAGACGGGCACTCAGAGCACTGTGTGAGGGACAAGTTCGACGCTTTGGGGGTTCATTGCCTTTTTTTGCTCTCATTTGCTTGCAATGCATGTGGCAGGTAGGGTGAAAACCTCTGCGCTGCTGATTGGTGACATTTGAAGCGTTGTGCTCTGCCACTGCGGAGTCTGGGTTGAAGTGAGGGCATTCTGTGTACCCCAGGGGGCGCTGCAGGCAATGCAAGAGGAATCAGGTTCATTGGAGACGGGCACTCAGAGCACCGTGAGGGACAAGTTCGACACTTTCGGGGTTCATTGCCCTTTTTTGCTCTCCTTTGCTTGCAATGCATCTGGCAGGTAGGGTGAAAACCTCTGCGCTACTGACTGGTGACATTTGAAGCGTTGTGCCCTGCCACTCGGGAGTCTGGGTTGAAGTGAGGGCATTCTGTGTAACCCAGGGGGCGCTGCAGCCACTGCAAGAGGAATCGGGTCCATCGGAGACGGGCACTCAAAGCACCGTGAGGGACAAGTTCGACGCTTTGGGGGTTCATTGCCTTTTTTTGCTCTCATTTGCTTGCAATGCATGTGGCAGGTAGGGTGAAAACCTCTGCGCTGCTGACTGGTGACATTTGAAGCGTTGTGCTCTGCCACTGGGGAGTTTGGCTGAAGCGAGGGCATTGTGTGTACCCCAGGGGGCGCTGCAGCCACTGCAAGAGGAATCGGGTTCATCAGAGATGGGCACTCAGAGCACCGTGAGGGACAAGTTCGACCCTTTGGGGGTTCATTGCCTTTTTTTGCTCTCCTTTGCTTGCAATGCATGTGGCAGGTAGGGTGGAAACCTCTGCGCCGCTGACTGGTGACATTTGAAGCGTTGTGCTGCGCCACTGGGGAGTCTGGGTTGAAGTGAGGGCATTCTGTGTACCCCAGGGGCGCTGCAGCCACTGCAAGAGGAATCGGGTCCATCGGAGACGGGCACTCAGAGCACCGTGAGGGACAACTTCGACGCTTTGGGGGTCATTGCCTTTTTTTGCTCTCATTTGCTTGCAATGCATGTGGCAAGTGGGTGAAAATCTCTACGCTATTGACTGGTGACAGTTGAAGTGTTATGCCTTGCCACTGGGGAGTCTGGGTCGAAGTGAGGGCATTCGTTGTACCCCAGGGGGCGCTGCAGCCACTGCAAGAGGAATCGGGTCCATCGGAGACGGGCACTCGGAGCACCGTGAGGGACAAGTTCGACCCTTTGGGGGTTCATTGCCTTTTTTTGCTCTCATTTGCTTGCAATGCATGTGGCACGTAGGGTGGAAACCTCTGCGCTGCTGACTGGTGACATTTGAAGCGTTGTGCTCTGCCACTGGGGAGTCTGGGTTGAAGCGAGGGCATTCTGTGTACCCCAGGGGGCGCTGCAGCCACTGCAAGAGGAATCGGGTCCATCGGAGACGGGCACCCAGAGCACCGTGAGGGACAAGTTCGACCCTTTGGGGGTTCATTGCCTTTTTTTGCTCTCCTTTGCTTGCAATGCATGTGGCAGGTAGGGTGGAAACCTCTGCGCTGCTGATTGGTGACATTTGAAGCGTTGTGCTCTGCCACTGCGGAGTCTAGGTTGAAGTGAGGGCATTCCGTGTACCACAGGGGGCGCTGCAGCCACTGCAAGAGGAATCGGGTCCATCGGAGACGGGCACT
Source organism: Eutreptiella sp. 'Long Island Sound 2002' (assembly GCA_964036045.1). NCBI lineage: Eukaryota > Euglenozoa > Euglenophyceae > Eutreptiales > Eutreptiaceae > Eutreptiella > Eutreptiella sp. 'Long Island Sound 2002'. Next base: position 102,178,334 of record OZ038379.1, on the reverse strand, counting down.
CAGAGCACCGTGAGGGACAAGTTCGAGCCTTTGGGGGTTCATTGCCTTTTTTTGCTCTCCTTTGCTTGCAATGCATGTGGCAGGTAGGGTGGAAACCTCTGCGCTGCTGACTGGTGACATTTGAAGCGTTGTGCTCTGCCACTGGGGAGTCTGGGTTGAAGTGAGGGCATTCTGTGTACCCCAGGGGGCGCTGCAGCCACTGCAAGAGGAATCGGGTCCATCGGAGACGGGCACTCAGAGTACTGTGAGGGACAAGTTCGACCCTTTGGGGGTTCATTGCCTTTTTTTGCTCTCATTTGCTTGCAATGCAAGTGGCAGGTAGGGTGAAAAACTCTGCGCTGCTGACTGGTGACATTTGAAGCGTTATGCCCTGCCATTCGGGAGTCTGGGTCGAAGTGAGGGCATTCTGTGTACCCCAGGGGCGCTGCAGCCACTGCAAGAGGAATCGGGTCCATCGGAGACGGGCACTCAGAGCACCGTGAGGGACAAGTTCGACCCTTTGGGGGTCATTGCCTTTTTTTGCTCTCATTTGCTTGCAATGCATGTGGCAAGTGGGTGGAAATCCATACGCTATTGACTGGTGACAGTTGAAGCGTTATGCCTTGCCACTGGGGAGTCTAGGTCGAAGTGAGGGCATTCCGTGTACCCCAGGGGGCGCTGCAGCCATTGCAAGAGGAATCGGGTCCATCGGAGACGGGCACTCACAGCACTCTGAGGGACAAGTTCGACCCTTTGGGGGTTCATTGCCTTTTTTTGCTCTCATTTGCTTGCAATGCATGTGGCACGTAGGGTGAAAACCTCTGCGCTGCTGACTGGTGACATTTGAAGCGTTGTGCTCTGCCACTGGGGAGTCTGGGTTGAAGCGAGGGCATTCTGTGTACCCCAGGGGTGGCTGCAGCCACTGCAAGAGGAATCGGGTCCATCGGAGACGGGCACTCAGAGCACCGTGAGGGACAAGTTCGACGCTTTGGGGGTTCATTGCCTTTTTTTGCTCTCATTTGCTTGCAATGCATGTGGCAGGTAGGGTGAAAACCTCTGCGCTGCTGACTGGTGACATTTGAAGCGTTGTGCTCTGCCACTGGGGAGTCTGGGTTGAAGTGAGGGCATTCTGTGTACCCCAAGGGGCGCTGCAGCCACTGCAAGAGGAATCGGGTCCATCGGAGACGGGCACTCAGAGCACTGTGAGGGACAAGTTCGACCCTTTGGGGGTTCATTGCCTTTTTCGCTCTCATTTGCTTGCAATGCATGTGGCAGGTAGGGTGAAAACCTCTGCGCTGTTGACTGGTGACATTTGAAGCGTTGTGCCCTGCCACTCGGGAGTCTGGGTTGAAGTGAGGGCATTCTGTGTACCCCAGGGGCGCTGCAGCCACTGCAAGAGGAATCGGGTCCATCGGAGACGGGCACTCAGAGCACCGTGAGGGACAAACTCGACGCTTTGGGGGTCATTGCCTTTTTTTGCTCTCATTTGCTTGCAATGCATGTGGCAGGTAGGGTGAAAATCTCTACGCTATTGACTGGTGACAGTTGAAGCGTTATGCCTTGCCACTGGGGAGTCTGGGTCGAAGTGAGGGCATTCCGTGTACCCCAGGGGGCGTTGCAGCCACTGCAAGAGGAATCGGGTTCATCGGAGACGGGCACTCAGAGCACCGTGAGGGACAAGGTCGACCCTTTGGGGGTTCATTGCCTTTTTTTGCTCTCCTTTGCTTGCAATGCATGTGGCAGGTAGGGTGGAAACCTCTGTGCTGCTGATTGGTGACATTTGAAGCGTTGTGCTCTGCCACTGCGGAGTCTGGGTTGAAGTGAGGGCATTCCGTGTACCACAGGGGGCGCTGCAGCCACTGCAAGAGGAATCGGGTCCATCGGAGACGGGCACTCAGAGCACCGTGAGGGACAAGTTCGACGCTTTGGGGGTTCATTGCCTTTTTTTGCTCTCCTTTGCTTGCAATGCATGTGGCAGGTAGGGTGAAAACCTCTGCGCTGCTGACTGGTGACATTTGAAGCGTTGTGATCTGCCACTGGGGAGTCTTGGTTGAAGCGAGGGCATTGTGTGTACCCCAGGGGGCGCTACAGCCACTGCAAGAGGAATCGGGTTCATCGGAGACGGGCACTCAGAGCACCGTGAGGGACAAGTTCCACCCTTTGGGGGTTCATTGCCTTTTTTTGCTCTCCTTTGCTTGCAATGCATGTGGCAGGTAGGGTGGAAACCTCTGCGCTGCTGATTGGTGGCATTTGAAGCGTTGTGCTCTGCCACTGCGGAGTCTGGGTTGAAGTGAGGGCATTCCGTGTACCACAGGGGGCGCTGCAGCCACTGCAAGAGGAATCGGGTCCATCGGAGACGGGCACTCAGAGCACCGTGAGGGACAAGTTCGACCCTTTGGGGGTTCATTGCCTTTTTTTGCTCTCCTTTGCTTGCAATGCATGTGGCAGGTAGGGTGGAAACCTCTGCGCTGCTGACTGGTGACATTTGAAGCGTTGTGCTCTGCCACTGGGGAGTCTGGGTTGAAGTGAGGGCATTCTGTGTACCCCAAGGGGCGATGCAGCCACTGCAAGAGGAATCGGGTCCATCGGAGACGGGCACTCAGAGTACTGTGAGGGACAAGTTCGACCCTTTGGGGGTTCATTGCCTTTTTTTGCTCTCATTTGCTTGCAATGCAAGTGGCAGGTAGGGTGAAAACCTCTGCGCTGCTGACTGGTGACATTTGAAGTGTTATGCCCTGCCACTCGGGAGTCTGGGTCGAAGTGAGGGCATTATGTGTACCCCAGGGGCGCTGCAGCCACTGCAAGAGGAATCGGGTCCAATCGGAGACGGGCACTCAGAGCACTGTGAGGGACAAGTTCGACCCTTTGGGGGTCATTGCCTTTTTTTGCTCTCATTTGCTTGCAATGCATGTGGCAAGTGGGTGAAAATCTCTACGCTATTGACTGGTGACAGTTGAAGCGTTATGCCTTGCCACTGGGGAGTCTGGGTCGAAGTGAGGGCATTCCGTGTACCCCAGGGGGCGCTGCAGCCACTGCAAGAGGAATCGGGTCCATCGGAGACGGGCACTCACAGCACTCTGAGGGACAAGTTCGACCCTTTGGGGGTTCATTGCCTTTTTTTGCTCTCATTTGCTTGCAATGCATGTGGCACGTAGGGTGGAAACCTCTGCGCTGCTGACTGGTGACATTTGAAGCGTTGTGCTCTGCCACTGGGGAGTCTGGGTTGAAGTGAGGGCATTCTGTGTACCCCAGGGGTCGCTGCAGCCAGTGCAAGAGGAATCGGGTCCATCGGAGACGGGCACTCAGAGCACCGTGAGGGACAAGTTCGACGCTTTGGGGGTTCATTGCCTTTTTTTGCTCTCATTTGCTTGCAATGCATGTGGCAGGTAGGGTGAAAACCTCTGCGCTGCTGACTGGTGACATTTGAAGCGTTGTGCTCTGCCACTGGGGAGTCTGGGTTGAAGTGAGGGCATTCTGTGTACCCCAAGGGGCGCTACAGCCACTGCAAGAGGAATCGGGTCCATCGGAGACGGGCACTCAGAGCACTGTGAGGGACAAGTTCGACCCTTTGGGGGTTCATTGCCTCTTTTGCTCTCATTTGCTTGCAATGCATGTGGCAGGTAGGGTGAAAACCTCTGCGTTGCTGACTGGTGACATTTGAAGCGTTGTGCCCTGCCACTCGGGAGTCTGGGTTGAAGTGAGGGCATTCTGTGTACCCCAGGGGCGCTGCAGCCACTGCAAGAGGAATCGGGTCCATCGGAGACGGGCACTCAGAGCACCGTGAGGGACAACTTCGACGCTTTGGGGGTCATTGCCTTTTTTTGCTCTCATTTGCTTGCAATGCATGTGGCAGGTAGGGTGAAAATCTCTACGCTATTGACTGGTGACAGTTGAAGCGTTATGCCTTGCCACTGGGGAGTCTGGGTCGAAGTGAGGGAATTCCGTGTACCCCAGGGGGCGTTGCAGCCACTGCAAGAGGAATCGGGTCCATCGGAGACGGGCACTCAGAGCACTCTGAGGGACAAGTTCGACCCTTTGGGGGTTCATTGCCTTTTTTTGCTCTCATTTGCTTGCAATGCATGTGGCAGGTAGGGTGAAAACCTCTGCGCTGATGACTGGTGACATTTGAAGCGTTGTGCTCTGTTACTGGGGAGTCTTGGTTGAAGCGAGGGCATTGTGTGTACCCCAGGGGGCGCTACAGCCACTGCAAGAGGAATCGGGTTCATCGGAGACGGGCACTCACAGCACCGTGAGGGACAAGTTCGACCCTTTGGGGGTTCATTGCCTTTTTTTGCTCTCCTTTGCTTGCAATGCATGTGGCAGGTAGGGTGGAAACCTCTGCGCTGCTGATTGGTGACATTTGAAGCGTTGTGCTCTGCCACTGCGGAGTCTGGGTTGAAGTGAGGGCATTCCGTGTACCACAGGGGGCGCTGCAGCCACTGCAAGAGGAATCGGGTCCATCGGAGACGGGCACTCAGAGCACCGTGAGGGACAAGTTCGACGCTTTGGGGGTTCATTGCCTTTTTTTGCTCTCCTTTGCTTGCAATGCATGTGGCAGATAGGGTGGAAACCTCTGCGCTGCTGACTGGTGACATTTGAAGCGTTGTGCTCTGCCACTGGGGAGTCTGGGTTGAAGTGAGGGCATTCTGTGTACCCCAGGGGGCGCTGCAGCCACTGCAAGAGGAATCGGGTCCATCGGAGACGGGCACTCAGAGTACTGTGAGGGACAAGTTCGACCCTTTGGGGGTTCATTGCCTTTTTTTGCTCTCATTTGCTTGCAATGCAAGTGGCAGGTAGGGTGAAAACCTCTGCGCTGCTGACTAGTGACATTTGAAGCGTTGTGCCCTGCCACTCGGGAGTCTGGGTCGAAGTGAGGGCATTCTGTGTACCCCAGGGGCGCTGCAGACACTACAAGAGGAATCGGGTCCATCCGAGACGGGCACTCAGAGCACCGTGAGGGACAAGTTCGACCCTTTGGGGGTCATTGCCTTTTTTTGCTCTCATTTGCTTGCAATGCATGTGGCAAGTGGGTGAAAATCTCTACGCTATTGACTGGTGACAGTTGAAGCGTTATGCCTTGCCACTGGGGAGTCTGGGTCGAAGTGAGGGCATTCCGTGTACCCCAGGGGGCGCTGCAGCCACTGCAAGAGGAATCGGGTCCATCGGAGACGGGCACTCACAGCACTCTGAGGGACAAGTTCGACCCTTTGGGGGTTCATTGCCTTTTTTTGCTCTCATTTGCTTGCAATGCATGTGGCAGGTAGGGTGAAAATCTCTGCGCTGCTGACTGGTGACATTTGAAGCGTTGTGCCCTGCCACTGGGGAGTCTGGGTTGAAGTGAGGGCATTCTGTGTACCCCAAGGGGCGCTGCAGCCACTGCAAGAGGAATCGGGTCCATCGGAGACGGGCACTCAGAGCACTGTGAGGGACAAGTTCGACCCTTTGGGGGTTCATTGCCTTTTTTTGCTCTCATTTGCTTGCAATGCATGTGGCAAGTGGGTGAAAATCTCTACGCTATTGACTGGTGACAGTTGAAGCGTTATGCCTTGCCACTGGGGAGTCTGGGTCGAAGTGAGGGCATTCCGTGTACCCCAGGGGGCGCTACAGCCACTGCAAGAGGAATCGGGTCCATCGGAGACGGGCACTCACAGCACTCTGAGGGACAAGTTCGACCCTTTGGGGGTTCATTGCCTTTTTTTGCTCTCATTTGCTTGCAATGCATGTGGCAGGTAGGGTGAAAACCTCTGCGCTGTTGACTGGTGACATTTGAAGCGTTGTGCCCTGCCACTCGGGAGTCTGGGTTGAAGTGAGGGCATTCTGTGTACCCCAGGGGCGCTGCAGCCACTGCAAGAGGAATCGGGTCCATCGGAGACGGGCACTCAGAGCACCGTGAGGGACAACTTCGACGCTTTGGGGGTCATTGCCTTTTTTTGCTCTCATTTGCTTGCAATGCATGTGGCACGTAGGGTGAAAATCTCTACGCTATTGACTGGTGACAGTTGAAGCGTTATGCCTTGCCACTGGGGAGTCTGGGTCGAAGTGAGGGCATTCCGTGTACCCCAGGGGGCGTTGCAGCCACTGCAAGAGGAATCGGGTCCATCGGAGACGGGCACTCAGAGCACTCTGAGGGACAAGTTCGACCCTTTGGGGGTTCATTGCCTTTTTTTGCTCTCATTTGCTTGCAATGCATGTGGCAGGTAGGGTGAAAACCTCTGCGCTGATGACTGGTGACATTTGAAGCGTTGTGCTCTGTCACTGGGGAGTCTGGGTCGAAGTGAGGGCATTCCGTGTACCCCAGGGGGCGCTGCAGCCACTGCAAGAGGAATCGGGTCCATCGGAGACGGGCACTCACAGCACTCTGAGGGACAAGTTCGACCCTTTGGGGGTTCATTGCCTTTTTTTGCTCTCATTTGCTTGCAATGCATGTGGCACGTAGGGTGAAAATCTCTGCGCTGCTGACTGGTGACATTTGAAGCGTTGTGCTCTGCCACTGGGGAGTCTGGGTTGAAGTGAGGGCATTCTGTGTACCCCAAGGGGCGCTGCAGCCACTGCAAGAGGAATCGGGTCCATCGGAGACGGGCACTCAGAGGACTATGAGGGACAAGTTCGACCCTTTGGGGGTTCATTGCCTTTTTTTGCTCTCATTTGCTTGCAATGCATGTGGCAAGTGGGTGAAAATCTCTACGCTATTGACTGGTGACAGTTGAAGCGTTATGCCTTGCCACTGGGGAGTCTGGGTCGAAGTGAGGGCATTCCGTGTACCCCAGGGGGCGCTGCAGCCACTGCAAGAGGAATCGGGTCCATCGGAGACGGGCACTCACAGCACTGTGAGGGACAAGTTCGACCCTTTGGGGGTTCATTGCCTTTTTTTGCTCTCATTTGCTTGCAATGCATGTGGCAGGTAGGGTGAAAACCTCTGCGCTGATGACTGGTGACATTTGAAGCGTTGTGCTCTGTCACTGGGGAGTCTGGGTTGAAGTGAGGGCATTCCGTGTACCCCAGGGGGCGGTGCAGCCACTGCAAGAGGAATTGGGTCCATCGGAGACGGGCACTCAGAGCACCATGAGGGACAACTTCGACGCTTTGGGGGTCATTGCCTTTTTTTGCTCTCATTTGCTTGCAATGCATGCGGGAGGTAGGGTGAAAACCTCTGCGCCGATGACTGGTGACATTTGAAGCGATGTGCTCTGCCACTGGGGAGTCTGGGTTGAAGTGAGGGCATTCTGTGTACCCCAGGGGGCGCTGCAGCCACTGCAAGAGGAATCGGGTCCATCGGAGACGGGCACTCAGAGCACTGTGAGGGATAAGTTCGACCCTTTGGGGGTTCATTGCCTTTTTTTGCTCTCATTTGCTTGCAATGCAAGTCGCAGGTAGGGTGAAAACCTCTGCGCTGCTGACTGGTGACATTTGAAGCGTTATGCCCTGCCACTCGGGAGTCTGGGTTGAAGTGAGGGCATTCTGTGTACCCCAGGGGCGCTGCAGCCACTGCAAGAGGAATCGGGTCCATCGGAGACGGGCACTCAGAGCACCGTGAGGGACAACTTCGACGCTTTGGGGGTCATTGCCTTTTTTTGCTCTCATTTGCTTGCAATGCATGTGGCAAGTGGGTGAAAATCTCTACGCTATTGACTGGTGACAGTTGAAGCGTTATGCCTTGCCACTGGGGAGTCTGGGTCGAAGTGAGGGCATTCCGTGTACCCCAGGGGGCGCTGCAGCCACTGCAAGAGGAATCGGGTCCATCGGAGACGGGCACTCACAGCACTCTGAGGGACAAGTTCGACCCTTTAGGGGTTCATTGCCTTTTTTTGCTCTCATTTGCTTGCAATGCATGTGGCAGGTAGGGTGGAAACCTGTGCGCTGCTGACTGGTGACATTTAGAGCGTTGTGCTCTGCCACTGGGGAGTCTGGGTTGAAGTGAGGGCATTCTGTGTACCCCAAGGGGCGCTGCAGCCACTGCAAGAGGAATCGGGTCCATCGGAGACGGGCAGTCAGAGCACTGTGAGGGACAAGTTCGACCCTTTGGGGGTTCATTGCCTTTTTTTGCTCTCATTTGCTTGCAATGCATGTGGCAGGTAGGGTGAAAACCTCTGCGCTGTTGACTGGTGACATTTGAAGCGTTGTGCCCTGCCACTCGGGAGTCTGGGTTGAAGTGAGGGCATTCTGTGTACCCCAGGGGCGCTGCAGCCACTGCAAGAGGAATCGGGTCCATCGGAGACGGGCACTCAGAGCACCGTGAGGGACAAGTTCGACGCTTTGGGGGTTCATTGCCTTTTTTTGCTCTCCTTTGCTTGCAATGCATGTGGCAGGTAGGGTGGAAACCTCTGCGCTGCTGACTGGTGACATTTGAAGCGTTGTGCTCTGCCACTGGGGAGTCTGGGTTGAAGTGAGGGCATTCTGTGTACCCCAGGGGGCGCTGCAGCCACTGCAAGAGGAATCGGGTCCATCGGAGACGGGCACTCAGAGTACTGTGAGGGACAAGTTCGACCCTTTGGGGGTTCATTGCCTTTTTTTGCTCTCATTTGCTTGCAATGCAAGTGGCAGGTAGGGTGAAAACCTCTGCGCTGCTGACTGGTGACATTTGAAGCGTTGTGCCCTGCCACTCGGGAGTCTGGGTCGAAGTGAGGGCATTCTGTGTACCCCAGGGGCGCTGCAGACACTGCAAGAGGAATCGGGTCCATCGGAGACGGGCACTCAGAGCACCGTGAGGGACAAGTTCGACCCTTTGGGGGTCATTGCCTTTTTTTGCTCTCATTTGCTTGCAATGCATGTGGCAAGTGGGTGAAAATCTCTACGCTATTGACTGGTGACAGTTGAAGCGTTATGCCTTGCCACTGGGGAGTCTGGGTCGAAGTGAGGGCATTCCGTGTACCCCAGGGGGCACTGCAGCCACTGCAAGAGGAATCGGGTCCATCGGAGACGGGCACTCACAGCACTCTGAGGGACAAGTTCGACCCTTTGGGGGTTCATTGCCTATTTTTGCTCTCATTTGCTTGCAATGCATGTGGCAGGTAGGGTGAAAACCTCTGCGCTGCTGACTGGTGACATTTGAAGCGTTGTGCTCTGCCACTGGGGAGTCTGGGTTGAAGTGAGGGCATTCTGTGTACCCCAAGGGGCGCTGCAGCCACTGCAAGAGGAATCGGGTCCATCGGAGACGGGCACTCAGAGCACTGTGAGGGACAAGTTCGACCCTTTGGGGGTTCATTGCCTTTTTTGCTCTCATTTGCTTGCAATGCATGTGGCAGGTAGGGTGAAAACCTCTGCGCTGTTGACTGGTGACATTTGAAGCGTTGTGCCCTGCCACTCGGGAGTCTGGGTTGAAGTGAGGGCATTCTGTGTACCCCAGGGGCGCTGCAGCCACTGCAAGAGGAATCGGGTCCATCGGAGACGGGCACTCAGAGCACCGTGAGGGACAACTTCGACGCTTTGGGGGTCATTGCCTTTTTTTGCTCTCATTTGCTTGCAATGCATGTGGCACGTAGGGTGAAAATCTCTACGCTATTGACTGGTGACAGTTGAAGCGTTGTGCTCTGCCACTGGGGAGTCTGGGTTGAAGTGAGGGCATTCCCTGTACCCCAGGGGGCGTTGCAGCCACTGCAAGAGGAATCGGGTCCATCGGAGACGGGCACTCAGAGCACTCTGAGGGACAAGTTCGACCCTTTGGGGGTTCATTGCCTTTTTTTGCTCTCATTTGCTTGCAATGCATGTGGCAGGTAGGGTGAAAACCTCTGCGCTGATGACTGGTGACATTTGAAGCGTTGTGCTCTGTCACTGGGGAGTCTGGGTTGAAGTGAGGGCATTCCGTGTACCCCAGGGGGCGGTGCAGCCACTGCAAGAGGAATTGGGTCCATCGGAGACGGGCACTCAGAGCACCGTGAGGGACAACTTCGACGCTTTGGGGGTCATTGCCTTTTTTTGCTCTCATTTGCTTGCAATGCATGTGGGAGGTAGGGTGAAAACCTCTGCGCCGATGACTGGTGACAGTTGAAGCGATGTGCTCTGCCACTGGGGAGTCTGGGTTGAAGTGAGGGCATTCTGTGTACCCCAGGGGGCGCTGCAGCCACTGCAAGAGGAATCGGGTCCATCGGAGACGGGCACTCAGAGCACTGTGAGGGACAAGTTCGACCCTTTGGGGGTTCATTGCCTTTTTTTGCTCTCATTTGCTTGCAATGCAAGTGGCAGGTAGGGTGAAAACCTCTGCGCTGCTGACTGGTGACATTTGAAGCGTTATGCCCTGCCACTCGGGAGTCTGGGTTGAAGTGAGGGCATTCTGTGTACCCCAGGGGCGCTGCAGCCACTGCAAGAGGAATCGGGTCCATCGGAGACGGGCACTCAGAGCACCGTGAGGGACAACTTCGACGCTTTGGGGGTCATTGCCTTTTTTTGCTCTCATTTGCTTGCAATGCATGTGGCAAGTGGGTGAAAATCTCTACGCTATTGACTGGTGACAGTTGAAGCGTTATGCCTTGCCACTGGGGAGTCTGGGTCGAAGTGAGGGCATTCCGTGTACCCCAGGGGGCGCTGCAGCCACTGCAAGAGGAATCGGGTCCATCGGAGACGGGCACTCACAGCACTCTGAGGGACAAGTTCGACCCTTTGGGGGTTCATTGCCTTTTTTTGCTCTCATTTGCTTGCAATGCATGTGGCACGTAGGGTGGAAACCTCTGCGCTGCTGACTGGTGACATTTGAAGCGTTGTGCTCTGCCACTGGGGAGTCTGGGTTGAAGTGAGTGCATTCTGTGTGACCCAGGGGGCGCTGCAGCCACTGCAAGAGGAATCGGGTCCATCGGAGACGGGCACTCAGAGCACCGTGAGGGACAAGTTCGACGCTTTGGGGGTTCATTGCCTTTTTTTGCTCTCATTTGCTTGCAATGCATGTGGCAGGTAGGGTGGAAACCTCTGCGCTGCTGACTGGTGACATTTGAAGCGTTGTGCTCTGCCACTGGGGAGTCTGGGTTGAAGTGAGGGCATTCTGTGTACCCCAAGGGGCGCTGCAGCCACTGCAAGAGGAATCGGGTCCATCGGAGACGGGCAGTCAGAGCACTGTGAGGGACACGTTCGACCCTTTGGGGGTTCATTGCCTTTTTTTGCTCTCATTTGCTTGCAATGCATGTGGCAGGTAGGGTGAAAACCTCTGCGCTGTTGACTGGTGACATTTGAAGCGTTGTGCCCTGCCACTCGGGAGTCTGGGTTGAAGTGAGGGCATTCTGTGTACCCCAGGGGCGCTGCAGCCACTGCAAGAGGAATCGGGTCCATCGGAGACGGGCACTCAGAGCACCGTGAGGGACAACTTCGACGCTTTGGGGGTCATTGCCTTTTTTTGCTCTCATTTGCTTGCAATGCATGTGGTAGGTAGGGTGAAAATCTCTACGCTATTGACTGGTGACAGTTGAAGCGTTATGCCTTGCCTCTGGGGAGTCTGGGTCGAAGTGAGGGCATTCCGTGTACCCCAGGGGGCGCTGCAGCCACTGCAAGAGGAGGGGGGTCCATTGGAGACGGGCACTCAGAGCACTCTGAGGGACAAGTTCGACCCTTTGGGGGTTCATTGCCTTTTTTTGCTCTCATTTGCTTGCAATGCATGTGGCAGGTAGGGTGAAAAGCTCTGCGCTGATGACTGGTGACATTTGAAGCGTTGTGCTCTGCCACTGGGGAGTCTGGGTTGAAGTGAGGGCATTCCGTGTACCCCAGGGGGCGGTGCAGCCACTGCAAGAGGAATCGGGTCCGTCAGAGACGGGCACTCGGAGCACTGTGAGGGACAAGTTCGACCCTTTGGGGGTTCATTGCCTTTTTTTGCTCTCATTTGCTTGCAATGCATGTGGCAGGTAGGGTGAAAACCTCTGCGCCGATGACTGGTGACATTTGAAGCGTTGTGCTCTGTCACTGAGGAGTCTGGGTTGAAGTGAGGGCATGCTGTGTACCCCAGGGGGCGCCGCAGCGACTGCAAGAGGAGTCGGTTCCATCGGAGACGGGCACTCAGAGCACCGTGAGGGACAAGTTTGACCCTTTGGGGGTTCATTGCCTTTTTTTGCTCTCCTTTGCTTGCAATGCATGTGGCAGGTAGGGTGAAAACCTCCGCGCTGCTGACTGGTGACATTTGAAGCGTTGTGCTCTGCCACTGGGGAGTCTGGGTTGAAGTGAGGGCATTCTGTGTACCCCAGGGGGCGCTGCAGCCAGTGCAAGAGGAATCGGGTCCATCGGAGACGGGTACTCAGAGGACTGTGAGGGACAAGTTCGAAGCTTTGGGGGTTCATCGCCTTTTTTTGCTCTCATTTGTTTGCAATGCATGTGGCAGGTAGGGTGAAAACCTCTGCGCTGCTGACTGGTGACATTTGAAGCGTTGTGCCCTGCCACTCGGGAGTGTGGGTTGAAGTGAGGGCATTATGTGTACCCCAGGGGGCGCTGCGGCCACTGCAAGAGGAATCGGATCCATCGGAGACGGGCACTCGGAGCACCGTGAGGGACAAGTTCGACCCTTTGGGGGTTCATTGCCTTTTTTTGCTCTCCTTTGCTTGCAATGCATGTGGCAGGTAGGGTGAAAACCTCTGCGGTGCTGACTGGTGACATTTGAAGCGTTGTGCTCTGCCACTGGGGAGTCTGGGTTGAAGTGAGGGCATTCTGTGTACCCCAGGGGGCGCTGCAGCCACTGCAAGAGGAGTCGGTTCCATCGGAGACGGGCACTCAGAGCACTGTGAGGGACAAGTCCGACCCTTTGGGGGGTCATTGCCTTTTTTTGCTCTCATTTGCTTGCAATGCATGTGGCAGGTAGGGTGAAAACCTCTGCGCTGCTGACTGGTGACATTTGAGGCGTTGTTCCCTGTCACTGGGCAGTGTGGGTTGAAGTGAGGGCATTCTGTGTACCCCAGGGGGCGCCGCAGGCACTGCAAGAGGAATCGGGTCCATCGAAGACGGGCACTCAGAGCACCGTGAGGGACAAGTTGATCCTTTGGGGGTTCATTGCCTTTTTTTGCTCTCCTTTGCTTGCAATGCATGTGGCAGGTAGGGTGGAAACCTCTGCGCTTCTGACTGGTGACATTTGAAGCGTTGTGCTCTGTCACTCGGGAGTCTGGGTTGAAGCGAGGGCATTCTGTGTACCCCAGGGGGCGCTGCGGCCACTGCAAGAGGAATCGGGTCCATCGGAGACGGGCACTCAGAGCACCGTGAGGGACAAGTTCGACCCTTTGGGGGTTCATTGCCTTTTTTTGCTCTCCTTTGCTTGCAATGCATGTGGCAGGTAGGGTGGAAACCTCTGCGCTGCTGACAGGTGACATTTGAAGCGTTGTGCTCTGCCACTGCGGAGTCTGGGTTGAAGTGATGGCATTCTGTGTACCCCAAGGGGCGCTGCAGCCACTGCAAGAGGAATCGGGTCCATCGGAGACGGGCAGTCAGAGCACTGTGAGGGACAAGTTCGACCCTTTGGGGGTTCATTGCCTTTTTTTGCTCTCATTTGCTTGCAATGCATGTGGCAGGTAGGGTGAAAACCTCTGCGCTGTTGACTGGTGACATTTGAAGCGTTGTGCCCTGCCACTCGGGAGTCTGGGTTGAAGTGAGGGCATTCTGTGTACCCCAGGGGCGCTGCAGCCACTGCAAGAGGAATCGGGTCCATCGGAGACGGGCACTCAGAGCACCGTGAGGGACAAGTTCGACCCTTTGGGGGTTCATTGCCTTTTTTTGCTCTCATTTGCTTGCAATGCATGTGGCAGGTAGGGTGAAAACCTCTGCGCTGATGACTGGTGACATTTGAAGCGTTGTGCTCTGCCACTGGGGAGTCTGGGTTGAAGTGAGGGCATTCTGTGTACCCCAGGGGGCGCTGCAGCCACTGCAAGAGGAATCGGGTCCATCGGAGACGGGTACTCAGAGCACTGTGAGGGACAAGTTCGAAGCTTTGGGGGTTCATCGCCTTTTTTTGCTCTCATTTGTTTGCAATGCATGTGGCACGTAGGGTGAAAACCTCTGCGCTGCTGACTGGTGACATTTGAAGCGTTGTGCCCTGCCACTCGGGAGTGTGGGTTGAAGTGAGGGCATTCTGTGTACCCCAAAGGGCGCTGCAGCCACTGCAAGAGGAATCGGGTCCATCGGAGACGGGCACCCAGAGCACTGTGAGGGACAAGTTCGACCCTTTGGGGGTTCATTGCCTTTTTTTGCTCTCCTTTGCTTGCAATGCATGTGGCACGTAGGGTGAAAACCTCTGCGCTGCTGACTGGTGACATTTGAAGCGTTGTGCTCTGCCACTGGGGAGTCTGGGTTGAAGTGAGGGCATTCTGTGTACCCCAGGGGGCGCCGCAGCGATTGCAAGAGGAATCGGGTCCATCGGAGACGGGCACTCAGAGCACTGTGAGGGACAAGTTCGACCCTTTGGGGGGTCATTGCCTTTTTTTGCTCTCATTTGCTTGCAATGCATGTGGCAGGTAGGGTGAAAACCTCTGCGCTGCTGACTGGTGACATTTGAGGCGTTGTTCCCTGTCACTGGGGAGTGTGGGTTGAAGTGAGGGCATTCTGTGTACCCCAGGGGGCGCCGCAGGCACTGCAAGAGGAATCGGGTCCATCGGAGACGGGCACTCAGAGCAATGTGAGGGACAAGTTCGACCCTTCGGGGGTTCATTGCCTTTTTTTGCTCTCCTTTGCTTGCAATGCATGTGGCAGGTAGGGTGAAAACCTCTGCGCTGCTGACTGGTGACATTTGAAGCGTTGTGCTCTGCCACTGGGGAGTCTGGGTTGAAGTGAGGGCATTCTGTGTACCCCAGGGGGCGCTGCAGCCACTGCAAGAGGAATCGGGTCCATCGGAGACGGGCACTCAGAGCACTGTGAGGGACAAGTTCGACCCTTTGGGGGTTCATTGCCTTTTTTTGCTCTCATTTGCTTGCAATGCATCCGGCAGGTAGGGTGAAAACCTCTGCGCTGCTGACTGGTGGCATTTGAAGCGTTATGCCTTGCCACTGGGGAGTGTGGGTCGAAGTGAGGGCATTCTGTGTACCCCAGGGGGCGCAGCAGCCACTGCAAGAGGAATCGGGTCCATCGGAGACGGGCACTCAGAGCACCGTGAGGGACAAGTTCGACCCTTTGGGGGTTCATTGCCTTTTTTTGCTCTCATTTGCTTGCAATGCATGTGGCAGGTAGGGTGAAAATCTCTACGCTACTGACTGGTGACAGTTGAAGCGTTATGCCTTGCCACTGGGGAGTCTGGGTCGAAGTGAGGGCATTCTGTGTACCCCAGGGGGCGCTGCAGCCACTGCAAGAGGAATCGGGTCCATCGGAGACGGGCACTCAGAGCACTGTGAGGGACAAGTTCGACCCTTTGGGGGTTCATTGCCTTTTTTTGCTCTCATTTGCTTGCAATGCATCCGGCAGGTAGGGTGAAAACCTCTGCGCTGCTGACTGGTGGCATTTGAAGCGTTATGCCTTGCCACTGGGATGTGTGGGTCGAAGTGAGGGCATTCTATGTACCCCAGGGGGCGCTGCAGCCACTGCAAGAGGAATCGGGTCCATCGGAGACGGGCACTCAGAGCACCGTGAGTGACAAGTTCGACCCTTTGGGGGTTCATTGCCTTTTTTTGCACTCATTTGCTTGCAATGCATGTGGCAGGTAGGGTGAAAATCTCTACGCTACTGACTGGTGACAATTGAAGCGTTATGCCTTGCCACTGGGGAGTCTGGCTCGAAGTGAGGGCATTCTGTGTACCCAAGGGGGCGCTGCAGCCACTGCAAGAGGAATCGGGTCCAACGGAGACGGGCACTCAGAGCACTGTGAGGGACAAGTTCAACGCTTTGGGGGTTCATTGCCTTTTTTTGCTCTCCTTTGCTTGCAATGCATGTGGCAGGTAGGGTGAAAACCTCCGCGCTGCTGACTGGTGACATTTGAAGCGTTGTGCTCTGTCACTGGGGAGTCTGGGTTGAAGTGAGGGCATTTTGTGTACCCCAGGGGGCGCCGCAGCCACTGCAAGAGGAATCGGGTCCATTGGAGACGGGCACTCAGAGCACTGTGAGGGACAAGTTCGACGCTTTGGGGGTTCATTGCCTTTTTTTGCTCTCCTTTGCTTGCAATGCATGTGGCAGGTAGGGTGAAAACCTCCGCGCTGTTGACTGGTGACATTTGAAGCGTTGTGCTCTGCCACTGGGGAGTGTGGGTTGAAGTGAGGTCATTCTGTGTACCCCAGGGGGCGCTGCAGCCACTGCAAGAGGAATCGGGTCCATCGGAGACGGGCACTCAGAGCACCGTGAGGGACAAGTTGACCCTTTGGGGGTTCATTGCCCTTTTTTGCTCTCCTTTGCTTGCAATGCATGTGGCAGGTAGGGTGAAAACCTCTACGCTGATGACTGGTGACATTTGAAGCGTTGTGCTCTGTCACTGGGGAGTCAGGGTTGAAGTGAGGGCATTCTGTGTACCCCAGGGGGCGCCGCAGGCACTGCAAGAGGAATCGGGTCCATCGGAGACGGGCACTCAGAGCACCGTGAGGGACAAGTTCGACCCTTTGGGGGTTCATTGCCTTTTTTTGCTCTCCTTTGCTTGCAATGCATGTGGCAGGTAGGGTGAAAACCTCCGCGTTGCTGCCTGGTGACATTTGAAGCGTTGTGCTCTGCCGCTGGGGAGTGTGGGTTGAAGTGAGGTCATTCTGTGTACCCCAGGGGGCGCTGCAGCCACTGCAAGAGGAATCGGGTCCATCGGAGACGGGCACTCAGAGCACTGTGAGGGACAAGTTCGACCCTTTGGGGGTTCATTGCCTTTTTTTGCTCTCATTTGCTTGCAATGCATGTGGCAGTTAGGGTGAAAACCTCTGCGCTGCTGACTGGTGACATTTGAAGCGTTGTGCCCTTCCACTCGGGAGTCTGGGTTGAAGTGAGGGCATTCTGTGTACCCCAGGGGGCGCCGCAGCGATTGCAAGAGGAATCGGGTCCATCGGAGACGGGCACTCAGAGCACTGTGAGGGACAAGTTCGACCCTTTGGGGGGTCATTGCCTTTTTTTGCTCTCATTTGCTTGCAATGCATGTGGCAGGTAGGGTGAAAACCTCTGCGCTGCTGACTGGTGACATTTGAGGCGTTGTTCCCTGTCACTGGGGAGTGCGGGTTGAAGTGAGGGCATTCTGTGTACCCCAGGGGGCGCCGCAGGCACTGCAAGAGGAATCGGGTCCATCGGAGACGGGCACTCAGAGCAATGTGAGGGACAAGTTCGACCCTTCGGGGGTTCATTGCCTTTTTTTGCTCTCCTTTGCTTGCAATGCATGTGGCAGGTAGGGTGAAAACCTCTGCGCTGCTGACTGGTGACATTTGAAGCGTTGTGCTCTGCCACTGGGGAGTCTAGGTTGAAGTGAGGGCATTCTGTGTACCCCAGGGGGCGCTGCAGCCACTGCAAGAGGAATCGGGTCCATCGGAGACGGGCACTCAGAGCACTGTGAGGGACAAGTTCGACCCTTTGGGGGTTCATTGCCTTTTTTTGCTCTCATTTGCTTGCAATGCATCCGGCAGGTAGGGTGAAAACCTCTGCGCTGCTGACTGGTGGCATTTGAAGCGTTATGCCTTGCCACTGGGGAGTGTGGGTCGAAGTGAGGGCATTCTGTGTACCCCAGGGGGCGCAGCAGCCACTGCAAGAGGAATCGGGTCCATCGGAGACGGGCACTCAGAGCACCGTGAGGGACAAGTTCGACCCTTTGGGGGTTCATTGCCTTTTTTTGCTCTCATTTGCTTGCAATGCATGTGGCAGGTAGGGTGAAAATCTCTACGCTACTGACTGGTGACAGTTGAAGCGTTATGCCTTGCCACTGGGGAGTCTGGGTCGAAGTGAGGGCATTCTGTGTACCCCAGGGGGCGCTGCAGCCACTGCAAGAGGAATCGGGTCCATCGGAGACGGGCACTCAGAGCACTGTGAGGGACAAGTTCGACCCTTTGGGGGTTCATTGCCTTTTTTTGCTCTCATTTGCTTGCAATGCATCCGGCAGGTAGGGTGAAAACCTCTGCGCTGCTGACTGGTGGCATTTGAAGCGTTATGCCTTGCCACTGGGATGTGTGGGTCGAAGTGAGGGCATTCTATGTACCCCAGGGGGCGCTGCAGCCACTGCAAGAGGAATCGGGTCCATCGGAGACGGGCACTCAGAGCACCGTGAGTGACAAGTTCGACCCTTTGGGGGTTCATTGCCTTTTTTTGCACTCATTTGCTTGCAATGCATGTGGCAGGTAGGGTGAAAATCTCTACGCTACTGACTGGTGACAATTGAAGCGTTATGCCTTGCCACTGGGGAGTCTGGCTCGAAGTGAGGGCATTCTGTGTACCCAAGGGGGCGCTGCAGCCACTGCAAGAGGAATCGGGTCCAACGGAGACGGGCACTCAGAGCACTGTGAGGGACAAGTTCAACGCTTTGGGGGTTCATTGCCTTTTTTTGCTCTCCTTTGCTTGCAATGCATGTGGCAGGTAGGGTGAAAACCTCCGCGCTGCTGACTGGTGACATTTGAAGCGTTGTGCTCTGTCACTGGGGAGTCTGGGTTGAAGTGAGGGCATTTTGTGTACCCCAGGGGGCGCCGCAGCCACTGCAAGAGGAATCGGGTCCATTGGAGACGGGCACTCAGAGCACTGTGAGGGACAAGTTCGACGCTTTGGGGGTTCATTGCCTTTTTTTGCTCTCCTTTGCTTGCAATGCATGTGGCAGGTAGGGTGAAAACCTCCGCGCTGTTGACTGGTGACATTTGAAGCGTTGTGCTCTGCCACTGGGGAGTGTGGGTTGAAGTGAGGTCATTCTGTGTACCCCAGGGGGCGCTGCAGCCACTGCAAGAGGAATCGGGTCCATCGGAGACGGGCACTCAGAGCACCGTGAGGGACAAGTTGACCCTTTGGGGGTTCATTGCCCTTTTTTGCTCTCCTTTGCTTGCAATGCATGTGGCAGGTAGGGTGAAAACCTCTACGCTGATGACTGGTGACATTTGAAGCGTTGTGCTCTGTCACTGGGGAGTCAGGGTTGAAGTGAGGGCATTCTGTGTACCCCAGGGGGCGCCGCAGGCACTGCAAGAGGAATCGGGTCCATCGGAGACGGGCACTCAGAGCACCGTGAGGGACAAGTTCGACCCTTTGGGGGTTCATTGCCTTTTTTTGCTCTCCTTTGCTTGCAATGCATGTGGCAGGTAGGGTGAAAACCTCCGCGTTGCTGCCTGGTGACATTTGAAGCGTTGTGCTCTGCCGCTGGGGAGTGTGGGTTGAAGTGAGGTCATTCTGTGTACCCCAGGGGGCGCTGCAGCCACTGCAAGAGGAATCGGGTCCATCGGAGACGGGCACTCAGAGCACTGTGAGGGACAAGTTCGACCCTTTGGGGGTTCATTGCCTTTTTTTGCTCTCATTTGCTTGCAATGCATGTGGCAGTTAGGGTGAAAACCTCTGCGCTGCTGACTGGTGACATTTGAAGCGTTGTGCCCTTCCACTCGGGAGTCTGGGTTGAAGTGAGGGCATTCTGTGTACCCCAGGGGGCGCCGCAGCGATTGCAAGAGGAATCGGGTCCATCGGAGACGGGCACTCAGAGCACTGTGAGGGACAAGTTCGACCCTTTGGGGGGTCATTGCCTTTTTTTGCTCTCATTTGCTTGCAATGCATGTGGCAGGTAGGGTGAAAACCTCTGCGCTGCTGACTGGTGACATTTGAGGCGTTGTTCCCTGTCACTGGGGAGTGCGGGTTGAAGTGAGGGCATTCTGTGTACCCCAGGGGGCGCCGCAGGCACTGCAAGAGGAATCGGGTCCATCGGAGACGGGCACTCAGAGCAATGTGAGGGACAAGTTCGACCCTTCGGGGGTTCATTGCCTTTTTTTGCTCTCCTTTGCTTGCAATGCATGTGGCAGGTAGGGTGAAAACCTCTGCGCTGCTGACTGGTGACATTTGAAGCGTTGTGCTCTGCCACTGGGGAGTCTAGGTTGAAGTGAGGGCATTCTGTGTACCCCAGGGGGCGCTGCAGCCACTGCAAGAGGAATCGGGTCCATCGGAGACGGGCACTCAGAGCACTGTGAGGGACAAGTTCGACCCTTTGGGGGTTCATTGCCTTTTTTTGCTCTCATTTGCTTGCAATGCATCCGGCAGGTAGGGTGAAAACCTCTGCGCTGCTGACTGGTGGCATTTGAAGCGTTATGCCTTGCCACTGGGGAGTGTGGGTCGAAGTGAGGGCATTCTGTGTACCCCAGGGGGCGCAGCAGCCACTGCAAGAGGAATCGGGTCCATCGGAGACGGGCACTCAGAGCACCGTGAGTGACAAGTTCGACCCTTTGGGGGTTCATTGCCTTTTTTTGCACTCATTTGCTTGCAATGCATGTGGCAGGTAGGGTGAAAATCTCTACGCTACTGACTGGTGACAATTGAAGCGTTATGCCTTGCCACTGGGGAGTCTGGCTCGAAGTGAGGGCATTCTGTGTACCCAAGGGGGCGCTGCAGCCACTGCAAGAGGAATCGGGTCCAACGGAGACGGGCACTCAGAGCACTGTGAGGGACAAGTTCGACGCTTTGGGGGTTCATTGCCTTTTTTTGCTCTCCTTTGCTTGCAATGCATGTGGCAGGTAGGGTGAAAACCTCCGCGCTGCTGACTGGTGACATTTGAAGCGTTGTGCTCTGTCACTGGGGAGTCTGGGTTGAAGTGAGGGCATTTTGTGTACCCCAGGGGGCGCCGCAGCCACTGCAAGAGGAATCGGGTCCATTGGAGACGGGCACTCAGAGCACTGTGAGGGACAAGTTCGACGCTTTGGGGGTTCATTGCCTTTTTTTGCTCTCCTTTGCTTGCAATGCATGTGGCAGGTAGGGTGAAAACCTCCGCGCTGCTGACTGGTGACATTTGAAGCGTTGTGCTCTGCCACTGGGGAGTGTGGGTTGAAGTGAGGTCATTCTGTGTACCCCAGGGGGCGCTGCAGCCACTGCAAGAGGAATCGGGTCCATCGGAGACGGGCACTCAGAGCACCGTGAGGGACAAGTTGACCCTTTGGGGGTTCATTGCCCTTTTTTGCTCTCCTTTGCTTGCAATGCATGTGGCAGGTAGGGTGAAAACCTCTACGCTGATGACTGGTGACATTTGAAGCGTTGTGCTCTGTCACTGGGGAGTCAGGGTTGAAGTGAGGGCATTCTGTGTACCCCAGGGGGCGCCGCAGGCACTGCAAGAGGAATCGGGTCCATCGGAGACGGGCACTCAGAGCACCGTGAGGGACAAGTTCGACCCTTTGGGGGTTCATTGCCTTTTTTTGCTCTCCTTTGCTTGCAATGCATGTGGCAGGTAGGGTGAAAACCTCCGCGTTGCTGCCTGGTGACATTTGAAGCGTTGTGCTCTGCCGCTGGGGAGTGTGGGTTGAAGTGAGGTCATTCTGTGTACCCCAGGGGGCGCTGCAGCCACTGCAAGAGGAATCGGGTCCATCGGAGACGGGCACTCAGAGCACTGTGAGGGACAAGTTCGACCCTTTGGGGGTTCATTGCCTTTTTTTGCTCTCATTTGCTTGCAATGCATGTGGCAGTTAGGGTGAAAACCTCTGCGCTGCTGACTGGTGACATTTGAAGCGTTGTGCCCTTCCACTCGGGAGTCTGGGTTGAAGTGAGGGCATTCTGTGTACCCCAGGGGGCGCTACAGCCACTGCAAGAGGAATCGGGTCCATCGGAGACGGACACTCAAAGCACCGTGAGGGACAAGTTCAAACCTTTTGGGGTCATTGCCTTTTTTTGCTCTCATTTGCTTGCAATGCATGTGGCAGGTAGGGTGAAAATCTCTACGCTACTGACTGGTGACAGCTGAAACGTTATGCCTTGCCACTGGGGAGTCTGGGTTGAAGTGAGGGCATTCCGTGTACCCCAAGGGGCGCTGCAGCCACTGCAAGAGGTATCCGGTCCATCGGAGACGGGCACTCAGAGCACTTCGAGGGACAAGTTCGACCCTTTCGGGGTTCATTGCCTTTTTTTGCTCTCATTTGCTTGCAATGCATGTGGCAGGTAGGGTGAAAACCTCTGCGCTGTTGACTGGTGACATTTGAAGCGTTGTGCTCTGTCACTGGGGAGTCTGGATTGAAGTGAGGGCATTCTGTGTACCCCAGGGGGCGCAGCAGCCACTGCAAGAGGAATCGGGTCCATCGGAGACGGGCACTCAGAGCACCGTGAGGGACACGTTCAACCCTTTGGGGGTTCATTACCTTTTTTTGCTCTCATTTGCTTGCAACGCATGAGGCAGGTAGGGTGAAAACCTCTGCGCTGCTGACTGGTGACATTTGAAGCGTTGTGCCCTGCCACTAGGGAGTCTGGGTTGAAGTGAAGGCATTCTGTGTACCCCAGGGGGCGCCGCAGGCACTGCAAGAGGAATCGGGTCCATCGGAGAAGGGCACTCAGAGCACCGTGACGGACAAGTTCGACCCTTTGGGGGTTCATTGCCTTTTTTTGCTCTCCTTTGCTTGCAATGCATGAGGCAGTTAGGCTGGAAACCTCTGCGCTGCTGACTGGTGACATTTGAAGCGTTGTGCTCTGCCACTGGGGAGTCTGGGTTGAAGTGAGGGCATTCTGTGTACCCCAGGGGGCGCCGCAGCGATTGCAAGAGGAATCGGGTCCATCGGAGACGGGCACTCAGAGCACTGTGAGGGACAAGTTCGACCCTTTGGGGGTTCATTGCCTTTTTTTGCTCTCATTTGCTTGCAATGCATCCGGCAGGTAGGGTGAAAACCTCTGCGCTGCTGACTGGTGGCATTTGAAGCGTTATGCCTTGCCACTGGGGAGTGTGGGTCGAAGTGAGGGCATTCTGTGTACCCCAGGGGGCGCAGCAGCCACTGCAAGAGGAATCGGGTCCATCGGAGACGGGCACTCAGAGCACCGTGAGGGACAAGTTCGACCCTTTGGGGGTTCATTGCCTTTTTTTGCTCTCATTTGCTTGCAATGCATGTGGCAGGTAGGGTGAAAATCTCTACGCTACTGACTGGTGACAGTTGAAGCGTTATGCCTTGCCACTGGGGAGTCTGGGTCGAAGTGAGGGCATTCTGTGTACCCCAGGGGGCGCTGCAGCCACTGCAAGAGGAATCGGGTCCATCGGAGACGGGCACTCAGAGCACTGTGAGGGACAAGTTCGACCCTTTGGGGGTTCATTGCCTTTTTTTGCTCTCATTTGCTTGCAATGCATCCGGCAGGTAGGGTGAAAACCTCTGCGCTGCTGACTGGTGGCATTTGAAGCGTTATGCCTTGCCACTGGGATGTGTGGGTCGAAGTGAGGGCATTCTATGTACCCCAGGGGGCGCTGCAGCCACTGCAAGAGGAATCGGATCCATCGGAGACGGGCACTCAGAGCACCGTGAGTGACAAGTTCGACCCTTTGGGGGTTCATTGCCTTTTTTTGCACTCATTTGCTTGCAATGCATGTGGCAGGTAGGGTGAAAATCTCTACGCTACTGACTGGTGACAATTGAAGCGTTATGCCTTGCCACTGGGGAGTCTGGCTCGAAGTGAGGGCATTCTGTGTACCCAAGGGGGCGCTGCAGCCACTGCAAGAGGAATCGGGTCCAACGGAGACGGGCACTCAGAGCACTGTGAGGGACAAGTTCGACGCTTTGGGGGTTCATTGCCTTTTTTTGCTCTCCTTTGCTTGCAATGCATGTGGCAGGTAGGGTGAAAACCTCCGCGCTGCTGACTGGTGACATTTGAAGCGTTGTGCTCTGTCACTGGGGAGTCTGGGTTGAAGTGAGGGCATTTTGTGTACCCCAGGGGGCGCCGCAGCCACTGCAAGAGGAATCGGGTCCATTGGAGACGGGCACTCAGAGCACTGTGAGGGACAAGTTCGACGCTTTGGGGGTTCATTGCCTTTTTTTGCTCTCCTTTGCTTGCAATGCATGTGGCAGGTAGGGTGAAAACCTCCGCGTTGCTGCCTGGTGACATTTGAAGCGTTGTGCTCTGCCACTGGGGAGTGTGGGTTGAAGTGAGGTCATTCTGTGTACCCCAGGGGGCGCTGCAGCCACTGCAAGAGGAATCGGGTCCATCGGAGACGGGCACTCAGAGCACCGTGAGGGACAAGTTCGACCCTTTGGGGGTTCATTGCCTTTTTTTGCTATCATTTGCTTGCAATGCATGTGGCAGGTAGGGTGAAAACCTCTACGCTGATGACTGGTGACATTTGAAGCGTTGTGCTCTGTCACTGGGGAGTCAGGGTTGAAGTGAGGGCATTCTGTGTACCCCAGGGGGCGCCGCAGGCACTGCAAGAGGAATCGGGTCCATCGGAGACGGGCACTCAGAGCACCGTGAGGGACAAGTTCGACCCTTTGGGGGTTCATTGCCTTTTTTTGCTCTCCTTTGCTTGCAATGCATGTGGCAGGTAGGGTGAAAACCTCCGCGTTGCTGCCTGGTGACATTTGAAGCGTTGTGCTCTGCCGCTGGGGAGTGTGGGTTGAAGTGAGGTCATTTTGTGTACCCCAGGGGGCGCTGCAGCCACTGCAAGAGGAATCGGGTCCATCGGAGCCGGGCACTCAGAGCACTGTGAGGGACAAGTTCGACCCTTTGGGGGTTCATTGCCTTTTTTTGCTCTCATTTGCTTGCAATGCATGTGGCAGTTAGGGTGAAAACCTCTGCGCTGCTGACTGGTGACATTTGAAGCGTTGTGCCCTTCCACTCGGGAGTCTGGGTTGAAGTGAGGGCATTCTGTGTACCCCAGGGGGCGCTACAGCCACTGCAAGAGGAATCGGGTCCATCGGAGACGGGCACTCAAAGCACCGTGAGGGACAAGTTCAAACCTTTTGGGGTCATTGCCTTTTTTTGCTCTCATTTGCTTGCAATGCATGTGGCAGGTAGGGTGAAAATCTCTACGCTACTGACTGGTGACAGCTGAAACGTTATGCCTTGCCACTGGGGAGTCTGGGTTGAAGTGAGGGCATTCCGTGTACCCCAAGGGGCGCTGCAGCCACTGCAAGAGGTATCCGGTCCATCGGAGACGGGCACTCAGAGCACTTCGAGGGACAAGTTCGACCCTTTCGGGGTTCATTGCCTTTTTTTGCTCTCATTTGCTTGCAATGCATGTGGCAGGTAGGGTGAAAACCTCTGCGCTGTTGACTGGTGACATTTGAAGCGTTGTGCTCTGTCACTGGGGAGTCTGGATTGAAGTGAGGGCATTCTGTGTACCCCAAGGGGCGCAGCAGCCACTGCAAGAGGAATCGGGTCCATCGGAGACGGGCACTCAGAGCACCGTGAGGGACACGTTCAACCCTTTGGGGGTTCATTACCTTTTTTTGCTCTCATTTGCTTGCAACGCATGAGGCAGGTAGGGTGAAAACCTCTGCGCTGCTGACTGGTGACATTTGAAGCGTTGTGCCCTGCCACTAGGGAGTCTGGGTTGAAGTGAAGGCATTCTGTGTACCCCAGGGGGCGCCGCAGGCACTGCAAGAGGAATCGGGTCCATCTGAGAAGGGCACTCAGAGCACCGTGACGGACAAGTTCGACCCTTTGGGGGTTCATTGCCTTTTTTTGCTCTCCTTTGCTTGCAATGCATGAGGCAGTTAGGCTGGAAACCTCTGCGCTGCTGACTGGTGACATTTGAAGCGTTGTGCTCTGCCACTGGGGAGTCTGGGTTGAAGTGAGGGCATTATGTGTACCCCAGGGGGCGCCGCAGCGATTGCAAGAGGAATCGGGTCCATCGGAGACGGGCACTCAGAGCACTGTGAGGGACAAGTTCGACCCTTTGGGGGTCATTGCCTTTTTTTGCTCTCATTTGCTTGCAATGCATGTGGAAGGTAGGGTGAAAACCTCTGCGCTGCTGACTGGTGACATTTGAAACGTTGTGCCCTGCCACTGGGGAGTCTGGGTCGAAGTGAGGGGATTCTGTGTACCCAAGGGCGCGCTGCAGCCACTGCAAGAGCAATCGGGTCCATCGGAGACGGGCGCTCAGAGCACTGTGAGGGACAACTTCGACGCTTTGGGGTTCATTGCCTTTTTTTGCTCTCATTTGCTTGCAATGCATGTGGCAGGTAGGGTGAAAACCTCTGTGCTGCTGATTGGGGACATTTGAAGCGTTGTGCTCTGCCACCGGGGAGTCTGGGTTGAAGTGAGGGCATTCTGTGTACCCCAGGGGGCGCTGCAGCGACTGCAAGAGGAATCGGGTCCATCGGAGACGGGCACTCAGAGCACTGTGAGGGACAAGTTCGACCCTTTGGGGTTTCATTGCCTTTTTTTGCTCTCATTTGCTTGCAATGCATGTGGCAGGTAGGGTGAAAACCTCTGCGCTGCTGACTGGTGACATTTGAAGCGTTGTGCTCTGCCACTGGGGAGTGTGGGTTGAAGTGAGGTCATTCTGTGTACCCCGGGGGGCGCTGCAGCCACTGCAAGAGGAATTGGGTCCAACGGAGACGGGCACTCAGAGCACTGTGAGGGACAAGTTCGACGCTTTGGGGGTTCATTGCCTTTTTTTGCTCTCCTTTGCTTGCAATGCATGTGGCAGGTAGGGTGAAAACCTCTGCGCTGCTGACTGGTGACATTTGAAGCGTTGTGCTCTGCCACTGGGGAGTGTGGGTTGAAGTGAGGTCATTCTGTGTACCCCAGGGGGCGCTGCAGCCACTGCAAGAGGAATCGGGTCCATCGGAGACGGGCACTCAGAGCACCGTGAGGGACAAGTTGACCCTTTGGGGGTTCATTGCCTTTTTTTGCTCTCCTTTGCTTGCAATGCATGTGGCAGGTAGGGTGAAAACCTCTACGCTGATGACTGGTGACATTTGAAGCGTTGTGCTCTGTCACTGGGGAGTCTGGGTTGAAGTGAGGGCATTCCGTGTACCCCAGGGGGCGCCGCAGGCACTGCAAGAGGAATCGGGTCCATCGGAGACGGGCACTCAGAGCACCGTGAGGGACAAGTTCGACCCTTTGGGGGTTCATTGCCTTTTTTTGCTCTCCTTTGCTTGCAATGCATGTGGCAGGTAGGGTGAAAACCTCCGCGCTGCTGCCTGGTGACATTTAAAGCGTTGTGCTCTGCCGCTGGGGAGTGTGGGTTGAAGTGAGGTCATTCTGTGTACCCCAGGGGGCGCTGCAGCCACTGCAAGAGGAATCGGGTCCATCGGAGACGGGCACTCAGAGCATTGTGAGGGACAAGTTCGACCCTTTGGGGGTTCATTGCCTTTTTTTGCTGTCATTTGCTTGCACTGCATGTGGCAGGTAGGGTGAAAATCTCTACGCTATTGACTGGTGACAGTTGAAACGTTATGCCTTGCCACCGGGGAGTCGGGGTCAAAGTGAGGGCATTTCGTGTACCCCAAGGGGCGTTGCAGCCACTGCAAGAGGAATCCGGTCCATCGGAGACGGGCACTCAGAGCACTGTGAGGGACAAGTTCGACCCTTTGGGGGTTCATTGCCTTTTTTTGCTCTCATTTGCTTGCAATGCATGTGGCAGGTAGGGTGAAAACCTCTGCGCTGCTGACTGGTGACATTTGAAACGTTGTGCCCTGCCACTGGGGAGTCTGGGTCGAAGTGAGGGGATTCTGTGTACCCAAGGGCGCGCTGCAGCCACTGCAAGAGCAATCGGGTCCATCGGAGACGGGCGCTCAGAGCACTGTGAGGGACAACTTCGACGCTTTGGGGTTCATTGCCTTTTTTTGCTCTCATTTGCTTGCAATGCATGTGGCAGGTAGGGTGAAAACCTCTGTGCTGCTGATTGGGGACATTTGAAGCGTTGTGCTCTGCCACCGGGGAGTCTGGGTTGAAGTGAGGGCATTCTGTGTACCCCAGGGGGCGCTGCAGCGACTGCAAGAGGAATCGGGTCCATCGGAGACGGGCACTCAGAGCACTGTGAGGGACAAGTTCGACCCTTTGGGGTTTCATTGCCTTTTTTTGCTCTCATTTGCTTGCAATGCATGTGGCAGGTAGGGTGAAAACCTCTGCGCTGCTGACTGGTGACATTTGAAGCGTTGTGCTCTGCCACTGGGGAGTGTGGGTTGAAGTGAGGTCATTCTGTGTACCCCGGGGGGCGCTGCAGCCACTGCAAGAGGAATTGGGTCCAACGGAGACGGGCACTCAGAGCACTGTGAGGGACAAGTTCGACGCTTTGGGGGTTCATTGCCTTTTTTTGCTCTCCTTTGCTTGCAATGCATGTGGCAGGTAGGGTGAAAACCTCTGCGCTGCTGACTGGTGACATTTGAAGCGTTGTGCTCTGCCACTGGGGAGTGTGGGTTGAAGTGAGGTCATTCTGTGTACCCCAGGGGGCGCTGCAGCCACTGCAAGAGGAATCGGGTCCATCGGAGACGGGCACTCAGAGCACCGTGAGGGACAAGTTGACCCTTTGGGGGTTCATTGCCTTTTTTTGCTCTCCTTTGCTTGCAATGCATGTGGCAGGTAGGGTGAAAACCTCTACGCTGATGACTGGTGACATTTGAAGCGTTGTGCTCTGTCACTGGGGAGTCTGGGTTGAAGTGAGGGCATTATGTGTACCCCAGGGGGCGCCGCAGCGATTGCAAGAGGAATCGGGTCCATCGGAGACGGGCACTCAGAGCACTGTGAGGGACAAGTTCGACCCTTTGGGGGTCATTGCCTTTTTTTGCTCTCATTTGCTTGCAATGCATGTGGAAGGTAGGGTGAAAACCTCTGCGCTGCTGACTGGTGACATTTGAAACGTTGTGCCCTGCCACTGGGGAGTCTGGGTCGAAGTGAGGGGATTCTGTGTACCCAAGGGCGCGCTGCAGCCACTGCAAGAGCAATCGGGTCCATCGGAGACGGGCGCTCAGAGCACTGTGAGGGACAACTTCGACGCTTTGGGGTTCATTGCCTTTTTTTGCTCTCATTTGCTTGCAATGCATGTGGCAGGTAGGGTGAAAACCTCTGTGCTGCTGATTGGGGACATTTGAAGCGTTGTGCTCTGCCACCGGGGAGTCTGGGTTGAAGTGAGGGCATTCTGTGTACCCCAGGGGGCGCTGCAGCGACTGCAAGAGGAATCGGGTCCATCGGAGACGGGCACTCAGAGCACTGTGAGGGACAAGTTCGACCCTTTGGGGTTTCATTGCCTTTTTTTGCTCTCATTTGCTTGCAATGCATGTGGCAGGTAGGGTGAAAACCTCTGCGCTGCTGACTGGTGACATTTGAAGCGTTGTGCTCTGCCACTGGGGAGTGTGGGTTGAAGTGAGGTCATTCTGTGTACCCCGGGGGGCGCTGCAGCCACTGCAAGAGGAATTGGGTCCAACGGAGACGGGCACTCAGAGCACTGTGAGGGACAAGTTCGACGCTTTGGGGGTTCATTGCCTTTTTTTGCTCTCCTTTGCTTGCAATGCATGTGGCAGGTAGGGTGAAAACCTCTGCGCTGCTGACTGGTGACATTTGAAGCGTTGTGCTCTGCCACTGGGGAGTGTGGGTTGAAGTGAGGTCATTCTGTGTACCCCAGGGGGCGCTGCAGCCACTGCAAGAGGAATCGGGTCCATCGGAGACGGGCACTCAGAGCACCGTGAGGGACAAGTTGACCCTTTGGGGGTTCATTGCCTTTTTTTGCTCTCCTTTGCTTGCAATGCATGTGGCAGGTAGGGTGAAAACCTCTACGCTGATGACTGGTGACATTTGAAGCGTTGTGCTCTGTCACTGGGGAGTCTGGGTTGAAGTGAGGGCATTCCGTGTACCCCAGGGGGCGCCGCAGGCACTGCAAGAGGAATCGGGTCCATCGGAGACGGGCACTCAGAGCACCGTGAGGGACAAGTTCGACCCTTTGGGGGTTCATTGCCTTTTTTTGCTCTCCTTTGCTTGCAATGCATGTGGCAGGTAGGGTGAAAACCTCCGCGCTGCTGCCTGGTGACATTTAAAGCGTTGTGCTCTGCCGCTGGGGAGTGTGGGTTGAAGTGAGGTCATTCTGTGTACCCCAGGGGGCGCTGCAGCCACTGCAAGAGGAATCGGGTCCATCGGAGACGGGCACTCAGAGCATTGTGAGGGACAAGTTCGACCCTTTGGGGGTTCATTGCCTTTTTTTGCTGTCATTTGCTTGCACTGCATGTGGCAGGTAGGGTGAAAATCTCTACGCTATTGACTGGTGACAGTTGAAACGTTATGCCTTGCCACCGGGGAGTCGGGGTCAAAGTGAGGGCATTTCGTGTACCCCAAGGGGCGTTGCAGCCACTGCAAGAGGAATCCGGTCCATCGGAGACGGGCACTCAGAGCACTGTGAGGCACAAGTTCGACCCTTTGGGGGTTCATTGCCTTTTTTTGCTCTCATTTGCTTGCAATGCATGTGGCAGGTAGGGTGAAAACCTCTGCGCTGATGACTGGTGACATTTGAAGCGTTGTGCTCTGTCACTGGGGAGTCTGGATTGAAGTGAGGGCATTCTGTGTACCCCAGGGGGCGCAGCAGCCACTGCAAGAGGTATCCGGTCCATCGGAGACGCGCACTCAGAGCACCGTGAGGGACACGTTCGACCCTTTGGGGGTTCATTACCTTTTCTTGCTCTCATTTGCTTGCAACGCATGAGGCAGGTAGGGTGAAAACCTCTGCGCTGCTGACTGGTGACATTTGAAGCGTTGTGCCCTGCCACTAGGGAGTCTGGGTTGAAGTGAAGGCATTCTGTGTACCCCAGGGGGCGCCGCAGGCACTGCAAGAGGAATCGGGTCCATCGGAGACGGGCATTCAGAGCACCGTGAGGGACAAGTTCGACCCTTTGGGGGTTCATTGCCTTTTTTTGCTCTCCTTTGCTTGCAATGCATGAGGCAGGTAGGGTGGAAACCTCTGCGCTGCTGACCGGTGACATTTGAAGCGTTGTGCTCTGCCACTGGGGAGTCTGGGTTGAAGTGAGGGCCTTCTGTGTACCCTAGGGGGCGCCGCAGCGATTGCAAGAGGAATCGGGTCCATTGGAGACGGGCACTCAGAGCACCGTGAGGGACAAGTTCGACCCTTTGGGGGTCATTGCCTTTTTTTGCTCTCATTTGCTTGCGATGCATGTGGAAGGTAGGGTGAAAACCTCTGCGCTGCTGACTGGTGACAGTTGAAACGTTGTGCCCTGCCACTGGGGAGTCTGGGTCGAAGTGAGGGGATTCTGTGTACCCAAGGGCGCGCTGCAGCCACTGCAAGAGCAATCGGGTCCATCGGAGACGGGCACTCAGAGCACTGTGAGGGACAACTTCGACGCTTTGGGGTTCATTGCCTTTTTTTGCTCTCATTTGCTTGCAATGCATGTGGCAGGTAGGGTGAAAACCTCTGCGCTGCTGATTGGGGACATTTGAAGCGTTGTGCTCTGCCACCGGGGAGTCTGGGTTGAAGTGAGGGCATTTTGTGTACCCCAGGGGGCGCCGCGGCGACTGCAAGAGGAATCGGGTCCATCGGAGACGGGCACTCAGAGCACTGTGAGGGACAAGTTCGACCCTTTGGGGGTTCATTGCCTTTTTTTGCTCTCATTTGCTTGCAATGCATGTGGCAGGTAGGGTGAAAACCTCTGCGCTGCTGACTGGTGACATTTGAAGCGTTGTGCTCTGCCACTGGGGAGTCTTGGTTGAAGTGAGGGCATTCTGTGTACCCCAGGGGGCGCCGCAGCCACTGCAAGAGGAATCGGGTCCATCGGAGACGGGCACTCAGAGCACCGTGAGGGACAAGTTGACCCTTTGGGGGGTCATTGCCTTTTTTTGCTCTCATTTGCTTGCAATGCATGTGGCAGGTAGGGTGAAAATCTCTACGCTACTGACTGGTGACAGTTGAAGCGTTATGCCTTGCCACTAGGGAGTCTGGGTCGAAGTGAGGGCATTCCGAGTACCCCAGGGGGCGCTGCAGCCACTGCAAGAGGAATCGGGTCCATCGGAGACGGGCACTCAGAGCAATGTGAGGGACAAGTTCGACCCTTTGGGGGTTCATTGCCTTTTTTTGCTCTCATTTGCTTGCAATGCATGTGGCAGGTAGGGTGAAAACCTCTGCGCTGCTGACTGGTGACATTTGAAACGTTGTGCTCTGTCACTGGGGAGTTTGGGTTGAAGTGAGGGCATTCTGTGTACCCCAGGGGTTGCCGCAGCCACTGCAAGAGGAATCCGGTCCACCGGAGACGGGCACTCAGAGCACCGTGAGGGAGAAGTTCGTCACTTTGGGGGTTCATTGCCTTTTTTTGCTCTCATTTGCTTGCAACGCATGAGGCAGGTAGGGTGAAAACCTCTGCGCTGCTGACTGGTGACATTTGAGGCGTTGTTCCCTGTCACTGGGGAGTGTGGGTTGAAGTGAGGGCATTCTGTGTACCCCAGGGGGCGCCGCAGCCACTGCAAGAGGAATTGGGTCCATCGGAGACGGGCACTCAGAGCACGGTGAGGGACAAGTTCGACCCTTTGGGGGTTCATTGCCTTTTTTTGCTCTCCTTTGCTTGCAATGCATGTGGCAGGTAGGGTGAAAACCTCCGCGCTGCTGACTGGTGACATTTGAAACGTTGTGCTCTGCCACTCGGGAGTCTGGGTTGAAGTGAGGGCATTCTGTGTACCCCAGGGGGCGCCGCAGCCACTGCAAGAGGAATCGGGTCCACCGGAGACGGGCACTCAGAGCACCGTGAGGGACAAGTTCGACCCTTTGGGGGTCATTGCCTTTTTTTCGCTCTCATTTGCTTGCAATGCATGTGGAAGGTAGGGTGAAAACCTCTGCGCTGCTGACTGGTGCCACTTGAAGCGTTGTGCTCTGCCACTAGGGAGTCTGGGTCGAAGTGAGGGCATTCTGTGTACCCAAGGGCGCGCTGCAGCCACTGCAAGAGGGTCGGGTCCATCGGAGACGGGCACCCAGAGCACTGTGAGGGACGACACACTTTGGGGTTCATTACCTTTTTTTGCTCTCATTTGCTTGCAATGCATGTGGCAGGTAGGGTGAAAACCTCTGCGCTCCTGACGGGTGACATTTGAAGCGTTGTGCCCTGCCACCGGGGAGTCTGGGTTGAAGTGAGGGCATTCTGTGTACCGGGTGTAGGGGGTGCCGCTGCCACCGCAAGAGGAATCGGGTCCATCGGAGACGGGCACTTAGAGTATTGTGAGGGACAAGTTCGAGCCTTTGGGGGTTCATTGCCTTTTTTTGCTCTCATTTGCTTGCAATGCATGTGGCAGGTAGGGTGAAAACCTCTGCGCTGATGACTGGTGACATTTGAAGCGTTGTGCTCTGCCACTGGGGAGTCTGGGTTGAAGTGAGGTCATTCTGTGTACCCCAAGGGGCGCCGGAGGCACTGCAAGAGGAATCGGGTCCATCGGAGACGGGCACTCAGAGCACCGTGAGGGACAAGTTCGACCCTTTGGGGGTTCATTGCCTTTTTTTGCTCTCATTTGCTTGCAATGCATGTGGCAGGTAGGGTGAAAATCTCTACGCTACTCACTGGTGACAGTTGAAGCGTTATGCCTTGCCACTGGGGAGTCTGGGTCAAAGTGAGGGCATTCTGTGTACCCCAAGGGGCGCTGCAGCCACTGCAAGAGGAATCCGGTCCATCGGAGACGGGCACTCAGAGCACTGTGAGGGACAAGTTCGACCCTTTGGGGGTTCATTGCCTTTTTTTGCTCTCATTTGCTTGCAATGCATGTGGCAGGTAGGGTGAAAACCTCTGCGCTGATGACTGGTGACATTTGAAGCGTTGTGCTCTGCCACTGGGGAGTCTGGGTTGAAGTGAAGGCATTCTGTGTACCCCAGGGGGCGCCGCAGGCACTGCAAGAGGAATCGGGTCCATCGGAGACGGGCACTCAGAGCACCGTGAGGGACAAGTTGGACCCTTTCGGGGTTCATTGCCTTTTTTTGCTCTCCTTTGCTTGCAATGCATGTGGCAGGTAGGGTGGAAACCTGTGCGCTGCTGACTGGTGACATTTGAAGCGTTGTGCTCTGCCACTGGGGAGTCTGGGTTGAAGTGAGGGCATATTGTGTACCCCAGGGGGCGCCGCAGCGACTGCAAGAGGAATCGGGTCCATCGGAGACGCGCACTCAGAGCACCGTGAGGGACAAGTTCGACCCTTTGGGGGTCATTGCCTTTTTTTGCTCTCATTTGCTTGCAATGCATGTGGAAGGTAGGGTGAAAACCTCTGCGCTGCTGACTGGTGACATTTGAAACGTTGTGCCCTGCCACTGGGGAGTCTGGGTCGAAGTGAGGGGATTCTGTGTACCCAAGGGCGCGCTGCAGCCACTGCAAGAGGAATCGGGTCCATCGGAGACGGGCACTCAGAGCACTGTGAGGGACAACTTCGACGCTTTGGGGTTCATTGCCTTTTTTTGCTCTCATTTGCTTGCAATGCATGTGGCAGGTAGGGTAAAAACCTCTGCGCTGATGACTGGTGACATTTGAGGCGTTGTGCTCTGCCACTGGGGCGTCTGGGTTGAAGTGAGGTCATTCTGTGTACCCCAAGGGGCGCCGCAGGCACTGCAAGAGGAATCGGGTCCATCGAAGACGGGCACTCAGAGCGCCGTGAGGGACAAGTTCGACCCTTTGGGGGTTCATTGCCTTTTTTTGCTCTCCTTTGCTTGCAATGCATGTGGCAGGTAGGGTGAAAACCTCTGCGCTGCTGACTGGGGACATTTGAAGCGTTGTGCTCTGCCACTGGGGAGTCTGGGTTGAAGTGAGGGCATTCTGTGTACCCCAGGGGGCGCTGCAGCGACTGCAAGAGGAATCGGGTCCATCGGAGACGGGCACTCAGAGCATTGTGAGGGACAAGTTCGACCCTTTGGGGGTTCATTGCCTTTTTTTGCTCTCATTTGCTTGCAATGCATGTGGCAGGTAGGGTGAAAACCTCTGCGCTGCTGACTGGTGACATTTGAAGCGTTGTGCTCTGTCACTGGGGAGTCTGGGTTGAAGTGAGGGCATTCTCTGTACCCCAGGGGGCGCCGCAGCCACTTCAAGAGGAATCGGGTCCACCGGAGACGGGCACTCAGAGCACCGTGAGGGAGAAGTTCGACACTTTGGGGCTTCATTGCCTTTTTTTGCTCTCATTTGCTTGCAACGCATGAGGCAGGTAGGGTGAAAACCTCTGCGCTGCTGACTGGTGACATTTGAGGCGTTGTTCCCTGTCACTGGGGAGTGTGGGTTGAAGTGAGGGCATTCTGTGTACCCTAGGGGGCGCCGCAGCCACTGCAAGAGGAATCGGGTCCATCGGAGACGGGCACTCAGAGCACCGTGAGGGACAAGTTCGACCCTTTGGGGGTTCATTGCCTTTTTTTGCTCTCATTTGCTTGCAATGCATGTGGTAGGTAGGGTGAAAATCTCTACGCTACTGACTGGTGACAGTTGAAGCGTTAAGCCTTGCCACTGGGGAGTCTGGGTTGAAGTGAGGGCATTCTGTGTACCCCAGGGGGCGCCGCAGCCACTGCAAGAGGAATCGGGTCCATCGGAGACGGACACTCAGAGCACCGTGAGGGACAAGTTCGACCCTTTGGGGGTTCATTGCCTTTTTTTGCTCTCCTTTGCTTGCAATGCATGTGGCAGGTAGGGTGAAAACCTCTGCGCTGCTGACTGGTGACATTTGAAGTGTTGTGCTCTGCCACTGGGGAGTCTGGTTTGAAGTGAGGGCATTCCGTGTACCCCAGGGGGCGCCGCAGCCACTGCAAGAGGAATCGGGTCCACCGGAGACGGGCACTCAGAGCACCGTGAGGGACAAGTTCGACCCTTTGGGGGTCATTGCCTTTTTTTGCTCTCATTTGCTTGCAATGCATGTGGAAGGTAGGGTGAAAACCTCTGCGCTGCTGACTGGTGACATTTGAAGCGTTGTGCTCTGCCACTAGGGAGTCTGGGTCGAAGTGAGGGCATTATGTGTACCCAAGGGCGCGCTGCAGCCACTGCAAGAGGGTCGGGTCCATCGGAGACGGGCACCCAGAGCACTGTGAGGGACAACACGCTTTGGGGTTCATTGCCTTTTTTTGCTCTCATTTGCTTGCAATGCATGTGGCACGTAGGGTGAAAACCTCTGCGCTCCTAACGGGTGACATTTGAAGTGTTGTGCCTTGCCACCGGGGAGTCTGGGTTGAAGTGAGGGCATTCTGTGTACCGGGTGTAGGGGGTGCCGCTGCCACTGCAAGAGGAATCGGGTACATCGGAGACGGGCACTTAGAGCACTGTGAGGGACAAGTTCGAGCCTTTGGGGGTTCATTGCCTTTTTTTGCTCTCATTTGCTTGCAATGCATGTGGCAGGTAGGGTGAAAACCTCTACGCTGATGACTGGTGACATTTGAAGCGTTGTGCTCTGCCACTGGGGAGTCTGGGTTGAAGTGAGGTCATTATGTGTACCCCAAGGGGCGCCGCAGGCATTGCAAGAGGAATCGGGTCCATCGGAGACGGGCACTCAGAGCACCGTGAGGGACAAGTTCGACCCTTTGGGGGTTCATTGCCTTTTTTTGCTCTCCTTTGCTTGCAATGCATGTGGCAGGTAGGGTGAAAACCTCTGCGCTGATGACTGGTGACATTTGAAGCGTTGTGCTCTGCCACTGGGGAGTCTGGGTTGAAGTGAGGGCATTCTGTGTACCCCAGGGGGCGCCGCAGCCACTGCAAGAGGAATCGGGTCCACCGGAGACGGGCACTCAGAGCACCGTGAGGGACAAGTTCGACCCTTTGGGGGTCATTGCCTTTTTTTGCTCTCATTTGCTTGCAATGCATGTGGAAGGTAGGGTGAAAACCTCTGCGCTGCTGACTGGTGCCATTTGAAGCGTTGTGCTCTGCCACTAGGGAGTCTGGGTCGAAGTGAGGGCATTCTGTGGACCCAAGGGCGCGCTGCAGCCACTGCAAGAGGGTCGGGTCCATCGGAGACGGGCACCCAGAGCACTGTGAGGGACAACACGCTTTGGGGTTCATTGCCTTTTTTTGCTCTCATTTGCTTGCAATGCATGTGGCACGTAGGGTGAAAACCTCTGCGCTCCTAACGGGTGACATTTGGAGTGTTGTGCCCTGCCACCGGGGAGTCTGGGTTGAAGTGAGGGCATTCTGTGTACCGGGTGTAGGGGGTGCCGCTGCCACTGCAAGAGGAATCGGGTACATCGGAGACGGGCACTTAGAGCACTGTGAGGGACAAGTTCGAGCCTTTGGGGGTTCATTGCCTTTTTTTGCTCTCATTTGCTTGCAATGCATGTGGCAGGTAGGGTGAAAACCTCTGCGCTGATGACTGGTGACATTTGAAGCGTTGTGCTCTGCCACTGGGGAGTCTGGGTTGAAGTGAGGTCATTCTGTGTACCCCAAGGGGCGCCGCAGGCATTGCAAGAGGAATCGGGTCCATCGGAGACGGGCACTCAGAGCACCGTGAGGGACAAGTTCGACCCTTTGGGGGTTCATTGCCTTTTTTTGCTCTCCTTTGCTTGCAATGCATGTGGCAGGTAGGGTGAAAACCTCTGCGCTGCTGATTCGGGACATTTGAAGCGTTGTGCTCTGCCACTGGGGAGTCTGGGTTGAAGTGAGGGCATTCTGTGTACCCCAAGGGGCGCTGCAGCGACTGCAAGAGGAATCGGGTCCATCGGAGACGGGCACTCAGAGCACCGTGAGGGACAAGTTCGACCCTTTGGGGGTCATTGCCTTTTTTTGCTCTCATTTGCTTGCAATGCATGTGGAAGGTAGGGTGAAAACCTCTGCGCTGCTGACTGGTGCCATTTGAAGCGTTGTGCTCTGCCACTAGGGAGTCTGGGTCGAAGTGAGGGCATTTGCGGACCCAAGGGCGCGCTGCAGCCACTGCAAGAGGGTCGGGTCCATCGGAGACGGGCACCCAGAGCACTGTGAGGGACAACACGCTTTCGGGTTCATTGCCTTTTTTTGCTCTCATTTGCTTGCAATGCATGTGGCAGGTAGGGTGAAAACCTCTGCGCTCCTAACGGGTGACATTTGAAGTGTTGTGCCCTGCCACCGGGGAGTCTGGGTTGAAGTGAGGGCATTCTGTGTACCGGGTGTAGGGGGTGCCGCTGCCACTGCAAGAGGAATCGGGTCCATCGGAGAAGGGCACTTAGAGCACTGTGAGGGACAAGTTCGAGCCTTTGGGGGTTCATTGCTTTTTTTTGCTCTCATTTGCTTGCAATGCATGTGGCAGGGAGGGTGAAAACCTCTGCGCTGATGACTGGTGACATTTGAAGCGTTGTGCTCTGCCACTGGGGAGTCTGGGTTGAAGTGAGGTCATTCTGTGTACCCCAAGGGGCGCCGCAGGCATTGCAAGAGGAATCGGGTCCATCGGAGACGGGCACTCAGAGCACCGTGAGGGACAAGTTCGACCCTTTGGGGGTTCATTGCCTTTTTTTGCTCTCCTTTGCTTGCAATGCATGTGGCAGGTAGGGTGAAAACCTCTGCGCTGCTGATTCGGGACATTTGAAGCGTTGTGCTCTGCCACTGGGGAGTCTGGGTTGAAGTGAGGGCATTCTGTGTACCCCAAGGGGCGCTGCAGCGACTGCAAGAGGAATCGGGTCCATCGGAGACGGGCACTCAGAGCACCGTGAGGGACAAGTTCGACCCTTTGGGGGTCATTGCCTTTTTTTGCTCTCATTTGCTTGCAATGCATGTGGAAGGTAGGGTGAAAACCTCTGCGCTGCTGACTGGTGCCATTTGAAGCGTTGTGCTCTGCCACTAGGGAGTCTGGGTCGAAGTGAGGGCATTTGCGGACCCAAGGGCGCGCTGCAGCCACTGCAAGAGGGTCGGGTCCATCGGAGACGGGCACCCAGAGCACTGTGAGGGACAACACGCTTTCGGGTTCATTGCCTTTTTTTGCTCTCATTTGCTTGCAATGCATGTGGCAGGTAGGGTGAAAACCTCTGCGCTCCTAACGGGTGACATTTGAAGTGTTGTGCCCTGCCACCGGGGAGTCTGGGTTGAAGTGAGGGCATTCTGTGTACCGGGTGTAGGGGGTGCCGCTGCCACTGCAAGAGGAATCGGGTCCATCGGAGAAGGGCACTTAGAGCACTGTGAGGGACAAGTTCGAGCCTTTGGGGGTTCATTGCTTTTTTTTGCTCTCATTTGCTTGCAATGCATGTGGCAGGGAGGGTGAAAACCTCTGCGCTGATGACTGGTGACATTTGAAGCGTTGTGCTCTGCCACTGGGGAGTCTGGGTTGAAGTGAGGTCATTATGTGTACCCCAAGGGGCGCCGCAGGCATTGCAAGAGGAATCGGGTCCATCGGAGACGGGCACTCAGAGCACCGTGAGGGACAAGTTCGACCCTTTGGGGGTTCATTGCCTTTTTTTGCTCTCCTTTGCTTGCAATGCATGTGGCAGGTAGGGTGAAAACCTCTGCGCTGCTGATTCGGGACATTT
Source organism: Eutreptiella sp. 'Long Island Sound 2002' (assembly GCA_964036045.1). Taxonomy (NCBI): domain Eukaryota; phylum Euglenozoa; class Euglenophyceae; order Eutreptiales; family Eutreptiaceae; genus Eutreptiella; species Eutreptiella sp. 'Long Island Sound 2002'. Next base: position 102,139,273 of record OZ038379.1, on the reverse strand, counting down.
GAAGCGTTGTGCTCTGCCACTGGGGAGTGTGGGTTGAAGTGAGGGCATTCTGTGTACCCCAAGGGGCGCTGCAGCCACTGCAAGAGGAATCGGGTCCATCGGAGACGGGCACTCAGAGCACCGTGAGGGAGAAGTTCGACACTTTGGGGCTTCATTGCCTTTTTTTGCTCTCATTTGCTTGCAACGCATGAGGCAGGTAGGGTGAAAACCTCTGCGCTGCTGACTGGTGACATTTGAGGCGTTGTTCCCTGTCACTGGGGAGTGTGGGTTGAAGTGAGGGCATTCTGTGTACCCTAGGGGGCGCCGCAGGCACTGCAAGAGGAATCGGGTCCATCGGAGACGGGCACTCAGAGCACCGTGAGGGACAAGTTCGACCCTTTGGGGGTTCATTGCCTTTTTTTGCTCTCATTTGCTTGCAATGCATGTGGCAGGTAGGGTGAAAACCTCTGCGCTCCTAACGGGTGACATTTGAAGTGTTGTGCCCTGCCACCGGGGAGTCTTGGTTGAAGTGAGGGCATTCTGTGTACCGGGTGTAGGGGGTGCCGCTGCCACTGCAAGAGGAATCGGGTCCATCGGAGACGGGCACTTAGAGCACTGTGAGGGACAAGTTCGAGCCTTTGGGGGTTCATTGCCTTTTTTTGCTCTCATTTGCTTGCAATGCATGTGGCAGGTAGGGTGAAAACCTCTGCGCTGATGACTGGTGACATTTGAAGCGTTGTGCTCTGCCACTGGGGAGTCTGGGTTGAAGTGAGGTCATTATGTGTACCCCAAGGGGCGCCGCAGGCATTGCAAGAGGAATCGGGTCCATCGGAGACGGGCACTCAGAGCACCGTGAGGGACAAGTTCGACCCTTTGGGGGTTCATTGCCTTTTTTTGCTCTCCTTTGCTTGCAATGCATGTGGCAGGTAGGGTGAAAACCTCTGCGCTGCTGATTCGGGACATTTGAAGCGTTGTGCTCTGCCACTGGGGAGTCTGGGTTGAAGTGAGGGCATTCTGTGTACCCCAAGGGGCGCTGCAGCCACTGCAAGAGGAATCGGGTCCATCGGAGACGGGCACTCAGAGCACCGTGAGGGAGAAGTTCGACACTTTGGGGCTTCATTGCCTTTTTTTGCTCTCATTTGCTTGCAACGCATGAGGCAGGTAGGGTGAAAACCTCTGCGCTGCTGACTGGTGACATTTGAGGCGTTGTTCCCTGTCACTGGGGAGTGTGGGTTGAAGTGAGGGCATTCTGTGTACCCTAGGGGGCGCCGCAGCCACTGCAAGAGGAATCGGGTCCATCGGAGACGGGCACTCAGAGCACCGTGAGGGACAAGTTCGACCCTTTGGGGGTTCATTGCCTTTTTTTGCTCTCATTTGCTTGCAATGCATGTGGCAGGTAGGGTGAAAACCTCTGCGCTGCTGACTGGTGACATTTGAAGCGTTGTGCTCTGCCACTGGGGAGTCTGGGTTGAAGTGAGGGCATTCTGTGTACCCCAGGGGGCGCCGCAGCCACTGCAAGAGGAATCGGGTCCACCGGAGACGGGCACTCAGAGCACCGTGAGGGACAAGTTCGACCCTTTGGGGGTCATTGCCTTTTTTTGCTCTCATTTGCTTGCAATGCATGTGGAAGGTAGGGTGAAAACCTCTGCGCTGCTGACTGGTGCCATTTGAAGCGTTGTGCTCTGCCACTAGGGAGTCTGGGTCGAAGTGAGGGCATTATGTGTACCCAAGGGCGCGCTGCAGCCACTGCAAGAGGGTCGGGTCCATCGGAGACGGGCACCCAGAGCACTGCGAGGGACAACACGCTTTGGGGTTCATTGCCTTTTTTTGCTCTCATTTGCTTGCAATGCATGTGGCACGTAGGGTGAAAACCTCTGCGCTCCTAACGGGTGACATTTGAAGTGTTGTGCCCTGCCACCGGGGAGTCTGGGTTGAAGTGAGGGCATTGTGTGTACCGGGTGTAGGGGGTGCCGCTGCCACTGCAAGAGGAATCGGGTACATCGGAGACGGGCACTTAGAGCACTGTGAGGGACAAGTTCGAGCCTTTGGGGGTTCATTGCCTTTTTTTGCTCTCATTTGCTTGCAATGCATGTGGCAGGTAGGGTGAAAACCTCTGCGCCGATGACTGGTGACATTTGAAGCGTTGTGCTCTGCCACTGGGGAGTCTGGGTTGAAGTGAGGTCATTATGTGTACCCCAAGGGGCGCCGCAGGCATTGCAAGAGGAATCGGGTCCATCGGAGACGGGCACTCAGAGCACCGTGAGGGACAAGTTCGACCCTTTGGGGGTTCATTGCCTTTTTTTGCTCTCCTTTGCTTGCAATGCATGTGGCACGTAGGGTGAAAACCTCTGCGCTGATGACTGGTGACATTTGAAGCGTTGTGCTCTGCCACTGGGGAGTCTGGGTTGAAGTGAGGGCATTCTGTGTACCCCAGGGGGCGCCGCAGCCACTGCAAGAGGAATCGGGTCCATCGGAGACGGGCACTCAGAGCACCGTGAGGGACAAGTTCGACCCTTTGGGGGTCATTGCCTTTTTTTGCTCTCATTTGCTTGCAATGCATGTGGAAGGTAGGGTGAAAACCTCTGCGCTGCTGACTGGTGCCATTTGAAGCGTTGTGCTCTGCCACTAGGGAGTCTGGGTCGAAGTGAGGGCATTCTGTGGACCCAAGGGCGCGCTGCAGCCACTGCAAGAGGGTCGGGTCCATCGGAGACGGGCACCCAGAGCACTGTGAGGGACAACACGCTTTGGGGTTCATTGCCTTTTTTTGCTCTCATTTGCTTGCAATGCATGTGGCACGTAGGGTGAAAACCTCTGCGCTCCTAACGGGTGACATTTGGAGTGTTGTGCCCTGCCACCGGGGAGTCTGGGTTGAAGTGAGGGCATTCTGTGTACCGGGTGTAGGGGGTGCCGCTGCCACTGCAAGAGGAATCGGGTACATCGGAGACGGGCACTCAGAGCACTGTGAGGGACAAGTTCGAGCCTTTGGGGGTTCATTGCCTTTTTTTGCTCTCATTTGCTTGCAATGCATGTGGCAGGTAGGGTGAAAACCTCTGCGCTGATGACTGGTGACATTTGAAGCGTTGTGCTCTGCCACTTGGGAGTCTGGGTTGAAGTGAGGTCATTATGTGTACCCCAAGGGGCGCCGCAGGCATTGCAAGAGGAATCGGGTCCATCGGAGACGGGCACTCAGAGCACCGTGAGGGACAAGTTCGACCCTTTGGGGGTTCATTGCCTTTTTTTGCTCTCCTTTGCTTGCAATGCATGTGGCAGGTAGGGTGAAAACCTCTGCGCTGCTGATTCGGGACATTTGAAGCGTTGTGCTCTGCCACTGGGGAGTCTGGGTTGAAGTGAGGGCATTCTGTGTACCCCAAGGGGCGCTGCAGCGACTGCAAGAGGAATCGGGTCCATCGGAGACGGGCACTCAGAGCACCGTGAGGGACAAGTTCGACCCTTTGGGGGTCATTGCCTTTTTTTGCTCTCATTTGCTTGCAATGCATGTGGAAGGTAGGGTGAAAACCTCTGCGCTGCTGACTGGTGCCATTTGAAGCGTTGTGCTCTGCCACTAGGGAGTCTGGGTCGAAGTGAGGGCATTCTGTGGACCCAAGGGCGCGCTGCAGCCACTGCAAGAGGGTCGGGTCCATCGGAGACGGGCACCCAGAGCACTGTGAGGGACAACACGCTTTGGGGTTCATTGCCTTTTTTTGCTCTCATTTGCTTGCAATGCATGTGGCAGGTAGGGTGAAAACCTCTGCGCTCCTAACGGGTGACATTTGAAGTGTTGTGCCCTGCCACCGGGGAGTCTGGGTTGAAGTGAGGGCATTCTGTGTACCGGGTGTAGGGGGTGCCGCTGCCACTGCAAGAGGAATCGGGTCCATCGGAGACGGGCACTTAGAGCACTGTGAGGGACAAGTTCGAGCCTTTGGGGGTTCATTGCCTTTTTTTGCTCTCATTTGCTTGCAATGCATGTGGCAGGTAGGGTGAAAACCTCTGCGCTGATGACTGGTGACATTTGAAGCGTTGTGCTCTGCCACTGGGGAGTCTGGGTTGAAGTGAGGTCATTATGTGTACCCCAAGGGGCGCCGCAGGCACTGCAAGAGGAATCGGGTCCATCGGAGACGGGCACTCAGAGCACCGTGAGGGACAAGTTCGACCCTTTGGGGGTTCATTGCCTTTTTTTGCTCTCCTTTGCTTGCAATGCATGTGGCAGGTAGGGTGAAAACCTCTGCGCTGCTGATTCGGGACATTTGAAGCGTTGTGCTCTGCCACTGGGGAGTCTGGGTTGAAGTGAGGGCATTCTGTGTACCCCAAGGGGCGCTGCAGCCACTGCAAGAGGAATCGGGTCCATCGGAGACGGGCACTCAGAGCACTGTGAGGGACAACTTCGACCCTTTGGGGGTTCATTGCCTTTTTTTGCTCTCATTTGCTTGCAATGCATGTGGCAGGTACGGTGAAAACCTCTGCGCCGCTGACTGGTGACATTTGAAGCGTTGTGCCCTGCCACTCGGGAGTCTGGGTTGAAGTGAGGGCATTCTGTGTACCCCAGGGGGCGCCGCAGGCACTGCAAGAGGAATCGGGTCCATCGGAGACGGGCACTGAGAGCACTGTGAGGGAGAAGTTCGACACTTTGGGGGTTCATTGCCTTTTTTTGCTCTCATTTGCTTGCAATGCATGTGGCAGGTAGGGTGAAAACCTCTGCGCGGCTGACTGGTGACATTTGAAGCGTTGTGCTCTGTCACTGGGGAGTCTGGGTTGAAGTGAGGGCATTCTGTGTACCCTAGGGGGCGCGGCAGCCACTGCAAGAGGAATCGGGTCCATCAGAGACGGGCACTGAGAGCACTGTGAGGGAGAAGTTCGACACTTTGGGGGTTCATTGCCTTTTTTTGCTCTCATTTGCTTGTAACGCATGAGGCAGGTAGGGTGAAAAACTCTGCGCTGCTGACTGGTGACATTTGAGGCGTTGTTCCCTGTCACTGGGGAGTGTGGGTTGAAGTGAGGGCATTCTGTGTACCCCAGGGGGCGCCGCAGGCACTGCAAGAGGAATCGGGTCCATCGGAGACAGGCACTCAGAGCACCGTGAGGGACAAGTTCGACCCTTTGGGGGTTCATTGCCTTTTTTTGCTCTCCTTTGCTTGCAATGCATGTGGCAGGTAGGGTGAAAACCTCTGCGCTGCTGACTTGTGACATTTGAAGCGTTGTGCTCTACCACTGGGGAGTCTGGGTTTAAGTGAGGGCATTCTGTGTACCCCAGGGGGCGCTGCAGCCACTGCAAGAGGAAGCGGGTCCACCGGAGACGGGCACTCAGAGCACCGTGAGGGACAAGTTCCACGCTTTGGGGGTCATTGCCTTTTTTTGCTCTCATTTGCTTGCAATGCATGTGGAAGGTAGGGTGAAAACCTCTGCGCTGCTGACTGGTGCCATTTGAAGCGTTGTGCTCTGCCACTAGGGAGTCTGGGTCGAAGTGAGGGCATTATGTGTACCCAAGGGCGCGCTGCAGCCACTGCAAGCGGGTCGGGTCCATCGGAGACGGGCACCCAGATCACTGTGAGGGACAACACACTTTGGGGTTCATTGCCTTTTTTTGCTCTCCTTTGCTTGCAATGCATGTGGCAGGTAGGGTGGAAACCTCTGCGCTGCTGACGGGTGACATTTGAAGCGTTGTGTTGTGCCACTGGGGAGTTTGGGTTGAAGCGAGTGCATTCTGTGTACCCCAGCCGCCGCTGCAGCCACTGCAAGGGGAATCGGGTCCATCGGAGACGGGCACTCAGAGCACCGTGAGGGACAAGTTCGACCCTTTGGGGGTTCATTGCCTTTTTTTGCTCTCATTTGCTTGCAATGCATGTGGAAGGTAGGGTGAAAACCTCTGCGCTGCTGACTGGTGCCATTTGAAGCGTTGTGCTCTGCCACTAGGGAGTCTGGGTCGAAGTGAGGGCATTATGTGTACCCAAGGGCGCGCTGCAGCCACTGCAAGAGGGTCGGGTCCATCGGAGACGGGCACCCAGAGCACTGCGAGGGACAACACGCTTTGGGGTTCATTGCCTTTTTTTGCTCTCATTTGCTTGCAATGCATGTGGCACGTAGGGTGAAAACCTCTGCGCTCCTAACGGGTGACATTTGAAGTGTTGTGCCCTGCCACCGGGGAGTCTGGGTTGAAGTGAGGGCATTGTGTGTACCGGGTGTAGGGGGTGCCGCTGCCACTGCAAGAGGAATCGGGTACATCGGAGACGGGCACTTAGAGCACTGTGAGGGACAAGTTCGAGCCTTTGGGGGTTCATTGCCTTTTTTTGCTCTCATTTGCTTGCAATGCATGTGGCAGGTAGGGTGAAAACCTCTGCGCCGATGACTGGTGACATTTGAAGCGTTGTGCTCTGCCACTGGGGAGTCTGGGTTGAAGTGAGGTCATTATGTGTACCCCAAGGGGCGCCGCAGGCATTGCAAGAGGAATCGGGTCCATCGGAGACGGGCACTCAGAGCACCGTGAGGGACAAGTTCGACCCTTTGGGGGTTCATTGCCTTTTTTTGCTCTCCTTTGCTTGCAATGCATGTGGCACGTAGGGTGAAAACCTCTGCGCTGATGACTGGTGACATTTGAAGCGTTGTGCTCTGCCACTGGGGAGTCTGGGTTGAAGTGAGGGCATTCTGTGTACCCCAGGGGGCGCCGCAGCCACTGCAAGAGGAATCGGGTCCATCGGAGACGGGCACTCAGAGCACCGTGAGGGACAAGTTCGACCCTTTGGGGGTCATTGCCTTTTTTTGCTCTCATTTGCTTGCAATGCATGTGGAAGGTAGGGTGAAAACCTCTGCGCTGCTGACTGGTGCCATTTGAAGCGTTGTGCTCTGCCACTAGGGAGTCTGGGTCGAAGTGAGGGCATTCTGTGGACCCAAGGGCGCGCTGCAGCCACTGCAAGAGGGTCGGGTCCATCGGAGACGGGCACCCAGAGCACTGTGAGGGACAACACGCTTTGGGGTTCATTGCCTTTTTTTGCTCTCATTTGCTTGCAATGCATGTGGCACGTAGGGTGAAAACCTCTGCGCTCCTAACGGGTGACATTTGGAGTGTTGTGCCCTGCCACCGGGGAGTCTGGGTTGAAGTGAGGGCATTCTGTGTACCGGGTGTAGGGGGTGCCGCTGCCACTGCAAGAGGAATCGGGTACATCGGAGACGGGCACTCAGAGCACTGTGAGGGACAAGTTCGAGCCTTTGGGGGTTCATTGCCTTTTTTTGCTCTCATTTGCTTGCAATGCATGTGGCAGGTAGGGTGAAAACCTCTGCGCTGATGACTGGTGACATTTGAAGCGTTGTGCTCTGCCACTTGGGAGTCTGGGTTGAAGTGAGGTCATTATGTGTACCCCAAGGGGCGCCGCAGGCATTGCAAGAGGAATCGGGTCCATCGGAGACGGGCACTCAGAGCACCGTGAGGGACAAGTTCGACCCTTTGGGGGTTCATTGCCTTTTTTTGCTCTCCTTTGCTTGCAATGCATGTGGCAGGTAGGGTGAAAACCTCTGCGCTGCTGATTCGGGACATTTGAAGCGTTGTGCTCTGCCACTGGGGAGTCTGGGTTGAAGTGAGGGCATTCTGTGTACCCCAAGGGGCGCTGCAGCGACTGCAAGAGGAATCGGGTCCATCGGAGACGGGCACTCAGAGCACCGTGAGGGACAAGTTCGACCCTTTGGGGGTCATTGCCTTTTTTTGCTCTCATTTGCTTGCAATGCATGTGGAAGGTAGGGTGAAAACCTCTGCGCTGCTGACTGGTGCCATTTGAAGCGTTGTGCTCTGCCACTAGGGAGTCTGGGTCGAAGTGAGGGCATTCTGTGGACCCAAGGGCGCGCTGCAGCCACTGCAAGAGGGTCGGGTCCATCGGAGACGGGCACCCAGAGCACTGTGAGGGACAACACGCTTTGGGGTTCATTGCCTTTTTTTGCTCTCATTTGCTTGCAATGCATGTGGCACGTAGGGTGAAAACCTCTGCGCTCCTAACGGGTGACATTTGGAGTGTTGTGCCCTGCCACCGGGGAGTCTGGGTTGAAGTGAGGGCATTCTGTGTACCGGGTGTAGGGGGTGCCGCTGCCACTGCAAGAGGAATCGGGTACATCGGAGACGGGCACTCAGAGCACTGTGAGGGACAAGTTCGAGCCTTTGGGGGTTCATTGCCTTTTTTTGCTCTCATTTGCTTGCAATGCATGTGGCAGGTAGGGTGAAAACCTCTGCGCTGATGACTGGTGACATTTGAAGCGTTGTGCTCTGCCACTTGGGAGTCTGGGTTGAAGTGAGGTCATTATGTGTACCCCAAGGGGCGCCGCAGGCATTGCAAGAGGAATCGGGTCCATCGGAGACGGGCACTCAGAGCACCGTGAGGGACAAGTTCGACCCTTTGGGGGTTCATTGCCTTTTTTTGCTCTCCTTTGCTTGCAATGCATGTGGCAGGTAGGGTGAAAACCTCTGCGCTGCTGATTCGGGACATTTGAAGCGTTGTGCTCTGCCACTGGGGAGTCTGGGTTGAAGTGAGGGCATTCTGTGTACCCCAAGGGGCGCTGCAGCGACTGCAAGAGGAATCGGGTCCATCGGAGACGGGCACTCAGAGCACCGTGAGGGACAAGTTCGACCCTTTGGGGGTCATTGCCTTTTTTTGCTCTCATTTGCTTGCAATGCATGTGGAAGGTAGGGTGAAAACCTCTGCGCTGCTGACTGGTGCCATTTGAAGCGTTGTGCTCTGCCACTAGGGAGTCTGGGTCGAAGTGAGGGCATTCTGTGGACCCAAGGGCGCGCTGCAGCCACTGCAAGAGGGTCGGGTCCATCGGAGACGGGCACCCAGAGCACTGTGAGGGACAACACGCTTTGGGGTTCATTGCCTTTTTTTGCTCTCATTTGCTTGCAATGCATGTGGCAGGTAGGGTGAAAACCTCTGCGCTCCTAACGGGTGACATTTGAAGTGTTGTGCCCTGCCACCGGGGAGTCTGGGTTGAAGTGAGGGCATTCTGTGTACCGGGTGTAGGGGGTGCCGCTGCCACTGCAAGAGGAATCGGGTCCATCGGAGACGGGCACTTAGAGCACTGTGAGGGACAAGTTCGAGCCTTTGGGGGTTCATTGCCTTTTTTTGCTCTCATTTGCTTGCAATGCATGTGGCAGGTAGGGTGAAAACCTCTGCGCTGATGACTGGTGACATTTGAAGCGTTGTGCTCTGCCACTGGGGAGTCTGGGTTGAAGTGAGGTCATTATGTGTACCCCAAGGGGCGCCGCAGGCACCGCAAGAGGAATCGGGTCCATCGGAGACGGGCACTCAGAGCACCGTGAGGGACAAGTTCGACCCTTTGGGGGTTCATTGCCTTTTTTTGCTCTCCTTTGCTTGCAATGCATGTGGCAGGTAGGGTGAAAACCTCTGCGCTGCTGATTCGGGACATTTGAAGCGTTGTGCTCTGCCACTGGGGAGTCTGGGTTGAAGTGAGGGCATTCTGTGTACCCCAAGGGGCGCTGCAGCCACTGCAAGAGGAATCGGGTCCATCGGAGACGGGCACTCAGAGCACTGTGAGGGACAACTTCGACCCTTTGGGGGTTCATTGCCTTTTTTTGCTCTCATTTGCTTGCAATGCATGTGGCAGGTACGGTGAAAACCTCTGCGCCGCTGACTGGTGACATTTGAAGCGTTGTGCCCTGCCACTCGGGAGTCTGGGTTGAAGTGAGGGCATTCTGTGTACCCCAGGGGGCGCCGCAGGCACTGCAAGAGGAATCGGGTCCATCGGAGACGGGCACTGAGAGCACTGTGAGGGAGAAGTTCGACACTTTGGGGGTTCATTGCCTTTTTTTGCTCTCATTTGCTTGCAATGCATGTGGCAGGTAGGGTGAAAACCTCTGCGCTGCTGACTGGTGACATTTGAAGCGTTGTGCTCTGTCACTGGGGAGTCTGGGTTGAAGTGAGGGCATTCTGTGTACCCTAGGGGGCGCGGCAGCCACTGCAAGAGGAATCGGGTCCATCAGAGACGGGCACTGAGAGCACTGTGAGGGAGAAGTTCGACACTTTGGGGGTTCATTGCCTTTTTTTGCTCTCATTTGCTTGTAACGCATGAGGCAGGTAGGGTGAAAAACTCTGCGCTGCTGACTGGTGACATTTGAGGCGTTGTTCCCTGTCACTGGGGAGTGTGGGTTGAAGTGAGGGCATTCTGTGTACCCCAGGGGGCGCCGCAGGCACTGCAAGAGGAATCGGGTCCATCGGAGACAGGCACTCAGAGCACCGTGAGGGACAAGTTCGACCCTTTGGGGGTTCATTGCCTTTTTTTGCTCTCCTTTGCTTGCAATGCATGTGGCAGGTAGGGTGAAAACCTCTGCGCTGCTGACTTGTGACATTTGAAGCGTTGTGCTCTACCACTGGGGAGTCTGGGTTTAAGTGAGGGCATTCTGTGTACCCCAGGGGGCGCTGCAGCCACTGCAAGAGGAAGCGGGTCCACCGGAGACGGGCACTCAGAGCACCGTGAGGGACAAGTTCCACGCTTTGGGGGTCATTGCCTTTTTTTGCTCTCATTTGCTTGCAATGCATGTGGAAGGTAGGGTGAAAACCTCTGCGCTGCTGACTGGTGCCATTTGAAGCGTTGTGCTCTGCCACTAGGGAGTCTGGGTCGAAGTGAGGGCATTATGTGTACCCAAGGGCGCGCTGCAGCCACTGCAAGCGGGTCGGGTCCATCGGAGACGGGCACCCAGATCACTGTGAGGGACAACACACTTTGGGGTTCATTGCCTTTTTTTGCTCTCCTTTGCTTGCAATGCATGTGGCAGGTAGGGTGGAAACCTCTGCGCTGCTGACGGGTGACATTTGAAGCGTTGTGTTGTGCCACTGGGGAGTTTGGGTTGAAGCGAGTGCATTCTGTGTACCCCAGCCGCCGCTGCAGCCACTGCAAGGGGAATCGGGTCCATCGGAGACGGGCACTCAGAGCACCGTGAGGGACAAGTTCGACCCTTTGGGGGTTCATAGCCTTTTTTTGCTCTCATTTGCTTGCAATGCATGTGGCAGGTAGGGTGAAAACCTCTGCGCTGCTAACTGGTGACATTTGAAGCGTTGTGCTCTACCACTGGGGAGTCTGGGTTTAAGTGAGGGCATTCTGTGTACCCCAGGGGGCGCTGCAGCCACTGCAAGAGGAAGCGGGTCCACCGGAGACGGGCACTCAGAGCACCGTGAGGGACAAGTTCCACGCTTTGGGGGTCATTGCCTTTTTTTGCTCTCATTTGCTTGCAATGCATGTGGAAGGTAGGGTGAAAACCTCTGCGCTGCTGACTGGTGCCATTTGAAGCGTTGTGCTCTGCCACTAGGGAGTCTGGGTCGAAGTGAGGGCATTATGTGTACCCAAGGGCGCGCTGCAGCCACTGCAAGCGGGTCGGGTCCATCGGAGACGGGCACCCAGATCACTGTGAGGGACAACACACTTTGGGGTTCATTGCCTTTTTTTGCTCTCCTTTGCTTGCAATGCATGTGGCAGGTAGGGTGGAAACCTCTGCGCTGCTGACGGGTGACATTTGAAGCGTTGTGTTGTGCCACTGGGGAGTTTGGGTTGAAGCGAGTGCATTCTGTGTACCCCAGCCGCCGCTGCAGCCACTGCAAGGGGAATCGGGTCCATCGGAGACGGGCACTCAGAGCACCGTGAGGGACAAGTTCGACCCTTTGGGGGTTCATTGCCTTTTTTTGCTCTCATTTGCTTGCAATGCATGTGGCAGGTAGGGTGAAAACCTCTGCGCTGCTAACTGGTGACATTTGAAGCGTTGTGCTCTGCCACTGGGGAGTCTGGGTTGAAGTGAGGGCATTCTGTGTACCCCAGGGGGCGCTGCAGCGACTGCAAGAGGAATCGGGTCCACCGGAGACGGGCACTCAAGGCACTGTGAGGGACAAGTTCGACCCTTTGGGGGTTCATTGCCTTTTTTTGCTCTCATTTGCTTGCAATGCATGTGGCAGGTAGGGTGAAAACCTCTGCGCTGCTAACTGGTGACATTTGAAGCGTTGTGCCCTGCCACTGGGGAGTTTGGGTTGAAGCGAGGGCATTCTGTGTACCCCAGGGGGCGCTGCAGCCACTGCAAGAGGAATCGGGTCCATCGGAGACGGGCACTCAAAGCACTGTGAGGGACAACTTCGACGCGTTGGGGTTCATTGCCTTTTTTTGCTCTCATTTGCTTGCAATGCATGTGGCAGGTAGGGTGAAAACCTCTGCGCTGCTGACGGGCGACATTTGAAGCGTTGTGCCCTGCCACCGGGGAGTCTGGGTTGAAGTGAGGTCATTTTGTGTACCCCAGGGGGCGCCGCTGCCACTGCAAGAGGAAGGAGGTCCATCAGAGACGGGCACTCAGAGCACCGTGAGGGACAAGTTCGACCCTTTGGAGGTTCATTGCCTTTTTTTGCACTCCTTTGCTTGCAATGCATGTGGCAGGTAGGCCGGAAACCTCTGCGCTGCTGACTGGTGACATTTGAAGCGTTGTGTTGTGCCACTGGGGAGTCTGTGTTGGAGTGAGGGCATTCTGTGTACCCCAGGTGGCGCTGCAGCCACTGCAAGAGGAATCGGGTCCATCGGAGACGGGCACTCGGAGCACTGTGAGGGACAAGTTCGACCCTTTGGGGGTTCATTGCCTTTTTTTGCTCTCATTTGCTTGCAATGCATGTGGCAGGTAGGGTGAAAACCTCTGCGGTGCTGACTGGTGACATTTGAAGCGTTGTGCTCTGCCACTGGGGAGTCAGGGTTGAAGTGAGGGCATTCTGTGTACCCCAGGGGGCGCTGCAGCCACTCCAAGAGGAATCGGGTCCATCGGAGACGGGCACTCAGAGCACCGTGACGGACAAGTTCGACCCTTTGGCGGTTCATTGCCTTTTTTTGCTCTCCTTTGCTTGCAATGCATGTGGCACGTAGGGTGAAAACCTCTGCGCTGCTGACTGGTGCCATTTGAAGCGTTATGCCTTGCCACTGGGGAGTCTGGGTCGAAGTGAGGGCATTCCGTGTACCCCAGGGGGCGCTGCAGCTACTGCAAGAGGAATCGGGTGCATCGGAGACGGGCACTCAGAGCACTGTGGGGGACAAGTTCAACCCTTTGGGGGTTCATTGCCTTTTTTTGCTCTCGTTTGCTTGCAATGCATGTGGAAGGTAGGGTGAAAACCTCTGCGCTGCTGACTGGTGACATTTGAAGCGTTGTGCTCTGTCACCGGGGAGTCTGGGTTGAAGTGAGGGCATTCTGTGTACCCTAGGGGGCGCGGCAGCCACTGCAAGAGGAATCGGGTCCATCAGAGACGGGCACTGAGAGCACTGTGAGGGAGAAGTTCGACACTTTGGGGGTTCATTGCCTTTTTTTGCTCTCATTTGCTTGTAACGCATGAGGCAGGTAGGGTGAAAACCTCTGCGCTGCTGACTGGTGACATTTGAGGCGTTGTTCCCTGTCACTGGGGAGTGTGGGTTGAAGTGAGGGCATTATGTGTACCCCAGGGGGCGCCGCAGGCACTGCAAGAGGAATCGGGTCCATCGGAGACAGGCACTCAGAGCACCGTGAGGGACAAGTTCGACCCTTTGGGGGTTCATTGCCTTTTTTTGCTCTCCTTTGCTTGCAATGCATGTGGCAGGTAGGGTGAAAACCTCTGCGTTGCTGACTTGTGACATTTGAAGCGTTGTGCTCTACCACTGGGGAGTCTGGGTTGAAGTGAGGGCATTCTGTGTACCCCAGGGGGCGCCGCAGCCACTGCAAGAGGAAGCGGGTCCACCGGAGACGGGCACTCAGAGCACCGTGAGGGACAAGTTCGACCCTTTGGTGGTCATTGCCTTTTTTTGCTCTCATTTGCTTGCAATGCATGTGGCAGGTAGGGTGAAAACCTCTGCGCTGCTGACTGGTGCCATTTGAAGCGTTGTGCTCTGCCACTAGGGAGTCTGTGTCGAAGTGAGGGCATTATGTGTACCCAAGGGCGCGCTTCAGCCACTGCAAGAGGGTCTGGTCCATCGGAGACGGGCACCCAGATCACTGTGAGGGACAACACACTTTGGGGTTCATTGCCTTTTTTTGCTCTCCTTTGCTTGCAATGCATGTGGCACGTAGGGTCGAAACCTCTGCGCTGCTGACGGGTGACATTTGAAGCGTTGTGCCCTGCAACTGGGGAGTTTGGGTTGAAGCGAGGGCATTCTGTGTACCCCAGCCGCCGCTGCAGCCACTGCAAGGGGAATCGGGTCCATCGGAGACGGGCACTCAGAGCACCGTGAGGGACAAGTTCGACCCTTTGGGGGTTCATTGCCTTTTTTTGCTCTCATTTGCTTGCAACGCATGAGGCAGGTAGGGTGAAAACCTCTGCGTTACTGACTGGTGACATTTGAAGCGGTGTGCCCTGTCACTGGGGAGTCTCGGTTGAAGTGAGGGCATTCTGTGTACCCCAGGGGGCGCCGCAGGCACTGCAAGAGGAATCGGGTTCATCGGAGACGGGCACTCAGAGCACCGTGAGGGACAAGTTCGACCCTTTGGGGGTTCATTGCCTTTTTTTGCTCTCCTTTGCTTGCAATGCATGTGGCAGGTAGGGTGAAAATCTCTGCGCTGCTGACTGGTGACATTTGAAGCGTTGTGCTCTGCCACTGGGGAGTCTGGGTTGAAGTGAGGGCATTCTGTGTACCCTAGGGGGCGCTGCAGCGACTGCAAGAGGAATCGGGTCCACCGGAGACGGGCACTCAAAGCACCGTGAGGGACAAGTTCGACCCTTTGGGGGTTCATTGCCTTTTTTTGCTCTCATTTGCTTGCAATGCATGTGGCAGGTAGGGTGAAAACCTCTGCGCTGCTAACTGGTGACATTTGAAGCGTTGTGCCCTGCCACTGGGGAGTTTGGGTTGAAGCGAGGGCATTCTGTGTACCCCAGGGGGCGCTGCAGCCACTGCAAGAGGAATCGGGTCCATCGGAGACGGGCACTCACAGCACTGTGAGGGACAACTTCGACGCGTTGGGGTTCATTGCCTTTTTTTGCTCTCATTTGCTTGCAATGCATGTGGCAGGTAGGGTGAAAATCTCTGCGCTGCTGACTGGTGCCATTTGAAGCGTTGTGCTGTGCCACTAGGGAGTCTGTGTTGAAGTGAGGGCATTGTGTGTACCCCAGGTGGCGCTGTAGCCACTGCAAGAGGAATCGGGTCCATCGGAGACGGGCACTCAGAGCACTGTGAGGGACAAGTTCGACCCTTTGGGGGTTCATTGCCTTTTTTTGCTCTCATTTGCTTGCAATGCATGTGGCAGGTAGGGTGAAAACCTCTGCGGTGCTGACTGGTGACATTTGAAGCGTTGTGCTCTGCCACTGGGGAGTCAGGGTTGAAGTGAGGGCATTCTGTGTACCCCAGGCGGCGCTGCAGCCACTCCAAGAGGAATCGGGTCCATCGGAGACGGGCACTCAGAGCACCGTGACGGACAAGTTCGACCCTTTGGCGGTTCATTGCCTTTTTTTGCTCTCCTTTGCTTGCAATGCATGTGGCACGTAGGGTGAAAACCTCTGCGCTGCTAACTGGTGACATTTGAAGCGTTGTGCTCTGCCACTGGGGAGTCTGGGTTGAAGTGAGGGCATTCTGTGTACCCCAGGGGGCGCCGCAGCGACTGCAAGAGGAGTCGGTTCCATCGGAGACGGGCACTGAGAGCACCGTGAGGGACAAGTTCGACCCTTTGGGGGTTCATTGCCTTTTTTTGCTCTCCTTTGCTTGCAATGCATGTGGAAGGTAGGGTGAAAACCTCTGCGCTGCTAACTGGTGCCATTTGGAGCGTTGTGCACTGCCACTGGGGAGTCTGGGTTGAAGTGAGGGCATTCTGTGTACCCCGGGGGGCGCCGCAGGCACTGCAAGAGGAATCGGGTCCATCGGAGACGGGCACTCAGAGCACCGTGAGGGACAACTTCGACGCTTTGGGGGTTCATTGCCTTTTTTTGCTCTCCTTTGCTTGCAATGCATGTGGCAGGTAGGGTGAAAACCTCTGCGTTGCTGACTTGTGACATTTGAAGCGTTGTGCTCTACCACTGGGGAGTCTGGGTTGAAGTGAGGGCATTCTGTGTACCCCAAGGGGCGCCGCAGCCACTGCAAGAGGAAGCGGGTCCACCGGAGACGGGCACTCAGAGCACCGTGAGGGACAAGTTCGACCCTTTGGTGGTCATTGCCTTTTTTTGCTCTCATTTGCTTGCAATGCATGTGGCAGGTAGGGTGAAAACCTCTGCGCTGCTGACTGGTGCCATTTGAAGCGTTGTGCTCTGCCACTAGGGAGTCTGTGTCGAAGTGAGGGCATTATGTGTACCCAAGGGCGCGCTTCAGCCACTGCAAGAGGGTCTGGTCCATCGGAGACGGGCACCCAGATCACTGTGAGGGACAACACACTTTGGGGTTCATTGCCTTTTTTTGCTCTCCTTTGCTTGCAATGCATGTGGCACGTAGGGTCGAAACCTCTGCGCTGCTGACGGGTGACATTTGAAGCGTTGTGCCCTGCAACTGGGGAGTTTGGGTTGAAGCGAGGGCATTCTGTGTACCCCAGCCGCCGCTGCAGCCACTGCAAGGGGAATCGGGTCCATCGGAGACGGGCACTCAGAGCACCGTGAGGGACAAGTTCGACCCTTTGGGGGTTCATTGCCTTTTTTTGCTCTCATTTGCTTGCAACGCATGAGGCAGGTAGGGTGAAAACCTCTGCGCTACTGACTGGTGACATTTGAAGCGGTGTGCCCTGTCACTGGGGAGTCTCGGTTGAAGTGAGGGCATTCTGTGTACCCCAGGGGGCGCCGCAGGCACTGCAAGAGGAATCGGGTTCATCGGAGACGGGCACTCAGAGCACCGTGAGGGACAAGTTCGACCCTTTGGGGGTTCATTGCCTTTTTTTGCTCTCCTTCTTGCAATGCATGTGGCAGGTAGGGTGAAAATCTCTGCGCTGCTGACTGGTGACATTTGAAGCGTTGTGCTCTGCCACTGGGGAGTCTCGGTTGAAGTGAGGGCATTCTGTGTACCCTAGGGGGCCCTGCAGCGACTGCAAGAGGAATCGGGTCCACCGGAGACGGGCACTCAAAGCACCGTGAGGGACAAGTTCGACCCTTTGGGGGTTCATTGCCTTTTTTTGCTCTCATTTGCTTGCAATGCATGTGGCAGGTAGGGTGAAAACCTCTGCGCTGCTAACTGGTGACATTTGAAGCGTTGTGCCCTGCCACTGGGGAGTTTGGGTTGAAGCGAGGGCATTCTGTGTACCCCAGGGGGCGCTGCAGCCACTGCAAGAGGAATCGGGTCCATCGGAGACGGGCACTCACAGCACTGTGAGGGACAACTTCGACGCGTTGGGGTTCATTGCCTTTTTTTGCTCTCATTTGCTTGCAATGCATGTGGCAGGTAGGGTGAAAATCTCTGCGCTGCTGACTGGTGCCATTTGAAGCGTTGTGCTGTGCCACTAGGGAGTCTGTGTTGAAGTGAGGGCATTGTGTGTACCCCAGGTGGCGCTATAGCCACTGCAAGAGGAATCGGGTCCATCGGAGACGGGCACTCAGAGCACTGTGAGGGACAAGTTCGACCCTTTGGGGGTTCATTGCCTTTTTTTGCTCTCATTTGCTTGCAATGCATGTGGCAGGTAGGGTGAAAACCTCTGCGGTGCTGACTGGTGACATTTGAAGCGTTGTGCTCTGCCACTGGGGAGTCAGGGTTGAAGTGAGGGCATTCTGTGTACCCCAGGCGGCGCTGCAGCCACTCCAAGAGGAATCGGGTCCATCGGAGACGGGCACTCAGAGCACCGTGACGGACAAGTTCGACCCTTTGGCGGTTCATTGCCTTTTTTTGCTCTCCTTTGCTTGCAATGCATGTGGCACGTAGGGTGAAAACCTCTGCGCTGCTAACTGGTGACATTTGAAGCGTTGTGCTCTGCCACTGGGGAGTCTGGGTTGAAGTGAGGGCATTCTGTGTACCCCAGGGGGCGCCGCAGCGACTGCAAGAGGAGTCGGTTCCATCGGAGACGGGCACTGAGAGCACCGTGAGGGACAAGTTCGACCCTTTGGGGGTTCATTGCCTTTTTTTGCTCTCCTTTGCTTGCAATGCATGTGGAAGGTAGGGTGAAAACCTCTGCGCTGCTGACTGGTGCCATTTGGAGCGTTGTGCACTGCCACTGGGGAGTCAGGGTTGAAGTGAGGGCATTCTGTGTACCCCGGGGGGCGCCGCAGGCACTGCAAGAGGAATCGGGTCCATCGGAGACGGGCACTCAGAGCACCGTGAGGGACAACTTCGACGCTTTGGGGTTCATTGCCTTTTTTTGCTCTCCTTTGCTTGCAATGCATGTGGCACGTAGGGTGAAAACCTCTTCGCTGCTGACTGGTGACAGTTGAAGCGTTGTGCCCTGCCACTGTGGAGTCTGGGTTGAAGTGAGGGCATTCTGTGTACCCCGGGGGGCGCCGCAGCCACCGCAAGAGGAATCGGGTACATCGGAGACGGGCACTCGGAGCACTGTGAGGGACAACTCCGATGCTTTGGGGGTTGATTGCTTTTTTTTGCTCTCATTTGCTTGCAATGAATGTGGCAGGTAGGGTGAAAACCTCTGTGCTGCTGACGGGTGACATTTGAAGCGTTGTGCTCTGCCACTGGGGGGTCTGGGTTGAAGTGAGGGCATTCTGTGTACCCCAGGGGGCGCCGCAGCCACTGCAAAAGGAAGCGGGTCCATCGGAGACGGGCACTCAGAGCACCGTGAGGGACAAGTTCGACCCTTTGGGGGTTCATTGCCTTTCTTTGCACTCCTTTGCTTGCAATGCATGTGGCAGGTAGGGTGAAAACCTCTGCGCTGCTGACTGGTGACATTTGAAGCGTTATGCCCTGTCACTGGGGAGTCTGGGTTGAAGTGAGGGCATTCTGTGTACCCCAGGGGGCTCCGCAGGCACTGCAAGAGGAATCGGGTCCATCGGAGACGGGCACTCAGAGCACCGTGAGGGACAAGTTCGATGCTTTGGGGGTTCATTGCCTTTTTTTGCTCTCCTTTGCGTGCAATGCATGTGGCAGGTAGGGTGAAAACCTCTGCGCTGCTGACTGGTGACATTTGAAGCGTTGTGCTCTGCCACTGGGGAGTCTGGGTTGAAGTGAGGGCATTCTGTGTACCCTAGGGGGCGCTGCAGCGACTGCAAGAGGAATCGGGTCCACTGGAGACGGGCACTCAGAGCACCGTGAGGGACAAGTTCGACCCTTTGGGGGTTCATTGCTTTTTTTTGCTCTCATTTGCTTGCAATGCATGTGGCAGGTAGGGTGAAAACCTCTGCGCTGCTAACTGGTGACATTTGAAGCGTTGTGCCCTGCCACTGGGGAGTTTGGGTTGAAGCGAGGGCATTCTGTGTACCCCAGGGGGCGCCGCAGGCACTGCAAGAGGAATCGGGTCCATCAGAGACGGGCACTCAGAGCACCGTGAGGGACAAGTTCGATGCTTTGGGGGTTCATTGCCTTTTTTTGCTCTCCTTTGCGTGCAATGCATGTGGCAGGTAGGGTGAAAACCTCTGCGCTGCTGACTGGTGACATTTGAAGCGTTGTGCTCTGCCACTGGGGAGTCTGGGTTGAAGTGAGGGCATTCTGTGTACCCCAGGGGGCGCTGCAGCCACTCCAAGAGGAATCGGGTCCATCGGAGACGGGCACTCAGAGCACCGTGACGGACAAGTTTGACCCTTTGGCGGTTCATTGCCTTTTTTTGCTCTCCATTGCTTGCAATGCATGTGGCACGTAGGGTGAAAACCTCTGCGCTGCTGACTGGTGACATTTGAAGCGTTGTGCTCTGCCACTGGGGAGTCTGGGTTGAAGTGAGGGCATTCTGTGTACCCCAAGGGGCGCTGCAGCGACTGCAAGAGGAGTCGGTTCCATCGGAGACGGGCACTCAGAGCACCGTGAGGGACAAGTTCGACCCTTTGGGGGTTCATTGCCTTTTTTTGCTCTCCTTTGCTTGCAATGCATGTGGCAGGTAGGGTGAAAACCTCTGCGCTGCTGACTGGTGCCATTTGAAGCGTTGTGCCCTGCCACTGGGGAGTCTGGGTTGAAGTGAGGGCATTCTGTGTACCCCAAGGGGCGCTGCAGCCACTGCAAGAGGAATCGGGTCCATCGGAGACGGGCACTCAGAGCACCGTGAGGGACAAGTTCGACCCTTTGGGGGTCAATACCTTTTTTTGCTCTCATCTGCTTGCAATGCATGTGGAAGGTAGGGTGAAAACCTCTGCGCTGCTGACTGGTGCCATTTGAAGCGTTGTGCTCTGCCACTGGGGAGTCTGGGTTGAAGTGAGGGCATTCTGTGTACCCCAGGGGGCGCCGCAGGCACTGCAAGAGGAATCGGGTCCATCGGAGACGGGCACTGAGAGCACCGTGAGGGACAAGTTTGACGCTTTGGGGGTCATTGCGTTTTTTTGCTCTCATTTGCTTGCCCTGCATGTGGAAGGTAGGGTGAAAACCTCTGCGCTGCTGACTGGTGACAGTTAAAGCGTTGTGCCCTGCCACTCGGGAGTCTGGGTTGAAGTGAGGGCATTCTGTGTACCCCAGGGGGCGCTGCGGCCACTGCAAGAGGAATCGGGTCCATTTGAGACGGGCACTCAGAGCACTGTGAGGGACAACTTCGACGCTTTGGGGTTCATTGCCTTTTTTTGCTCTCATTTGCTTGCAATGCATGTGGCAGGTAGGGTGAAAACCTGTGCGCTGCTGACTGGTGACATTTGAAGCGTTGTGCCCTACCACTCGGGAGTCTGGGTTGAAGTGAGGGCATTCTGTGTACCCCGGGGGGCGCCCCAGCACTGCAAGAGGAATCGGGTCCATCGGAGACGGGCACTCAGAGCACCGTGAGGGACAAGTTCGACCCTTTGGGGGTTCATTGCCTTTTTTTGCTCTCCTTTGCTTGCAATGCATGTGGCACGTAGGGTGAAAACCTCTGCGCTGCTGACTGGTGACATTTGAAGCGTTGTTCTCTGCCACCGGGGAGTCTGGGTTGAAGTGAATGCATTCTGTGTACCCCAGAGGGCGCTGCAGCCACTGCAAGAGGAATCGGTTCCATCGGAGACGGGCACTCAGAGCACCGTGAGGGACAACTTCGACGCTTTGGGGGTTGATTGCTTTTTTTTGCTCTCATTTGCTTGCAATGAATGTGGCAGGTAGGGTGAAAACCTCTGTGCTGCTGACGGGTGACATTTGAAGCGTTGTGCTCTGCCACTGGGGAGTCAGGGTTGAAGTGCGGGCATTCTGTGTACCCCGGGGGGCGCTGCAGCCACTGCAAGAGGAATCGGGTCCATTGGAGACGGGCACTCAGAGCACTGTGAGGGATTAGTTCGACCCTTTGGGGGTCATTACCTTTTTTGCTCTCATTTGCTTGCAATGCATGTGGAAGGTAGGGTGAAAACCTCTGCGCTGATGACTGGTGCCATTTGAAGCGTTGTGCTCTGCCACTGGGGAGTCTGGGTTGAAGTGAGGGCATTCTGTGTACCCCAGGGGGCGCCGCAGGCACTGCAAGAGGACTCGGTTCCATCGGAGACGGGCACTCAGAGCACCGTGAGGGACAAGTTCGACCCTTTGGGGGTTCATTGCCTTTTTTTGCTCTCCTTTGCTTGCAATGCATGTGGCAGGTAGGGTGAAAACCTCTGCGGTGCTGACTGGTGACATTTGAAGCGTTGTGCTCTGCCACTGGGGAGGCTGGGTTGAAGTGAGGGCATTCTGTGTACCCTAGCCGCCGCTGCAGCCCATGCAAGAGGAATCGGGTCCATCGGAGACGGGCACTCAGAGCACCGTGAGGGACAAGTTCGACGCTTTGGGCGTCATTGCCTTTTTTTGCTCTCATTTGCTTGCAATGCATGTGGAAGGTAGGGTGAAAACCTCTGCGCTGCTGACTGGTGACATTTGAAGCGTTGTGCTCTGCCACTGGGGAGTCTGGGTTGAAGTGAGGGCATTCTGTGTACCCCAGGGGGCGCCGCAGGCACTGCAAGAGGAGTCGGTTCCATCGGAGACGGGCACTCAGAGCACCGTGAGGGACAAGTTCGACCCTTTGGGGGTTCATTGCTTTTTTTTGCTCTCATTTGCTTGCAATGCATGTGGCAGGTAGGGTGAAAACCTCTGCGATGCTGACTGGTGACATTTGAAGCGTTGTGCTCTGCCACTGGGGAGGCTGGGTTGAAGTGAGGGCATTCTGTGTACCACAGAGGGCGGTGCAGCCACTGCAAGAGGAATCGGGTCCATCGGAGACGGGCACTCAGAGCACCGTGAGGGACAAGTTCGACGCTTTGGGCGTCATTGCCTTTTTTTGCTCTCCTTTGCTTGCAATGCATGTGGAAGGTAGGGTGAAAACCTCTGCACTGCTGACTGGTGACATTTGAAGCGTTGTGCTCTGCCACTGGGGAGTCTGGGTTGAAGTGAGGGCATTCTGTGTACCCCAAGGGGCGCTGCAGCCGCTGCAAGAGGAATCGGGTCCATCGGAGACGGGCACTCAAGGCACTGTGAGGGACAAGTTCGACGCTTTGGGGGTTCATTGCCTTTTTTTGCTCTCCTTTGCTTGCAATGCATGTGGCAGGTAGGGTGGAAACCTCTGCGCTGCTCACTGGTGACATTTGAAGCGTTGTGCCCTGCCACTAGGGAGTCTCGGTTGAAGTGAGGGCATTCTGTGTACCCCAGGGGGCGCTGCAGCGACTGCAAGAGGAATTGGGTCCATCGGAGACGGGCACTCAGAGCACTTTGAGAGACAAGTTCGACGCCTTGGGGGTTCATTGCCTTTTTTTGCTCTCATTTGCTTGCAATGCATGTGGCAGGTAGGGTGAAAACCTGTGCGCTGCTGACTGGTGACATTTGAAGCGTTATGCCTTGCCACTGGGGAGTCTGGGTTGAAGTGAGGGCATTCTTTGTACCCCGGGGGGCGCCGCAGCCACTGCAAGAGGAATCGGGTCCATCGGAGACGGGCACTCAGAGCACCGTGAGGGACAAGCTCGACCCTTTGGGGGTTCATTGCCTTTTTTTGCTCTCCTTTGCTTGCAATGCATGTGGTATGTAGGGTGAAAACCTCTGCGCTGCTGACTGGTGACATTTGAAGCGTTGTGCTCTGCCACTGGGGAGTCTGGGTTGAAGTGAGGGCATTCTGTGTACCCGAGGGGGCGCTGCAGCCACTGCAAGAGGAATCGGTTCCATCAGAGACGGGCACTCAGAGCACCGTGATGGACACGTTCGACCCTTTGGGGGTCATTGCCTTTTTTGGCTCTCATTTGCTTGCAATGCATGTGGAAGGTAGGGTGAAAACCTCTGCGCTGCTGACTGGTGCCATTTGAAGCGTTGTGCTCTGCCACTGGGGAGTCTGGGTTGAAGTGAGGGCATTCTGTGTACCCCAGGGGGCGCCGCAGGCACTGCAAGAGGAATCGGGTCCATCGGAGACGGGCACTCAGAGCACTTTGAGGGACAAGCTCGACGCTTTGGGGGTCATTGCCTTTTTTTGCTCTCATTTGCTTGCAATGCATGTGGCAGGTAGGGTGAAAACCTCTGCGCTGCTGACTGGTGCCATTTGAAGCCTTGTGCTCTGCCACTGGGGAGTCTGGGTTGAAGTGAGGGCATTATTTGTACCCAAGGGGGCGCTGCAGGCACTGCAAGAGGAATCGGGTCCATCGGAGACGGGCACTAAGCGCACCGTGAGGGACAAGTTCGACCCTTTGGGGGTTCATTTCCTTTTTTTGCTCTCCTTTGCTTGCAATGCATGTGGCAGGTAGGGTGAAAACCTCTGCGCTGCTGACTGGTGACATTTGAAGCGTTGTGCTCTGCCGCTGGGGAGTCTCGGTTGAAGTGAGGGCATTCTGTGTACCCCAGGGGGCGCCGCAGCCACTGCAAGAGGAATCGGGTCCACCGGAGACGGGCACCCAGAGCACCGTGAGGGACAAGTTCGACCCTTTGGGGGTTCATTGCCTTTTTTTGCTCTCATTTGCTTGCAATGCATGTGGCAGGTAGGGTGAAAACCTCTGCGCTGCTGATTGGTGACATTTGAAGCGTTGTGCTCTGCCACTGGGGAGTCTGGGTTGAAGTGAGGGCATTCTGTGTACCCCAGGGGGCGCCGCAGCGACTGCAAGAGGAATCGGGTCCATCGGAGACGGGCACTCAGAGCACCGTGAGGGACAAGTTCGACCCTTTGGGGGTTCATTGCCTTTTTTTGCTCTCCTTTGCTTGCAATGCATGTGGCAGGTAGGGTGTAAACCTCTGCGCTGCTGATTGGTGACATTTGAAGCGTTGTGCTCTGCCACTGGGGAGGCTGGGTTGAAGTGAGGGCATTCTGTGTACCCCAGGGGGCGCTGCAGCCACTGCAAGAGGAATCGGGTCCATCGGAGACGGGCACTCAGAGCACCGTGAGGGACACGTTCGACCCTTTGGGGGTCATTGCCTTTTTTTGCTCTCATTTGCTTGCAATGCATGTGGAGAGTAGGGTGAAAACCTCTGCGCTGCTGACTGGTGACATTTGAAGCGTTGTGCTCTGCCACTGGGGAGTCTGGGTTGAAGTGAGGGCATTCTGTGTACCCCAGGGGGCGCTGCAGCCACTGCAAGAGGAATCGGGTCCATCGGAGACGGGCGCTCAGAGCACCGTAAGGGACATGTTCGACCCTTTGGGGGTCATTGCCTTTTTTTGCTCTCATTTGCTTGCAATGCATGTGGAAGGTAGGGTGAAAACCTCTGCGCTGCTGACTGGTGACATTTGAAGCGTTGTGCTCTGCCACTGGGGAGTCTGGGTTGAAGTGAGGGCATTCTGTGTACCCCAGGGGGCGCCGCAGGCACTGCAAGAGGAGTCGGTTCCATCGGAGACGGGCACTGAGAGCACCGTGAGGGACAAGTTCGACCCTTTGGGGGTTCATTGCCTTTTTTTGCTCTCCTTTGCTTGCAATGCATGTGGCAGGTAGGGTGAAAACCTCTGCGCTGCTGACTAGTGACATTTGAAGCGTTGTGCTCTGCCACTGGGGAGTCTGGGTTGAAGTGAGGGCATTCTGTGTACCCCGGGGGGCGCTGCAGCCAGTGCAAGAGGAATCGGGTCCATCGGAGACGGGCACTCAGAGCACTGTGAGGGACACGTTCGACCCTTTGGGGGTTCATTGCCTTTTTTTGCTCTCCTTTGCTTGCAATGCATGTGGAAAGTAGGGTGAAAACCTCTGCGCCGCTAACTGGTGACATTTGAAGCGTTGTGCTCTGCCACTGGGGAGTCTGGGTTGAAGTGAGGGCATTCTGTGTACCCCAGGGGGCGCCGCAGCGACTGCAAGAGGAATCGGGTTCATCGGAGACGGGCACTCAAAGCACCGTGAGGGACAAGTTCGACCCTTTGGGGGTTCATTGCCTTTTTTTGCTCTCCTTTGCTTGCAATGCATGTGGCAGGTAGGGTGTAAACCTCTGCGCTGCTGATTGGTGACATTTGAAGCGTTGTGCTCTGCCACTGGGGAGTCTGGGTTGAAGTGAGGGCATTCTGTGTACCCCAGGGGGCGCTGCAGCCACTGCAAGAGGAATCGGGTCCATCGGAGACGGGCACTCAGAGCACCGTGAGGGACACGTTCGACCCTTTGGGGGTCATTGCCTTTTTTTGCTCTCATTTGCTTGCAATGCATGTGGAAGGTAGGGTGAAAACCTCTGCGCTGCTGACTGGTGACATTTGAAGCGTTGTGCTCTGCCACTGGTGAGTGTGGGTCGAAGTGAGGGCATTCTGTGTACCCCAGGGGGCGCCGCAGGCACTGCAAGAGGAGTCGGTTCCATCGGAGACGGGCACTCAGAGCACCGTGAGGGACAAGTTCGACCCTTTGGGGGTTCATTGCCGATTTTTGCTCTCCTTTGCTTGCAATGCATGTGGTAGGTAGGGTGAAAACCCCTGCGCTGCTGACTGGTGACATTTGAAGCGTTGTGCTCTGCCACTGGGGAGTCTGGGTTGAAGTGAGGGCATTCTGTGTACCCCAGGGGGCGCTGCAGCCACTGCAAGAGGAATCGGGTCCATCGGAGACGGGCACTCAGAGCACCGTAAGGGACATGTTCGACCCTTTGGGGGTCATTGCCTTTTTTTGCTCTCATTTGCTTGCAATGCATGTGGAAGGTAGGGTGAAAACCTTTGCGCTGCTGACTGGTGACATTTGAAGCGTTGTGCTCTGCCACTGGGGAGTCTGGGTTGAAGTGAAGGCATTCTATGTACCCCAGGGGGCGCCACAGGCACTGCAAGAGGAGTCGGTTCCTTCGGAGACGGGCACTGAGAGCACGGTGAGGGACAGGTTCGACCCTTTGGGGGTTCATTGCCTTTTTTTGCTCTCATTTGCTTGCAATGCATGTGGCAGGTAGGGTGAAAACCTCTGCGCTGCTGACTGGTGACAGATGAAGCGTTGTGCTCTGCCACTGGGGAGTCTGGGTTGAAGTGAGGGCATTCTGTGTACCCCAGGGGGCGCCGCAGCCACTGCAAGAGGAATCGGTTCCATCGGAGACGGGCACTCAGAGCACCGTGAGGGACAAGTTCGACCCTTTGGGGGTTCATTGCCTTTTTTTGCTCTCCTTTGCTTGCGATGCATGTGGCAGGTAGGGTGGAAACCTTTGCGCTGCTGACTGGTGACATTTGAAGCGTTGTGCTCTGCCACTGGGGAGTCTGGTTTGAAGTGAGGGCATTCTGTGTACCCCGGGGGGCGCTGCAGCCAGTGCAAGAGGAATCGGGTCCATCGGAGACGGGCACTCAGAGCACTGTGAGGGACAAGTTCGACCCTTTGGGGGTTCATTGCCTTTTTTTGCTCTCATTTGCTTGCAATGCATGTGGCAGGTAGGGTGGAAACCTTTGCGCTGCTGATTGGTGACATTTGAAGCGTTGTGCTCTGCCACTGGGGAGTCTGGGTGGAAGTGAGGGCATTCTATGTACCCGAGGGGGCGCCGCAGCGACTGCAAGAGGAATCGGGTCCATCGGAGAAGGGCACTCAGAGCACCGTGAGGGACAAGTTCGACCCTTTGGGGGTCATTGCCTTTTTTTGCTCTCATTTGCTTGCAATGCATGTGGAAGGTAGGGTGAAAACCTGTGCGCTGCTGACTGGTGACAGTTGAAGCGTTGTGCCCTGCCACTGGGGAGTCTGGGTTGAAGTGAGGGCATTCTGTGTACCCCAGGGGGCGCCGCGGCCACTGCAAGAGGAATCGGGTCCATCGGAGAAGGGCACTCAGAGCACTTTGAGGGACAACTTCGACGCTTTGGGGTTCATTGCCTTTTTTTGCTCTCATTTGCTTGCAATGCATGTGGCAGGTAGGGTGAAAACCTCTGCGCTGCTGACTGGTGACATTTGAAGCGTTGTGCTCTGCCACTGGGGAGTCTGGGTTGAAGTGAGGGCATTCTGTGTACCCCAGGGGGCGCTGCAGCCACTGCAAGAGGAATCGGGTCCATCGGAGACGGGCACTCAGAGCACCGTGAGGGACAAGTTGACCCTTTGGGGGTCATTGCCTTTTTTTGCTCTCATTTGCTTGCAATGCATGTGGAAGGTAGGGTGAAAACCTCTGCGCTGCTAACTGGTGACATTTGAAGCGTTGTGCTCTGCCATTGGGGAGTCTGGGTTGAAGTGAGGGCATTATGTGTACCCCAGGGGGCGCTGCAGCCACTGCAAGAGGAATCGGGTCCATCGGAGACGGGCACTCAGAGCACCGTGAGGGACAAGTTGACCCTTTGGGGGTCATTGCCTTTTCTTGTTCTCATTTGCTTGCAATGCATGTGGCACGTAGGGTGAAAACCTTTGCGCTGCTGACTGGTGACATTTGAAGCGTTGTGCTCTGCCACTGGGGAGTGTGGGTTGAAGTGAGGGCATTCTGTGTACCCCAGGGGGCGCCGCGGCGACTGCAAGAGGAATCGGGTCCATCGGAGACGGGCACTCAGAGCACTATGAGGGACAAGTTCGACGCTTTGGGGGTTCATTGCCTTTTTTTGCTCTCCTTTGCTTGCAACGCATGTGGCAGGTAGGGTGAAAACCTCTGCGCTGCTGACTGGTGACATTTGAAGCGTTGTGCTCTGCCACTGGGGAGTGTGGGTTGAAGTGAGGGCATTCTGTGTACCCCAGGGGGCGCCGCAGGCACCGCAAGAGGAATCGGGTCCATCGGAGACGGGCACTCAGAGCACCGTGAGGGACAAGTTCGACCCTTTGGGGGTTCATTGCCTTTTTTTGCCCTCATTTGCTTGCAATGCATGTGGAAGGTAGGGTGAAAACCTCTGCGCTGCTGACTGGTGACATTTGAAGCGTTGTGCTCTGCCACTGGGGAGTCTGGGTTGAAGTGAGGGCATTCTGTGTACCCCAGGGGGCGTTGCAGCCACTGCAAGAGGAATCGGTTCCATCGGAGACGGGCACTCAGAGCACCGTGAGGGACACGTTCGACCCTTTGGGGGTCATTGCCTTTTTTTGCTCTCATTTGCTTGCAATGCATGTGGCAGGTAGGGTGAAAACCTCTGCGCTGCTCACTGGTGACATTTGAAGCGTTGTGCTCTGCCACTGGGCAGTCTGTGTTGAAGTGAGGGCATTCTGTGTACCCCAGGGGGCGCTGCAGCCACTGCAAGAGGAATCGGGTCCATCGGAGACGGGCACTCAGAGCACCGTAAGGGACATGTTCGACCCTTTGGGGGTCATTGCCTTTTTTTGCTCTCATTTGCTTGCAATGCATGTGGAAGGTAGGGTGAAAACCTTTGCGCTGCTGACTGGTGACATTTGAAGCGTTGTGCTCTGCCACTGGGGAGTCTGGGTTGAAGTGAAGGCATTCTATGTACCCCAGGGGGCGCCACAGGCACTGCAAGAGGAGTCGGTTCCTTCGGAGACGGGCACTGAGAGCACGGTGAGGGACAGGTTCGACCCTTTGGGGGTTCATTGCCTTTTTTTGCTCTCATTTGCTTGCAATGCATGTGGCAGGTAGGGTGAAAACCTCTGCGCTGCTGACTGGTGACAGATGAAGCGTTGTGCTCTGCCACTGGGGAGTCTGGGTTGAAGTGAGGGCATTCTGTGTACCCCAGGGGGCGCCGCAGCCACTGCAAGAGGAATCGGTTCCATCGGAGACGGGCACTCAGAGCACCGTGAGGGACAAGTTCGACCCTTTGGGGGTTCATTGCCTTTTTTTGCTCTCCTTTGCTTGCGATGCATGTGGCAGGTAGGGTGGAAACCTTTGCGCTGCTGACTGGTGACATTTGAAGCGTTGTGCTCTGCCACTGGGGAGTCTGGTTTGAAGTGAGGGCATTCTGTGTACCCCGGGGGGCGCTGCAGCCAGTGCAAGAGGAATCGGGTCCATCGGAGACGGGCACTCAGAGCACTGTGAGGGACAAGTTCGACCCTTTGGGGGTTCATTGCCTTTTTTTGCTCTCATTTGCTTGCAATGCATGTGGCAGGTAGGGTGGAAACCTTTGCGCTGCTGATTGGTGACATTTGAAGCGTTGTGCTCTGCCACTGGGGAGTCTGGGTGGAAGTGAGGGCATTCTATGTACCCGAGGGGGCGCCGCAGCGACTGCAAGAGGAATCGGGTCCATCGGAGAAGGGCACTCAGAGCACCGTGAGGGACAAGTTCGACCCTTTGGGGGTCATTGCCTTTTTTTGCTCTCATTTGCTTGCAATGCATGTGGAAGGTAGGGTGAAAACCTGTGCGCTGCTGACTGGTGACAGTTGAAGCGTTGTGCCCTGCCACTGGGGAGTCTGGGTTGAAGTGAGGGCATTCTGTGTACCCCAGGGGGCGCCGCGGCCACTGCAAGAGGAATCGGGTCCATCGGAGAAGGGCACTCAGAGCACTTTGAGGGACAACTTCGACGCTTTGGGGTTCATTGCCTTTTTTTGCTCTCATTTGCTTGCAATGCATGTGGCAGGTAGGGTGAAAACCTCTGCGCTGCTGACTGGTGACATTTGAAGCGTTGTGCTCTGCCACTGGGGAGTCTGGGTTGAAGTGAGGGCATTCTGTGTACCCCAGGGGGCGCTGCAGCCACTGCAAGAGGAATCGGGTCCATCGGAGACGGGCACTCAGAGCACCGTGAGGGACAAGTTGACCCTTTGGGGGTCATTGCCTTTTTTTGCTCTCATTTGCTTGCAATGCATGTGGAAGGTAGGGTGAAAACCTCTGCGCTGCTAACTGGTGACATTTGAAGCGTTGTGCTCTGCCATTGGGGAGTCTGGGTTGAAGTGAGGGCATTATGTGTACCCCAGGGGGCGCTGCAGCCACTGCAAGAGGAATCGGGTCCATCGGAGACGGGCACTCAGAGCACCGTGAGGGACAAGTTGACCCTTTGGGGGTCATTGCCTTTTCTTGTTCTCATTTGCTTGCAATGCATGTGGCACGTAGGGTGAAAACCTTTGCGCTGCTGACTGGTGACATTTGAAGCGTTGTGCTCTGCCACTGGGGAGTGTGGGTTGAAGTGAGGGCATTCTGTGTACCCCAGGGGGCGCCGCGGCGACTGCAAGAGGAATCGGGTCCATCGGAGACGGGCACTCAGAGCACTATGAGGGACAAGTTCGACGCTTTGGGGGTTCATTGCCTTTTTTTGCTCTCCTTTGCTTGCAACGCATGTGGCAGGTAGGGTGAAAACCTCTGCGCTGCTGACTGGTGACATTTGAAGCGTTGTGCTCTGCCACTGGGGAGTGTGGGTTGAAGTGAGGGCATTCTGTGTACCCCAGGGGGCGCCGCAGGCACCGCAAGAGGAATCGGGTCCATCGGAGACGGGCACTCAGAGCACCGTGAGGGACAAGTTCGACCCTTTGGGGGTTCATTGCCTTTTTTTGCCCTCATTTGCTTGCAATGCATGTGGAAGGTAGGGTGAAAACCTCTGCGCTGCTGACTGGTGACATTTGAAGCGTTGTGCTCTGCCACTGGGGAGTCTGGGTTGAAGTGAGGGCATTCTGTGTACCCCAGGGGGCGTTGCAGCCACTGCAAGAGGAATCGGTTCCATCGGAGACGGGCACTCAGAGCACCGTGAGGGACACGTTCGACCCTTTGGGGGTCATTGCCTTTTTTTGCTCTCATTTGCTTGCAATGCATGTGGCAGGTAGGGTGAAAACCTCTGCGCTGCTCACTGGTGACATTTGAAGCGTTGTGCTCTGCCACTGGGCAGTCTGTGTTGAAGTGAGGGCATTCTGTGTACCCCAGGGGGCGCTGCAGCCACTGCAAGAGGAATCGGGTCCATCGGAGACGGGCACTCAGAGCACCGTGAGGGACAAGTTCAACCCTTTGGGGGTTCATTGCCTTTTTTTGCTCACCTTTGCTTGCAATGCATGTGGCAGGTAGGGTGTAAACCTCTGTGTTGCTGATTGGTGACATTTTAAGCGTTGTGCCCTGCCACTGCGGAGTCTGGGTTGAAGTGAGGGCATTCTGTGTACCCCAAGGGGCGCTGCAGCCACTGCAAGAGGAATCGGGTCCATCGGAGACGGGCAGTCAGAGCACCGTGAGGGACACGTTCGACCCTTTGGGGGTCATTGCCTTTTTTTGCTCTCATTTGCTTGCAATGCATGTGGCAGGTAGGGTGAAAACCTCTGCGCTGCTGACTGGTGACATTTGAAGCGTTGTGCTCTGCCACTGGGGAGTCTGGGTTGAAGTGAGGGCATTCTGTGTACCCCAGGGGGCGCCGCAGGCACTGCAAGAGGAGTCAGTTCCATCGGAGACGGGCACTCAGAGCACCGTGAGGGACAAGTTCGACCCTTTGGGGGTTCATTGCCTTTTTTTGCTCTCCTTTTCTTGCAATGCATGTGGCAGGTAGGGTGAAAACCTCTGCGCTGCTGACTGGTGACATTTGAAGCGTTGTGCTCTGCCACTGGGGAGTCTGGGTTGAAGTGAGGGCATTCTGTGTACCCCAGGGGGCGCTGCAGCCACTGCAAGAGGAATCGGGTCCATCGGAGACGGGCACTCAGAGCACCGTGAGGGACAAGTTCTACCATTTGGGGGTTCATTGCCTTTTTTTGCTCTCCTTTGCTTGCAATGCATGTGGCAGGTAGGGTGGAAACCTCTGCGCCGCTGATTGGTGACATTTGAAGCGTTGAACTCTGCCACTGCGGAGTTTGGGTTGAAGTGAGGGCATTCTGTGTACCCCGGGGGGCGCTGCAGCCAGTGCAAGAGGAATCGGGTCCATCGGAGACGGGCACTCAGAGCACTGTGAGGGACAAGTTCGACCCTTTGGGGGTTCATTGCCTTTTTTTGCTCTCCTTTGCTTGCAATGCATGTGGCAGGTAGGGTGGAAACCTCTGCGCTGCTGATTGGTGACATTTGAAGCGTTGTGCTCTGCCACTCGGGAGTCTGGGTTGAAGTGAGGGCATTATGTGTACCCCAGGGGGCGCCGCAGCGACTGCAAGAGGAATCGGGTCCATCGGAGAAGGGCACTCAGAGCACCGTGAGGGACAAGTTCGACCCTTTGGTGGTCATTGCCTTTTTTTGCTCTCATTTGCTTGCAATGCATGTGGAAGGTAGGGTGAAAACCTCTGCGCTGCTGACTGGTGACATTTGAAGCGTTGTGCTCTGCCACTGGGGAGTCTGGGTTGAAGTGAGGGCATTCTGTGTACCCCAGGGGGCGCTGCAGCCACTGCAAGAGGAATCGGGTTCATCGGAGACGGGCACTCAGAGCACCGTGAGGGACAAGTTGACCCTTTGGTGGTCATTGCCTTTTTTTGCTCTCATTTGCTTGCAATGCATGTGGAAGGTAGGGTGAAAACCTCTGCGCTGATGACTGGTGACATTTGAAGCGTTGTGCTCTGCCACTGGGGAGTCTGGGTTGAAGTGAGGGCATTCTGTGTACCCCAGGGGGCGCTGCAGCCACTGCAAGAGGAATCGGGTTCATCGGAGACGGGCACTCAGAGCACCGTGAGGGACAAGTTGACCCTTTGGTGGTCATTGCCTTTTTTTGCTCTCATTTGCTTGCAATGCATGTGGAAGGTAGGGTGAAAACCTCTGCGCTGCTGACTGGTGACATTTGAAGCGTTGTGCTCTGCCACTGGGGAGTCTGGGTTGAAGTGAGGGCATTCTGTGTACCCCAGGGGGCGCTGCAGCGACTGCAAGAGGAATCGGGTCCATCGGAGACGGGCACTCAGAGCACCGTGAGGGACAAGTTCAACCCTTTGGGGGTTCATTGCCTTTTTTTGCTCTCATTTGCTTGCAATGCATGTGGAAGGTAGGGTGAAAACCTCTGCGCTGCTGACTGGTGACATTTGAAGCGTTGTGCTCTGCCACTGGGGAGTGTGGGTTGAAGTGAGGGCATTCTGTGTACCCCAAGGGGCGCTGCAGCCACTGCAAGAGGAATCGGGTCCATCGGAGACGGGCAGTCAGAGCACCGTGAGGGACACGTTCGACCCTTTGGGGGTCATTGCCTTTTTTTGCTCTCATTTGCTTGCAATGCATGTGGAAGGTAGGGTGAAAACCTCTGCGCTGCTGACTGGTGACATTTGAAGCGTTGTGCTCTGCCACTGGGGAGTCTGGGTTGAAGTGAGGGCATTCTGTGTACCCCAGGGGGCGCCGCAGGCACTGCAAGAGGAGTCAGTTCCATCGGAGACGGGCACTCAGAGCACCGTGAGGGACAAGTTCGACCCTTTGGGGGTTCATTGCCTTTTTTTGCTCTCCTTTGCTTGCAATGCATGTGGCAGGTAGGGTGAAAACCTCTGCGCTGCTGACTGGTGACATTTGAAGCGTTGTGCTCTGCCACTGGGGAGTCTGGGTTGAAGTGAGGGCATTCTGTGTACCCCGGGGGGCGCTGCAACCACTGCAAGAGGAATCGGGTCCATCGGAGACGGGCACTCAGAGCACCGTGAGGGACAAGTTCGACCATTTGGGGGTTCATTGCCTTTTTTTGCTCTCCTTTGCTTGCAATGCATGTGGCAGGTAGGGTGGAAACCTCTGCGCCGCTGATTGGTGACATTTGAAGCGTTGAACTCTGCCACTGCGGAGTTTGGGTTGAAGTGAGGGCATTCTGTGTACCCCGGGGGGCGCTGCAGCCAGTGCAAGAGGAATCGGGTCCATCGGAGACGGGCACTCAGAGCACTGTGAGGGACAAGTTCGACCCTTTGGGGGTTCATTGCCTTTTTTTGCTCTCCTTTGCTTGCAATGCATGTGGCAGGTAGGGTGGAAACCTCCGCGCTGCTGATTGGTGACATTTGAAGCGTTGTGCTCTGCCACTGGGGAGTCTGGGTTGAAGTGAGGGCATTCTGTGTACCCCAGGGGGCGCCGCAGCGACTGCAAGAGGAATCGGGTCCATCGGAGAAGGGCACTCAGAGCACCGTGAGGGACAAGTTCGACCCTTTGGGGGTCATTGACTTTTTTTGCTCTCATTTGCTTGCAATGCATGTGGAAGGTAGGGTGAAAACCTGTGCGCTGCTGACTGGTGACAGTTGAAGCGTTGTGCCCTGCCACTGGGGAGTCTGGGTTGAAGTGAGGGCATTCTGTGTACCCCAGGGGGCGCTGCAGCCACTGCAAGAGGAATCGGGTCCATTCGAGACGGGCACTCAGAGCACCGTGAGGGACAAGTTGACCCTTTGGTGGTCATTGCCTTTTTTTGCTCTCATTTGCTTGCAATGCATGTGGAAGGTAGGGTGAAAACCTCTGCGCTGCTGACTGGTGACATTTGAAGCGTTGTGCTCTGCCACTGGGGAGTCTGGGTTGAAGTGAGGGCATTCTGTGTACCCCAGGGGGCGCTGCAGCCACTGCAAGAGGAATCGGGTTCATCGGAGACGGGCACTCAGAGCACCGTGAGGGACAAGTTGACCCTTTGGTGGTCATTGCCTTTTTTTGCTCTCATTTGCTTGCAATGCATGTGGAAGGTAGGGTGAAAACCTCTGCGCTGATGACTGGTGACATTTGAAGCGTTGTGCTCTGCCACTGGGGAGTCTGGGTTGAAGTGAGGGCATTCTGTGTACCCCAGGGGGCGCTGCAGCCACTGCAAGAGGAATCGGGTTCATCGGAGACGGGCACTCAGAGCACCGTGAGGGACAAGTTGACCCTTTGGTGGTCATTGCCTTTTTTTGCTCTCATTTGCTTGCAATGCATGTGGAAGGTAGGGTGAAAACCTCTGCGCTGCTGACTGGTGACATTTGAAGCGTTGTGCTCTGCCACTGGGGAGTCTGGGTTGAAGTGAGGGCATTCTGTGTACCCCAGGGGGCGCTGCAGCGACTGCAAGAGGAATCGGGTCCATCGGAGACGGGCACTCAGAGCACCGTGAGGGACAAGTTCAACCCTTTGGGGGTTCATTGCCTTTTTTTGCTCACCTTTGCTTGCAATGCATGTGGAAGGTAGGGTGAAAACCTCTGCGCTGCTGACTGGTGACATTTGAAGCGTTGTGCTCTGCCACTGGGGAGTGTGGGTTGAAGTGAGGGCATTCTGTGTACCCCAAGGGGCGCTGCAGCCACTGCAAGAGGAATCGGGTCCATCGGAGACGGGCAGTCAGAGCACCGTGAGGGACACGTTCGACCCTTTGGGGGTCATTGCCTTTTTTTGCTCTCATTTGCTTGCAATGCATGTGGAAGGTAGGGTGAAAACCTCTGCGCTGCTGACTGGTGACATTTGAAGCGTTGTGCTCTGCCACTGGGGAGTCTGGGTTGAAGTGAGGGCATTCTGTGTACCCCAGGGGGCGCCGCAGGCACTGCAAGAGGAGTCAGTTCCATCGGAGACGGGCACTCAGAGCACCGTGAGGGACAAGTTCGACCCTTTGGGGGTTCATTGCCTTTTTTTGCTCTCCTTTGCTTGCAATGCATGTGGCAGGTAGGGTGAAAACCTCTGCGCTGCTGACTGGTGACATTTGAAGCGTTGTGCTCTGCCACTGGGGAGTCTGGGTTGAAGTGAGGGCATTCTGTGTACCCCGGGGGGCGCTGCAACCACTGCAAGAGGAATCGGGTCCATCGGAGACGGGCACTCAGAGCACCGTGAGGGACAAGTTCGACCATTTGGGGGTTCATTGCCTTTTTTTGCTCTCCTTTGCTTGCAATGCATGTGGCAGGTAGGGTGGAAACCTCTGCGCCGCTGATTGGTGACATTTGAAGCGTTGAACTCTGCCACTGCGGAGTTTGGGTTGAAGTGAGGGCATTCTGTGTACCCCGGGGGGCGCTGCAGCCAGTGCAAGAGGAATCGGGTCCATCGGAGACGGGCACTCAGAGCACTGTGAGGGACAAGTTCGACCCTTTGGGGGTTCATTGCCTTTTTTTGCTCTCCTTTGCTTGCAATGCATGTGGCAGGTAGGGTGGAAACCTCTGCGCTGCTGATTGGTGACATTTGAAGCGTTGTGCTCTGCCACTGGGGAGTCTGGGTTGAAGTGAGGGCATTCTGTGTACCCCAGGGGGCGCCGCAGCGACTGCAAGAGCAATCGGGTCCATCGGAGAAGGGCACTCAGACCACCGTGAGGGACAAGTTCGACCCTTTGGGGGTCATTGACTTTTTTTGCTCTCATTTGCTTGCAATGCATGTGGAAGGTAGGGTGAAAACCTGTGCGCTGCTGACTGGTGACAGTTGAAGCGTTGTGCCCTGCCACTGGGGAGTCTGGGTTGAAGTGAGGGCATTCTGTGTACCCCAGGGGGCGCTGCAGCCACTGCAAGAGGAATCGGGTCCATTCGAGACGGGCACTCAGAGCACCGTGAGGGACAAGTTGACCCTTTGGTGGTCATTGCCTTTTTTTGCTCTCATTTGCTTGCAATGCATGTGGAAGGTAGGGTGAAAACCTCTGCGCTGCTGACTGGTGACATTTGAAGCGTTGTGCTCTGCCACTGGGGAGTCTGGGTTGAAGTGAGGGCATTCTGTGTACCCCAGGGGGCGCTGCAGCCACTGCAAGAGGAATCGGGTTCATCGGAGACGGGCACTCAGAGCACCGTGAGGGACAAGTTGACCCTTTGGTGGTCATTGCCTTTTTTTGCTCTCATTTGCTTGCAATGCATGTGGAAGGTAGGGTGAAAACCTCTGCGCTGCTGACTGGTGACATTTGAAGCGTTGTGCTCTGCCACTGGGGAGTATGGGTTGAAGTGAGGGCATTCTGTGTACCCCAGGGGGCGCTGCAGCGACTGCAAGAGGAATCGGGTCCATCGGAGACGGGCACTCAGAGCACTGTGAGGGACAACTTCGACCCTTTGGGGGTTCATTGCCTTTTTTTGCTCTCATTTGCTTGCAACGCATGTGGCAGGTAGGGTGGAAACCTCTGCGCTGCTGATTGGTGACATTTGAAGCGTTGTGCTCTGCCACTGGGGAGTGTGGGTTGAAGTGAGGGCATTCTGTGTACCCCAGGGGGCGCTGCAGCCACTGCAAGAGGAATCGGGTCCATCGGAGACGGGCACTCAGAGCACCGTGAGGGACAAGTTCGACCCTTTGGGGGTCATTGCCTTTTTTTGCTCTCATTTGCTTGCAATGCATGTGGCAGGTAGGGTGAAAACCTCTGCGCTGCTGACTGGTGACAGTTGAAGCGTTGTGCCCTGCCACTGGGGAGTCTGGGTTGAAGTGAGGGCATTCTGTGTACCCCAGGGGGCGCCGCAGGCACTGCAAGAGGAGTTGGTTCCATCGGAGACGGGCACTCAGAGCACCGTGAGGGACAAGTTCGACCCTTTGGGGGTTCATTGCCTTTTTTTGCTCTCCTTTGCTTGCAACGCATGTGGCAGGTAGGGTGAAAACCTCTGCGCTGCTGACTGGTGACATTTGAAGCGTTGTGCTCTGCCACTGGGGAGTCTGGGTTGAAGTGAGGGCATTCTGTGTACCCGAGGGGGCGCCGCAGGCACTGCAAGAGGAGTCGGTTCCATCGGAGACGGGCACTCAGAGCACCGTGAGGGACAAGTTCAACCCTTTGGGGGTTCATTGCCTTTTTTTGCTCTCCTTTGCTTGCAATGCATGTGGCAGGTAGGGTGAAAACCTCTGCGCTGCTGACTGGTGACATTTGAAGCGTTTTGCTCTGCCACTGGGGAGTCTGGGTTGAAGTGAGGGCATTCTGTGTACCCCGGGGGGCGCTGCAGCCAGTGCAAGAGGAATCGGGTCCATCGGAGACGGGCACTCAGAGCACTGTGAGGGACAAGTTCGACCCTTTGGGGGTTCATTGCCTTTTTTTGCTCTCATTTGCTTGCAATGCATGTGGCAGGTAGGGTGGAAACCTCTGCGCTGCTGATTGGTGACATTTGAAGCGTTGTGCTCTGCCACTGGGGAGTGTGGGTTGAAGTGAGGGCATTCTGTGTACCCCCGGGGGCGCCGCAGCGACTGCAAGAGGAATCGGGTCCATCGGAGAAGGGCACTCAGAGCACCGTGAGGGACAAGTTCGACCCTTTGGGGGTTCATTGCCTTTTTTTGCTCTCATTTGCTTGCAATGCATGTGGAAGGTAGGGTGAAAACCTGTGCGCTGCTGACTGGTGACAGTTGAAGCGTTGTGCCCTGCCACTGGGGAGTCTGGGTTGAAGTGAGGGCATTCTCTGTACCCCAGGGGGCGCTGCAGGCACTGCAACAGCAATCGGGTCCATCGGAGACGGGCACTTAGAGCACTGTGAGGGACAACTTCGACGCTTTGGGGTTCATTGCCTTTTTTTGCTCTCATTTGCTTGCAATGCATGTGGCAGGTAGGGTGAAAACCTCTGCGCTGCTGACTGGTGACATTTGAAGCGTTGTGCTCTGCCACTGGGGAGTCTGGGTTGAAGTGAGGGCATTCTGTGTACCCGAGGGGGCGCCGCAAGCACTGCAAGAGGAGTCGGTTCCATCGGAGACGGGCACTCAGAGCACCGTGAGGGACAAGTTCGACCCTTTGGGGGTTCATTGCCTTTTTTTGCTCTCCTTTGCTTGCAATGCATGTGGCAGGTAGGGTGAAAACCTCTGCGCTGCTGACTGGTGACATTTGAAGCGTTTTGCTCTGCCACTGGGGAGTCTGGGTTGAAGTGAGGGCATTCTGTGTACCCCGGGGGGCGCTGCAGCCAGTGCAAGAGGAATCGGGTCCATCGGAGACGGGCACTCAGAGCACTGTGAGGGACAAGTTCGACCCTTTGGGGGTTCATTGCCTTTTTTTGCTCTCATTTGCTTGCAATGCATGTGGCAGGTAGGGTGGAAACCTCTGCGCTGCTGATTGGTGACATTTGAAGCGTTGTGCTCTGCCACTGGGGAGTGTGGGTTGAAGTGAGGGCATTCTGTGTACCCCAGGGGGCGCCGCAGCGACTGCAAGAGGAATCGGGTCCATCGGAGAAGGGCACTCAGAGCACCGTGAGGGACAAGTTCGACCCTTTGGGGGTTCATTGCCTTTTTTTGCTCTCATTTGCTTGCAATGCATGTGGAAGGTAGGGTGAAAACCTGTGCGCTGCTGACTGGTGACAGTTGAAGCGTTGTGCCCTGCCACTGGGGAGTCTGGGTTGAAGTGAGGGCATTCTGTGTACCCCAGGGGGCGCTGCAGGCACTGCAACAGCAATCGGGTCCATCGGAGACGGGCACTTAGAGCACTGTGAGGGACAACTTCGACGCTTTGGGGTTCATTGCCTTTTTTTGCTCTCATTTGCTTGCAATGCATGTGGCAGGTAGGGTGAAAACCTCTGCGCTGCTGACTGGTGACATTTGAAGCGTTTTGCTCTGCCACTGGGGAGTCTGGGTTGAAGTGAGGGCATTCTGTGTACCCCGGGGGGCGCTGCAGCCAGTGCAAGAGGAATCGGGTCCATCGGAGACGGGCACTCAGAGCACTGTGAGGGACAAGTTCGACCCTTTGGGGGTTCATTGCCTTTTTTTGCTCTCATTTGCTTGCAATGCATGTGGCAGGTAGGGTGGAAACCTCTGCGCTGCTGATTGGTGACATTTGAAGCGTTGTGCTCTGCCACTGGGGAGTGTGGGTTGAAGTGAGGGCATTCTGTGTACCCCAGGGGGCGCCGCAGCGACTGCAAGAGGAATCGGGTCCATCGGAGAAGGGCACTCAGAGCACCGTGAGGGACAAGTTCGACCCTTTGGGGGTTCATTGCCTTTTTTTGCTCTCATTTGCTTGCAATGCATGTGGAAGGTAGGGTGAAAACCTGTGCGCTGCTGACTGGTGACAGTTGAAGCGTTGTGCCCTGCCACTGGGGAGTCTGGGTTGAAGTGAGGGCATTCTGTGTACCCCAGGGGGCGCTGCAGGCACTGCAACAGCAATCGGGTCCATCGGAGACGGGCACTTAGAGCACTGTGAGGGACAACTTCGACGCTTTGGGGTTCATTGCCTTTTTTTGCTCTCATTTGCTTGCAATGCATGTGGCAGGTAGGGTGAAAACCTCTGCGCTGCTGACTGGTGACATTTGAAGCGTTGTGCTCTGCCACTGGGGAGTCTGGGTTGAAGTGAGGGCATTCTGTGTACCCGAGGGGGCGCCGCAGGCACTGCAAGAGGAGTCGGTTCCATCGGAGACGGGCACTCAGAGCACCGTGAGGGACAAGTTCGACCCTTTGGGGGTTCATTGCCTTTTTTTGCTCTCCTTTGCTTGCAATGCATGTGGCAGGTAGGGTGAAGACCTCTGCGCTGCTGACTGGTGACATTTGAAGCGTTGTGCTCTGCCACTGGGGAGTCTGGGTTGAAGTGAGGGCATTCTGTGTACCCCGGGGGGCGCTGCAGCCAGTGCAAGAGGAATCGGGTCCATCGGAGACGGGCACTCAGAGCATTGTGAGGGACAAGTTCGACCCTTTGGGGGTTCATTGCCTTTTTTTGCTCTCATTTGCTTGCAATGCATGTGGCAGGTAGGGTGGAAACCTCTGCGCTGCTGATTGGTGACATTTGAAGCGTTGTGCTCTGCCACTGGGGAGTGTGGGTTGAAGTGAGGGCATTCTGTGTACCCCAGGGGGCGCCGCAGCGACTGCAAGAGGAATCGGGTCCATCGGAGAAGGGCACTCAGAGCACCGTGAGGGACAAGTTCGACCCTTTGGGGGTTCATTGCCTTTTTTTGCTCTCATTTGCTTGCAATGCATGTGGAAGGTAGGGTGAAAACCTGTGCGCTGCTGACTGGTGACAGTTGAAGCGTTGTGCCCTGCCACTGGGGAGTCTGGGTTGAAGTGAGGGCATTCTGTGTACCCCAGGGGGCGCTGCAGGCACTGCAACAGCAATCGGGTCCATCGGAGACGGGCACTTAGAGCACTGTGAGGGACAACTTCGACGCTTTGGGGTTCATTGCCTTTTTTTGCTCTCATTTGCTTGCAATGCATGTGGCAGGTAGGGTGAAAACCTCTGCGCTGCTGACTGGTGACATTTGAAGCGTTGTGCTCTGCCACTGGGGAGTCTGGGTTGAAGTGAGGGCATTCTGTGTACCCCAGGGGGCGCTGCAGCCACTGCAAGAGGAATCGGGTCCATCGGAGACGGGCACTCAGAGCACCGTGAGGGACAAGTTGACCCTTTGGGGGTCATTGCCTTTTTTTGCTCTCATTTGCTTGCAATGCATGTGGAAGGTAGGGTGAAAACCTCTGCGCTGCTGACTGGTGACATTTGAAGCGTTGTGCTCTGCCACTGGGGAGTCTGGGTTGAAGTGAGGGCATTCTGTGTACCCCAGGGGGCGCTGCAGCCACTGCAAGAGGAATCGGGTCCATCGGAGACGGGCACTCAGAGCACCGTGAGGGACAAGTTGACCCTTTGGGGGTCATTGCCTTTTCTTGCTCTCATTTGCTTGCAATGCATGTGGCACGTAGGGTGAAAACCTTTGCGCTGCTGACTGGTGACATTTGAAGCGTTGTGCTCTGCCACTGGGGAGTCTGGGTTGAAGTGAGGGCATTCTGTGTACCCCGGGGGGCGCTGCAGCCACTGCAAGAGGAATCGGGTCCATCGGAGACGGGCACTCAGAGCACTGTGAGGGACAAGTTCGACCCTTTGGGGGTTCATTGCCTTTTTTTGCTCTCATTTGCTTGCAATGCATGTGGCAGGTAGGGTGGAAACCTCTGCGCTGCTGATTGGTGACATTTGAAGCGTTGTGCTCTGCCACTGGGGAGTCTGGGTTGAAGTGAGGGCATTCTGTGTACCCCAGGGGGCGCCGCAGCGACTGCAAGAGGAATCGGGTCCATCGGAGAAGGGCACTCAGAGCACCGTGAGGGACAAGTTCGACCCTTTGGGGGTCCATTGCCTTTTTTTGCTCTCATTTGCTTGCAATGCATGTGGAAGGTAGGGTGAAAACCTGTGCGCTGCTGACTGGTGACAGTTGAAGCGTTGTGCCCTGCCACTGGGGAGTGTGGGTTGAAGTGAGGGCATTCTGTGTACCCCAGGGGGCGCTGCAGGCACTGCAAGAGCAATCGGGTCCATCGGAGACGGGCACTTAGAGCACTGTGAGGGACAACTTTGACGCTTTGGGGTTCATTGCCTTTTTTTGCTCTCATTTGCTTGCAATGCATGTGGCAGGTAGGGTGAAAACCTCTGCGCTGCTGACTGGTGACATTTGAAGCGTTGTGCTCTGCCACTGGGGAGTCTGGGTTGAAGTGAGGGCATTCTGTGTACCCCAGGGGGCGCTGCAGCCACTGCAAGAGGAATCGGGTCCATCGGAGACGGGCACTCAGAGCACCGTGAGGGACAAGTTGACCCTTTGGGGGTCATTGCCTTTTTTTGCTCTCATTTGCTTGCAATGCATGTGGAAGGTAGGGTGAAAACCTCTGCGCTGCTGACTGGTGACATTTGAAGCGTTGTGCCGCTACTGGGGAGTCTGGGTTGAAGTGAGGGCATTCTGTGTACCCCAGGGGGCGCTGCAGCCACTGCAAGAGGAATCGGGTCCATCGGAGACGGGCACTCAGAGCACCGTGAGGGACAAGTTGACCCTTTGGGGGTCATTGCCTTTTTTTGCTCTCATTTGCTTGCAATGCATGTGGAAGGTAGGGTGAAAACCTCTGCGCTGCTGACTGGTGACATTTGAAGCGTTGTGCCGCTACTGGGGAGTCTGGGTTGAAGTGAGGGCATTCTGTGTACCCCAGGGGGCGCTGCAGCCACTGCAAGAGGAATCGGGTCCATCGGAGACGGGCACTCAGAGCACCGTGAGGGACAAGTTGACCCTTTGGGGGTCATTGCCTTTTCTTGCTCTCATTTGCTTGCAATGCATGTGGCACGTAGGGTGAAAACCTTTGCGCTGCTGACTGGTGACATTTGAAGCGTTGTGCTCTGCCACTGGGGAGTTTGGGTTGAAGTGAGGGCATTCTGTGTACCCCAGGGGGCGCCGCAGCGACTGCAAGAGGAATCGGGTCCATCGGAGACGGGCACTCAGAGCACTGTGAGGGACAACTTCGACCCTTTGGGGGTTCGTTGCCTTTTTTTGCTCTCCTTTGCTTGCAACGCATGTGGCAGGTAGGGTGGAAACCTCTGCGCTGCTGATTGGTGACATTTGAAGCGTTGTGCTCTGCCACTGGGGAGTGTGGGTTGAAGTGAGGGCATTCTGTGTACCCCAGGGGGCGCTGCAGCCACTGCAAGAGGAATCGGGTCCATCGGAGACGGGCACTCAGAGCACCGTGAGGGACACGTTCGGCCCTTTGGGGGTCATTGCCTTTTTTTGCTCTCATTTGCTTGCAATGCATATGGCAGGTAGGGTGAAAACCTCTGCGCTGCTGACTGGTGACAGTTGAAGCGTTGTGCCCTGCCACTGGGGAGTCTTGGTTGAAGTGAGGGCATTCTGTGTACCCCAGGGGGCGCCGTAGGCACTGCAAGAGGAGTCGGTTACATCGGAGACGGGCACTCAGAGCACCGTGAGGGACAAGTTCGACCCTTTGGGGGTTCATTGCCTTTTTTTGCCCTCATTTGCTTGCAATGCATGTGGAAGGTAGGGTGAAAACCTCTGCGCTGCTGACTGGTGACATTTGAAGCGTTGTGCTCTGCCAATGGGGAGTCTGGGTTGAAGTGAGGGCATTCTGTGTACCCCAGGGGGCGCCGCAGCGATGGCAAGAGGAATCGGGTCCATCGGAAACCCACTCAGAGCACCGTGAGGGACACGTTCGACCCTTTGGGGGTCATTGCCTTTTTTTGCTCTCATTTGCTTGCAATGCATGTGGAAGGTAGGGTGAAAACCCCTGCGCTGCTGACTGGTGACATTTGAAGCGTTGTGCTCTGCCACTGGGGAGTTTGGGTTGAAGTGAGGGCATTCTGTGTACCCCAGGGGGCGCCGCAGCGACTGCAAGAGGAATCGGGTCCATCGGAGACGGGCACTCAGAGCACCGTGAGGGACAAGTTCAACCCTTTGGGGGTTCATTGCC
This sequence comes from Eutreptiella sp. 'Long Island Sound 2002', assembly GCA_964036045.1. NCBI lineage: Eukaryota > Euglenozoa > Euglenophyceae > Eutreptiales > Eutreptiaceae > Eutreptiella > Eutreptiella sp. 'Long Island Sound 2002'. The sequence continues at coordinate 102,095,299 of OZ038379.1, read as the reverse complement.
TTTTTTTGCTCTCATTTGCTTGCAACGCATGTGGCAGGTAGGGTGTAAACCTCTGCGCTGCTGATTGGTGACATTTGAAGCCTTGTGCACTGCCACTGGGGAGTCTGGGTTGAAGTGAGGGCATTCTGTGTACCCCAGGGGGCGCTGCAGCCACTGCAAGAGGAATCGGGTCCATCGGAGACGGGCACTCAGAGCACCGTGAGGGACACGTTCGACCCTTTGGGGGTCATTCCTTTTTTTGCTCTCATTTGCTTGCAATGCATGTGGAAGGTAGGGTGAAAACCTCTGCGCTGCTGACTGGTGACATTTGAAGCGTTGTGCTCTGCCACTGGGGAGTCTGGCTCGAAGTGAGGGCATTCTGTGTACCCCAGGGGGCGCCGCAGGCACTGCAAGAGGAGTCGGTTCCATCGGAGACGGGCACTCAGAGCACCGTGAGGGACAAGTTCGACCCTTTGGGGGTTCATTGCCTTTTTTTGCTCTCCTTTGCTTGCAATGCATGTGGCAGGTAGGGTGAAAACCTCTGCGCTGCTGACTGGTGACATTTGAAGCGTTGTGCTCTGCCACTGGGGAGGCTGGGTTGAAGTGAGGGCATTCTGTGTACCCCGGGGGGCGCTGCAACCACTGCAAGAGGAATCGGGTCCATCGGAGACGGGCACTCAGAGCACCGTGAGGGACAAGTTCGACCCTTTGGGGGTTCATTGCCTTTTTTTGCTCTCATTTGCTTGCAATGCATGTGGCAGGTAGGGTGGAAACGTCTGGGCCGCTGATTGGTGACATTTGAAGCGTTGTGCTCTGCCACTGGGGAGTCTGGGTTGAAGTGAGGGCATTCTGTGTACCCCAGGGGGCGCCGCAGCGACTGCAAGAGGAATCGGGTCCATCGGAGACGGGCACTCAGAGCACCGTGAGGGACAAGTTCGACCCTTTGGGGGTCCTTGCCTTTTTTTGCTCTCATTTGCTTGCAATGCATGTGGAAGGTAGGGTGAAAACCTGTGCGCTCCTGCTTGGTGACATTTGAAGCGTTGTGCCTTGCCACTGGGGAGTTTGGGTTGAAGTGAGGGCATTCTGTATACCCCAGGGGGCGCTGCAGGCACTGCAAGAGCAATCGGGTCCACCGGAGACGGGCACTCAGAGCACTCTGAGGGACAACTTCGACGCTTTGGGGTTCATTGCCTTTTTTTGCTCTCATTTGCTTGCAATGCATGTGGCAGGTAGGGTGAAAACCTTTGCGCTGCTGACTGGTGACATTTGAAGCGTTGTGCTCTGCCACTGGGGAGTTTGGGTTGAAGTGAGGGCATTCTGTGTACCCCAGGGGGCGCTGCAGCCACTGCAAGAGGAATCGGGTCCATCGGAGACGGGCACTCAGAGCACCGTGAGGGACAAGTTGACCCTTTGGGGGTCATTGCCTTTTGTTGCTCTCATTTGCTTGCAATGCATGTGGCAGGTAGGGTGAAAACCTCTGCGCTGCTGACTGGTGGCATTTGAAGCGTTGTGCTTTGCCACTGGGGAGTCTGGGTTGAAGTGAGGGCATTCTGTGTACCCCAGGGGGCGCTGCAAGCCACTGCAAGAGCAATCGGGTCCATCGGAGACGGGCACTCAGAGCACCGTGAGGGACAAGTTGACCCTTTGGGGGTCATTGCCTTTTTTTGCTCTCATTTGCTTGCAATGCATGTGGCACGTAGGGTGAAAACCTCTGCGCTGCTGACGGGTGACATTTGAAGCGTTGTGCTCTGCCACTGGGGAGTCTGGGTTGAAGTGAGGGCATTTTGTGTACCCCAGGGGGCGCCGCAGCCACTGCAAGAGGAATCGGGTCCATCGGAGACGGGCACTCAGAGCACCGTGAGGGACAACTTCGACCCTTTGGGGGTCATTGCCTTTTTTTGCTCTCATTTGCTTGCAATGCATGTGGCAGGTAGGGCGAAAACCTCTGCGCTGCTGACTGGTGACAGTTGAAGCGTTGTGCCCTGCCACTGGGGAGTCTGGGTTGAAGTGAGGGCATTCTGTGTACCCCAGGGGGCGCTGCAGCCACTGCAAGAGGAGTCGGTTCCATCGGAGACGGGCACTCAGAGCACCGTGAGGGACACGTTCGACCCTTGGGGGGTCATTGCCTTTTTTTGCTCTCATTTGCTTGCAATGCATGTGGCAGGTAGGGTGAAAACCTGTGCGCTGCTGATTGGTGACATTTGAAGCGTTGTGCTGTGCCACTGGGGAGTCTGGGTTGAAGTGAGGGCATTCTGTGTACCCAAGGGGGCGCTGCAGCCACTGCAAGAGGAATCGGGTCCATCGGAGACCGGCACTCAGAGCACCGTGAGGGACAAGTTCGACCCTTTGGGGGTTCATTGCCTTTTTTTGCTCTCCTTTGCTCGCAATGCATGTGGCAGGTAGGGTGTAAACCTGTGCGCTGCTAATTGGTGACATTTGAAGCGTTGTGCTCTGCCACTGGGGAGTCTGGGTTGAAGTGAGGGCATTCTGTGTACCCAAGGGGGCGCTGCAGCCACTGCAAGAGGAATCGGGTCCATCGGAGACCGGCACTCAGAGCACCGTGAGGGACAAGTTCGACCCTTTGGGGGTTCATTGCCTTTTTTTGCTCTCATTTGCTTGCAATGCATGTGGCAGGTAGGGTGGAAACGTCTGCGCCGCTGATTGGTGACATTTGAAGCGTTGTGCTCTGCCACTGGGGAGTCTGGGTTGAAGTGAGGGCATTCTGTGTACCCCAGGGGGCGCCGCAGCGACTGCAAGAGGAATCGGGTCCATCGGAGACGGGCACTCAGAGCACCGTGAGGGACAAGTTCGACCCTTTGGGGGTCCTTGCCTTTTTTTGCTCTCATTTGCTTGCAATGCATGTGGAAGGTAGGGTGAAAACCTGTGCGCTCCTGCTTGGTGACATTTGCAGCGTTGTGCCTTGCCACTGGGGAGTTTGGGTTGAAGTGAGGGCATTCTGTGTACCCCAAGGGGCGCTGCAGGCACTGCAAGAGCAATCGGGTCCACCGGAGACGGGCACTCAGAGCACTCTGAGGGACAACTTTGACGCTTTGGGGTTCATTGCCTTTTTTTGCTCTCATTTGCTTGCAATGCATGTGGCAGGTAGGGTGAAAACCTTTGCGCTGCTGACTGGTGACATTTGAAGCGTTGTGCTCTGCCACTGGGGAGTGTGGGTTGAAGTGAGGGCATTCTGTGTACCCCAGGGGGCGCTGCAGGCACTGCAAGAGGAATCGGGTCCATCGGAGACGGGCACTCAGAGCACCGTGAGGGACAAGTTGACCCTTTGGGGGTCATTGCCTTTTTTTGCTCTCATTTGCTTGCAATGCATGTGGCAGGTAGGGTGAAAACCTCTGCGCTGCTGACTGGTGACATTTGAAGCGTTGTGCTTTGCCACTGGGGAGTCTGGGTTGAAGTGAGGGCATTCTGTGTACCCCAGGGGGCGCTGCAGCCACTGCAAGAGGAATCGGGTCCATCGGAGACGGGCACTCAGAGCACCGTGAGGGACAAGTTGACCCTTTGGGGGTCATTGCCTTTTTTTGCTCTCATTTGCTTGCAATGTATGTGGCACGTAGGGTGAAAACCTCTGCGCTGCTGACGGGTGACATTTGAAGCGTTGTGCTCTGCCATTGGGGAGTCTGGGTTGAAGTGAGGGCATTTTGTGTACCCCAGGGGGCGCCGCAGCCACTGCAAGAGGAATCGGGTCCATCGGAGACGGGCACTCAGAGCACCGTGAGGGACAACTTCGACCCTCTGGGGGTCATTGCCTTTTTTTGCTCTCATTTGCTTGCAATGCATGTGGCAGGTAGGGCGAAAACCTCTGCGCTGCTGACTGGTGACAGTTGAAGCGTTGTGCCCTGCCAGTGGGGAGTCTGGGTTGAAGTGAGGGCATTCTGTGTACCCCAGGGGGCGCTGCAGCCACTGCAAGAGGAGTCGGTTCCATCGGAGACGGGCACTCAGAGCACCGTGAGGGACACGTTCGACCCTTGGGGGGTCATTGCCTTTTTTTGCTCTCATTTGCTTGCAATGCATGTGGCAGGTAGGGTGAAAACCTGTGCGCTGCTGACTGGTGACATTTGAAGCGTTGTGCTGTGCCACTGGGGAGTCTGGGTTGAAGAGAGGGCATTCTGTGTACCCAAGGGGGCGCTGCAGCCACTGCAAGAGGAATCGGGTCCATCGGAGACCGGCACTCAGAGCACCGTGAGGGACAAGTTCGACCCTTTGGGGGTTCATTGCCTTTTTTTGCTCTCCTTTGCTCGCAATGCATGTGGCAGGTAGGGTGTAAACCTCTGCGCTGCTAATTGGTGACATTTGAAGCGTTGTGCTCTGCCACTGGGGAGTCTGGGTTGAAGTGAGGGCATTCTGTGTACCCCAGGGGGCGCCGCAGGCACTGCAAGAGGAGTCGGTTCCATCGGAGACGGGCACTCAGAGCACCGTGAGGGACAAGTTCGACCCTTTGGGGGTTCATTGCCTTTTTTTGCTCCTCTTTGCTTGCAATGCATGTGGCGGGTAGGGTGAAAACCTCTGCGCTGCTGACTGGTGACATTTGAAGCGTTTTGCCTTGCCACTGGGGAGTCTGGGTTGAAGTGAGGGCATTATGTGTACCTCGGGGGGCGCCGCAGCCACTGCAAGAGCAATCGGGTCCATCGGAGACGGGCACTCAGCGCACTGTGAGGGACACGTTCGACCCTTTGGGGGTCATTGCCTTTTCTTGCTCTAATTTGCTTGCAATGCATGTGGCAGGTAGGGTGAAAACCTCTGTGCTGCTGACGGGTGACATTTGAAGCGTTGTGCTCTGCCACCGGGGAGTCTGGGTTGAAGTGAGGGCATTCTATGTACCCCAGGGGGCGCTGCAGCCACTGCAAGAGGAATCGGGTCCATCGGAGACGGGCACTCAATGCACCGTGAGGGACAAGTTCGACCCTTTGGGGGTTCATTCCCTTTTCTTGCTCTAATTTGCTTGCAATGCATGTGGCAGGTAGGGTGAAAACCTCTGCGCTGCTGACTGGTGACATTTGAAGCGTTGTGCCTTGCCACTGGGGAGTTTGGGTTGAAGCGAGGGTATTCTGTGTACCATAGGGGGCGATGCAGCCACTGCAAGAGGAATCGGGTCCATCGGAGACGGGCACTCAGAGCACTTTGAGGGACAAGTTCGACGCTTTGGGGGTTCATTGCCTTCTTTTGCTCTCATTTGCTTGCAATGCATGTGGCAGGTAGGGTGAAAACCTCTGCGCTGCTGACGGGTGACATTTGAAGCGTTGTGCCGTGCCACTGGGGAGTCTGGGTTGAAGCGAGGGCATTCTGTGTACCCCAGGGGGCGCCGCAGGCACTGCAAGAGGAATCGGGTCCATCGGAGACGGGCACTCAGAGCACCGTGAGGGACACGTTCGACGCTTTGGGGGTTCATTGCCTTTTTTTGCTCTCATTTGCTTGCAATGCATGTGGCAGGTAAGGTGAAAACCTTTGCGCTGCTGACTGGTGACATTTGAAGCGTTGTGCCTTGCCAGTGGGGAGTTTGGGTTGAAGTGAGGGCATTCTGTGTACCCCAAGGGGCGCTGCAGGCACTGCAAGAGGAATCGGGTCCATCGGAGACGGGCACTCAGAGCACTGTGAGGGACAACTTCGACGCTTTGGGGTTCATTGCCTTTTTTTGCTCTCATTTGCTTGCAATGCATGTGGCACGTAGGGTGAAAACCTCTGCGCTGCTGACTGGTGACATTTGAAGCGTTGTGCTCTGCCACTGGGGAGTGTGGGTTGAAGTGAGGGCATTGTGTGTACCCCAGGGGGCGCTGCAGCCACTGCAAGAGGAATCGGGTCCATCGGAGACGGGCACTCACAGCACCGTGAGGGACAAGTTGACCCTTTGGTGGTCATTGCCTTTTTTTGCTCTCATTTGCTTGCAATGCATGTGGCACGTAGGGTGAAAACCTCTGCGCTGCTGACGGGTGACATTTGAAGCGGTCTGCTCTGCCACTGGGGAGTTTGGGTTGAAGTGAGGGCATTCTGTGTACCCCAGGGGGCGCTGCAGCCACTGCAAGAGGAATCGGGTCCATCGGAGACGGGCACTCACAGCACCGTGAGGGACAAGTTGACCCTTTGGTGGTCATTGCCTTTTTTTGCTCTCATTTGCTTGCAATGCATGTGGCAGGTAGGGTGAAAACCTCTGCGCTGCTGACTGGTGACATTTGAAGCGTTGTGCTCTGCCACTAGGGAGTCTGGGTTGAAGTGAGGGCATTCTGTGTACCCCAGGGGGCGCTGCAGCCACTGCAAGAGGAATCGGGTCCATCGGAGACGGGCACTCAGAGCACCGTGAGGGACAAGTTGACCCTTTGGGGGTCATTGCCTTTTTTTGCTCTCATTTGCTTGCAATGCATGTGGCACGTAGGGTGAAAACCTCTGCGCTGCTGACGGGTGACATTTGAAGCGGTCTGCTCTGCCACTGGGGAGTTTGGGTTGAAGTGAGGGCATTCTGTGTACCCCAGGGGGCGCCGCAGCGACTGCAAGAGGAATCGGGTCCATCGGAGACGGGCACTCAGAGCACTGTGAGGGACAACTTCGACCCTTTGGGGGTTCATTGCCTTTTTTTGCTCTCCTTTGCTTGCAACGCATGTGGCAGGTAGGGTGGAAACCTCTGCGATGCTGATTGGTGACATTTGAAGCGTTGTGCTCTGCCACTGGGGAGTATGGGTTGAAGTGAGGGCATTCTGTGTACCCCAGGGGGCGCTGCAGCCACTGCAAGAGGAATGGGGTCCATCGGAGACGGGCACTCAGAGCACCGTGAGGGACACGTTCGACCCTTTGGGGGTCATTGCCTTTTTTTGCTCTCATTTGCTTGCAATGCATGTGGAAGGTAGGGTGAAAACCTCTGCGCTGCTGACTGGTGATAGTTGAAGCGTTGTGCCCTGCCACTGGGGAGTCTGGGTTGAAGTGAGGGCATTCTGTGTACCCCAGGGGGCGCTGCAGGCACTGCAAGAGCAATCGGGTCCATCAGAGACGGGCACTCAGAGCACCGTGAGGGACACGTTCGACCCTTTGGGGGTCATTGCCTTTTTTTGCTCTCATTTGCTTGCAATGCATGTGGCAGGTAGGGTGAAAACCTCTGCGCTGCTGACTGGTGACATTTGAAGCGTTGTGCTCTGCCACTAGGGAGTCTGGGTTGAAGTGAGGGCATTCTGTGTACCCCAGGGGGCGCTGCAGCCACTGCAAGAGGAATCGGGTCCATCGGAGACGGGCACTCAGAGCACCGTGAGGGACAAGTTGACCCTTTGGGGGTCATTGCCTTTTTTTGCTCTCATTTGCTTGCAATGCATGTGGCACGTAGGGTGAAAACCTCTGCGCTGCTGACGGGTGACATTTGAAGCGGTCTGCTCTGCCACTGGGGAGTTTGGGTTGAAGTGAGGGCATTCTCTGTACCCCAGGGGGCGCCGCAGCGACTGCAAGAGGAATCGGGTCCATCGGAGACGGGCACTCAGAGCACTGTGAGGGACAACTTCGACCCTTTGGGGGTTCATTGCCTTTTTTTGCTCTCCTTTGCTTGCAACGCATGTGGCAGGTAGGGTGGAAACCTCTGCGATGCTGATTGGTGACATTTGAAGCGTTGTGCTCTGCCACTGGGGAGTATGGGTTGAAGTGAGGGCATTCTGTGTACCCCAGGGGGCGCTGCAGCCACTGCAAGAGGAATGGGGTCCATCGGAGACGGGCACTCAGAGCACCGTGAGGGACACGTTCGACCCTTTGGGGGTCATTGCCTTTTTTTGCTCTCATTTGCTTGCAATGCATGTGGAAGGTAGGGTGAAAACCTCTGCGCTGCTGACTGGTGATAGTTGAAGCGTTGTGCCCTGCCACTGGGGAGTCTGGGTTGAAGTGAGGGCATTCTGTGTACCCCAGGGGGCGCTGCAGGCACTGCAAGAGCAATCGGGTCCATCAGAGACGGGCACTCAGAGCACCGTGAGGGACACGTTCGACCCTTTGGGGGTCATTGCCTTTTTTTGCTCTCATTTGCTTGCAATGCATGTGGCAGGTAGGGTGAAAACCTCTGCGCTGCTGACTGGTGACATTTGAAGCGTTGTGCTCTGCCACTAGGGAGTCTGGGTTGAAGTGAGGGCATTCTGTGTACCCCAGGGGGCGCTGCAGCCACTGCAAGAGGAATCGGGTCCATCGGAGACGGGCACTCAGAGCACCGTGAGGGACAAGTTGACCCTTTGGGGGTCATTGCCTTTTTTTGCTCTCATTTGCTTGCAATGCATGTGGCAGGTAGGGTGAAAACCTCTGCGCTGCTGACGGGTGACATTTGAAGCGGTCTGCTCTGCCACTGGGGAGTTTGGGTTGAAGTGAGGGCATTCTCTGTACCCCAGGGGGCGCCGCAGCGACTGCAAGAGGAATCGGGTCCATCGGAGACGGGCACTCAGAGCACTGTGAGGGACAACTTCGACCCTTTGGGGGTTCATTGCCTTTTTTTGCTCTCCTTTGCTTGCAACGCATGTGGCAGGTAGGGTGGAAACCTCTGCGATGCTGATTGGTGACATTTGAAGCGTTGTGCTCTGCCACTGGGGAGTATGGGTTGAAGTGAGGGCATTCTGTGTACCCCAGGGGGCGCTGCAGCCACTGCAAGAGGAATGGGGTCCATCGGAGACGGGCACTCAGAGCACCGTGAGGGACACGTTCGACCCTTTGGGGGTCATTGCCTTTTTTTGCTCTCATTTGCTTGCAATGCATGTGGAAGGTAGGGTGAAAACCTCTGCGCTGCTGACTGGTGATAGTTGAAGCGTTGTGCCCTGCCACTGGGGAGTCTGGGTTGAAGTGAGGGCATTCTGTGTACCCCAGGGGGCGCTGCAGGCACTGCAAGAGCAATCGGGTCCATCAGAGACGGGCACTCAGAGCACCGTGAGGGACACGTTCGACCCTTTGGGGGTCATTGCCTTTTTTTGCTCTCATTTGCTTGCAATGCATGTGGCAGGTAGGGTGAAAACCTCTGCGCTGCTAACTGGTGACATTTGAAGCGTTGTGCTCTGCCACTAGGGAGTCTGGGTTGAAGTGAGGGCATTCTGTGTACCCCAGGGGGCGCTGCAGCCACTGCAAGAGGAATCGGGTCCATCGGAGACGGGCACTCAGAGCACCGTGAGGGACAAGTTGACCCTTTGGGGGTCATTGCCTTTTTTTGCTCTCATTTGCTTGCAATGCATGTGGCACGTAGGGTGAAAACCTCTGCGCTGCTGACGGGTGACATTTGAAGCGGTCTGCTCTGCCACTGGGGAGTTTGGGTTGAAGTGAGGGCATTCTCTGTACCCCAGGGGGCGCCGCAGCGACTGCAAGAGGAATCGGGTCCATCGGAGACGGGCACTCAGAGCACTGTGAGGGACAACTTCGACCCTTTGGGGGTTCATTGCCTTTTTTTGCTCTCCTTTGCTTGCAACGCATGTGGCAGGTAGGGTGGAAACCTCTGCGCTGCTGATTGGTGACATTTGAAGCGTTGTGCTCTGCCACTGGGGAGTGTGGGTTGAAGTGAGGGCATTCTGTGTACCCCAGGGGGCGCTGCAGCCACTGCAAGAGGAATGGGGTCCATCGGAGACGGGCACTCAGAGCACCGTGAGGGACACGTTCGACCCTTTGGGGGTCATTGCCTTTTTTTGCTCTCATTTGCTTGCAATGCATGTGGAAGGTAGGGTGAAAACCTCTGCGCTACTGACTGGTGATAGTTGAAGCGTTGTGCCCTGCCACTGGGGAGTCTGGGTTGAAGTGAGGGCATTCTGTGTACCCCAGGGGGCGCTGCAGGCACTGCAAGAGCAATCGGGTCCATCAGAGACGGGCACTCAGAGCACCGTGAGGGACACGTTCGACCCTTTGGGGGTCATTGCCTTTTTTTGCTCTCATTTGCTTGCAATGCATGTGGCAGGTAGGGTGAAATCCTCTGCGCTGCTGACTGGTGACATTTGAAGCGTTGTGCTGTGCCACTGGGGAGTCTGGGTTGAAGTCAGGGCATTCTGTGTACCCCAAGGGGCGCTGCAGCCACTGCAAGAGGAATCGGGTCCATCGGAGACGGGCACTCAGAGCACCGTGAGGGACAAGTTCCACGCTTTGGGGGTTTATTGCCTTTTTTTGCTCTCCTTTGCTTGCAATGCATGTGGCAGGTAGGGTGGAAACCTCTGCGCTGCTGACTGGTGACATTTGAAGCGTTGTGCTCTGCCACTGGGGAGTGTGGGTTGAAGTGAGGGCATTCTGTGTACCCCAGGGGGCGCTGCAGCCACTGCAAGAGGAATCGGGTCCATCGGAGACGGGCACTCACAGCACCGTGAGGGACAAGTTGACCCTTTGGTGGTCATTGCCTTTTTTTGCTCTCATTTGCTTGCAATGCATGTGGCACGTAGGGTGAAAACCTCTGCGCTGCTGACGGGTGACATTTGAAGCGGTCTGCTCTGCCACTGGGGAGTTTGGGTTGAAGTGAGGGCATTCTGTGTACCCCAGGGGGCGCCGCAGGCACTGCAAGAGGAATCGGGTCCATCGGAGACGGGCACTCAGAGCACCGTGAGGGACACGTTCGACGCTTTGGGGGTTCATTGCCTTTTTTTGCTCTCATTTGCTTGCAATGCATGTGGCAGGTAGGGTGAAAACCTCTGCGCTGCTGACTAGTGACATTTGAAGCGTTGTGCTCTGCCACTAGGGAGTCTGGGTTGAAGTGAGGGCATTCTGTGTACCCCAGGGGGCGCTGCAGCCACTGCAAGAGGAATCGGGTCCATCGGAGACGGGCACTCAGAGCACCGTGAGGGACAAGTTGACCCTTTGGGGGTCGTTGCCTTTTTTTGCTCTCATTTGCTTGCAATGCATGTGGCACGTAGGGTGAAAACCTCTGCGCTGCTGACGGGTGACATTTGAAGCGGTCTGCTCTGCCACTGGGGAGTTTGGGTTGAAGTGAGGGCATTCTGTGTACCCCAGGGGGCGCCGCAGCGACTGCAAGAGGAATCGGGTCCATCGGAGACGGGCACTCAGAGCATTGTGAGGGACAACTTCGACCCTTTGGGGGTTCATTGCCTTTTTTTGCTCTCCTTTGCTTGCAACGCATGTGGCAGGTAGGGTGGAAACCTCTGCGCTGCTGATTGGTGACATTTGAAGCGTTGTGCTCTGCCACTGGGGAGTGTGGGTTGAAGTGAGGGCATTCTGTGTACCCCAGGGGGCGCTGCAGCCACTGCAAGAGGAATGGGGTCCATCGGAGACGGGCACTCAGAGCACCGTGAGGGACACGTTCGACCCTTTGGGGGTCATTGCCTTTTTTTGCTCTCATTTGCTTGCAATGCATGTGGAAGGTAGGGTGAAAACCTCTGCGCTGCTGACTGGTGATAGTTGAAGCGTTGTGCCCTGCCACTGGGGAGTCTGGGTTGAAGTGAGGGCATTCTGTGTACCCCAGGGGGCGCTGCAGGCACTGCAAGAGCAATCGGGTCCATCAGAGACGGGCACTCAGAGCACCGTGAGGGACACGTTGGACCCTTTGGGGGTCATTGCCTTTTTTTGCTCTCATTTGCTTGCAATGCATGTGGCAGGTAGGGTGAAATCCTGTGCGCTGCTGACTGGTGACATTTGAAGCGTTGTGCTGTGCCACTGGGGAGTCTGGGTTGAAGTCAGGGCATTCTGTGTACCCCAAGGGGCGCTGCAGCCACTGCAAGAGGAATCGGGTCCATCGGAGACGGGCACTCAGAGCACTGTGAGGGACAACTTCGACCCTTTGGGGGTTCATTGCCTTTTTTTGCTCTCCTTTGCTTGCAACGCATGTGGCAGGTAGGGTGGAAACCTCTGCGATGCTGATTGGTGACATTTGAAGCGTTGTGCTCTGCCACTGGGGAGTATGGGTTGAAGTGAGGGCATTCTGTGTACCCCAGGGGGCGCTGCAGCCACTGCAAGAGGAATGGGGTCCATCGGAGACGGGCACTCAGAGCACCGTGAGGGACACGTTCGACCCTTTGGGGGTCATTGCCTTTTTTTGCTCTCATTTGCTTGCAATGCATGTGGAAGGTAGGGTGAAAACCTCTGCGCTGCTGACTGGTGATAGTTGAAGCGTTGTGCCCTGCCACTGGGGAGTCCGGGTTGAAGTGAGGGCATTCTGTGTACCCCAGGGGGCGCTGCAGGCACTGCAAGAGCAATCGGGTCCATCAGAGACGGGCACTCAGAGCACCGTGAGGGACACGTTCGACCCTTTGGGCGTCATTGCCTTTTTTTGCTCTCATTTGCTTGCAATGCATGTGGCAGGTAGGGTGAAAACCTCTGCGCTGCTGACTGGTGACATTTGAAGCGTTGTGCTCTGCCACTAGGGAGTCTGGGTTGAAGTGAGGGCATTCTGTGTACCCCAGGGGGCGCTGCAGCCACTGCAAGAGGAATCGGGTCCATCGGAGACGGGCACTCAGAGCACCGTGAGGGACAAGTTGACCCTTTGGGGGTCATTGCCTTTTTTTGCTCTCATTTGCTTGCAATGCATGTGGCACGTAGGGTGAAAACCTCTGCGCTGCTGACGGGTGACATTTGAAGCGGTCTGCTCTGCCACTGGGGAGTTTGGGTTGAAGTGAGGGCATTCTCTGTACCCCAGGGGGCGCTGCAGCCACTGCAAGAGGAATGGGGTCCATCGGAGACGGGCACTCAGAGCACCGTGAGGGACAAGTTGACCCTTTGGGGGTCATTGCCTTTTTTTGCTCTCATTTGCTTGCAATGCATGTGGCAGGTAGGGTGAAAACCTCTGCGCTGCTGACTGGTGACATTTGAAGCGTTGTGCTCTGCCACTGGGGAGTCTGGGTTGAAGTGAGGGCATTCTGTGTACCCCAGGGGGCGCTGCAGCGACTGCAAGAGGAATCGGGTCCATCGGAGACGGGCACTCAGAGCACTGTGAGGGACAACTTCGACCCTTTGGGGGTTCATTGCCTTTTTTTGCTCTCCTTTGCTTGCAACGCATGTGGCAGGTAGGGTGGAAACCTCTGCGCTGCTGATTGGTGACATTTGAAGCGTTGTGCTCTGCCACTGGGGAGTGTGGGTTGAAGTGAGGGCATTCTGTGTACCCCAGGGGGCGCTGCAGCCACTGCAAGAGGAATGGGGTCCATCGGAGACGGGCACTCAGAGCACCGTGAGGGACACGTTCGACCCTTTGGGGGTCATTGCCTTTTTTTGCTCTCATTTGCTTGCAATGCATGTGGAAGGTAGGGTGAAAACCTCTGCGCTGCTGACTGGTGATAGTTGAAGCGTTGTGCCCTGCCACTGGGGAGTCTGGGTTGAAGTGAGGGCATTCTGTGTACCCCAGGGGGCGCTGCAGGCACTGCAAGAGCAATCGGGTCCATCAGAGACGGGCACTCAGAGCACCGTGAGGGACACGTTCGACCCTTTGGGGGTCATTGCCTTTTTTTGCTCTCATTTGCTTGCAATGCATGTGGCAGGTAGGGTGAAATCCTCTGCGCTGCTGACTGGTGACATTTGAAGCGTTGTGCTGTGCCACTGGGGAGTCTGGGTTGAAGTCAGGGCATTCTGTGTACCCCAAGGGGCGCTGCAGCCACTGCAAGAGGAATCGGGTCCATCGGAGACGGGCACTCAGAGCACCGTGAGGGACAAGTTCCACGCTTTGGGGGTTTATTGCCTTTTTTTGCTCTCCTTTGCTTGCAATGCATGTGGCAGGTAGGGTGGAAACCTCTGCGCTGCTGACTGGTGACATTTGAAGCGTTGTGCTCTGCCACTGGGGAGTGTGGGTTGAAGTGAGGGCATTGTGTGTACCCCAGGGGGCGCTGCAGCCACTGCAAGAGGAATCGGGTCCATCGGAGACGGGCACTCACAGCACCGTGAGGGACAAGTTGACCCTTTGGTGGTCATTGCCTTTTTTTGCTCTCATTTGCTTGCAATGCATGTGGCACGTAGGGTGAAAACCTCTGCGCTGCTGACGGGTGACATTTGAAGCGGTCTGCTCTGCCACTGGGGAGTTTGGGTTGAAGTGAGGGCATTCTGTGTACCCCAGGGGGCGCCGCAGGCACTGCAAGAGGAATCGGGTCCATCGGAGACGGGCACTCAGAGCACCGTGAGGGACACGTTCGACGCTTTGGGGGTTCATTGCCTTTTTTTGCTCTCATTTGCTTGCAATGCATGTGGCAGGTAGGGTGAAAACCTCTGCGCTGCTGACTAGTGACATTTGAAGCGTTGTGCTCTGCCACTAGGGAGTCTGGGTTGAAGTGAGGGCATTCTGTGTACCCCAGGGGGCGCTGCAGCCACTGCAAGAGGAATCGGGTCCATCGGAGACGGGCACTCAGAGCACCGTGAGGGACAAGTTGACCCTTTGGGGGTCGTTGCCTTTTTTTGCTCTCATTTGCTTGCAATGCATGTGGCACGTAGGGTGAAAACCTCTGCGCTGCTGACGGGTGACATTTGAAGCGGTCTGCTCTGCCACTGGGGAGTTTGGGTTGAAGTGAGGGCATTCTGTGTACCCCAGGGGGCGCCGCAGCGACTGCAAGAGGAATCGGGTCCATCGGAGACGGGCACTCAGAGCATTGTGAGGGACAACTTCGACCCTTTGGGGGTTCATTGCCTTTTTTTGCTCTCCTTTGCTTGCAACGCATGTGGCAGGTAGGGTGGAAACCTCTGCGCTGCTGATTGGTGACATTTGAAGCGTTGTGCTCTGCCACTGGGGAGTGTGGGTTGAAGTGAGGGCATTCTGTGTACCCCAGGGGGCGCTGCAGCCACTGCAAGAGGAATGGGGTCCATCGGAGACGGGCACTCAGAGCACCGTGAGGGACACGTTCGACCCTTTGGGGGTCATTGCCTTTTTTTGCTCTCATTTGCTTGCAATGCATGTGGAAGGTAGGGTGAAAACCTCTGCGCTGCTGACTGGTGATAGTTGAAGCGTTGTGCCCTGCCACTAGGGAGTCTGGGTTGAAGTGAGGGCATTCTGTGTACCCCAGGGGGCGCTGCAGGCACTGCAAGAGCAATCGGGTCCATCAGAGACGGGCACTCAGAGCACCGTGAGGGACACGTTCGACCCTTTGGGGGTCATTGCCTTTTTTTGCTCTCATTTGCTTGCAATGCATGTGGCAGGTAGGGTGAAATCCTGTGCGCTGCTGACTGGTGACATTTGAAGCGTTGTGCTGTGCCACTGGGGAGTCTGGGTTGAAGTCAGGGCATTCTGTGTACCCCAAGGGGCGCTGCAGCCACTGCAAGAGGAATCGGGTCCATCGGAGACGGGCACTCAGAGCACCGTGAGGGACAAGTTCCACGCTTTGGCGGTTTATTGCCTTTTTTTGCTCTCATTTGCTTGCAATGCATGTGGCAGGTAGGGTGGAAACCTCTGCGCTGCTAATTAGTGAATTTTGAAGCGTTGTGCTCTGCCACTGGGGAGTCTGGGTTGAAGTCACGGCATTATGTGTACCCGAGGGGGCGCTGCAGCCACTGCAAGAGGAATCGGGTCCATCGGAGACGGGCACTCAGAGCACCATGAGGGACAAGTTCGAAGCTTTGGGGGTCATTGCCTTTTTTTGCTCTCATTTGCTTGCAATGCATGTGGCACGTAGGGTGAAAACCTCTGCGCTGCTGATTGGTGACATTTGAAGCGTTGTGCCCTGCCACCGGGGAGTCTGGGTTGAAGTGAGGGCATTCTGTGTACCCCAGGGGGCGCCGCTGCCACTGCAAGAGGAAGCGCGGCCATCAGAGACGGGCACTCAGAGCACTGTGAGGGACAAGTTCGAGCCTTTGGGGGTTCATTGCCTTTTTTTGCTCTCATTTGCTTGCAATGCATGTGGCAGGTAGGGTGAAGACCTGTGCGCTGTTGACTGGTGACATTTGAAGCGTTGTGCCCTGCCACTGGGGAGTCTGGGTTGAAGCGAGGGCATTCTGTGTACCCCAGGGGGCGCTGCAGCCACTGCAAGAGGAATCGGGCCCATCGGAGACGGGCACGCCGAGCAGTTTGAGGGACAAGTTCGACACTTTGGGGGTTCATTGCCTTTTTTTGCTCTCATTTGCTTGCAATGCATGTGGCAGGTAGGGTGAAAACCTCTGCGCTGCTGACTGGTGACATTTGAAGCGTTGTGCCCTGCCACTGGGGGGTCTGGGTTGAAGTGAGGGCATTCTGTGTACCCCAGGGGGCGCCGCAGCCACTGCAAGAGGAATCGGGTGCATCGGAGACGGGCACTCGGAGCACTGTGAGGGACAACTTCGACGCTTTGGGGGTTGATTGCTTTTTTTTGCTCTCATTTGCTTGCAATGAATGTGGCAGGTAGGGTAAAAACCTCTGTGCTGCTGACGGGTGACATTTGAAGCGGTGTGCTCTGCCACTGGGGAGTCTGGGTTGAAGTGAGGGCATTCTATGTACCCCAGGGGGCGCTGCAGCCACTGCAAGAGGAATCGGGTCCATCGGAGACGGGCACTCAGAGCACTGTGAGGGAGAAGTTCGACCCTTTGGGGGTTGATTGCTTTTTCTTGCTCTCATTTGCTTGCAATGCATGTGGCAGGTAGGGTGAAAACCTCTGCGCTGCTGACTGGTGACATTTGAAGCGTTGTGCCTTGCCACTGCTGAGTTTGGGTTGAAGCGAGGGCATTCTGTGTACCATAGGGGGCGATGCAGCTACTGCAAGAGGAATCGGGTCCATCGGAGACGGGCACTCAGAGCACTTTGAGGGACAAGTTCGACGCTTTGGGGGTTCATTGCCTTTTTTTGCTCTCCTTTGCTTGCAATGCATGTGGCAGGTAGGGTGAAAACCTCTGCGCTGCTGACTGGTGACATTTGAAGCGTTGTGCCCTGCCACTGGGGAGTCTGGGTTGAAGCGAGGGCATTCTGTGTACCCCAGGGGGCGCCGCAGCCACTGCAAGAGGAATCGGGTCCATCAGAGACGGGCACTCAGAGCAATGTGAGGGACAAGTTCGACGCTTTGGGGTTCATTGCCTTTTTTTGCTCTCATTTGCTTGCAATGCATGTGGCAGGTAGGGTGAAAACCTCTGTGCTGATGACTGGTGACATTTGAAGCGTTGTGCTCTGCCACTGGGGAGTCTGGGTTGAAGTGAGGGCATTCTATGTACCCCAGGGGGCGCTGCAGCCACTGCAAGAGGAATCGGGTCCATCGGAGACGGGCACTCGGAGCACTGTGAGGGACAACTTCGACGCTTTGGGGGTTGATTGCTTTTTTTTTGCTCTCATTTGCTTGCAATGAATGGCAGGTAGAGTGAAAACCTCTGTGCTGCTGACGGGTGACATTTGAAGCGTTGTGCTCTGCCACTGGGGAGTCTGGGTTGAAGTGAGGGCATTCTATGTACCCCAGGGGGCGCTGCAGCCACTGCAAGAGGAATCGGGTCCATCAGAGACAGGCACTCAGAGCATTGTGAGGGAGAAGTTCGACCCTTTGGGGGTTCATTGCCTTTTCTTGCTCTCATTTGGTTGCAATGCATGTGGCAGGTAAGGTGAAAACCTCTGCGCTGCTGACTGGTGACATTTGAAGCGTTGTGCCTTGCCACTGGGGAGTTTGGGTTGAAGCGAGGGCATTATGTGTACCATAGGGGGCGATGCAGCCACTGCAAGAGGAATCGGGTCCATCGGAGACAGGCACTCAGAGCACTTTGAGGGACAAGTTCGACGCTTTGGGGGTTCATTGCCTTTTTTTGCTCTCATTTGCTTGCAATGCATGTGGCAGGTAAGGTGAAAACCTCTGCGCTGCTGACTGGTGACATTTGAAGCGTTGTGCCCTGCCACTGGGGAGTCTGGGTTGAAGCGAGGGCATTCTGTGTACCCCAGGGGGCGCCGCAGGCACTGCAAGAGGAATCGGGTCCATCGGAGACGGGCACTCAGAGCACCGTGAGGGACAAGTTCGACGCTTTGGGGTTCATTGCCTTTTTTTGCTCTCATTTGCTTGCAATGCATGTGGCAGGTAGGGTGAAAACCTCTGCACTGTTGACTGGTGACAGTTGAAGCGTTGTGCCCTGCCACTGGGGAGTCTGGGTTGAAGCGAGGGCATTCTGTGTACCCCAGGGGGCGCTGCAGCCACTGCAAGAGGAATCGGGCCCATCGGAGACGGGCACTCCGAGCACTTTGAGGGACAAGTTCAACACTTTGGGGGTTCATTGCCTTTTCTTGCTCTCATTTGCTTGCAATGCATGTGGCAGGTAAGGTGAAAACCTTTGCGCTGCTGACTGGTGGCATTTGAAGCGTTGTGCCCTGCCACTGGGGAGTCTGGGTTGAAGTGAGGGCATTCTGTGTACCCCAGGCGGCGCTGCAGCCACTGCAAGAGGAATCGGGTCCATCAGAGACGGGCACTCAGAGCACCGTGAGGGACAAGTTGACCCTTTGGGGGTCATTGCCTTTTTTTGCTCTCATTTGCTTGCAATGCATGTGGCAGGTAGGGTGAAAACCTCTGCGCTGCTGACTGGTGACAGTTGAAGCGTTGTGCCCTGCCACTGGGGAGTCTGGGTTGAAGCGAGGGCATTCTGTGTACCCCAGGGGGCGCCGCAGGCACTGCAAGAGGAGTCGGTTCCATCGGAGACGGGCACTCAGAGCACCGTGAGGGACAAGTTCGACCCTTTGGGAGTTCATTGCCTTTTTTTGCTCTCCTTTGCTTGCAATGCATGTGGCAGGTAGGGTGAAATCCTCTGCGATGCTGACTGGTGACATTTGAAGCGTTGTGCCCTGCCATTGGGGAGTCTGGGTTGAAGTCAGGGCATTCTGTGTACCCCAGGGGGCGCTGCAGCCACTGCAAGAGGAATCGGGTCCATCGGAGACGGGCACTCAGAGCACTGTGAAGGACAACTTCGACCCTTTGGGGGTTCATTGCCTTTTTCTCCTCTCCTTTGCTTGCAATGCATGTGGCAGGTAGGGTGGAAACCTCTGCTGCTGATTGGTGAATTTTGAAGCGTTGTGCTCTGCCTCTGGGGAGTCGGGGTTGAAGCGAGGGCATTCTGTGTACCCCAGGGGGCGCTGCAGCCACTGCAAGAGGAATCGGGTCCATCGGAGCCGGGCACTCAGAGCACTTTGAGGGACAAGTTCGACCCTTTGGGGGTTCATTTCCTTTTTTTGCTCTCATTTGCTTGCAATGCATGTGGCAGGTAGGGTGAAAACCTCTGCGCTGCTGACTGGTGACATTTGAAGCGTTGTGCCCTGCCACTGGGGAGTTTGGGTTGAAGTGAGGGCATTCTGTGTACCCCAGGGGGCGCCGCAGCCACTGCAAGAGGAATGGGGTCCAACGGAGACGGGCACTCAGAGCACCGTGAGGGACAAGTTTGACCCTTTGGGGGTTCATTGCCTTTTTTTGCTCTCATTTGCTTGCAATGCATGTGGCAGGTAGGGTGAAAACCTCTGTGCTGCTGACTGGTGACATTTGAAGCGTTGTGCTCTGCAGCTTGGATTGAAGTGAGGGCATTCTGTGTACCCCAGGGGGCGCCGCAGCGACTGCAAGAGGAATCGGGTCCATCGGAGACGGGCACTCAGAGCACCGTGAGGGACACGTTCGACCCTTTGGGGGTCATTGCCTTTCTTTGCTCTCATTTGCTTGCAATGCATGTGGCAGGTAGGGTGAAAACCTCTGCACTGTTGACTGGTGACATTTGAAGCGTTGTGCCCTGCCATTGGGGAGTCTGGGTTGAAGTCAGGGCATTCTGTGTACCCCAGGGGGCGCTGCAGCCACTGCAAGAGGAATCGGGTCCATCGGAGACGGGCACTCAGAGCACTGTGAGGGACAACTTCGACGCTTTGGGGGTTCATTGCCTTTTTTTGCTCTTCTTTGCTTGCAACGCATGTGGCAGGTAGGGTGGAAACCTCTGCACTGCTGATTGGTGACATTTGAAGCGTTGTGCTCTGCCACTGGGGAGTCTGGGTTGAAGTGAGGGCATTCTCTGTACCCCAGGGGGCGCTGCAGCCACTGTAAGAGGAATGAGGTCCATCGGAGACAGGCACTCAGAGCACCGTGAGGGACACGTTCGACCCTTTGGGGGTCATTGCCTTTTTTTGCTCTCATTTGCTTGCAATGCATGTGGAAGGTAGGGTGAAAACCTCTGCGCTGCTGACTGGTGACAGTTGAAGCGTTGTGCCCTGCCACTGGGGAGTCTGGGTTGAAGCGAGGGCATTCTGTGTACCCCAGGGGGCGCCGCAGGCACTGCAAGAGGAGTCGGTTCCATCGGAGACGGGCACTCAGAGCACCGTGAGGGACAAGTTCGACCCTTTGGGGGTTCATTGCCTTTTTTTGCTCTCCTTTGCTTGCAATGCATGTGGCAGGTAGGGTGGAAACCTCTGCGCTGCTGACTGGTGACATTTGAAGCGTTGTGCCCTGCCATTGGGGAGTCTGGGTTGAAGTCAGGGCATTCTGTGTACCCCAGGGGGCGCTGCAGCCACTGCAAGAGGAATCGGGTCCATCGGAGACGGGCACTCAGAGCACTGTGAGGGACAACTTCGACCCTTTGGGGGTTCATTGCCTTTTTTTCCTCTCCTTTGCTTGCAATGCATGTGGCAGGTAGGGTGGAAACCTCTGCTGCTGATTGGTGAATTTTGAAGCGTTGTGCTCTGCCTCTGGGGAGTCGGGGTTGAAGCGAGGGCATTCTGTGTACCCCAGGGGGCGCTGCAGCCACTGCAAGAGGAATCGGGTCCATCGGAGCCGGGCACTCAGAGCACTTTGAGGGACAAGTTCGACCCTTTGGGGGTTCATTGCCTTTTTTTGCTCTCATTTGCTTGCAATGCATGTGGCAGGTAGGGTGAAAACCTCTGCGCTGCTGACTGGTGACATTTGAAGCGTTGTGCCCTGCCAAAGGGGAGTTTGGGTTGAAGTGAGGGCATTCTGTGTACCCCAGGGGGCGCCGCAGCCACTGCAAGAGGAATGGGGTCCAACGGAGACGGGCACTCAGAGCACCGTGAGGGACAAGTTTGACCCTTTGGGGGTTCATTGCCTTTTTTTGCTCTCATTTGCTTGCAATGCATGTGGCAGGTAGGGTGAAAACCTCTGTGCTGCTGACTGGTGACATTTGAAGTGTCGTGCTCTGCAGCTTGGATTGAAGTGAGGGCATTATGTGTACCCCAGGGGGCGCTGCAGCCACTGCAAGAGGAATCGGGTCCATCGGAGACGGGCACTCAGAGCACTTTGAGGGACAAGTTCGACGCTTTGGGGGTTCATTGCCTTTTTTTGCTCTCATTTGCTTGCAATGCATGTGGCAGGTAGGGCGAAAACCTTTGCGCTACTAACTGGTGACATTTGGAGCGTTGTGCCTTGCCACTGGGGAGTTTGGGTCGAAGTGAGGGCATTCTGTGTACCCCGGGGGGCCCCGCAGCCAGTGCAAGAGGAATCGGGTCCGCCGGAGACGGGCACTCAGAGCAGTGTGTGAGGACAAGTTCGACGCTTTGGGGGTTCATTGCCTTTTTTTGCTCTCATTTGCTTGCAATGCATGTGGCAGGTAGGGTGAAAACCTCTGCGCTGCTTACTGGTGACATCTGAAGCGTTGTGCTCCGCCACCGGGGAGTCTGGGTTGAAGTGAGGGCATTCTGTGTACCCCAGGGGGCGCTGCAGCCACTGCAAGAGGAATCGGCTCCATCGGAGGCGGGCACTCAAAGCATTGTGAGGGACAAGTTCCACGCTTTGGGGGTTTATTGCCTTTTTTTGCTCTCATTTGCTTGCAATGCATGTGGCAGGTAGGGTGAAAACCTCTGCGCTGCTGACTGGTGACATTTGAAGCGTTGTGCCTTGCCACTGGGGAGTTTGGGTTGAAGTGAGGGCATTCTGTGTACCCCGGGAGGCGCCGCTCAGCTATGGGTATAGTAACCCAATGGGCTATCAGACTTCGGACTTCAGACTTTTATGGACCATCCCCCCCAACCCCCAAGCCCCCCATAATAGACCCCCCCCCCAATATCAGAGTAGTGGACAAGTGGAAAATGGGAAAATATGGAACTTCGGAAAACGTTCAACATGGGGGAAAGCATAGTAACCCCCCTCGTTTTCAATAATACAAGTGCAGCCCCCCCCCCCCCCCCCACCGGACACACAGGACCTTCACTTCAGGAAAATGGTGGGTTGGGGAAAATATGCATGCATGTGTGCATGTCATGTTGTTTGCTCTCCTTTCGCTTGCAGCGGTAGGTAAGGTTAGTAAGCCCAGGAGGGGCCACCCCCTGGTAGAGTCATTGTGGTTGAGCCTGACATTGCGCTACGTAAGGTGAGTAAGCCCAGGAGGGGCCACCCCCTGGTAGAGTCATTGCGACCGTGTCTCCTGTGCATGCACATGACGCATTAAAGGGTACGCCACGCGTGGTGCGCTCGGTAAACCCTTGTTTAGGTTAGCCAGGGGCTCCGCCCTACGTTTTATAAGAGAACGGGCGGAGTTCCTTAAGCTTGCTTTCTTGGAAGGACCTGTTTTGGGAAAGGGTATTGTTTTCCACTCGAGGACCCGTATAATACGGCGAGGGTGGTTAGGTTCCTCAGCTCAAAACAGTGCCTGCATGTGAACCTCTCAGGTCGTGTAGGTGAGGGTGATTGGTGCATGTGCTGTCTTCGACAGCGCAATTTTTTGCCCGACAGAAAGGGCGCAGATCACACCAAACAAATGGGGAAGCACCGAAGAAGATGATGAACGACTCCGCCATGAACGACACGTACTCACGTTGCGCCACAGTGCACTCCTTCCCTCCAAGCCCTGGCAGGGGTGCGCGTAATGGCGTCCCTGTAAGGCCATAGCAAATTAGCAGCTGTGTGTTTTGCTCGCTTCTCACAGGAAGGCGAGTAGGGCCTACGACCTCGTTGACAGCAGCACCAGGTAGCGTGTGCGTGTAGGAGTGGAAGGCCTGGATGACGTCATCCTTCGAAGGCTGGGTCCACAGTAGGGTGTGTACGACCTACAGTGTGTGTGTCACTGTCCTGCCACTTTCCTGGAATTTTAACAGGGTTTTCGGTGGGCAGTGGCAGTGGTAGCCTAGGTTTTGGCCCCATAGCAAACAGGCGTTTTCATGCGTCATAGCTTTTGCCCA
This sequence comes from Eutreptiella sp. 'Long Island Sound 2002', assembly GCA_964036045.1. Taxonomy (NCBI): domain Eukaryota; phylum Euglenozoa; class Euglenophyceae; order Eutreptiales; family Eutreptiaceae; genus Eutreptiella; species Eutreptiella sp. 'Long Island Sound 2002'. The sequence goes on along the minus strand of OZ038379.1, from coordinate 102,072,396 downwards.
CCCCTCCCTTGCAGTAGGTAGGTAGTTAGACCAAACCAATACCTTGGCGTTAGCGCTGGGTATTCCCCAAGGTTTTCTGGTGCCAGCACAAAAATTGGGCACCTAGGGGCGGAGAGACGTGGGGCGTACCCCATCACACCGTGTACAAACAGCGGCCGGGTTTAGCAAGGGTGCAGACTGGGGTATAATTAGGATACCATTTCTGCAGCTTGCTCCGGGACCTCAGGCTAGCACACTCACACAGACATTTTGCTATTCTTTCATTGTGATTATGTAGAACACCCTGGAGGTGTTCTCGTTGTGTGTGGTCTAGGCCTTGGCGCCTACGACCATATACCCCTTCAGTGATGATGCTGACAATAGCTGAGAAGGGGTTTTGACATGTTTGTTTTTTGCATCCGATCAGAATGTGCTCACAATTTCATTATACAGAACATCCTTGAGGTGTTTTAGCTGTGTGTGGTCTAGGCCCTGGCGCCTACAACCACAGACCCCTTCCATGAAGAATGCGCTGATAACAACTGAGAAGGGGTTCTGATTTCCTGGTATTTGCATCCACGTATTGCGAGCCCGTCCCGATTTGTTGTTAGTAGATGCGGGTTGTGCAGTTTCCAACCATTTTCAGCCCCTTCGATGATGGCGCCGTTGTGTGTGCACGGGCCTGCTCCGTGGAACTTGTGTCTGGGCTGCAGCAGGGAGCCATGCGCAGACCCCTGCAGGAACCTTTTTCTTAGGCCCTGTTTTGTGTTCCACGGATTTTTTGAAATGCCACTGCCAGTGCCAATGCCCAAAATCCTCATCCTAGTACAGCCAATACCGCACCCGATGTGGGTCCCCAAGCAAACAGTTGACACGCTTAGCATGTAACACTGTGGTACAATGCTGTGGTACACCGCTCCCCAAAAAACCATGAATCCAATGCAAGGTCCTTTGTGCACATGCAGGGGTATAGCTGAGAAGGGGCTCTTCTCTGTTGTTGTGTTGCCAAGTGTGTGTTACAGGTGTTATGCATCCCCCTCGATGATTTTTTGTTACCAAGGGCGCAAACGCAGGGGGATGCTCCGCCGACATCGGGTCTCTGCTTCCCCCATAGCAGAGGCACAGACTCCCGCAAGGACCTTTTTTCTTAGGCCGTGTTTGGGTTGGCAGAGCTGTTGAGAAAGTGGCGCGTGAAATAGCGTTTGCGTAAGCCTGGGAAAATCAGTACCATCCAACTCTACGTTCCACCGGGAAGGGATCCAGCTTCGCAGCAGCAGCATCCCTAAGGAGCCCCAGAGACACATTTCAAACATCCCCACATATGGCGCCGGGAGGCTGACGCTTCCACCAAAAACAATGTAATGAGAAGGGGCTCTGCTTTGGCTATTTCGGTTACTTTGCTAATATTGAGACGGGGGTATGCTTTGCTAATGTTTGTGTTTTGGTTTGTCTTTTTTTATTTGATGGTCTTCTTTGCTGATGCTTGGTGTTTTGATTTGTTTTTTTTTATTTGATGGTCTCAATTTGTAGGTATCTGCATGCACATGTGTACCCAAATTGTGCTTTGTATGTATGCATCCCCTTCGATGATGTGGCAGCCATGTGGGAACAATCCGTCCGGGGACCTACTGTTTTAGGCCCTATTTTGTTGGATGGAGCTAGGCATCTCCCCATACTCCAACGGATCTTCATGTTTGCCAAACGTGCCGAAAACCACTACACTCAGCCCTCCTGCACCCTATTGCTGCATGACATATGCCAGCCCCTACCTTGACAGCTTGTCTGGGTCACTGCGCAGATTCCGGCCCCAAGGTTTCTTTTTCATCGTGCCTTGCTGGGCGCAGTACTATCCAATGTGGCGGACTGCATTTGAGTTGGGTGATGCAAAAGTGCCACTGTCATCCAAAAAAAAACCTGAGAAGGGGCTCTGCTATGTGGGTATTGGTGGTCGACAACTTGGAGGTAATTCGTTTTGATTTAATTTGGTCCTGATCTCCTGGTATATGTAATTGTTGCATGTTGTGCCTCTTACCGCGACAAAGGGAAATGCGTGTATTGCATAGGAGACGCGTGTGCACCGAGACTCTTCTACACATAGGGCACTCTTTTGTTACCTATCTCCCCCTTGAGGCGAGGAAGTGTGTCTTGGGTCTAGACCACTGTGTCTCTGACCCAGACATTGGAGTTGGGCCTGCCCCACCACCCACTGCGCGCCGCAGTTTGCAGCCCCCTTAGCGTGGCCTCTTCCGTCTCCTCCAGCCCTTCGGTCCCGGAATGTGGTTGGGGGGGTCTGCCGGAGCTATTGCGGTTTGGAGACCAACCCCCCTCGCCACCATGGGACTCTGACGCTAAAAAGTGTCTCAGCGAACGGGCCTCGCCTCAGCCTCCATTGCCCACACCGCCCCCCTCTCCCCCTTCACCAACAACCTCTGCAACGCCAGTAAGTCCTCCACCGAGACCCCACGTTACCTCAACCCCATACCTGGTAGCCCTGGAAGCCGTGGAGGAGGCCCTGATGTGCCTTGCCGTTCCACCGCCATCCCCCCCACAACCCCCCAAGTACGTACCCAAGGACCCCCCCAACCCCCCAAACCCACTGTTCACAGGCCCTACAGTGCCAAAACATTGCAGCTCATCCGGGAGAATCACGGGGCTGGGGTTCAGTATTTCGTGGACGGGGTGCTGAACCGCCGAGCGATGTACCGGTTTGCGGTTCAGCAGCCCAAGAAAAACCCCTTGTGGGTGTGGCAGGAGGGCATGCGAATTAGCCGTTCCCATTTCTTTCCAGGGACGAGGAGCATGCAGCAGTGGTTCTTGAAATCATGTGTGCTACCTCAAAACCCCCCGGTGTCCCCAAGCCGGCCCCACAACCTGTGTCTCGTTGGCCACTGCCCCCTCCAGCAAGTGATCAGGTGACACTGACCCAGTATAGCAGGCACCGCCGCTCCTCACTCCTCCCATTGGCTCCCGCCCGAAGCGGCCGTGCCCCACCCCGCAGTACGGTTCATTGCTCCAGCGCCGTGCGTCTCAGTCCGCCCCCCCGCCGGAGAGGCCGCATTTTGGGTCATTGCTGCCTGCGCAGGCCCCCCCGCAACGTCCACAGACTTCGGCGAAACGTTCCAATTTCCCGCTCTTCGGCAAGTGTGCACCGGGTGTCTCTTACACATAGGGCACTCTTTTATTTTCAACCCCCCCCTTGAGGCGAGGAAGTGCGTCTTGGGTCTAGACCATCGGGTCTCTGACCTAGACATCTGAGTTGGGCCTGCCCCAACACCCACGCGTTCATCTCTCACCCACTGCGCGCCACCATGGTGCAAGAGTTCGCCCTCGGTCCCCGGCCACAGCGCCCCGACCAGGGTCGTCGTCTACCCCCCAACCCACCTAGTGCGGGCCGCTGAGCCGCACGAGTTCGCCCTCGATCCCCGGCCACAGCGCCCCGACGAGGGTCATTGTTCCTCTCCGTACCCACCCACTGCGGGCCGCCGAGGCGCACGAGTTCGCCCTTGGTCCCCGGCCACAGCGCCCTGACCAGGGTCGTCGTTCCTCTCCGTACCCACCCACTGCGGGCCGCCGAGCCGCACGAGTTCGCCCTCGGTCCCCGGCCACAGCGCCCTGACCAGGGTCGTCGTTCCTCTCCGTACCCACCCACTGCGAGCCGCCGAGCCGCGGGAGTTTGCCCTCGGTCCCCGGCCACAGCGCCCCGACCAGGGTCGTCTTTTAACCCCCAACTCACCTAGTGCAGGCCGCCGAGCCGCAGGAGTTCACCCTCGGTCCCCGGCCACAGCGCCCCGACCAGGGTCGTCTTTCAACCCTCAACTCACCTACTGCAGGCCGCTAAGCCGCACGAGTTCGCCCTCGGTCCCCGGCCACAACGCCTCGACCCGGGTCGTCTTTCAACCCCCAACTCACCTACTGCAGGCCTCTGAGCCGCAGGAGTTCGCTCTCGGTCCCCGGCCATAGCGCCCTAACCCAGACAACATGCCAAACGGAGGGCAAACACAACCCCATGGCCATTGGCAAGGCAAAGGCCCTTAGCACGGCAAAGGCAAAGGCCCACAGCAAGGCAAAGGCCCACAGCACGGCAAAGGGTATGGCCTTGCGCAAGGCAAAGGCCCTCAGCAAGGCAAAGGCCATGGCCCTCAGCAAAGCAAAGGCCCACAGCAAGGCAAAGGGCATGGCCCTGCGCAAGGCAAAGGCCCCCTGCAAGGCACAGGCAAAGGCCAAGCCCATCCACAAGGCAAAGGCCATGGCCCCCCACAAGGCAAAGGTCAGGCCCCCCCACAAGGCACAGGCCAAGGCCCGCCGCAAGCCAAAGACAAGGCCCAGACCTTTGCTGAAACCCTTGCCCACGTGGACTATGACATCGACACGAACCCAACCGAGGGATTCACCACCCGTTGGGCTGATCGCGATGCGTACGTCCACAAGGCATCCTTGGTGCACACCGTGCATGAGATTGCCGCTGCCCGGAGGTGGGCATGGGAGCAATGTGCCCAGAGGGACCTGTGGTTTGAGAGGGTCGAGGGGCTGAAGGAGGACAAGCATGGCAACATGGTCAAGGTAATAGAATGGGTTGCTGAGCTCGAGGTTTGGGGCAACTACGAGCCGACCGATGGGGATCTCATCCATGGATGGGACATGAAGCGGGCAGATGTCGACACCGTTGACGTGGCACCAAACCCGGACTGGATTGACAAGGTGCAAGGTGATGGCACCTCCGCTGACATGGTGACCATTGTTTGTGCGAACAAACCGCCCGTCTTGCACATCCGCAGGTGGTGGTGCTGTATCCTGCCTGACGAGGCAGCGATCCGGTCGTTGCGTGAGGAGATACGGACGGGGGAGGCGTGGAGCGCGTTGCTCAATGCCACCCGGCAAGAACCACAGCTGTCTGCCAGCCTCCCTGACGAGGACCAGCAGATCCTGCGTCACCTTGTGGAGCATCATAACCTGAACCCCTCCCAAGCCTTGGCTGTCCGGCAATGTGTGGATGAGGGTGCTGTTGTCTCCTCCATGACTGGGGGGGCCGGCACGGGGAAGTCGGAGACCCTCGTGGCCTGCATCAAGGCAGTGATGTGGCAGCAGGGGTACTTCGACCCATGCATCCCGAATCCCAAGGCGCCAGATTCGATACACACTGGCAAGAAAGGGGGGGGGGGGGGGCATCCACCGACGAACCCCCTCGGGCATGCATCTTGGTCACCGCCCCAAGAAACGCACAGGTCGACAACCTGATGCTACGGGTGATCCAATCAGCAGAACACGATCTTGTCTTCTGAGAGGCGGTCCTCCAGGACCACCCCGTCCCCTGGATGCGGCTCCGAGCGGCAAGGGGCCGGACCCCCCCAAATTTGTAGCCGTACAACCAAACAGCAGTCCAAGAGACGTTGGCCAATCATCCGGACTGCAATGGCACATTTGCATGTGCCCTCAACAGCTGCCGGGTTTTCTTTGCAACAGCTGGTATGGTCGCCACACGGCGGAAGTTGTTGCTTGCGGGCCCCCCACAAACTCGTTTCGCATTCAGCTTCGTGGATGAGTCCTCGAGGCATAGCATCCCAGTGGGTCTGGACTTGGCGGCTTTTAGGGCACAATGCATGTTTTGTGGGGATGCCCGTTAGCTGCGCCCATACAGTGCCTTCACTCTTCTCGCATCACAGAAAGGGGAGAAAGGGGGCAAGGCGACGGCTCAACGAATTGCGTGGCCACAGTCCGAGCATTTTGCTAAACTCAAAGTGCACCTCGACCAGGGACCAGGGATGCAGTATGGTGACTCGCAGCGCTTCGCCACAAGTAGTGTGTTGCAGTTTGTCCTGTACCGTACAAGGTGTACTGCGTGTGTCCTAACCCATCAGTTCCGCATGGACCAGCTTTTGGCAACGGTGGTGCGTGGGCTGTTCACGGGGGGGTTCTTGGGCTGGTACCCCGCCTCCTCCCCAGCATTACCCCCCCCGGTGTTGGGAGGGCAACACATCCGCATAGTCAGCGCAGACGATCCTGAGTGGAGACAGGAGCTGACACGGTACGGGATGTCGCCCGACCGGGTGGACAGACTGAGAAGGGAGGTTGGCAGAGCATGGGAACGCCTTGTCATGGACGAGGCCATGCTCAACCAGGGGAACCTGAGCAAGCGGGAGGCCTGGCTGGTGCTGCCCTTCCTCGACTATGCACACGGTGCAAATGTGTACCCCCCCAAGTCAGTGGCAATCGTCACCACACACTATGCACAGATGCTATGGCTGCAACACTGTGTGTGGGAGGCAGGGCGCAGGCTGCATGGGGACCAGGCATATGAGTGTTTGCAAACAATCGCCACCCTGGACCGGTACCAAGGTCTGTGGGCTCCGGTTGTCCTTGCCTCCCTGGTGTCCTCGGAGCCGGGGATCATGAAGGACGTGGTGCGGGCAAACACACTAACCAGCAGGGCCCAATCTAAGTTGCATCTGTTCGGGCCCTTTTTCCACTGGGAGGACTCCCCCCTCACTGCGGGTTGGTTGAGTGGGCTGAGGGTGATGGCTGCCGAATTGCGGCAGTCACCATCCCAAGAGGACGTACAGAAGGTGCGGCTTCTAGGGGTTCAGCCTCCCCTTGCCAAACCAGAGGTGGGCGTCATGTACAGGTTCAAGGGGGGGGGGGTTGGGGGTGGTGGGGCAGTGGCTTTGGAAACCGTGGAGGAAGCATGCAAAAGCCCTTGATCCTTGGGGATTCTCCCCCCCCCCCCAGAGAGACCAATTGTTGCACCGGGTGCGGATCATGGCCAACAAGAGGGTTGGGACATTGGAGATGCGGCTGCGCCTCCAATCGGGGGAAGTAGAACCAAAGCACCTCGGGGTGACCCTCCCCGATTTCACCGAGTGGGCATTGCCCTACATCCTCATCAGGGATGAGGACACAAAATGGGCAGGGTGGCATGACATTGAGGGGTTGGACAGAGTGTGCCACGCACAGGATTGGGCGGACCACGAGCAAAGGCCGGTGCAGTTTCTGCTGACCAAGCCCTTGCGCAACGCCCAAACCTATCCCAACCCCCCCCGGTCAGCTACCTACCGCACTGTGTCTCTGCCTATGTGGCACGATGCCTACAGGCACGTGGACACGGTAGGCTTCCTGGGCGATGACTTCTGCACACCCTTGGGGGTGTATGTGGCGTCTTTGCCCCATGGGGTGAGAGACTGTTCGGGGGGGGGGGGGGTGTGCGCCACATGCCGTTCACCGTGGACATGCCCAGCACTGTGGTTGGAACCCATTGCCGGATCGTGTGAAGCGGTATGTCCTTGGTATGGTCGCACCGGCAGAGAAGCCTACATCATCAATTGGAATTCGGTTCGGACCGCAAAAATCATGACATGACCCTGGCGGTGACAGGCTCTGTGGAACATTGGACAGCCTCAACGGTGGCGCATGTGGAGGTGTGTGTGGGACATCGGACGTTGCGAACGGATGGTACTATGTCCGCATGGAACGTCATGGGTTGCCGGCCACAATCTGAGGGTCTATATTGTCCGCCTCTCGTCTATGTGCAGTGTTTGCTTCCGTGCTTCAGGGTGTCATGAACCAAATCAGGGGCTTTACAGGATCGGTTCGTGGTGGTGTTCGTTCTCTGTTTGACTGCTTGTCTCATGAGCAATGGTGGCAGCGGTGCCGAGTGTGTGACGTGAAAGTCCACCAAGCTGGAGGTGAGTTGGGAATGCCTGCCCAAGTGTTGCATGTTACTAACTAGGGCCAAAGCGTGCGGGTGCGAATGAGGGAGGGAATGAGGGGCCGTTCCTTGGGCCGCCCTTCCAAAGTTCCCCCATGTGGCTGTGGGGGGGATCTCCAGGAGGCCATTGTACTATCGTCACTAGTGTTCAACAAGTGGGCTCCACTGTATGTCCACAATCAACAGCTTCATAGCTTGACGGTGGATCATGAGTTTGTGGCTGTCAATGGGTACCATTGGTCCCTGCGGGCCATGGTGCTACATGTCGGACCAACTAGGGAGCAAGGGCACTTTATTGCTCACATTTTAGTTCGCGATGTGTGGTGGTTGTGTGATGATGCGTCAGTGACCAAGGGACAGCCCCCAGCCACTTCACGAAAGGTGACATTCCTATTGTATGAGTGTACTCCCACGGAGATGGTGGGTTTGTCACAGGGCGATTCACAAAGCAATCGTGGTGCACGTGATGCCCCCTCTCAGTCTGCGGCAACAACTGTCGACGGGCATGTCCGGAGCATGCCAAGTAAAACCCCGTTGCCAGCCATGGCGCTTGCAATAGGTGACCAAGAGTCTACCAACCACATTGGGGACGCACAACCCTCCCCCTCACAGTTTGAAGCACCAACTGTCAACAGGTATGCCCCGAGCGTGCCAAGTAACACCCAGTTGCCAGCCATGGCGCTGCCAACGGGTGACCCCGGATATACCACACATGTGGGGGATGTGCAGCCCACCACCGAGTTTATTGAAGCTGTGGCAAAGCTTGTACAAAAGCAAAGGGTACGGGTGAAACAGCATCTGCAGGTCCGTGTGCAAGCGCAGCAGGCTCATCTCCGGGCACGTCATGAGAAGGAGTGGGATGAGAGGCATGTAGGTCAAGGCATGTCGCACCGGTCTGTTGCCGAGTCCATAGAACAGGATAGAGCCCGATTTGCTGCATTGGCAGCAACGGGGAGCAATGCTTTTTTTGTGATATTGGGGGCCAAAGACACTGCAAGCGTTTGTGGATGAGCATTGGCAGTTGCAGTTCACTGTTCAAGGGGTTGTAATGTGCATATGTTGTTCATGGGCTGCTGAAACGGATTGTCCTGGGGTGAAGCGGCCACCGAAGGCTGCTACAGCCTTGGTGAATGGAACATATGGCATGGGCATGCGTATGATGATCGCTACACCAAAGGGATGGCGTAAAGATGTCCTGGAGGGTCACCTTGGTGTGTCAGGTGGCAGGACCGGCAGCCGCAAGAAAATTCATAATCCTGGTCGCCACCACTTGGCCGCCGAGGAGAGTTTCCGGGTGCATTGTGCAGAACGTTTTCGGGCACTGTGCCCCAGTGCATTTGCGTGTGCAGTCAATGTGGCAGAGAGGAGCACTGTGTTCATTAGGGGTGAGGGCATGGACCTCGGTGTACCTATGAGCGATGCGGTGGCAGCCATTTTGTCACGCTTGGTGGAGGTGTACATTGGCCTCCGCATGTGCACATCATGTGCAATCAGTGAACGCATTCTTCTGCATTGTGTGTTGACCTCCGAACCGGGCCATCATGCCTCTCGGCGATGGATAGTTGAGAAGGCCATGGTCGCAATGCATGGCGCCATGCAAGATGGTGTGTCAGAGACCTTGCAAAGGGCATTGTGCATTGCCTTGTTGTTGGATGGATCTGACCGGCAACGGCATCGCATCAATGAGTATGCCATCCTGCTCCTCTTTCCAGGCACTGGGCCGGGGGGAATGTGTGAGGTGTTCCTTGGTGTGGTGGATGTGGCTTCAGGGGAGGCACAAGAGGTGACGGCACAGGTGGAGGCAGTGCTGCTGTCTTGGATGCCTGACCGTGCCTGGTGGGCTTAGAAGGTTGTGGCTTTTGCAGTGGATGGTGCCTCTAACCTTGGTGTGCGTGGTGCCACTGTAAGACAAGCTGTTGATGTGTCGGCAATGGAGCACAATGTGTGTGCCATGCTTGTGAAGTGGCTGTGCTTGCTAACCCCCTTGGGTGAGCCATGCCATGTGGTCCAGCGCAATCTAGGCCTTGCCTTGGAGGCTGCCGGCCAAGTGCATGCTGACTACCTAGCAGCTTTGGGTCGCCAAGGTGCATTGTACAACGGTGCGCGCCGGTGGAAGGACCTCGAGAGGTGTGCCCAAGAGAACACCAGACTAGATACACACAGCGGGTTGCCTTTGATCCATGCCAGTCACCGTATCAGGTGGTCCGAGGCAAATGCGCATGGCAACAAGGTGTTCTTGGCCAATATGCCATGGGTGGCGAGGCATTTGGATTCCAAAACGCACCTCACCACCAAGGAGGAGGATGTGTGGGAGGATTGCCATGATGCAGGTTTGCTGTCATGGGCAGTGGTATATGGGGACATACTACACGGTACACGCAGCTTCAACAATGTTGCACAGTTGCATGCACCAACAGGTGCCCACTTGACCAAGGCAACCAAAATGTTGCAGGCACGGGTGGAAAAGGTGGCGAGGGAGGAGGGGCCAGGGTGGACTCAATTCAAAGAGCAAACTGTGACAGGTGCATGGCATGGCGTTGAATTGGTCCGGTTTGATACCGATGGCCAGAGGTGCACAACCAGCCCCCCTTTTCCAGCCACAGAGGCACGTGCAGTCACAGACACACTGCTTGCTGGCATCAGGGAGGGACAAGGGACCATTGACCCCCGGGGTGTTCTTGAGTGTGTTGTGTTGCTTGACCACGGCCGTTGGCTCGCTCTACCAGCAGTTGATCGAGCCACATTTGGAGTGGATCTACTGAAGCAGTTCATGGGCACACACCATGCGGAACTGGCAGCTGCGCATGTTAATGCTGCTCGTGCATTGGAAGAGTGGGAATCTTTCAAGGAGCATGTCGTTCGGACCCTCGCCAAGACCCCCATGTCCCGGATGTGGGAGGCCTTGACGCCGGAGCGGGAGCATGTCCAATGGGTGAATGTTTGGCGTGTTTTGGCATTGCTGCGCACATATTGCCCTGCTGAGGCTGCTGTTGAGCGTGCCATTTCGTTGCGTGGGAGGTTCACCAACAATATGCATGATATGGAGGACACACATGTCCTTAGCATGTGCATTGCTCTGCATTGTAATCTGCCACCTTTGCGGCAGTGGGTGAAGGGGCAGGGTGTGGAGGTAGCCAGCAAGCTGGCAGCCAATGCGCGCTTCGATGTGCGTTCCCAGCATAGGGTTGGGCAGCGCATTGATCCACGTACATCAGTGGAAGCGGCCATGTTGCAGTGCCTGGAGGGGGAGGCTGCAGTGGCAGACGATGGTGACATTTTGCCATCTTTTGGGGGGTCGAAAGTGCCACTGGCTTGTCAAGGCGCAACACGAAGACGCGCTGACCGGCAAGCCCCGTCTGAGCACACTGAGGGCACTTTGGTCGAACCAGATGGTAGTCCTGCTCAGCATGGTGGCAACCATGACTTCTTCACTTTCCGAAGGGGCATGGACTGTGCAGTGTGCAGGCAGTTTGTGCGCATCTGGTGCAACACATGTCTGGTTTGCCAGGCGTGCTTTGTCAAGGATCCAAGGCCGTGTGGTGAGGCAGTGGTGCAGGTTGTGGATGATGCAGCCAAGGCTGCTGAAAATAACAGTGAAGAGGAGGCAGTGGCGGGGGGGGGGGGTCGGTCGTGGTCCGATTCACTAACCGCTCCGATCCACGGGTGGGGGGGCGGGGGGAAGTTTTGGGGAAGCTTTGATCCACAATCCATAGAGTACCTAGTCCCATGTGGGACACATTGAATTAAAAATGACGTGGCTGGATGGGAAGACGCCGCAAAACAGGAGTGGCAGTTGGTGCGCGATTACCTTAGAACAGCGGAGCCCGAAGCCTTTTGCCATGAGCAAGCCATGCCTAACCCGCTACAAGTAGCCACGGTAGCTGTACTACAGCCCGTTAAGTAGGTCAACATGGTGGAGGCCCAAGCACCCTACGTCACAAGAGACATAATATATTTGGGATGTGTGTCATGTTTTGCTGTTTCCATCCAAATATGTGGCATAGGCCCCAGGATATCCGCAGATATCCGTGGTGTATGACCTGAATTTTTGCGTCTCTGATATTCCGCGTAATATAGCACGGATACGTGGGGGTATCGCGCGTCAACTCCTTGAAAAATCAATGATGTGCATGTTCAAATTTTTAGGCACCGACTTTTTTTAGCTGCAAAAAGCGATTTTTGAACTGGTGGTGTCATCCTGGCACCATGGCGGTGTCAAACATGTCAAAGATAATATCCGAAAATAAAGGGTGAACATGCAACAAGGGCATCAATGGCAAAAACGAGACAAATTGCTCTCCTTTTGCGGAGTTTGCAAATTGCTTTGCCAACATGAACAAACAACAACAAAATGCATTAGAATCCTTGCACCCGCTGCCCCCGAAAATTGAACGGTTCCTTGAAGTCCTCCGGGGTCAAACAAAACCGAAAAGCCAATCAAGTGGCGATGCAGCCATAGTTGGGGACTTTCTTTTGATGATGTTGAGGTGAATGCCCAATCAAAAGGATCCTTGAGCGTTGAGGTGGGGCCCATTAGTCTTGCTCTTGAGTTTGCAAAAGGTAAGGCAAAAGAAGGGTGCCCTTATGCATGAATCGGTAGACGAGTGGCTTGTTGGTCATGGCAAACTTGTTCTTGACCCTGAGGCTTTATTTGAAGCGAAAATAAAGCAACCCAAGTGCTTGAAACACCGGAACGCGGGATTGAGGATGCAACCTCAAGAGCTCACAAATTTTCTGACATGTGTGAATGGGCTTGGGCACGTTTATAGCACCACGAAGCAACATGGTCATAACATCAAACAGAAGTGCATTCTTTGAGTACAACAAATTCATGAGTCCGGATTCTGGGAGGGGTCGTGTCCCAATGCCAAAGACGAGGTGCAACCGGAGGAGGTGGAGTTTCTTCATGATACCGACCTCGAGATGCTCTTTGGAGCGAAACTGGCCATGGTCAGGGGGGGCAAGATGGGGGATGGGCTCCATCTTATTGTTGATCCTTTTGCCGGCTGGTATAGATCTTGTCTTGCTTTGTGTCCGTATGCCACATGGCACCACATAGCACATGACATTTCTTTGGTTGCCGGCACAACGGTCTTGTCCGGTCTGAACATTTGTGGGACATTTTGACTTTTGTGTGGACCATTGGGTCAAGGGTATTTGCATGTGGCGAATCTTGTGGTTTTGGTGTTTTTTGATGCTTCAACACAGTTTTCAGATATCCATGTACCCGAGTGAGCTGTGCAAACTTATCACACCAACGAAATCGTTGTGTTTGGTACAAAGACCGGTCTAGACCGGTCTCCTGCTTTGCTAAACCACACGTCACCCAACGTGCACACACACACACACACACACACGCACACACGTACACACACACACAGAGAAAGAGAGTGTGTCTGTGTGTGCATAGACACACCACCTACTCCACACCTCGTATTGATGCTTCCCCAAGGTTTTCAGGGTGTTGGAATGCTTCAACACCACATAATGGCACCTAATGCAGCTGATCTCGACATCTGTACCTGTCCACACCGGTCTCCGATGAACGGAGCGGTGCGACTGCTTTGATCTATACGTTGCCGTTTGTCGCTAGGTAGGTGTTTGCACACTGTTTGCTTTACCATGCACGTATATGCATGCTCTCTAAAGATCTTTAGGATGGTACAACACGTTAATACGGCTTGCCGTGTAAGGAATCCACGCATGAGCACTTTACGCGATTTTTTTGAAAGAATAGTCTGCACCCGTCTAGACCGGTGTTTGTTTATACTAAAATAAACAGAGCAACTTGAAAAGTTTGCTCCGTTCGTGTCAGTTTGTCAGCCTGCATTTCTTTTTGACCATTTTGGTTTGGTTTCATCTTTGCCATGCATGTAGAAGGCCCTGGGCAAGCCGTGCCCCATGCCACCAAGGACAACAATGTAGTCCCCCAATCCTTCAAGAAAATTGAAAGGGGCCAACGGCTCGTTTTGTTGAAGAAGGGTTCCCATCGTGCACGATATGTTGGGTTGGCCTCAAAGGTGAACACAGGTAAGGTCCCTCTCATCGACACAAAGGGGTACACCAAGGACATAAAGGAAAACGTGACACGACAATAAAACAAGGGTGACGTGCAGTGTGACGCAAAAAGGGTGTTTCGGGAGTTGGGTCATCCAAAAGGCAAAGTCCGCCAAAGAGCGGTTGGCACAACGAGCTTCGGGCTTTCGGGCGGAGAGGTCCAAGAGGACGTGGACATGGATGTGGATGAGGAGATGGATTAGGGTGGAGGAGAGGAGGAGGAGGAGGAGTTAGATGTCAAGGAGGAGCGGATTCTAGAGGAGGAAACCGAGCACGACGACGAGGAGAACGAGAAACCCACAAAGCACGGAAAACACAAGAGGAGGCGCAAAAAAGCCCTGGAGCAGGATTTTCTTCCATGAGCCGGACTGCAGGGAGGAGGATGAACAACCCAAAGAAGACTCAAAGAGGCGGTGCAAGGCCGAACAAGAGGATGACACAACCCTCATAGAATGGGAGGTCGTTTGGGTCAACAACGGGCTTCAACAATACGGGGTGTCCATGGCCTTGGTGGGGACCTACGTCAAGTTGTTTTTAAGGAGCAGGTGCATGCCAAGAAATAATTGGGAGCCGCGTCAAGGCTACTGTTGGAGGTGCCGAATAACCTATTGCGGTGGCCCTTTTTTTTCAGAGCAGCGAGTACATCCCCGCGCGGATGAACTTGGTGTCCACACTACGCAGCCAAGCTTACAAGTACAAAGAGTATGCGGTTGTGCAGTTTTTCAGCACCAAGTGCATAAAGCGCTCAGAATGATCCGATCGCTGTAGCAAAGTTTGCGCTGTTTGCTTGAAGACCCGTCAATACCGGTCCGGACTGCCCTTTGTACGAAATGAAAGGAACCGCTCGTTCCGGCCAGGTCGCGCAATTCGTCTCATTATATGTTGTTTTTGCTGTTTTCTAGTTGCACAGGACCTGTTGCGGAACATTGCCAAGTGCAAGGGTTGCGGCGTGAAGAAAGAAGACACCCATAACTATGATTCCTATGTGATGCGCTGCCCTAAGGCGTGGTGCGAGACCCCCCCGATTTGGGGGGTTGTTAATGTGCTTGGACCCCGGACTTTCACGTCTTACATGGCTGCAGTATGATGCAACAATGTGCCTTGCATGTCTCGTTTGCTCCACATTGCCCGTTTTGCACTTTTTGCGATGCGGTCTTTTTGTGCTCTAACTCGTTAATATACGGTGAATGCACTATTTCTCGCAGGGGTTATGCCGCGATAATTTGATTGTTGCTGGGGTTATGGTGGTTGTTATTGCGCGAAAACTAGTTATCGCACGGGTTATCACGGAGGTTATCGCGCGCTATTTGCTTTTTTTTTTGCTTCCTCTCTTGGTCTTAGACCTCAAACTCCTTATCATGGCCACTGCAGCTGCCCATGATTGGTGCGAGCACCATCAAAAGCTCCTTTGCATATGTCGCCTTGGCAGACTTGAGGGGTTCACGATGGGTGACGAGGTGCCTTGTGGCGAGTCACTTTGGCGATGGTGTGGACTTTGGACTCATCATCCATAAGTCCCCATTTGTAGTAGACAAGGACCCCTTGGTTCTCAGAAATATATCTTTGAGTTGCTTGAGATGTATCTAGGGGTTGCGGGATTTTTTATCCAGCTCCACCTAGAGGATATGCGGGCGGTGCTTGAGTCGGTGATGGCGCATGAAGACGACCCTCTATGTGGGTTAGGAGGTAGAGGAGGAGGTGGAGGACGAAGGGGAGGGTGAGGAGGAGGAGGCATTGGGGAGGTGGGAGGAGGAAGGGCAAGCCCTAACACCCCCTCATGATTAGTGTGCAAAAGGTAAGAATCAAGCTTACTAAGGGGAAGGGGAACACAGATGGCTGGTTTCCCAACCCCCTTACCCCCTACACCCGCGGGGTCTGTACCGATGACCCAAAAATCAAGCTCCCTATGCACTCCCTTTTGCCCCACAAGGGAGTGGGAGCGCGAGTCGTGGGGGGTCACAACTCCCAACAATGTTTCAGGGCAAGGGGTGATTCTTTTCCCTTTTGGGGCAACGCCTCCCTTCGTTGGAGAGGCCCAGGAAGTGGTTACAACGGAACCCATGGGGGCCTTTAATTTAAATAGGGGTCCAACGGATCTTGTGATCACCAGCGGTGACATGTTCGTGGTGAACCATTTGCTCGAGCATGATTTTTTTGAGCCAAACAGAGCCTGCGACTTTTTTGGAGGAGGTTGATAGGGTGCCTATCACGGACAAGGTGCCCATTTTCAATTAGAATCCCCTTGTTGTGGGTGGGCCCAAGGATTCAACCCCCCCCCCCCCCCAGGTACTTTTTATGGCGACTATGGGGGTCGTGACCAAAGCATTGACAAGCACAACCCCCACAAGTTGCATACTTTGCCCATGTAAAAAAGAATTGCGGGTCGTGTTTTGGAGACAACCAAGAAAGGGGTGGTCGGTGGTGTGGGTTGGAGCTATACAGTGTTGGTTATGGCCGAGATCTCTGCCCCAACACCTCCATAGCGATGCCCCACCTTTACACTGTGCTCAATAACACTTTGCTTGTTAATTGCCTGATTATGCTTACGCATAGACATGAGGCCGAGGATGGCTCCCTTTGTTTTGTCTCCCCAAGGGGAGAGGAGGGGGGAGGGGGATCCGAATGGGGTCTGCATTGAGCCAAGTGCTCAACGCTTGCTCCCGATGGGAACAACCACCCGGAATTTTTTGCTGCGGGGGGGGGGGGGTGGTTGCCCCCCTCTCCTACGAAGGAGCTACAGCGTTGTGCTGGTCACCCCAACTCGTGCACCGTGACAAGGGTGTGCCATGGGAAGGCACTAACCTGACCCAGCCTCCAGGAGCATGTGGGGATTAAAGTGCCTACGGGTTCCATCTTGGTGGTGAGGGGGGGCATGTATGGGGGAGTGACCAGGGTGCCCCCTTAGGTAGAGGGGCTAGCACAAGTGGTGGACTGGCGGCAGGTGCAGGCGTATGCGCAAGTCACGGACTTTGTGTGGCTCCAAACGATGAACCTGGCACCGGACGACCCCAAGAAGGAAGCGGGCAAGGGCATGTGCCCATGTCACCAGGTGTGGATAGTGCGCACTAACCCGTGCACTGACTAGTTATCGCACTAAGTATCGCGCTCTTACTGGGTTATTGCGCACTAGCCAACTTATCGCAGGACCATCGCGGGGGGTTGTCGCGCACTAACTAGTTATCGCGGGAGTCATTGCGGGAGTTATTGCGTGTTTTTTTTGCTCTTTAGTCGATTCACTCTTTTCCCACAGGCCACCATTTTGCGGCTGCGAAGGCTTTTTACCAACGAGGCCACCGAGGTTGCAACAGGGTCGGCCACAAGTGCTCCCAAGCCAGTGGCGGCTCTTGCGGAGTTGGGATTGGAGGTGGAGGAGGTGAAGAAGTTGCCGGAGGAGGGTGCATGGAGGTGGTTGGAGCCAGGGAATGAGGCATGCAGGCGGGGATCCCCGGGATGATACCACAAGGCCACTATTTGGTAGAATGACGGGGGGGATGGAGAGGAAGACAAAGCTCACCCTCCCCACCTACGTTTTTGTGAGGGGGGATAATGCACTACCGGGCTGGCCGGCAAAGGCGGAGGGGGGAGTCCGTGACTACCTTCCTTTGCCTTTTTGGCATGCCTGACGTGCCGCAGAGGAAGACGTACTGTCTCTTGCGGATTTTTTTTTGTGCAAGAGGAAACGGAGTTGTGTATTGGCAAGGAAGTATGGTACAAGCTGTAGAGGGGGTCAGATGTTTTGCAAGTTGACCCCCCCCCAAAGTTATAGGGATGCTACAGAGCAATGGGCGCAGGAATATCGCCCAAAGTGGGGAAGACCCGACAAGGGGTTGCTGCCCAGTGTTAGGGAGGAGAACGAGGAGGTAGAGGAGGTTAGGCCCAGCCCCTCTAGGAGCAAAGCCCCTACCTCTACCCCCGTACCGGCAAAGGTGCCCAAGGTGCAGGCCAAAACCCCCCCCCCTGGTTGATGTGGGAGCCGTGGCTTGCACCCTGGCCAATGAAGTGAAGGACGCTCGCTCCACTCTTGTTGAGGAAGCGGCCGTCACCGGGGTGGAAGCAGCTCTAAGCAACAGGAGACCAGCAAGTCTGCTCTTGCTCGGGCTAAGAAGGTCCAAGGCAACACCCAAAGAGCGGCCTAGAATGCGGCCCAAAAGGACCGGGCAGAGAGGGAGGGGTTGCAGCAGACGCTGAAGGAGGCGACACACGGGAGGCAGAAGGCTGAAGTGGAGGCTGCATGGTTGAGGGCAGAGGTTGAGGCCTTGAGGAACGACAGGGATGCCTTGCAGGGACAGCTCCGGATAGCCGAGCTGCAGGTGCGCAACCTCACCTCTCCCCTCAACGCCACATCTCGCGCTCAATAGGTTTAGAGTCAGGGCAGCAGGATTTCGAGTCAATGACTCTTGGGTTTGCTCAAGGGGGTGCCGAACGGCATTTTTCGGGGTGATGAGCGGTTTGGTGCCCAAGCGGACATTTGCCACTTAAGTAATTTGGGTTGGTGGGAAGTGGTGTCCCCGACCCCTTCAATTTTCAGAGCACCAACGTGGCTTTTGCCACCTTGAGGGCACCCCTCCTCCCTTTGATTGCGCAGCTTGATGAGTACTGCAGTATGAATGCTCCACCATGGTTCACATGATGTAGCATTCAGATTGTGCGTCCTCGAGGGAGTGAGGCTATGGGCATGCATGCCCATTTAAGGGATGGGATGGGGCGCCCATGGTGCCGATGTTGTGTTGGGGGGGGGGGGGGGGGCTTTCACGGGGGGTGCCCTTGGCACACGCTAGAGAACCCAATCTCGTTCTAGCCTAGAACGCTCTAGCTAGAACGTTCTAGCCTAGATTAGATCAATACTAGAACGATATCATGTCTACCAACATATCCCAATTTCTTCATTGTTCGGTGCGTGCGTGCGTGCATGCTTGCTTGCTATTGTCCGTCGTGCATTGTTCCATGCTTCCTTCTTTCCCGCTTAGATATTGCACATTTCTTTGCAATGAAACGCCCCGCCACTACCCCCCTTGCTCCCTCCTCACCCGGGAAGGATACTTCCCTCTTGTCCAAGGCACTACGGGAGTTGAGTGGGGCCTTAACCCTCAAGGATGAGCGGGTGGGCCATTACTTGGCCACGTGGGCGCTATCATGCCCCCTAGCACGGCGGCAACCCAACAACGCCGTCCAACATGTGAACTCCGCCACTTTTACCCAAACCACGGGTGAGGCGTGCAAGGCCGCCGTTGACGCATACACCGCCTCCCTACTTCCCCCCACCGCCATGTGTGAACTAGTGCTCAACATGAGGGCCCCCAAGTCGTCGTGGAGGACCCTCTCGGAGCTCTACACGCTCCGTAAGTTGGAGTATCACCGCACCGTCCCTAGTGGCCCCTACTCCCGGCCAATTTGTACCAAGCGGGCTTTCCAAGCCCGCTGGAAGGAGTTGGTCGCCCCGGTGCAATTGGACAACCCCGTTGCCACGGTGTTGCCCAAGGCCACCAGGATCTCATGGCCCTTCGCCTCATGGGTCACATACATCCTCTCCCGGCCGGGCTTGGTGCGGTCAATCAACCGCACCTTCCCGTTGACGTTCATCGTCCGGGGAGATGCCTACCCCGTGGCCGGGGGCAATTGGACCCAACTCACCATCTCCTTGGCCAACTTCGAGCGCTTGGCCCGCTCCCCAGCGGGCCTTTGGGTGTTGAGCATGGCCAATTGCGATGACAAGGCCATGGAGACCCTTGGGACATTGTGGAATGGCAATTGGGAGGTAGTCCTCTCACCTAGTGCCTTTCACTCGTTCTAGTTTTGATCTAGTCGGCGTCAAACACCGCTCGCTAGACGCTAGATTGGACTAGACTAGAACGAAATTAACCACCCCCCATGTCTCGTGTTTAGGTGATCCAAGAGATCATCAACATGGGGCTGGTCCAATGGGGGGCCTCCAAGGAGGATGCAAAGGTGATCCTCGGGAGGGATCAACCGTGGACGCGACGGGTGATCGGGGTGTCCACATGCCCCCAAGTGGGCTCCATGTTGAATGAGGGCATATGGAATGCCCCAACGAAGACTTGGGAGGGTAGTGCTAACCCACGGACCATGGAGGGTGATGAGGCCAACTACACGGCCTTCCTCCTTGGGACGCCATCCTTGCAAGCCGCCGGCTGCAGTACGCAGCCCATTTTGAAATTGCCACGTGCCTGGGTCGTCTTGTGCATTTTGCACTTGACAATGGCCATGGGCCGCTTGTTGGGGGAGTTTGTCGATCGGGAGGCTAGGTTGGTCACCCTTGCGCTCCGTCAAGACCTGCAAGTTCTCCTGTCGGAGAGGCGTGCAGGTTGGAGCGTTTACGGGTCAGCATCCCCGGATGGGGAGGAGACGGCCATTTTTTTTGACGCATGGCCGGATATTGCTAAGTGCCTCGGCATTAGGCCAAGCACGGCCAAGTACAAGGCCACCGCGAACATGTGGGACCTGCTGCAGGCCCTCTATTGTACATATCAGGGCCCTAACCCTTTGAATTGTGCTGCTGTTGCGCGCGATTTCCGGCGACACTGCACTGCTGGAACAGCATCATGGTATCTACTAAGCTTTGAGCAGGATGTAGATACCATGTTGCGGAACATTAAGCCTTTTGGCCTGGCTATGTTCTCCGGTGACATTTCGGAAAGCATTAACCGCTTTCTGAAACATGGTCACAACGAGCACAACAACCGGGGGGGGGGGGGGGGGGGCTGTCGGGTGGAGGGGGTGGACGAGGTGTCGGGTCGTCAATTGTCGGCCATCCACAGGGAGGCCAATGTGCAAGCGCAGTGCATGACATGGTTGTTTGCGTACTTTGACGTGTCGTGGGTTGTGCATGGGGGGCCACGGTCGCAAGTGCCATGCTCGGGCAGGGATGCCATGGTGGTAAGGAGGGGCCAGGGTCACATGCAGGCTTCCCGTAACCAAACTTTTGCAATCCAAGATGGCTACGCGGGAGCAGTTGGATGAGCTGGTGAGGCAGGTATATTTCGTGCTGTGCGTTCTAGCGGTGATCTAGGGAATCGTTCTAGTCTTGATCTAGGCAGCACGATTGGCCGCTAGACTGTCGCTAGAACGCCGCTAGAACAGTTGCCTAGAACGCCGCTAGAACGCTCTTGTGCTACAGAACGTAGCGACCCAGGCGCTGATTGCGCAAATCCTGGAGGCGGACATGCGTGCGGCGGAGGAGCCGAAGGCCGAGCAGGCCCCGCACCCCAAAGCCCCCCTCGCCAAGCCCAAGCCCAAGCCCAAGCCCCAACCCCAAGCCCATCGTCCACCGTCGCCACCCCCTCCCCCGTTGGTAGCCCGGAAGGGGGCGGCGGCGTTGGAGGAACAGGCAGAGATGGAGGCGGCGCGGGGAGAGCTCAAAGGGTTCTTGGAATCCCACGCCGCCTCCAGGGCGGCCAAGACCCGGGCTAAGACGAAAGTCTCGGCCTGGGAGGTAAAATTGCGGAGCCTCGTGGAGGATGGAGCGCAGGAGGATAGGGTGGAGTAGGTGGAGGCCAACCTTCGCAAGGCGAAGGCGAAGGTGGCCGAGAAGGCGGCGGCGATGGAGGGGTTCGAGCGGGCGGTGAGGCAGTGCGAGAGGCAGTTGGCGGCGGTGGTGGCGAGGGTGAAGGACGAGGAGGTGGACGAGGTGGTGGCGGTGGACGTGCATGGCGAGATGGAGGAGGAGCGGAGCGTGAAGGATGAGGAGGAGGAGACCAAGGTGGTGGAGGCGGCGCCGGAGGGGGGGGGGACGAGCGACGGGCTCAGGGGGTTGATGGGGTCGAGGGCTGCGGGGGCCCTCCAGGACCTGCCATGGGACCCCGCAGTCCTGGGCGGCCCCCACCCCCCAAACATGGACACCCCCCTCCTCGTCGCCCCGGAGAGTCCGGTATGGACTCTCCGGTTTTTTTTGGTGCGGGTGCACCACCGGCTGTTGGGGGCAGGGCGGTGGGTATGGGTGGACGGGGGGGGGGGGTTGTCCACTTGGACAAGCCCCTGCGCCTGGGGGTGGTCGAGGGGTCGTGGGGGTGGCAACGTGAGTTGCCGGGGCAGGGGAACAAGCGGGGGGGGGAGGTGCCCCCCCCCCCGAAAAGGGGGTGAAGATGTTTGAGTTGGCGCAAACCAACATCTTCACCCCCGAGCGGAAAAAGGGGGGGGGGCACCCACTGGCGATTCGTCGCCCACTGCTGGCAGGGGCTGGGCTTGGGGGGGGTTGAGTGGGTGGGGAAGGCCTGGGTGTGGACGCCGACCTGGTCGGCGCTGCTGGACTTCGGGGGTTTCAGCCCCGAGGCGGCGAACCGGGGGGTGTATGCCGGGGTGGTGCACGGCATCGCCACCCGGCCCAAGCCCAAGCCCAAGCCCGCTGCAGCCCCCGCTGGCGGCCCCCCGCAGCCGCACCCCTCCAACCCCGCGGACGCCTTCGCCAAAGCACTGGGGGCCATCTCCCCCGCCCTGGACCGCCAAGGCACGGTATGTCAATTGCGTTCTAGCGTTGATCTAGCGAACCGTTCTAGCGGTGATCTAGCCACCGCCGTACCGCCGCCGCTAGAACGTCGCTAGAACGCCGCTAGAACAGTTGCCTAGAACGCCGCTAGAACGCACCTGCATTTTGTTTGTCTCTTCAGGTTGTCAGCGTGCAGACGTGTGGAGGCGACCCCCGCGGGGTGCGCGTGGAGTGGCGCGATGGTGGAGGGCGGACGCGCCTCGTGGGGGTCACCGAGTTGAGCCGGATGTTGGGGGCGAACCCCAATTTGGCCCTCTCGGTGCTGGAGGGTTTGGGTAGGTGGGAAGCGGGCAGGAGTGCGGGGGGCATGGACCCGCAGCGCAAGGGCTGGGCCAGGTTGCAGGACCGGGGGAGGGATGACAGCAGCCGCAGCAGCAGCAGCAACAGCAACAGCAGCACTAGTAGCGGGGGGAAGACACCCCCCCCCAAGGCCCCCAAACCCCCCCCCAAGGCCCCCAAGAAAAAACCCCGCCACTTCGAGAGTAGTGACGAAAAAGAGGCGCCCCCCCCCAAGCCCAAGCCCAAGGCCAAGCCGCAGGCCAAGGGCAAGGGCAAAGCCACCCCCCCCCCCAAACCCCAGCCCCACCCTATGCAAGAAAGGGGCCGGGACCCCTATGGGAATGTGCCGGGTGTGGGGGACACCCGGTATGTCCCTTGGGCGGAGGGGGGCAATGGGGGGACCGTCAGCCAAGTGAAGGTGTTGGGGGATTGGGATGAGGAGTTGGACCCGGGGGAGTGGTGGGTGGTGTCGCAAGGGTCCAATGGGGAGGGGGAGGGGGGGAGGAAGGGGAAGAAGGGGAAGAAGAGGAAGCGGGAGAAAGAGGGGGCACCTTCCGGGTGGCGGGGGACCTCCTCTTCCTCACCCGGGAGGAGGCGGAGGCCCACCTCCGGGAGGCCTTGGAGGCCGGGGACGACGGGGACGACGGGGATGACAGGGACGACGAGGGGGACGAGGGTGGTGACAAGGGGGAGGGGGGTGACAAGGGGGGTGAGGCGGGGGGTGACAAGGGGGGTGAGAAGGAAGGGGACACAGGGGGTGGGGGTGAGAAGGGGGGTGCCGGGAGCAAGGATGAGCCCCGGCAACCCCCCACCACGCAGGAGGGGTAACCTGCGTGTCGCGACTCGCGAATGGGGGCCTGGGGGGGCAAGGGGGCTAATCGGGCGAACCCACCACCACGTGACCCGGCGCCGGCCCGCCAAGTGACCTTCCAAGTGACCTATGGGGTGCGGTGGGGGGCTAACCGGGCTAACCGGGGGGAGGGGGGGGGGGGGAACCGGCGCTCCGTGAGTCGGGTCCAGCATCGGGACCCTGTGATTGGCCACGGCTGGCCATGGTAGCCGGGGCAGCTTCTCTTTGAGGAGTGTCGGAGCATTCATATATATCGCTCTAGCGGCGTTCTAGCGAACCGTTCTAGCGGCGTTCTAGCGGCGTTCTAGAACGCTCGCTAGAACGTCGCTAG
Source organism: Eutreptiella sp. 'Long Island Sound 2002' (assembly GCA_964036045.1). Classification (NCBI taxonomy): domain Eukaryota; phylum Euglenozoa; class Euglenophyceae; order Eutreptiales; family Eutreptiaceae; genus Eutreptiella; species Eutreptiella sp. 'Long Island Sound 2002'. The sequence goes on along the minus strand of OZ038379.1, from coordinate 102,048,701 downwards.
AACGCCGCCAGAACGAAAAATTTTTGGACTCCAAAATCAGGTGAAAACAGTGAAATTGTGAAAAAAAAAGTATGGGCCCCCGAGTATGGATAGGGGGGTCCAGGTTGGACACCTCATCCCCCCCCCCCCCCTGCGGGGGGTATCCCCCTCTTTTTTTCGTTCTAGCCTCTCTAGCCTGTTCTAGGCTAGAACGAGATTGGGTATTCTAGCGTGTACCAAGGGTGCTTTTTGGGTGGAGTGTGGTGGGTTGTTAAACCCCTCCCTCAAGGACAAGAAGTGCCACACCCGTGTCCACCAGGGTTCTGCGGTTCCTAGTTGGGCATGTAGGGCCCCGTCAGAGGCCCCGGTCCTCTTCAACACACGTGCATTGCATGCCCATGGGAGGGTCAGCGACAGAGAGTGATCTTCTGCAGTGCGGGTAGGCTACCCCATTGTAAGCCTAAGCTTGGTTTCACGTTGCCTAGTGGGCACTAACCCCTCTAGTTAGTGTGCACTAACCCGTGCTCTAACGAGTTATCGCGGCAGTTAGCGGCATGGACTTGGGAGGCGTGCAGAGAGGACATGATGCGGGGAGCCATGTGTGGAAGCTCCAGCTCGGACAAGGTTAGTGTGCAATGTTGTTGTAGAAAGCTCAACAGTAGCTATTGGCCTAAGGTTGCAAGCCGGGGAGGCGGACAATGGCCTGCACATTGCAGGCCGAACACGAGCATTCTGAAAATTGGGCGGACACACACACACACACACACACACACACACACACACACACACACACACACACACATCCGTGCACGCTTTGTCACGCACCCAAGTGTAGTAATTACACACATGAAAACCCACACATATGTAGCGAAAAAGCGCTAAGAATGACAACTCAAGTGTATTTTTTTAAATTACTCGAGCACAAATACGGGACAATACGGGTGGGAACATGCCATGTTGTGTATCATATGTCTTGTGCCAAGCTCAGGTTTCCTCCGAAGTTTGGTTCTTGGGCGTGCGAATCTTGTGTCACCGAAATGATTGGCTCTTAGTAGACCATCTATATGAGCCTATATGTTCCATGTTTGTAGAGAGCTTGCTTGAAGCTCCAGGAGAGAAAGCTCGTTTCGGATTTGTTCTACTCCAAGTGGTGTCCACAAATGTGTTTTGCCGTGTGGCTCCCATGCAAGGGTGTTCATGGGGAGTGTGCAAGGTTGCGCGCTCCTATCCTCGGGTCATAAACCACGGATATGTGCGGATATACTCGGGCTCTAATGCCACGGATATAATATTTGTGCCTAATGCCATGGATATCTGTGTTGTATCCCGTGGCGTATACCACGGCATACAACGCAGATATCCGTGGCATAGGCACAAATAGTGTACAGAGTCACAACATGAACTACGCACCAGCATTTGGCAAGAGGTTACGATTTTTTGGTGCTGCGACATATTTCAATTACAAAATCAATATCCTTGGGCATGGCATCAGATTTTTTGGGGCACGGTTGAAACATACAGGCAATCATTTGTGTTTGGTGTTTCATCAGAAAAATTATAGTTGCAGGACTCCGTTACTCACAGAGGTGTGCGCCACAAGTGTCATTCACCTCGCCCGCTTTAAGGCTCAGAATGAGCCAAGGTATGGCGCTGTTGAGCAACAAGTCGACGTGGAATCCTGAGCGCAGACCTCACACATTGCAGAAGCCAGAAAATCTTACAGGAGCTCCGTGAAAAGGCGGGTTTCTGGGGTCAGGCAGGTTCCTGCTCGCTGTTTGTTCCTTGGCTGCAGAAGTTCCTCTCTATCACGTGCTCGCATTTTCATGCCAGGCACGAGAGTCATGCCCAAGAACGCTTTGGAGGTCATTTTCTTGTTTGTGTGCGATGCGTCCGTCCTTGGGCTCTCGACTTTGAGCTCTGTGTGCAGACGCTGGTCAGTGGCAAGTTTTAATCTTTACAAGGATGTCACGGTGTTTCCCCACATGGCAGGTGCACATGTTTGCTACCTGCGTCCAATTTCTATTCTGCGTTGGTCGGAGACGTGGTGTACATCTTGCTGGTGCCTTGCAGTTGGCCTTGTGGGCTGCACTAGAGATGAGTGCCCCACCCTCTGGGACGCTTCAGCGGTGGACATGTGCATGTTTTACATGTTCTACACGGGCTTCACGCCGTTTGCTTTTTGTGTGCATTTTCTTTTAACAGGGGATATCAAGAACAATAACCAGCATTTGTGGGTCCGCCTGGCCAATTTTCTGAAAGGGTCCACTCGCGGACAGCACGCGAGGTCTTTCACACTGGTGGATCAGACACTACGCCAGCAGGTCTGTTGCCATGCCCCCCTGTCTTTTCCTCCTCGCGTTTGGGAGCACAAGATACTTTCAATGTGGTGATGAGAAGGTGATGTGTTGTGCTTTTCTTACTTGCTTTCTGCTCTCGCACTCTTCGCCAGTGTACACATCCCCCTTCATCTTACGGCCTGCATCTTGCATTCTTCAGTTTCAACGGTTGAAGTTTCACCATAGCTAGAGCTCTGCTGACACCCCCCCTCCCCCCGACCTGTTTTTATTTTGCTGCTTCCCGCTAAAACACACACACACACACACACGTGCAGGCACACACAATAGCAAAACAACCATTGCTGCTGGTGGACAGGGCTGAGAAAAGCGTTCACGCGTTTTGGCCCATGGAAAATCCCATAATGCCTTAAAAATGGGCCGTTTTGGGACCAAAAATGGGTCAAAAATGGGTCAAAAACGCATTGTTCCAAAAATGATCCTGGACCATTTGGGATGCTCAAACACGTGTTGTTTGCTTGTTTTGAGCCCGTGGTGACGCGTATTGGGCCATGGGAAATCCCAAAATGCCCTGAAAATGGGCCATTTTCGGACCAATAATGGGTCAAAAGTGGGTCAAAAACGCTGCTGGATTTGGCCAGGCCACCACCTAGGCTTTAGGATGGCTAGAGTAGAGTAAAGCCCGAAGGTGGAAGGTGGAACGGAGTAATAGCCAAAACGGTAAGGAGAAGTGTTGCTTGCTTGCTTGTTGTTGCTTGCTTGTTGTTAGCTAGATTTAAAGGGAGAGGGGTGTAGTAATATATATTTATATATGGCAAATATGAAAAATCCCCCCTCCCCACCCTGGGCCAACCGGTGCACTATGGGGCAAGGTTAGGGACCCCTCCCCCCTATTTTTAGGTCGGGAAACACAAAAAAACATGTTTTAGAAGTAAATTGGATGGTTATTAGTGGGTATTTGCCCTTATAAAGGGCTAAAATGGCTAAAATTGGGGTATGACATCACTGCTGGTAGGATCCTAACCAGAGTACTAAACATAGCTACAATTATGGTCCAAACCCCTAATATTAGCACCAAATACCCCCAATAATAGTTTGAGGGACATTGAAAATGGACAAGAGTATGTTAAAAACGCCAAATTACTATGTTATTGGGTGTATATAGGGGTGGTGTGGGTTATTTTTAGGATTTAGTGGTTATTTTTAGTATTCTGGTTATCATCCTAACAGCAGTGATGTCATACCCTATTTTTGGTCCAAAAACCTTGTATAGAGCCCTCCCGCTGTCCCATCCGACCCCAAAACCCATTTTTTGTGTTTTCCGACCTCAAAATAGGGGGGAGGGGTCCTTAGTCCTGCCCCAAGTTGCACACTAGGGTCCAGGGTGGGGGGGGGGGGGGCATCGCGTATTTGCCTTATATATATGGGTGTTTTACAGGGGGGGGGGGGGTATTGGTGTTTTCCCGGAGTCGGCGGTGGTCCAAAGCCAATTCCGGGATATGGGTGTAAATTCGCCCTTGCATGTTGTACCTTTTTGAAAAGTACATGGAAAGTGCTTTTCAATGCAATTTGAGTTGGGGTCTAACTCATCGATATGTTAAAAAGCCGGGCCGGACGAAAAAAACGTTTTGGTTCCAGAGGGCCGATTTAGCTGTTCTGCTTGCAGCCTGTGCAGGTAACCAACAATGGTTCGGGGATATTTCTCCAACATACTGTGACTTCAGCAAAAAATGCTGCGAAGAAAAAAGATGCAGTTTTTTGTGCCGAATCCATTGGTGCAGGTCTCACCTTCCAACTCAACGATATCTTAGAGAAATTCACCAAAAACTGTCTGGCTGGCAGCCTGAAAAACTAAGCTATGAAAAATCTTAGTTTTTCAGGCTGCCAGCCAGACAGTTGTTGGTGAATTTCTCTAAGATATCGTTGAGTTGGAACGTGAGACCTGCACCAATGGATTCGGCACAAAAAACTGCATCTTTTTTCTTCGCAGCATTTTTTGCTGAAGTCACAGTATGTTGGAGAAATATCCCCGGACCATTGTTGGTTACCTGCACAGGCTGCAAGCAGAACAGCTAAATCGGCCCTCTGGAACCAAAACATTTTTCTTGTCCGGCCCAGCATTTTAACATATCGATGAGTTAGATCCCAACTCAAATTGCATTCAAAAACCCTTTCCATGCACTTTTCAAAAAGGTATAACATGCCCATATGATTTGACACCCATTTTTGTGAAATCAGCCGGCACCGGGACCTACTCCGGGAAAACACCCAAAACAGCCTGTCCCCCCCCCCCCTGTCGAACGCCCATGTATATATATACTCTAATCTACACCCCTCTCCCCAACTCCAGGTGGCTCCACCATACGGCTTTAGGGCATGTGCAAAGGGCACAACTTGGCCGCAAGGGTGCGCCTACCTCCAGATGGTCATGGCAACCGCCCTCAGCGGCTGCGACAGTGCCCACACGCGACGGCACGCATGGAGGCAAGGTGGGTCGGCGGCCTTACACTGGTTGGGGTTACTGGTTCGATGGCTTGCCTGGTGGCGACGATGGATGTCAGAGTCGGTGGCAGCCCACTATGGCGACGCCCCGGACGACTTCGTCGTGGCACACAGCGTGGAACTACCGTGGCCCAGTGCCCAAGGGGACGTGGGGTGGGAGCGGAGAGTTTTATCCCTTAAAGACATCTCCCGGGGGAGCTACTGGCCGTTTGTGTGCGGGATAAAGATGTGGGGTCAGAAGAAGACCTCGGGGGGTGGAGGGGTGGAGATACAGACGCCGAGTCCAGGGCTGACCGTGGTCAGCGAGGGGATGGGCCGGGGCAAGGAGATGGCCCGCTTGCCGGGCGGGGTGGTGGCGGGAGCAGTCGAGAGAGTCCCGGCGCAGGCGGGGCGCAAGGACCTCGAGTGTCCCTCTGGCCTTTGCCGCCGAAGAGGGGCGCCCGGGGTCTGTGTGTGAAGGTGAGCACCAAGGGAGAATGGTCGTCAGTGACGTCGATGCCGAGCCCCCCCCCCCCCCGTCGGCAGGCACCTCTTCTATCTGTCGGCTCCGAATAACGGCACACAGGACGGGTGCGGTCGGGTCGGTCTTGGGAAAGATGAAGGCAGCATCCCCGACAAGGCTCGTGGGTGCGGCTGCCCGAGCGGTAGCTTCCCACGGTGTCGGAGGTGGGTCGGTGGGCTTGGGAGCGCCTGCAGTGTGGTGAGTGGGATGCATTGGGATGCATGGCTGCGTAACCTGTGTGCCTGCCTTCCTAGGGCACCACCGGGTTTGTTGGAGCGGCGCCTTATCCAATTTCTGGATAGGGGGTCGGAGGCGGCTGGAGACCTCCGGAAGCCAGATTTCTTGCCCTTAGTCGCTGCCGCTCTGTCCTCCCTGGATTCTGGGGTATGGGAGTCCCCGCTTCATGATTCCACGTTGTCAAAGTTGCTGATGCAGCACATCAGGGAAGAAGCATTGCGCACGGGTTTGGGAGTGGTGGGTCATATTCCAATCCCGGCTGATATTTGGGAGCGGTATGTGCCAAAGTCTTTTGCGTCGGTAGCCAGTCGCCACTTCTGTGGAGTTGGGCCCCCGTCGGACGCGGCAGTGGTCAAGTTGCATGCTTTGCGTAGCCAAAACTTGTTGTTACCCCTCCCCCCGGGGTCTCTGGGTCCTAACGGGGGAGTTTTCGCCATTCCGAAAATGCTTGACAAGTGTAGCATGATAGTGAACTTAGTGCCGGTGAATAGAGAGATGCCTGAGAAACCCGAGAAATTTTCACTGCCATCGGTGGAGTTCCTCGCCCTGTTGGCGCAAGTGGCACAACGGGGTTCTTCGTTTTTCCTCCCCCCCTTCCATGGTCGGGCTCGGTGCCTCCGGCAGGTCTGGGAGGTGCCAGGGCTCTTGGGGGGGGGGGGGGGATGAGGAGCTGTGTATGTGCCATATTGACCCCAGTAACTGTTTCTGGTCGCTGCGCCTCCGGGAAGCCTTCTGGGGAGCTTTCCATATCTCGGATGGTGAGGGTGGGGTTTTGTTTTTTTGGTTCCTCCCTTTTGGTCTAAAGTATAGTCCGATTCTGTCCCATAAGGTCTTAGAGCGTTTAATGGAGGAGATTGGTCTGGTGGGGGGGGGTTTTAATCTACATCGACGATGTGCTCATCGTGGGACGGGGTAGAGCGCGGGTGCGCGAGCAAGCTATGCCTGCGGTGGAGGCTTTGCGCGCGGCGGGTGGAGTTCTAAGCCCTAAGAGCACCCTGCAGCCAGTTACGCGCCTGGTGTTGCTTGGGAAAGACGTGGAATTGGTTGGGGGAAGCCTGAGGACGGCGGGGACTGCATGGGAAGCCCTGCTGGCCCATTAGTTGCGGTTATCTGTTGGTGTCTGTAGTATGCGGCATTTGCAGCAGTTTCTGTGGCGCGCGCAGTGGATCTGCTAGCCTCGTTTTGGGCATAGCCCTCACTTGTCCGGGGTTTGGGCCCATGTGTTATGCCCCCCCCCCCCCGCAGGCAGTTTACCCCTATCAAGTTGCTGCGCTCTATGTGTGTAGCGTGTGTGTTGGCTTTGCCGGGCTCGACGGTGGTACCATTCATGCGGGAGGTGCGCAGGCAGCCGGTGTTCGTGTATGTGGATGTAGCGCTCGATGGTGGGGTATAACGGTTGGGGCTTTTTTCACTCGCGCTTGGCTCGCAGTCGGCGGTGCCCCATGAGCCACCGAATCAACAGTGTGTGCAGGCGCGGGCTTTCTTGTGGGGTTTGAAGTTTATTCTAAATGTGGGCATCCGCGAGGCGCATTTATTCGTTGACACTGCAGCGGCGCTCGTCCAATTTTTGAGGTGTAAGGCAGATGTAGGACGTGTTTACTAGCATCGCCTGCTCAAGAGCTTCAGGTACGTGTGGGCGTCCCGCCCAAGTTTTACGATGTACTGTCACTTGGTGCGTGGGACGGCGAATGCGGCGGACCCCGTCAGAAAGCTGCATGACCAATTTGATGGTGATCTAGTCCTAGCACACGAGGCTGTGTCACGTAGAGTAGGCGATTTGGGGGCCTTTCCGGACCGTAAGACAATTTTTCTAGTGGACCCTAGGCATTCCTATGGGTCCTTTTGTCCTTCCGCAGGCGTGGCGATCGGGACTCCGTTCGTACGAGGTTAGGGAGGGGGAGGGGGGCAGATTCCATGAGGTTTACTTGCAGTATAGGCTGGAGCAGTCGGTAGGGGCAATGGCATAGTCAAAAAAGAGCAGCCCTCGGGTTTCTGCGCGATGTCGCCAGGCCTGTGCGTGGTTGGTGTTGTTTGAACGTACGCTTGTGGCCTAGTCATACTTTGCCCCCGTCATGGCACGGAGAAGAGGCAACCGCCGCAACCGAGGGCGAGACCAGAGCCTGCGATTCCCGGCGGCAGCCGCCTCGTGGCGGATGCGGGGACAGGAGCAGCTGGGCAGGGCCCTCCGCGGGCTGCTGGCCCGCCGGCCGGTACGCCGTGTGCTACTGGGGTCGGCCGCGAAGATATTCTTCCAGATCGACGTCCCCGAGGCCCTTGCGCCGGCGGTGTTGCAGGACGCCGCGTGCGACATCGCGCGGCGCCTGCACGGAGAGCCTACCCACGGTGAGCGGCACTGACAAGTTATTTGCCTTCTTTGGTTTCCGTGCTTGTGTGCTTTCGTTTTGTGCTAAAACTCACGAACAACCATCTACTTCCTTTGTAGAATTTTTATTGTTTCCTGACCCCAAAAGAGAGGGGAGAGGGGCTACTTCCCTCTGTAAGCCCACACAGTAGTGGGGTACGGTTGGGGGCGCAAAAAGCCCAACGTCACCATATACACTTCTGTGTGTGTTTGTATGTGAATATATTACTACACCCCTCTCCCCTTAAATTTAGCTAACAACAACAACAAGCAACAACAACAACACGTCTCCGTGCCGTTTTGGCCATTGCTCCATCCCAACTCTTCGGATCTTTTGCCCATGTAGCCATCTTGGAGCCTAGGTGGTGGCTTTGCCAAATCCAAGTTTTGAGCCAAAAACTCACCGGTATCGGCCCGGGGCGGTGGCGCCAAGTCGGGAGGTGCCATCCCAAATCTGCGCAGTTTTGGGCCAAAAACAGCCATTTTTCGCCCAAAACAGCCCTAGTAAGGGTTCAAAACAGCCAAACGAAGGCACACGGCTGCTACACTGCGTGTGCGGCTTGACTTTCTCGCGACCAAGGGACCTTTGGTGCCCTCTAACTCCACGATATGTCCGAGAAATGGCCCAATAAGGCGCCAAAAAGCCCCAAAAACTGCGCAATGTGCACCAGCACTGGGCCGGCCAGCCCACGCACAGTGGGGGCCAACGGTGGGTCCACCAGGGTCCCCAGGGCGAAAAAAATCATTTTTTCCAAAGTTGTTCCTAGACCACTAGGGATGCTCAAACAAGTGTTTTTGGGCCGTTTCGAGCCCGTGGTGGCGCGTTTTGGGCCATGGAAAATCCCAAAATGCCTTAAAAATGGGCCATTTTGGGACCAACAATGGGTGCAAAATGGGTCAAAAACGCGTTTTTCCAAAAATGATCCTGGACCATTTATGATGCTCAAACAAGTGGTTTTAGCCCATTTTGAGCCCGTGGCGACGGGTTTTGGCTCATGGAAAATCCCAAAATGCCTTGAAAATGGGCCATTTTGGGACCAAAAATGGGTCAAGTATGGGTCAAAAAGGCGTTTTCCCAAAAGTGATCCCGGACCATTTGGGATGCTCAAACAAGTGTTTTTGGCCCATTTTGGGCCCGTTTTGAGCGAGTTTAGCCCCTTCCACCACATGTATGCACCACTTTGTGCCCTTCGCACGTGCCTTAGAGCCGTGTGGTGGAGCCACCTAGAGTTGGGAGAGGGGTGTAGATTGGAGTATATATAGATATATATATATATATATATATATATATATATATATATATATATATATATATATATATATATATATATATATATATATATATATATATATATATATATATATATATATATATATATATATATATATATATATATATATATATATATATATATATATATATATATATATATATATATATATATATATATATGTATTATATATATATATATATATATATATATATATATATATATTCCTTTGGCTACTAGCACAACGGTCTTGTCCGGTCTGGATTTTTGTGCAAATTGTGACTTTTGTGTGAAAAGTTGGGTCAGGGGTATTTGCATGTGGTGGATCTTGTGGTTTTGGTGTTTTTTGATGATTCAACGAAGGATTAGAGTTTTGCATGTAGACCAGTTTGGCAGATCACAAGACCGGTCTAGACCGGTCTTTGTACCAACTCAAATGAACTCAAACGAAAAAGGGATACAAGGACTACAAGGTTTTTACTTCTTCTGCGCCAAATGCATAAAACGAGACGAACTGATCGAACCGACCGGACCGAACCGTTCATTTCACTTCGTGTAAAGACCAGACCGGACCGGTCCGGACCGGTCTTTGAACAAACCGCATAAAACGCGCTAAACTGGGCGGTCCAACCGGTTCGACCTCTTTATACCTGTTTTTGATGTGAACCGTATAAACTGCATAAACTGCTTGAAATGCTCGGACCGGCCCGTTGAGATCGTTTTACGCGGTTTGTTCAAGGACCGGTCTGGACCGGTTTGGACCGTTCTTCTGGTAAACTAAAACGAACTGCATAAACTGCATAAACTGTTCGGTCTGCATAAACTGCATAAACTGCATAAACCGGCGTAAAGTAGAAGTTTTGCTAGAATAAACTGCGCGAAACGGGAAGACCGGGCAGACCGGAAGACCGGACTTTATGAAATGCGTACCTGTAGCCAAAGGAATATATATATATATATATATATATATATATATATATATATATATATATATATATATATATATATTATATACATATATATATATATATATATATATATATATATATATATATATACATATATATATATGTATGTATATATATATATATATATATATATGTATATGTATATATATATATATACATATATATATATATATATATGTATATACTGCAATCTACACCCCTCTCCTATATATATATATATATGTATATATATCCTGATGGCGGGCAGAAGGGTGTGTCACCGCGCAGGAACGCCTATACTGCCCTCCTTCGATCTTGCATCGGCAGCTGCATGATCTGGGTGAGCCGATGGTTCCTGCGGGCATACACATCTTCCCCAATCTGGACCATGTCCTCCACAAAGAGCCTGGCCTTGGCAGGGCCCCGGGACGACGCTGCTCGCACCGCAGCGAACTGCCGCTTCAGGTCCCCGGGGACGACACCCGCCATCAGGGATTCCGTCCACCTGCAGCCGTGCTCCCTCCACGCCACGAACTCCACCGCCCTGTCCGTCAGGGGTAGCTCCGCCGTGAACTCCTCCACACGCCTGCACAGGAGGCCTGCCACCTCCTCGTCCCGCGCACACAGCAGGCGCATGTGGCCAATGTCGTCCTCCGGCCCCCCACAGAAGATACAGGGGTGGGCCGGTATTGCCATACGCGTGAGCTTCTGTCTCCACCGTCACATGACCTGCATTGTGGACAAGCGACCGTCACGTGCCCGCAGCATATTTCTGTGCGTTGGGCCGTGGTGTACAGCTCCCAGGGGCACCGCCTCGCAGGCGCCAGCCAGTGGCGTGTGCGCCCTGGTGCGTGCCGCCAGCGAACGCCACTCCATTCCCCGGACTTGCTGAAGGGCTTGCATGGATGGCACACGCGGCTCGAGCTCTCCATTATC